>CAKXYN010000168.1:0-1281663 GCA_935064755.1 Tragelaphus eurycerus | reverse complement strand
TGTATATGGATACCAGTTTACAAAATGTAGATTTTTGATAGATTAGATGTAGATTTAACTGATAGTTAATTTTCTGTGTCAGATTGACTGGGCCAAGGCTGCCCACACAATTGGTCAAACAATCTGGGTGTGCTTGTAACAGTGCTTCTGAATGGGATTAATGTATAAATTGGTAGATTGTGAATCAGGTTATCACTGCTAAGGTGGCTCAGGAAACTCCTCTGGCCTTTGAAATGGATTTTTTTTTTTTTTTTTTTTGCCTTTAGGCTTGACTTGAAATATCAGTTCTTCCTGGGTCTTGAGCTTGCTGGCCTTTGGACTGATACTACACCATCTGCTTTTCTCTTCTTAGGCCTTCTGACTCAGACTGCAGTTACACTGTCAGATATCCTGGTTCTCCAGCTTGTCAGTTGTGGATTTGGAGGTTTTTCAGCCTTCATAATCAGATAAGCCAATTCATTATACCTACCTATCTAGTTACTTATCTATGTACTCCATACACACTCAAACACACTCGCTTTTGGTTCTGTTTCTCTGAAGAATCTTGACTAATATAAGCATCTGCTTAGAATTTATCTTCTCTAAATTTTATGTCATTTTCCACAATAATTGTCATCATACCTGGTTTATGCATCAAAAAAAAAAAAAAATGTTGATGGTTGGATAGATTTAGGATTGGACTTTTTACAGAGTATGATGCCAGGGCATGGGGACAAAGGAGATGATGGAAGAAAATAATTAGAGATGAACCAAAGCACAGATAAGATATAAGTTATACCACATCTGAATAACTGTATTTAGTGATAGATAATGTTCTCCTTGATTCTCTTTCACCTCATTTAATATCTAGATACATCCTCTTTTTTAAATATATAAGAAACATGCATTTACATTCAACATATTTTAACTGTCTCTCATATCCACAATATATTGGAAAAGGGCACTTCATCTTGCTCAAAACTTCAAATACAATGAAAAAAAGTTGTCTTCTTTTTACTTGTATTGCCGACCTCTCAAAAACACCTTTGTCTTTTTGAAGTGAAGTGAAGTTGCTCAGTCGTGTCTGACTCTTTTCAACCCCAAGGACTGTAACCTACCAGGCTCCTCCAGCCATGGGATTTTCCAATCAGGAATACTAGACTGGGTTGTCATTTCCTTCTCCATGAGATCTACCCGATCCAGGGATTGAACCTGGTTCTCCCGCAGTATAGGCAGACGCCTTACCAGGGAAGTCTTTTGTCTTCTTGGATATTCTCTATCTTTAATTTTGAAAAAGTGAAAGTGTTACTCGCTTAGTCTTTCTGACTCTTTGTGACCCCATGGACTGTAGCCTGCCAGATACTGGAATGGTTAGCCATTCTTTTTTCCCTGGAATATTCCTAACCCAGGGATTAGACCTGGGTCTCCTGCATTGCAGATAGACTCTTTACCATCTGAACCACCTTAATGAACCACTTTCCCTGGTTCTATACCTATTAATAGCTTAGAATACAGTTTAAAAAATCTATTATTTAATATATGTTACCTGAATAGTACTGAATTCATCTGCTCTGATTTCAGTTGCAGTCTCAGTGTACTCAGTTTGGAACTAAAGCTCCTTTCATAATCTACATCTCAAAATATTTTTAAAAATAACTTTAAAGTATCTCTTACACATGCCAAAAATATTCAGTTGATCTGAAAGCAAGTAATTCCACAATCTTGAGGTTACTCACTCTAGTGATTGTACCAAAAAGTAATGCCAAGCTCTGATTTGACAAAGTCAGAGCCATCACCAAGACTAGTTGAAGGTGGTTTAGAACTCCACCTTATCTAATAGCTTAGCTACATTTTTAACATTGAAAATAGAACAATATCTATACTAAACAAGTGCTTGCATTCCTAACATACTACTGAGTCCATTTGTAAATCCTGATTTTTCCTGGATGCATAACTTTACCAAAGTAAGATGAGAGAAGACAGGTTAATGTGGTTCACTCATACTGTCATTTAGAACTACCAGTTATTTGCATCCTTAATTTTTCTGCTATGTCTAACAGTTATAGGCTCATTTTTTATGGCATTTATTTTTAGGGTTATACTGACATTCTCTGAACTCTGACCTCTTCAGTTACCCTGTGCTCCCCTTTCTGACAAGTATCTAGCTACTTTGTAAATACATGAATCTATACCATAGAGGAAAGGAATTACATTACTGCTATGCTGATCATTGTTTACCTGTAGGTACTCTGAAAGAATGGCAATTCTAACTTTTTGTATTTAATCACAACTCTTGCTTTGCATGAATCATAATCAATAAAATTAGCAGAAACCAAGGGTGAACTTATTACTTATTTAATATCAACGTGACTTCCAAGAGAAAAGAGCATTCTAAAGGTCAAGCCAAAGGAGTAAAAGATCCATACATCTGTTTACATAAAGTAGAAAAAAATATGTTTAGTAAAAGATTACCTAAAACTCAAAGGCAATGTGTTGCAAGTGAATATCTATAAAGCCACAGAGTAGGTAATGGCGAAGACTTTTTATGCTTAATTATTTTACATAAACAATTTTTCATGGTAGACACTTAAGAAAACAGTTTATATCACCAGTATGCATATATATACAAATAAAAGTAGTAATTTTACAGAAAGGCAGAGTTCAACATTGTGGCAACATTTGTGCATGTGTGTTTATATGTATATTTCTGGTTAATTTTCATTGTCTAGAAGGAAATACACAGTACTGCTGAAAGTTCAAACTGAAGTTATGTTTTGAAGGGCATTTTAGTATAATATGTCAGTCTTCAATAAATTATTCTAAGAAATGATTGATATATGTATAAATATATGCATTACACAGAAAGATTTGTAAAAACTGAAAACAATAAAAATTTCTATTATAAAGTAATTGATTGAATAAATTGTGACATAATTATGGAAAAGACTTTGAAAGCTTTTTGAAGAACAGTTAAAATTATAAAATTATGAAATGTTTATAAACAAGTTGCTGAATAGAGTTAAAACACATTCACCAGTTCAAAAAAAAAAAAAAAAAAGGCTGAAAGTTTAAACATCAGTATGTTAACAAAAGACAAAAGGTACATTTAGGACTAGGATTTCAAAATGCTTATAGGCTTTGTGTGTG
The DNA here is from genome assembly GCA_935064755.1 of Tragelaphus eurycerus. Taxonomy (NCBI): domain Eukaryota; kingdom Metazoa; phylum Chordata; class Mammalia; order Artiodactyla; family Bovidae; genus Tragelaphus; species Tragelaphus eurycerus. Next base: position 1,278,537 of record CAKXYN010000168.1, on the reverse strand, counting down.
TTTGTAAAAAAAAGTAAAGATAGATGATCGATGTGTATAATAATTGTCAAGAGAGTTTAATCTCCTTGGTTCTATCTCATCACAACAAAGATTTGAAGCGATGGACGTTAAAGTCCTCTGTACATCACAGCTCTCAGACAGTCCGTGTTATAGTTCTCAGACAGATCAGTTTTATTTAGAAAATAAAGGAAAATACATCCTTGAGGTGTGAAGGCATGCTGACCCAAAAGACGTGAAGAGGAGAGAGAGAGAATGAGTATGCATGGGAGAGAGACCCCCCCACCCCCAAGCCCTTTGGCTCCTCTTTTTATATGTTTTTTCCCTCTCTCTGGGCCTACCCTATGTAAACTGGGCAGCCAGGAGTGCTGTTTGTTCTACCTGAGGTCCTCACTCCATTCCTCAGACCTTCCTTTGTTCTATTTTCTTGGGCTTTCCCCTTCCTTGTCTTTTAGCCACCGCCATTCTGGACTCCTGTTTCCTATTCTAACTGCCTAACATAATCTTAATAAAATATTTTTTAAAAATGAATTAACTAAAAGTTATGGGTGTTTTGTGGCAAAATAAATGACAACCCATTTCAGTACTCTTGCCTGGAGAATCCCATGGACAAAGGAGCCTGGCTGACTGCAGTCCATAGGGTAGCAAGGAATCAGACATGACTGAAACAACTTGGCTCAAATCAGCATGGGTGTTTTGCTAGAAAATTCAGATCAACATTTTAGCCTGTGTTTTATAAACACCAGAGTAACCACAGAGCAACCGCATGCACATACACACATACACACACACAGAAATACAAAACTTTGAAAAATTCAGAGATTTCAAGATTTTTATCTCTGTGCTTGTGAATCTGTAGAGATGTTAGAAATTATGTGCAGACATTTTCACATTTCCTATGATTTTTTGAAGGAAAAGTCATGTGAAATTCCTAATTTCATGTCTTTCTTTCAGAGTTTCTTTTGTCACTTTGATTGCATCAATATGCTCAACAACTGGCCAGTATTCTCCATAGTTGAGGAGTTATTTTTCAAGAATAGTAAAGACTTCCTACTGCAGTACTTTCAGCAGCTGTGGATGTCCTGAGGAGAGGATGACCTGGAAATAATTTTTGAGACTGGCATAAAGGAAGGAAGAAAAAAAATCATGGAGAAGTTTTTGCCATAGGTATTCATCATCTGGCTCAAAGCATGAAAAGTGATAGGAAAATCAAAGTCATTTAGTCATGTCCAACCCCATGGACTATACAATTCATGGAATTCTCCAGGCCAGAATACTTGAGTGGGTAACCTTTCCCTTCTCCAGCGGATCTTCCCAATGTAGGGATGGGACCCAGGTTTTCCAGTCCAGGTCTCCCGCATTGTGGGCAGATTACCAGCTGAGCCACAAGGGAAGCCCAAGAATACTGGAGTGGGTATTCTATCCCTTCTCCAAAGCGTCTCAACCCAGGAATCTAACCAGGGTCTCCTGCATTGCAGGCAGATCTTTACCAACTGAGCTATCAAGTCAGCCCAATTCTCCCTTTCAGGAGGTTAGGACTGTGGAGGTAATATTCCCCTCCCCTCCCCCATATTCCCAAATACCACTTTAATCTTATTTGATGTTCTGGAAATTGATTAATAAGCTCCATATTATTCAAACTTAAAGCATAGTGTTCTATCTCTCCTTAAAAATTTTACTGCTCATTTACTCTTACCCTTTCCGTTGAAGATAGGAAAGAATAAAACTTTGTCTTATTTTGATTATGCTGCATTAAAATATGGAGCTGACTTAATGAAATGACCTGAGGAAATTAGTAGTCACTTCTTACTTACTGATCTTTAGAAGCTATGATGTTTGGAAAAAAGTGCCTACCTGGATAGTCACTTAAGTTTGTTTATGTTCCCTCTGTGCAAGGTCAATCTTAACTGTAGGAACAGAAGACTGTTGCCTGTGGTGTAAATTAAGAAAGACCATGAAAAAAAAATGCTCTTCCAGTATGATTGGTTTGTAGATCTTCAGGAAAATTTATATACTATACTATGTATTACTTGGGATTAATATGGATGATTAGTAAAATGCAAATGTAAGGCCAAGAATTATTAGCTCATTCACATTTTATAAATTATAAGTGTATAAATCCAAGTAAGCTAGCCAGGGAACAGGTTAAACCTAAATAAATGTAATTCCAAGGAGGTAAGATTTAAAATATATATACTCTATTCATGAAAGTGGGAAAGTAAAATATTCCTAACACTCTACTGCTGCCTATATGCTTCAGTGTTTCTTCTCTTCTGAATTATCCTTCCACTTTCTTTTATTCTCATCTTTTTTCAACTCCATTCTTAGCTGCTTCATTCTTTAAGAATTCCCTGTTATCCTCAATATTTTACCCTTAAAGCATTCCTCCAAAGGCTGTAAAGTCTGTTTTGAGGATACCATTTTCTTTCAAATTAAGTGGAAGCTATTTCATTCTCCTATATGATAAGCATCCTCTGCTCACTCCCCACCACTCACCACCACCCCCACTCACCACCCCCAACCTCCCAATATGGAGTGTTTAATGATCATTTGAGGTATCTCTATAAAATTCAGATTCCAGAGTCCTCTTCAGAGAGTCTGATTTAGAAGATTGAGAGTAAGGTCAGGGATTGAGTTTAGCAAACATCCCAGGTGAACCTGATTGAAGCAGTCCTCAGGGTACACTGAGGAAAGCTGCTACACCAGGCCTGGAGGAGGAGCCTGTGGGGGCAAAGGCAGGGGCTTCAGCAGAAACAGAAAATGGATGACTAGCATGGGTAACCTCGACTCTTCTGACCTGGCATATCTGTCCAGGCTGCCTTCAAAGCTCAGAGGATGATAAGCAGAAAAAAAAACATTCCTGAAGGTAAATTTCAGAACTGGGCAGATTTTCTTGCCTAGACCTTGGGCCTTGCCTGTGGTGGCTTAGCTCTTTTTTGTTAGGAAATGTGTATTAGGTTTCAGTAATTGTGGTAGCTGTTGGAGTATATTGGAGAGAAGGTAGTAGCATTTTGGCCTTCAAAGGGCATAATTCATAGAAAATAAATGGTCAATAAAGTAATAACAATAAAATGTAAAGTTATGGTGAATAAAATGTAGGAAACTTGGAAAATAAAACAAAAAAAAACATAATAATCAAGGAAGAATACCTTTAGGGTATGATATTTAACTCACATTTACTAAAGAAATTTGATGGCTACCAATGGGCACTTTGGTACTAGCAGAGAGAAAGGAATGCCCTTGAATGGAAGTAATACTCTATTTAAAAAACCCTAAAAGATATTTACTGTGGTTAATGTGTACTCTGAGAAAGGACAAGAGCTCAGACTAGAGAATACAACAAGCTAGATCAATTATGTGCACCCTTGTTTATCATGTTTATGGGTTAATAACTTCATTTTAAGGGAAATAGGGACTGAGTGAACCATATAAAGGGGAGTGCTCTGTCGCTCAGTTATTTCTGACTCTCTTGTGACACCATGGACTGTAGCCCACCAAGCTCCTCTGTTCATGTAGTTTGCCAGGCAAGAATACTGGAGTGGATTGTGATTTCCTGCTCCAGGGCATCTTCCCAACCCAGAAATAGAACTGGCCTGTCTTGTATTTCCTGCGTTGGAAGGAAGATTTTTTACCACTAGCACCACCTGGGAAGCCCCTATAGAGATGGGCCATGTTAATAATTTGCATTTTTGGATGTCTACCTTGATTACCTTGTGGAGAATAGTTTGGAAGTGAGCTAGCTTAATGACAGAAAAACTCTATTTTAATGATAGAAAAAAATTATGGTGAAATTAAGTAGAAAACAATTGTTGCCCAGGTGTAACTAACTTAACTGGGTAAAGATAATGGTAGTAAGAATGACAAAAATCAGATTAATTTCAGAAGTATTTATGACATTGCATTAACACTACCTTGTGATTTATTGGGCTTCCCTGGTGGCTTTGAAAGTAAAGAATCTGCCTGCAATACAGAAGACCAGGATTCGATAGCTGGGTTGGGAAGATCCCTTGGAGAAGGGAATGGCTACCCAGTCCATTATTCTTGCCTGGAGAATTCCAAGGACAGAGGAGCCTAGCAATCTATAGTCCATGGGGTCACAAAGAGTCAGACACGACTGAGTCACTAACACACATGCATTTATGATACTTAAGTAACTAGCTCTTAAAAGAGGGCAATGTATATTCCTATTGAGTGAAAGATAAAATTTCAGTGATTGTCTGCTAGGAAAAAAAAACTCATTCTGCTTTTCCCAACCCGTGAACAAATTATTTGTAATTAATGGGTTTATCCAGAAATTGTATTCATGCTATTTTGGTCTGTGACCCAATATTTATAATAGCCAATATAGATTAGATTAGATTCATAGATCAAGACTTTTCTATAAAGGTATCAGAGAGGTCAACCTTTGAGCTGTAGTCCCTTAATTAATAAGTTTCATAAGTTACTCACAATCCTGTCCTAAAATCCTCACATATCATACAGCAAAAATATTTAAATGTATAATTGAATGCAGTGTTTGCAGAACAAAGTTGTGGAAGATAACAGCACTCATTTGAATAAGTTGACTATGCCAAAGACTTTGACTGTGTGGATCACAATAAACTATGGAAAATTCTGAAAGAGATGGGAATACCAGACCACCTGATCTGCCTCTTGAGAAATCTGTATGCAGGTCAGGAAGCAACAGTTAGAACTGATCATGGAACAACAGACTGGTTTCAAATAGGAAAAGGAGTACGTCAAGGCTGCATATTGTCACCATGTTTATTTAACTTATATGCAGAGTACATCATGAGAAATGCTGGACTGGAAGAAACAGAAGTTGGAATCAAGATTGCCGGGAGAAATATCAATAACCTCAGATATGCAGATGACAACACTCTTATGGCAGAAAGTGAAGAGGGGCTAAAAAGCCTCTTGATGAAAGTGAAAGTGGAGAGTGAAAAGGTTGGCTTAAAGCTCAACATTCAGAAAACGAAGATCATGGCATCTGGTCCCATCACTTCATGAGAAATAGATGGGGAAACAGTGGAAACACTGTCAGACTTTGTTTTTCTGGGCTCCAAAATCACTGCAGATGGTGACTGCAGCCATGAAATTAAAAGATGCTTACTCCTTGGAAGGAAAGTTATGACCAACCTAGATAGCATATTCAAAAGCAGAGACATCACTTTGGCAAAAAGGTCAGTCTATTCAAGACTATGGTCTTTCCTGTGGTCATGTATGGATGTGAGAGCTGGACTGTGAAGAAGGCTGAGCACCAAAGAATTGATGCTTTTGAACTGTGGCGTTGGAGAAGACTCTTGAGAGTCCCTTGAACTGCATGGAGATCCAACCAGTCCATTCTGAAGGAGATCAGCCCTGGGATTTCTTTGGAAGGAATGATGCTAAAGCTGAAACTCCAGTATTTTGGCCAACTCATGCGAAGAGTTGACTCATTGGAGAAGACTCTGATGCTGAGAGGGATTGAGGGCAGGAGGAGAAGGGGACGACAGAGGATGAGATGGCTGGATGGCATCACTGACTCGATGGATGTGAGTCTGGGTGACCTCCGGGAGCTGGTGCTGGACAGGGAGGCCTGGCGTGCTGCGGTTCATGGGGTCTCAAAGAGTCGGACACGACTGAGCGAATGATCTGATCTGATGTGATCTGACACACATACTCAGAACACATTAAATCTAAATGTTTTGGTCCTGAAGCAGCTTCTTTATTTACTTCAAAATAATTTTTTCTGAAGACTTACTCTTGGAAATAACATAGACTACATGGAATGGGTTATGTCATGACATTTTAGCTTTTGTCTTCCTTTTAACTATAAACTTAAAGTATTTTAAAGTAGTATTTTTATTACCTGGCTGTGAACCCTAGTTAAAGCAATATCAGTAATACCTTAATCTTTTGAAGAAATCTATAGCATATCTCCTCTAAACCTATGCTCACCAGCCACCTTTCCAATAGTTATGAGAATTAAATCGTTAGTTTTTCTATGAGTACTGTTGAGAGATTCTCAGTGTTACTGACCTTTTCTTGATAATTGCTTCTACTTTTATCATAAATCATCCTGGGAAAGATGATTTCGGCTTTCAGTATCCTGGCTAACAGGGCTGTAATTATGGGAATTTGTTTCCCTACTCTCTGTTAAGAAAATATTGAGATGGTCTATTTCAGCATCTAAATCCTCCCAATGACTTAAGCAAGCACTTATGTGAGTTGTGCATGCAATAAAAGGTATATCTTGAAATACTTGTTCAGTGTAACTATTTCAAATGACATTGCCTTGGTGCACATTCAAATAACAGAAGTAGCTTTTAAAGGGAGAAGGCAATGGCACCCCACTCCAGTACTCTTGCCTGGAAAATCCCATGGATGGAGGAGCCTGGTAGGCTGCAGTCCATGGGGTTGCGAAGAGTCGGACACGACTGAGTGACTTCACTTTCACTTTTCACTTTCATGCATTGGAGAAGGAAATGGCAACCCACTCCAGTGTTCTTGCCTGGAGAATCCCAGGAGTGGAGGAGCCAGGTGGAGAGCCTGCCATCTCTGGGGTCGCACAGAGTCGGACACAATTGAAGCAACTTAGCAGCAGCAGCAGCTTTTAAAGACCTAAAAAGCAAGGAAGTGAGCATTAAATACTGACAGTTTGATCCGATTATTTCTCATTTTCTCATCTAATCTATGATGGTGACTAAGTATTCTTGTAAAGAAATCCCAAGACAAGATTAAATATCACCTCATGAAGGCTTGGGCTCCGAATCTTTGTTCTATGAAGCTACAGGTGTATCTTACCTTTAGGAAGTAATCTTTAGGAAGGGCTGTGAGTTGAAATTAAGATAATATGATTCAGAAGGTGAATTCTACAAAAAGTGAATCCAGACTTTTCTGCTGCTGCTGCTAAGTTGCTTCAGTCATGTCTGACTCTGTGCGACCCCATTGATGGCAGCCTACCAGGCTCCCCCATCCCTGGGATTCTCCAGGCAAGAGCATTGGAGTGGGTTGCCATTTCCTTCACCAATTTAAAAATCATTTGGCTCTATTTGTTGAGAAATTATGCTTGAAAAAATAGTTGAGCTCTTTAAAATGTTGAAATCATCCAATTAAATTACAATTCCTGATTCTCTAGAGCTGTGATTAAGTTCAATTCAGTTGCTCAGTCTTGTCCATATTTATGGACAGTGTCCATATTATGCATCGGTATTTATTTATCATATTAAAATATTTGCATATACATATATGTGGACATAAATATCTATCTTAATAGGAACAACCAATTAATAATGATCAACCTAGACAGAACATTAAAAAGCAGAGACATTACTTTGGCAACAAAGGTCCGTCTAGTCAAGGCTATGGTTTTTCCAGTGGTCATGTATGGATGTGAGAGTTGGACTGTGAAGAAAGCTGAGTGCCGAAGAATTGATGCTTTTGAACTGTGGTGTTGGAGAAGACTCTTGAGAGTCCCTTGGACTGCAAGGAGATCCAACCAGTCCATTCTAAAGGAGATAAGTCCTGGGTGTTCATTGAAAGGACTGATGTTGAAGCTAAAACTCCAATACTTTGGCCACCTGATGTGAAGAGCTAACTCCTTTGAAAAGACCCTGATGCTGGGAAAGATTGAGGGCAGGAGGAGATGGAGACAACAGAGCATGAGATGGTTGGATGGCCTCACCGACTTGATGGACATGGATTTGAGTAGACTCTGGGATTTGGTGATGGACAGCCTGGCATGCTGAGGTTCATGGGGTCACAAAGGGTCAGACACAGAGTGACCAAACTGAACTGAATAGGAAACGAGTGGTTCAGCAAATAGCCATTTTGCTATATTTCCTATAACTCACATAAATATCCATAGAGAGGAATATTATCCTCTCTCCTGATAATTTTTCAGAGTTTCTCCACATAGACCTCTGATTTTTTATCTTTCATATATTCATATGTTGAGTGAATAAAGTTATGACTTGAAATTGTGCAACAAATGTCAGAGGACTATAGGCATGGGAATGAGATAATCAATAAAACCCTTTTATTTTGAAGCTATTTTGTGATAGCTCACTCTATTTGAGGAAGAAAGAGACATCATGGGTAATGGATTAGATTTTCTCTGCTGTGCCTTTTGAGGGTTGAATTGAGGTGTGCAATATTTTCCATCATACTCTAAGAATATAGAAACGAAGTACAAATTTTGACAAAGCTATCTTAAGAGGGAAACAATAATAGTTAACCTAAAGTCAAATGTTAAAAATAAAAAGACTATCAACAGTGTTACATGAGACAAAGCAGTAGTTACCAAAGCATTTTGAAAATCATCTGAGAAATTATAAAACATAAGCCTGGACTCCATTCATAGAGATTCTGATGCAGGTGACCTATGGCGCAGCCTGGTAATCTGTGGCTTGTTTCTGTTGTTTGATTATTTAAAGTTCCCTAGGACAGAGGAGCCTGATAGGCTGCAGTCCATGGAGTCGCTAGGAGTTGCACATGACTGAGCGACTTCACTTTCACTTCTCACTTTCATGCATTGGAGAAGGAAATGGCAACCCACTCCAGTGTTCTTGCCTGGAGAATCCTAGGGACGGCGGAGCCTGGTGGGCTGCCGTCTCTGAGGTCGCACAGAGTCGGACACAACTGAAGGGACTTAGCAGCAGCAGCAGGCACTTCTAGGAGAAGACAATGGCAATCCATTCCAGTATTCTTGCCTGGAAAATCCCATGGATGGAGGAGCCTAGTAGGCTGCAGCCCATGGGGTCGCAAAGAGTCGGACACGAATGAATGACTTCTCTTTCACTTTTCACTTTGATACATTGGAGAAGGAAATGACAACCCACTCCAGTGTTCTTGTCTGGAGAATCCCAGTGGTGGAGGAGCCTGGTGAGCTGCCATCTGTGGAGTCACAGAGACGGACATGACTGAAGCAATGCAGCAGCAGCAGCAGGCACTTCTAACTTGGAGATAAGGCCAAGAATCCTACAATAGGATTGCTGGAGGCAGTGATAGTCCTCCTAGGAAATAATCTAATGGCCCATCATATGTAGATATTTAAAGGCGAGAAATAAAGGAGTGCTTAAGCAACAGGAAAGGGCAGTGAACTCAAAATGAGCACATATATGTCAATGGGAATATACTGCCTGGAGGCATGAAGAATGTTTTCTATTATCGGGTGGAAAAAGTGCTGAGATTGAGTATAGACATTAGATCATCTCTTGACAGTTGATGATGTTACTTTAGTTCAGGGAATAAGACACAAATACCATTTCACTGTTCTTTATTTTTTTTTAAAGCTATTAGTGGTCCTAGGGTCTGGTTGTTAATAATTAAATTTTATTTTCAAGCTTTAAATTATGTGCATATATAATGTTGTTTAGTTACTAAGTTATGTCCCATTCTTTTGGGACCCCATGTACTGTAGCCTGTCTGGAACCTCTGTCCACTGGATTTCCCAGGCAAGAATACTACAGTGGGTCGCCAATTCCTGCTCCAGGGTATTTTCCTAACCTGGAGTTTGAACCTGTGTCCCCTGCGTTGGCAGACAGATTCTTTACTACTAAGCCACCAGGGAAGCCCATATTATATATACTTGTTGTATAAACTTACATAAATTGTTCATATAGTTTAACATGTTAACATACTTGCTTTATTTCTGTACGTCAAAATGTGAGTATTGGCATCGTTATAGAATCCACTCCTCATTGCCACTATAAATATACCATTCATTGGCAACTTACTATGTGCCATGTTCTGTGCTGCATTGTTAAGATCAGATCAGATCAGATCAGTCGCTCAGTCGTGTCCGACTCTTTGAGACACCATGAACCGCAGCACGCCAGGCCTCCCTGTCCAGCACCAGCTCCCGGAGGTCACCCAGACTCACATCCATCGAGTCAGTGATGCCATCCAGCCATCTCATCCTCTGTCGTCCCCTTCTCCTCCTGCCCTCAATCCCTCCCAGCATCAGAGTCTTCTCCAATGAGTCAACTCTTCGCATGAGGTGGCCAAAATACTGGAGTTTCAGCTTTAGCATCATTCCTTCTAAAGAAATTCCAGGATTGATCTCCTTCAGAATGGACTGGTTGGATCATCTTGCAGTCCAAGGGACTCTCAAGAGTCTTCTCCAACACCACAGTTCAAAAGCATCAATTCTTCGGCACTCAGCCTTCTTCACAGTCCAGCTCTCACATCCATACATGACCACAGGAAAGACAATAGCCTTGACTAGGCGAACCTTTGTTGGTAAAGTAATGTCTCTGCTTTTGAATATGCTATCTAGGTTGGTCATAACTTTCCTTCCAAGGAGTAAGCGTCTTTTAATTTCATGGCTGCAGTCACCATCTGCAGTGATTTTGGAGCCCAGAAAAACAAAGTCTGACACTTTTTCCACTGTTTCCCCATCTATTTCCCATGAAATGATGGGACCGGATGCCATGATCTTCATTTTCTGAATGTTGAGCTTTAAGCCAACTTTTTCACTCTCGTCTTTCACTTTCATCAAGAGGCTTTTTAGTTCCTCTTCACTTTCTGCCGTAAGGGTGGTGTCATCTACATATCTGAGGTTATTGATATTTCTCCCGGCAATCTTGATTACAGCTTGTGTTTCTTCCAGCCCAGCATTTCTCATGATGTACTCTGCATATAAGTTAAATAAGCAGGGTGATGATATACAGCCTTGACGTACTCCTTTTCCTATTTGGAACCAGTCTGTTGTTCCATGTCCAGTTCTAACTCTTGCTTCCTAACCTGCATATAGGTTTCTCAAGAGGCAGGTCAGGTGGTCTGGTATTCCCATCTCTTCAGAATTTTCCACAGTTGATTGTGATCCACACAGTCAAAGGCTTTGGCATAGTCAGTAAATCAAAAATATATGTATTTCTGGAACTCTCTTGCTTTTTCCATGGTCCAGTGGATGTTGGCATTTTGATCTCTGGTTCCTTTGCCTTTTCTAAAACCAACTTGAACACCAGGAAGTTCACAGTTCATGTATTGCTGAAGCCTGGCTTGGAGAATTTTGAGCATTACTTTACTAGCATGTGAGATGAGTGCAACTGTGCAGTAGTTTGAGCATTCTTTGGCATTGCCTTTCTTTGGGATTGGAATGAAAACTGACCTTTTCCAATCTTGTGGCCACTGCTGAGTTTTCCAAATTTGCTGGCATATTGAGTGCATCACTTTCACAGCATCATCTTTCATGATTTGGAATACCTCCACTAACTTTGTTCATTTTTTTATTCAGTTATTCTCCCCCAAAAGGAAATTGTGTAAGGAAAAATTAAGAAGAGCTAGGATAATTATAAAATAAAGAGTAAGGTTTATACCTAATCATATAACTAATTACATTAAATACAAATCATCTCAGTTCAAGTAAAAGACACAGATTGTTTCAATAGATATACTTTTTCAAAATGTGAAATAAAGTAAATTTTGTTCTCTGCCTCCAAGCATACAAATTTTTTTAACTCAAAATGAAACATTGAAGTTAATGTAAAATCTAAAATTCTAAAACTTTTGAAGAGATACAGAAGCATTCTTTGTGACCTTAGATTGGATTAGACAAATAATAAATTGAAAAATTAGACCATCAAAATTAAAACCTCCTGTTCTTCAGTAGATTCTGTTATAAGAATGAAAGATAAGCCAAAGATTTGAAAATCACTAGTCATTTGTCTGATAAGGACTTGTATCCTCAGTACCTAAAGATATTTTATAAAAGAGGATATATGTTCAGTGACAAAGTGAAAGTTAAGTTGCTCAGTCGTGTCCGACTCTTTTCGACCCCATGGACACCAGGCTCCTCCGTCCATGGGATTTTCTAGGCAAGAGTACTAGAGTGGGTTGCCATTTCCTTCTCCAGGGAATCTTCCAGACCCAGGGATCAAACCCAGGTCTCCTGATTTGTAGACAGACGCTTTACCATCTGAGCCACCAGGGACAAAGAAGCATATAAAAAAGGCTCAGTAGTACTAGTCATTAAGAAAATACAAATTAAAACCACAATGAAATGTAGTAACACACCTACTTTAATAGCTACAGTTTAAAAGATTGACTATAATAATTGTTGCAGAGGAGAGACTCAAACACTTCTGTTGAGTATGTGAAATATAATTATACTAAATAATGGGATCCAGACATAAAAGTACAGAATGTTTGATTCTATTTATATAAAATTCTAGGAAATTCAAACTGTGATAAAGTGATAGGAAGATCAATGATTTCCTGGGGATGTTGCAGGAGAGATGGAGACGTTAAGGAGGAAATGATTACCTAGGGCATAAGAAAAGAGGGGAGTGATGTTCATGTTCAGCAACTTTATAATGTGTAGTGATTGATAGTTTCATGTGTATATACATATGCCATAACATCAAACACTTTGAATGCATGTGGTTTCTTACATACTAGTTACACCATAACAATACTGGCTTAATTTTTTTTTTAATATAAAGTGATTCACCTGCTTTTACTTATTTCTCCAACTAAAGGTAGTATTCTGTCTCCTCTGTCAGTGAGGCAATATGGCCTATATTTAAATATATGTATATTTCAGGTACTTTTCTGATTTTTGTTAAGGAAATGTTTTCAGTTGGATTCTTTGATGTAATTCCCCACTTACAGACCTAACATCATAAATGCTTATATTTCTGTTATAGTTATGTATTTAATCTTTTTCTTTTTTAGTTGAAGCAGTGCTAAAAGAGGAGAGTGAAAAAGTTGGCTTAAAGCTCAACCTTCAGAAAACGAAGATCATGGCATCTGGTCCCATCACTACATGGGAAATAGATGGGGAAACATTGGAAACAGTGTCAGACTTTATTTTTGGGGGGTCCAAAATCACTGCAAATGGTGATTGCAGCCATGAAATTAAAAAACGCTTACTCCTTGGAAGGAAAGTTATGACCAACCTAGATCACATATTCAAAAGCAGAGACATTACTTTGCCAACAAAGGTCCGTCTAGTCAAGCTATGGTTTTTCCTGTGGTCATGTATGGATGTGAGAGTTGGACTGTGAAGAAGGCTGAGCACTGAGGAATTGATGCTTTTGAACTGTGGTGTTGGAGAAGACTCTTGAGAGTCCCTTGGATTGCAAGGAGGTCCAACCAGTCCATCCTAAAGGAGACAGGTCCTGGGTGTTCATTGGAAGGACTGATGCTGAGGCTGAAACTCCAATATTTTGGCCACCTCATGTGAAGAGTTGACTTACTGGAAAAGACTCTGATGTTGGTAGGGATTGGGGGCAGGAGGAGAAGGGGAGGACAGAGGATGAGATGGCTGGATGGCATCACCGATGGACATGAGTTTGAGTGAACTCCGGGAGTTGGTGATGGACAGGGAGGCCTGGCGTGCTGCGATTCATGGGGTCACAAAGAGTCAGACACAAGTGAGCAACTGAACTGAACCAAACTGAAAGCATGTTTATTGATTCAGTTATTCTCAGGTCATATTTATATACCATCAAACATCAAGTTTAAATAGTCTCATGATATCTAATTGATCCTGTTTAATTCTGAATAAATTAGTATGTCCTAAAATATGCAAATGTGGTGATACTAAACACTAAGTGACTTTCCCAGTATCTCAACAGTAAAGAATCCACCTGCAATGCAGGAAACACAGGAGACATGGATTTGATCCCTGGGTCAGGAAGATGCCCTGGAGAAGGGCATGGCAACCCACTCCAGTATTCTTGCCTGGAGAACTCATGGAGGAGCCTGGTAGGCTACAGACAATAGGATTGCAAAGAATTGGAAATGACTGAAGCAACTGAGCATGTTATATTAAGTATTAAAAAGTGAAAGGGTTTTAACATGTAAACCACCTATACTCTGAAGAAAAAAAGTGAAAGAGTAAAGGATCCCAAATCTCTTTGTGATAAAGCTCCACAAATTATTAGGTCTTCTGTGAGTTACTTACGCTCATTTTTGTCTGAAAGCCTAGTCCTGTGACTTTATTTTTTTAATACCTTTTTCTGGTAAAGTCTAAAGTATAATCATGCAATCTAAAGCAGCATGTGCTACATCTACCTAAGGAACTCATTTACTGAGCCCTACCATTTGAACAGCAGGGAGCTAAGTTCCCTGAAGTGTCTCTAAGCATCTCAGGCTCACTGAGTCAAGAATAAATAAAACTCAGCTTCTGTGAAAACAAATACCTGCCAGATAAAGCTACTAATGGGTGGTTAACCATTGACAGTCCTGCCCCATCTCCATGATACTAGTACTTTTTCATGTTTAAATGTCAACTGTAGCAAGCCGGGGTATGATATTGAGCTTAAAAGAAAAAGATTTCCCTCGATCATCTCATAGTATAGTGTGAGAAGAGAGGATAAGGTAATCCAGTCAGAATATTATTGGAGAGAATGGTGAAAAGTGGAAAGAGGAAATCATCTTCAGATAAAACTACAATTCTTTTCAAATATAGAGCCAATGCTGGCATTTTACCTCAATACTTAAATACTATTCAAAGTGACAAATTAGTTTCACTTAATTGAAACATGCCATTTTATTATAGTTGTGGGTTTTTTTTTTTGTACACAAGAGAATAAAATACAGAGTAGGAATTCTTTCAACATAAAAGAAGTCTCATTCTTTAGATAGAGTGTTGTGTGGGAAATGAGGTTTTTCCACTAGATAATTTTGTATCCATCGAACAGGAAAGAACATCTAACTTTGCCTTCCTAGGTAGAATTCAGTGAGAGGTCCTTTCCATGTACACATCTATGCATGAAGGGGAAGTGGAAAGCTAACAGGAAAGAGCTGGTGGAGGGTGAGGTTAGATGGAAGAAGGCAGGCTGTAGTCTCCACTTGTCCCTCAGTTTGTTTGAGTCTTTAAATTATGTAATACAGGTTACCATCAATTTCTCAACACCAAGAGCACAGTAGTTCCATGAGAGTGGGTCTGTGTACTTCTCAGAGACTATATCAGCATGAGACAAAGAATGGGGTCCACCAAAGGAATGACAACATAACCCTGACAGCTCAGAATATGTGCAACTTGCTTTCCCAGTAATATCTTGAACACAAAAGGATTTATGTCAAACATGATCTATACCAGACTATAGATTTTTAACAAATGATTGGAGGTCTTCCCTAACAAAGAAGGTAACAAGAGAAGTCAATGATGTTCATCAACAGAGAAGGACCAGGACCTAAGTGCACATTGACCCTTTCCTTACATAATACTGTTGCCCAAAGCTTCCCATGAGCCCAGAGTAAAGGAGAGAGAGGAAAACCTTCAAGAAGGGCAAACATCCTCTTGTAAAGATGAAATTTTCATTGACTGGGTTGTGAACTAGATAATTATTTTTAATGCCTGAAAATTTTAGTAAACAAAAACAAAAATAGGGAAAAAACAAAGTCACAGTATTCAACTGATGCCAGAATGAGTTAGACCAAATTGCCCTAGAGTGAGGAGTAGAAAGCAAACTTTTTGTTCTTCCATTCTAAGAAAAGCACAGTTCTTGGAATTTGCACATTCTAAATATCTCCCTTCACCATTGCAATGAAAAGAATAAAATACTTAGGAACATATCTTCCTAAAGAAACTAAAGACCTATATATAGAAAACTACAAATCACTGGTGAAAGAAATCAAAGAGGACATTAATAGATGGAGAAATATACCATGTTCGTGGATTGGCAGAATCAACGTAGTGAAAATGAGTATACTACCCAAAGCAATTTATAGATTCAATGCAATCCCCATCAAGCTACCAACGGTATTCTTCACAGAGCTAAAACAAATAATTTCTCAATTTGTATGGAAATACAAAAAACCTCGAATAGCCAAAGCTATCTTGAGAAAGAAGAATGGAACTGGAGGAATCAACCTGCCTGACTTCAGGCTATACTACAAAGCCACAGTCATCAAGACAGTATGGTACTGGCACAAATTCAGAAATATAGATCAATGGAACAAAATAGAAAGCCCAGAGATAAATCCACGCACATATGGACACCTTATCTTTGACAAAAGAGGCAAGAACATACAATGGATTAAAGACAATCTCTTTAACAAGTGGTGCTGGGAAAACTGGTCAAACACTTGTAAAAGAATGAAACTAGAGCACTTTCTAACACCATACACAAAAATAAACTCAAAATGGATTAAAGAGATAAATGTAAGACCAGAAACCATAAAACTCCTAGAGAAAACATAGGCAAAACACTCTCTGACATACATCACAGCAGGATCCTCTATGACCCACCTCCCAGAATATTGGAAATAAAATAAACAAATGGGACCTAGTTAAACTTAAAAAGCTTCTGCACAACAAAGGAAACTATAAGCAAGGTGAAAAGACAGCCTTCAGAATGGAAGAAAATAATAGCAAATGAAGCAACTGACAAACAACTAATCTCAAAAATATACAAGCAACTCCTACAGCTCAATCCCAGAAAAATAAATGACCCAATCAAAAAATGGGCCAAAGAACTAAATAGACATTTCTCCAAAGAAGACATACAGATGGCTAACAAACACATGAAAAGATGCTCAACATCACTCATTATCAGAGAAATGCAAATCAAAACCACTATGAGGTACCATTTCACGCCAATCAGAATGGCTGCGATCCAAAAGTCCACAGGCAATAAATGCTGGAGAGGGTATGGAGAGAAGGGAACCCTCTTACACTGTTGGTGGGAATGCAAACTAGTACAGCCACTATGGAGAACAGTATGGAGATTCCTCAAAAATCTGGGAATAGAACTTCCTTATGATCCAGCAATCCCACTGCTGGGCATATACACTGAGAAAACCAGAATTGAAAGAGACACGTGTACCCCAATGTTCATAGCAGCACTGTTTACAATAGCCAGGACTTGGAAGCAACCTAGATGTCCATCCACAGATGAATGGATAAGAAAGCAGTGGTACATATACACAATGGAGTATTACTCAGCCATTAAAAAGCATACATTTGAATCAGTTCTAAGGAGGTGGATGAAACTGGAACCTATTATACAGAGTGAAGTAAGCCAGAAAAAAAAAAAAAAAAAAAAACACAAATACAATATACTAACTCATATATATGGAATTTAGAAAGATGGTAACGATAACCCTGTTTCGGATCAGTCGCTCAGTCGTGTCCGACTCTTTGCGACCCCATGAACCGCAGCACGCCAGGCCTCCCTGTCCATCACCAGCTCCCGGAGGTCACCCAGACTCATACCCATCGAGTCAGTGATGCCATCCAGCCATCTCATCCTCTGTCGTCCCCTTCTCCTCCTGCCCTCAATCCCTCCCAGCATCAGAGTCTTCTCCAATGAGTCAACTCTTCGCATGAGGTGGCCAAAATACTGGAGTTTCAGCTTTAGCATCATTCCTTCTAAAGAAATTCCAGGATTGATCTCCTTCAGAATGGACTGGTTGGATCTTCTTGCAGTCCAAGGGACTCTCAAGAGTCTTCTCCAACACCACTTTTCAAAAGCATCAATTCTTCGGCGCCCTGTTTACGAGACAGCAAAAGAGACAGTGATGTATAGAACATTCTTTTGGACTCTGGGAGAGGGAGAGGGTGGGATGATTTGGGAGAATAACATTGAAATATGTATAATATCATATTTGAAACGAGTCACCAGTCCAGCTACGATGCCTGATAACGGATGCCTGGGGCTGGTGCACTGGCACGACCCAGAGGGATGGTATGGGGAGGGAGGAGGGAGGAAGGTTCAGGATGAGGAATACATGTATACTTGTGGCAGATTCATTTTGATGTATGGCAAAAGCAATACAATATTGTAAAGTTAAGCAAAATAAAATTTAAAAAAAAATATAAATATCTCCCTTATTTGTTCCATTGTTTTACACTCAGAAAATTTCTTTAGTTTGGGCTTCTTAAACTCTTCTGTCAGGTCACAAATTCTTAACCTTCAGTCTCAGTTTTTTCAGTCCACTCACGGTTCTCATGGAGTTTGGAATTTACTTTATGGGTAACGAAGAAATAGTAGTCATTAAAAAAAATCGCTGTCTTTAGAAAGTATCATGATTATTTTTTTCTTTTTTAAATATAATGAATGTTAAGGAATTTACTGAAAGTGAAACTGCAAATGAAAAATCTTTATTTCATGCTGAATGTACATTAAATTATGTGTAAAAACCATTAGTTGAACCCACTACTGGTTTGAAATTCTGTGAAAATTTGAGACATCAGAATAGAGTTTATGTCAACATGAATATTTTTGCTAACTAAAGTCCAGTTCCTCATTTATTTAACTTAGTTATAAGAAAAACGGCCTATAGTGATATACAACTGCAAACTGTCATTTAAGTATCTGTGCTGTATGTTCATTCATTTAATTTTATTTTTAAAATTTTATTTAACTTTTAATTTTGAAGTAGTTTCAGATCTAAGCTGCAGAATTAGTTGAGAGTTCCCACATGTCCTTCACCTAGCTTTTCCAAATAGCATCTTGTCTAATAGGATTAAAATGATCAAAACCAGGAAGATAGCATTGATATAAAACTACTAAGTAATCTGTAGATCAGATGCAGATCTTTTGATATGTCTCTCTAATGCCTTTTTTTGTGTGTTAAGGCATTTGGCATGTAGTCTCAGTTTCCCTTATTCTGGAATATTCCTCAGTCTATTTTTGTCTATGAATTTGACATTTCTAAACAGCACCAGCCAGTTATTTTGTACAAATTCTGTTTTTTGTCTGTTTCCTCAATTAAATGCACGTTGTACATCTCTGTACCATTTATTATAAAATATTTTACAATACATTCTTTCCATTACTTTATACTGCTCTCCCGTCAAGCTGTAGTGGATGAAAAACTTGTGCCCTCTACCTTCCTAGGTTCCCTGACTAGGGCCCTATAAGGTAAACTGAAAAAGATGGATTAACATGAGAAATACAGATGCAAGTTAATTAGCATGTGCAGTGTGCATTCATATGGGAGAAACACAAGCTAAAAGGAGTGGTTAGAACTTGGATCTGATATAGCAGTTTAAGCATATTAAGAAATGCATTATAAACATTTCAAGAAAGGAAAATTATTTTGTAGAGAAGTGACAAGATGAAAGAAGTTTGAGCTTCTGGGATGGCAAACATGGAAACAAATACATAGAGAAAGCAATGGAAGATCAGGGCTAGTAGGTAGCTTCTGTTTGTGTATGCTCTTTCGAGATGTCTAACTTTTGATGATAACATTGTCATCTCCTTCTTGGGCCTGAAAGTGGTCTTAGGGGCTAAACTTTCACCAGGAGAATTTATGTTCTGCTTTCATGTAGAGATGGGATGGACAGAAAGCTCATATTGGAATTGCTTTCTCAAGTGCCTTCAGCTCATAATAATCTAAGCCAGTAGTTTATTTTTGGATAGCATAGTCTGAATCCCTTTAAAGCTAATCTGAAACAGTAATAATTTATTGTATTTTAATGTTTCATGTCGGGGAAGGCAATGGCACCCCACCCCAGTACTTTTGCCTAGAAAATCCCATGGACGGAGGAGCCTGGTAGGCTGCAGTCCATGGGGTCGCTAAGAGTCAGACATGACTAAGCGACTTCACTTTCACTTTTCACTTTCATGCATTGGAGAAGGAAATGGCAACCCACTCCAGTGTTCTTGCCTGGAGAATCCCAGGGACAGGGGAGCCTGGTGAGCTTCCGTCTATGGGGTCGCACAGAGTCGGGCATGACTGAAGCGACTTAGCAGCAGCAGCAGCAATGTTTCATGTAAATATGCTTGTTTTTTACAAGATATTTACCATAAAGAAAACACTCTTGTGTGTAATTTTATAAACATGTTAATTTAAAAAAGAACTGTGCATTTGAAAATTATTTGTAGTGTATATTTTTAGTGATAACTAAGAATCAGTTTATTAATAACAGGAATTTGAAGAACATTCCATGTGTTCTTCATCACATTTTCCACTCTATGGAAAATAAAAGCTGTATTTATATTTTTATTGATATTTTACAATTGTTTCTCAACTGCATTTCATTTCTTGCTATTGTAAGTTTGAGATAGAACCTCAATGTTGTAAAACCAAAGGGATATTTGTCTAAACTGCTTGTCCAATTGACTGATCCTTCTTAACCTTATTTATGAAAACATAAGATTTGTCAGGCAAGGCTGTTTATTATAATTGAATTAGTGAAGAATTTAAAATGTTTTAAATGAATGAAATGCATTTCCAGGGAAGGTGAAATAATTCAGTTTTTCAAAATACATTTCTCTCCAGCCCGAGAAAGAGGGATCCTCTGTGGAAGTGGGAAAGGAAGAAGCCCTAACACACCTTTCTTCCTAGGTGGCTCAGTGGTAAGGAATCCGACTGCAATGTGGGAGACCTGGGTTGTATCCCTGGGCTGGGAAGATCCACTGGAGGAGGGAATAACAGCCCTTGCCAGTATTCTTTTGTCTGGAGAATCCCAGAGACAGAGGAGCCTAGCAGGCTACAGTCCACTAAGTCAGTACTTAGTGACTAAATAGCAGCAACAACCAATCCTAAAAGTCCTAGTTGAATTAAAGAGCCCACCACATTGTATAGACAGGAGTCAGAAAACCAGACTTTGAATTGGGAGCCAGTGACAACCAGAAACACAAACCACAATGCAATCATTTTTAAAGCAGGTAGAGCAGCAGTAGAGCAGTATCGTGTCCTCAGGGAGGCAGTGGCAGCAGTGCCAGCAAATGCGATAGATGACTTCCAAAGACAGTGCCCGTGGACAGCACTGCTGCCTCTGTGGGCAGAGGTGATGTGTCCCCATAGCAATGTCCTAGAGCATGTTTGCTGTGACCTCTGATGTTACCCCTCTTCTTTTTTCTTGCACTATTGTTCATGCAAACTTCTGTAGCTTTCTCTGCATTTATGTACTACTATAAGTTGTTTTTACTACTTAAATAAGTCAAATTTCTAATGTGTTCAGTCATGAATGCTGGCTATTATCCCACTTAAATGGTATAACTGAAAATGTGATCCTTCTGTTATTTTTTAATGTGTTTCATACACTGTTTAATTTTCATAGTGCTGTGTATTGTTTTAATCTTTGACCATCCGTAGAGTTGTAAGTTTTCCATATTAATGTAAATTAAATTTACATTCAATTTAATATATAACACTACACATCATATCTACCCACATATATTCTGAAACACAAGTTTTAAACATATGTATCAAACTTCACATTCAGTTAAGTGTTAAGCTTAAAATATTTAACAGGGTTAAGAAAACTTGACAGGGTTTTCTGTCTTAGGCTCTTGAGAAGTTCTCTCCCACATGTATTCCCTTATTTGTCTTGGCCAATTTCAATGTTTTCTCTTGGAATGCTTCCTCCTTAAATGCATCTTACTGGAAGCCAGCCATTATGTCATAAAGCTTTCCAAGCAACCACGAGGTTTTTTGAAGGGAATCAATCCTCTGGTCAACACCAGTAATTGAACCCACAGTTGAGTCTAAGACTGCAGTTGCTCTATTATCCCAGCCAACAACCACATGGATCAGAAGAAGAGCCCAATAATCCAATGGCATCTTACTAAGAGAGAACATCATTTTGATCCTTAACTTGTTCTTGTTCAGTCACTAAGTCATGTCTGAGCCTTTGCAAACCCATGAACTGCAACATGTCAGGTTTCCCTATCCTTCACTATCTCCCAGAGTTTGCCCAAATTCAAGTCCACTAAGTCAGTGATGCCATCCAACCATCTCACTCCCTGTTACCTCCTTCTTTGCCTGACCTCAATCTTTCCCAGCATCAGGTCATTTCTCATGAGTCAGTTTTTCCCACCAGGTGGCCAAAGTATTGGGGCTTCAGCATCAGTCCTTCCAAAGAATGAAGGTTGATTTCTTTTAAGATTAACAGATTTGATCTCTTTGCTGTCCAAGGGGCTCTCAAGAATCTTCTCCAGCACCACAATTCAAAAGCATCAGTGTTGTTCAGCTCTGGGCCTACTTTATGTTCCAAATCTCAAATCTGTATGTGACTACTGGAAAAATCATAGCTTTGAATTACCAACATTTGTTGGCCATGTGATATCTCTGATTTTTAATACGGTGTCTACCTAGGAGGAGGAGCTAAGATGGCGGACGAGTAAGATGGGTAGAATACTTTCTCCTCCACAAATCCATTAAAAGAACATTTGAATGCTGAATAAACTCGATAAAACAACTTCTGAATGCCGGCAGAGGACATCAGGCACTTAGAACGACAGCTCATTGTCTTCAAAACGAGAAAACGAGCCCTGCGGTAACTCCTTTTGCGGAGAAGTGGCGCGGACACCAGCATTTGCTATTGGCAAGCGGGGGCTGGGCTAGGAGGAGTGGCGAGGCCTGCATTGCTTTGAGAAAGGATTTGGCCTGGCTATCTCGGGCGCTATCTGAGCGAAATAACCAGACTGTTGGTTATCTACTACATCAAAAGCCAGCCCTAACTTAAGACACCACCAGGACTACCTACGGAACAAAGGGCTGCACAGAGTTGGCTGGCTGCAGGCCGTCCCACTCCGGTGACAGGCAGCCAGGGCTGGAAGCGGGCAATTATAGCCCTTGAGAGACACTGTCTAATGGAACTGTGAGTAGGTTTCTGTGCTGACTCACGCTTCTTGGGGCTCTGGATGGTTAACATCTGCCTGAGAAAGTGCACTGTTTGTATACCCAGAAAACTGAGCGGCGGAGAGGCGATAAGTGGCAGCACCTGCGCTCGCTGAACATTTCATCACCTGCGCTACTCAGATCTGGGAAGGGCATAAAACACAGACTCAACCAAGTCTGTGCTTCTGAGGATTATCTGAGTGCCTGAACCTGGCCTCTTTAGATTTGGGTGATCATCTCCGCCCCTCTGTAACAAGGCAGAGATCAGATATTGAAAAGACCTGTAAACCGCCTCAATAAAAAGAATTCAACAAACTACCAGAATATAGTAAGGACACTCTAAATTTGGCAATTTTAACAAAATGAAGAGACAAAAGAATACCCAGCAGCTAAAGGAACAGGATAGATGCCCACCAAACCAAACCAAAGAGGAAGAGATAGGGAATCTACCTGATAAAGAATTCCGAATAATGATAGCAAAATTAATTCAAAATCTCGAAATCAAAATAGAATCACAGTTAAAGAGTCTGGAGACAAGGATTGAGAAGATGCAAGAAAGGTTTAACAAGGACCTAGAAGAAATAAAAAAGAGTCAACACATAATGAATAATGCAATAAATGAGATCCAAAACACCCTGGAGGCAACAAATAGTAGAATAACAGAGGCAGAAGATAGGATTAGTGAATTTTAGAAGATAGAATCCTAGAAATAAATGAATCAGAGAAGAAAAAAGAAAAACGTATCAAAAGAAATGAGGACAATTTCAGAAACCTCCAGGATAACATCAAACGCTACAACATTCGAATCATAGGAGTTCCAGAAGAAGAAGATAAAAAGAAAGATCATGAGGAAATACTTGAGGAGATAATAGTTGAAAACTTCCCTAAAATGGAGAAGGAAATTACCACTCAAGTTCAAGAAATCCAGAGAGTCCCTAAAAGGATAAACCCAAGGCGAAACACCCCAAGACACATATTAATCAAATTAACAAAGATTAAATATAAAGAACAAATATTAAAAGCAGCAAGGGAAAAACATCAAATAACTCACAAGGGAATTCCCATAAGGATAACAGCTGATCTTTCAATAGAAACTCTCCAAGCCAGGAGGGAATGGCAAGACGTAATTAAAGTGATGAAAGAAAATAACTTACAGCCTAGATTATTGTATCCAGCAAGGATCTCATTCAAATATGAAGGAGAAATCAAAAGCTTTACAGATAAGCAAAAGTTGAGAGAATTTTGCACCACTAAACCATTTCTCCAACAAAAACTAAAGGACATTCTCTAGATAGGAATCACTAAAAGGGTGTATAAATTCGGACCCAAAACAATAAAGTAAAAACAGGAGTAGCAATACTTATATCAGATAAAATTGACTTTAAAGATCTTGAAAAGGAGAAAATGAAGGTTACACATAATGACTTAAAGGAACAATCCAAAAAGAAGTTATAACAATTATAAATATATATGCACCCAGCATTGGAGCATTGATATATCTAAGACAAACATTAATTAATATGATAGAAGAAATATGCAGCAATACAATAATAGTGGGAGACTTTAATACCCCACTCATATAATCTGGCTGTAATAGACAAAGTAAAGAGGAAAACATATTTACTTATGAGCCTCAAAAAATTCAGTTCACTCAGGAGAGTTTAAAAAAAAAAAAAAAAAGACTTATTTGTTCACTCTGTAAAGGTTTATTGACTATTTTATGGGTTTGGTACCACTTTGGATAGTAGGGAGGAAGAGGTGACAAATGTGATCCTGTCCTAAATAATATATTGTGGGAAAGATAGACATACCAATACAAAATACCAAGATGTGCCTAAAGATGAGGACACCCAAACTGGACTTTTTGTTTCTTGAACTTTTCATTTCGAGAACAAACCTCCTAATATAAGATGAATTCAACATGATTTTTTTTAAGTGTTCTTTGTGATTAAAAACAGAAAGCCATTGGTTAAGAAATTACATATACTCCTCCCCACCATCACTCCCCTTTTTTCTTCCCATTTCCCTCCCACCCTCACCTTTGTCCATTTTCCCCTGCCAAAAAAAAAAAAAAAAAAAAAAAATATTGTTCTTATGAAATAAAAGAGAGATTAGTAGCCTTCAAAAAAAAAAAAAAAATACGGTGTCTAAGTTTGTCATAGCTTTTCTTCTGTGGCTGAATTCAGTGTCCACATAGATTTTGGAGCCCAAGAGAAATAGATCTGGCACAGTTATCACTGTTTCCCCACATATTTGCCATCAAGTGATGGGACCAGACGTCCTGATCTTAGTTTTTTGGATGTTGAGGTTTTTCTTTTTTTTTTTAGCCTTCAGGATTTTTTTTAAAAAAATAATTTATTTTTATTAAAGGATAATTGTTTTACAGAATTTTGCCATTTTCTGTCAAACCTCAACATGAATCAGCCATAGGTATACATGTATTATTCCCTCCCTTTTGAAACTCCTTCTCATCTCCCTCTCCTCTCCACTCCTCTAGGTTGATACAGAGCCCCTGTTTGAATTTTCTGAGCCATATAGCAAATTCCTGTTGGCTATCTATTTTACATATGGTATGGCAAGTTTCCATGTTACTCTTTCCATACATCTCACCCTCTCCTCCGATCTGCACATGTCCATAAGTCTATTCTCTATGTCTGTTTCTCCATGGTTGCCCTGTAAATAAATTCTTCAGTACCATTTTTCTAGATTCTGTATATATGTATTAGAATACAGTATTTATCGTTCTCTTTCTGACTCACTTCACTCTATATAATAGGTTCTAGGTTCATCCACCTCATTAGAGCTGACTCAAATGTGTTCCTTTATATGGTTGAGTAATATTCCATTGTGTGTGTATATGTATGTATCAGATCAGATCAGTCGCTCAGTCGTGTCTGACTCTTTGCGACCCCATGAACCACAGCACGCCAGGCCTCCCTGTCCATCACCAGCTCCCGGAGGTCACTCAGACTCACACCTATCGAGTCAGTGATGCCATCCAGCCATCTCATTCTCTGTCGTTCCCTTCTCCTCCTGCCCTCAATCCCTCCCAGCATCAGAGTCTTCTCCAATGAGTCAACTCTTCGCATGAGGTGGCCAAAATACTGGAGTTTCAGCTTTAGCATCATTCCTTCTAAAGAAATTCCAGGATTGATCTCCTTCAGAATGGACTGGTTGGATCTTCTTGCAGTCCAAGGGACTCTCAAGAGTCTTCTCCAACACCACAGTTCAAAAGCATCAATTCTTTAGCGCTCAGCCTTCTTCACAGTCCAGCTCTCACATCCATACATGACCACAGGAAAGACCATAGCCTTGACTAGGCGAACCTTTGTTGGTAAAGTAATGTCTCTGCTTTTGAATATGCTATCTAGGTTGATCATAACTTTCCTTCGAAGGAGTAAGCGTCTTTTAATTTCATAGCTACAGTCACCATCTGCAGTGATTTTGGAGCCCAGAAAAATAAAGTCTGACACTGTTTCCACTGTTTCTCCATCTGTTTCCCATGTAGTGATGGGACCAGATGCCATGATCTTCGTTTTCTGAATGTTGAGCTTTAAGCCAACCTTTTCACTCTCCACTTTCACTTTCATCAAGAGGCTTTTTAGCCCCTCTTCGCTTTCTGCCATAAGAGGGTGTCATCTGCATATCTGAGGTTATTGATATTTCTCCCGGCAATCTTGACTCCAACTTGTGTTTCCTCCAGGCCAGCATTTCTCATGATGTACTCTGCATAGAATTAAATAAACATGGTGACAATATGCAGCCTTGACGTACTCCTTTTCCTATTTGGAACCAGTCTGTTGTTCCATGACTAGTTCTAACTGTTGCTTCCTGACCTGCATACAGATATCTCAGGAGGCAGATCAGGTGGTCTGGTATTTCCATCTCTTTCAGAATTTTCCATAGTTTATTGTGATCTACACAGTCAAAGGGTTTGGCATAGTCAATAAAGCAGAAATAGATGTTTTTCTGGAACTCTCTTGCTTTTTCCATGATCCAGCAGATGTTGGCAATTTGATCTCTGGTTCCTCTGCCTTTTCTAAAACCAGCTTGAACATCAGGAAGTTCACGGTTCACATATTGCTGAAGCCTGGCTTGGAGAATTTTGAGCATTACTTTACTAGTGTGTGAGATGAGTGCAATTGTGCGGTAGTTTGAGCACTCTTTGGCATTGCCTTTCTTTGGGATTGGGATGAAAACTGACCTTTTCCAATCTTGTGGCCACTGCTGAGTTTTCCAAATTTGCTGGCATATTGAGTGCAGCACTTTCACAGCATCATCTTTCAGGATTTGGAATAGCTCCACTGGAATTCCATCACCTCCACTAGCTTTGTTCATAGTGATGCTTTCTAAAGCCCACTTGACTTCACATTCCAGGATGTCTGGCTCTAGGTCAGTGATCACATCATCATGATTATCTGGGTCATGAAGCTCTTTTTTGTACAGTTCTTCTGTGTATTCTTGACACCTCTTCTTAATATCTTCTGCTTCTGTTAAGTCCATAACATTTCTGTCCTTTATCGAGCCCATCTTTGCATGAAATGTTCCTTTGGTATCTCTGATTTTCTTGAAGAGATCCCTAGTCTTTCCCATTCTGTTGTTTTCCTCTATTTCTGTGCATTGATCACTGAAGAAGGCTTTCTTATCTCTTGCTATTCTTTGGAACTCCACATTTAGATGTTTATATCTTTCCTTTTCTCCTTTGCTTTTCGCTTCTCTTCTTTTCACAGCTATTTGTAAGGCCTCCCCAGACAGCCATTTTGCTTTTTTGCATTTCTTTTCCATGGGGATGGTCTTGATCCCTGTCTCCTCTACAATGTCACGAACCTCATTCCATAGTTCATCAGGCACTCTATCTATCAGATCTAGGCCCTTAAATCTATTTCTCACTTCCACTGTATACTCATAAGGGATTTGATTTAAGTCATACCTGAATGGTGTAGTAGTTTTCCCTACTTTCTTCAATTTCAGTCTGAATTTGGCAATAAGGAGTTCATGATCTGAGCCACAGTCAGCTCCTGGTCTTGTTTTTGCTGATTGTATAGAGCTTCTCCATTTTTGGCTGCAAAGAATTTAATCGATCTGATTTCGGTGTTGACCATCTGGTGATGTCCATGTATAGAGTCTTCTCTTGAGTTGTTGGAAGAGGGTATTTGCTATGACCAGTGGATTTTCTTGGCAAAACTCTGTTAGTCTTTGCCCTGCTTCATTCCGTGTTCCAAGGCCAAATTTGCCTGTTACTCCAGGTGTTTCTTGACTTCCTACTTTTTATTCCAGTCCCCTATAATGAAAAGGACATCTTTTTTGGGTGTTAGTTCTAAAAGGTCTTGTAGGTCTTCATAGAACCGTTCACCTTCAGCTTCTTCAGCGTTTCTGGTTGCGGCATAGATTTAGATTACTGTGACATTGAATGGTTTGCCTTGGAAACGAACCGAGATCATTCTGTCATTTTTGAGATTGCATCCAAATACTGCATTTCGGACTCTTTTGTTGACCATGATGTCCACTCCATTTCTTCTGAGGGATTTCTGCCCACAGTAGTAGATATAACGGTCATCTGAGTTAAATTCACCCATTCCAGTCCATTTTAGTTCGCTAATTCCTAGAATGTCGACATTCACTCTTGCCATCTCTTGTTTGACCACTTCCAATTTGCCTTGATTCATGGACCTGACATTCCAGGTTCCTATGCAATATTGCTCTTTACAACATCGGACTTTGCTTCTATCACCAGACACATCCACAGCTGGGTATTCTTTTTGCTTTGGCTCCATCCCTTCATTCTTTCTGGAGTTATTTCTCCACTGATCTCCAGTAGCATATTTGGCCCCTACTGACCTGGGGAGTTTCTCTTTCAGTATCCTATCATTTGGCTTTTCATACTGTTCATGGGGTTCTCAAGGCAAGAATACTGAAGTGGTTTGCCATTCCCTTCTCCAGCGGACCACACCCTGTCATATCTCTCCACCATGACCCAGGGGCATCCTGGGTTGCCCCTCGGGCATGGCTTAATTTCATTGAGTTAGACAAGGGTCTGGTCCTGGTGTGATTAGATTGACTAGTTTTCTGTGAGAATGATTTTAGTGTATTTGCCCACTGATGCCCTCTTTCAAGACCTACTGTCTTACTTGAGTGTCTCTTACCTTGGGCGTGGGGTTTCTCATCCCGGCTGCTCCCAGCTGCTCTCGGCCAGCGAAGCACAGCCATCGCACCTTACCTTGGACGAGGGGTCTCTCCTCACTGCCGCCCTTCCTGACCTCGGTCGTGGGGTAGCTCCTCTCAGCCGCGCTCTTAGTGTATATATATGTATGTATATGTAATATACATATATAATCACAACTTCTTTATCCATTCATCTGCCGATGGCCATCATCTAGGTTGCTTCCATGTTCTAGCTATTATAAATAGTGCTGCAATGAAAAATAGGATACATTTGTCTTCTTCAATTTTGATTTCCTCAAGGTATATGCCTAGGAGGGATTGCTGGGTCATATGGTGGTGTTATTCCTAGTTTTTCAAGAAATCTCTGTACCATCTTCCATAGTGGCTGTATCAATTTGCATTCCTACCAACAGAGCAAGAGTGTCCCCTTTACTCCCCTCCAGCATTGATTATTTGTAGACTTTTTGATAAGGGCCATTCATACCAGGGTGAAGTGATATCTCAATGTAGTTTTGATTTGCATTTCTCTAACAATAAGTGATGTTGAGTATTTTTTCATGTGTTTGTTAGCCTTCTTTGGAGAAATGTCTTTTTAGTTTTTTTTTTTTTTTTTTCCCCACTTTTTTATTGGGTTGTTTGTTTTTCTGGTATTGACTTGTATGAGCTGTTTGTATATTTTAGAAATTAATCCTTTGTCAGTTGTTTCATTTGCTATTATTTTCTGCCATTCTGAGGGTTGTCTTTTCACCTTGCTTATAGTTTTCTTTGCTGTGCAAAAGCTTTTAAGTTTAAACAGTTCCCACTTGTTTACTTTTGTTTTTATTTCCGTTACTTTAGGAGGTGGGTCATAAAGGATCTTGCTTTGATTTATGTCATTGAGTGTTCTGCCTATGTTTTCCTCTAAGAGTTTTATAGTTTCTGGTCTTACATTTAGGTCTTTAATCCATTTCGAGTTTATCTTTGTGTATGGTCTTAGGAAGTGTTCTAATTTCATTTTTTACATGTAGCTATCCAATTTTCCAAGCATCATTTATTGAAAAGGCTATCTTTGCCCCATTGTATATTTTTGCCTCCTTTGTCAAAAATAAGGTGTCCACAGGTGCATGTGTTGATTTGGGGGCCTTCTATCTTATTCCATTTGTCTATATTTCTGTTTTTGTGCCAGTACCATACTGTCTTTATGACATTAGTTTTGTAGTATAATCTGAAGGCAGGAAGGTTGATTCCTGAAGCTCCATTCTTCTTTCTCAAGACTGCTTTGGCTATTTGGTTTTTGTTGTGTTCCATATTAATTGTGAAATATTTTATTCTAGTTCTGTGAAAAATCCCTTTGGTAATTTGGTAGGGATTGTATTAAATCTGTAGATTGCATTTGGTAGTATAGTCATTTTCACAATATTGATTTTTCCTACCATGGAACATGGAATATCTGTCCATCTGTTTATGTCATCGTTGATTTCTTTCATTGCTGCTGCTGTTGCTGCTAAGTTGCTTCAGTCGTGTCCAACTTTGCGACCCCATAGAAGGCAGCCCACCAGGCTGCCCTGTCCCTGGGATTCTCCAGGCAAGAACACTGGAGTGGGTTGCCATTTCCTTCTCCAATGCAGGAAAGTGAGAAGTGAAAGTGCAGTCGCTCAGTCGTGTCCGACTTTTAATGACCCCATGGACTGTAGCCTACCAGGCTCCTCTGTCCATGGGATTTTCCAGGCAAGAGTAATGGAGTGGGGTGCCATTGCCTTCTCTGAGTTCTTTCATTAGTGTCATAATTTTTTCTGTACAGTTCTTTTTTCTCCTTAGGTAAGTTCATTCCTAGATATTTAATTCTTTTTGTTGCAATGGTGAATGGGATTGATTGTTTAATTTCTTTTTCTGATTTTCATTGTTCATATATAGAAATGCATGTGATTTCTATGTATTGGTTTTATATACTACAACTTTGATAAATTCAGTGATCAGCTCTAGTAATTTTCTGAAACTACTTTTAGGATTTTCTGTGTAGAGTATCATGTCATCTGCAAACAGTGTGAGATTTACTTCTTTTCTGATCTGGATTCTTTTATTTCTTTATCTTCTCTGATTGCTGTAGCTAGACCTTCCAGAAATGTATTGAATAATAGTGGCAAAAATGGACATCCTTGTCTTGTTTCTGATCTTAGGGGCAATGCGTTCAGTTTTTCACCGTTCAGAATAATGTTTGCTCTAGGTTTACTCAAACTACTGTACAATTGCACTCATCTCACAAACTAGTAAAGTAATGCTCAAAATTCTCTAAGTCAGGCATCAACAATACCTGAACCATGAAATTTCAGACATTCAAGCTGATTTTAGAAAAGGCAGAGGAACCAGAAATCAGATTGCCAATATCTGCTGGATCATCGAAAAAGCAAGAGAATTCCAGAAAAACATCTATTTCTGCTTTATTGACTATGCCAAAGCCATTGACTGCATGCTGCTGCTGCTGCTGCTGCTGCTAAGTCGCTTCAGTTGTGTCCGACTCTGTGCGACCCCATAGACGGCAGCCCACCAGGCTCCCCCGTCCCTGGGGATTCTCCAGGCAACAACACTGGAGTGGGTTGCCATTTCCTTCTCCAATGCATAAAAGTGAAAAGTGAAAGTGAAGTCGCTCAGTCATGTCAGACTCTCAGCGACCCCATGGACTGCTGCCCACCAGGGTCCTCCTTCCATGGGATTTTCTAGGCAAGAGTACTGGGGTGGGGTGCCATTGGACCACAACAAACTGTGGAAAATTCTTAAAGAGATAGGAATACCAGACCACCTGACCTGCCTCTTGATCAATCTATATGCAGGTCAGGAAACTGTACATGTTAGAACTGTACATGGAACAACAAACTGGTTCCAAACAGAAAAAGGAGTATGTCAAGGCTGTATATTGCCACCTTGCTTATTTAACTTTTATGCAGAGCACATCGTGAGAAATGCTGGGCTGGAGGGAGCACAAGCTGGAATCAAGATTGCCAGGAGAAATATCAATAACCTCAGATATGCAGATGACTGGAGAAGGCAATGACACCCCACTCCAGTACTCTTGCCTGGAAAACCCCATGGACGGAGGAGCCTGGTGGGCTGCAGTTCATGGGGTCCCTAAGAGTCGGACACGACTGAGTGACTGCACTTTCACTTTTCACTTTCATGCACTGGAGAAGGAAATGGCAACCCATTTAGGTGTTCTTGCCTGGAGAATCCCAGGGACAGGGGAGCCTCGTGGCTTGCCGCCTATGGGGTCGCACAGAGTTGGACATGACTGAATCGACTTAACGGCAGTAGCAGCAGCATGCAGATGACACCACCTTTATGGCAGGAAGTGAAAAAGAACTAAAGAGCCTCTTGATGAAAGTGAAACAGGAGAGTGAAAAAGTTGGCTTAAAGCTCAACATTCTGAACACTAAGATCGTGGCATCTGGTCCCATCCCTTCATGAAAAATAGATGGGGAAACAGTGGCAGATTTTATTTATTTATTTATTTATTTATTTATTTATTTATTTTATGGGGGATGTGCTCCAAAATCACTGCAAGTGGTGATTGAAGCCATGAAATGAAAAGATGCTTACTCCTTGGAAGAAAAGTTATGACCAACCTAGACAGGATATTAAAATGCAGAGACATTACTTTGCAAAAAAAGGTCCATCTAGTCAAGGGTATGTTTTTTTTCCAGTAGTCATTACATGATGTGAGAGTTGGACTATAAAGAAATCTGAGCAGCTAAGAATTGATGCTCTTGAACTCTGGTGTTGGAGAAGATTCTTGAGAGTCCCTTGGACTCCAAGGACATCCAACCAGTCCGCCTGAAGGAAATCAGTCCTGTATATTCATTGGAAGGACTGATGTTGAAGCTGAAACTCCAATACTTTGGCCACCTGATGCAAAGAGCTGACTCATTTGAAAAGACCCTGATGTTGGGAAAGATTGAAGGTGGAAGAAGGGGATGGCAAAGAATGAGATGGTTGGATGAAAACACGAACTCAATGGGCATGAGTTTGAGTAATCTCTGGGGGTTGGTGATGGATAGGGAGTCCTGGAGTGCTGTAGTTCATGGGGCCACAAAGAATCGGACACAACTGAGCAACTGAACTGAACTGAAATTCACTGAGGTTTGATTTGTGACACAAGATATGGTCAATCCTGGAGAAATTCCCATGTGCATTTGAGAAGAAGGTGTATTCTTTTGCACTTGGACAGAATGTCCTGAAGATATACATGAGATCCATCTCATCTAATGGATCATTTAAGACTTGTGTTTCCTTATTAATTTCCTCTTTTGATGATCTGTCCATTGGTGTGAGTGGGTTGTTAAAGTCTCCTATTATTATTGTGTTACTGTGAATTTCTCCTTTTATGTCTGTTTGTCTTATGTATTGAGCTGCTGCTATGTTGGGTGCATATATATTTACAATTTTTATCTTTTCCTCTTGGATTGATCCCTTGGTCATTATGTAGTGTCTTTCCTTATCTCTTGTAATCTTTTTTATTTTAAGGTCTATTTTATCTGGTATGAGGATTACTACTCCAGCTTTTTTTTTTTTTTTTCTTTGCTTCCTTTTGCATGGATAATATTTTTCTATCCTCTCACTTTCAGTATATATGTGTCTTTAGGTCTGAAGTGAGTTTCTTGTAGATAGCATACATATGGGTCTTGTTTTTGTATCCATTCAGCTAGTCTATGTCTTTTAGCTGGAGCATTTAATCCATTTACATTTAAAGCAATTATTGATATATGTGTTCCTATTGCCATTTTCTAATAGTTTATGGTTGATTTTGTAGATCTTTTTTTCCTTCTATTTCATTTCCTGACTATATAAGTGCGTTTAACATTTGTTGTAAAGCTGGTTTGGTGGTTCTGAATTCACTTAAATTTTGCTTGTCTGAAAAGCTTTTTATTTCTCCATCAATTTTGAATGAGATCTTTGCTGGGTATAGTAATCTTGATTGTAGAATTTTCCCTTTCAGTATTTTAAATATATCCTGCCATTCCCTTCTGGCCTGCAGAGTTTCTGCTGAAAGATCAGCTGTTAAGCATATGGAGTTTAACCTTGTATGTTATTTGTTGTTTCTCCCTTGCTGGTTTTAATATTCTTTCTTTGTGTTTAGTCTTTGTTAGTTTGATTAGTATTTGTCTTGCCATGTTTCTCCTTGGGTTTATCCTGTATCTGACTCTTTGTGCCTCTTGGACTTGACAGGCTATTTCATTTTCCATGTTGGGGAAATTTTCAACTATACTCTCTTCAAAAACTTTCTCATACCATTTCTTTTTCTCTTCTTCTTTTGGAACCCCTATAATGTGAATGCTTGTGCATTTGATATGATCCCAGAGGTCTCTGAGACTGTCCTCAGCTCTTTTCATTCTTTTTACTTTATTTTGCCCTTCCAAAGTTATTTCCAACATTGTATCTTCCAGCTCACTGATTCGTTCTTCTGCTTCAGATATTCTGGTATTGAATCCTTTCAGAGTGTTTTTAATTTCAGTAATTGTGTCGTTTGTCTCCTTATGCTTATTCTTTAATTCTTCTGGAGTTTTATTAATTGATTCTTGCATTTCCTCCATTTTGTTTTCAAGGTTTTTGATCATTTTTACTATCATTATTCTGTATTCTTTTTCAGGTAATTTTCCTATTTCCTCTTCATTTCTTTGGACTTCTGGGTTTCTAGTTGTTCCTTCATTTGTGCAGTGTTTCTGCCTTTTCAGTTTTTTTTTTTTTTTTTTTTTTTTATTTTGTTTGATGTCTCCTTTTTCCCAGGCTTCAAGGAAAGTTGAATTCTTTCCTTGAAGAATATTGAATCCTTTTTTCCTTTTGGCTTCTGCCCCCCTAAGATTGATCCAATGGTTTATGTGAGCATCATATAGGGTGAGATTTGTGCCGAGTTTTTGTTTGTTTTTCCTCTTATGGGCAAGGCTGAATGAGGTAGTACACCTGTCTGCTGATGATTGGGTTTGTATTTTTGTTTTGTTTGCTATTTAGATGAGACATCCTGCACAGAGTGCTCCTCGTGGTTGGGTGTTGCCGGGTCTTTTATTCAAGTAGTTTCCTTTGTCTTAGTTCTGACTATTTGATATTCCCTAAGGTTCAGTTCAGTTCAATCACTCAGTCATGTCCAACTATTTGCAACCCCATGAAGTGCAGTATGCTAGGCTTCTCTGTCCATCACCAACTCCTGGAGTTTACTCAAACTCATGTCCACTGAGTCAGTGATGCCATCCAGCCATATCATCCTCCTTCTCTTCCTACCCCCAATCCCTCTCAGCATCAGGGTCTTTTCCAATGAGTCAACTCTTCGCATGAGGTGGCTAAAATATTGGTGTTTCAGCTTTAACATCAGTCCTTCCAATGAACACCCAGGACTGATCTCCTTTAGGATGGACTAGTTGGATCTCCTTGTAGTCCAAGGGACTCTCAAGAGTCTTTTCCAACACCACAATTCAAAAGCATCAATTCTTGGGTGCTCAGCTTTCCTCACAGTCCAACTCTCACATCCATAAATGACCACTGGAAAAACCAGAGCCTTGACTAGACGGACCTTTGTTGGCAAAGTAATGTCTCTGCTTTTTAATATGCTATTTAAGTTGGTCATAATTTTCCTTCCAAGGAGTAAGCGTCTTTTAATTTCATGGCTACAATCACAATCTGCAGTGATTTTGGAGCCCCCCAAAATAAAGTCTGACACTGTTTCTACTGTTTCCCCATCTATTTGTCATGAAGTGATGGGACCAGATGCCATGATCTTCATTTTCTGAATGTTGAGCTTTAAGCCAACTTTTTCACTCTCCTCTTTCACTTTCATCAAGAAGCTCTTTCATCCCTCTTCACTTTCTGCCATAAGGGTGGTGTCATCTGAATATCTGAGGTTATTGATATTTTTCCTGGCAATCTTGATACCAGCTTGTGCTTCTTCCAGTCCAGCGTTTCTCATGATGTACTCTGCATATAAGTTAAATAAGCAGGGTGACAATATACAGCCTTGATGTACTCCTTTTCCTATTTGGAACCAATCTGTTGTTCCATGTCCAGTTCTAACTGTTGCTTCCTGACCTGCATATAGGTTTCTCAAGAGGTAGGTCAGGTGCTCTGATATTCCCATCTCTTTCAGAATTTTCCACATTTTACTGTGATCCACACAGTGAAAGACTTTGGCATAGTCAATAAAGCAGAAATAGATGTTTTTCTGGAATTCTTTTACTTTTTAGATGATCCAGCAGGTGTTGGCAATTTGTTCTCTGGTTCCTCTGCCTTTTGTAAAACCAGATTGAACATCTGGAAGTTCACGGTTCACTTATTGCTGAAGCCTGTCTTGGAGAATTTTGAGCATTACTTTATCAGCGTGTGAGACGAGTGCAATTGTGCAATAGTTTGAGCATTCTTTGGCATTGCCTTTCTTTGGGATTGGAATGAAAACTGACCTTTTCCAGTCCTGTGGCCACTGCTGAGTTTTCCAAATTTGCTGGGGTTAGTTCTCTGGTAGTCTAGGGTCTTGCAGTCAGTGCTTCCACTCCAAAGGTTCAGGGCTAGATCTCTGATCAGGAACAAAGATTCCACAGTGATTTGTTATGGCATTAAGTGAGAGTAAAACAAATATCTAAAAATGAGAAACCAAAGATGAACCCCACACCAATGGCAGTTACAAAATCAGGCAAATAATAATTAAAATAATGGAATATACACATATACATATATACCCATGAGCAAAGTGAAAACAGTCCAACAAAAATTAAGTACAGTAGATTCATCTGGTGAACAATGGAAATCAAAAATTATATTTACCAGTTAAGAACAAAACTAACTTAAACAGAAACTGGGAAAAAAAAAAAAAAAAAAAAAAACTAAAGCAATGTGCCAAGTGAAGAATAAAGCAATGAAAACAAACTAACAAATATGTTGAGAGGAAAGGAAAGAAAGAAAATAAAAAAGAAAGAAAGAAAGAAAGAATAGATATGCAAACTTAAATAGAGGTAGATGAAAATTATTTATACATTAAAGATTAACCACAAGGGAAAAAGAACAGTAGGAAAGATAAATGAAGAAATAAATGTATAAAATATAATAGGTTTAAAAATTAAAAATTAAACAAAAAAGAGTGAAAAAAAATGGAAGAAGAAAGAAGAAACGGGAATAAAAGGAAAACTCCACAGAACTGCAAAACCCCAATGTAGAGGCAGAGGTTTTTAAAAGCAATAGAATGTGTGACTGAGTATACTCATATCATATACACCCATAAGCAACATCAAAACAGTCCAACACAAATTAAGTACAGTTGATTGACCCGGCAAACAAAGGAAACCAAAATCTATATCTACCAGAATAAAACTAACTACAGGACAAACTGGAAAACAAAACTAAAGCAAGGTGCCAATTGAGGAGCAAAGCAATGAAAATAAAAGTAGCAAATATGTTGAGAGGAAAGGAGAAAAAGAAAGAATAGATATGCAAAGTTAAATAGAAATAGATAAAGAAGATTTATGTATGTTAAAGATTAACTACAAGGTGGAAAGAACACTAGGAAAAGCAAACAAAGGAATGAATGTAGAAAAAATAATAGTAGGTTTTAAAAATTAAAAACAAACAAACAAACAAACAAAAAACTCCACAGAACTCCAAAAGCTCAAAGTAGAGGCAGAGGTTTATGACAACAATAAAAAATGTGACTGAGGAAAAAAAAATGCTCTAAAGCTTAACTGGATTTCTTAGTGCCAATAAATTGACAACTATAACAGAGCAGGGAAAAAGGAAAAAAAAAAAAAAAAAAGGAAATAAAATCCAAGAGTCAACAGAGACCCTGGAGTCCTACTCTGCAGCTCAGTGCATCAAGCCTTTGATGGGCCACTCTTTCTATTGTTTAGCTGCTGATGCTGGTGTGTGGAGAGTGAGGGGTTGTGGTGATGGATCCACCCACTACACAAAACTCAGCAGTATCACCTTGCTTCCATGGCTGCCTGACTTTCCTCCACAGGCCTTTCCCACCATGATCTCCTTCTTTGCATCCCCTCGATCTGTTTCTCTACAGTCAACATCAGCCCTGGCACTGAGATTGCTCCACAGTCCCTAAACTCCAGTTCCCAGCTGCTGCCCCTTCCAGGAGGCCCATGTTCCTGCCTGGCATATGTATGGCTGCAGCAAGGACTATCTGATTCTCATTCCATTTAGGCTGCCACAGGTCAGCTGTTTCACTCTCAGCCTTAAATGTTTCTCCTCTTACACAGACAATTGCCCTGCTGTGGGGATCAGACCCCTGCTTCAGTTCCCCCATCCACTGAGGGTAGGTCCAGTCCTACTAATACTCCTGCTTATCATCTTAGTTCCTTTGTCCTACAGAGTTTTTCATCGGTCTATATATTCTTTTCCACTGGTCAGGTCTCCCTGTCTGCTCTCAGCTGGTGTTCTGCATGCACTTCTGCATCTGAAAGTGTATTTCTGATGTATCCCTGGAAACCGATGTACTCCATGTCCACCTACTCTGCCATCTTGTTCTCCTCCAGATGTTGAGTTTTAAGCCAGCTTTTTCATTCTCCTTTTTCATCTTCATCAAAAGGCTCTTTAGTTCCTCTTTGCTTTCTGCCATTAGACTGATATCATCTGCATATCTGATGTCATTGATATTTCTCCAGGCAATCTTGATTCCAGCTTATGATTCATCCATCCTGGCGTTTCACATGATGTAATCTGCATATAAGTTAAACAAGCAGGGTGACAGTATACAGCCTTGATGTACTCCTTTCCCAATTTTGAACCAGTCCGTTGTTCCATGTAAGATTCTGTTACTTCTTGACCTGTGTACAGGTTTCTTAAAAGACAGGTGAGGTGGTCCAGTATTCCCATCTCTTCAACAATTTTCCACAGTTTGTTGTGATTCACACAAAGGCTTTCGAGTAGTCAATGAAGCAAATGTTTGTTTATTTTTTCTGGAATTCCCTTGATTTTTCTTTCATCCAGAGGATGTTGGCAATTTGATCTCTGATTCCTCTGTCTTTTTTAAATCCATGTTGTACATTTGGATATTCTTGGTTCATGTGCTGCTGAAGCCTAGCTTGAAGGATTTTAAGCATTACCTTGCTGGCATGTGAAATGAGCTCTATTATGTGGTAGTCTGAACATTCTTTGGCATTGCCTTTCTTTGGGGGTTGGAATGAAAACTGACCTTTTCCAGTCCTGTGACCATTGTTGCATTTTCCAAATTTGGTGACATATTAAATGTAGCACTTTAACTGAGGCTTTATAGGAATTTCTTAATAGGAATAAGATGGTTCTTACACAACTGAAGCAACTCTTAAACAAACTTTGATTGCTTAAAAAGTAATAGGAAAATATTTAAGGAAATTGCATTTTTATTTGCAGATTTTGTCTTTACATTGTTAGTTATCTAAGTTATCTTTTGCATTGCAAAGTCTTTTTCAATTTTTTTCTAAATTTATTATATTTTCTCTAGAAGCACTTTAATTTTTCAAAAAGTAGTTATCTATTCTACTTTTATTATTAACATTGACTATTAAAGGTTTTCCTAGCATCTTTCTTGTGGGTGATCATAACATTTTTGGAGTAACTGAAAAAGGCAATACAAACCAACAAACCAATGCTTAGTAACTTGAATTAATACATTAATTTTTTAAAT
This sequence comes from Tragelaphus eurycerus, assembly GCA_935064755.1. Lineage (NCBI taxonomy): Eukaryota > Metazoa > Chordata > Mammalia > Artiodactyla > Bovidae > Tragelaphus > Tragelaphus eurycerus. The sequence continues at coordinate 1,239,251 of CAKXYN010000168.1, read as the reverse complement.
TTTAAAAATTAAGAAAGTTATTACATCATGATCAAGCAAAATGGCTTTTTTCATCTTTGTCTTCATATTCTTTTCTTCCTTATCTAACCACAAAGACAACTATTAATTTAACCATTAATACAGAGAATAACTGTACTTATTTAAAAGTTATCACTTTGACAAAAATAAAAGGCATAATCTGGAGAATACCCTTAAAGTTTTAAATGTTATATTTACTAATGTGAACACTGATTATTTCTGGCTTTTTACTTCTACTCCTGGCAATTACTTTTTAGGTTTCACATGGATCACTCAGAAACATACACACACACACACACACACACACACACACACACAAACAACAAAAAGCATTGCTCTACCACCAACATTATTTTTTTAATTAAATTTTATTTTGCTTAACTTTACAATATTGTATTGCTTTCGAGATGGATCCGCCACCAGTATACACGTGCTCCCCATCCTGAACCCTCCTCCTTCCTCCCTCCCCATACCATCCCTCTGGGTCGTTCCAGTGCACTAGCCCCAGGCACCCGTTATCGGGCATCGTACCTGGACAGGCGACTCATTTCAGATATGATATTATACTTATTTCAATGCTATTCTCCCAAATAATCCCACCCTCTCCCGGACCCAGAGTCCAAAAGTCTGTTCTATACATCAGTGTCGCTTTTGCTGTCTCATAAACAGGGTTATTGTTACCATCTTTCTAAATTCCATATATATGCGTTAGTATACTGTATTTGTGTTTTTCTTTCTGGCTTACTTCACTTAATTATAACAATACCTATAGCTTTAGCTATTACTAAGTAATTTTATTCCTGGCTTTATAATCTATTATACTTCTCATTCTTTGAATGTCCTTGGCTATTTAAAACTGTGAAGAGCAAAGCTACAGATGATCCAAAGCAAAATTCTAGTTTAAAAAAAAGTGCTTTGGTTTTTCCACCAATGACTAAGTAAATTTTTTATCACTTGTATTTGTAGCCTTACATCAAAGCATGTTTCCAGCTGTGCTAAGTGACACTTTAATGTATCTAAATCTGAATAAGATTTATTCTGTGCCCTTATTTGCTAGTCTTACCTGACCTTTTCCATTTGAGTTTGCAGTTGCATTATTACCACCATGCTGACAGCTCCAATCTGTTTCTTTATCTGTCATTTTCCCAACAACATTACATTAGTTCTTCAGATTGCCTAGTCTTTCTGCCAAATAATCTTAGTACTGGTTGTTTTTTTTTTTTTTTTTTACAGAAACACCATGCTGAAACATAAATATCAGGGTTATCAAAACAATATTTACAATTTACTTCAACAAAAATTTTAGTATCTAATTTAAGTAATGTCATCAGATGAATTTACTTTTACTTACTCAGTCAAATATCCAAGCAGATTAATTTTTAGGCTACTGAAACTTTGTGAGAAATTCTTACAGTAATTTAAAAATATTTACTAACCAAATAGTCATGTATGGATGTGAAAGTTGGACTATAAAGAAAGCTGAGCACAGAAAAATTGATGCTTTTGAATTGTGGTGTAGGAGAAGACTCTTGAAAGTCCCTTGGACTGCAAGGAGATCCAACCAGTCAATCTTAAAGGAAATTAGTCCCAAATATTCGTTGGAAGGACTAATGCCAAAGCTGAAACTCCAATACTTTGCCCAGCTGATGCAAAGAACTGACTCATTTGAAAAGACCCTGGTGCTGGGAAAGATTAAAGGCAGGAGAAGGGGACGACAGAGGATGAGATGGTTGGATGGCATCACTGACTTGATGGACGTTAGTTTGAGTAAGCTCCAGGAGTTGTTGATGGACAGGGAAGCCTAGCGTGCTTTAGTCCATGGGTTTGCAAGGAGTCAGATACAACTGAGCAACAGAACTAAACAAAAATTTAAAATTTTTGTTATCAAAGAATAGAGTTTTTTTCTTATAATATACCAATAAATTACACATATTTAAGCCTAGTGAATTTTTCTTGAATTTTTATAACTTGAAAGTTGTGTACTCAATTATGCAATTTTGTCATTATTTGTGCCATGCAATATCTATAAATATAACTCAAAATTATATGTAGCAAATAAAACTCATGTAATAAATTTCCAGGTAATCTTGTAAATCAGGAAATTAAATCTCTGAATGCTGAAAAACTGGTCACAATATTGTACACATACCATCATCTGTTATTTTCTATGCATTTCTCTATACTGTGCTTAATTCCTTATAAATTAGATTTTGTATAAATAATCCATTAAATGAGATAGATTGATCATTAAAGGAAATTTTTTATACAATTTATCCTTTGAATCGTTCTGATATTTATGCAAAATAATTTAATGTATTTATAAAGAAAGACATATTTTTATGTGTTTCTTTTATTTTTGCTATCAATTTGCCTCAGTATTCTGACTCCAAGTATCATAATAATTAAACATTGTATCTCTGTGAGCTCAGTCATGTCCAACCCTTTGAAACTCCAGGGAGTGTAGCATGTCAGGCTCCTCTGTTACATGGGATTTTCCAGGGAAGAATACTGGAGTGAGTTCGTATTTCCTCCTCCAGGGGATCTTCCTGACCTAGGGATGGAACCTGTCTCTCGTGCTTGACAGGCAATTCTTTACCATTGAGCCAACTGGGAAGCCCCACTGTATACAAAAAGAATATTTTGTAGCATGGTTACTTTTTTCTAAATCCATCTTACTATCTATAGTTATTATTACTTTATTAGTGGAATCAAAATTCTTATATTTCTTAGATTATACTTATTGATCAAAGATCAGTTATAAATTTTGTGTCATAAAGTGTTATTCAATTGTGTCTGACTTTTTGTGACCCCCATGGATCCTGCTAGTTCCTCTGTCCATGGATTCTCTAGGCAAGAATACTGGAGTGGATTGCCATTTCTTGTCCAGGGGATCTTCCCAGCCCAGGGATTAAACCTGGGTCTCCTGCATTGCAGGCAGATCCTTTATCATCTGAGCCACCAGAGAAACATTTTTGATAACATAGGCATATATAATATATACATTATGTTCATGTTACGTATGATGTGGTGCCGGGAACCACCATGGGAGATCCCACCCATGACAAAGGTCATGCGGGAAAGACCTGACAGGCAAAAGTGGATCAGGACTCAAGGGATTCCCTGGATCTGCTCGAACATCTACACTGAAACCAAAATCTGTCTGGCTACTATTTACTATATTATGCTTTTCAACCACTCTTCTGATATTAGCAGGGGGCTATCCCTGATCACCTTTCTCTGGAGAAAATCAACTTAAGACTCTAAGTTGATAAGTCACCTGGGCATGAAAGGAATATTTCTATTCTAACCCCTCTGTTGGCATTGTAGCTTACTTGACAGGTTTTTCCTTACTCTTACAACTAACGCACATGACTGTTCACAACTTCCCAACCATGAAAGGCACTGGAAGCCTAAACAATCTAAAAGTCCTAATGGGCATAGAGCCCTTTAAGGGGTGAAAAATTATTAGAATAGTACTGGTAAAGGGCTTCATTATTGGGCCAATGCTTGCTGCCAATTTCCCATATCTCTTATCCATTGTGCACCTGGGAGTGCATTAGTTAATGTAGTTGGAATGTAAGAAAAACAAGTAGTAGCTTTGGTATTAACAACATCAGACGTTTCAGCTAATAAGTTCTTTCTTTCTGAGGCTGATACAGATTAGAAATATAAAGAAAAAATATTTCAAGGGAAAACAAGTTTTCTGGTTGATCAACCTTTATCAAAAAAGGGTCATAAAATGTCAACAGGCCTCCAGCCAGAAGATAATGTACATAGTATTCATTTTTGTTTATGGAAAAGTGTACAGAAAAAAATCCTGGTTTGAATAAGGACAAAACTGCTGGAGTGTTTGGGCTGACTCTGCATGACCTTGCATCTTTCATTTCCCTCTGTGTAAAAGTCAGGGTATAAAATCTCCTTTTGAGAATAAAGTTACGGGTCTCACTCACAGAAGCTTGGCCTCCCCGTGTCATTCATTCGCCAGCACCGTTCATCCTGAGGGTTCTCTTGGATCCTGCTGGGGCTGGACCCTGGCAATGTGGGTAACATAATTTATGTGCATATACACATGTGTATACACATATAACGAGATCAATGGACATCAAGAGAGTTGATATCCTTATTTACTATTAGGGTAGTATCATTCTGTTTTTTACCATTAAATAAATTTAATTATTTAAATAAATTATATGAATAAATTAAATAAAGTGGCAGCTGTGGATTTCTCACATGGCTTTTTATCTTGTTTAGGAAGTTCCTTTCTAGTTTGTATAAATCTTTGATCAGGAATGATTGTTGCATTTTACATACTTATCTTTTCAGTTCTAATCAATTGAGTGTTAAGTATTTCAGGTTGATCTGTAAGTATTTTATATTTTGAGCTTATTTTGGTGGTATTATTTTTCTTAAATTCTGATGACCAAATGTTTGTTGGTAGTAAATAGAATGAAAATGACTTTAATAAACTAACTTTATATTATACAACATCACCAAATATAATTACTTGTTCTAGTGGATTTTTTATACTTTCCATTGGATTGTCTACAGAGATAATGATACAGGTACATTGACACATTTTAATGCTTTTTGTTCAAATCAGATGCTTGTTTTCATTTTCTTGCTTTACTGCACTGGCTAAAATTCCAGTACATTGATGAATAGATGTGGTGAGCGCAGGCACCCTTTTCGTATTGTGATTTTAGCAGAAAAACATTCAGTCATTTATCATTTTGTCTGATCTTAACTCACAGATTTTTTTCTTTTTCTTTTTTGGTCATGTAAAAGAAGATCACTTCAAATTCTAGTGTGCTGAGATTTTTTATCAGGAATGAATGTTGGATTTTGGAAAATGTCTTTTCTACATATTTTGTGAGGAGCATATTTTTTTTTCTTGGTAAATTTTCAACATAGTCAATTGTATTTTTCTTTGGTCATTTTTTATTTCTTGATTTTAAATGTTAAACAAACATACCAATTCTCTGAGAAATCCCAGTTCCAAATATATTTCCTTTTTATACATTGGTTCATTCAAGATGTTAAGAACATCTTTAGAAATTTTGCAAAAGTGTTATGAAGATATTAGTTTGTAGTCTACTTTTCTTGTTTGGTATCTCGATAATTCTGACATTTTGGGATAACTACCGAGTATACCTTCCTTGTCATCTCTGGAAAAATTTGCATGGATTTCATATTATTTATCCCTCAAATACTTGGCAGTATCAACTGGTGGCAACATCTAGGTGTGAAGTTTTCTTAGTATGAAGGATTTTATTAAAATTTCAATTTCTGTTGTAGATATGAGGCTACTCATGCTATATATTTGTTTCTTGGTAAGTCCATAGGTAGTTTGGATCTTTCAAGGAATTTCCCCATCTTATCTAAATGATAGAACATATTCTTTAAAGTTGTTTGTAATATTTACTTATTATCCTTTAATGAATGTAAAATCTATGCTGTTTCTCATCCCTTATGTAGGCTTTCTAGTCCTGGAGATTTCTTAGTTGGGAAGTTTTCATTATTGATTCAAATTTCAAACTGTTTTTTGACCTGTTTATGTTTTCTGTTTGTCCTGATTCAATCTTAGGAAACTGTACATTTCATGGACTTATCTATTTCTTCTAGGTAAGTTTATTTACTTCTTCTCTGATCTTTTGTTTTTCCATGTACTAATTTTGAGTTTCTTCTTTTTCTAGTTCCTTTAAGTTTAAGGTTAGATTATTTACTTTTTTTTGTTTGTTTGTTTCCTGATATAGACTTATTGCTATTAACATCTCTCTTGGAACTGCTTTCACTTTTTGTCTCATGGATTTTGGACCCTTTTGATGTCTTTTTCACTTGCCTCCATGTTTTCTTTTGATTTTAATTTTGTCTTTGATTTCTTCAGTAACTTATCAGTTGTTTAGTAGTATACTGTTTAGCCTCTGCATGTTTGTGTTTTTTGCATTTTTCCCCTTATAGTTGAATTCTAATCTCACATTGTTGATATGTTTAAATTTAGTGAGACTTGTTTTGTGGCCAGGATTCATCTGTCATAGAGGTATTCATGTACACTTGAAAAGACTGCATATTCTGCTGTTTGGATGGAATGTTTTATATACATCTATTAATTTTTCCGGATGTAATATGTCATTTAAAATAGGTTGTATTCACTTTCTGTTTGGATGATCTGTTCATTGACATAAGTGGGGTATTAAAATTCTTAGCTATTATTGTGTTAGTGTCAATTTCTCAATGTTTGTTAATATTTGCTTTACGTATATAGGTGTACTTTTGGGGGGTTGTATATATTTACACTTGCTGTATCTTCCTGTTGGATTGATCCATTTATCATTATGCCATGTCTTGCTTGGAGAAGGCAGTGGCAACCCACTCCAGTACTCTTGCTTGGAAAAGCCCATGGACGAAGGAGCCTGGTAGGCTGCAATCCACGGGGTCGCTAAGAGTCAGACACGACTGAGTGACTTCACTTTCACTTTCATGCATTGGAGAAGGAAATGGCAGCCCACTCCAGTATTCTTGCCTGGAGAATCCCAGGGATGGGGGAGCCTGGTGGGCGGCCGTCTATGGGGTCACACGGAGTTGGACATGACTGAAGTGATTTAGCATAGCATAGCATGTCTTGCTTTGTCTTTTGCTATTGTTCTAGAGTCTATTTTGTCTCTTAACTATTACTACCCTAGTTTTCTTTCATTTCTATTTTAGATAATGTTTCCCATTACCTATTTTCAATATGTGTATCTTTAGATCCAAAGTGAATGTCTTGTAGAAAGCATATTTATGTGCCTTGTTTTTTAATCCAATCACCCACTTTGTCTTCTAATTGGAAAATTTCATCCATTTACACTTAAAGTAACTATTGATAGGTACCGTACTTTTGTTAATTGTTTTGTGACTGGTTTTATAGTTTTCTGTGTTTTTTTTTTTTTTTTTTTTTTTTTTTTTTTTTTTTTGCCGTCTTCCATTGTGTTTTGTTAGTTATTCTTAGTGGTGTTTGGATTCTTTCCTCTTTCCTCTGTATCTACCATATATTTTTGGTCTGTTGTTACCATGATATATAGATAGATAGATAATCTTAAATTTTAATATGTAATGTTTTTGACATCATATTGTACATTTTCTGTGTATCCATTTACTACTTATTGTAAATAAAGAAGGTATTACTACTTTTGTCTTTGTAAATATTTGTATTACTATTGGCTTTATAAATAGTTGTTCTACTGTATTTTGTCTTTAACAGTGAGACTTTTTTCTTTAATAATTTTGTTTATCTAGTTGTAGTATTTTTTTTTTATTCTTAGAGAAGCCACTGTAACATTTCTTGTAAAGTTGGTTTAATGGTGCTGAACTCTTAGCTTTTGCTTGTCTATAAAAGCATTTCTCCTTCCATTCTCAACGAATTCTGAATTGAATTCTGAATTCATAATACTCTATAGCCTTTCTGGGTTGTGTATTTTTATTTGTCGGTTTTTCCTTTTTATCACTTTCATGGAGTTTATGCTGAAAAGTTGGCTGATAGTCTTTTGGGAATTTCCATATATTTTACTAGTTGCTTTTCTCCCACTGCTTTAAGAGTCTCTGTCTTTAATTTTTGCAATTTTAATTATTATGTGTTTGATGTGGAGATCTTTGGTTTCATCTTGTTTGGTTCTCTAAGTGCCTCCTGGGCTTGGATGCCTGTTTTCTTCCCAAGGTTAGGAATTTTTTTTAGCTTTTGTTCCTTCAAATAAGTGTTCTCTCTCTCTTTCCTTCAGGACTCCGGTAATGCTAATGTTAGTATTTTTGATGTTGTCCAGAGGTCTTTAAAACCATGATTTTTTTTTAAGTTTTTTTTTTTTTTTTTTTTTCAGTTCAGTTTAGATACTTTCCACTACTTTGTCTTCCATATCACTGATCTGTTCATCTTTGTCTTCTAATCTACTGTTGATTCCTTCTAGCATATTTTAAAATTTCAGTTAAAGTATACTTTAGCTCTGTTTAGATCTTGGTTGAGCTAGTGGTGAAGAATCCATCTGCAGTGCTGGAGACCTTGATTCAATCCCTGGGTCAGGGAAATCCCTTGGAGAAGGGAATGGCAACCCATCCCAGTATTCTTGCCTGGAGTATCCAATGGACAGAGGAGCCTGGAGGGCTGCAGTTCATGGGGTTGCAAAGAGTTGGACATAACAGACAATTTGACTCCCCAAAACGCAATCTTCTATATTTTCTGCTTCTTTATTAAACATCTTGTTATGTTCATATATTGTTCTCCTGGGTTCATTGAGCATCTTCTTAATAATTTCCTTGAACTGTTTATCAGATGGATTGCTTATCTCCCTTTCAAATTGTTTTTTCTTCTAGGGTATTGTCTTGTCTCTTAATGTGGAACATATTCTTCTTTTACCTCAGTCTATGTCCATTTTTATGTATAAGGTAATAAGTTACATTTCCCAATTTTGGAGGAGTGGTTTTATGTACGACATGCACAATGGGACCCAGCAACATACTCTCCTCTGTTCACCATAGGTATATGCTCTAGTGTGCCCCCATGTAGGCTGCATGGGCCCTTCTGTTGTGACAGGGCTGTCTACAATGGGCACAGTTGTATGCTGGTTGCCCCCTGGCCCAGATGGTTGCCAGGCCCTACCTCAAGTAGTGACTGCCAGTCCTCTGGTGGGCAAGAACTGATCCTTAAACAACTGGCTGCAGTTTTGGTCATCTTGGGGCTCCTGCTAGCCTGCTAGTGGATGGGTTAAGTTACTGACACTAATAGGCTAGAGGGAGCACTTCAAAATGGTTCTTTCTAGCACCAATGTCCTTGTAGTAGAATGAGCCTACCAAAATTGCTGCCATAAATGTCCGTGTCCCCAGGAGGAGCACTGATTGCCTGCTGCTTCTCCAAGGGACTCTCCAAGATCAGCAGGTGTTTCTGACCCAGACTCCTTTCAAATTACTACCTCTGTACTAGGATCAGAGGATGTGAGATTTTGCATATGCCCTTTAAGAGTGGAGTTTCTGTTTAACACAGTACTCTAGCTCTCTCATATGAAAGCTCCGGTGGCTTTCAGGGCAAGATGTTCTGTGGGCTCAGCTTCCTATTACAGGACACTGGGGTTAGAAGTCAAGTGTGGGGCTTGGATCTCTCACTCCTCAGGACGAACCACTGCAATTGTGATTATCCTTTGTTTGTAAATTGCCAGTTTGAAGATGTGGTCTTGACTATACCACATCTCTGCCCCTTGTACTCATATTAATGTGGTTCCTTCTTTATATCTTTAGCTGTGGAGAATCTTTTCAACTAGTTTTTAGGTCATTATCATAGATATGCACTCTGGAAATAGCTGTAATTGTGGTGTGCCCACAGGGAAAGGTAAATTCAGGGTTTTCCTACTCCCCTGTATTGGACACATTTTCAGTTTTCATATTATTGAATTTTTTTAAAAATAGTTAAAAGTTGAAGTATTTTAGAGTCAAGAAATAATGTGCTTCAAAATCACCATAAATTGACATCAAAAATATAAAAAATATTAAAAAAAAATTTAAAAATACAACAGTAAAATGAGCAAAATGTGAGGACAGTCATTTCATGAAGTAGAAAAATTTGTTGATTAAATATATAAATGTTTAGCCTCACTTGTAACCAGAAAAATATTGACTAAAATGAGAAATAATTTTAATCTTGTTCAGCTGACAAAAAGTGAATACATTTGTGAAACTAAATGTTGGTGAAATTATAGATCCCCATGAATTTTGTATACCACATAATTGGTAGAAGTATAAATTGGTGTAGACACTTAGGAAAACAATTTGACCTCATAAAGTTGAACATGTATATAATTTACATGGAATGTCACTCTTTGGTTTATGATTTATAGAAATTATTGATTATGTGGTATAGCAAACATGGATAAGAATGTTTATCACATTGTTTATAATAGCAAAAAATATAAGCAAAAACCAAAAACAGCTTAGTGTCCATCTAAAATATCCTTGCCATGAATTGGCTTGGTGTTTTGGCAAACATAATTGCATGATGACACATAGATTTTAAATTATGGGTTAAGTGCAAAGTTTAGGACCTACATAAAGTACTTCAGAAGAGAGAGAGGGGTATTTTAATTAGGTCTTAACTTTTTAATGTCTAATAGTGAATAAGCATGCAGTAGTAACATGTTATTATTTAGTCTGAGTCATATGGCATTTCCTGTAAGAACGATAATATTTGGATGACTTAAAATATTTATTCAAGCTTAAAAACACAATTTGGATGTTAGTGGAGAAGGCAATGGCAACCCACTCTAGTACTCTTACCTGGCAAATCCCATGGACGGAGGAACCTGGTAGGCTGCAGTACATGGGGTCGCAGGAGTCGGACATGACTGAGCGACTTTACTTTCACTTTTCACTTTCATTGGAAGGAAATGGCAACCCACTCCAGTGTTCTTGCCTGGAGAGTCCCAGGGATGGGGGAGCCTGGTGGGCTGTCGTCTATGGGGTCGCACAGAGTCAGACACGACTGAAGTGACTTAGCAGTTAGCAGAGATGTATTTTAATTGACATCTATGAAAAATATCCAGAGTTTACATTGCTTTGCTATCTTTACCACCCTGACTACAAATAGACAAGCAAAGATTTGTGTGCAAGTGATGACTAATCACAATTACAGTACCTCTTAAACACATTTGGTACTTAATTATTATGAAGAAATTAGCAATGATTATTTTCATATGGAATTAACAAAATGTTTCATGAAATTAGCTTAAGTATATGCCATATTTTCTTTTCTTTCTTCCTAAATTTCCTCTCTATTTTTTTTTCCCCTTTCATTGAATACTTAATTGTGGACTAATAAATTAAAATAAAAAAAAAGGGGGAATAATAAAATTATAAATAAAATTTAATTTTTTAATTTTTTTATAATATTTATTATTAATCAAATATCAGAGGACAGCCCGCACCGCGGCCGGCCCCCTCCGCCCCCCCCCCCCCCCCGACACCCCACCCCCCCCCCCAACACACAACCCCAACGACCACCCCCATCCCCCAACAGCGAACAACCCCCCAACCCACCCCCCTCCGCCCCCCCCCCCTCCTCCCCCCCACCCCCCCCCACCACCAGAATCATCTCCAATGAGTCAACTCTTAGTGTTAGATGGCCAAAATTAGACGGGGTTAATCAGCTTTCTCCTCCACAAATTCATCAATGGGATATTATCTGTTTGGACATAATACCCCTATTAAAATCACATTTATTAAAGCACTCGTGAGAAAAAAACTATCTTAAAAGGTGAAAAAAAAGTAAAATAAAAGGAAAGAGAGGGAATAAGAAGGGAGGAAGATCTCTCCCCAAAATTCATAATGGGACATCTGGGCGCCGAGTAAATACCACAAACAGCTTCGGAGTGCTGGCGGAGGACGTCGGACACCCAGAAAAGCAACTCACTGCCTTCTAAAGGAGGTAGGAAAGAATATAGAAGCCAGAGAGAGACAAAGAGGGAGGGGCGGACCTCTGTCCGGGGAAGGGAGTCTTAAAAAGAGAAGTTTCCAAACACCAGGAAACACTCTCCCTGCGGAATCTGAGCCGAACCTGGGAAACACGGAGACTATCATAACAGGGAGGAGAACAGTTGAGCAATTAGAACCCACAGACTGCGGGCCCTGCGGTAACTTCTGCAGCGGAAAAGCACCGCTGCAAACGCCCGCATCTGCCATTGGGGAGCCGGGGCTGGGCAGGGAGACGCCTTGGCCGTTCCCACGCGGGACGCTCCGCTGCCGGCGCTCCCCAGAGGGACACTCCCCCGAGGGACTCTCCCCCACTGGACGCTCCCCCGCCGGCCACTCCCACGCAGGCGTGCCCCCGCCCGCTGTGCCGGCGGCTCCCACGAGGGCCACCCCATCCCCTCCCCCACCCGCCCGCCCGCCATTCCCGTCGCCGACCCCTCCCCCTCTGCGGGCCTCAGCGCAGACTTCGTTCGCCTGATTGTCTGGAGTGCTGCCTAACTGGAGTAGTTTGGGCCGGCAATCCAGATTGTGCAGCGCCGACCACACGAGTGGCGGGCCTTGGCCCAGAACACCGCCGAACCGTGCACAGAACAAAGAACTATACAGACCAACCACAGAGAAAGGGGCCTATAGATCTTGAGAAATTTAAGCCGGAACAAGGAACTAGCTGAAAATGAACTGAACCCACAACAATAATAGAGAAACTCTTATATATATTGTTACTATTTTTACCATCATTATTTCCTTTTTTTTCTTTTCTTTTTTTAATATATATATATTTTTTAAATTTTTATTATTTTTTAATTGGAAAAAGGAAAACAAAAATTTTTTTTTCCCTTTTAATTTTTTTTTGTTGTTGTTTGTTTTGTTTCTTTTATTTTTTTATTATTATTATTATTTTTATCCTCTAGTACTTCTTTAATCTCCACGTTTAGATATAACTTTTGCGACCCTGTTTTGTTTTTTTTTTTCTTTTTTCCTTTTTGTCCTTTGCTTTTTTCCTTTCCTTTTTTCTTTTCTTTACTGATTACTGACTAGATCTGTCTCTCTCCTTCACACTCCCTCCTTTTATCCTCCTGACCACCTCTGTCTCCTTCCTCCCTTTTTCCTTCTATGTATAATTCCGTGAACATCTCTGAGCAGTCCAGTTGTGGAATGCATTATAGAAGAAGAAGTTTTTGAGACTACTGTAAAAATAAGACCAATAACTGGAACCAGGAGGCTTAAGTCCATACCCTGATCCCACGAAACACTAATTGACAGGAGCTCATTAAAAGCCTCCATACCTACTCTGAAACCAAGCATCACACAAAGACCAGCAAGTTCCACAACAAGACATACCAAGCAAATTCTCCAGAAAAACAAGAACACAGCCTGAGCTCCAATACACAGGCTACACAAAGCGACCCCAAAAGCATAGACATCTCATAACTCACTACTAGACACTCCACTGCACCCCAGAGAAAAGAAATCCAGCTCCACCCACCAGAACACCGATACAAGCTTCCATAAACAAGAAACCTCGACAAGCCACCGGTACAAAACCACATATAGTGCAGAAACGCCACAATAAAGAGAACTCCACAGACTACCAGAATACAGTAAAGACACCCCAAACTTAGCAATTTAAACAAGATGAAAAGACAGAAGAATTCCCAGCAGGTAAAGGAACAGGATAAAAGCCCACCAAACCAAACAAAAGAGGAAGAAATAGCGAACCTACCTGATAAAGAATTCCGAATAATGATAGTTAAATTAATCCAAAATCTGGAAAGCAAAATGGAATCATGGATAAATAGTCTGGAGAAAAGCATTGAGAAGATGCAAAAAAGATTTAACAAGGACCTAGAAGAAATAAAAAAGAATCAACATATAATGAATAATGCAATAAATGAGATCCAAAACACTCTGGAGGCAACAAATAGTAGAATAACAGAGGCAGAAGATAGAATTAGCGAATTAGAAGATAGAATGGCAGAATTAAAGGAATCAGAGGAGAAAAAAGAAAAACGAATTAAAAGAAATGAGGACAATCTCAGAGACCTCCAGGACAATATTAAACGTTACAATATTCGAATCATAGGAGTCCCAGAAGAAGAAGACAAAAAGAAAGACCATGAGAAGATACTAGAGGAGATAATAGTTGAAAACTTCCCTAAAATGGGGAAGGAAATAATCACTCAAGTCCAAGAAACCCAGAGAGTCCCAAATAGGATAAACCCAAGACGAAACACCCCAAGACACATATTAATCAAATTAACAAAGATCAAACACAAAGAACAAATATTAAAAGCAGCAAGGGAAAAACAACAAATAACACACAAGGGAATTCCCATAAGGATAACAGCTGATCTTTCAATAGAAACTCTCCAAGCCAGGAGGGAATGGCAAGACATACTTAAAGTGATGAAAGAAAAGAACCTACAGCCCAGATTATTGTACCCAGCAAGGATCTCATTCAAATATGAAGGAGAAATCAAAACCTTTACAGACAAGCAAAAGCTGAGAGAATTCAGCACCACCAAACCAGCTCTCCAACAAATACTAAAGGACATTCTCTAGACAGGAAACACAAAAAGGATATATAAATTCAAACCCAAAACAACAAAGTAAATGGCAATGGGATCATATTTATCATTAATTACCTTAAATGTAAATGGGTTGAATGCCCCAACCAAAAGACAGAGACTGGCTGAATGGATACAAAAACAAGACCCCTCCATATGAATGAAACTAGAACACTTTCTAACACCATACACAAAAATAAACTCAAAATGGATTAAAGAGCTAAATGTAAGACCAGAAACCATAAAACTCCTAGAGGAAAACATAGGCAAAACACTCTCTGACTTACATCACAGCAGGATCCTCTGTGACCCACCTCCCAGAATATTGGAAATAAAATAAAAAATGAACAAATGGGACCTAATCAAACTTAAAAAGCTTTTGCACAACAAAGGAAACTATAAGCAAGGTGAAAAGACAGCCTTCAGAATGGGAGAAAATAATAGCAAATGAAGCAACTGACAAACAACTAATCTCAAAAATATACAAGCAACTTCTACAGCTCAATTCCAGAAAAATAAATGACCCAATCAAAAAATGGGCCAAAGAACTCAATAGACATTTCTCCAAAGAAGACATACAGATGGCTAACAAACACATGAAAAGATGCTCAACATCACTCATTATCAGAGAAATGCAAATCAAAACCACTATGAGATACCATTTCACGCCAATCAGAATGGCTGCTATCCAAAAGTCCACAAGCAATAAATGCTGGAGAGGGTGCGGAGAGAAGGGAACCCTCTTGCACTGTTGGTGGGAATGCAAACTAGTACAGCCACTTTGGAGAACAGTATGGAGATTCCTCAAAAAACTGCAAATTGAACTGCCTTATGATCCAGCAATCCCACTGCTGGGCATATACACTGAGAAAACCAGAATTGAAAGAGACACCTGTACCCCAATGTTCATAGCAGCACTGTTTGCAATAGCCAGAACGTGGAAGCAACCTAGATGTCCATCCACAGATGAATGGATAAGCAAGCTGTGGTACATATACACAATGGAATATTACTCAGCCATTAAAAAGATTACATTTGAATCAGTTCTAAGGAGGTGGATGGAACTGGAGCCGATTATACAGAGTGAAGTAAGCCAGAAACAAAAACACAAATACAGTATACTAACGCATATATATGGAATTTAGAAAGATGGTAAAAAATAACCCTATTTACGAGACAACAAAAGAGACACTGATGTATAGACCAGACTTTTGGACTCTGGGACCAGGAGAGGGTGAGATGATTGGGGAGAATAGCATGGAAATATGTATAATATTATATCTGAAATGTATTAATTGTTCAAACTAAAAAAAAAAAAAAAAAAAAAAAAAAAATAAAGTACCCACATCCTCAATAAAAAAAAAAAAAAAAAAAAAAAATAAGATTAGTCTTACTTCAACTCCTCTCCCCTTATCCATCTCCTTCAGCCAGTGATGAGGAAAGCTTTCAGTACTGGATTACCACTGTCAGGTGCCCTAGAAGAATTGCCTGTTGGGGGATTTGAAAGTAAATATATGATGTGCTAAGCAAATAATTGACTTGGGAAATACAATCAAATAGTTTTGGTAGAAAGAAAACTATGTTATCAGAAGAATAAAAGCATGATAAAATTGTATCTCCAGTTACATTGGCTGCAAAGTTGAGGACAGTAAAATTTCCTTTTTTAATAAATACCTACCACAAACAAATATTATGTAAAAATGAAAATAACTCCTGAATTTTTGATGATTTTCCTTTTATGCTATCTGTATCATAGTCTAAATGATAAAATTTGATGTTTATAAGAGGATATATTTGATTTTTGTTTTTAAAATACTGATTTGATTTTTCTTATATATTCTACATTGGAATTCACATCTCTATTAATTTAAAAAATTTAAATTTCATTCAGTGATCCCTAAAACTAAAATAAGGCTTATATTTGGAAAATCATAAAAATAGCAATACTTGGAATTCTTATGTTCCCTTACCTATGGATGACATGAACATTGTTATTTTCATAATTAAGTTTCTCATACAATAATTTGGCAAGGTGAGGGTGCCTATATATTTAATATCCTTATGGATATTGTATCCTAAATTCTTATACAATAGAATTTCCCATAAATAAGAGAGCTGATAGGAGGCAATTTTATTCTGTCTTTCAGTGACAGATTAATGCAGTTCATGGTATTAAGTTTCTATAATTAGGAAATATATAAAGAATTCCCTTTGTTGAAAATTTATCAAAGAAATACAATATCTGAAGATGTTTCTGAAGAAAAGAAAATTGTATTAATGAACATAATGAGAGCTTTCATATGCAATAGATATAAATATATAATTAACTACATCATGTAGTAAAGCATTTATTAGATACTAAGCTGTCTTCCTTATAATTTTTTGTCTTAAAACTCTCTGTACACCTATTTGCTATAGCAGTAATGTACTCAATATGCCAGCATATTTTGAAAACTCAGCAGTGGCCACAGGACTGCAAAAGGTCAGTTTTCATTCTAATTCCCAAGAAAGGCCATGCCAAAGAATGCTCAAACTACTGAACAAATGCACTCACCTCACACACTAACAAAGTAATGCTCAAAATTCTCCAAGCCAGGCTTCAGTAATACGTGAACTGTGAACATCCAGATGTTCAAGCTGGTTTTACAAAAGGCAGATGAACCAGAGATCAAATTGCCAACATCCGCTGGATCATGGAAAAAGCAAGAGAGTTCCAAAAAAAACATCTATTTCTGCTTTATTGACTATGCCAAAGCCTTTGACTGTGTGGATCACAATAAAATGTGGAAAATTCTGAAAGAGATGGAAATATCAGACCACCTGACCTGCCTCTTGAGAAATCTATATGCAGGTCAGGAAGCAACAGTTAGAATTGGACATGAAACAACAGACTGGTTCCAAATAGGAAAAGGAGTACATCAAGGCTGTATATCGTCATGCTGCCTATTTAACTTATATGCAGAGTACATTATGAGAATCGCTGGGCTGGAAGAAGCACAAGCTGGAATCAAGATTTCCAGGAGAAATATCAATAACCTCAGATATGCAGATGACACCAACCATATGGCAGAAAGTGAAGAGGAAATAAAAAGCCTCTTGATGAAAGTGAAAGACAACAGTCAAAAAGTTGGCTTAAAGCTCAACATTCAGAAAACAAAGATCATGGCATCTGGTCCAATGACTTTGTCAGAAATAGATGGGAAAACAATGGAAACAGTGTCAGACTTTATTTTTTTGGGCTCCAAAATCACTGCAGATGGTGATTGCAGCCATGAAATTAAAAGACATTTACTCCTTGGAATGAAAGTTATGACCCACTTAAATAGCATATTAAAAAGCAGAGACATTACTTTGCCAACAAATGTCCATCTAGTCAAGGCTATAGTTTTTTCAGTAGTCATGTATAGATGTGAGAGTTGGACTGTGAAGAAAGCTGAGTGCTGAAGAATTGATGCTTTTCAACTGTGGTTTTGGAGGAGACTCTTGAAATTCCCTTGGACTGCAAGGAAACCCAACCAGTCCATCCTAAATGAGACCAGTCCTGGGTGCTCATTGGAAGGACTGATGCTGAGGCTGAAACTCCAGTACTTTGGCCACCTCATGCGAAGAGTTGACTCATTGGAAAAGACTCTGATGCTGGGAGGGATTGGGGGCAGGAGGAAAAGGGGACGACAGAGGATGAGATGGCTGGATGGCTTCATCGACTCAATGCACATGAGTCTGAGTGAACTCTGGGAATTAGTGATGGACAGGGAGGCCTGGTGTGCTGTGATTCATGGAGTTGCACAGAGTCAGACATGACTGAGTGACTGAACTGAACTGAACTGAATGCACTAGCATTGGATATAGCAAAAGTTATTACAGACTTATTGCTATGTGCAAATCATGAAAAATAAATAGATTCATAGGACTTATTCGTTACTGTTACATGACTTACAATCTAGAGTAATATTTACCATTAAATAAGTAAATATTAAGAACATAAATTCAGGTATAACATTTTTTTTTCTGAATGTGCTGATGAAGGAAAAAGTCCATTCTGCCTGTATTGTTTCATTGAGGAGGTAGTATTTGGTGGTGGCCTTGAAAGATAGTAACATACCATTATGTAACAAATATAGAAAGGGACACAGGAAAAAAATAGTAAAGTGTGTAAACAAACAATTGCCTAGTCACAGTGTCTCATTAATAGCAAGGACTAAATAAGTATTAATTCATTCTAAATTGAAAGTTTAATGAAAACTGCGGATAATTTCGTTTTCTTTTAAATGAGCTAAGGAAGATAGCTGCCCAATTGTGTCTGACTCTTTGCAGTGCCATGAACTGCTGCCCACAAGGCTTCTTCGTCCATGGAATTCTCCAGTCAAATATATTGCAGTGGCTGGTCGTTCCCTTTTCCAGGGCATCTTCCCTACCCAGGTATTGAACCAGAGTCTCCTGCATTGTAGGCAGATTCTATACTCTCTGAGCCACTAGGGAAGCCCATGTATGGATGTGAGAGTTGGACCCATAAAGAAGCCTGAGTCCTGAAGAATTGAGGCTTTTGAGCTGTGGTGTTGGAGAAGACTCTTGAGAGTCCCTTGGAGAGCAAGGAAATCAAAACAATCAATCTTAAAGGAAATCAGCCATGAATATTCATTAGAAGGACTGATGTTGAAGCTGAAGTTCCAATACTTTAGTCACTTGTTGCAAAAAGCCAACTCACTGGAAGAAACCCCAATGCTGGGAAAGGTTGAGGGCAGGAGGAGAAGAGGGCAACAGAGGATTAGATGGTTGGATGGCATCACTGACTCAATGGATGTAAATTTGAGGAAGCTCCAGGAGATAGTGAAGGACAGCAAGGCATGGCATGCTGCAGTTCATGGGGTATCAAAGAGTCACTCACATTTGAGTGACTGAACAACAACAAAAAATAAAATTTATCCTAGTAATATTTAAATGTGTATTATTTAGTAACAGAAAAAGAGAAGATTGCATTTAATTTTGTGTATTGAATCAATACAGAAAAAGTTTGCTGACAATTACCAAACAGTCGGAAAATTTGTCATAGGCATTGAAAAAAGTTTGACAGATAAAATTAATGAAACAAAAGTAATTTGGGGGTGAATATGGCATCATGAGAAATGCTGGACTGGAAGAAACACAATTTGGAATCAAGATTGCTGGCAGAAGTATCAATAACCTCAGATATGCAGATGATACCACCCTTATGGCAGAAAGTGAAGAGGAACTCAAAAGCCTCTTGATGAAAGTGAAAGTGGAGAGTGAAAAGGCTGGCTTAAAGCTCAACATTCAGAAAACGAAGATCATGGCATCTGGTCCCATCACTGCATGGGAAATAGATGGAGAAACAATGGAAACAGTGTCAGACTTTATTTTTCTAGGCTCCAAAGTCACTGCAGATGGTGACTACAGCCATGAAATTAAAAGACGCTTACTCCTTGGAAGGAAAGTTATGACCAACCTAGATAGCATATTCAAAAGCAGAGACATTACTTTGCCAACAAAGATTCGTCTAGTCAAGGCTATGGTTTTTCCTGTGGTCATGTACGGATGTGAGAGCTGGACTGTGAAGAAGGCTGAGCGCCAAAGAATTGATGCTTTTGAGCTGTGGTGTTGGAGAAGACTCTTGAGAGTCCCTTGGACTGCAAGAAGATCCAACCAGTCCATTCTGAAGGAGATGAGCCCTGGGATTTCTTTGGAAGGAATGATGCTAAAGCTGAAACTCCAGTATTTTGGCCACCTCATGCGAAGTGTTGACTCATTTGAGAAGACTCTGATGCTGGGAGGGATTGGGAGCAGGAGGAGAAGGGGACGACAGAGGATGAGATGGCTGGATGGCATCACTGACTCGATGGATGTGAGTCTGAGTGACCTCCAGGAGTTGATGATGGACAGGGAGGCCTGGCGTGCTGCAGTTCATGGGGTCACAAAGAGTCAGACATGACTGAGCGACTGATCTGATCTGATCTGATGGCATCCAGTCCCATCACTTCATGGGAAATAGATGGGGAAACAGTGGAAACAGTGTCAGAATTTATTTTCCTGGGCTCCAAAATCAATACAGATGGTGACTGCAGCCATGAAATTAAAAGATGCTTACTCCTTGGAAGGAAAGTTATGACCAACCTAGATAGCATATTGA
Organism: Tragelaphus eurycerus; assembly: GCA_935064755.1. Taxonomy (NCBI): domain Eukaryota; kingdom Metazoa; phylum Chordata; class Mammalia; order Artiodactyla; family Bovidae; genus Tragelaphus; species Tragelaphus eurycerus. The sequence continues at coordinate 1,219,043 of CAKXYN010000168.1, read as the reverse complement.
AAAGCAGAGACATTACTTTGCCAACAACGGTTCGTCTAGTCAAGGCTATGGTTTTTCCTGTGGTCATGTATGGATTTGAGAGTTGGACTGTGAAGAAGGCTGAGCACCGCAGAATTGATGCTTTTGAACTATGGCGTTGGAGAAGACTCTTGAGAGTCCCTTGGACTGCAAGGAGATCCAACCAGTCCATTCTGAAGGAGATCAGCCCTGGGATTTCTTTGGAAGGAATGATGCTAAAACTGAAACTGCAATACTTTGGCCACCTCATGCGAAAAGTTGATTCATTGGAAAACCTCTGATGCTGGGAGGGATTTGGGGCAAGAGGAGAAGGGGACGACAGAGGATGAGTTGATTGGATGGCGTCACTGTCTCAATGGACTTGAGTCTCAGTGAACTCTGGGAGTTGGTGATGGACAGGGAGGCCTGGCGTGCTGCGATTCATGGGGTCGCAAAAAGTCGGACATGACTGAGTGACTGATCTGTTATGATCTGATCTGATAATTAATGATCATTATTTTGCTGTTTTTTTAAATATATTTTCTCAGAGCCTCAAATCTGAGTTTGAATTCATAATTTACATTTTAAGCTATTTAACAAAATGGCAACACACTCCAGTACTCTTGCTGGAAAATCCCATGGATAGAGGAGCCTGGTAGGCTGCAGTCCATGGGGTCGCTAAGAGTCGGACATGACTGAACAACTTCACTTTCACTTTCACTTTAGGCTGATTCAGTTCTCTGCAGTACCAAATATGTGCTTCACTACCTCAGTTTTATTAGCTGCCATGTTCTTTTTGTCTGAAAGCATTATGTCCTGTTTATAAGTAACAAGATAATAAATTGATTCATTTTTCTTTCATTATTTTAGTTATCCACAAATAATTTTGTACATATGATATATGCCAGGCAATAATCATGAATGTGCTGGAAATATATCTCACATAGAAACCTGCATATCCACTAATCAAAATAAAAAGCAACAAATTAATATACAAATAATCATATATGGAAATAAATATTCAGATAGTAAGAAATGGCAAAGAGGGAAAAATGTTATTTGGAAACTAGTCGCTGGAAGGAATGCCAGCAATAAGTACAGCAATTAGATATACTTCATGGGAGGTGATTACAGTGAATCAGCATGAAAATGTCTGGCAGAACACTTGAGGGCAACACTGTCCAGTGAGACATTTGGCAAGGATGAAAATGTTCAAAACGTGCTGTCTAAAATGGAAGCCATTAGTTATGTGTAACAATTGGCATTAGCAATATGGCAATTTGGCTGAGAAAATGAATTTTAATTTTTTAAATTAATTTAAAAGCAAATTGCCACAAGTAGTTCGTAACTACTCTATTGGAAAAATATGACTGTGGTTCTTAGGAAGAATAGCTCTTTGGGTGGGAATTGGTTTGCCAAATTTGAACAAGAGAAGGAAGATCAATGTTAGTAGTGTACAGTGAGCATGTTTCCAAACACAAGTTTGGAAAAGAATAGGACACATCTGACAGAGCATTCTAAAACATGCTGAAAAGATTGCTTTTAGACATAGAGAAGAGACTTAGGGACTCAGTGGAGGAAAGAGAAGGTGGGATGAGCTTAGAGAAGAGTATGGAAATATATATAATACCATATGTAAAACAGATAGCAAGTGGGAATTTACTGTGTGACACAGGAAGCTCAACCCAGGGCTCTGTGACAACTTAGAGGGGTGGGGTAAGGTGGGAGATGTGAGGGGGATTCAGGAGTGAAGGGGCATATGTGTACCTCTGCTGATTCATGTTGATGTATGGAAGAAACCAACAGAATATTATAAAGCAATCATACTCCAATTAAAAAAAAAAAAAAAGGAGTATGCTTTTATTTTAATTGAGATAGCCATAGGTGTTTTAAAAATTAATTTTATTGAAGTGTAAGACATACAGGAACCAGTGTAAGGCAGAGGAACCAGAGATCAAATTGCCAACATTCATTAGATCATGGAGAAAGCAAGAGAATTCCATAAAATATCTACTTCTGTCTCATTGACTGTGCAAAAGCTTTTGACTCTGCTGATCACAACAAACTGTGGAAAATTCTTCAAGAGATGGGAATACCAGACCCATCTTACCTGTCTCCTGAGAAACCTGTATGCAGATAAAGAAGCAACAGTTAGAACCTTACTGAAACAAATGACTGGTTCAATATTGGGAAAGGAGTAAGATAAAGCTGTATATCATCATCCTGTTTATCTAACGTATATTTGGAGTGCTGTGCTTTGCTAAGTCGCTTCAGTCATGTCCACCTCTTTGTGGCCCACCAGGTTCCTCTGCCCATGTGGATTCTCCAGGCAAGAATAGTGCAGTGGGTTGCCATGCCACCCTCAGGGGATTTTCCCTACCCAGGGACCAAACCCGTATCTCCTGCATTGGCAGGTGGGTTCTTTACCACCAGCACCACCTACCACCTGGGAAGCACCTTCCCTTAGTGTCTCTTTACTGGTTCCATGAGCCAGTATATGCATTTCCTCAGGACACAGGCCCATCTCATCTCCCCTCAAAATGACTACATCATATGTGGTGTACATCATGTGAAATGCCAGGGTGGATGAGTTACAAGCTGGAATCAGAATTGCTGGGAGAAACCTCAGCAACCTCAGATATGCAGATGATGCCACTTTAATGGCAGAAACAAAAGGAAATAAAAAGCCTCTTGAGGTGTAGGAGGAGAGTGGCTAAAAACTCAACGTTAAAAATAAACTAAATTCATGGCATCCTGTCCCAGGAAAAAGTGGAGGCAGTGACAGATTTTCTTTTCTTGGGCTCCAAAATTACTACAGCCATGAAATTAGAAGACAGTTGCTTCTTGGAAAGAAGTGACAAACTTAGACAGCATATTCAAAAGCAAAGACATCACTTTGCTGACAATTTTATAGTCAAAGCTGTGGTTTTTCCAGTAGTCCTGTGAAGATGTGAAAGTTGGGCCATAAAGAAGGCTGATTGCTGATGAATTGATGCTTTTGAATTGTGGTGTTGGAGAAGACACTTGAGAGTCCTTTGACAGCAAGAAGATCAAACCAGTCAATCCTAAAGGAAATCAACCTTGAATATTCATTGGAAGGACTGATGCTGAAGCTCCAATACTTTGACCACCTGATGTGAACAGCCAACTCATTGGAAAAGACCCTGATCCTGGAAAAGATTGAGGGCAGGAGGAGAAATGTGCAAGAGATGATGAGGTGGTTGGATGGCATCACCAACTACATGGATATTAGTTTGACCAAACTCTGAGAGATAGTGATGGAGCAAAGCCTGGCATGCTACAGTTCATGGGGTCACAAAGACTCTGACATAGCAACTGAACAAGATATATATATATAATAAACCTGCATCTCTTAGAATCAGCGTTCATTTTCATGAAGGTAAAACCACTGACTATTTTAAGCAGAAAGAATAACTATATACAGAGGTAAATTTACCAGGAGGCAAATAATTTCAGAAGCCCGTATTTGTACTGATTGTAAGACTTTGGGAGAGGAGTTTACATTACATTCTCTTTGTCAAATATTTTTAATTTTTTTCCAAATAAATACATTTAATATACATTTTAATACTGTTGCCCCTCTCTGTAGTCCCTTCTTTCCCCTCCTTGAACATAGAGATCAATCTATGGAAAAGCTGAATTCAGTTCAGTTCACTCGCTCAGTCATGTCCGACCTTTTGCCACCCCATGATATTCAACATGCCAGGCCTCCCTGTCCATCACCAACTCTCAGGGTCCACCTAAACCCATGTCCATTGAGTTGGTGATGCCATCCAACCATCTCATCCTCTGTCGTTCCCTTCTCCTCTTGCCCTCAATCTTTCCTAGCATCAGGGTCTTTTCAAATAAGTCAGCTCTTCACATCAGGTGGCCAAAATATTGGAGCTTCAGCTTCAAAATCAGTCCTACAATTTAACACCCAGGACTTATCTCCTTTAGGATGGACTGGTTGGATCTCCTTGCTGTCCAAGAGACTCTCCAGAGTATTCTACAATGCCAAAGTTCAAGAGCATCAATTCTTCAGTGCTCAGCTTTCTTTATAGTCCAACTCTCACATCCATACATGACCACTGGAAAAACTATAGCCTTGAATAGATGGACCTTTGTTGACAAAGTAATGTCTCAGCTTTTTAATTTGCTGTCTATTTGGTAATAACTTTCCTTCCAAGGAGTAAGCATCTTTTAATTTCATGGCCATAATCATCATCTGCACTGATCTTGGAGCCCAGAAAAATAAAGTCAGCCACTGTTTGCTCTGTTTCCCCATCTATTTGCCATGAAGTGATGGGACTGGAAGCCATGATCTTAGTTTTCTGAATGTTGAACTTTAAGCCAACATTTTTTCTCTCTTCTTTCACTTTCATCAAGAGGCTCTTTAGTTCTTCTTCACTTCCTGCCATGAGGGAGGTATCATTTGCATATCTGAGATTATTGATATTTCTCCCAGCAATCTTGATTCCAGCTTGTGCTTCCCCCAGCCCAGTGTTTCTCATGATGTACTCTGCATATAAGTTAAATAAGCATGATGACAATATACAGCCTTGACGTACTCCTTTTCCTATTTGGAACCAGTCTGTTGTTCCATGTCCAGTTCTAACTATTGCTTCCTGACCTTCATATAGGTTTCTCAGGAGGCAGGTCAAGTGGTCAGATATTGCCATCTCTTTCAGAATTTTCCACAGTTTATTGTGATTCACAATCAAAGGCTTTAGCATAGTCAATAAAGCAGAAATAGATGTTCTTCTGGAACTCTCCTGCTTTTTTGATGATCCAGTGATGTTGGCAATTTGATCTCTGTTTCCTCTGCCTTTTCTAAAACCAGCTTGAACATCTGTTAGTTCACGGTTCATGTGTTGCTGAGGCCTGGCTTGGAGAATTTTGAGCATTACTTTATCAGCATGTGAGACGAGTGCAATTGTGCAGTAGTTTGAGCATTCTTTGCAATGCCTTTCTTTGGAATTGGAATGAAAACTGACCTTTTCCAGTCCTGTGGCCACTGCTGAGTTTTCCAAATTTGTTGGCATATTGAGTGCACCACTTTCACAACATCATCTTCCAGGATTTGAAATAGCTTAACTGGAATTCCATCGCCTCTACTAGCTTTGTTCATAGTGATGCTTCCTAAGGCCAACTTGACTTCACATTGCAGGATATCTGGCTCGAGGTCAGTGATCACACCATCGTGATTATCTGTGTTGGGAATATCTGTTGTGTATAATTCTTCTGTGTATTTTTGTCACTTCTTCTTAATATCCTCTGCTTCTGTTAGGTCCCTACAATTTCCATTTTTTTATTGAGCCCATCTTTGCATGAAATGTTCCCTTAGCATCTCTAAATATCTTGAAGATATCTCTGCTGCTGCTGCTGCTGCTATGTCGTTTTAGTCGTGTCCAACTCTGTGCGACCCCATAGATGGCAACCCACCAGGCTTCCCTGTCCCTGGGATTCTCCAGGCAAGAGTACTAGAGTTGTCATTTCCTTCTCCCATGCATAAAAGTGAAAGGGAAATCGCTCAGTTCTTTCTGACTCTTCGTGACCCCATGGACTGCAGCCTACCAGGCTCCTTCGTCCATGGGATTTTTCAGGCAAGAGTACTGTAGTGAGGTGCCATTGCCTTTTTCCCATTCTGTTGTTTTCCTCTATTTCTTTGCATTGATCACTGAGAAAAGTTTGTTTATCTCTCCTTGCTATTCTTTGGAACTCTGCATTCAAATCGGTATATTTTTTATTTTCTCCTTTGATTTTGCTTCCCTTCTTTTCACAGCTATTTGTAAGGCCTCCTTGGACAGCCATTTTGCTTTTTTGCATTTCTTTTTCTTGGGGATGGTCTTGATTCCTGTCTGCTGTATAATGTCACCAACCTCCATCCATAGTTCATCAAACACTCTGTCAGATCTAGTCCCTTAAATCTATTTCTCACTGCCACTGTATAATCATAAGGGATTTGATTCAGGTCATACATGAATGGTGTAGTGGTTTTCTCCACTTTCTTCAATTTCACTCTGAATTTGGCAGTAAAGAGTTCATGATCTGAGCCACAGTCCAATCCCAGTCTTGTTTTTGTTGACTGTATAGTTTCTCCATTTTGGCTGTAAAGAATATAATCAATGTGATTTAGGTGTTGACCATCTGGTGATGTCCATATGTAGAGTCTTCTCTTGTGTTGTTGGAAAAGGGTGTTAACTATGACCAGTGCATTCTCTTGGCAAAACTCTATTAGCCTTTGCCCTGCTTCATTCTGTACTCCAAGGCCATATTTGCCTGTTACTCCAGGTGTTTCTTGATTTCCTACTTTTGGATTCCAGTCCCCTATAATGAAAAGAACATCTTTTTTGGGTGTTAGTTCTAAAAGGTCTTGTAGGTCTTCATAGAACTGTTCAACTTCAGCTTCTTCAGCATTACTGGTTGGGGCGTAGGGTTGGATCACTGTGATACTGAGTGTTTTGCCTTGGAAATGAACCGAGATCATTCTGTCATTTTTGAGATTGCATCTGAGTACTGCATTTTGGACTCTTTTGTTGACCATGATGGCTACTCCATTTCTTCTAAGGCATTCCTGCCCACAGTAGTAGATATAATGGGCATCTGAGTTAAATCCACCTATTCCAGTCCACCTTAGTTCACTGATTCCTTGAATGTTGATATTCACTCTTGCCGTCTCCTGTTTGACCACTTCCATTTTGCCTTGATTCATGGATCTAACATTCCAGGTTCCTATGCATTATTGCCCTTTACAGCATTGAATCTTGCTCTATCACCAATCCCATCCACAACTGGGTGTTGTTTTTGCTTTGGCTCCATCTCTTCAATTTTTTTCTGGAGTTATTTCCCCACTGATCTCCAGTAGCATATTGGAGGTTTCTCCCTACCGACCTGGGGAGTTCATCCTTCAGTGTCCTATCCTTTTGCCTTTTCATGCTATTCGTGGGGTTCTCAAGGCAAGAATACTGAAATGGTTTGCCATTCCCTTCTCCAGTGGACCACATTCTGTCAGATCTCTCCACCATGACCCGCCCGTCTTGGGTGTCCCCACATGGCATGGCTTAGTTTCATTGAGTTAGACAAGGCTGTGGTGCATGTAATCAGGTTGGCTAGTTGTCTGTGATTGTGATTTCCATCTGTCTGCCCTCTGATGCCCTCTCTCAGTGCCTACAGTCTTACTTGGGTTTCTCTTACTTTGGATATGGGGTTCTCTTCACGGCTGCTCCAGCAAAGTGCAGCTGCTGCTCCTTTAAAGTTATAAATGCTATGTGTGCATGTTTGTATACGTTAGATTATATACACATATATACATTTTTAGGGATTCCCTGGTGGCTAAAATTCTAAAGAATCTGCCTGCAATGCAGGAAACCCAGGTTTGATCCTTGTATTGGGAAGATCCCCTAGAGGAGGAAATGGCTACCCACTCTAGTATATTCTAGCCTGGAGAATTCCATAGACAAAGGAATCTGGAAGCTGTAGTCCATGGAACTGTGAAGAGTCAGACACAACTGAGTGACTAACACACACACATTATATATATCACATAATTTAACACTTGCAATTAAAAAAATTATCTTGAAGACTAAAGGGTATGATGATATTCAGTGTAGCCGAGGATGGTAAACAATACCTCTCTGTTGCTGATTTGTGCCATAAATTACCATAATATTTCTGCCAGATAGTATGTTAATGGTCTTAATATTATTTTGGAAGTAGAAGAGCAAGAATGAAAAAATTTAATGATACAGTAAAACCTTGCACAAAACTTTGTGACACATTCTTTATATATGTATATCATATGGAGAAGGAAATGGCAACCCACTCCAGTATTCTTGCCTGGAGAATCCCATGGACAGAGGCACTTGGTCGGCTACAGTCCATGAGTCGCAAAGAGTCGGACACGACTAAGCAACTTCACTTTCACTATATATATATTATATATATATACATACTTTATATATATACTTTATATATATATATAATATATATATAATCACATATATATAATATATATTATAAATATATATATAATCACTGTATATATAATCACTTTTATCACTTTATATGTATATATATCACATTCTTTACATACATATCACATTTATATATAGATATCATGTATATACACATAAATTCTTTTTTAATGGAATTTCTTCAAAAAAGTATTTAAAAGAATTTCAGAACTCCTGTTTGTGGGAGCACAAAACTATAGCAATAATACAGTGGCTATATCTTTATGTGATATTATGCTGCATGCATATAGCTACCAAAAAGTATTCAAAGAGCCATTCTAGAAATTTCTCTTTGTCTGTTATGTCTATAGAAATATTACAAAGTTAATGTCACAAGAAAGACAATATTTACATGTATTAAGTACCTAAATGCTCTTAAAAATTATTTTTTTCTATACTTGGTTATGATCATTGTACTTGTTAGCTTTTAATGTTTATAATTTCTTGTTTTATCTTATTCTAAGTAATTTACTTTTGTACCTAATTTAATGCATATAATTTTGAATTTTCTTAATAAGTGTCTTACAAATTATATATATCTTAGTTCCATGAAAAGTGTATCAGGTGGCCAAAGTATTGTAGTTTCAGCATCGGCATCAGACCTTCCAATGAATATACAGGACTTATTTCCTTTAGGATGGACTGGTTGAATCTCCTTGCAGTCCAAGGGACTCTCAAGAGTCTTCTCCAACACCACAGTTCCAAAGCATCAATTCTTCTGTGCTCAGGTTTCTTTATAGTCCGACTCTCACATCCATATCTGACTACTGGGAAAATCATAGCCTTGACTAGATGGGCCTTTGTTGGAAAGTAATGTCTCTGCTTTTTAATATGATTTCTAGGTTGGTGATAACTTTCCTTCCAAGGAAACTCTTATTATACCCTTTTATTTGGCCTTATCTCCAAACATAGTCATACTATGGGTAAGAACTTTAACATATGAATCTTGGGGCGATACAGTTTAGTCTATAATGCTTGTGTTTAATGTAGGCCCCCATATACCTTGGTTTAGTGTCCAACAAAGCAAAAACAATGAATATTTTTATTTTCTATATTGAAAGTTCAATAGATGTGAAGATTAGGGAGATAGAGAGAGGTAATTTTACACCTCCTGAGAAGTATTTTTTGTCACACATGCACTCTTAATTCTTTAGCAGGAGTTCCATCAAAGATCAGATGACACACCATTCTTTCTCTTTAAGATGCTCAAACTAAATTTACCATGACATGCACTGGCATTCTGCATTCCTAAATTCACCTGGAGGGTTGAATTATCTGCCATCGGCTGGATCAAAATTTATGCTTGTAGCCATTTCAGGATGTTCTGTATTTGATAAGTGATTCCAATAACCTGTGGCAAATGAGAAATGATATAATGCCAGGGAAAATAGAAGTATTTACTACCATCTTAGAGATTTTCTTTTCCATATTTGTTGTGACAATCAGAAATTAGTTGAGCTATGACCTCCACTTCTCTAGCTGGCATGACTGTCCTCCCATGGAGATTTCAGTGGGAATAATTTGCTGTACTCTATATTTTATACATTTTGAATGGACATTGAGTTTAAATGACTTGATCCCAGGCCCTGGTGTGTCTATGTATTAGATACTGGAATTCTTCAAAAAGGTGTCATATAACTGAGAGTTTGCCTTATTTCCACAAATTGTACTACAGGTTTCCTGAACTGTAATCTTAGCCTCACAGATAAATAGATAATTTGTTGTTCTGCTGAGGTGCTATCAACTCACTTATGAGTTATTTTCCTCATATACAAAAAATACTGATCTTATGATCTTCATCTGAGTTTGATTTGCCTTTATCTTAAAAAAAGAAAATTCCAATACATAAGCCTCTAACCTGTGGATCTCACCACATACTGTTTAGTTTTGTTTGTTTAAAATGGATTACAAGCTTCTTTTATCTTTTATTCCTTCTATCATTTCAGTGTGAATTTTCAAAAGCAGAAGAAATAAATATGTGTTTGAATTGACATTTTGAACCAAAATCATAAACATCATGCAAAATGACTTTATGGATGTATTTTGAGAGTTGATTTAGGGGATTAATATGTTTACCAAGTATGACGTGTTTTAGCAAAGAGGTCACGACTGAGTGACTTCACTTTCACTTTCATGCATTGGAGAAGGAAATGGCAATCCACTCCAGTGTTCTTGCCTGGAGAATCCCAGGGACAGAGGAGCCTGGTGGGCTTCTGTCTATGGAGTCACACAGAGTCAGACACAACTGAAGTGACTTAGCAGCAGCAGCAGCAGCAGCAGATACCCAACTGATGAGAGCTGTACAGCACAAGTGGAGGATGAAACAATCACAGGGCTCAACTGAGGGGAAGTGTTTGTAGAAGGGGAAGGCATTCCTGGATTGTGCATGACATAAACTGTTGGCAGCTTTGTTATACATTCTGTGCTTCCCTACTAGTGTACTACTTACTTACTTACTTAATTTAGCAATCTTGAAATCTCCTGTATATTGTGGGTATCATGACAAGACAGTTTTGACAATGCTACTGGGAAAGATTTAGCTTGTAATCAAGAGAGAGAAATGTGACTTATGCTTTGCAAACATCCTGAGAATCCTGAGCAGCTTATAGTTTTTAGTGCAAATTGATTTTTTGTCCATGTGGGCCATACAGTAAATAAAACTGGGCAACACACTTTACATGTCTTCTGACAATCCTAGGGAGACCTCAGTAGAAAAATAAATCTGTAACCCAAAGAGTTTTTCCCCACCTGTGGCTAAGACAGTAAAGATTCCTCCTCCATTGCAGGAGAACAGGGTTCGATCCCTAGGTTGGGAAGATCCTCTGGAGAAGGGAATGACAACAAACTCCAGTATTCTTGCCTGGAGAATTCCATGGACAGAGGAGCCTGGTGGGCTCCAGGCCATGGAGTTGCAAAGAATCAGAGACGACTGAGCAAATAACAGTTTTACTTTGAGGTACATTCTTTAGTAACATTTTACCTCAAATTAATATATATATATCAGATCAGATCAGATCAGTCGCTCAGTCGTGTCCGACTCTTTGCGACCCCATGAACCGCAGCACGCCAGGCCTCCCTGTCCATCACCAGCTCCCGGAGGTCACTCAGACTCGCATCCATCGAGTCAGTGATGCCATCCAGCCATCTCATCCTCTGTCGTCCCCTTCTCCTCCTGCCCTCAATCCCTCCCAGCATCAGAGTCTTCTCCAATGAGTCAACTCTTCGCATGAGGTGGCCAAAATACTGGAGTTTCAGCTTTAGCATCATTCCTTCCAAAGAAATTCCAGGATTGATCTCCTTCAGAATGGACTGGTTGGATCTTCTTGCAGTCCAAGGGACTCTCAAGAGTCTTCTCCAACACCACAGTTCAAAAGCATCAATTCTTCGGCGCTCAGCCTTCTTCACAGTCCAGCTCTCACATCCATACATGACCACAGGAAAGACCATAGCCTTGACTAGGCGAACCTTTGTTGGTAAAGTAATGTCTCTGCTTTTGAATATGCTATCTAGGTTGGTCATAACTTTCCTTCCAAGGAGTAAGCGTCTTTTAATTTCATGGCTGCAGTCACCATCTGCAGTGATCTTGGAGCCCAGAAAAACAAAGTCTGACACTGTTTCCACTGTTTCCCCATCTATTTCCCATGCAGTGATGGGACCAGATGCCATGATCTTCGTTTTCTGAATGTTGAGCTTTAAGCCAACCTTTTCACTCTCCACTTTCACTTTCATCAAGAGGCTTTTTAGCCCCTCTTCACTTTCTGCCATAAGGGTGGTGTCATCTGCATATCTGAGGTTATTGATATTTCTCCCGGCAATCTTGATTCCAACTTGTGTTTCTTCCAGTCCAGCATTTCTCATGATGTACTCTGCATATAAGTTAAATAAACATGGTGACAATATGCAGCCTTGACGTACTCCTTTTCCTATTTGGAACCAGTCTGTTGTTCCATGACCAGTTCTAACTGTTGCTTCCTGACCTGCATACAGATTTCTTAAGAGGCAGATCAGGTGGTCTGGTATTCCCATCTCTTTCAGAATTTTCCATAGTTTATTGTGATCCACACAGTCAAAGGCTTTGGCATAGTCAATAAAGCAGAAATAGATGTTTTTCTGGAACTCTCTTGCTTTTTCCATGATCCAGCGGATGTTGGCAATTTGATCTCTGGTTCCTCTGCCTTTTCTAAAACTATAGTGTTTTCTCAATAAAATAGTCTTCACCTCCTTAAGGAATGTATTTTCTTAATATGAAAATGTAATTTTTCTTTCCTCAACATAAGACTATGATGTTTACTTTCTTGAAACCACACAAATTATTGAAAAGAAATCTCTATGCATATTAAACATAGAAGCAAGGTGGGCCCCATCACAGATAAGGGATATTCAGAGCTGTCTTTGTATTTTTGCCAGATACAGATAGAATTTAAACTACTACTACTACTACTACTAAGTCGTTTCAGTCGTTTCCGACTCTGTGCGACCCCATAGACGGCAGCCCACCAGGCTCCCCCGTCCCTGGGATTCTCCAGGCAAGAACACTGGAGTGGGTTGCCATTTCCTTCTCCAATGCGTGAAAGTGAAAAGTGAAAGTGAAGTCTCTCAGTCGTGTCCCACTCGTAGGGACCCCATGGACTGCAGCCCACCAGGCTCCTCTGTCCATGGGATTTTCCAGGCAAGAGTACTGGAGTGGGGTGCCATTGCCTTCTCCAGAATTTAAACTGGGAGATAATAAAGCTTGTTACTAAATCGCAGTGTGTTTTTTTTTTTTTAACTTTACAATATTGTATTGGTTTTGCCATAGTGTGTTTTTAATTTTAAAAAGTAATTCTGTATTTCTGGATTGAAATGATACAACATTTAATTTTTATCCTTTTTCTAAAATGTTAAATGAGTGATCAAGTTGTATCAATTATAATTTTCAGATCACTTCCTCATTCTTTAATTTCCACTTTACTATGTTATCTTTGAATGCCTGAATGCTTATTTGGCAGGTGTTTTTGTTTTAACATTTTATTTTTCCTGTACAGGCTAATTCCTTTCTAGGATAACTTTCATTCTTCTTTAAAGCCATTCTTCTTCAAGACCATTCTCTTACCATCTTGTAATTGACTTTCCATACTTCTGATATGTCAGTGTGACTAAAATGCACCTTCTATTATGTCATGATCCTGCTCAAACTGTTGTTATTTCCTGGGCCTACAGGATAAATTTCATTCTTAGCCTGATATTCAAGGCTTTCAAAAAGGGAGACTAAATTATCTTTCAGAGCCTTTAGACCCTAAAGTATGTTATCCATTTAGGGTAATATGTTTAAACCACATCCTCTGAACATACTTTTTAGTTGTGTTCATTTAATAATTGCCCCGTATGTCATCTCCATTCTCCTTTTAACCAGTGTAAATCTGAACCACATTTCAGGAGCCAACTTAGATGCCTCTCCTCGCACATGGTGCAGTATTCCTTCCTTTCTTTGATAGTCTGTAGTAATTAATTTCTATAAATTTTGATACTAATAGTTACCACATTGAGTTGTCTGTTCCATTGCTATGTTCAATAATCTTCAAGTTATCTTATTTTTGAACTCATCTTGTATACATGTCTCATCCCTCCAACACTTGCAGTAAATACATTAACAGGTGTTCAGGTATTCTAAAACAGCTATTTTTCTACAGTATTCTTTTTTTTTTATCAAGAATCTCTTTTATTGATTATCAGAAACATTACAAACATCTAATATGAACAAATTGTAACATGACAGTGATTAGTTTGAATAATTAATACATTTCAGATATAATATTATACATATTTCAATGCTATTCTCCCCAATCATCCCACCCTCTCCCCATCCCAGAGTCCAAAAGTCTGGTCTATACATCAGTGTCTCTTTTGCTGTCTCGTAAATAGGGTTATTTTTACCATCTTTCTAAATTCCATATATATGCATTAGTATACTGTACTAACTTTTGTTTTTGTTTCTGGCTTACTTCACTCTGTATAATAGGCTCCAGTTCCATCCACCTCCTTAGAACTGATTCAAATGTATGCTTTTTAATGGCTGAATAATACTCCATTGTGTATATGTACCACAACTTGCTTATCCATTAATCTGTGGATGGACATCTAGGTTGCTTCCACGTTCTGGCTATTGCAAACAGTGCTGCTATGAACATTGGGGTACACGTGTCTCTTTCAATTCTGGATTTCTCAGTGTATATGCCCAGCAGTGGGATTGCTGGATCATAAAGCAGTTCTATTCCCAGTTTTTTGAGGAATCTCCATACTGTTCTCCATAGTGGCTGTACCAGTTTGCATTCCCACCAACAGTGCAAGAGGGTTCCCTTCTCTCCGCACCTTCTCCAGCATTTATTGTTTGTGGACTTTTGGATAGCAGCCATTCTGATTGGCATGAAATGGTATCTCATAGTGGTTTTGATTTGCATTTCTCTGATAATGAGTGATGTTGAGCATCTTTTCATGTGTTTGTTAGCCATCTGTATGTCCTCTTTGGAGAAATGTCTATTTAGTTCTTTGGCCCATTTTTTGATTGGGTCATTTATTTTTCTGGAATTGAGCTGTAGGAGTTGCTTGTATATTTTTGAGATTAGTTGTTTGTCAGTTGCTTCATTTGCTATTATTTTCTTCCATTCTGAAGGCTGTCTTTTCACCTTGCTTATAGTTTCCTTTGTTGTGCAGAAGCTTTTAAGTTTGATTAGGTCCCATTTGTTCATTTTTTATTTTATTTCCGATATTCTGGGAGGTGGGTCATGGAGGATCCTGCTGTGATGTAAGTCAGAGAGTGTTTTGCCTATGTTTTCCTCTAGGAGTTTTATGGTTTCTGGTGTTACATTTAGCTCTTTAATCCATTTTGAGTTTATTTTTGTATATGGTGTTAGAAAGTGTTCTAGTTTCATTCTTTTACAAGTGTTTGATCAGTTTTCCCAGCACCACTTGTTAAAGAGATTGTCTTTAATGCATTGTATATTCATGCCTCCTTTGTCAAAGATAAGGTGTTCATATGTGCGTGGATTTATCTCTGGGCTTTCTATTTTGTTCCATTGATCTATATTTCTGTCCTTGTGCCAGTACCGTACTGTCTTGATGACTGTGGCTTTGTGGTAGAACCTGAAGTCAGGCAGGTTGATTCCTCCAGTTCCATTCTTCTTTCTCAAGATAGTTTTGGCTATTCGAGGTTTTTTGTATTTCCATACAAATTGAGAAATTATTTGTTCTAGCTCTGTGAAGAATACCGTTGGTAGCTTGATGGGGATTGCATTGAATCTATAAATTGCTTTGGGTAGTATACTCATTTTCACTATATTGATTCTACCAATCCATGAACATGGTATATTTCTCCATCTATTAGTGTCCTCTTTGATTTCTTTCACCAGTGTTTTATAGTTTTCTATATATAGGTCTTTAGATTCTTTAGGAAGATATATTCCTAAGTATTTTATTCTTTTCATTGCAATGGTGAATGGAATTGTTTCCTTAATTTCTCTTTCTATTTTCTCGTTATTAGTGTACAGGAATGCAAGGGATTTCTGTGTGTTAATTTTATATCCTGCAACTTTACTATATTCATTGATCAGTTCTAGTAATTTTCTGGTGGAATCTATAGGGTTTTCTATGTAGAGGATCATGTCATCTGCAAACAGTGAGAGTTTTACTTCTTCTTTTCCAATTTGGATTCCTTTTATTTCTTTTTCTGCTCTGATTGCTGTGGCCAAAACTTCCAAAACTATGTTGAATAGTAATGGTGAAAGTGATCATCCTTGTCTTGTTCCTGACTTTAGAGGAAATGCTTTCAATTTTTCACCATTGAGGATAACGTTTGCGGTGGATTTGTCATATATAGCTTTTATTATGTTGAGGTATGTTCCTTCTATTCCTGCTTTCTGGAGAGTTTTTATCATAAATGGATGTTGAACTTTGTCAAAGGCTTTCTCTGCATCTATTGAGATTTCTACAGTATTCTATGGCTTGGTGGTTAGGAAGCTGTTCTACTACAAAGAATCAAATTCATATACCTGTACTGCTGCTGCTAGTGCTGCTAAGTCTCTTCAGTTGTGTCCGACTCTGTGAGACCCCATAGATGGCAGCCTGCCAGACCCCGCCATCCATGGGATTCTCCAGGCAATAATACTGGAGTGGGTTGCCATTTCCTCCTCCAATGCATGAAAGTGAAAAGTGAAAGTGAAGTGGCTCAGTCATGTCAGACTCTTAGTGACCCCATGGACTGCAGCCTACCAGACTCCTCTGTCCATGGGATTTTCCAGGCAAGAGTACTGGAGTGGGGTGCCATGGCCTTCTCCTGTACTTCAAAACATATAAAATGAGGATTGTACAATCCTGTACACTTTGTAGCAATCATAGAATGAATATTTATCCAGTTTATGAGATATGTGCAGTAATGCTCTACTGCTACTGCTACTGCTGCTGCTAAGGCGCTTCAGTCATGTCCGACTCCGTGCGACCCCATAGACGGAAGCTCACCAGGCTCCCCCGTCCCTGGGATTCTCCAGGCAAGAACACTGGAGTGGGTTCCCATTTCCTTCTCCAATGCATGAAAGTGAAAAGTCAAAGTGAAGTCGCTCAGTCGTGTCCGACTCTTAGCGACCCCACGGACTGGAGCCTACCAGGCTCCTCCGTCCATGGGATTTTCCAGGCAAAAGTACTGGGGTGGGGTGCCATTGCCTTCCCCTGTCAAATAATCAGAATTCAGTTGATCAGTGGCTTAAATTCAATCTCTGACTGTCAATGGACTAGTTTTCTCTTTCTAATTTCAGGCCAGTGATCTATCCCGATGAAGCAAGATTGTTTCTTTCTTGTAAGGAATATTAGAATATTTCTTGCAATGAAAAAGGTGAATTTCTCATTGTTTCCAGGTCCTGTACTGCTGCCTCAAGTAGCTTTGAATCCTATGCCAAATTCTGTAATATTCTGTTCTACTTCCCTGCTTCTACAGAATTCAGGTCCACAGGACATGTCTCAGGGGAAGAAAAGACAGGACTGTGAATATGTCTGTGTGTGTGCACCTTAGTTGCTCAGTTTTGCTCAACTCTTTGGGACCCCTTGGACTGTAGCCCACCAGGCTCCTCTGTCCATTAGAATTTCCTAGGCAGTAATACTGGAGTGGATTGTCAGTTCCTTCTCTAGGGAATCTTGCCAACCCAGGGATCGAACCCAGATCTCTCACATTGCAGGAAGATTCTTTACATCTGAGTCACCACTCATTCTTAATCAGACACCTCTGTTAACCACAGCCATTAAGCTACCTTCCCAGTCCATAAATAACCAGAAGAAAAGCCCTTGCAAACATATGCTATTATTATTGATTTTTCTATTATTTGAGGTCTTTTGAAATAAATCTTATATGTAGAGTACATCATGAGAAATGCTGGACTGGAAGAAACACAAGCTGGAATCAAGATTGCCGGGAGAAATATCAATAACCTCAGATATGCAGATGACACCACCCTTATGGCAGAAAGTGAAGAGGGGCTAAAAGCCTCTTGATGAAAGTGAAAGTGGAGAGTGAAAAGGTTGGCTTAAAGCTCAACATTCAGAAAACGAAGATCATGGCATCTGGTCCCATCACTACATGGGAAATAGATGGAGAAACAGTGGAAACAGTGTCAAACTTTGTTTTTCTGGGCTCCAAAATCACTGCAGATGGTGACTGCAGCCATGAAATTAAAAGACACTTACTCCTTGGAAGGAAAGTTATGACCAACCTAGATAGCATATTCAAAAGCAGAGACATTACTTTACCAACAAAGGTTCGCCTAGTCAAGACTATGGCCTTTCCTGTGGTCATGTATGGATGTGAGAGCTGGACTGTGAAGAAGGCTGAGCGCCGAAGAATTGATGCTTTTGAACTGTGGTGTTGGACAAGACTCTTGAGAGTCCCTTGGACTGCAAGAGGATCCAACCAGTCCATTCTGAAGGAGATCAGCCCTGGGATTTCTTTGGAAGGAATGATGCTAAAGCTGAAACTCCAGTATTTTGGCCACCTCATGCGAAGAGTTGACTCATTGGAGAAGACTCTGATGCTGGGAGGGATCGGGGGCAGGAGGAAAAGGGGACGACAGAGGATGAGATGGCTGGATGGCATTACTGACTCGATGGATGTGAGTCTGAGTGACCTCCGAGAGCTGATGATGGATAAGGAGGCCTGGCGTGCTGCAGTTCATGGGGTCGCAAAGAGTCGGACATGACTGAGCGACTGATCTGATCTGATCTTTGAAATAAATCCTTAGCCTCCGTGAGCTGGGCTACACCATGTGAATGATATTTTATATTTAAACCAGAAGCAGTTCTTCTCCTTTCCCAGATCAGATCAGATCAGTCGCTTAGTCGTGTGTCTGACTCTTCGCGACACCGTGAACCGCAGCACACCAGGCCTCCCTGTCCATCACCAGCTCGCGGAGGTCACCCAGATTCACACCCATCAAGTCAGTGATGCCATCCAGCCATCTCATCCTCTGTCGTCCCCTTCTCCTCCTGCCCTCAATCCCTCCCAGCATCAGAGTCTTCTCCAATGAGTCAACTCTTCGCATGAGGTGGCCAAAATACTGGAGTTTCAGCTTTAGCATCATTCCCTCCAAAGAAATTCCAGGATTGATCTCCTTCAGAATGGACTGGTTGGATCTTCTTGCAGTCCAAGGGACTCTCAAGAGTCTTCTCCAACACCACAGTTCAAAAGCATCAATTCTTCGGCGCTCAGCCTTCTTCACAGTCCAGCTCTCACATCCATACATGACCACAGGAAAGACCATAGCCTTGACTAGGCGAACCTTTGTTGGCAAAGTGATGTCTCTGCTTTTGAATATGCTATCTAGGTTGGTCATAACTTTCCTTCCAAGGAGTAAGCGTCTTTTAATTTCATGGCTGCAGTCACCATCTGCAGTGATTTTGGAGCCCAGAAAAATAAAGTCTGACACTGTTTCCATTGTTTCCCATTGATTTCCTGTGAAGGGATGGGACCAGATGCCATGATCTTAGTTTTCTGAATGTTGAGCTTTAAGCCAATTTTTTCACTGTCCTCTTTCACTTTCATCAAGAGGTTTTTTAGTTCCTCTTCACTTTCTGCCATAAGGGTGGTGTCATCTACATATCTGAGGTTATCGAGATTTGTCCCAGCAATCTTGATCGCAGCTTGTGCTTCTTCCAGCCTAGTGTTTCTCTTGATATGCTCTGCATATAAGTTAAATAAGCAGGGTGACAATATACAGCCTTGATGTACTCCTTTTCCTATTTGGAACCAGTCTGTTGTTCCATGTCCAGTTCTAACTGTTGCTTCCTGACCTAGATTTAGGTTTCTCAAGAGGCAGGTAAGGTGGTCTGGTATTCCCATCTCTTTCAGAATTTTCCACAGTTTATTATGAACCACACAGTCAAAGGCTTTGGCATAGTCAACAAAGCAGAAATAGATATTTTTCTGGAACTCTCTTGCTTTTTTGATGATCCAGCAGATGTTCAGAATTTGATCTCTGGTCCCTCTATCTTTTCTAAAACAAGTTTGAACATTTGGAGTTCACAGTTCACGTATTGCTGAGGCCTGGCTTGGAGAATTTTGAGCATTACTTTACTAATGTGTGAGATGAGTGCAATTGTTCGGTAGTTTGACATTCTTTTGCATTGTCTTTCTTTGTGGTTGGAATGAAAACTGATCTTTTACAGTCCTGTGGCCACTGCTGAGTTTTCCAAATTTGCTGACATATTGAGTGCAGTAATTTCACAGCATCATCTTTCAGGATTTGAAATAGCTCACTTGACTTCATATTCCAGGATGTCTGGCTCTAGGTGAATGATCACACCATCGTGATTATCTGGGTTGTGAAGATCTTTTCTGCATGGTTCTTCTGTGTATTCTTGCCACCTTCTCTTAATATCTTCTGCTTCTGTTAGATCCATACCATTTCTGTCCTTTATCGAGACCATCTTTGCATGAAATGTTCCCCTGGTATCTGTAATTTTCTTGAAAAGATCTCTAGTCTTTCCCATTCTATTGTTTTCCTCTCTTTCTTTTCACTGATCTCTGAGGAAGGCTTTCTTATCTCTCCTTGCTGTTTGGCACTCTGCATTCAAATGGGAATATCTTTCCTTTTCTCCTTTTCTTTTCACAGCTATTTGTAAGGCCTCCTCAGACAACCATTTTACTTTTTTTGCATTTCTTTTCCATGGGGATGGTCTTCATCCCTGTCTCCTGTACAATGTCAGGAACCTCAGTCCATAGTACATCAGGCACTCTATCAGATCTATTCCCTTAAATCTCATTCTCACTTCCATTGTATAATCACAAGGGATTTGATATAGTTCATACCTGAATGGTCTAGTGGTTTTCCCTAGTTTCTTCAATTTCAGTCTGAATTTGGCAATAGGGAGTTCTTGATCTTAGCCACAGTCAGTTCCCAGTCTTGTTTTGCTGACTGTATAGAGCTTCTACATCTTTGTATGCCAAGAATATAATCAATCTCATTTCGGTGTTGACCATCTGGTGATGTCCATGTGTAGAGTCTTCTCTTGTGTTGTTGGAAGAGGGTGTTTGCTATGACCAGTGAATTCTCTTGGCAGAACTCTATTAGCCTTTGACCTGCTTCATTCTGTACTCCAAGGCCAAATTTGCATGTTACTCCAGGTGTTTGTTGGAGAAGGCAATGGCACCCCACTTCAGTACTCTTGCCTGGAAAATCCCGTGGACAGAGGAGCCTGGTGCTGCAGTCCCTGGGGTTTCTGCGAGTTCGACACGACTGAACGGCTTCACTTTCACTTTTCACTTTTATCATTGGAGAAGGAAATGGCAACTCACTCCAGCGTTCTTGCCTGGAGAATCCCAGGGACCGGGGAGCCTGATGGGCTGTTGTCTATGGGGTCGCACAGAGTCGGACATGACTAAAATGTCTTAGCAGCCAGGTGTTTGTTGACTTCCTACTTTTGCATTCCAGTCCCCTGTAATGAAAAGGACATCTTTTTGGGGATGTTAGTTCTGGAAGGTCTTGTAGGTCTTCATAGAACCATTCAACTTAGGTTTCTTCAGTGTTACTGGTTGGGGCATAGGCTTGGATCGATAGGCTTCATAGAACCATTCAACTTAGGTTTCTTCAGTGTTACTGGTTAGGGCATAGACTTGGATCACTGTGATATTGAGTGTTTTGCCTTGGAAATGAACAGAGGTCATTCTGTCATTTTTGAGGTTGCATCCAAGTACTGCTTTTCAGACTCTTTTGTTGACCATGATGGCTACTCCATTTCTTCTAAGGGATTCCTGCCCACAATAGTAGATATAATAGGCATCTGAGTTAAATTCACCCATTCCAGTCCATTTTCGTTCACTGATTCCTAGAATATCAATGTTCACTCTTGCCATCTCCTGTTTGACCACTTCCATTTTGCCTTGATTCATGGACCTTACATTCCAGGTTCCTATGCAATATTGCTCTTCACAGAGTTGGACCTTGCTTTTATCACCAGTCACATCTACAACTGGGTATTGTTTTTGCTTTAGTGCATCCCTTCATTCTTTCTGAAGTTATTTCTCTACTGATCTCCTATAGCATATTGGGCACCTGCTGACCTGAGGAGTTCCTCTTTCAGTATCCTATCATTTTGGCTTTTCATACTGTTAATGGGGTTCTCAAGGCAATAATACTGAAGTGGTTTGCCATTCCCTTCTCCAGTGGACCACATTCTGTCAGATATCTCCACCACGACCCATCCTTCTTGGGTGTCCCCACATGGCATGGCTTAGTTATGAGTTAGATTAGGCTGTGGTCCAGTGTGATCAGATTGGCTGTTTTCTGTGATTATGGTTTCAGTGTGTTTGCCCTCTGATGCTCTCGCAATACCTACTGTCTTACTTGAGTTTCTCTTACCTTGGACGCGGGGTATCTCTTCACGCCTGCTCCAGCAAAGTGCAGATGCTGCTCCTTACCTTGGAAGAGGTCCCCCTCCTGACCTTGAACATGGAGTAGCTCCTCTCGGCCCTTCATCCTAGGCACCCATGTGCCTCAGTGTCTCCCAGCCTTGGGCGCACTGGCCCCTCAGGGCCAGGAAATGTGCTTTGCTTGATCTGTCCAGCTTCTGGTACTCCAGCTGCCCCCCAGGGTCTGCTCCCTGCCCCCCTGCCCCAGCCCAGGCTTGCTTCCCCTGGGCTCTGGAAGTGAAGGAGTCATGTCAGATAGCAAAAAAAAAAAAAAAAAAAAAAAAACAGTGATTCACATCTTGGCACATGATTGAATCTTAGAGGGCCAAGAATATTAAAAATAGACTTTAAAAATCTCTAAATAAAAATAAGGATGAGAATTGAAATGAAAATTCATTTCTTTCAACTGAAAATAGTCTCAGAATTCTGAGGAAAAACAAAAATATTCCAGAGTTTAACATTTGGTCAGACTGTCATTTAGATTTGCAGCTATTATGAACAGATGCTAAAACCATTTGTTCCATAATAGAGTGATGAAGCTGATAACATTATACCTACAAATTGATCTTGGTTTCAGTAAATGCAAGTCACCAAACATGTTTTTTTTTGTGATGTGATACAATAGAAAGTATATAAATCAAGTTATAGGAAATAAAAGAGACAGAGCAACATGTTAAATTATTCCTCAAAGAATGTAAAACTTTCCAAGGACAAGCCATGTAGTTCCTTTAGCAAATAAATAGAACAAAATGGAAGAAAGGAGGATTATTGGATAATAGAAAGACTTAAGAAACAGAATCCCAATGGCAATGTGTTGGATCACGTTTGTTTTTTAATTCTAAAAATCACATGTCAAAGGGCACTTTTAAGCAATTTAGAACATTTTAATACAAACAGCATAAAATATGATATTAAATACTTATTAATTTTATTAGGTGTGATAATGTCCAGGTGACTGTATTTATGTAAAAAATCTTATTAGAGTGGCACAATAACAGAAATGACATGATCTCCAGGAAGTACATTAAAATACTTCAGAAATTTGTGTGGAGGATATGTAGGGTCAATGAGAGATTAATAAATGAAACAAGATTACTAAAATATTGATAAGTATGGAAGATGAGTATTTAGCATATAGTCTTTCCATGTATATATTGTTTTAAAATTTCATAATATAACTTTTATATATCTTTTATATGTCATATATATGATACATATACATATTTTCAAATAAAAGAGCAAAAATCCTCAGCAACTACAATATTTTTCAGTCATTCAATGAATTGTTGAAATTTTACCACTCATGGAACTTTGAAATAATATTTAAACGAAATCAGACTTTGTAGTTTAAAAAGTAGAAAAAAAGGTAAGGTAGATAAAATAAAGAAAAAATGTAATCTATGATTTTCTAAAAAATTTTTGAGGGATGACAATTAGGGTTAGAGAACTGAATTAAAATGTGAATATAATTATCAAAAATAAAGTGTAATAATGAGTTGAAGTGTTCTTCAAATTGACTATAAAATAAAATAACAATAAAAGGAATAACAGAGAAAAAATAGCTGAATTGATCCTGATGCAAGCAGGGGAGAAGATGTAAAACCTTAAATAATGGTATGGAAAAGCAAAAATGAGAAATCAGAAATGAATATACATATTCCACAATTGCAATAAAGATAAATAGGATGAATTCATCAATTAAATACTTAGAGTGTTCAACTGAAAAAATAAAAAAAAAATAATTTCACAGTGTACAGACCAAAAAAGGAACAACACGGATAATTTGCAAATAAATAATAGAAAAAAACACACCAAAACAACCCCTAGTCCCTGTCAATTTTGGATAAGGGAGACAAAATTTGGAGGCATTCTTAAAAACAAAACAAAACAAAATTGAACCAAGTTTGTATTATGTATTGTGCTTTGAGAGAGAAGAGCATTGTACAGTCAGAACATCTGCATTTTTTTGTCTTTGGTTCACTAAAAATTTGGTTCTATGTATTTTGCTTAGGTGAGAGAAGCCACCAGGTGTTTTTAATATGCCATTTTGGAGAAGTTCTTGAGATGTTTATGAAGGTCATCTTACTTAAATAGCCTTTTGATGCATATTTTATGTCCAAATTTCCAGCACCTGTATTCTTTTCCTCTTCCATACCCTCCCTTGCCCTCTGAGTTTCTCCTCTTCCTCCTCCTATCCTCTCTTTCCTCACTTTTCTGTCCTCTCTTTCTTCATCTATATCTTAAAGTGAAAGTGAAATCGCTAGTTGTGTCCGACTCTTTGCAACCCATGGACTGTAGCCTACCAGGCTCCTCCATTCATGGGATTTTCCAGGCAAGAATACTGGAGTGGGTTACCATTTCCTTCTCTAGGAGATCTTCCCCACCCAGGGTTTGAACCCGGGTCTCCCTCATTTTATGCAGATGCTTTACCATCTGAGCCACCAGGGAAGTCTCACTTTAAATTAAACTTTAAATATTTCTCTCATTTTAATTTTATTTTAAAAATTTATTAAAAATCTTCTCTTTTTACCCTTCTCCCTCTAGTTTCTTATCATCACCAGGTATCTACAAAGTAGGTATCATTACCCTAGTCTATACAGAAAGAAACCAATAAACACAGAAGTCCAATAATTTGAGCAAAATCACTTGGCATCGTTTATTTTACATTACAATTTCCCTAGAGGCTTCCTCTCCTTCCTCTTACAATATTCTTTTAGGAAGAGGTTCTGCAATGACACTATAAGGCAATCATTTCTCAAGTGGCAAATCATTGATTTTCATTTGACATGTAAATCCAAGCTGGTGAACATCAGGGCCCATAAAGAATGTTGTCCAAGTTCTTTGAAATTGTAGAAAAGTTTTCCATACACAAGGTATAATCCAACAGCTTCCTCCTTGTGACTACTACTATTTCTGTAAAAGTATTTCTTGAAAAGTAACAGTCAATGCATCCTAGAGTACAAAATTCCATGCTATATTTCTTTCATATCTGTTCCTTTGTCACTGTTTTTTAGGAAATCATGAGACTGAGTATGAGTCTGAAGCATATTTTGATTCAAGTTCAGTATCTTCTTAAAACATTATTTAAATGATCTTTCCCTTTCCACTCTGATTTCTCCTTGAATCTTTTAATTAGTTTAAATGTCAGTTGACCATTACATAGTTTTAATATACATAAAACTGCTTCTTTCTCTTTAACCTAGAACAAATTAAAAGTTTTGTAAGTCATGCCCTAAGAATAAGGCCTTCAGTTTTTCAAATTCTTCAATAACTAAGAGTACCCGATGTTTAAAACTTAATATGCATAATTAATCTTATTGCTTTAATAATAATAGCTAATATTTTTGGAACTTATTTTGTGTAAGACCTTTTGATATTCACTTTACAAAGAGATCAGCCCTGGGTGTTCTTTGGAAGGACTGATACTAACACTGAAACTCCAGTATTTTGGCCACCTCATGAGAAGAGTTGACTCGTTGGAGAAGACTCTGATGCTGGGAGGGATTGGGGGCAGAGGAGAAGGGGAAGACACAGGATGAGATGGCTGGATGGCATCACTGACTCGATGGATGTGAGTCTGAGTGACCTCCAGGAGTTGGTGATGGACAGGGAGGCCTGGCGTGCTGTGATTCATGGGGTCGCAGAGAGTTGGACACGACTGAGTGACTCAACTGAACTGAACATATTTTAATCTAATTTAATCTTTATGCTAATCGTGATTACTATTATTCTCCTTTTAAACATGAGGAAATTGAACAGACAGGTTAACTAACTTGCCTGAGGTTACCAAGTTATAAGATAAAAGAAGCAGGCTTTGATTCTAGGCAGTCAGAATCAGATTATACTAAAGCTCAAGAAGATTTATATTATTTTATCAATATAAATCAGACCACTTAGAATATATCATCATCTTCTGATGCTATGATAAATACTCTAACACTTAATTTATATATGATTTTTGGGCTATTTGGCATATAAAGAAAAAGAATCATGCACATGTATTTAAAATTTTGAATTAAAAGATATTCCTCTGATTAGTGCTTTTTGGAATAATTTTATTTTGCTCTAATTGTAAAACAGAAACATCTAAAACTAAGTGAACAAACTAGAAAATAAAGCAATTACTTTGAAAAACTAAATACACAGAATGAGCAGCATAGAAATGCTTTTTACACCAAGACAAGAAGAAAATGGATTCTTATAATGTGCCACAGAATCAAAACACACAGTTTCAATTTATTTCACTTTGCATTGCTTAAAGTGAAAAAACTCTTTTTTTTAGAATTAAAATTAGAATTTACTCATAAAGCATAGGAAAACAAGATTCAGTTGCAGTGTAATTTACTGTGTCTGTTTTCCCGAAGATGATTTTTTTAATGTCAAGCATCCAAGAAACTAGCAGAGCTGAGTATTTTATAATGTGAAGTCAAGACCAGTAATCTTGGTTAACATGAAATAAATTCTTACCTTAGAAATACATATCTCAAACTATTAATTCAGTAATTGAAAGAATGTTCAATCAAAGAAGTAATAAAAATTATGAAATCAGAATCCCCATTTAATAAATGGAATTTAAACATGAATTAGACATTTTTGAAATGAGCCAAAATAAATGAGCCATTTTAATTCCACAATAAAAAGATATAAAACTTTTGACAGGTCAAAGACTATACTTTCCATTTGTACCAAATAGAAAAACTAATATTGATAATTTTCTAGGAAGACAATGGAAGTATAATATAATTTTAGTGTTCTCCTTGCTTTTATGATTAATCAATGGATGATTAAGTTCACACAGCTTCACAATTTAGGAGAGATATTAAGTTTCATAACACTTAAAATTAGAAAGTTATTCAGCTATATTTTTATCATTTCAGAGTCATTTATAATATTGGAGGTTAATTAAATTTACTGTTCCAAATCATTAAGTATTATATCAATAATATTTTTGGAAGTCAATCTTTTTGTTTCCTGAGATGTATAATTTTGAAGGCTTAAAGCTGGATAAAAGACAATAATCTTTGTCAAAAGCAGAGAGCATATGTGTTACTGGCATCTATTTCATACTGGCATTTGTATTTCAAAACTTTACCAAAAGAGGGCAACAAATCTATAGACCATAGAAATTAACTTCGGGTGGATTCATTTTAATGTATGGCAAAATCAATACAATATTGTAAAGCTAAGTAAAACAAAATTAAAAAAATAAAAAAGAAATTAATTTCCAAAGAATTATGGTCACCTCACCAAGGAAACAACTCTTCATTCAGCAGTAGTGCTTGATACTACAGGTTGCTAACATTATTAAAGTGAATAATGAATCTTCTCTGGCTTTTTATGGTAAATCTATATGAAATATCTGCATAAATATGCAGTATGTAGTTAATCACCTAAATTATTTGGCTTCATAATATCAAATATATTGGCGTTCATTATGTAAGAAGAATTGAGTGTAAAATGTTACTAATTAAAATGAGATTGAGTCAGTGTGAAAACTAAATTGGGAAAGGACTAGTTTTGTTCTCTCTAAATGAGTGATAATATGGCTGCATGCTCCATGTTTTTGTTTATTGTTCTTTTAATATATTAGAATATTTTAAGACATAATTTTGCAGTTTTATTTAATAGTTTCTACAAAATGAGGTAAATACATACACATAACTTAATTTAGTATTTAGTGTTTGTTACAATATAGCTTTATGTGACCATAATACATGAACCATAAAATTTTATAAATAACAGTGTTTTTATCCAAGTACATAAATAAAGTCCAAGTTCTTTGATAAATAGAGACTTTAGAAATGTGGAACAAGGTAATGACTTCTAAATAGGATAGCAATCAGGGACCTAAGGTCAGGGATGGCATCTTTGGAAGCAACATTTTCTTTGCCAAAAGATGAGAATTCCTATAACTTAGACTTACCAATTCATTAGGAACCTATTCTGATTTCAAAGGAAAATACTTTTTAACTAGTTTTATTGAGATAGAATTCATATACTATGGATTGTCACTGTTCAGTTGCTCAGTCATGTCTGGTTCCTTACAACCCATAGATTGTGGCACACCAGGCCTCCCTGTTATTCACCATGTCCCGGAGCTGCTCAAATTCACGTTCATTGAGTCAGTGATGCCATCCAACCATCTCATCCTCTGATGTTCCCTGTTCCTCCTGCCCTCTGTCTTTCCCAGCATCAGGGTCTTTACTAAAGAGTCATCTCTTTGCATCAGGTGGCCAAAATACTGGAGCTTCAGCTTCAGCATCAGTTCTTCCAATCAACATTTAGGACTGATTTCCTTTAGGATCCACTGGTTTGATCTCCTTGCAGTCCAAGGGATTCACAAGAATTTTCAGCAACACCACAGGTTGAAAGCATCAATTCTTCAGCACTCAGCCTTTTTTATAGTCCAACTCTCACATCTATATATGACTATTGGAAAATCCATAGCTTTGACTATAAGGACCTTTGTAGGCAAAGTAGTGTCTCTGCTTTTTAATACACTGTCTAGGTTTGTCATAGCTTTTCTTCCAAGGAGCAAGCATCTTTTAATTTCATGGCTGCACTCACCATTCACAGTGATTTTGGAGCCCAAGAAAATAAAATCTGTCACTGTTTTCATTGTTTCCCCATCTATTTGCCATGAAGTGATAGGACTGGATGCCATGATGTTAATTTTTTGAATGTTGAAAGCCAGCAGTTTTTTTACTCTCCTCTTTCACTCTCTTGAAGAGGCTCTTTTGTTCTGGTTCACTTTCTGCCATAAGGGTGATGTCATCTGTATATTTGAGATTATTGATAGTTCTCTTGGAAATTTTGATTCCAGCTTGTGATTCATCCAGAATGAAATTTGGCATGATGTACCCTTCATTTAAGTTAAATAAGCAGGGTGAAAACATACAACCTTGATGTACTCTTTTCCAAATTTGGAACCAGGCCATTGTTTGATACCCATTTCTAACTCTTGCTTCCTGACCTGCATATAGGGTTTCTCAGGAGGCAGGTAAGGTGATTTTGTATTCCCATCTTTTTCAGAATTTTTGAGTTTTTTGTGATCCACACAGTCAAGGGCTTTAGTGTAGTCAAAGAAACAGTAATAGATGTTTATCTGGAATTCTCTTGCTTTTCCATGATCCAGTGGATGTTGGCAATTTGATCTCTCTTTCTTCTCCCTTTTCTAAATTCAGCTTGAACATCTGGAAGTTCTCAGTTCACATAGCCTAACTTGAAGGATTTTTGAGCATAACCTTGCTAGCACATAAAATGAGTGCAATTATGTGATAGTTTGAACATCTTTTGGCATTGGCCTTCTTTGGGATTGGAATGTAAAGTGACCTTTTCAAGTTCTGTGGCCACTGCTGAGTTTTCCAAATTTGGTGACATATTGAGTGCAGCCTTTTAACAGCACCATCTTTTAGGATTTTAAAGCTCAGCTGGAATTCCATCACTACTAGCTTTGTTGATAATGATGCTTCCTAAGGCCCACTTGACTTCACACTCCAGGATGGCTGGCTCTAGGTGAGTGATCACACCATTGTGGTTATCTGGGTCATAAAGATCTTTTTTGTACAGTTAGTTCTTTATATTCTTGCCACCTCTTAATATCTTCTGCTTGTTATGTCCATACTGTTTCTGTCTTTTATTGTTCCCATCTTTGCATGAAAATATGGATATACCTATATATGCTATGGACGTACATATATAAAATATGCAATTCAGTGATTTTTCTTACGTTGACAGATATGTGGAACCATCATCATGGTCAATTTTAGGATATTTTCATCACTTCAGAAACCCCTTACCTTTTACCAATCACCCTTCTGAACCCTTAATACCCTCTAGCAGCACCTTTGTTGTTTATTTGCTAAGCTGTGTCCAACTCATTTGTGACCCCATGGATTGTAGCCCATCAGGCTCCTCTGTCTGTATGATTTCCCAGGCAAGAATATTGAAGTAGGTTGCCATATCCTTCCCCAGAATATCTTCCCAACCCAGGAATCAAACCCACATCTCCTGCATTGCAGGCAGATTCTTTACCACTGATCTACGTGGGAAGCCCATAAGCGGTGCATTAAGCAACAATAAAACTACATTCTTTCTCTACAGAATTTCTTCACTGGAACTTTCTTATGAAAGACGTTGTATAGTGTACCATTTTTGTGACTGACTTCTTTCATCGTGCTTAATGTTGTCAAGGGTTATCCATGTAGAATGTATTTATCACTTCAATTTTAGAACTAATTACCAGTCACAATATTTACCATTTTATGACTTACCATTGTATGATTAGACCACTCTTTTATCCATTAATTTGTTGATGGACTTTGGGTTGTCCCCAAATTTGGACTAGTAAGAATAATGCTGTTGTAATCACTCATGTCCAAATTTTTGGTTTAACATATGTTCATTTCTCTTGGTTATATTCCTAGGAATAGAATTGCTAGATTGCATAACTCTGTGTTTACTCATCTTAAAAACTGCCAGACTATGTTCCAAATTGGCTGTAACATTTTACATTTTCACTGACAGTGTATGAGCATTTCAGTATTTCCACACCCATGCTAACATTTCTTGTTATGTTAGCCATTCTAATATGTAAGAAGTAGTGCCTCATAGTTTTGGTATGTATTTCCTTGATACTTGTGACATTTAGGATGTTTTCATCTGCTTATCATGAGAAACACTGGACTGGAAGAAACACAAGCTGGAATCAAGATTGCTGGGAGAAATATCAATAACCTCAGATATGCAGATGACACCACCCTTATGGCAGAAAGTGAAGAGGAACTCAAAAGCCTCTTGATGAAAGTGAAAGTGGAGAGTGAAAAGGTTGGCTTAAAGCTCAATATTCAGAAAACGAAGATCATGGCATCTGGTCCCATCACTTCATGGGAAATAGATGGGGAAACAGTGGAAACAGTGTCAGACTTTCTTTTTCTGGGCTCCAAAATCACTGCAGATGGTGACTGCAGCCATGAAATTAAAAGACACTTACTCCTTGGAAAGAAAGTTATGACCAACCTAGATAGCATATTCAAAAGCAGAGACATTACTTTGCCAACAAAGGTTCGCCTAGTCAAGGCTATAGTCTTTCCTGTGATCATGTATGGATGTGAGAGCTGGACTGTGAAGAAGGCTGAGTGCCGAAGAATTGATGCTTTTGAACTGTGGTGTTAGAGAAGACTCTTGAGAGTCCCTTGGACTGCAAGGAGATCCAGCCAGTCCATTCAGCCCTGGGATTTCTTTGGAAGGAATGATGCTAAAGCTGAAACTCCAGTTTTTGGCCACCTCATGCAAAGAGTTAACTCATTGGAAAACACTCTGATGCTGGGAGGGATTGGGGCAGGAGGAGAAGGGGACGACAGAGGATGAGATAGAATCACTGACTCGATGGATGTGAGTCTGAGTGACCTCCGGGAGCTGGTGATGGACAGGGAGGCCTGGCGTGCTGCGATTCATGGGGTTGCAAATAGTCGGACACGACTGAGCAACTGATCTGATCTGATCTGATTAGTGAAGTATATCTCTTTCTCAGTGAAATGTTTATTTAGAATCTTTGTCCATCCTTTCCCAGTTTTATTGAGGAATAATTGATGTATATCACTCTATAAGTTAAAAGCATACAGTATGATGGTTTGGTTTACATATATTATGAAATGATAACCACCATAGGTCCAAGTAACATCTATCTTCTCAATCACATAGATACAATAAAAAGTGAGGTAAAAAGCAAAAATAAATCACCTTATGATAGCTCTTAGGATTTACCCTCTTAAAAACTTCCCCAATTTATCACACAGCAATGATAGCTATACCATTTCACGCCAGTCAAAATGGCTGTGATCCAAAAGTCTACAAGCAATAAATGCTGGAGAGGGTGTGGAGAAAAGGGAACCCTCTTACACTTTTGGTGGGAATGCAAACTAGTACAGCCACTATGGAGAACAGTGTGGAGATTCCTTTAAAAAAACTGGAAATAGAACTGCCATATGACACAGCAATCCCACTGCTGGGCATACACTCCGAGAAAACCAGAATTAAAAGAGACACGTGTACCCCAATGTTCATCGCAGCACTGTTTATAATAGCCAGGACATGGAAGTAACCTAGATGTCCATCAGCAGATAAATGGATAAGAAAGCTGTGGTACATATACATAATGGAGTACTACTCAGCCTTTAAAAAGAATACATTTGAATCAGTTCTAATGAGGTGGGTGAAACTGGAGCCTATTATACAGAGTGAAGTAAGCCAGAAAGAAAAGCACCAATACAGTATATTAACACATATATATGGAATTTAGAAAGATGGTAACGATAACCCTGTATGTGAGACAGCAAAAGAGACACAGATGTATAGAACAGTCTTTTGGACTCTGTTGGAGCGGGGGGATGATTTGGGAAAATGGCATTGAAACATGTATAATATTATATAAGAAATGAATCACAAGTCGAGGTTCAATGCAGGATACAGGATGCTTGGGGCTGGTACACTGGGATGATCCAGAGGAATGGTACAGGGAGGGAGGTGAGAGGGGGTTCAGGATGGGAAACACATGTACACCCGTGGTGGATTCTTGTTGATGTATGACAAAACCAATACAATAAAGCCTCTAATTAAAATAAATAAATTAAAAAAAAATGATAGCTATAGTCATTGTGTTGTACATTATGTCCCTATTACTTATAACTGGAAGTTTGCACCTTTTGACCACCTTCCTCTAATGCCCACTCCCCTCATTTCCCATGTTTCTCCTCTGGTAATCACACATCTGATCTTTCTATGAGTTTGTTTGCTTGCTTATTAGATTTTGCATATAAGTAAGATCATATAATATGTGTCTTTCTCTGACTTGTTTTACTTAGCATAATACCTTCAAAGTCTATCCATGTTGTTGCAGACATTGATTTCTTCATTTTTAGTGCTGAATAATATCCCATTATAAATGAAAGTCCAGAATTATATGCTTATTTCTGGAGTGTCATTTCTATTTATACATCTATATTGTCTAGCCTTTGCAAGCACTATACTGATTTGATTTGCAGTAATTTTTAAGGTCTATAGTAAGATGCTTTGTTCTAAGTTTTAAAATTGGAATGTGAGAGGCCACATATTTTGTTTTTCTTTTTTCAGAATTGTTTTGGCTATTCCAGGTCTCTTGTAATTGTGTATGACTTTTAGAGTCAGCTTGCTAATTTCTATAAAGAAGGCAGTTGGGATTACTCATAGGGAAGATGTCAGTTCTGTAGATCAGCTTGGGTAATATTGCCTTATTAACAATTTCAAGTTTTCCAGTTCTTGAACATAGTATATTTTTCCATTTATTTAAATACTGAAAAATCATTTTCAATAGAGATTTTCAGAGCATAAGTTTTGTACTTCTTTGATTATAATTATTCATAAGAATTTTATATTTTAATGCTATGTGAATTGAGTTTTCTAAATTTCATTTTGGATCATTGATTGTATAGAAATACAATTGATTTTTGTGTACTGATCTTGTATCTTATAACCTTGTTGAACTAATTTATTAGTTTTTAATATTTTTAGAGGATGTCCTAGGACTTTCTATTGTCAATCTCAAAAATAATCTTATTTTATTAGGCAATTAGGTTTATTTGGGATAACAGAGAATTGTTGTTAAGGACAGATAAGTTATGGTGGTAAATCATGGTCAAGTCCAAAGAGACAAGGATGTAAGCTTTTAATAAGTTTTGGGAGGGAAACACGGGAGGGTTGTTTTAAATAAAAGTTCAGTGAGAAGAAAGGAGTTCCAAGTTGTGCAGGTTTCTTATTGGTGATAAGCAGTGGTTAATACATTCCTGCTGGAGCAGGGAGGAATCTTTCTTTTCTTAAAAGCAGGAGATATAATTCCTATCTGAAAAAATGACCTCCCTTGTAAGAGAAGAAATATAGCATTATTATTTTTCTAATTTTTATATTTATTTTATGGACATTTGATTGACTGTGTTATGTTAATTTCTGCTGTAGAGCAAAATAATTCAGTTAATCATCATGGATAAGAAATTGGTACAGAGAGAATTTTATACAAACAGACCTTGTCAAAATAATCCTTACCTTCCTTGTTCCTGTTGGTTATGTAGAATTCACCAAGTGGCTAGTGTAGGAGAGCTCTCCCTTCAAAACTTTCTGACTCCGTTTTAAATGAAGTTTTTTTTTCTTTATTTATGTTAACACTATGTACAACATCATGTCATTGTGAAAAGAGATAGTTTTACTTTCTTTTCCAGAAAGTCTTTTATTGACTCTTCTTGCCTACATGTCCAGGCTAGACCTTTGAGTAAAATGTTAAATAGAAGTGACAAGAGCACACATCCTTCCTTTCTTTTGATCTTAGGAAGAAATCATCTAGTCTTTCAACATTAAGTATGGTGTCAGCTGTGTGTTTTTTTTGTAAATACTCCTTATCAGACTGAAAAATTCCCCTTCTATTCCTAGTTTATTGAGTGTATTTATCATGAACGGATGTTAGATATTTTCAAATGCTTTTCTTAGATCAATTGAAATGATGATGTGTTTTTTTTTTTTTCTATTGATATAAAGTGTTATATTACTACATAAATCCCAGTTGGTTTAAAAGTTCACTGCATAAAAAATTTCTTCTTCATGGAATTGGATTAGATTTGCTAGTATTTTATTGAAGATGTTTCAAAAGTCAATAAATATTTCTAATTTTTACATGTTAGTATTCAATACTGTATCTACTGATCCAACCAGTCCATTCTGAAGGAGATCAATCCTGGAATTTCTTTGGAGGGAATGATGCTAAAGCTGAAACTCCAGTATTTTGGCCACCTCATGCGAAGAGTTGACTCATTGGAGAAGACTCTGATGCTGGGAGGGATTGAGGGCAGGAGGAGAAGGGGACGACAGAGGGTGAGATGGCTGGATGGCATCACTGACTCGATGGATGTGAGTCTGAGTGACCTCCGGGAGTTGGTGATGGACAGGAAGGCCTGGCGTGCTGCAGTTCATGGGGTCGCAAAGAGTCAGACACGACTGAGTGACTGATCTGCTCTGATCTGATCTACTGATTAAGCAAAAGTGTTCCTTATTTTTCTTATAATATTAAAATACTTTATTGTCTTTGCCTACATTTTTTCTGCATGATTTGTTTTATTTTGATAAAAAGTAAATTTCATGCTGATGCTGTGAAAGTGCTGCACTCATTATGTCACCAATTTGGAAAATTCAGCAGTGACCACAGGACTGGAAAAGGTCAGTTTTCATTTTTTTCCCAAAGAAAGGATATGCCAAAGGACATTCAAACTAGGACACAATTGCACACATCTCACAAACTAGTAAAGTAATGCTCAAAATTCTCCAAGCCACGCTTCAGCAATATGTGAACCATGAACTTCCAAATGTGCAAGCTGGATTTATAAAAGGCAGAGGAACAAGAGATCAAATTGCCAACATCTGCTGGATCATCAAAAAAGCAAGAAAATTCCAGAAAAAAAATCTATTTCTGCTTTATTGAATATGCCAAAGCCTTTGACTGTGTGGATCACAATAAACTGTGGAAAATTCTGAAAGAGATGGGAATACCAGACCACCTGACTTGCCTCTTGAGAAACCTGTATGAAGGTTAGGAAGCAACAGTAAGAACTGGACATGGAACAACAGACTGGTTCCAAATAGAAAAGGGAGTATGTCAAGGCTGTATATTGTCACCCTGCTTATTTAACTTATATGCAGAGTACATCATGAGAAACGCTGGGCTGAAAGAAGCACAAGCTGGAATCAAGTTTGCTGGGAGAAATATCAATAACCTCAGATATGCAGATGACACCACCCTTATGGCAGAAAGTGAGTAAGAACTAAAGAGCCTCTTGATAAAAGTGAAAGAGGAGAGTGAAAAAGTTGGCTTAAAGCTCAACATTCAGAAAACTAAGATCATGGCATCCAGTCCCATCACTGCTTGGCAAATAGATGGGGAAACAGTGGAAACAGTGGCAGACTATTGTCTTGGGCTCCAAAATCATGCAGAGGTGACTGCAGCCATGAAATTCAAAGACACTTGCTCTTTGGAAGAAAAGCTATGACCAACCTAGACAGCATATTCAAAAGTAGAGGCATTACTTTGCCAACAAAGGTCCATCTAGTCAAGGGTATGGTTTTTCCAGTAGTTATGTATGGATGTGATTTTTGGTTTTAAAGAAAGCTGTTGAACTGTGGTATTGGAGAAGGTTCTTGAGAGTGCCTTGGACTGCAAGGAGACCCAACCAGTCCATCCTAAAGGATATCAATCCAGAGTGTTCATTGGAAGGATTGATGTTGAAGTCAAAACTCCAATACTTTGGCCACCTGATGCGAAGTGCTGACTCATTGGAAACGACCCTGATGCTGGGAGGGATTGGGGGCAAGAGGAGAAGGGGACGACAGAGGACGAGATGGCTGGATGGCATCACTGACTCGATGGATGTGAGTCTGAGTGAACTCCGGGAGTTGGTGATGGACAGTGAGGCCTGGCGTGCTGCAATTCATGGGGTCGCAAAGAGTCAGACATGACTGAGCGACTGATCTGATCTGATATAGGTTTGTCATAACTTTCCTTCCAAGGAGCAAATGTCTTTTAATTTCATGGCTGCTATCAACATCTGCAGTGATTTTGGATCCCAGAAAAACAGTCAGCACTGTTTCCACCGTTTCCCCATCTATTTGCCATGAAGTGATGGGACCAGATGCCATGATCCTAGTTTTCTGAATGCCGAGCCTTAAACCAACATTTTCACTCTCCTCTTTCACTTTCATCAATAGGCTCTTTAGTTCTTATTCACTTTCTGCCCTAAGGGTGGTGTCATCTGCATATCTGAGGTTATTGATATTTCTCCTGGCAATCTTGATTCCAGCTGGTGCTTCTTTCAGCCCAGCATTTCTCATGATGTACTCTGCATATAAGTTAAATAAGCAGGGTGACAATATATGGCCTTGACGTACTCCTTTTCCTATTTGGAACCAGTCTGTTTTTCCATGTCCAGTTCTAACTGTTGCTTCCTGATCTGCATAGAGGTTTCTCAAGAGGCAGGTCAGGTGGTCTGGTATTCCCATCTCTTTCAGAATTTTCCACAGTTTATTGTGATCCACACAGTCAAAGGCTTTGGCATAGTCAGTAAATCAGAAATAGATCTTTTTCTGGAACGCTCTTGCTTTTTTGATGATCCAGCAGATGTTGGCAATTTGATCTCTTGTTCCTCTGCCTTTTCTAAAACCAGCTTGCATATTTGGAAGTTCATGGTTCACATATTGCTGAAGCGTGGCTTGGAGAATTTTGAGCATTACTTTACTAGCATGTGTGATGAGTGCAATTGTGAGGTAGTTTGAGCATTCTTTGGCATTGCCTTTCTTTGAGATTGGAATGAGAACTGACCTTTTCCAGTCCTGTAGCCACTACTGAGTTATCCAAATTTGCTGGCATATTGAGTGCAGCACTCTCACAGCATCATCTTTTAGGATTTGAAATAGCTCAACTGGAATTCCATCACCTCCACTAGCTTTGTTCTTAGTTATGCTTCCTAAGGCCTACCTGACTTCACATTCTAGGATGTCTGGCTCTAGGTGAATGTGAGTAATCACACCATCATGATTATCTGGGTCATGAAGATCTTTTTTGTACAGTTCTTCTGTGTATTCTTGGCGCCTCTTCTTAATATCTTCTGCTTCTGTTAGGTCCATACCATTTCTGTCCTTTATTGAGCCCATCTTTGCATGAAATGTTCCCTTGGTAACTCTAATTTTCTTGAAGAGGTCTCTAGTCTTTCCCATTCTATTGTTTTCCTCTATTTCTTTGCATTGATTGCTGAGTAAGGTTTTCTTATCTCTCCTTGCCTGGTACTTATTACACAGAAGGTATTTTAGTTTAAGATTTATTATTTTGTCTTAAAGCAAGAAGAAATTAGCATTCTTTATTAATAACTTGGAAAATATACTATTTAACAACAATTGAAGTTGTCCTTGAGCAGTCTGAGAGGTTAATATTCGATCTTAAGAATAAGAAAATTGCAGTATATGATAACAGTTTACTACCTGAAACCAACTCTTAGGTGCTTGAAATTAATAATTAATTACCTTTGGGAAAATGGTTATAATATCTATGGTAGAAGATGTTCTTACGTTTCAAATATTCAAAGATAATATTGTAATAATCATTAGGTTGCTTAGAAAACATGCTTCCCTCTTTCTTTTCTTAAATCATTCTGTAGAAGGCAATGGCACCCCATTCCAGTACTCTTGTCTGGAGAATCCCATGGGCGGAGGAGCCTGGTAGGCTGCCGTCCATGGGGTCGCTAAGAGTCAGACACGACTGAGCGACTTCACTTTCACTTTTCACTCTCATGCATTGGAGAAGGAAATGGCAACCCAGTCCAGTGTTCTTGCCTGGAGAATCCCAGAGATGGGGGAACCTGGTGGGCTGCCGTCTATGGGGTCACACAGAGTCAGACACGACTGAAGTGACTTAGCACCAGCAGTAGCAGCATCATACATAGTTAATATCTAATGAAAAATCTTGATTGTCAATTCATGTGTGTTTCATTTTCTCATCAATTATTATTCGATCAGGAGCAGGCAGATGACATAATCTGGCTCAACTAGAGTGAAAGGAAGGTTTTCATTGCACGTTTGGGTTAATGGTTTACCCAATCTCCCTAGGGGGTGCATAAGGAATCCCAAGCTGGGGAGCAACTGCTCCCAGTTGCCAGTATTGAAGATTCAGAGCACAGGGATGAAATAAAACCTTTTTATTGATGATATTATCAATATGCTATTGTCCCTGGAGTTTAAATATACCACTAGACTTCCTGGTATGTGAGATGCTCCCTGGTTGAACCAGTTTGAGGAGAGGTTTTCTGTTAAACATATATGTAGTGATAAATATTTTATAAGACAATGGTTCTTAAAACTTATATAACAAATGTTATTAAACTTTCTGTGGGAAAAAATTCACTCAATAGAAAGCATTGCTCATATTTGATTAGTAAAACTCAGGGTATTTTAAAAATTGGTGTCCTTATAGAAAAATTAAGACCAGGTTTATATGTTATTTCAAATTTAAAGGAAAAAATATTTTCCATGTTACATAGACTCACCTAAGATATAGTAAAATAAATTTAATTTCCAAAGTGATCTGTGATATCATCACTACCCTATAGCACACACATGTCTAGTATCAGTTCAGTTCAGTTCAATCGCTCAGTCATGTCCGACTCTTTGTGACCTCATAAATCGCAGCACGCCAGGGCTCCCTGTCCATCACCAACTCTCAGAGTTCACTCAGACTCACATCCATCGAGTCAGTAATGCCATCCAGCCATCTCATCCTCTGTTGTCCCCTTCTCCTCCTGCCCCCAATCCCTCCCAGCATCAGTCTTTTCCAATGAGTCAACTCTTCACATGAGGTGGCCAAAGTACTGCAGTTTCAGCTTTAGTTCATTCCTTCCAAAGAAATCCCAGGGCTGATCTCCTTCAGAATGGACTGGCTGGATCTCCTTGCAGTCCAAGGGACTCTCAAGAGTCTTCTCCAACACCACAGTTCAAAAGCATCAATTCTTTGGCTCTCAGCCTTCTTCACAGTCCAACTTTCTCATTCATACATGACCACAGGAAAAACCATAGCCTTGACTAGATGAACCTTTGTTGGCAAAGTAATGTCTCTGCTTTTGAATATGCTATCTAGGTTGGTCATAACTTTCCTCCCAAGGAGTAAGTGTCTTTTAATTTCATGGCTGCAGTCACCATCTGCAGTGATTTTGCAGCCCAGAAAAATAAAGTCTGTCACTGTTTCCACTGTTTCCCCATCTATTTGCCATGAAGTGATGGGACCAGATGCCATGATCTTTGTTTAGATCCCCTCAAATCTGGTCTAGCCTCATTTATATAAATAAGTAAAGGGCTGCTGCTGCCACTGCTACTAAGTTACTTCAGTCATGTCCGACTCTGTGCGATCCCATAGATGGCAGCCCACCAGACTCCCCTGTCCCTGGGATTCTCCAGGCAAGAACACTGGAGTGGGTTACCATTTCCTTCTCCAAGTAAAGGGTATCAGGATCCAAATAACATGATAAAATACTGAATACTGAATCATATTAAAAGTGAGCAAATAGAGTATGTTCTAAATTGAATGTAAGGTTTGGTAATATCTCTTGTCTCTAAGGGCAGCTTGGGTACCTTTCCAAACCTCATCCCAGCTGGGTGGTTTTAGATGATGGTCTAGGTCAAGGAAAAAAATGGGGACACATTGAAAAAATACAGTCTCTCAAGCCCTATCTGTGAAAATCCAATTCACTAAGTCTGGTAAAAGCACAAGTTATGTGCATCTTTAATAAACAACATAGTAAATTTTGTTGAAGATTCGCCATTAAATAAGTTTGTTGACCAGATAACGAAGGTGGTAAAAGGTCTTTAAAAAGTGGCCGCTTCTCTTTTCTTTATCTCTGGTAGTGGGGTAAAATTTGTTAAGAAGCAGATGGGAAGAAAATGGTGAGATTATTATATAGGAAATAAATGGTACCATCTAGATTTACATTAAGTAACATCTTAATGAAGCTTTCATAGACCCAGTTTCACAAAGAGAGAAACGTGAAGGATAGAGGCAGAGACAGAGATACAAAAAATCATTCAAATTCTCAACTTGAAATGCTAAAATTTCACTATGAGGTTATAGTCACTTGACTAGAAATCCTCAGAGTTTGATGCAGGACAAAATATTACTTGAGGTAAGAAGAGATGAATTCAGAAATTCAGGGAACAATAGAATCAGCTTAAAGATAGATTTAGATCTTTCATTTAAAAGCTGCAAGAGACTGTGTTAGGTCTATATATGGTAGGGGAGAAAAAAATATATCAAAGTTTTGAAAATTCAACTTGACCTGCTGGAAAGGAAAGAAAAATAGAAATAAAAATAAAATATTCAGGGAAATAGGGTCAGAGACACAGAGCAGAGAGAGTTGTCTGAAAAAGATGTTTCTGCTACCATTGTTATGCCAAAGGTTATTCAGTGCTGGAATTAAGATAGAAGGCAAAGTTTCATAGTGGATAGGTGAAAAATTATTATTTAATTTTCATCACCTCCCAAGCCCCCAGACTTAGTAAGTATGGAAAACAGTACTTTGCTTTGGGAATCTATTGAATTTCTCTACCAGGGACATCTGGGAACAATTCTCCTGCCAAGTTCCTAAAGAATTTCAGAACAAAGACAGTGATACACAGGATATTTGGGGTAGAGAAATACAGAGAGAAAAGTAAGGGATTGACAAGGTAGGAGTTGAAGAAGCCATGAATCTTAGAGAGTTGTCTGTTAACAAATGTATGTTAATCTGCTCATTACCGTGACAGAGTATGGATACAGACTCATTCAATTAGGCATTGATGATGTTTAAGCATAATGGATTGACACTCAGTCCATCATAAAGCCCAGATGAAGAAGAAGAAACCTGGTTATTGGCAGGTACAGCACTGTAAATTTCCTAATTTTACAGAAGACTTTGACAGAGTGAGGGACGCCCCATTCAGATTCCCCTTGAAATGATTTGCTGTCCAGCTGTGAGGAGTATGTTTAACTTACAGCCCCCAGCTGTGAGCTTCTTCTAATTCACCTTAGCACTGAAGCAGGGATTATATTATTTTTAGAGTGGACCTTAGCCAATGACTGAATAAGATGGTAAAGCCTAGGCTAAGCCATTCCTATCCAAGTTGAGACTCCTCTACTTGGTAATATTTGTTCCAGTGTTTTGATATTATTACAGGGTGGCTTTTTTTTTTTTGGGGGGGGGGGTGGGGAAGTGCCTAATCTTGCTTTGTCCCTTTTATTTCACATGTATTACTCTCTAGTACACATATCATATTCCTAATACCATGTCTGCATCTGCTTCCTGGAGAAAGCAACTCAGGACAAGGAATATCAGATGAAAGAAAAATAAAGGTTTGCTGTTATTTTATATGTTGTCTTGTTTTAGTGGTAAGTGACAGTTTTTGCATTCTTATTCTGAATATTTTTTACATCCTTATTCTGTTCTACAACTCCAGAATATAAGAAATACTACATTAAATAAATACATTAGAAGGAATTTATCAAACATGGTCTTAGATTTTAAATAGTAGATGCTGGGCAGCTGTTCTGTATTCCTTTGCAGCTTTTATCTGTATCTGATATTATCAATTTTTATTACCAGTCCATCCCACTAGAAGGTAGAAATCTATACAGCCAGGGAATATTTTTTTTAAATCACTTCAGTATCCCCAGTGCTTCAGCATTACCTGTTACAAAGTAGGAATACAAAATATGTTTTATAATGAATGAGTGAATGAATGAGTGATTTGATTAGGAGCCTAACCACATTTATGTTACCACAATATAGCAACAAATCTCAAAAATTTGCTGCAGAAGAAGGCTGAGCACCGAAGATTGATGCTTTTGAACTGTGGTGTTGCAGAAGACTCTTGAGAGTCCCTTGGACTGCAAGGAGATACAACCAGTCCATTCTAAAGGAGATCAGTCCTGGGTGTTCTTTGGAAGGAGTAATGCTGAAGCTGAAACTCCAGTACTTTGGCCACCTCATGCGAAGAGTTGACTCATTGGAAAAGACTCTGATGCTGGAAGGGATTGGGGACAGGAAGAAAAGGGGACAACAGGGGATGAGATTGTTGAATGGCATCACCAACTCAGTGGATGTGAGTTTGAGTGAACTCCAGGAGTTGGTGATGGACAGGGAGGCCTGGCGTGCTGTGATTCATGGGGTTGCAAAGAGTCAGACACGACTGAGTGACTGAACTGAACCGAACTGAAAGGATTAATAAATCAAGAAGTAATTTAAAATGCAGTATTATATAATGCAATAATATAAAGGGAAAAGCACAATTACATTAGAAGGCCAAGTGTCATAATCAAGTGTTTGTACATCTATTTTAAATCACTATGACTATGAAAATTATTTAGGTTGTCCCTTGGACTGCAAGAAGATCCAACCAGTCCATTCTGAAGGAGATCAATCCTGGAATTTCTTTGGAAGGAATGATGCTAAAGCTGAAGCTCCAGTATTTTGGCCACCTCATGCAAAGAGTTGACTCATTGGAGAAGACTCTGATGCTGGGAGGGATTGAAGGCAGGAGGAGAAGGGGACGACAGAGGATGAGATGGCTGGATGGCATCACTGACTTGATGGATGTGAGTCTGAGTGACCTCCGGGAGCTGGTGATGGACAGGGAGGCCTGGCGTGCTGTGGTTCATGGGGTCGCCAAGAGTCGGACATGACTGAGCGACTGATCTGATCTGATTGACAAATATGTTATCATTGTTGAAGTGATATCTCAGCCATTAAAAAGAATACATTTGAATCAGTTCTAATGAGGTGGATGAAACTGGAGCCTATTATACAGAGTGAAGTAAGCCAGAAAGAAAACACCAATACAGTATACTAGTGCATATATATGGAATTTAGAAAGATGGCAACAATAACCCTATGTACGAGACAGAAAAAGAGACACTGATGTATAGAACAGTCTTTTGGACTCTGGAAGAGGGAGAGGGTGGGATGATTTGGGAGAATGATATTGAATATGTATAACATCATATATGAAATGAGTCGCCAGTCCAGGTTCAATGCACAATACTGGATTCTTGGGGCTGGTGCACTGGGACGACCCAGAGGGATGGTATGGGGAGGGAGGAGGGAGGAGGTTTCAGGATGGGGAACACATGTATACCTGTGGCAGATTCATTTTGATATATGGCAAAACCAATACAATATTGTAAAGTTAAATAAAATTAAATTAAAAAAAAGAAAGAGTAAAATAATTTTGGAAAAGTTCCACACAAAAAGCAACTCTCAATCAAGGCAGCATTGCTGTAGCAAAATTCTTCATATAATGAAACTATGCAAAAATAATTTTTTATAAGAGCTGAACAGAGTTAAGTTCTATGCTCATATCATTTTAGGCAGACTTTACATATGAACATACTTTTATAAATTGTACAACTTACGCAAATGTTAATTATTTAAAATCAACTTCCTGGGGGTTTAATTTACATAGAGTAAATTGCATCCATTTTTAACTGTCCATTTCATTAGATGTGGACAAATGTATATACCTGTGTAACTACCACCACGATCAAGATATAGCACACTTCCATTGCCCTAAAGAATTCTCTTGTGTCCTTCCTCTCCCAACTATCCCTCCACCCTGGAGTCCCAGGCAATGATTAATTTGCTTTATGTCAATATATATTAGATTTTTATTTTCTAGGGATTCATATGAATCAAATATATTAAAAAGTAAAATTAATGCCTTGGATACTATCCAGATATCTCATGGAATACAGAAGAATTCTTCATTCTATAAACCATGATGAACATTGCCATATGTAATATGAAGGAATTAAGGTTCAGTATTGGGCTTCCTAGGTGGAAGAGTGGTAAAGAATTTGTCTGCCTGTGTAGGAGATGC
Source organism: Tragelaphus eurycerus (assembly GCA_935064755.1). Classification (NCBI taxonomy): domain Eukaryota; kingdom Metazoa; phylum Chordata; class Mammalia; order Artiodactyla; family Bovidae; genus Tragelaphus; species Tragelaphus eurycerus. The sequence goes on along the minus strand of CAKXYN010000168.1, from coordinate 1,174,652 downwards.
AAGAGACTTGGTTTTGATCCCTGGGTCAGGAAGATCCCCTGGAAAAGGAAATGGCAACCCATGCTCATGTTCTTGCCATGGAAATCCCATGGACAGAGAAGCCTGGTGGGCTGTAATCCATGGGGTCCCAAAGAGTGGACATGACTGAGTGACTGAGCATGCATGCACTGCACTGACAAGCTAGTTACCCTGAGTATTATAAATATTAAGGGATTTAATATAGGGAATTAATAGTTTACAAAATTATGGTAAAAGTTGCAGAACAGTTGAAGTTCTAGCTTGGGCCTATCAAAATGTTTCCTAGGAAAATTTATAATTTCCAATCATAGTGTTCCTATTTCCAAGGCCGCCACTGAAGCCATGCTCACCTAGGTTGGTGAATGACAGCAGGGCCACAGCAGACCCCAGAGAGTCATATGAGGAACAGAGCTACATTCCTTGTTTCTTAACAGAAGCCTTTAGACAATAGTACCTGATGCAGGAAAATGACATCTTGCTTAAACCACAGCAAATGCCAGTAGGCACAGGAAAATGACATTCATTTTATGTCTACCTTCCAAATCTGTAGCAAGATTATTTCATTAGATTAATCTAAATTAAAATATCCAAGTTCATCTGAAGGAAATCTGTAGATTTAATCCTTCCAACGCCTGCTATACTGGGAGAGGGCCAACAGTGGGAGAGGTACAGAAAGTGGGAATGGGAATGGATGTTAATTGACAGTGGATAGTACACAGCAAATCTAACATCTCTGTTCTCTCCCATTAATAGTGAGTTACAGTAGCCAGTCTTATTGTGGAAGCCACGAATGCCCCTTCAAACTGCCAAAATGCCCTCTATGTAGTGGTACTACCACTATTGAATAGAGTTGACTTAGACTGTAATCTGTTATGGTAGTTATATTTGCTTGTAAGATTTGCTTCAGTTTTCTTAGTATTATATACATTAGACTGGTGATATATTTGCTTTCTGGATCCCCCGAAACAGCAAAAGTTGGGCACATGAAAGACTTGGGTTTGGGAGAAATGAAACGTCCAACGTGCTATGCTATGCTAAGGCACTTCAGTCGTATCCGACTCTGTGTGACCCCACAGACGGCAGCCCACCAGGCTTCCCCGTCCCTGGGATTCTCCAGGCAAGAACACTGGAGTGGGTTGCCATTTCCTTCTCCAATGCATGAAAGTGAAAAGAGAAAGTGAAGTCGCTCAGTCATGTCCGACTCTTAGCGACCCCATGGACTGCAGCCTACCAGGCTCCTCCTTCCATGGGATTTTCCAGGCAAAAGTACTGGAGTGGGGTGCCATCGCCTTCTCTGTCCAACGTGCTAAATAAAGTAAATCATATTGTGATTCATGTCTCATCTGGTGAAAAAGAAATCAGGACCACAACTGGGAAGCTCAGTGGTTCCTGGCTCAAAATCAGCAAATTAAGGATAACCTTGGTGTGGAAAAAAATATTTGTGCCTATTTTAGGGAGTTTATTTTCTCCTAAGAAAAATGAATGGAAGAAAGAGTCTCCAATCTGCTCAGATTTCTTTTGTAGGGTAAAGAAAAAGCCAAAAGATTTATACTGTTAGGTCAAAAACTGTTGTCTTATTTAGTCCTTGAATATTAACTAAAACTTCATTTTAGCTGATGTTAAAGATATGAGCTTTTCTTTCATTTCATTTTTCCAGTGATAATACTTGGACAAATGGATGTTGGTTGAGTTGCCAGAATCCCATGGAGAGGAACTGTCACATGAGAAACTGGTGCAGATGGAAAATGTGAAATTGAATAAAGAGACAATCTACCCCACTAATATTGCCAGGAGCAGTTGCCAGATCTTTTTTTCTATTATTAAAGATGAATTAAAATTTTTATAGTAATAAATATGCAGAGGGAGGAGTTTTAAAATCAACTGGCTTTGAATTTTGGATTTTTAATAAAGCCCCACATGTTCTGCCAATACTAAGGTAAAGTCTCTTTCATATCAGATGGCCACTCCCCAAATAGCTCTTTGAAGAGCTCTATAACTTCAGACTTACATAATATAAATATTCACTGTAATAATTTCCTTTTAAAATTCCAAATATATTCAGTGTTTAATGTTAAATTTATTTTATAGATTTATATCAACATCTTAACATTTAAAGGAAGGATTATTATAAGGATGCCATCTAACCCAATCAGTTTATAGGGAAATAAATAGGACCAAAAATTATTAAATGACTTTTCAAAGACATAGAGCATAATAATGATAGAATTAAAAGCAAAATATATTATTTTCCCTCTGTGTTGTGAAGTGCATTTCCTGTACACCACCATTTGTCCAAATATTAAGACTCTGTGTCTTTCTGCTTGTCATAATAGCTTATTTATTTTAAAAGATTTTTCTAATAGAGATATATTTATATATTTATTGAGCACACATAAAGAACTTCATATATCTACATATACTGTATTAATTTTTGTTATGAACATAAAAACATACATTTAAAATAGAAGTCTTCTGAAGTTGTAATAGTGAGTTCAGTTCAGTCGCTCAGTCGTGTCTAACTCTTTGCAACCCCTTGGACTGCAGCACACCAGGCTTCCCTGTCCATCACCAACTCCTAGAGCTTGCTCAAACTCATGTCCATCGAGTAGGTGATGCCATCCAACCATCTCATCCTCTGTTGTCCCCTTATCTTCCTGCCTTCAGTCTTTCCCAGCATCAGGGTCTTTTCTAATGAGTCACTTCTTTGCATCGAGTGGCCAAAGTTTTGAAGCTTCACCATCAATGGTGAAAGTATAATAATTTTTAATATTTAAAATAAAAAAATTACATATTTTATCAAAATAAAACAATGTAATTCTGGCTAATTTAAACAGAAATTGGCTTTACTAAATGATATTTGATGGCATGTTGAGTTTTGCCAAGAGGGCTGAAGAGCCAGAATTGAAGGCTACACAGCTGCAAAAATCATCAGAAGTTAAACGACAGAACTGATGCATGAAAATATTGTTGCAGCTCTATAGAAGATTATATATAGTGCAAAGGACAGTCAAGATGACATATCTGAAACCTCTTGCAAAGGAACCTGAGACAGTGCCTGTCCTCTACACTGAAAGATGGAGTTATGTAATAGAGAATTCCTGAAATACTGATAGTAGTTCTGGCTTCCCCATGGAAATGATAGTATGAAATGGAGATAATAGTTTATCCTTTACTAGAGAGTGGATGAAGGTATTAGTGGACTCACAAAGGCTGACAAATACAGAGAGTTCTAGAGAGGGAACAAAATGCACTGTGAGCTCTTGTGAAGGGCAGTTGAAAACATGTCTCTCAAACATCATGGTAGATTCAGAAAAGGCTTCTGAAAAAATGGTATCTTGGAGGTTAAAAAAACACCTACATACTTTTTTAATATACCTAAGTTATAATGTTAGTATATATATAGGTAGTCAGACCAACATAAAAAGCATGTTATAGATTTAACAATCTGTTTCTCTGTATGATAATAATAGGAACAATGGAAACAAATGGGACATTATATAAAGACATAATTTTTGTACTCCTTTCATTTTTCAGTTCAGTTCAGTCACTCAGTTATGTCTGACTCTTTGCAACCCCATGGACTGCAGCACACCAGGCCTACCTGTCGATCACCAACTCCTGGAGTTTACTCAAACTCATATCCATTAAGTTGGTGATGCCATCCTACCATCTCATCCTCTGTAATCCCCTTCTCCTCCTGCTTTCAATCCTTCTTAGCATCAGGGTCTTTTCAAATGAGTCAGCTCTTTGCATCAGGTGCCTAAAATATTGGAGTTTCAGCTTCAACACCAGTCCTTCCAAAGAATAGTCAGGGTTGATTTCCTCTAGGATGGACTGGTTGGATTTCCTTGCAGTCTAAGGAACTCTCAAGAGTCTTCCCCAACACCACAGTTCAAAAGCATCAATTCTTTATAGTCCAACTCTCATATCCATACATGACTACTGTAAAAACCATAGCCTTGACTACATGGATCTTTGTTGGCAAAGTCCTTACATTTTTAGAGAAAACCAAAAGAGACTGCAGTGGTAAAGCTAAAGAGGCTGCCAAAGTGGGAAACTGGATATTCCCATCAAGTAATATGAAAAGAAACCATCCAAAAAAGAAAAAAAAAGAAAAATATAATTTTTTCCCCCAATAGATTAACCATATATACCCCTCATGTTAATACCGAGTCTTCAGAAAATGCATCCCTCATTAGAAATGTGAGCTTGAAGTTGTATTTGGAGAGGAAAGAAGGAAGCAGGAGTGGAAGAGATAGATGTGTTTATTCCCAAATTTCTTAAGTGAACTATGTATAAGATATACATGTGTGCTAAGTCACTTCAGTAGTGTCTGACTGTGCGGCCCTATGAACTGTAGCCTGCAAGGTTCCTCTGTCCATGGGGTACTCCAGGCAAGAATACTGGAGTGGTATGCTCCACTGGAATGGTATGCTCATTTCCTGCTCCAGGGGATCTTACAGACCAAGGGATTGAACCCATATCTCTTATGTCTACCTGCATTCGCAGGTGGGTTCTTTACCAGGTAATGACCTTCAAGAGGAATTTCGGCTCTATTTCCATTTCTCAGAGTTATGGCTCAATGCACATTTTAAGTAATAATGTGCTTAGAAACATGTTACTAGTTTCTATATTTTAAGATGCATGAAAATACATATTAACTAATTTATACCTTTTGTGCATAATAAAATTGCTGTATTGACCGCAACAGAGCAAATATCTGGTAAAATATAGCATTTGCTCAATACATAGTAATCATAAAAATAGCACATCAGATTCCAGAATGGATATTTTTAATATAATTAAAACTCTTACCTAACGAATAGTTTTGGAAGCAGATGTAAATTTGAAATTAGGTAGAGATTTGAATCAATAAAGGAACACTTTTGGAAATAAATTAGCTATGAGAAAACCTGGAAATTGAATATAGATGAATGTATAATAAAAAGGCATCTTAGGAAATAAAAATATAATTTACAGAGGGAAAAATAAACTTATGTAATAAAATATTAAAAAACTATTTTAGACTTTATACTTACAGTAGAGATTTTAGAAAGATATTAAATGCAGTGAAGTTGTAGAGGCTTTTTTTCTTTACCATTTTCATAGACAGTCTTGTATAGTTGGTTAACAAGCACAGGGGAACATAGGTATGTCCTTATTCCAAAGACTGAAAGTAACTTTAATAATTTAATCAAAGTGTTCTCTCAAAATTTATATAAAGGTGTTCAGTGGGCTTTATTTTTTTTTTTCAGTGAGCTTTAGATTCTATTATAGCAAAAATTACATAAGATGAAACAAGGAGGTCACATCATTGTAGAAGAGACAGTGACATCATTCACAAAGGAAAAACAGGAGGTCAAAAGTATAACAAAAAAATGGGTTATAATGGGTTTAGAAATTTCAGGTAAGAAAATAAGAAAAAGTGTGTTTATAGTTAGTGAAAACACTAGTGGAGAACAAAAATAAACAATATAGAGGAGGCCTTTTTTGTGAAACTTGATAAAAACAGCACTGAGGAATAGGATTGATACTGAATAGGAAATGATTTGAAGCAAATCTTTGAAAATGGGAGATGATTCCCCAATTACTTAACATTAGCTAGAAAGAGTAGAAACAAAGCTATTGGAATAAATTACTGAGAGATATACATTGAACAAAAATAATACAAACTTTAAATGAAAATATTATACGTAAAAATTTTCAAAATCATGCAAATTACATCTATATTCAAAAGTAGCTACTTGCCCATCTTCTGTCCAGTGGAAGAAGTTCTAAAGTCCCACTGTAGCACCTTGTGGGAGAGCAACGTGTCAGTATTTGTCAGAATATAAAGAGCACATCAGATCAGATCAGATCAGATCAGTCGCTCAGTCGTGTCCGAATCTTTGCGACCCCATGAACTGCAGCACGCCAGGCCTCCCTATCCATCACCAGCTCTCGGAGGTCACTCAGACCCACATTCATCGAGTCAGTGATGCCATCCAGCCATCTCATCCTCTGTCGTCTCCTTCTCCTCCTGCCCTCAATCCCTCCCAGCATCAGAGTCTTCTCCAATGAGTCAACTCTTCGCATGAGGTGGCCAAAATACTGGAGTTTCAGCTTTAGCATCATTCCTTCCAAAGAAATCCCAGGGCTGATCTCCTTCAGAATGGACTGGTTGGATCTTCTTGCAGTCCAAGGGACTCTCAAGAGTCTTCTCCAACACCACAGTTCAAAAGCATCAATTCTTGGGCGCTGAGCCTTCTTCACAGTCCAGCTCTCACATCCATACATGACCACAGGAAAGACCATAGCCTTGACTAGGCGAACCTTTGTTGGCAAAGTGATGTCTCTGCTTTTGAATATGCTATCTAGGTTGGTCATAACTTTCCTTCCAAGGAGTAAGTGTCTTTTAATTTCATGGCTGAAGTCACCATCTGCAGTGATTTTGGAGCCCAGAAAAATAAAGTCTGACACTGTTTCCACTGTTTCTCCATCTGTTTCCCATGTAGTGATGGGACCAGATGCCATGATCTTCGTTTTCTGAATGTCGAGCTTTAAGCCAACCTTTTCACTCTCCACTTTCACTTTCATCAAGAGGCTTTTTAGTTCCTCTTCACTTTCTGCCATAAGGGTGGTATCATCTGCATATCTGAGGTTATTGATATTTCTCCCGGCAATCCTGATTCCAGCTTGTGTTTCTTCCAGTCCAGCATTTCTCATGATGTACTCTGCATATAAGTTAAATAAACACGGTGACAATATACAGCCTTGATGTACTCCTTTTCCTATTTGGAACCAGTCTCTTGTTCCATGACCAGTTCTAACTGTTGCTTCCTGACCTGCATACAGATTTCTCAGGAGGCAGATCAGGTGGTCTGGTATTTCCATCTCTTTCAGAATTTTCCACAGTTTATTGTGATCTACACAGTCAAAGGCTTTGGCATAGTCAATAAAGCAGAAATAGATGTTTTTCTGGAACTCTCTTGCTTTTTCCATGATCCAGCGGATGTTGGCAATTGATCTCTGGTCCCTCTGCCTTTTCTAAATCCGGCTTGAACATCAGGAAGTTCACGGTTCACATATTGCTGAAGCCTGGCTTGGAGAATTTTGAGCATTACTTTACTAGCGTGTGAGATGAGTGCAATTGTGAGGTAGGGAAAACCACTAGACCATTCAGGTATGACCTAAATCAAGTCCCTTATGATTATACAGTGGAAGTGAGAAATAGATTTAAGGGCCTAGATCTGATAGATAGAGTGCCTGATGAACTATGGAATGAGGTTCGTGACATTGTATAGGAGACAGGGATCAAGACCATCCCCATGGAAAAGAAATACAAAAAAGCAAAATGGCTGTCTGGGGAGGCCTTGCAAATAGCTGTGAAAAGAAGAAAAGCGAAAAGCAAAGGAGAAAAGGAAAGATATAAACATCTGAATGAAGAGTTCCAAAGAATAGCAAGAAGAGATAAGAAAGCCTTCCTCAGCAATCAATGCAAAAAAATAGAGGAAAACAACAGAATGGGAAAGACTAAGGATCTCTTCAAGAAAATCAGAGATACCAAAGGAACATTTCATGCAAAAATGGGCTCGATAAAGGTCAGAAATGGTATGGACCTAACGGAAGCAGAAGATATTAAGAAGACGTGGCAAGAATACACAGAAGAATTGTACAAAAAAGAGCTTCACGACCCAGATAATCATGATGGTGTGATCACTGACCTAGAGCCAGACATCCTGGAATGTGAAGTCAAGTGGGCCTTAGAAAGCATCACTACGAACAAAGCTATTGGAGGTGATGGAATTCCAGTGGAGCTGTTCCAAATCCTGAAAGATGATGCTGTGAAAGTGCTGCACTCAATATGCCAGCAAATTTGGAAAACTCAGCAGTGGCCACAAGATTGGAAAAGGTCAGTTTTCATCCCAATCCCAAAGAAAGGCAATGCCAAAGAGTGCTCAAACTACACATACTACTCTTAAATACAGAAATTATTATAATTATCCCCTTTTCTTTATTACAGTTAATAATCACAAATCTCTTACCTGGAAAATAGTATTTCTTTAAGATTTATACATAAAAGATGAAAACTGAGAGATCTTTTCATATATATGTGATCACATATCATATATATGTGATCAATTCCACAGGATTAAAAAACCACTATTCCACTATTCCACTTCCCTTGTGCCTCAGCTTGTAAAGAAACTGCCTGCATTTGATGCAGATCTGGGTTTGACCCCTGAGTTGGGAAGATACCCTGGACAAGGGAAAGGCTATTTGCTCCAGTGTTCTGACCTAGAGAATTCCATGGACTGTATAGTCCATGGGGTCACAAAGAGTCAGACACGACTGAGTGATTTTAACTTTCTTTCACTTTCATTCCACTATTACTAAAAAAAAAAAAAAAATTAAAAAAACTTTCATAAAGGGCAGTACGTTTCCAGTTCTTATTACTTTTAAGTTAGTGTGGTTTTATGTCATGGGTTATTTTTTCTACTGTCATATATTATTTTTAAATTTTATTTATTTATTTTTTTTAATTTTGCTTAACTTTACAATATTGTATTGCTTTTACCATACATCGAGATGGATCTGCCACCAGTATACACATGCTCCCCATCCTGAACCCTCCTCCCTCCCCCTCCCCATACCATCCTTCCGGGTCATCCCAGTGCGCCAGCCCCAGGCATCTGTTATCGGGCATCGTACCTGGACTGGTGACTCGTTTCAGATATGATATTATACATATTTCAATGCTATTCCCCCAAATCATCCCGCCCTCTCCTGGTCCCAGAGTCCAAAAGTCTGTTCTATACATCAGTGTTTCTTTTGCTGTCTCGTAAACAGGGTTATTTTTACCATCTTTCTAAATTCCATATATATGCGTTAGTATACTGTATTTGTGTTTTTCTTTCTGGCTTACTTCACTCTGTATGATAGGCTCCAGTTCCATCCACCTCCTTAGAACTGATTCAAATGTATTCTTTTTAATGGCTGAGTAATACTCCATCGTGTATATGTACCACTGCTTTCTTATCCATTCATCTGTGGATGGACATCTAGGTTGCTTCCACGTCCTGGCTATTGTAAACAGTGGTGCTATGAACATTGGGGTACATGTGTCTCTTTCAATTCTGGTTTTCTCAGTGTATATGCCCAGCAGTGGGATTGCTGGATCATAAGACACTTATATTCCCAGTTTTTTGAGGAGTCTCCATACTATTCTCCATAGTGGCTGTACTAGTTTGCATTCCCACCAACAGTATAAGAGGGTTCCCTTCTCTCCGCAACCTCTCCAGCATTTATTGCTTGTGGACTTTTGGATCGCAGCCATTCTGACTGGCGTGAAATGGTACCTCATAGTGGTTTTGATTTGCATTTCTCTGATAATGAGTGATGTTGAGCATCTTTTCATGTGTTTGTTAGCCATCTGTATGTCTTCTTTGGAGAAATGTCTACTTAGTTCTTTGGCCCATTTTTTGATTGCGTTGTTTATTTTTCTGGAATTGAGCTGTAGAAGTTGCTTGTATATTTTTGAGATTAGTTGTTTGTCAGTTGCTTCATTTGCTATTATTTTCTCCCATTCTGAAGGCTGTCTTTTCACCTTGCTTATATTTTCCTTTGTTGTGCAGAAGCTTTTTAAGTTTGATTAGGTCCCATTTGTTCATTTTTTAATTTTATTTCTGATATTCTGGGAGGTGAGTCATAGAGGATCCTGCTGTGATGTAAGTCAGAGAGTGTTTTGCCTATGTTTTCCTCTAGGAGTTTTATGGTTTCTGGTGTTACCTTTAGCTCTTTAATCCATTTTGAGTTTATTTTTGTGTATGGTGTTAGAAAGTGTTCTAGTTTCATTTTTTTACAAGTGTTCGACCAATTTTCCCAGCACCACTTGTTAAAAAGATTGTCTTTAATCCATTGTATATTCTTGCCCCCTTTGTCAAAGATAAGGTGACCCTATGTGCGTGGATTTATCTCTGGGCATTCTATTTTGTTCCATTGATCTATATTTCTGTCTTTGTGCCAGTACCATACTGCCTTGATGACTATGGCTTTGTAGTAGAGCCTGAAGTCAGGCAGGTTGATTCCTCCAGTTCCATTCTTCTTTCTCAAGATTGCTTTGGCAATTCGAGGTTTTTTGTATTTCCATACAAATTGAGAATTTATTTGTTCTAGCTCTGTGAAGAATACCATTGGTAGCTTGATGGGGATTGCATTGAATCTATAAATTGCTTTGGGTAGTATACTCATTTTCACTATATTGATTCTACCAATCCATGAACATGGTATATTTCTCCATCTATTAGTGTCCTCTTTAATTTCTTTCACCAGTGTTTTATAGTTTTCGATATATAGGTCTTTAGTTTCTTTAGGAAGATATATTCCTAAGTATTTTATTCTTTTCATTGCAATGGTAAATGGAATTGTTTCCTTAATTTCTCTTTCTATTTTCTCGTTATTAGTTTACAGGAATGCAAGGGATTTCTGTGTGTTAATTTTATATCCTGCAACTTTACTATATTCATTGATCAGTTCTAGTAATTTTCTGGTGGAATCTTTAGAGTTTTCTACGTAGAGGATTATGTCATCTGAAAACAGTGAGAGATTTACTTCCTCTTTTCCAATTTGGATTCCTTTTATTTCTTTTTCTGCTCTGATTGCTGTGGCCAAAACTTCCAAAACTATGTTGAATAGTAATGGTGAAAGTGGGCATCCTTGTCTTGTTCCTGACTTTAGAGGAAATGCTTTCAATTTTTCACCATTGAGGATAATGTTTGCTGTGGGTTTGTCATATATAGCTTTTATTATGTTGAGGTATGTTCCTTCTATTCCTGCTTCTATTCCTGCTTTTTGGAGAGTTTTTATCATAAATGGATGTTGAACTTTGTCAAAGGCTTTCTCTGCATCTATTGAGATGATCATATGGTTTTTATTCTTCAGTTTGTTAATGTGGTGTATTACATTGTTTGATTTGCGGATATTGAAGAATCCTTGCATTCCTGGGATAAAGCCCACTTGGTCATGCTGTATGATCTTTTTAACGTGTTGTTGGATTCTGATTGCTAGGATTTTGTTAAGGATTTTTGCATCTATGTTCATCAGTGATATTGGCCTGTAGTTTTCTTTTTTTGTCGCATCTTTGTCAGGTTTTGGTATTAGGGTGACGGTGGCCTCATAGAATGAGTTCGGAAGTTTGCCTTCCTCTGCAATTTTCTCGAACAGTTTGAGTAGGATAGGTGTTAGCTCTTCCCTTAATTTGTGGTAGAATTCAGCTGTGAAGCCATCTGGGCCTGGGCTTTTGTTTGCTGGAAGATTTCTGATTACAGTTTCAATTTCCGTTCTTGTGATGGGTCTGTTAAGATTTTTTATTTCTTCCTGATCCAGTTTTGGGAAGTTGTACTTTTCTAAGAATTTGTCCATTTCTTCCACGTTGTCCATTTTATTGCCATATAATTGCTGATAGTAGTCTCTTATGATCCTTTGTATTTCTGTGTTGTCAGTTGTGATCTCTCCATTTTCATTTCTAATTTTATTGATTTGATTTTTTCCCTTTGTTTCTTGATGAGTCTGGCTAGTGGCTTGTCAATTTTATTTACCCTTTCAAAGAAGCAGCTTTTGGCTTTGTTGATTTTTGCTATGGTCTCTTTTGTTACTTTTGCATTTATTTCTGCCCTAATTTTTAACATTTTTTTTCCTTATATTAAACTTGGGGTGCTTCATTTCTTCCTTTTCCAGTTGCTTTAGGTGTAGAGTTAGGTTATTTATTTGGCTTTTTTCTTATTTCTTGAGGTATGCCTGTATAGCTATGAACTTGAAAACCAGAGATACAAAAGGAACATTTCATGCAAAGATGGGCACGATGAAGGACAGAAATGGTATGCACCTAACAGAAGCAGAAGATATTAAGAAGAGGTGTCAAGAATACACAGAAGAACTGTACAAAAAACAGCTTCATGACCCAGATAATCATGATGATGTGATCACTGACCTAGAGCCAGACATCCTGGAATGTGAAGTCAAATGGGCCTTAGAAAGCATCACTACGAACAAAGCTAGTGGAGGTGATGGAATTCCAGTGGAGCTATTCCAAATCCTGAAAGATGATGCTGTGAAAGTGCTGCACTCAATATGCCAGCAAATTTGGAAAACTCAGCAGTGGCCACAAGATTGGAAAAGGTCAGTTTTCATTCCAATCCCAAAGAAAGGCAATGCCAAAGAGTGCTCAAACTACCGCACAATTGCACTCATCTCACACGCTAGTAAAGTAATGCTCAAAATTCTCCAAGCCAGGCTTCAGCAATATGTGAACCGTGAACTTCCTGATATTCAAGCTGGTTTTAGAAAAGGCAGAGGAACCAGAGATCAAATTGCCAACATCCGCTGGATCATGGAAAAAGCAAGAGAGTTCCAGAAAAACATCTATTTCTGCTTTATTGACTATGCCAAAGCCTTTGACTGTGTAGATCACAATAAACTATGGAAAATTCTGAAAGAGATGGGAATACCAGACCACCTGATCTGCCTCTTGAGAAATCTGTATGCAGGCCAGGAAGCAACAGTTAGAACTGGTCATGGAACAAGGGACTGGTTCCAAATAGGAAAAGGAGTACGTCAAGGCTGTATATTGTCACCGTGTTTATTTATCTTATATGCAGAGTACATCATGAGAAATGCTGGACTGGAAGAAACACAAGTTGGAATCAAGATTGCCGGGAGAAATATCAATAACCTCAGATATGCAGATGACACCACTCTTACGGCAGAAAGTGAAGAGGGGCTAAAAAGCCTCTTGATGAAAGTGAAAGTGGAGAGTGAAAAGGTTGGCTTAAAGCTCAACATTCAGAAAATGAAGATCATGGCATCTGGTCCCATCACTACATGGGAAATAGATGGAGAAACAGTGGAAACAGTGTCAGACTTTATTTTTCTGGGCTCCAAAATCACTGCAGATGGTGACTTTAGCCATGAAATTAAAAGACGCTTACTCCTTGGAAGGAAAGTTATGACCAACCTAGATAGCATATTCAAAAGCAGAGACATTACTTTGCCAACAAAGGTTCGCCTAGTCAAGGCTATGGTCTTTCCTGTGGTCATGTATGGATGTGAGTGCTGGACTGTGAAGAAGGCTGAGCGCCCAAGAATTGATGCTTTTGAACTGTGGTGTTGGAGAAGACTCTTGAGAGTCCCTTGGACTGCAAGAAGATCCAACCAGTCCATTCTGAAGGAGATCAATCTTGGAATTTCTTTGGAAGGAATGATGCTCAAGCTGAAACTCCAGTATTTTGGCCACCTCATGCGAAGAGTTGACTCATTGGAGAAGACTCTGATGCTGGGAGGGATTGAGGGCAGGAGGAGAAGGGGACGACAGAGGATGAGATGGCTGGATGGTATTACTGACTTGATGGATGTGAGTCTGAGTGACCTCCGGGAGCTGGTGATGGACAGGGACGCCTGGCGTGCTGCGGTTCATGGTGTCTCAAAGAGTCGGACACGACTGAGCGACTGATCTGATCGATCTGATCTTCCCCTTAGGACTGCTTTTACAGTGTCCTACAGGTTTTGGGTTGTGTTTTCATTTTCATTTGTTTCTATGCAGATGTTGATTTCTTTTTTGATTTCTTCTGTGATTTGTTGGTTATTCAGGAGTGTGTTGTTCAGCCTCCATATGTTGGAATTTTTAATAGTTTTTCTCCTGTTATTGAGATCTACTCTTACTGCATTGTGGTCAGAAAAGATGCTTGGAATGATTTCAATTTTTTTGAACTTACCAAGGCTAGATATATGGCCCAGGATGTGGTCTATCCTGGAGAAGGTTCCGTGTGCGCTTGAGAAAAAGGTGAAATTCATTGTTTTGGGATGAAATGTCCTATAGATATCAATTAGGTCTAACTGGTCCATTGTATCATTTAAATTTTGTGTTTCCTTGTTAATTTTCTGTTTAGTTGATCTATCCATTGGTGTGAGTGGGGTATTAAAGTCTGCCACTATTATTGTGTTATTGTTGATTTCTCCTTTCATACTTGTTAGTATTTGTCTTACATATTGTGGTGCTCCTATGTTGGGTGCATATATATTTATAATTGTTATATCTTCTTCTTGGATTGATCGTTTGATCATTATGTAGTGACCTACTTTGTCTCTTTCCACAGCCTTTGTTTTAAAGTCTATTTTATCTGATATGAGTATTGCTACTCCTGCTTTCTTTTGGTCCCTATTTGCATGGAAAATCTTTTTCCAGCCCTTCACTTTCAGCCTGTATGTATCCCCTGTTTTGAGGTGGGTCTCTTGTAGACAACATATGTAGGGGTCTTGTTTTTGTATCCATTTGGCCAGTCTCCGTCTTTTGTTTGGGGCATTCAACCCATTTACCTTTAAGGTAATTATTGATAAATATGATCCCGTTGCCATTTCCTTTTTGTTTTGGGTCGTATTTATATATCCTTTTTGTGTTTCCTGTGTAGAGAATGTCCTTTAGTATTTGTTGGAGAGCTGGTTTGGTGGTGCTGAATTCTCTCAGCTTTTGCTTGTCTGTAAAGGTTTTGATTTCTCCTTCATATTTGAATGAGATCCTTGCTGGGTACAATAATCTGGGCTGTAGGTTCTTTTCTTTCATCACTTTAAATATGTCTTGTCATTCCCTCCTGGCTTGGAGGGTTTCTATTGAAAGATCAGCTGTTATCCTGATGGGAATTCCCTTGTGTTATTTGTTGTTTTTCCCTTGCTGCTTTTAATGTTTGTTCTTTGTGTTTTATCTTTGTTAATTTGATTAATATGTGTCTTGGGGTGTTTCGCCTTGGGTTTATCCTGTTTGGGACTCTCTGGGTTTCTTGGACTTGAGTGATTATTTCCTTCCCATTTTAGGGAAGTTTTCAACTATTATCTCCTCTAGTATTGTCTCATGGTCTTTCTTTTTGTCTTCTTCTTCGGGACTCCTATGATTCGAATATTGTAACGTTTAAAATTGTCCTGGAGGTCTCTGAGATTGTCCTCATTTCTTTTAATTCGTTTTTCTTTTTTCTCCCCTGATTCATTTAATTCTGCCATTCTATCTTCTAATTCGCTAATTCTATCTTCTGTTATTCTACTATTAGAATAGTTATTCTACTATTTGTTGCCTCCAGAGTGTTTTGGATCTCATTTATTGCATTATTCATTATATCTTGACTCTTTTTTTATTTCTTCTAGGTCCTTGTTAAATCTTTCTTGCATCTTCTCAATGCTTTTCTCCAGGCTATTTATCCGTGATTCCATTTTGCTTTCCAGATTTTGGATTAATTTCACTATCATTATTCAGAATTGTTTATCAGGTAGGTTCGCTATTTCTTCCTCTTTTGTTTGATTTGGTGGGCATTTATCCTGTTCCTTTACCTGCTGGGAATTCTTCTGTCTCTTCATCTTGTTTAAATTGCTGAGTTTGGGGTATCCTTACTGTATTTTGGCAGTCTGTGGAGTTCTCTTTATTGTGGCGTTTCTTGACTATATGTGGGTTTGTACCGGTGGCTTGTCGAGGTTTCTTGTTTAGGGAAGCTTGTGTCGGTGTTCTGGTGGGTGGAGCTGTATTTCTACTCTCTGGAGTGCAATGGAGTGTCTAGTGCGTAATGAGATGTCTATGATTTTGGGGTCACTTTGTGTAGCCTGTATATTGGAGCTCAGGGCTGTGTTCTTGTTTTTCTGGAGAATTTGCTTGGTATGTCTTGCCATGGAACTTGTTGGCCTTTGTGTGATGCTTGGTTTCAGTGTAGGTATGGAGGCATCTGATGAGCTCCTGTCAATTAATGTTCCGTGGGATCAGGGTTTGGACTTAAGCCTCCTGATTCCAGTTATTGGTCCTATTTTTACAGTAGTCTCAAAAACTTCTTCTTCTATCCTGCACTCCACAAGTGGTCTCCTCAGAGATATTCACGGAGTTATATAGAGAAGAAAAAAGGGAGGAAGGAGACAGAGGTGCTCAGGAGGATAAAAGGAGGAAATGAAAAGGAGAAAGACAGATCCAGTCAGTAATCAGTAAAGAAAAGAAAAAATGAAAGAAAAAAAGAAAAGACAAAAAGAAAAAAACAGGGTCGCAACAGTTATATCTAAAAGTGGAAATTAATGAAGTACTAGAGGATAAAAAAAAATAAAAAGAAAAGAAACCAAAAAGTTTAAAACAAGGAAAAAAAATTTTTGTTTTCCTTTTTTTAATTAAAAAATAATAAAAATAAAAATATATATATTAAAAATAAAAAGAAATAATGATGGCAAAAATACTAACAACATATATGAGTTTCTCTATTATTGTTGTGGGTATTGTGGGTTCAGTTCATTTTCGGTAGTTCCTTGTTCCGGCTTAAATTTCTCAAGATCTATAGGCCCCTTTCTTTGTAGTTGGTCTGTACAGTCCTTTGTTCTGTGCGCGGGCCAGGCGGTGTCTTGGGTTAGGGCTGGCTTTTCGTGTGGTCAGTGTTGCACAGTCTGGCTTGCTGGCCCAAATCACTCTGATCAGGCAGCGCTCGGGACAATCAGGTCAACACAGCCTGCGCTGCAGCAGGAGCTGGCCGCACCAGAGTGGCCGGTGGCCGGTGGCTGGCGGGGCAGCGGCCCGCGCGCGAGCAGCCTGCAGCGTCTCCCTGCCCAACCCTAGCCTGCAAATGGCGGATGCGGGCATTTGTGATGACGGTTCTCCGCTGTGGAAGTTAATGTAGGGCTCGTAGTCTGTGGGGTTTAATTGTTTAATTGTTTTCCTCCCTGTTTTGATGGTCTCCATGCTTCCTAGGTTCAGCACAGCCTCTGCAGGGAGAGTGTTTCCTGGTGTTTGGAAACTTCTCTTTTTTTTTTTTTTTAAGACTCCCTTCCCCGGACAGAGGTCCGTCCCTCCCTCTTTGTCTCTTTTTGCCTTTTATATTCTTTCCCTACCTCCTTTAGAAGGCAATGAGTTGCTTTTCTGGGTGTCTGATGTCCTCTGCTGGCATTCCAAAGTTGCCTTGTGGAATTTACTCAGCGTTTAGATGTCCCTTTGATGAATTTGTGGAGGAGAAAGTGTTTTCTCCGTCCTAACCCTCCGCCATCTTAGCTCCTCCCCTCTACTGTCATATTTATATTCTTTTACACAAAACATTTTTAAGTAACAGAATTCAAAATGTGTTATTAGTGCATAGATGTTTGATAGGCTTGAATTTTAAACCTAAAACAGAAATACATTTGAATAATGAATTTTAAGAAATGGATGATTAGCAAATAAAATTAAAAGCAAAATCTTACATGTGATATTAATTGTAAGTCTTACATAAGATTTGGCATCATAAGAAAGTTTTTAAAATATATTGCTGCTGCTGCTAAGTCACTTCAGTTGTGTCCGACTCTGTGTGATATTACATAATGTTAGAAAAACAAAGAGCTGTGAATTTAAAGTAATGTTAAAAAATAGCTGTAAACTGACATTCTGAACTTAGACTTGCATACATATTTCTCAGAATTACACTATATATGGGGAAATTGAGAAAAACTGACATCAGATATTCAGATTAATTAGCAGAAAAATTTTTGATGTGTTCTTTTTGGTTGCTTTCCATAGGTATAAGACAATAGTTGTACTCAGTTAAGTGGAGGTGAGTTTATTGACTCTCAGAAGTAAAATTTAAAAAAAATTATTGAATGTCAAATGGTCTTTCATTTCTCCTCCTTGAAATTCATGTCTCTATTCTTTTTCTATATTTCATATCTACTTGTTCTTTCAACCCCTTTGGAGTAGGGCCAGGCACTGAAGTCTACAGTGTGAATATGCCTGCTATATTGCTGTTTGATCTTCTTCCCTTGATGTGTCAGTTTCTTTGTGTGCTGCCTGCTTGTCAGACCATTTTTATTCTTCAAAACTTTATACATAATTTAAAAAAAGCTGTGCAGATCTCAGGGCACTTGATAAATCTTTCACAAGTTAATCACACTTACATAGCATAAACACTGCTGCTTATGTGTTTGACACTATAAGGACAAACATATTTACTCAACTGCAACCAATTAGATGCAAATACTCAAATTATAGGTTAAAGAAAGGTGTTTGTGCTTCCATTTGAAATAGTAAAGTAAGTGGATTTAGAAAGATGACTCAATAAAATGCATCTAGTATTTGTAAGCATCAAAATGGAGAGTGTTTTTTGCTAAAATGGACAATCAATGCAGGTTATTTAATGGATCATTACACTAAGATATGAAAATGTTAGTTCTCATGTTATTTGACAGTTGGGTAGTTGTGATACCTTTTTACTTACAGAAAACACATGCCTCATCCTTACTTATATCTCTTCCTATTAAAAGGAAGATACTCTCTAATCAGACACATTTGATAAAACTTGGTACTTGTCACATGGGAAAAAAATATCCTTTTGCTCTGTACCTCATACAGTCTTGCTGCTGCTGCTGCTAAGTCGCTTCAGTCGTGTTCAACTCTATGCGACCCCATAGACAGCAGCACACTAGGCTCCCCCATCCCTGGGATTCCCCAGGCAAGAATACTGGAGTGGGCTGCCATTTCCTTCTCCAATGAGTGAAAAGTGAAAGTGAAGTCATTCAGTCATGTCCAACTCTTTGCGACCCCATGGACTGCAGCCTACCAGGCTCCTCCGTCCATGGGATTTAGGCATGTAATAATCATCAAAAAAGGCAATACATATTGTGTTATGTAGATTAAGTCATTGACCTCAAAGTCTGTTTCTTTTCTTTTATATTCATTCTTGCAAACATAAAAATTTTATTTTTATGGCCAATGAGTGTGCATGTGTGTGTGTGCTAGGTTTTTTTAAATTATTATTATTCATCTATTTTTTGATACTGAAGTTGCTTTCATATCTTGATATTCTTATAAATAATACCTCTATGAACACTAGGTGCATGTATCTTTTCAAATTAGTATCTTCATTTTCTTTGGATGTATACCAAGGAGCAGAGTTGCTGGATTTTATCGAAGGCCCATACTTAGTTTTTGAGACCCCTTCATACTGTTTTCCACATTGGCTGTACAAATATACTTTCCCACCAATACTGAACATGTTTCCCTTTTTCCACAGTTTCACCAACATTTGCTTTTTGAGCCTTTTGACAGTTGTGAGTTGAGATCTTATTGTGCTTTGCATTTTACTGATGATTGTTGTGAATATTTTCATGTCATTAGCTAACTGTATGTCTTATTTGGCAAAAGTATATTTATATCTGTCCATTTTTAATTAAGTTTTTTTTAACATTGAGTTGTTTGAGCTGTTTATATATTTTGGATATTAACCCTTTTTCAGTGATATCATTTGCAGATATTTTCTTCCATTCAGTAGGTTGTCCATTTATTTTGTTGGTGGTTTCATTTGCTGTGAAAATGCATTTAAGTTTAATTAGGTCCACTTTATCATTTTCACTTTTATTTCCTTTACCCATGAGACTGCTTTAAAAAAAAAAAAAATCATACAGTTTATGTCACTATTCTGGCTTTGTTTATTTCTGGGAGTTTTATGGTTTCCAGTCTTCAATTTAGGTCTTAAATCAATTTTGAGGTTTTAAAAAAATATATGGTGGGAGAAATTATTCTAATTTCATTCTTTTTTTTTCTTAATAAGTTCATTCTTTTACATGTAGCTATCCAAATTTTTCAACAACAGTCATTGAAGAGACTATATTTTCTCAATTGTATATCCTTGCCTCCTTTGTGATAAATTAACCATACGTACATGGGATTATTTCTTGTTTTTTTTTTTTTAATTTATTTTTTATTGAAGGATAATTGCTTTACAGAATTTTATTGTTTTCTGTCAAACCTCAACATGAATCATCCATATGTATACATATATCCCCTCGCTTTTGAAATTCCCTCCCATCTCCCTCCCCATCCTACCCCTCTAGGTTGATACAGAGCCCCTGTTTGAGTTTCCTGAGCAAATTCCCATTGGCTATCTATTTTATATATGGTAATGTAAGTTTCCATGTTACTTTTTCCATACATCTCACCCTGTCTTCCCCTCTCCCCAGGTCCATAAGTCTATTCTCTATGTCCGTTTCTCCATGGTTGCCCTGTAAATTAATTCTTCAGTACCATTTTTCTAGATTCTGTATATATGTGTTAGAATATGGTATTTATCTTTCTGATTCACTTCAATCTGTATAATAGGTTCTAGGTTCATCCACTTCATTAGAACTGACTCAAATGTGTTCCTTTTTGTGACTGAGTAATATTTCATTGTGTATATATACCACAACTTCTTTATCCATTCATCTGTCAATGGACATCTAGGTTGCTTCCATGTTCTAGCTATTGTAAATAGTGACGCAGTGAACAATGGAATACATTTCTCTAATAATACATTTCAATTTTGATTTCCTCAGGGTATATGCCTAGGAGGGGGATTGCTGGGTCATATGGTGGTTTTATCCCTCACTTTTTAAGGAATCTCCATACCATCTTCCATAGTAGCTGTGTCAATTTACATTCCCACCAATAGTGCAAGAGTATTCCCTTTGCTCCACATCCTTTACTGCATTTTTTGTTTGTAGACTTTTGGATCAGGGCCATTCTGATGAGTGTGAGGTGATATCTCACTACAGTTTTGATTTTCATTTCTTTAATAATGAGCAATTTGAGCATCTTTTCATGTTTGTTAGCCATCTGTATATCTTCTTTGGAGAAATGTTTGTTTAGGTCTTTTCCCCACTTTTTGATTGGGTTGTTTGTTTTTCTGGCACTGAGTTGTATGAGCTGCTTGTATATTTTGGAAATTAATCCTTTGTCAGTTGTTTCATTTGCTATTATTTTCTCCCATTCTGAGGGTGGTCTTTTCACCTTGCTTATAGTTTCCTTTGCTGTGCAAAAGCTTTAAAGTTTAATCAGATCCCACTTGTTTATTTTGTTTTTATTGCCATTACTCTAGGAGGTGGGTCATAAAGGATCTTGATTTGATTTATGTCATTGAGTGTTCTGCCTATGTTTCATTCTAAGTTTTATAGTTTCTTGTCTTACATTTAGATTTTTAATCCATTTTGAGTTTATGTTTGTGTATGGTATTAGGAAGTGTTCTCCTTTCATTCTGTTACATGTATCTGTCCAGTTTTCCCAGCACCATTTATTGAAGAGGCTGTCTTTGCCCCATTGTATATTTTTGCCTCCTTTGTCAAAAATAAGTTACCCAAAGGTGCATGATTTTGATTTCTAGGCTTTCTATCTTGTTCCTTGGTCTAAATTTCTGTTTTTGTGCCAGTACTATACTGTCTTTATGACTGTAGCTTTGTAGTATAATCTGAAGTCAGAAATGTTGATTCTTCCAGCTCCATTCTTCTTTCTCAAGACTTCTTTGGTTATTTGAGGTCTTTTGTGTTTCCATATGAATTGTGAATTTTTTTGTTTTAGTTCTGTGAAGAATGCCATTGGTAATTTCATGGGGATTGCATTAAATCTGTAGATTGCATTTGGTAGTATAGTCATTTTCACACAATATTGATCCTTCCTACCCAGGAACATGGAATCTCTCTCCATCTGTTTATGTCAATTTTTATTTCTTTCAGTAGTGCCTTATAACTTTCTGTGTATGGTTCTTTTGTCTCTTTAGGTAAGTTTATTCCTAGATATTGAATTCTTTCTGTTGCAATAGTGAATAGGATTTATTTCTTAATTTCTCTCTCTGATTTTTCATTGTTAGTATAGGGAAATGAAAGTGGGTTCTGTGTATTGATTTTGTATCCTGCAACTTTGCTAAATTCAATGATTAGCTCTAGTAATTTTCTGATACTATCTTTAGGATTTTCTATGTATAGTATCATGTCATCTGCAATGGTCAGATCTTTACTTCTTCTTTTCTGATCTGGGTTCATTATATTTCTTTTACTTCTCTGATTGCTGTAGCTAGAAATTCCAGAACTATGTTGAATAATAGGGGTGAAAGTGGCTGCCTTCTCTTGTTCCTGATCTTAGAAGGAATGTTTTCAATTTTTCACCATTGAGAATAATGCTTGCTTTAGGCTTATCATATATGGCCTTCACTGTGTTGAGGTAGATTCCTTCTATGCACGTTTTTTTGAAGAGTTTTAATCATAAATGGGTGCTGAATTTTGTCAAAGGCTTTTTCTGCATCTATTGAGATTATCATATGTTTTTTATCTATAAATTTGTTAATATGGTGTACCACATTGATTGATTTGCATAAATTGAAGAATCCTTGCATCCCTGGGATAAACCCAACTTTATCATGGTATATGAACTTTTTGAATTGATGAATTTTGTTTGTTAAAATTTTTCTGAGGATTTTTGTATCCATGTTCATTAGTTATATTGACCTATAGTTTGTGTGTGTGTGTGTGTGTGTGTGTGTGTGTATGGATGTGTGTTTTCTTTGTCTGGTTTGGGTATCAGGGTGAAAGTGGCCTTGTAGAATGAGTTTGGAGTGTTCCTTCCTCTCCAGTTCTTTGAAAGAGTTTTGGAAGAATAGGCATTAGTTCTTCTCTAAGTGTTTGATAGAATTCTCCTGTGAAGCCATCTTGTCCTGGGCTTTTCTTGGGGGTGGGGGCGGGGGTGGGGTAGATTTTTGATCACAGCCTCAATTTCAGTGCTTGTAACTGAGTTGTTCATAATTTCTATTTCTTCCTGGTTCAGTTTTGGGAGATTGAACTTCTCTAAGAATCTGTTTATTTCTTCCAGGTTATATAATTCATTGCCATATAAGTGTTCATAATAGTCTCTTATAATCGTTTATATTTATGCATTGTCTGTTGTAACCTTTCCTTTTTCATTTATAATTTTGTTGATTTGATTCTTCTCTCTCTATTTCCTGATGAGTCTAGCTAAAGGTTTGTCAATTTTGTTTATCTTCTTAAAGAACCAGCTTTTATTTTTACTAATCTTTAATATTGCTTCTTTCATTTGTTTTTCATTATTTCTGCTTGAATCTTTATCATTTCTTTCTTTCTACTAACTTTGGCTTTTTTTTTTGTTGTTGTGCTTATTTCCCAGTTTTTTTAGGTGTAAAGTTAGTTTGTCTATTTGATGTTTTTGTTGTTTCTTGAGGTGGGATTGTATTGCTAGAAACTTCCCTCTTAGAACTGCTTTTTCCACCTCCCATAGGTTTTGAGTTGCGTGTTCATTGTCATTTATTTCTAGAAATTTTTTGATTTCCCTTTTGATTTCTTCAGTAACCTATTGGATATTTAGAAATGTATTTTTGAATCTCCATGTGTTTGTGTTTCTTATGGTTTTTTCCTTGTAATTGATATCTAGTTTCATAGTGTTGTGGTCAGAGACAGTTCTTGATGTGATTTCAATTTTCTTAAATTTACTGAGGTTTGATTTGTGATCCAAGATGTGGTCTGTCCTGAAGAATGTCTCATGTGCATTTGAGAAAAAGGTGTATTCTTCTGTATTTGGATGGAATGCACTGAAGATATCATGAGATCTGTCTCATCCAATGTATCATTTAAGACTTGTGTTTCTTTATTAATTTTCTATTTTGATGATCTGTCCATTGCTGTGAGTGTGGTGTTAAGGTTTCCTACTATTATTATGTTACTTTCAGTTTCTCCTTTTATGTCTGTTAGTATTTGTCCTATGTATTGGAGTACTCCTGTGTTGGGTGCATAGATATTTTCAATTGTTTATGTCTTCTTCTTGGATTGACCTCTTGATCATTATGTAATGTTCTTCCTCATGTCTTGTAATCTTCTTTATTTTAAGGTCTATTTTGTCTGATATGAGGATTAGTACTCCAGCTTTCTTTTGCTTCCCCTTTGCATATGTGTCTATATGTGTCCTTGGGTTTGTTTATAAAAACAATAAAATGTGTGACTGAAAATACACATATACATATACACTCATAAGCAAAATCACAACAGTCCAACAAAAATAAAGTACAATAGATTGACCTGGCAAACAAAGGAAACCAAAAATTATGTCTACCAGAGCAAAACTAAAGCACAAATTGGGAAAAAAAAAAAAAAAAAAAAACTAAAGCAAGATGCTAATTGGAGAATAAAGCAGTGAAAATAAAACTAACAAATATATTGAGAGGAAAGGGGAAAAAGAAAGAATAGATATGAAAAGTTAAATAGAGGTAGATAAAGATTTATATACATTAAAGATAACTGCATGGAGAAAATAAGAAAAGCAAACAAAGGAATAAATGTAGAAAAAAAAATAGGTTTAAAAAATTAAAAGTAAAAAAAGAGAGAGAAAAAAGGAAAACTCCCAAGAACTGCAAAAGCCCAATATAAAAGCAGGGGTTCATAACAACAATAAGAAACGTGACAGAGAAAAAAAGAAAAAATACTCAAAACCTTAATTAGATTTCATAGTGCCAATAAGGAGAAGGAATTGGCAACCCACTCCGGTACTCTTGCTTGGAAACTCCCATGGACAGAGGAGCCTGATAGGCTGCAGTCCATGGGGTCGCTAAGGGTCGGACAGGACTGAGTGATTTACTTTCACTTTTCACTTTCATGCATTGGAGAAGGAAATGGTAATCCACTCCAGTGTTCTTGCCTGGAGAATCCCAGGGACAGGGGAGCCTGGTGGGCTGCTGTCTATGGGGTAGCACAGAGTTGGACACGACTGAAGTGACTTAGCAGAAATAGCAGCAGCAGCGCCAATAAAATTAACAACTATAACAGAAGTGGGGGAAAAGGAAAAAAAAACGATTAAAAAAAGTCCAAAAGAATTTATAAAACAAGTCAAAACATAAAATTAATAAATGTTTCTCTTAAGTCACTGCTGTCAGAGTCCTTTCCCTCCCTGATATTCACAGTCCACCTCACCTCCTAAGGATGCCCTCCAACACTGTGCTGATCTCTGAACCTATCATAGGAGCAGCTCAGATTCTGATCTTGTCCAACTCCTATGTATTCTTGCCTCCAATGTCCACAGCTCTCAGAACTAGTGTGTTTTCTTTTGTGGAAGCTCTCAATGACCTTTTATATATTCCATAGATACAGAGTCTGTCTAGTTAATTGTATGGATTTAATCTGCAGCTTGTACTCCTTGTGCAAAGGTTTTGGGTCTTCTTCCTTAGTCACACTGCCCCTGGGTTCAATTGTGATTTTATTTCCACCTGTGCATTTGGGTCGTCCACTGGGGTTTGTTCCTGAGGCTTCCCTGGAGAATTTGGTTTGTTCCTGTGAGGGCCAGGTGTGGAAGTGGTCCAGGTGCTTAGTGTTGCAGTTCTGGCAGCACCAGGTACTCAGGGAGTTGGCAGCTAGGGCAGCAGGAAATATTGACCTCTAGGATGGTATGGAAACCAGTATTGGCCAAACTCCCACTCCCTGATAGATAAGCCTGGCAGGCCACAGTTTACAGGGAAGCAAAGAGTCAGACACTGCCGAAGTGACCCTGTGCACATAGATGGAAGACTTTTTTGCCTGTGGCATCTCTGCCCCAGTGAGAGTTGAGTGTGAAGGTGGACAGCTACTTGGCTTGCAGGGACCCTGGAGGTGCCAAGTGTGCAGGGACATGGACTGCTTCCCCCACAGGAGTTATGGCCCTGTCAGAGTCTTTCTTTGAGCCTCTTGTAGCTGGCAATTAGAAGGCCTCTTTGGCCATTCTTTCTCCATACCCTTGCCTGTTCAGGCACTTAGTGGGTTCCCTTACCTGGGGACCTTCTCTGTTTTTTTCGCAGGTTAGGCACATAGAGGGGCCCTCCTGCCTGGGGTCCAACTCTGTAGATTGGCATATCAGGCTCTTAAAAGGGCACCCTGGATGGAGTCTTACTCTGTAGTTTAGGGAGTCATGCAAAAGAGCTCCTTTTACATCAGTAATGTAAAGGAGCACCCTGGGTGGGGTCCTACTGTGTAGTTCAGTGCATCAGGTGTTTAATGGGGGCTTCTCTATTGTTTAGCTACCCATGCTGGCCTGTGGGTGGAGAGAGGCTATGTTGATGGTTCCACCCCCTATGCAAGACTCAACAGTATTGCTTTGCTTCCATGGCTGCCCGGCTCTCCTCCACAGGCATTTCCCACCACAATCTCCTCCCTCACACCCCCTCGATCTGTCTCTCTGCAGTCCTCACCCTGGAATTGCTCCACAATCCCTAAACTCCAGCTTCCAGCTCCTGCCCCCTTCAAGGGCTCTACATGCCTGTCCAGGGTGTGTATGGCAGCATCAAGGACTGTTTGATTCTCATTCCATTTAGGCTGCCACAGATCAGCTGTTTCACTCTCTTTAGTATGTGTGTGTTTTTAGACCTGGAGTGAGTCTTTTGTAGGCAGCACTTATATAAATCTTGTTTTTGTGTCCATTCAGCCACTCTGTGTCTTTTGATTGGAGTATTTAGTCCATTTACATTTAAATTAATTATTGATATTTATGTACTTATTGTCATTTTTTAGTTGTTTTTAGTTTGTTTTTGTAGATTTTCCCCCCTTTTTTGTTTTTTGCACTCTTCCCTTCTGATTTGATGACTGTCTTTAGTGTTGTGTTTGAATTCCTTTTGCTTTCTGTGTGTGTTATGTATTATAGATTTTCTAACACTTTGTAAAAACAACAAACAACTTCTAACTTCTTTCTCTGTTCATCCATTCTTCTGAATTTTTTGATCAAGATCATTACCTTGAACTCTCCCCTGCATAGATTGGCTATCTCTACTTTACTTAGTTCTGTACGGGAGTTAGGGGGTTATCTCATTTCTTCACTTGGAATATATTCCTCTATCACTTCCTTTGCCTAACTTGCTGTTTTTTATTTCCATGTGTCTGGTTATAATTGTATCTGGTTTCCTGACCTTGGAGAAGTCTCCCTTTGTATGAGACATCTTATGTATCTCCACAGCACATTCCCCTCAGTCACTGGAACTATATGTGGACTGTTTGAGTCCTTCTGTTGTGGTGAGTTGACTACTGTGAGTGGTCTGATAGGCTTGATGGGCCTGTGCTCAAACTGGTCGGTTGTCAGGCCTTTCACTATGCAGAGATTGCTAGTGGTTGGTTGGCAGGATTGGGTCGTGAAGCAGTTCACTACAAAATTCCAGTGGGCCTCAGGGATAGTGATGGCTCACTAGTGGGTAGAGTAGGGGCCCAGGAGATCCTCCAGATGATGTTCACTCACTAGCAGGTCAAGCCACGTCCTGGAACTAGTAATGGCCCCATGGCAGGCAGGTCCAGGACCTGGGATCTGGCTGCAGGGGACATCGATCTCAGAGTTGGTGGTTGTGACCAGTTCCTGACAGAGCTGCAGGTCCAAGTATCCCAAAGCCTGCTAGTAGGCAAGGTGGGGCCCAGCTAGTCCCAGGGCTGGTTACTCTGGTTGGGGCAGGGTGATAGCCCAGCTAGCCTTGGGGCTGGTGCTGGCCTGTTGATGGATTGGCTAGGTTCGTAGGCTCTGGGGCTATGGTTTTCCTGGGGCTGGTGTCCACCAGGTGGATGAGGATGGTTTTTATGCTAGAGCAAGCTCACTATGGAGGGTCTGGCAGTTCTGGAGTTGGTGCATGTCCACTTTTGGGTGGCTCTGTTTCCACTGGTCTTTGGCTGCAGGGCTCTGGGGTCCTGGATCTGGTACCTGAGCACTGGCATAGAGGGCCTGATCCTGGATCCCGTGGTGGGCAGAGTTGTTTCTTGTTGGCTGTGGACTCAAGGGGTCTTAAGGCAGCCTGTCTCCTGGTGGGTGGATCCATGTCCTTGTCCAGTTAGTGGCAGTCTGAAAGGCATCTCATATGTAACAAGTCTAAAACCAAGTTCTTAATTCTCCCATTTAAAACTTTGTTCTCTTTAGCCTTTCTCATGTTAATAGATAGCTATTCACCACTCCAGTACTCTTGCCTGGAAAATCCCATGGATGGAGGAGCCTGGTAGGCTGCAGTCCATGGGGTCGCTGAGGGTCGGACACGACTGAGCGACTTCACTTTCACTTTTCACTTTCATGCATTGGAAAAGGAAATGGCAACCCACTCCAGTGTTCTTGCCTGGAGAATCCCAGGGTTGGGGGAGCCTGGTGGGCTGCCGTCTATGGGGTTGCACAGAGTTGGACGCGACTGAAGTGACTTAGCAGCAGCAGCAGTTACCTTTTTCAGTTACTTGGAAAAAAATTTTAAAACCATCCTGAACTTCTCCTGTTACCTCATCTTCATTTCATCATAAAAGCCTTCCAGATATACCTTAATATAGTATCCAGAATTCAATTTCTTATTGCTACTTACAGTATAACCACCTCAGCCCAGAAAACTTTCATAACTCACACAAAATACTCAAATTTTAATGTTTCCATATTTCTGTTCTTGATTCTCAAAGTATTTTCTACCACTGATCCTACAAATCTTTTGAAAATATAAGTTAAATCATATCATCCCTATTCTTTAAACCTTCTCATGGCTTTCCTTCCAAGTAATAATAAAACATAAATTTCCTACTTTTACTTATCAATCCCTATATAATTTTTCTCATTGTTAAATATATGCCTTCATCTTCATCTAATATCCTCCATTTTGCTAACACTTCTCCAGCTACAGTTGTTGGCTTACTGTCCAGTTTTTCATGTTCCATGTAAAGTACCTTTTCATGTAATTGTTTTCGTTCCTGTAAAACCTATCTCACACATATGCCCGGCACTTTCTTCTTCAGAAAATGTCATCAATACTCTCCAAATATACTAAAGAGTTCTCTAAACACTTCTTCAAAAATATCAACAGCACTCTCCACTTTCTAGTTCCTTGCTGTGATTTATTTTCCTTTATATAATAGAACTGGGGCTTTCCTGATAGCTCAGTTGGTAAAGAATCCGGCTGAAATGCAGGAGACCCTGGTTCAATTCCTGGGTCAGGAAGATTACCTGGAGAAGGGAAAGGCTACCCACTCCAGTATTCTGACCTGGAGAATTCCATGGACTGTATAGTTCATGGGGTTGCAAAGAGTCGGACATGACTGAGGGACTTTCATTTTTATATAATAGAACTGAAACTAGTTTATATATATTATATGTAATTGCTTATGTTTTATTGCGTTTCTT
Source organism: Tragelaphus eurycerus (assembly GCA_935064755.1). Classification (NCBI taxonomy): domain Eukaryota; kingdom Metazoa; phylum Chordata; class Mammalia; order Artiodactyla; family Bovidae; genus Tragelaphus; species Tragelaphus eurycerus. Next base: position 1,145,734 of record CAKXYN010000168.1, on the reverse strand, counting down.
CTCCCACTAGAGTATAAGACCCAAAAAGTACTTTTCTTCTCTGTCTTTTGGTTTTATGTATCCCCAGTTTCTATAATACATAATTGTGTCAGTCTTTCTCTTTCCCTCAACCCCATTCTTCCTTTGTTTCTCTCGATCTCTTTCTCCACGTTATTGGCTTTAGAGTTGAGTCTCTTGGAGTTTAATCTTCATTTTATGACTTACAGTTATTTTGGCATTTTTATTATTCTATGTGATTATTTTAATATAACAACTTGAAATATACTAAAATATGTATTTCATATGGAAATATGTATTTCATATGGAAATAAATATTTCATATGGAAACAGTGAGAAACTTTATTTTTGGGGCCCCAAAATCACTGCAGAGGGTGACTGCCACCATGAAATTAAAGGATGCTTGCTCCTTGGAAGAAAAGCTATGATCAAGCTAGGTAGAATATTAAAAAGCAGAGATATTACTTTACCAACAAAGGTCCATCTAGTCAAAGGTACTGTTTTTCCAGTAGTGATGTATGGATGTGAGAGTTGGACTATAAAAAAAGCTGAGTGCTGAAGAATTGATGCTTTTGAACTGTGGTGTTGGAGAAGACTCTTGAGAGTCCCTTGGACTGCAAAGAGAGTCAGTCTTGAAAGAGAACAGTCCTGAATATTCATTGGCAAGACTGATGCTGAAGCTGAAGCTCCAATGCTTTGGCTACCTGATGTGAAGAACCAACTCATTGGAAAAGATCCTGATGCTGGGAAAGTTTGAAGATGGGAGAAGAAGGGGACAACAGAGAATGAGATGGCTGGATGACATCACCAACACAATGGCCATGAGTTTGAGTAGGCTTCAGGTGTTGGTGATGTATAGGGAAACCTGGTGTGCTGCAGTCCATGGGGTCACAAAGAGTCGGACAAGACTGAGCGACTGAATTGAACTGATAACTTTGTACATATTATTTAATCACTTAGTAATTTTAGTACTTAAAGTATTTTGATTGATCTTAATAAAAATAAATGATCATGTGCAAATTTAAGATTTTAGTAGTTAATTTAGATATTTTACTGATGTGATTTTTATGCATTAAACTCATGATAGTTACATATATACTGATGATTGTAACTTTTATTACCAAAAAAGATATTTATTCAATTTAATGAATTTTCACTCAATTCTGTTTTATCTCATATTGATATTAGCATTTATTATATATGCCTTCACCAGTATGTTAATACATTCAACACATAATGTCATAACCATGAATTAAAGTTGAGGTTAATTCATAAAATAATGGCTATCGCAGAAAAACTATTGTCATTATGAAGCTTAAACTAAATGGAAAATTCCTCGTATCCATTTACTTTTTTTTAGATATCTAATTAAAAAGTAAAGCTTATTTTTGAAAAGTTAATACACAAACATATTAGAAGAGCTCAAAAATTTCAAGTTCAACTTATGTCTCTCAGAGGAACCAGTTTTACCTGTTTTGTATGTATGTGTTCTTATAAAATGGAGAAGGAAATGGCAACCCACTCCAGTGTTCTTGCCTGGAGAATCCCAGGGACAGGGGAGCCTGATGGGCTGCCATCTATGGGGTCACACAGAGTCGGACACGACTGAAGTGACTTAGCATTCTTGTAAAAATAATCTATAATTATATAAGTGCTTACATATACATATTCCTTTGTTCTCTTTTATCCAAACAGTAGCATGTTTATTCCTACTTAATGCTTTGATTGTCATTCTACATATAAGCTGCCTTCTTTTTATAAGTTTATTTTAATTTGATATTTAAGTTTATATACATTATAAAAATATCTCTACATTTTCCTCCACCTACCCAACATTTTATAGTTTTGATGTCACAGATTATATTTGTATATTTTATACATCTATACAAATATTTGTAGTTACAGTTATTTTTTATGATTTTCATCTATTTAACCTTCACCCAAGCTTTGTGATTCACCTACCACCTTTACAACATTAAATCATTCTGATTTTTAAAAGAATTACCCGGTAATTCTGGTAAAAATATTTATCAAATATTTACCATTGCAAATAAGATTTACACTTTCATATGTTTTCCTACTACTAATTAATGCTCTTTTACTTCAGCTTAAAGAAGTCCATTTAACATTTCTTGTAAGGCCAATCATAATGAACTCCACTAGCTTTTCTAGCTTTTTTTTTTTTTTTGGTCTGGAAAAGTCTTTTTCTTTAACTCTGAAGGACCATTTTCCAATAGCATATTATTATTTGGCAGTTTTTTTTTTCCTTCAGTACTTTGATGCCTTCTTTTTAAGAGCTAATTAATATTTCATTGCACCAATGTACCAAATCAACCAAACCTCAATTCATGGACAGTCATATTTACAATCTTTCTCAATTATAAACTACTACTATGGATGTTGTGGTAAGCTTGATGGGTCTCTAGTCAAGTTGGCTGGTTGCCAGGTCCTGCATTGCAGAGAATCCTTTATAGGATTGGTCATGAAGAACTTCACTGCAGAGTCCCAGGGAGCTGTGGGGGTAGTGCTGGCTCACTAGTGAGTGAAGTTGGGGTCCAGGAGATCCTGGAGATGGTGTTACCCACCAATAGGTGAAACCAGGTCCCGGGACTGAACATCTTTTCACTTGCTTATTTTCCATTTTTATATCTTCTTTGTGAAGTATCTGTTCAGATCCTTTGCCCATTTTAAAATTGGGTTCTTTCTTATTGTTGAGTTTAAATAATTCTTTGCGTATTTGGGATACAAGTTGTTTACCAGATATACATTTTGCATAGACCTTCCCCCTGTATTTTGATACTCTTAATATTGTCTCTCACAGAGCCAAGGTCTTTTATCTTAATAAATTTCAACATAATTTTTTTTTCTTAAAGGCATCACCCTGTAGGTGCCTCTAAAAACTCATGGCCAAACACAAAGTCAACTAGATTTTCTCCTGTGTTATCTTTTATAATTTTTATACTTTTTCATTTTACATATAGATATTTACAGGTAATTTTTGTGAAATGTATGAGGTCTATGTCTAGATTATTTTTTTCTTCATATGGATGTCTAGTTGTTCCAGCATTACTTGTTGAAAAGACTATTCTTTCTCAATTGAGCTGCCTTTGCTCTTTTGTCAAAGATCAGTGGACTATATCTGTGCGACTATTTCTGGGCTTTCTATTCTTTTCGACTGATATTTGTGTCTGTTCTTTTTCTAATATATGCTGTCTTTGTTATGGTAGCTTTCAGATTGGGTTGCATCATTCCAACTTTTTGGTACTGTGTTGGCTATTTGGGGTCTTCAGCCTTTCCATATAAACTTTATCATCAGTTTGTTGATATTTATAAATAAACTTGTTGAGATTTTGATTGGGTTACATTGAACATATTGATCAAGTTGGGTAGAATTGACAGCTAATTTTATTGTCTTCCAACTCAAATTCATAATATTCTTCCATTTATATCTTGCTAGATTTTGTTAATCAGAATTTTGAAGTTTTCTACATGTATATCTTGTACATATTTTAGATTCATACCTAGGTGTTATTTTTATATATGATAATGTGTTATTTTACATTGTAGGTATTTATGAAAGCAGTTGACTTATTAACTTTGTATATTGTAATCTTTCTGTAATCACTTATAGTTCCAGAGTTATTTTTTAACTCAGATTTTCTACATGAACAATTTTTATCTATGAACAAAATGACTTTTATTTGTTCCTTTCCAATATGTTTAACATTTATTGTCTTTTTAATTTTATTAGCTATTACTTCTAGTACAATGTTGAAAAGAGTGATGAGAGGGGATATCTGTGCCTTAGCAGGAGAGATTCTGCTTTCTAAACATTAAGTATGATGCTAGCTGTAGGGTTTTTATAAATGCTCTTTATCAAGTTTAGGATGTTCTCCCTTTAATCCTAGTTGGTTTAGAGTTTTTTTTTTTTTTTAAACATAATTGATTTACAGTATTGTGCTAATTTCAGGCATAAGCAAAGTGATTTAGTTATATATATATTCCATTATAAGTTATTAAAAGATACTGAATATAATTTCCTGTTATACTGTAAATCCTTGTTACTTATCTGTTTAACATATAGAACTTTGTATCTGTTTATTCCATACATCTAATTTATTATACCTCACCACCCCTTTATTAACCATAAATTTGTTTTCTATTTCTGTATGTTACTATTTTGTATATAGATTATTTTGTGTTGTTTAAATTCCATATGTAACTGGTATCATATTTGTTTTCTGTCTGGCTTACTTCACTAAGTATAATATTTTCTCAGTCCATCCATGTTACTCTATATGACACTATTTCCTTTTATGACCAAGTAGTGTGTATGTATACATATACATATATACATAAATGTATACATACACAGCACATCTTGTTAAGCCAATCTTCTGTTAAGAGACATTTGGATTGCTTCTATGTCTTGGCTCTTGTAAGTAGTGCTTCTATGAACATTACAGTATGTGTATCTTTTTGAATTAAAGATTTTGTTTTTCCCAGATATATATCCAGGATTGGGATTGATGCATAATACAATGGCTCTATTTTTAGTTTTTTAAGGAAAATCCATAGCATAATCCATAGTGGCCCCACCAGTTTACACTGCACCAACAATGTAGAAGGGTCCCCCATTCTCCACACTCTCTCCAGCATTTGTCACTTGTATACTGTAAAACAAAAATTAATTTATTTATGGTTGCCCCGAGTCTATGTTGCTGCATGTAGGCTTTCTCAAGTTGCCGTGAGCAGAGGCTGCTCTTCCTTGTGGTACATGGGCTTCTCACTACAGGGCTTCTCATGTTGTGGTACACAGAACCTAGATATGTGGACTCAGTAGTTGTGGCTTGCAGGCTCTAGAGCACAGTCTCAGTAGCTGTGGCACAGAGGCTTTAGTTATCCCACAGCATGCTGGATCAGGGATTGAACCCATGTCTACTGCACTGGCAGGTGGATTCCCATCCACTGTACCACTGGAGAAGTTCCTATAGACTTTTTGATGATAGCCACGTTGACTATCTCACTGTGGTTTTTATTTGCTAATTATTCTCTGATAATTAACTATGTTGAACATCTTTTCATGTGCCTATTTACCATATGTATGTCTTCTTTGGGAAAATGTCTATTTGGGTCTTCTGCCCATTTTTTGATTTTTTTTTTTTTTTCCAGCATTGAGTTGCATGAGTTGTTTGTATATTTTGGATATTAACCCCTTATTAGTTGTATCATTACAAATATTTTCTCCCATTCTGTAAGTTGTCTTTTTATTTTGTTGATGATTTCTTTTGCTGTGAAAAAGCTTGTAAGTATGATAGGTCCCATTTGTTTAGTTTTGCTTTGGGAGACTAAGCTAATAATATAACTAAGATTCACGTCAAAGAAAATTTTGCCTATGTTCTCACCTAGGAGTTTTATAGTGGTATGCCTTATATTTAGAGCTTTAAATCATTCTGAGTTTATTTTTATACATGGTGTGAGACAGTTCTAACTTCATTGATTTACATGTAGCTACCCAACTTTCTCAACAAAAATAGCTTTCTTTGCTTTTGAAGAGATTGTGTTTCTTCCATTGAATATTCTTGTCTTCTTTGTCATAGGTTAATTGACCTTAGTTGCATGGGAATATTTCAAGGCCCTCTGTCTGTTCCATCAATCTGTATTTCTGCTTTGTGCCAGCATCACACTATTTTGATTACTGTAGCTTTGTAATATGATCTGAAATCTGAGAAGGTTATATGTCCTCTTCCCTTCCAAATTGGATACTTTGTTTTCCTTTTCTAATTTCTGTGGCTAGGACTGCCAATACTATGTTGAATAGCAATGGTGAGAGTTGGCATCCTTGTTTTGCTTCTGAATTTGGTGGGAAGGCTTCCAGCTTTTCACTGTTGAGTATTATGTGACTGTTGGTTTCTTGTAAATGGCTTCTATTATGTTGAGGTATCTTCCATCTATAAACACTTTGATGAAAGTTTTTATCATAAGGAGAAGTTGAATCTTCTTAAATGCTTCTTAATCAATTGAGGTGATCATGTATCTTTTGTCCTCCTTTTTGTTAATGTGGCTATCACATTCATTTGCATATGTTAAACAATTCTTATGACACTGGAATAAATTGAACTTTATCATAGTGTATGCTATTTATGTATGGTTGGTTCAGTTTGATAACATTTTGTTGAAGATTTTTGCATTCATATGCCTCAAAAATACTGACCTGTGTGTGTGTGTGTGTTTTGTTTTTTGTTTTTTTTTTTGTAGTTTCTTTGACTGTATTTGATATTGCATGCTGTCACTTCAGTCATGTCCAACTCTTTGAGACCCTATGGACTGTAGTCTGCCAGGCTCATCTGTCCATGGGATTTTTCCAACCATGAATACTGTAGTTGGTTGGAAATACTGGGTTGCCATTTCCTCCTCCAGGGGATCTTTCTGATCCAGGGATTGAACTCACATCTTTTATGTCTCCTGCATTGGCAGGCAAATACTTTCACACTAGCACCACCTATTTGGTATTAGGGTGATGATGGTTTCACAGAATGCATTTAGGCATGTTCTCTCCTTTTCAGTTTTTTTGTTTGTTTGTTTGTTTGATAGAATTGCCCAGTGAAGCCATCTGGTCCTGGACTTTTGTTTGAAGAGTTTCTGTTATTATTCTTTTAATTACAAATTCTGTTTCACTTCTATTGATTGGACTGTTCAAATGATCTGATACTTCTTGACTCAGTTTTGGTAGGTTGTATGTTTCTGCAGTCATTCATTTCATCTAGGTTGTCAAATTTGTTGGCATATAACTGGTAATAGTATTCTCATGATTTTTGTATTCCTGTGGTATGGATTGTTATTTCTCCTCTTTCATTTTTTATTTTATTTGGGTCCTCTCTTTTCTTGGTGAGTCTGGCTTGAGGTTTGTTGATTTTGCTAATTTTTTCAAACCACAAATCTTGGTGTTCTTGATATTTTATTTTGTAAGTTTTATTCCCTTTCTCTCTGATCTTTATTGTTTCATTCTTTCTTCTGACCTTAGGTTTTGTTTGTTCTTTTTCTAATTCTTTTAGGTTGTATTCTAGGTTGTTTGAGATTTTTCTTGTTTCTTAAGGAAGGCATGTATCACTATGACCTTTCCTCTTAGAATTGCTTTCGATGCATCTCATTGATTTGGTAAGGCTGTCTTTTTCATTTGTCTGATTTCTTCTTTTATTTTTTCATTGACAATTAGTTTCTGGGTAGCATGTTGTTTATTTTCCATGTATGTGTGTGTGTGTTTCCCCTGCCCCCACAGTTTTCTTTTTGTGTGTGTGTGTGAGTGTGTGTGTAGTTGATTTCTAGTTTCATATAATTGTGATCTGGAAGGATGTTTGATATGATTTCTGTCTTCTTAAATCTGTTGAGGCTTGTTGTGTGTTCTGGTATGTGGTTTACCCAAGAGTACATTCCATATATTCTTAAAGAGAATGTATATACTGGTTTATTTATTTTTGATATAGTGTCCTGTCAATTTCAATTAAGTCTGGCTTGTTAACTGTGTCATTTAGGACTTGTGTTGTCTTACTGATTTTGTCTGAATTATCTGTCCATTGATATTTGTGGGGTCTTAAAGTCTTCTACTGCTGCTGCTGCTGCTGCTAAGTCACTTCAGTCGTGTCTGACTCTGTGTGACCCCACAGACGTCAGCCCACCAGGTTCCCCCGTTCCTGGGATTCTCCAGGCAAGAACATTGGAGTGGGTTGCCATTTCCTTCTCCAATGCGTGAAAGTGAAAAAGTGAAAGTGAAGTGACTCAGTCATGTCCGACTCTTAGCGACCCCATGGACTGCAGCCCACTAGGCTCCTCCATCCCATGGGATTTTCCAGGCAAGAGTACTGGAGTGGGGGTGCCATTGCCTTCTCTGAAAATCTATTATTGTTCAATTGCTCAGTTGTGTCTGAATCTTTGCAACCCCATGGACAGCAGCACACCAAGCTTACCTGACCTTCAGCATCACACAAAATTTGCTCAAACTCATGTCCATTGAGTTGATGATGCCATCAAGCCTTTCATCATCTGTCACCATCTGCTCCTTCCTTCAATCATTCCAAGCATCAGGGGTGTCAGCTCTTTGCATCAGGTGGCCAAAGTATTGGAGTTTCAGCTTCAGCATCATTCCTTCCAATGAATATTCAAGGTTGATATCCTTTAGGAATCACTGGTTTGATCTCCTTGTCCAAAGGAATCCCAGAGTCTTCTTAAGCATCACAGTTTGAAAGCATCAGTTCTTTGGTGCTCACCTTTCTTTATGGTCCAGCTCACATCTGTATGTGGCTACTGGAAAAAATCATAGCTTTGACTAAATGGATCTTTGTTGGAAAATTGATGTCTCTGCTCTTTAATATTCTGTTTAGGTTTTTCATAGCTTTTATTCCAAGGAGCAAGCATGTTTTGATTTAATGGCTGCCATCATCATCTACAGTGATTTTGGAGCCCAGAAAAATAAAGTCTGTCATGGTTTCCACTTTTCTCCCATCTATTTGCCATGAATTGATGGGATTTGATGCCATTATCTTAGTTTTCTGAATGTGGAGTTTTAAGACAGCTTTTTCACTCTTCTCTTTGTTTCATCAACAAGCTCTTTAGTTCCTCTTCACTTTCTGCCATAAGGGTGGTGGCATGTGTATATCTGAGGTTATTTATATTTCTCCTGGCAATTTTGATTCCAGTATATGATTAATCCAATATGTTATTTCACATGATAAATTATGCATACAAGTTAAATAAGCAGGTGACAATATACAGCCTTTACGTAAGCTTTTCCCAATTTTGAACCGTTCATTTTTTCTGTGTCTGGTTCAAACTTGTTTCTTGACCTGCATAAAAGTGTCTCAGGAGGCAGGTAAGGCAGTCTGGTATTCCCATCTCTTTAAGAATTTTCCATAGTTTGTTGTGATGCACACAGTCAAAATCTTTAGTGTAGTCAATGAAGCAGATGTTTTTCTGGAATTTTCTTGCTTTATCTATGACCCCACAGATGTTGGCAATTTGGTCTCTGGTATTATTGTCAATGTCTTCCTATATTTCTCTTAATACTCATTTTATATATCTAGGTGCTCCCATATTGAGTGCACATATGATAATAAATATTGTAGTCTCTTTTGTATTAATGCTTTTTATATAATGTCCTTTTTTTAATGAACTTTTCTAAAGTCCGTTTTGTCTTATGTGAACATACCTACTCCAGCTTCTTGTCATTTCCCTTTCTATGAATTATATTTTCCCATCTCCTTACTTTTAGTCTGTATGTATTTCACTCTGAAATTAGTATTTTGTGGACAGCATTTATATGTTTTTAAATGGAATCTGTAACTCTGTGTCTTTTGATGGGAACATTTTGTCCTTTAGCATTCAAAGTCATTATTGTTAAGTGTATACCTATTGCCATTTTATTTCTTGTCTTCAAGTTGTTTTGTAGTTCTTCATTTTGTTGTTTTTTTCTTTTGTGGTTTAATGATTTACTTTTATAGTATGCATGGATATTTTCTGTTTGGTTCTTGGAATCTATTACATGTTTTCAATTTGTAGTTAACATGAAGTTGAACTATGTTGACCTATACCTATTTACCTTATTTATTTTTTTTTTATTGTCAACCAACAGAATTTATTTATTTATTTATTTATTTTTATCAAGAATAGTCATTCAAGTTCGAACACATTTTAAAAGATTTACTTTTGGGACTTCCCTGGTTGTCCAGTGATTAAGATTTCTTGCTTTCACTGTAGGGAGAATGGGCTTGATCGCTAATCAGGAAAGTAGGATGTCCTTATGCCATGTGACATGGCCAAAAGATTAATAAAAGACCTACTTTTTTTTATACATCCCTCTCTCACAGTTTACGATTTTGATTTTTTACTTTACTTCTTCATGCTTATCCTTTTACTGTTAATTATAGTTATAATCACTCTTACAATTGTTTTTATTATTTTTAAATCTCTGTGCTGGTTCATTGAAATGATATTCAGCCTTTTACATATGTCTTTCATATTGTGATTTTCCCTTCCTTTAGATTCTTGCTTCCTTTCTCTTTACAGAAGTGTTTTCAATATTTCTTTTAAAGTAGGTTTCCTATTGATGAATTCTCTTAGTATTTGCTTGCCTGAGAAATTCTTTGTATATCCTATTCTAAATGTTAATGTTGCTGAGTAGGTATCCTAAGCTGCAGGTTTTATCCTTTCAGAACTTTCAATGCCATTCCCTTCTGGCCTGCACGGTTTCTTCAGAGAAATCAACTGATAGCATTATGGGGGTTTCTTGATAAGAAACTCTTCCTTTTTCTTGCTTTCTTTAGAATCCTCTCTTTATCTTTCACGTTTGTCACTTTAATTATGGTATATCTTGGTGTGAGTCTGTTTGGGTTCTCCTTGGTTTGGATCTTCTGGGCTTCCTGTACCTGAGTATGGAAGTTTTCAACCATAATTTCTTCATATACATTTTTGACTCATTCTTTCTCTCCTCTCCTCCTGGAACCCATATTATATGTAAGTTGGCACACTTTATACTATCCTGTAGATCTCATATGTTACTTTAATTTCTTCCCTTTCATTTGTCTGTCTGCTCAGCTGATTAGGTATTTTTCATTATTCTATCATCCAGATCATGTTTTTATTCTTTGGTAATTTAGTTTACTTTTCATTGGTTTTCTTAAATTGGTTTTTAATCTTTTCAAGTGAATTTTATATTTTTGATTTGCTCATCTTTATGGTTTTTAGTTCCACCTTACAGTGATTTGCATTTCTATGAACAATCTTTATTAATTCCTTTAGCAATTTATTATCTCCTTTTTGAACTGGGGATGTCTACTGGACTGGTGAGGTCTTTTCTGTCTTTTTTTTTTTTTTTAATTGGGACTAGTTTCTCTGATTTTTCATTGTACTTTATTTTGTTTCTGTGAATTTAGGGGAAATAATTATCTACTGTGGGTGAAGATATGTTTTTATGTGGGAGCCTCCTTTTTTTTTACTGTGTGTTAAATATTTTTGGTGTAAGGTCTGGTTTTGTTATGGGTGTCACCCATATTTTCCTCAGAGTGTACTGGCTTTTGTCCCCTTGAGACAGAGTGTGATTGATGTTGTTGTGTCTAGAATCTACACTATATGTGAGGTAGAGCTTTCTCTTTGCTCCATGGCTGTCACTGCCTGTCAGAGGTTGGGTCTGATTCCTGGTTGCTGAAGTAGAAGCCGGGAGGGTCAGGTCTGATCAAGTTCCATTGTTGTTGAGTATGTGCCCTGCCTTCTTCAAGAGAGATGATTACTGAAGCAAGTGAGGCTCATGAGGTTACAGCAAACCTAAGCACCACTATGTAGGTGTCCCAAGTTCCATTCAGAAGCAGCTCAGGGTAACATTCCTTTCTCTCTTGTGTTCATCCCAGATCTAGTACAGTGCAGTGATGTGGAGTTGGCTATGGATCAAGACATTGTCAGTACAGGAGTTTAAGTGGCTGCACTGTTGCCTGAGATCGATACTGTCTCTGTGGTACACAACTCCCATATATTTCTGCCCCAGATGTAGCACTAAGCTGTGGTGTGCAGCAGGAAGAGCCAGGATACTTTCCTTTGTGGAGTGAGTGACTGCATGCCCTCATCCAAGATCTGTCTGCTGGAAATTCAATACCTAGCCACTGCATTTTTAGTTCTGGCCTCACTCAGATCACATTCCAAGCCCTCCTGTATATCTCTGTGTAGCTAGACTGAGTTCTCTTCCAGGGTCTATTTAGCAAAGATTCAGCGATTAGCCACTGCACTTTTTTTGTGGTGCCACATGGTATGTGCACTGACAGTGTCTGCCCAGCTAGAAATACCAGCTCCAGGTGTGCACTGACAGTCATTTCTGTGGCCAGATCACAACTTAGGTGACCCCATCTGTCTCTGCACAGCTAGAACAAGTCTTTGTCCTGATTTCATGCCCGGCTGTGGTATGAAGTGAGTTTGTGCCTTCAGATTGGGAAGTATGTTGAGGTGGCAGTCACTAGTGCAAACAATCTTTGTCCTATTTGTCAGGAAGTCAGTATGTGTGCACTCCTTTCAAGTGAGTCCAGGCATCTGTAGTCCTTTTGCAGTTTACTTTCTAGCAGGCAAGTTTTGTATCATCCATATAAGACACTGGGACTGGAATGGGGAGATCGTGACTCAATCTGTTCCCTCACCAGTGGGACGGTCTGCCTATAAGGACTTTCTCTTTCTTATAGATCCCTCCCAGGGGCACAGGTTCCCACTAAATTCCTTTTTCCCCCTCATCCTACTCAGTTACATGGAGATCTTTCTTGAAGGTGTATTTTTTTTTTTTTTTTTTGTATATGAGATCTTCTCCCAGTATCCGGTTTTCCATGAGAATTGTTCCATGTGTCAACACATTTCTGATGTGGGTCTGGGAGAGGTAAGCTCCATATCCTCTTACTCCACCTTATTAATCCACCTCTCCTCCATTTACATTTTTAAAACTTTTTATTTTTTATTGGAGTATATAGTTGGTTATCAAAGTTTCAGCAAATTAATTCAGTTATATGTCTGTGTATATATATTCTTTTTCAAATTATTTCCTGTTTAGGTTGTAGTATAATATTGAACAGAGTTACCAGTGTTATACAGTTAAGTCCTTGTTGGTTATACATTTAAAATATAACAGTATGTACTTGTCAGTCCCAAATGCCCTAAGGATCCCCCTTACCCTTTTCCCTGGTAACCATAAATTTGTCCTCTAAGTCTGTGAGTCTGTTTTGTAAATAAACTCATATATATCATAAGATATTTATCTTTTTCTGACTTCACTTAGATATGACAACTTCTAAGTCCATCCATGTTGCTGGCAAATGACATTGTTTAATTCTTTTTACCTGGCTGAGTAATATTCCATGGTATATATGTATCACATCTTTATTCCTCTATCTACATTTAGGTTTCTTCCATTTCTTGGCTATTGTAAACAGTGCTTCAGTGAATACTGAGGTGCATGTATCTTTTCAAATTATGCTGTTCTCAGGATATATACAAGTGAGATTGCTTGATCATATAGTAACTCTATTTTTAAATTTTAATGAACCTCCACACCATTCTCCACAGTGATTGTACCACTTAACAGTCTCACCAACAGTGTAGGAGGATTCCCCTCACTCCAAAGTCTCTCCAGTGTTTATTTATTGTGGGTTTTTGATGATAGCCATTCTGACTGGTGATACCTCATAGTTTTGATTTGCATTTTTGTACTAATTAGCAGTGCTAAACATATTTTCATGTGCCTATTGTCTATCTTTCTGTCTTCTTTTGACAAATGTCTATTTAGGTATTCTGCCCATGTTTTGATTGGGTTGTTTATTTTTATGTTCCCTGGTGGCTTGGATGGTAAAGCGTCTGCCTACAGTGCAGGAGACCTGGGTTCAATCCCTGGGTCTGGAAGATCACCTGGAGAAGGAAATGGCAAACCACTCCAATCTTCTTGCCTGCAAAATCCCATGGATGGTGGAACTTAGTAGGCTACAGTCCATGGGGTTGCAAAGAGTTGGACATGACTGAGTGACTTTAACTTTCACTTTTAAAGCCACATCAGCTGTTTGTAAATTTTTTTAGACTAATCCAGATTAATCCCTTGTTGGTCACATCGTTTGCAAATGTTTAATGCCATTCTGTGGGTTTTCTTTTCATTTTGTTTATGACTTTCTTTGCTGCTCAAAAGCTTTTAAATTTAATTAGGTCCCATTTGTTTATTTTTGTTTTTATTTCCATTATATGGGAGATAAATTGAAAAAGATATTGTTGCAATTTTAGTCAAAGATCATTCTGCCTGTGTTTTCTCTTAGGAGTTTGATAATGTCTGGCCTCATATTTAGGTCTTTAATTGATTTTGAATTTATTTTTGTGTATATTGTTAAAGAGTGTTACACTTTGTAGCAGACAGTCTTATATCCTTGGTAGATTAATTGATGATAGGTGCATGGGTTTATTTCTGAGTTTTCCATATTGTTCCATTGACCTATATTTGTATTTTTGAGCCAGTACCATACTGTTTTGCTGACAATAGTTTTGTAAAACAGTCTAATCAGGGAACCTGATTTCCTCCACATCCATTTTACTTTTTCACACTTCTTTTGGCTATTCTTTGGTTTCTATATCTCCATACAAATTTTACATGAAAAATACAATTGACCATTGATAAGGGTTACATTGAATTTGTAGATTTCCTTTGGTAGTGTGGACATTTGACAATTTGATATTACAGTGTCTGCAGAAAAACTTTGAATATACCTACTTATTGTTAATTTTTTGCCCTGTACTTTTATACTAATAGAACAACAGACATGAAGTAATACAATATGGAAATACTTAATTTAAAAACATCTACCCCAATTATTTTTCTGGGCTCCAAAATCACTGCAGATGGTGACTGCAGCCATGAAATTAAAAGACGCTTACTCTTTGGAACGAAAGTTATGACCAACCTAGATAGCATATTCAAAAGCAGAGACATTACTTTGCCAACAAAGGTTCGCCTAGTCAAGGCTATGGTCTTTCCTGTGGTCATGTATGGATGTGAGAGCTGGACTGTGAAGAAGGCTGAGCGCCGAAGAATTGATGCTTTTGAACTGTGGTGTTGGAGGAGACTCTTGAGAGTGCCTTGGACTGCAAGGAGATCCAACCAGTCCATTTTGAAGGAGATCAGCCCTGGGATTTCTTTGGAAGGAATGATGCTGAAGCTGAAACTCCAGTACTTTGGCCACCTTATGCGAAGAGTTGACTCATTGGAGAAGACTCTGATGCTGGAAGGGATTGAGGGCAGGAGGAGAAGGGGACGACAGAGGATGAGAAAGCTGGATGGCATCACTGACTCAATCGATGTGAGTCTGGGTGACCTCCAGGAGTTGGTGATGGACAGGGAGCCCTGGCGTGCTGCGATTCATGGGGTCGCAAGGAGTTGGACCTGACTGAGCGACTGATCTGATCTGATCTGACCCCAATTAATATTTTAAAGTATTTTAAAATATTTTAGTTAAAGTATTTTATTGCTTACTGATATTTATATTTTCTAAGTATTTTTCCCTCACTTAAGTTCAGTCACTCAGTCGTGTGTGACTCTTTGCAACCCCATGGACTGCAGCACGTCAGGCCACCCTGTCCATCACCAACACCTAGAGTTTACTCAAACTAATATCCATCGAGTAAGTGATGCCATCCAAACATTTCATCCTCTGTTGTCCACTTGACTTCCTGCCTTCACTCTTTCCCAGTATCAGGGTCTTTTCAAGTGAGTCAGTTCTTCAAATCCGCTGGCCAAAGTATTAGAGTTTGAGCTTCAGCATCAGTCCTTCCAATGAATATTCAGGACTGATTTTCTTTAGGATGGACTGGTTGGATCTCCTTACAATCCAAGAGATACTCAAGAGTCTTCTCCAACACTACAGTTCAAAAGCATCAATTCTTTGGCTCTCAGCTTTCTTTCTAGTCCAACTCTCACATCCATACATGACTACTGGAAAAACCACAGATTTGACTAGATGGATTTTGTTGGCAAAGTAATGTCTCTGCTTTTTAGTATGCTGTCTAGGTTGGTCATAACTTTTCTTCCAAGGGGTGTCCTTTTATTTCATGGCTGCAGTCACCAACTGCAGTGATTTTGGAGCCCAGAAAAATAAAGTCTGACACTGTTTCCACTGTTTCTTCATCTATTTGCCAGGAATTTGCCAGGAAGTGATGGGACCAGATGGCATGATCTTAGTTTTCTGAATGTTGAGCTTTAAGAAAACTTTTACAGTCTCCTCTTTCACTTTCATCAAAAGGCTCTTTAGCTCTTCGCTTTCTGACATAAGGATGGTGTCATCAGTATATCTGAGGTTATTGACATTTCTCCCAGCAATCTTGATTCCAGCTGTGTTTCATCCAGCCCAGTGTTTCTCATGATGTACTCTGCATACAAATTAAGTAAGTAGGGTGACAATATACAGCCTTGACATACTGCTTTCCCTATTGGAACCAGTCTGTTGTTCATGTCTTGCTTCCTGGCCTGCATAAAGATTTCTCAAAAAGCAGGTCAGGTGGTCTGGTATTCCCACCTCTTTCAGAATTTACCACAGTTTGTTGTTATCCACACTGTCAAAGACTTTGACATAATAAATAAAGCAGAAGGAGAAATTTTCTGGAACTCTTGCTTTTTCGATGATACTGCAGATGTTGGCAATTTGATCTCTGGTTCCTCTGCCTTTTCTAAAACCAGCTTGAACATCTGGAAGTTCACAGTTGTTGTATTGTTGAAGCCTGGGTTGGAGAATTTTGAGCATTACTTTACTAGAGTGTGAGATAGGTGAAAATGTGTAATACTTTGAGCATTCTTTGGCATTGCCTTTCTTTGGGATTGGAATGAAAACTGACCTTTTCCAGTCTTATGGCCACTGCTGAGTTTTCCAAATTTGCTGGCATATTGAGTGTAGCACTTTCACAGCATCATCTTTTAGGATTTGAATTAGCTCACCTGGAATTACATCACCTCCACTAGCTTTGTTTGTAGTGATGCTTCCTAAGACCCATTTGACTTCCCATTCTAGGATGTCTGGCTCTAGGTGACTGATCATACCATTGTGATTATCTGGCTCATGAACATCTTTTTTGTACAGTCCTGTGTATTCTTGCCACCTCTTCTTAATATCTTCTGCTTTTGTTAGGTCCATACCATTTCTGTCCTTTATTGTGCTTATCTTTGCATGAAATTTTCCCTTGGTATCTCTAATTTTCTTGAAGAGATCTCTAGTCTTTCCCATTCTATTGTTTTCCTCTTATTTATTTGCACTGATCACTGAGGAAGACTTTCTTATCTCTCCTTGCTCTTCTTTGGGACTGCATTCAAATAGGTCTATATTTCCTTTTCTCCTTTGCCTTTCATTTCTCTTCTTTTCACAGCTATTTATAAGGCCTCCTCATACAACCATTTTGCCTTTTTTCATTTCTTTTTCTTGGGCATGGTCTTGATCCCTGCCTCCTGTACAATGTCACAGACCTTCATCCATAGTTCTTCAGGCACTCTATCAGATCTAATCCCTTGAATCTATTTCTCACTTCCACTGTATAATCACAGGGAATTTGATTTAGGTCATACCCAAATGGTCTAGTCATTTTCTATACTGCTTCAACTTAAGTTTTTGTGACCCCATAGACTATAACCCACCAGGCTCCTCTGGAATTCTCCAGGCAAGAATACTGAAGTGGATTGTCGTTCCCTTCTCCAGGGTATCTTCCTGACCCAGGGATTGAACCCAGGTCTCCTGTATTGTAAGAAAATTCTTTACCATCTGAGCCACTGGTTATCTAGTGTTTTTCCCAATTTGCAATTTTCTCCTGAGTAGTCATTCCCCTTTCAAGAATGTTTTCTTCACTCCAGATGCATTGGGTACTAATTTAAATTTCAAACAACACAAATGGATTCTGGATAACTTCAGAACAAATAAGTTCATTTGAAAAATATCTGGTACCATACAGAACTGAAGGAAAAACATACTGAGTCAGGATTGGAAAACAAGTATGCATGAATCTGAAAAACTAGGCCAAAGTGATTTTATAGGAACATTCTGTTTAGAGTGATCCAGTTGGATCTAATATCAACAGGAATGTGACACTATTTTTTGACTGATAAATAATTTTTCAACTTTCCTCACATCTTGTACCTACTTCCTCAAAGCTTTAGAGTGCATCATTGTGCATCAGTTAGGCAGAAACTAAATTGTGAACTAAGAATCAGGCTATCAGGAACAATGGAGAAGACCTGGCTCTTTGGTTTGTAGTTGCAGCAGGTTATTGATTTTTTTGAGACACCCACCCAGGGATGCATCTTTCCTGCTATAGAATGTAAAGGATTTGTAGCTCTACCTTGGACTTCTAGGTGGCATTAGTGGTAAAGAAACCTGCCTGCCAGTGCAGGAGAAGTAAGAGGTGCAATGTTCAATCCCTGGGTTGGGAAGATCCCCTGGAGAAAGAAATGGCAACCCACGCCAATATTCTTGCCTGGAAAATCCCCTGGACAGAGGAAGCTGGCAGGCTACGGTCCACAGTGTCACAAGGAGCTGGACATGACTGAAGCGACTCAGCACACACAGTTAGGGAATTTCCAAAAAAAATAAAAATATATAGATTGAAATTAGTCAAAGAGTGATAAATAGCCATTATATTAAAAAAAACTATATGACATGATTTTTAAAGAAAATTTATGTAGCATAGGAAAATACATGATTTGTCAAATTTACACTATAGGAAACACAGTGTAAGTAAAAAGAAAACTAAGAAAATACGTATTTTTTCTCCTATAATCAAAATTTAATTTAGAATTATACTTGTAATAGAAAGAAACAAGAAAATACAAAATTAATGATATACCATTTTAGAGCTTGGTTATGTGATTAGAACTCATTTGTACTCTCTTCTGAATCTTTCAGTTATTGTTAACAAAAATACTACTACATATATTTTAAGTATCACTTTAATGCAGGGAATTCAATTATTGAGAAAATAGTTAAGTGGTTGGAGGTATCATTTCAGTTCGGTTCAGTCACTCAGTCATGTCCAACTCTTTGCAACTCCATGAACTGCAGCACTTCATGGCACATAGATGGGGAAACAGTGGAAACAGTGGCTGACTTTATTTTTCTGGGCTCCAAAATCACTGCAGATAGTGATTTCAGCCATGAAATTAAGAAGACACTTACTCCTTGGAAAGAAAGTTATGACCAACCTAGACAGCATATTAAAAAGCAAAGACATTACTTTGTCAGCAAAGATCTGTCTAGTCAAGGCTATGGTTTTTCCAATGGTCATATATGGATGTGAGAGTTGGACTATAAAGAAAGCTGAGCAGTGAAGAATTGATGCTTTTGAACTGTGGTGTTGGAAAAGATGCTTGAGAGTCCCTTGGACTGCAAGGAGACCCAACCTAAAGGAGATCAGTCCTGGGTGTTCATTGGTAAGACTGATGCTGAAGCTGAAACTCCAATACTTTGGCCACCTGATGCAGAGAGCTGACTCATTTGGAAAAACCCTGATGCTGGGAAAGATTGAGGGCAGGAAGAGAAGTGGCTTTATTAAGCAATATTCAGCATTTACATTATTTTGTTTTATAGTTGGTATACTTGTTTAATTACATGCTATCATGTTTAATTTTGAGAAACTTAAAATGTTAAATCTATACATAAACATTTCAACAGAAAAGGCATGTTTAGTTTTTAAAATTTTGCACTACAACTATAAACTCCTAGGAACATTAAGGTCTTTATTATGACCAAAGTTCTATATCAAAATGTAGTTCCAGCAGTGAGATATCAATTAAATATTTTGTTAAGGAGTGCACTGCAACTTCACAGTGTTCTTGTCATAATTTCACAGTCAGCTATAATCTAGTAAGGTGCCTACTGGTGCAGGACAAATATGACAGCAAAACTCTCAAGGGATTACTGAAATAGAAAAACATTCAAAGCAGGCTTTCAGCTGGTGTAACTTTTCATCAGGAATCATCTGATAAGTCAAGAGGCTGAGAAAAAGTACAAATCCTGTCATCTTTTTGTGAACTTACATTATGAAGCTGACACTGGAGGGGGCAAGGGTAAGAGACAAGAATCTGAATTATGTCATGCCTTAAGGGAAGAAAGAGCCATAGCATTGGATTTACATGGCCTGGAGTGGTTCTCAAGTCTAAAAAGAAAGTTTTTTTTTTTTTTTTTCCCCAAACCATTGTCTAGTTATATTTTATTTTAAATCTGCAGTGATTTTCTGTGAGATTTTCTGTGGGTTATATGACTTAAAATGGAGCATACAGTTGAACAGTTGCAAGTACTGACTCTACATGACTTGGGCATCATCTATCATTGCTCATTTTTATAAACTATTGGCAAGATCTATGAACCAGTCACTATAGGGAAGCTCTTGGTGGCATTTTTAGAGTGAGGCCAGTCACTCTAGAGGAAATACTAAAGGAAATTTTTTTTTTAGTAGAAGATATTAAAATGTATATTACTGGATCATGATGGACAACATAGAAAACAATTGCCAGGAAAATTTTCAGAAACACTTGATGACTATAAGGAACACAAAAGGAATGAATATGTAAAACTCAAAATCTACAGGTCAGTTTTTGGTTTTCCATTAACCTGAACTTAATGATAGAAAGACAAAACTGTTTTAAGTGCTCTTATGCTAATACAACCAAGAAGTGAAGTGAAAGTCATTCAGTCGTGTCCGACTCTCTGCGACCTATGGACAGTAGTCAACCAGGCTCCACCGTCCCTGGAATTCTCCAGACAAGAACACTGGGGTCCCTGGGATTCTCCAGGCAAGCAACCCACTCCAGTGTTCTTGCCTGGAGAATCCCAAGGATGGCGGAGCCTGGTGGGCTGCCATCTATGGGGTCTCACAGAGTCAGACACGACTGAAGCAACTTAGCAGCAGCAGCATGCTAATACAAATGATGGAGGGAAATGTAATGATAATTTGTAACAATATAAATGAATAATATTCTTTTTACTAAAGTAAAATTTTCTTGCCTGAGCCTCTTACAAAACACACACAGTGAGTTACTGTTCCCAAAATTGGATCTATTGTACTATAGTGATACCCAATATTATGAGGTGAATCTAAAGACACATAGAGAAAGCAGAAATGGGAATAAGGTACTTTCTAACTAGAATATCTACTCAGCATAGGGATCAGTGTTATGGATTACAGAGGCCTATGGATAACAGCTGATATGGAGCCACTGTGGGGAATGATAAAAAATAAAATGGAAATTTCTCCTACAGAAATTTTGTTCAAAAAAAGAAAATCCCATTAATGATTCTACTGTGCTTCAACTTAAGGAACTAATGGAAAAATATGGACTCTGGGGTTAGGAATAAAGTTCATCCAGTTCATGATTACTTAATATTGATTTTATATCTTTGAATCTCAATTTCTACCCATATAAATTTTCATTGAAGATTTTATGAGCCAACATCTACAAATTCCTTCAATTAACATTCACTAAATCTGATCTCTTTTCTTATTCAAAGGAGCTAACCTACTCATGATTATCAATTAGTTCATACCATAAAATTTATACAAAAGAATGTTGTGAGTGCTGAGTATATACAGTAATATTATTAGTTGTGGATTGTGTTAAAGGACATCCCTAAATAACCTGACTGACTTACCTTTTGGAAAAGACAAACACCACTCCCCCAAATCCTACTTCATTTATTCCTGAAGTACAGTTCAGTTCAGTCACTCAGTCATGTCTGACTCTTTGCGACCCCATGAACTGCAGCACACCAGGCCTCTCTGTCCATCACCAACTCCTGGAGATATATATATAATCTTTGTTCCAGGCACAGAGCTTCAAAATTATGTTTCCTAAGTGATAAGATTGCTTCATTATTCTTTGAGGGTGACTCCTGAGGAGCCCAAGCAGCTTTAGGTTGGGAGATGGTCTCCAGAAGAATCTAACCACACTATTAGAGGGTTTAACCTTTCAGTATAACCCCTTCAAACTCCAAAGAGGGAAGACTGAGTTCAGTCATATAGCCAATGACTTAACGCCTAGGTAATGAACCCTGAAGAAAAACTCAGAACCACAAGCACTGGTGAGCTTCTGGGTGGTGAATGATTCCATGTATTGGAAAAGTGGCTCACCCTGACTCCACAGGGAAAGTAGCTCCTGCCCGCTCTCTCACAAGACCCTGACCTATTTATCGCTTCTATATGCCTGGAAAATCCCATGGATGGAGGAGCCTGGTAGGCTCCAGTCCATGGGGTCGCTAAGAGTCGGACACGACTGAGCGACTTCACTTTCACTTTTCACTTTCATGCATTGGAGAAGGAAATGGCAACCCACTCCAGTGTTCTTGCCTGGAGAATCCCAGGGACAGGGGAGCCTGGTGAGCTTCCGTCTGTGGGGTCGCACAGAGTCGGACACTGAAGCGACTTAGCAGCAGCAGCATATGGCTGTTCTGTGTTTTATACATTGTGATAAAACTGTAAGCACAGTGCTTCCAGTAAGTTCTGTGGATCATTCTAACACATTAAACTTGAACAGGGGTCATGGGAACCCCAGAATTTATAGCTAAGCCAAGCAGTGATGTGGGTAGCTTGAGGATCCCACTTGTGGCTGGTATCTGAAATAAGGGAACTTTCAGGGGACACTGGGACTCTCAGATTGTGGGATCTGACACAAAGTCTGTATAATATCAGAATTTAAGTATGTTGTTTGTGATTCAACTTGTGTTCAGTTCAGTTCAGTTGCTCAGTCATGTCCAACTCTTTGAGACCCCATGAATCACAGCAAGCCAGGCCTTCCTGTCCATCTCCAACTCCCAGAGTTCACTCAAACTATTGTCCATCGAGTCAGTGATGCCATCCAGCCATCTCATCCTCTGTCGTCCCCTTCTCCTGCCCCCAATCCCTTCCAACATCAGAGTCTTTTCCAATGAGTCAACTCTTTGCATGAGGTGGCCAAAGTATTGGAGTTTCAACTTTAACATCACTCCTTCCAAAGAAATCCCAGGGCTGATCTCCTTCAAAATGGACTGGTTGGATCTTCTTGCAGTCCAAGGGACTCTCAAGAGTCTTCTCCAACACCACAGTTCAAAAGCATCAATTCTTCGGCACTCAGCCTTCTTCACAGTCCAGCTCTCACATCCATACATGACCACAGGAAAGACCATAGCCTTGACTAGGCGAACCTTTGTTGGTAAAGTAATGTCTCTGCTTTTGAATATGCTATCTAGGTTGGTCATAACTTTCCTTCCAAGGAGTAAGCGTCTTTTAATTTCATGGTATTGTTATGTAAATCCCATGCTCTGTAAGTTTTCTGTGTTTCTATAGTCATATACTAAATTACCTAACTTGAGTTTCATGTTACTTATTGAAAGCTAGAGCTTCTTTTTGCTCACATTCTTTGTCATAGCATCAGTATCCTGTTATCACCTTTGGGTGAGTTCTATATATGTGTATAATCTGTCCTGAGACCTTGAGTCTCACTCTTTTAATGGTCTCATTTCTATATATATCTCAGCTATGCTATGCTATGCTATGCTAAGTCACTTCAGTCGTGTCTGACTCTGTGTGACCCCATA
This sequence comes from Tragelaphus eurycerus, assembly GCA_935064755.1. Taxonomy (NCBI): domain Eukaryota; kingdom Metazoa; phylum Chordata; class Mammalia; order Artiodactyla; family Bovidae; genus Tragelaphus; species Tragelaphus eurycerus. Next base: position 1,122,644 of record CAKXYN010000168.1, on the reverse strand, counting down.
GACATCAGCCCACCAGGCTTCCCCGTCCCTGGGATTCTCCAGGCAAGAACACTGGACTGGGTTGCCATTTCCTTCTCCAATATCTCAGCTATACATCCCTATTAATTATCCTTACCTCTTAATATTTTCATAAATGAAAATCAAATCAAAATACTTATATCCAATAATCTCACCAAAACCATATAAACCCTTCATTGTACCTGGTTATATTACCATCCCTCAATCTCATAAAAAAATCCAAGCCATTGAATAGTGTCAACTTCTCTGCGCTCATCAGCCTTTTTACTTCTCTTAATTATGTAGCTAAGTTATGCATCAACTTTAAAATATTTTGTTGTTAATGTACTCACCCACTGAGCTCCAGTGTTACTCCAATATATTCTTGTTACAAACTGCAGCCTTCAGTAAATAAATGTATGGAAATTTTGTCCATTCTCTAGCTCAGCATTGATGGAGAAAAGTCATACAACTGTATGGTATGTTAGCTCAAGACATAAATTCATGACTGCCATTCTTTTTGGGGCATGTTTTTGGGCCCAGTAATATAATTAATTACAACTCAGTACCTAAGATTCTCCCCACATCCTGCATCACCCTCTGCTCTGTTTCCTGTCTCCTACATTGCATTATTTTCTAAGGTTCTTTTCTTTCTTTCCCAAACATGATCAAGAATAGCTGATAGAATTGCCTCTTGCTGTTTTTAGTTAACAGAAGCCTTACTATTTACAAATGAGCAGATCTGTTTTCTATTTGCCTCCTTTCTGTTACACAATCTTTTCCCTTCTAGCAAAGGGCAAGTGTTCCACGTGTATTATGAATTGAATACCCTCTTACCTTAGAAATATTCCCCCTTTGTTTATTCCCACAGTCTTATGAGTATTCAATTATTGAACTTTTAAAGCATCATGGGATTAATAGACAAACTGCTCATTAACTGCTATTTTAATAGCAAACAAACTTAAAATAGCAACAACAATAAAAGCAACATTAGTTTGAATTTCATTGAGATCTTTGATATGTTTGCAAAACACTCATTGCATCATCATTTCAGTTTTATTCTAATTGTTAAGCTTTTCAAAAGTTTTTTTATGACCCACTGACTTCACAACTGAATTCCTGTCAATTTTGTAAACTCTAACCTTGGCTATCATCATTCTACTCAATTTACATATTCCAACCTCCAACTCTATTAAGCAAATATGTATTTTTAACTTTAATCTTATTGAAATATTAATACTGTTTAATTTTAAAGTGTGTTGTTTTGAAATATTCTATCTCTTGGCTTTCCTGATATTGTGTTTGCCTAAGCTCACTAGCAGGTTTTATCTCAATAATAAATGTTTCAATCATTTTTGGGCATAGTTCTGTCCTATATTTTTTTCAGGTACATCCTAGGCTGTTTTCCTTTGTAAGCTCAGGCTTCCAGTCAGTTCTTCAGTATATATTTATATGTGAATAACTCTCAAGTATATATATAGACCTTACTTTTAAGCTCCAGACAAACACTCCAATGCCTACTTTGAATCTTTCTTGGGATTTTGGAAGCATCCACATTTAAAATGTCTGAAGTAGAAACTATACTATATAGTTTCTATATAAGTAGAAACTATATATAATTTGCTTAGGTCACTGGAACTGTATGATACAGTTTTCTCCAAATTGGTGACACATTCTGTCTACCTATGTATTCACACCAGAAAATGGAAAGTTATTTTGAGTAGTTTTCTCTCAAATTCTGCCTCAAATCATTAATATATCTTGTCATTTCTGGCTTCTAAATATATATCTAATTTGTTATGTATCAGACGGAGAAGGCAGTGGCACCCCACTCCAGTACTCTTGCCTGGAGAAGCCCATGGATGGAGGAGCCTGGAAGGCTGCAGTCCATGGGGTCGCTGAGGATCGGACACGACTGAGCGACTTCACTTGCACTTTTCACTTTCATGCACTGGAGAAGGAAATGGCAACCCACTCCAGTGTTCTTGCCTGGAGAATCCCAGGGACGGGGGAGCCTGGTGGGCTGCCGTCTATGGGGTCACACAGAGTCGGACACGACTGAAGTGACTTAGCCTAGCCTATGTATCAGAATATTTGTATTATGCCTACAGTTCTCTTTTCTCTACAAACTTTAGCCACACTGGGCTTCTTTAACTTCCAAACAATTGACAAGCACTATGACTTCACTTTCACTTTTCACTTTCATGTACTGGAGAAGGCAATGGCAACCCACTCCATTGTTTTTGCCTGGAGAATCCCAGGGACGGGGGAGCCTGGTGGGCTGCAGTCCATGCGGTCACACAGAGTCAGACATGATTGAAGTGACTTAGCAGCAGCAGCAGCAGCATGATAACTCTATGAAGGTTCTATCAGTTCAGTTCAGTCACTCAGTCTGTCAGACTCTTTGCGACCCCATGAATCATAGCATGCCAGGCCTACCTGTCCATCATCAACTCCCAGAGTTCATACAATCTCAGGTCATTCTAGTCGGTGATGCCATCCAGCCATCTTATCCTCTGCCATCCCCTTCTTCTCCTGCCCTCAATCTCTTCCAGCATCAGGGTCTTTTCCAATGAGTCAACTCTTCGCATGAGGTGGCCAAAGTATTGGAGTTTCAGCTTCAGCATCAGTCCTTCCAATGAACACCTGGGACTAATCTCCATTAGGATGGACTGGTTGGATCTCCTTGCAGTCCAAGGGACTTGCAAGAGTCTTCTCCAACACCACAGTTCCAAAGCATCAATTCTTCAGTGCTCAGCTATCTTCACAGTCCAACTCTACATCCATACATGGCCACTGCAAAAACCATAGCCTTGACTAGACAGACCTTTGTTGGAAAAGTAATATCTCTGCTTTTCAATATGCTATCTAGGTTGGTCATAACTTTCTTTCCAAGGAGTAAGCATCTTTTAATTTCATGGATGCAATCACCATCTGCAGTGATTTTGGAACCCAGAAAAATAAAGTCTGATACTGTTTCCACTGTTTCCCCATCTATTTCCCATGAAGTGATGGGACCAGATCCTGTGATATTCGTTTTCTGAATGTTGAGCTTTAAGCCAACTTTTTCACTCTCCTATTTCACTTTCATCCAGAGACTCTTTAGCTCCTCTTCACTTTCTTCCATAAGGGTTGTGTCATCTACATATCTGAAGTTATTGATATTTCTCCCAGCCATCTTGATTCCAGCTTGTGCTTCTTCCAGACCAGTGATTCTCATGATGTACTCTACATATAAGTTAAATAAGCAGGGTGACAATATATAGGCTTGACGTACTCCTTTTCCTATTTGGAACAAGCCTGTGATTTCATGTCCAGTTCTAACTGTTACTTCCTGACCTGCATATAGGTTTGTCAAGAGGCAGGTCAGGTGGTCTGGTATTCCCATCTCTTTCAGAATTTTCCACAGTTTATTGTGATTCACACAGTCAATGGCTTTGGCATAGTCAGTAAAGTAGAAATAGGTGTTTTTTCTGGAACTCTCTTGCTTTTTCCATGATCCAGAAGATGTTGGCAATTTGATCTCTGGTTCCTCTGTCTTTTCTAAAACCAGCTTGAATATCTGGAAGTTCACGGTTCGTGTATTGCTAAAGCCTGGCTTGGAGAATTTTGAGCATTACTTTACTAGCATGTGAGATGAGTGCAATTGTGCGGTAGTTTGAGCATTCTTTGGCATTGCCTTTCTTTGGGATGAGAATGAGAACTGACCTTTTCCAGTCCTGTGGCCACTGCTGAGTTTTCCAAATTTGCTGGCTTATTGACTGCATCACTTTCACAGCATCATCTCTCAGGATTTGAAATGGCTCAACTGCATTTCCATCACCTCCACTAGCTTTGTTCATAGTGATGCTTTCTAAAGCTCACCTGACTTTCCAGGATGTTGGGCTCTAGGTGAGTGATCACACCATCATGATTATCTGGGTCATGAAGCTCTTTTTTTGTACAGTTATTCTGTGTATTTTTGCCACCTCTTCTTAGTATCTTCTGCTTCTGTTAGGTCCATATCATTTATGTCTTTTATTGAGCCTATCTTTGCATGAAATGTTCCCTTGGTATCTCTAATTTTCTTGAAGAGATCTCTAGTCTTTCCTATTCTGTTGTTTTCCTCTATTTCTTTGCTTTGATCGCTGAGGAAGGCTTTCTTATCTTTCCTTGCTATTCTTTGGAACTCTTCACTCAGATGCTTATATCTTTCCTTTTCTCCTTTGATTTTTGCTTCTCTTCTTTTCACAGCTATTTGTAAGGCCTCCTGAGATAGCCATTTTGCTATTTTTGCTTTTCTTTTCCATGAGGATGGTCTTGATCCTTTCTCCTGTACAGTGTCACGAACCTCAGTCCATAGTTCATCAGGTACTCTATCTGTCAGATCTAGTCCTTTAAATGTATTTCTCACTTCCACTGTATAATCATAAGGGATTTGATTTAGGTCATACCTGAATGTCTAGTGGTTTTTCCCACTTTCTTCAATTTCAGTCTGATTTTGGCAATACAGAGTTCATTATTTGAGCCACAGTGAGCTCCCGGTCTTATTTTTGCTGACTGTATAGAGCTTCTCCATCTTTGGCTGCAAAGAATGTAATCAATATGATTTCAATGTTGACCACCTGGTGACTGAAACCATAATCACAGAAAACTAGCCATTCTGATCACACAGACCACAGCATTGTTTAACTCAGTGAAACTAACCATGCCCTGTGGGGACACCTAAGATGGGAGGGTCATGGTGGAGAGGTCTGACGGAATGTGGTCCACTGGAGAAGGGAATAGTAAATCACTTCAGTATTCTTGCCTTGAGAACCCTGTGAACAGTATGAAAAGGCAAAATGATAGGATACTGAAAGGGAAACTCCCGGGTCAGTAGGTGCCCAATATGCTACTGGAGATCAGTGGAGAAATAACTCCAGAAAGAATGCAGGGATGGAGCCAAAACAAAAACAATACCCAGTTGTAGATGTAACTGGTGATAGAAGTAAGGTCCGATGCTGTAAAGAAAAATATTGCATTGGAACCTGGAATGTCAGGTCCATGAATCAAGGCAAATTGGATGTGGTCAAACAGGAGACAGCAAGAGTGAACATCGACATTCTAGGAATCAGCAAACTAAGGTGGGCTGGAATGGGTGAATTTAAGTCAGATGACCACTATATCTACTACTATGGTTAGGAATTCCTTAGAAGAATTGGAGTAGCCATCATGGTCAACAAAGAGTCCATAATGCAGTAATTGGATGCAATCTCAAAAATGACAGAATGATGTCTGTTCATTTCCAAGGCAAACCATTCAATATCACGGTAATCCAAGCCTATGCCCCAACCAGTAATGCTGAAGAAGCTGAAGTTGAATGGTGCTATGAAGACCTACAAGACCTTTTAGAACTAACACCCAAAAAAGATGTCCTTTTCATTATAGGGGATTGGAATGCAAAAGTAGGAAGTAAAAATAAATAAATAAATAAAATAAAAATAAAATACACTGAAAAAAAAAAAAGAAAGAAACACCTGGAGTAACAGGGAAATTTGGCCTTGGAGTACAGAACGAAGCAGGGCAAAGGCTAATAGAGGTTTTCCAAGAGAACGCACTGGTCATGAAGGTACTATGCTGCTGCTGCTGCTGCTGCATCGCTTCAGTCATGTCCAACTCTGTGCGACCCCATAGACGGCAGCCCACCATGCTCTGCCGTCCCTGGGATTCTCCAGGCAAGAACACTGGAGTGGGTTGCCATTTCCTCCTCCAATGCATGAAAGTGAAAAGTGAAAGGGAAGTCGCTCAGTCGTGTCCAACCCTTAGCGACCCCACAGACTGCAGCCTACCAGGCTCCTCCGTCCATGGGATTTTCCAGGCAAGGGTACTGGAGTGGGGTGCCATTGCCTTCTCCTGAAGGTACTATGCTAAGTCACTTCAGTCGTATCCGATTCTATGCGACCCCATAGACGGCAGTCCACCAGGCTCCCCCGTCCCTGGGATTCTACAGGCAAGAACAACGGAGTGGGTTGCCATTTCCTTCTCCAATGCATGAAAGTGAAAAGAGAGTGAAGTCGCTCAGTCATATCCTACTCTTCATGACTCCATTGACTGCAGCGTACCAGGCTCCTCAGTCCCTGGGCTTTTCCAGGCAAGAGTACTGGAGTGGGATGCCATTGCCTTCTTGAAGGTACTATCAGATCAGATCAGTCGCTCAGTCGTGTCCAACTCTTTGCGACCCCATGAGGCGCAGCACGCCAGGCCTCCCTGTCAATCACCAACTCCCGGAGTTCACTCACACTCACATCCATCGAGTCAGTGATGCCATCCAGGCATCTCATCCTCTGTCGTCCCCTTCTCCTCCTGCCCCCAATCCCTTCCAGCATCAGAGTCTTCTCCAATAGGGACAACTAAATCAAACTGATTCAGTCAAAACTCTCACAGTTTGAGGTAAAATCAGTTGAATTTATTTCTCCTAGATATAGAAGTACATGCAGAGAAAAATATACAATACTTAGTCAAAAATTGAGCCTACTAATTTATAGCTGTATCAGACAGAGCATATCCAGAGGGGTGACACATATTTTTAGGGGTAGGGCTTTAAAAAATTCAAAACACAATATATATGAACAGCTTCACAAATATAGTTCAAAACATTCAGCATAAGCATCCTTTTAGAATATTGCAGTTTATCATGAACTTAATCAGCTGAGTTTTATAAAAATGAATCAGGCTTACTCATGTGTTTATTATTATAGCTCCCTTCAAATTCCTTTAACTATATATATATGTATATATAGTTTTCTATGTATACTTATTATATATATTTCTATATATCGTTATTATATATGTTTATATAAATATATATATTTCTATATATAGTTATATATATAGTTGTCTATATATATGACCTTTTATTTATTTTTTAAAATTAATTTATTTGATTGGAGGCTAATCACTTTACAGTATTGTGATGGATTTGCCATGCTTTGACATGAATCAGCCACGGGTATACATGTGTCTTCTGGTCCCCAAACCCCTTCCCTCCTCCCTCCACATCCCATCCCTCTGGGTTGTCCCAGTACACTGATTTTGAGTGCCCTGTTTCATGCGTCTAACTTGGACTGGCCATCCGTTTCACATGTGGTAATATACATGTTTCAATGCTATTCTCTCACATTATCCCACCCTTACCTTCTCCCACAGAGTTCAAAAGTCTGTTCTTTGTGTCTGTGTCTCGTTTGCTGTTTCACATGAAGGGTCATCATTACCATCTTTGTAAATTCCATATATATTTTTCATGGTAAGTGTTCACATTAGTTTCCCTAAAGTGGTCCATGTTGTCAGAAATCTTAAATGTGTTACAGTTGTTTTAGTTTTTGCCTAATTAACAAAAAAATAAACAAAAAACTCTATTAGAATTTTGTATAAATGTATACTTTGTTTATAGAATGACTCAGTGTGCTAAATATATATTTTGTCATATATTCAACTTACAAAGGGACTAATATAGTCACATATTCACATTCCTCTTGACAATGCTGTTTTGCAACAAAGATGATATATAATCTAAGCTATCTATAGGATTCTGCCCTAGGCCTTCTTTTCATTCTATGGATTCTCTCTGGTCACTAAATTGTGTCAGATTCTCATGACCCTGTGGACCATAGCCCATCCAGCTCCTCTGTTCATGGGATTCTCTTCACAAGAATACTGGAGTGAGTTGCCATTTCTTTCTCCAGGAGATCTTTCCACTGTGATCTCACCTGCATCTCCTGCATTGGCAGGCAGATTCTTTACCACTGAACCACCTGGGAAGCCCATAAATGCTATTCATACAAGATTAAAGTGCTATTTCATGCTCATGAACATTGGTCTTTTTAATAGAAATGGTTTGGAAATTTTTAAATCTTTTACTTATTTTTAGTATTTGCTATGTTGAGACATTACTTTTCCAACAAAGGTTTGTCTAGTCAAGGCTATGGTTTTTCCTGTGGTCACGTTTGGATGTGAGAGCTGGGCTGTGAAGAAGGCTGAGAGCTGAAGAATTGATGCTTTTGAACTGTGGTGTTGGAGAAGACTCTTGAGAGTCCCTTGGGCTGCAGGGAGATCCAACCAGTCCATCCTAAAGGAAATCAGTCCTGAATATTCATTGGGAAGACTGAGCTGAAGCTGAAACTCCAATACTTTTGCCACCTGATGTGAAGAGCTGACTCATTTGAAAAGACTCTGATACTGGGAAAAATTGAAGGCAAGAGTAGAAGGATATGACAGGGGTTGTATGGCATCACCTACTGAATGATCATGAATTTGAGTAAGTTCTGGGAATTGGTGATGGACGGGGAAGCCTGGCGTGCTGCAGTCCATGGGGTCGCAAAGAGTCAGATAGGACTGAGAGACTGAATTGAACTGAAATGAGACCTTAGAAGGCTTTCCTTACCAGAATGTTGGCTGATCTTATAATTCCTTACAATTTCTTCTAAATTAACACTTAGATTTATTTATTGAAAAACCTTTATGAGGGTTCCCAGGTGGTGCATTGGTAAAGATTCTCCCTGCCAGTGCAAAGAGACATGGGTTAGATCCCTGGGTAAGGATGATCTTCTGTAATAAGAAATATCCACTTGCTATAGTATTTTTGCCTGGAAAATTTCATGAACAGAGGAGCCTGGCAGTCTATAGTTCATGAGGCACAAAAACTTGCACACGACTTAGCACAAATACACATATACATCATACATGTCTTGTGTTCAGACACGATATTTTAACATTGAATCCAATGGCTACCTAACAGTACGCTTGTCACATATGTGTCGTTTCAAAATACTCCGCAAAGTTAACAAATTTAATATTCACTCCTCAAAATTGAACTATGATTTAAACTCTTCTGCAGAAATATATTTTATTCCTTTTTATAAAAACTGTATCCAAGAATATATCAGCCCATTTTTGTTTGTTATGTGTATGGGAAATGGGTGAAGTGAAGTGAAAGTTGCTCAGTCGTGTCTGACTCTTTACGTCCTCAAGGACTACATAGTTTATGGAATTCTTCAGGCCAGAATACTGGAGTGGGTAGCCCTTCCCTTCTCCAGAGCATCTTCACAACCCAGGGATTGAACCGAAGTCTCCCACACTGCAGATGGATTATTTGCCAGCTAAGCCACAAGGGAAGCCCAAGAATACTGGAGTGAGTAGCCTATCCGTTCGCCAGGGAATCTTCCTGACCTAGGAATCAAACCAGGGTCCCCTGCATTGCAAGCGGGTTCTTTACCAACTGATTTATCAAGGAAGCCTGTGAACAGAGGTGGTTGTGGCAAATAAGATTTTTTTCCCCTTCATTATTTGCTAATAGCAAATATAATCCCAGTACAAATTGCATTTTCTAAGGATTCTTTCTGCTTGAGGGATCTATTAATACTATCAACAGCACTGTGGGGATTTAAAAAAAAAATTATCTGTGAAAGGATTTAGAACTGATTAAGCACAACAAGTGTTACATTTGTTTACCTATTAATAGTTGCCTCTTAATTGATCTGCCATACTTTCTAATCCTTGATTGCTACTTGTCCTGTTTTCAAATTTTTGAGGGAAAAGGCTCAGTTTGTATTTAATTAGTCCAAGATGCTCATTTACTTTGAATTCGCTTAAAAAAAAAAAAAAAAAAAAAACTTGGGTTAACTCTGTAAATAATTTATTTTAAAACAAAGAATTGAGTATTTTAAGTGCTATTTTCAAAAGTTTAAATTTCAAAAAAAATGGAGATTTGTTTTCCCCAGTAATGGAGATTGTTTATCATGTGAGTCTATATCAAAATTAGAAATTATCCATGCTTACCACTCCAGTACTCTTGCCTGGAAAATCCCACGGATGGAGGAGCCTGGTAGGCTGCAGTCCATGGGGTCACTAAGAGTTGGACATGACTGAGCGACTTCACTTTCTCTTTTCACTTTCATGCATTGGAGAAGGAAATGGCAACCCACTCCAGTGTTCTTGCCTGGAGAATCCCAGGAACAGGGGAGCCTGGTGGGCTGCCGTCTATGGGGTCACACAGAGTCGGACACAACTGAACTGACTTAGTATAGTATAGTATAATACTTGAAGTACATGAATGCCTGCATTCTTTTCACAAATACTTTGTGCATTCTAAACTCCAAGGCAGGCAATGAGGATATTTTTCACTTCTTTAAAGTTCACAGTCTTCTATAAAAGAAAATTTAAAACTCAGCATAGTAATTCCATTGTCGTGTTAAGTACAGAGATTTTCCTATCACAAAGGGAGAAATATTTAAATCGTGGAGGTTTTATTGATGTACTAAATATTGGTCATTTTCCCATATTTATCGAATTTTTTCTCAGCTTGTTATAGATTCTCAGATAGGGAAGATTCCTAAACATTGTAGTCAGCGTCAGCTTCTGTTCTTTCCTATACCGTCCCTTTAGATCTTTGTTCTCACTATGCACTGGCTTGCAAAATCATCATAGTTTCTCCAAAAGTCAGTTGGCTTCACTGGCATGAGCTGAACAAATTGGAGTCAAATCTAATACCATCTTTTATTTAATTGTATTATAATTGATTTACAATGTTGTGTTAGTTTCAGGTGTACAGCAGAGTGATTCAGTTTTACATGACGTGTATTCTTTTTCATTCATGGTGTCTCAAAGAGTCGGACACGACTGAGTGACTGATCTGATCTGATTCTTTTTCAAATACTTTTCTCATAGGTTATCACTGAATAGTAAGTAGAGTTAACCTGTGATGGTAATTTTTTGGTTATCTATCTTATAAATTACTGTGCATATTTAAACCCAAAGTCTTGATTTATCCTTCCCTACCCAAGTTTCCCCTTTGATAAGCATAAATTTGTTTTAGATACCTATGAGCCTGTTTCTGTTTTGTAAATAAGGTCATTTATATTATTTTTTAAAATTAGGTTCCATATATGAATGCCATCATATGATATTTGTCTTCACTTAGTATGGTGATCTCTAGGTCCATCCATGTTGCTATAAATGGTATTATTTTATTATCAACAGAGGAATAGATAAAGAAATATGTACCACATATTCTTCATCCATCCTCTGTTGATAGATGTTTAGATTGCTTCCATATCCTGGCTATTGTAAATAGTGCTGTAGTGAAAACTGGGGTGCGTGTATGCCTAGGAGTGGAATGGCAAGGTCATGTGCTAGCTCTATTTTTAGTTTTTAAAGACCCTCCATACTGTTCTTCATAGTGGCTGTACCAATTACCACCAACAGTGTAGGAGGGTTCCTCCCTTCTCTACTCAATCTCTCCAGCCTTTAGTGTTTGTGGATTTTTTATGATAGCCATTTTGACTGGTGTGAGGTGATATCTCACTGTAGTTTTGATTTGCATTTCTCTAATAATTAGCAATGTTGAGCATCTTTACATGTGCTTCTTGCCCATCTGTGTGTCTTCTTTGGATAAATATCTGTTTAGATCTTCTGCCCATTTTTTGATTGAGTTGTTTTGTTTTGATGATGTTCAACAAGCTCTTTAGCTGTTTGCAAATTTTGGAGAAGAATCTCTTGTTGGTCACACACATCATTTGCAGATATTTTCTACCAATCTATGGGTTGTCCTTTCATTTTGTTTTTTCCTTTGCTATGTAAAAGCTTTTGAGTTTAAGTTGATTCCATTTGTTTATTTTTGCTTTTATTTCCATTATTCTGCGAGATGGATTGAAAAAGATGTTGCTGTGATTTGTGTCACAAAATATTCTGCTATGTTTTCCTCTAGGAGTTTTATAGTGTCTGGTCTCATATTTAGGTCTTTAATTCATTTTTAGATTATTTTTGTGTATGGAGCTGGAGGAGTCAGGCTCCCTGACTACAGCAACAAAACTCCAGTCATCAAAACAGTGTAGTATTGGCACAAAAACACAAATATAGATCAGTGGAACAAGATAGAAAATCCAGAAATAAACCCACACAACTATAGTCAACCTATGCAAAGGAGGCAAGACTACACATTATTGGAAAGACAGTCTCTTCAACAACTGGGGAAAACTGAACAGCTGCATGTAAGAAAATTAAATTAGATCATTCTTTAACATCATACACAAAAATAAGCTTAAAATGGATTAAATACCTTAATGTGAGACTGGACACTATAAATTCCTAGAGGAAAACATAGGCAGAACACGTTGCCATAAACTGCAGCAGTATCTTTTTCAATCCATCTCTCAGAATAATGGAAATAAAAACAAAACTCAATGAGACCTGTGAAAGTGAAGTCGCTCAGTTGTGCCCAACTCTTAGCAACCCTGTGGACTGCAGCCTACCAGGCTTCTTCGTCCATGGGATTTTTCAGGCAAGAGTACTGGAGTGGGTTGCTTAAACTCAAATATTTTTGCACAATGAAGGAAACAATAAACAATTAAACACCAACTGAGCCTTCTTCCTCAAAAAAATTGAAATTAAGAAGGGTAAGTAGCAATCAAATACAGGATGCTTGGGGCTGGTGCACTGGGATGACCCAGAGGGATGGTATGGGGAGGGAGGTGGGAAGGGGGTTCAGGATTGGGAACACGTGTACACCCGTGGTGGATTCATGTTGATGTATGGCAAAACCAACACAATATTGTAAAGTAATTAGCCTCTAATTAAAATAAATAAATTTAAATTAAAAAAATTTAAAAAAAATAAAGTATGGCAGATCTGTTAAGAGGCAACTATTAATAGGTAAACAAATGTAAGAGACACAGGTTCGATCCCTGGATCTGGAAGATCTCTTGGAGGAGGGCATGAAACCCACACCTGTATTCTTTCATGGAGAATCCCATGGATGAAGAAGCCTGGTGGACTGGGCTTCCCAAGTGGTGCCAGTGGTAAATAACTCACCTGCCAATGCAGGACACATAAGAGATGTGGGTTTAGTCCCTGGATCAAGAAGATCCCCTGGAGGAGGTCATGGCAACCCACTCCAGTAATTCTTGCCTGGAGAATCCCATAGACAGAGAAGCTTGGTGGACTACAGTACATAGGTGCAAAGAGTCAAACACTACTGAAGTGACTTAGCATGCACACACAAAGTTTTTACAATATCACAGCCTAAAGAGCAAAACCAAAACATTTATTCATATTAAAATGTAATGCAAAAAGTTTTATTTTAAATAATGCATTTATAAAACTGGATTTTACTCTACTGGTGGTATTTCTTAAAGTCCTTGTATGTTAGCATTCTCTTAAACAGTAGGCTTTAGAAGCATATTGTGTAAAGATTTCATTATTTACAATATTCCAAGATGAGGAATGCTGCGGACAACTTCAATTCACATATAAACATCATAATATGCCTAACTGGTTGAGAAACCAGTTATTTTCTTATAAGTCTTCTCTTTACTAATATAGTCTATCAAGACACAGAAAAGTTGGTGAACAAAGGATTGGAGGACATAGAACTTCACTTCAAGTGCTTTAATTAGCTGTCCAGTGCTCTATAGAGTCAATTGATGTAGAAAACTTAGCTGCCTAAATTGAGGAAGGTGCACTAGCAGTCCTTGGTATAAACTCAACAAAATTATGTCATTCTTTGCCAGTTAAAAAAATGTGCATAACAGACTTTTTCTAGAACGTTCAACTAAGATGCTATCATTTTCAGCACACACAGGAAAAAACCCTCTAAGTATTGTATAACTATAAAAATTGATGGGTGATGATAAACAATTATGTAATAGAGAATTAAAGTCATCAGGCATGTTTTATTTTCAAATAAAACAATGGATAAGTTGTGCTATAGTATAGGATCAAATATATTGTTTCATATTATACCTGAAGGATTATGGCATTATAAGATTGCTTAATCACATTACCCTTAGATTTTAGGACAGTTATGATTCATTAACAAATCATTTTTATCTGCAAAAAAAAAAAAAAAAAAAAAAAAAAGCCTCAGTGACAGTAATAACACTTTCATACCGTTTTGATTTTTAAATTCCTAGTCAAAATGTTTTATTTTTTCTTTATCCACATGTAATATTGATTTCAATGTTTCTTTTTAGTTTTATGAATTTAATAATCTTTTCTTTCATTTTTATGTTAAACAAAAAAAATACAACAAATACTTTTTCACAATACCTAAACTGACAAATTAGTTGAGCCTGTGTATGAACATTCACATTCTTATCTTTTATTTGATGGCCTAGGGGAGAAGAATGGAATGGGTTATCTCTAAAGATGCAAATAAGAGCTATTGATATATTTTTATTTGGTAGATTGCCTCATAGAAATATACCAGTAATATTCAATAAAATCAGAATTCTTTGTGGTAAAAGGCTATAACACTGTCTACTTTTATGAGTGAAGATGAAAATATCTGTTGAACATTTTCCAGAATAATTTAAATAATTATTTTATTCCTGTTATGAGTTGAATTGTGTATCCCTCTCCTAAATTCATATTTTTAAAACCTAACTCTCAGTGCCTCAAAATATGAGCTTATTTGGAAATATAATCTTTGGGTTAATATGTGAGAGCCCTAATCCCGTATGGCAAGTGCCTTAATGGAAAGGGAAAATTTGGAGACATGCACATAAGTAAGGAGTTTGTCATCTGAAGAGAGATGAAGAGAAGATGACCATCTACAAGTTAAACAGAGAGATTTGGAACAGATTCTTCACCCACAACACACAGAAAGGACCAGTTTTGCTGACTTCTTGCCTCTAGAACAGTGTGAGAGAGACAATTGATTCCTGTTGTTTAAACAGTGAATTTTGTGGTACCTTGCTATGGCAGCTCTAGAAAATGAATACAACCCCTATGATACATATATGTTTTTAAAAATGGAAGTGATTGCTTTGAGGGAGTGGTGATGAAAAACTCATCTTTCTATAGCCTATCTGGACTTTGGGTTGAAAAAAATTAGCAAACATAAATTTTATTTGAGAAGAGTTTTATGTAACAATATTTTCTTTTAAAATCTCTTGAAATATATCATTTAGAAAATGTAAATCAGGACCATAATTTGCAAAATTAATTTTTAAATCAATTATTGTTTCTCTTAGAAACCAAATGCATGCCTGCTTTTGTCTAGTTTCTCAAAGGATCATTTCAGAAGACATATGGTGAGTTAGCATGACCCATGAATGTCAGCTATTTATTCTTACAACTTATAGAGAAAGCAGGGCTATTTTAGTAGCAGAAGTTACCAAAAGCTATTTCCATAATCCTTTTCCCAGCATTATGCATGCGAGAATGAATTAAGAAATCCTAGTTTAATCATATATTAGACAACAATAAAATGAAACCCATTATATTTAATATTTAATGCTAAGATCAAACAATTAAATGTTCATTGATAATCTTACATAGTGTACAGTTAGACAAATTTTATCAATGATTAAGTTAATGAAAACTCCATCCCATTTTTCCTGGTCTGATTTACAATCAGTATATTTCACATTTGGTACTACTCAGGAAATGCCAGTAGAGATAGGGAAAAATTTAGTTGAACATTAAATTAAATAGTTTGTGGTGACTTATAGATAAATGTTACAACTGCCCTGGTATTTTCCCAAGTTACCTTTTAGGGCTGACTGTGGGTAAGGAGAGACAGCAGCAATTGAGAATGACAGGGTCTCATGCACCTGTTTATCTATGGCAAGTGGCAAATCTATCAGTTATTTTCCGCATTAAAGAGACAAACAGTGACCCAGACTAAATTGGGATCATGTTCAAAGTGTCAGATACAGTGAAACTAGTACTTCTGTGTTCCTTTATGAAACATGCTTAAAATCATCCATATTTAAAACACCAGTTTAAAGTTATTCAAGTTATTTATTGTAAGGCTTACAGTCTGCTAACTTTTAAAATTATACACCTATGGCAGAGACCAAGGTGGCAAAGTAATAGGATGTATAACTCACCTCTCCAATGAATATATAAAAAATATATCTATATCTGGAACACTTCTCACTCACTGAAAAGCAATTGGTACCTGGCAGGCAGACTCCTGTACAACCAAGACTGTAAGAAGGATATACAGGTAATCAGGTAGGAAGGGAAGATAAGTAAGCAGGCCACGACCTGTGTCCCAGGGAGGGGACTCAGAGGAAAATGAAGATTGCACATTGGCCCTGGAGAGTGGGTAGGCCGAGACAGACTGGGTGTCCTAAACCTGGGGTCATCCACAGGGGAGAAAAGCCCCTTGGCTAGGTGGAGAACAACTGGGACAGATAGGAAGGCTAGACAAGTCTAGACTCCATTCATAAGGATCATGTACATGCTGGCTAACCAATTTCTGGCAGCAGCCACTGTGCCACAGCTTGCAACTCCCATACACACAAACAACATAGAGGCCTGGCTTCCCTGTGCAATGGTTCCACATGAAGGCAGGGGACAGTGAGCAGCTGTGAGAGACAAAGTTTCCTGCTCCGTAGTCATGTTGAAGCTGTCTGCTCTAGCAGATGCCAGGTTTCCTATGACTGATTCTCTGTGCAGCTCATCCCAGGGTGACTTAGCCCAAGCTCTGCTCAAACCACACAACTGAGTAGCACTGGGTCTAGGGCGGTCACAACTGGAGAAAAGACTTGACTGTGGCTTGTGGCTGAATAGAGCTATAGATGACTGTATAGGGAACACATCAGACTTCTGTGTATGCATAGACCCACTTACTTCAGCACTCCCCTCCTCTGGGACAAAGGTCTTGGTGTAGGAAGACAGAAAATCATCCACTTAAAAGAAAAAGAGCTGAGCCCAACTTTCAGGGCTTCTATTGCAGCAACTTGGAATCAGATTCTGCCCCTGACAGGTTATGACAGCTACTGGGCAGAGAAAAAGTCTTACCAAAAAGTCAGTCCAGCTCTAGCTCCTCTGTCTCCAGCCACATCCATTACCAAAATGATAGCTGCAATCATATCCCAAGGAAAGAATTATTAACTGGTGTCCAAGTCAAATCAAAACCTCTCACCAAGAACACTGGGCATGTGCAATCTGCACAGGGACACTCCCACATCAGATCAGATCAGATCAGTCGCTCAGTCGTGTCCGACTCCTTGAGACCCCATGAACTTCACCACGCCAGGCCTCCCTGTCCATCACCAGCTCCCGGAGGTCACTCAGACTCACATCCATCGAGTCATTGATGCCATCCAGCCATCTCATCCTCTGTTGTCCCCTTCTCCTCCTGCCCCCAATCCCTCCCAGCATCAGAGTCTTCTCCAATGAGTCAACTCTTTGCATGAGGTGGCCAAAATACTGCAGTTTCAGCTTTAGCATCATTCCTTCCAAAGAAATCTCAGGGCTGATCTCCTTCAAAATGGACTGGTTGGATCTCCTTGCAGTCCAAGGGACTCTCAAGAGTCTTCTCCAACACCACAGTTCAAAAGCATCAATTCTTCGGCGTTCAGCCTTCTTCACAGTCCAGCTCTCACATCCATACATGACCACAGGAAAGACCATAGCCTTGACTAGACGAATCTTTGTTGGCAAAGTAATGTCTCTGCTTTTGAATATGCTATCTAGGTTGGTCATAACTTTCCTTCCAAGGAGTAAGCGTCTTTTAATTTCATGGCTGTAGTTACCATCTGCAGTGATTTTGGAGCCCAGAAAAAGAAAGTCTGACACTGTTTCCACTGTTTCTCCATCTATTTCCCATGTAGTGATGGGACCAGATGCCATGATCTTCGTTTTCTGAATGTTGAGCTTTAAGCCAACCTTTTCACTCTCCACTTTCACTCTCATCAAGAGGCTTTTGAGTTCCTCTTCACTTTCTGCCATAAGGGGGGTGTCATCTGCATATCTGAGGTTATTGATATTTCTCCCAGCAATCTTGATTCCAATTTGTGTTTCTTCCAGTCCAGCATTTCTCATGATGTACTCTGCATATAAGTTAAATAAACATGGTGACAATATACAGCCTTGACTTACTCCTTTTCCTATTTGGAACCAGTCTGTTGTTCCATGACCAGTTCTAACTGTCGCTTCCTGACCTGCATATAGATTTCTCAAGTGGCAGATCAGGTGGTCTGGTATTCCCATCTCTTTCAGAATTTTCCACAGTTTATTGTGATCTACACAGTCAAAGGCTTTGGTGTAGTCAATAAAGCAGAAATAGATGTTTTTCTGGAACTCTCTTGCTTTTTCCATGATCCAGCAGATGTTGGCAATTTGATCTATGGTTCCTCTGCCTTTTCTAAAACCACACTATATATATAACTATAAAGACTCTAATATATATATAACTATAACTATATAACTATATAAAGACTCTACACAAAAACTTCTAGAGCAGATAAACAAATTCAGCAAGGTAACAGGGTACAAGATGAACATATAGAAATTGGTATTCCTTTTTTTAGTGTTTTTTAAAATTTATTTATTTTAATTGGAGGTTAATTACTTTACAATATCATATTGGTTTTGCCATACATCAACATGCATCCGCCACGGGTATACACGTGCTCACCATCCTGAACCCCCCTCCCACCTCCCTCCCCATAGCATCCCTCTGGGTCATCCCAGTTCACCAGCCCCAAGCATCCTGTATCCTGCATCGAACCTGGACTGGTGATTCATTCCTTATATGATATTATACATGTTTCAATGCCATTCTCCCAAATCATCCCACCCTCTCTCTCTCACACAGAATCCAAAAGACTGTTCTATACATCTGTGTCTCTTTTGCTGTCTCGCATACAGGGTTATCATTACCATCTTTCTAAAGTCCTTATATATGTGTTAGTATACTGTATTGGTGTTTTTCTTTCTGGCTTACGTCACTCTGTATCATAGGCTCCAGTTCCATCCACCTCATTGGAACTGATTAGAACTGATTCAAGTATATTCTTTTTAATGGCTGAGTAATACTCCATTGTGTATATGTACCATAGTTTTCTTATCCATTCATCTGCTGATGGACATCTAGGTTGCTTCCCTGTCCTGGCTATTATAAACAGTGCTGCAATGAACATTTGGGTACACATGTCTCTTTCAATTCTGGTTCATTTTATTCCTAAATAATTTATTTTGGAGGAAGTAATTTTACAAGGTATATTTTTTATATTCCCTCTCTGATATTTCATTGTTAGTGTAAAGAAATTGGTAAGTAAAATAAGTCAGAAAGAGAAAGACAAACACCATATGATATCACCTATATGTGGAGTCTAAAATGGGACTCAATGAACCGATCTATAAAACAAACAGACTTACTGGACAGGACAAAGAGAACAGACTTGTGGTTACTGAGGGGGTTGGAGGAGGGATGAAGTGGTAGCTTGCAGTTGGCAAATGCAAACTATTATGTACAGAATGGTTACACAACAAGGTTCTACTGTATAGCGCAGGAACTATATTCAATATCCTATGATAAACCAACAGAAATGAATATTTAAAAAAACAATGTAAATAAAAATAAAGTTTAACACATACAATAAATAAAAAATCAAAATACTTTCTTGAGTAAAAGAATACAACAGTTAAAAACAGCAGGAATATCTCCTTACCTGGTTAACAATCCCACTGTCAGAATCTGTCTGATGTAACCACTGTAACTCTGTAGTCTGCTGAAAACTTGTAAACTTTTAGGGAAACCTTGAGGGGTAAATTGCAGTTAGCTTTGTTCACCTGAGAAGAGGAAGCACTAATATTAGATGAAATGGATGTTCCTTAAACTAAAAATAGAGCTATCATATAATCCAGCAATTCCACTCCTATACATATATCCAGAGAAAACCACAATTTAAAATAAAGCATCCATTCTGATGTTCACTGCAGCATCATTTACAATAGCCAGGACATCAAAACAACCTAAATGTCCACTGACAGGAGAATGGATAAAGAATATGTGGTACATATATAAAATGGAATATTTCTCAGCCATAAAAAGATGGAATAATGCTGATTGTAGCAACATGGATGGATCTAGAGATTATCATACTAAGTGAAGAAAGAAAAAACAAATACCATATGATACCACTTATATGTGGGATCTATAAAAAGGCTACAAATGGACTTATCTACAAAACATAAGTAGAATTACAGATGTAGAAAATAAACTCATGCTTACTGGAGGGTAAGGGGCAGGAGGGATAAATTGGAAGATTAGGATTGACACATACATACTTCTATATATAAAATAGATAACTAATAAGAGCCTACTGTATACCACAGGGAACTCTACTTAATAGTAGCCTAAATGGGAAAATAATTTTTAAAAGTGGATATTCATAACAGATTCACTTTACTGTATACTCAAAACTAATATGACATTATAAATCAACCATAACCCCTCTTATAACAGCATGTTTTCCATTTAATAGCAATACCACTACATTTCTCCTTTGCCTTGTTTTCTCTTTGTGTAAAAGTCACAGCACATTTTTTCTAGTTTTTTTTTTTTTTTTTTCTTTATGACATCCGCTTCATTAGCACTAAGGGAAAATATGAGTTTCTTAAAAACCAGGTCTTGTAAGAGTTTTGTATAGTGTATCTTAAGGCTGTAGAACAGTGCCTACCCCATTTTAGATATTCAGTATTGTTACTAGTAACTTACGGATCAATGTGTTGATTTTCATTTGTATACTATTTTTCACTCATTAATTTAATGAAGAATTGTTTTCTCTGCTTTTTGTCTTTATTGATTTCAAGAGAAACAAATTCCATGTTATTAATAACAGCTTTCTGTTCCCCATATCACTCTACTTTTGATGCCTCAGAGCCAAACACTTTCACTCTTTTATTTTGTCACTGATGTTTTTCTGTTTTTGAGCGTCCATATATCTAAATAATATTATCACATGAATACTTCTTAAAACCATCAGTTTTAGAAATGTTTTAACTTCCTGCAATTGAAGATGAACATTTATCTATTTAATATATCATACTGCATCACCAAATCCATCACAGACATTCACATACATGTTCATACTCACACACACTAATATGGTATCTATAGTCTATAGGCTGAAAATAGTTACTTTGTTTATCATATTATTGTTTATACTATTAAGACTACATAAATAGCATTTGTGACTTAGATTCATAGAATTTTATTATCTTACCCTTTTTAAGCAACTTCTTGCCCTTGAAATTAATAGTTGTCTTATTTTTCATTTCTTTAATCTTTCATGTACTTATCATAAATTCAGTTACAAATACTCCTTTCATCAAACTATCTAAATCTTCTTTAGCAAACTAATTTGAAAAAAATAGAAAAACTGAGCAATAGTAAGGATTAAAAATGATTTGAAAATCATAGTCATATCCATTTCCTGCAGCTGGTCTAAGAAATCACCATAAACTTAAAACCAATAGAAATCTGTTTTCTCATTGTTCTGGAAGCCAGAATTCCGAAATCAAGGTGTTGGTAGGGACATGTGTCCTCCGGAGGCTGAAGGGGAGAATGAGTTCTAATCCTCTCTCAAAGCTGCTGGTAGCAATTCTTGGCCTGCCTTAGCTTTCAGATGCAACATTCTCATCTCTGCCTCTGTCCTCACACTGCCCTCTCCTCTGTCCCTATGTTTTCTCCTTTTCTGTCTGTCCTCAATTCCTTTGCTCAAATCTGGTAACACTCACAGATTCCAGGGATTAGTGTGAGAATATATTCCTGGGAGAGGCCACCATGTCACCCACAATAGTAGCATTCTGTTTAAATTATGTTTTCCCTGCAACTTTTTTCCTAAATAGAGAACCCAAGATTGTACATATTTTTTAATGTACAGTATTAAAATTTAATGTACAGTATTATACTTAGTGCATAGTATGTATCATATAAAATTTTATCTAACACATAAACTTCAGTTATAAAAGAAGTAAAAAAGAACAGATACACAAAACAAGCTATGAAACTATATTTACTAATGCATAACAAAATAACAGTGTTACTAGACCAAGCATCTTAGGACAGATGATATTCATGTTGTAGCAAAACAATGCAAGATACAGAACTGACACAGTGCTGGGCTAATCAAAAATGGCTCACAGAGCACATACTTCTAAAACTTGACATCATATCTAAAATAAGCAGAAAATTATTCCTCTGAAAATGTGAAAAATAAGCTCAAGTACTGTGGTGTGTTCATTTAATAATCACAGTTCATTTAATACCAATAATTTGATTTAACTAGTAGCTATGTAACTTTGATTCTTTTTAAAATGTGACAATCTACAGTAAAAGAGTAAATGCAAAAATCACATCATTGTAATCTAGAGAGGATTATGAATAAAGAACAATATAAAGAGATTTGATGCCTTAATTAACCTAGAAGAAATATTGTTAGCTTTTATTTTAAATTTAGCTCTGAAAGATACTTTACTTCTTTTTAGTGTTATCAATGTTTAATATTTTGCAATTTATTGGGTATTTTACTTGAGAATAGAATGGTTTTCAAATTTAGCCATAAAATTCAGTGTATATGTGACAAATTAAAAATGTTAATATTTCTTTATGGCATGAAAGATTTGCTGATTCAAGAAGCAATCACAATTATAATTTATTACCATATTATTCCCGCAGCAAAATCCATTTGCTTATATACTGACATTTATATTGATGTCAGTTTTCTTTAATTGCAATTAAGCCATTAATAGAACATCAATTCTGCATTGTCTTTCTAGATAACTTACCTTATCTAGGTTTGTATGGTTTGTCAATTCAACTATGGTTCAAGACTGCATGCCACCAGTGAATAAGATTGCTGAATGGATAATATAATTCAGTCATTAAAAGAAAGTCTGTTCTGTAGTCTACATAGATCTTTCTCTTTTATAACAATCAAGTCAGCTTTACTTTGATGAAACACATTGGTTAGGAATTTGTCCTAAAGCTATTTGCAGAAATCTAATAAAGGGATAGCAAATAAATTAAGAGTTATTTTTCTTTTACATAAAAGAAGTTTGGATGTAGGCAGCTTAGATACTGCATAGTAATTCATTCCATCTTTCTCTTTTGCAGCACTTGTCTGCCTGCTCTCAGGGAACCTGCCAGAGTTTTGGCTTACACTAGTCATGTTTCAGGTGGCAGGATGGTACAGAATCAAGCAAATGATCCATGAAACCTCAGAGTCTTTTCCCATTAAGGAATTTTTCCAGAAGTGTTACACCATGACTCCCTTTATGTTCTGTCTACTAAAAACATATCATGTGACTAATTCATCTTGCAGGGCTTGCCTGTCATAGGCAGAATAATAGCTCCCCAGGGATATTCATATCTTAATACCAAGAACCTCTGAATTTATGACCTTATTTGGCAAAAGATTATTTGCAGATAATTCTTTGCAGATTAAGATTAAAGACATTGATGAGATTAAACCTAACTCTTAGGGTGGGCCCAGTCTAATCACAAATTTTTAAAAACTGAATATCCTACCCAGCAGGCTGAGAGAGAGAGAGAGAGAGAGAGAGAGAGAGAGAGAGATGGGACATGAGAAAATCTCAACCAGCCTTTAAAGATAGAAGGTGGTGGTCATGTGCCAAGGACTATCTTAGACATGTTATTAGCTGGAAAACTAAAAGAAATGGATTTCCCCCTTAAGCTTCTAGAAATACAGGATACCAGCACTTTGAGTTTTGCCTGCTGAAACCTATATCAGGCTTCTGACATACATTACTATAAGATAATAAATGTGTGCCGTTTTAAGCCATAAAATTTGGGGTGATTTGCTGTGACAGCAATAGAAACTAAGGGGGAATATATATATATATATATATATATGTATATATGTATATGTATGTATATTTATCAGTGGAAGATTAGTGCCCCTAACAAAATAGGATTTATTTGGATGAAGAAGTGGCAAATGGGTACTAGATAGGCATTAATTTAATATTATCAATCTTTCTCCACTCATTCAGCCTCCTGTAAAAAGCAAAATAATGAGAATAAAATAGAATCCCAACCAATGTAGAATGTTACTAATCTAGAAGATTAAAAAAATCAAAACTCTAGATAATATTAGTCAAAAAATTTCAATAGACCAGGATTTAATGTTACCTTTCAGTATTATAAAGAAGTAAGCCTGTTAATGTTGTTTTATTCACTAAGTTATGTCTGACTCTTTTGCAACCCCAAGGACTATAGCCAACCAAGTTCCTCTGTCCGTGGAATTTCCCAAGTGAGAATACTGGAGTGGGTTGCTGTTTCTTTTCCAGGGGATCTTCCTGATTCAGGGATCCAACCTGCATCTTTTGTATTGGCAGGTGGATTCTTAACCAATAAGCCACTTAGGAAGCCTAAAGACATGAATATCTGCACTAAATTACTAAGGGATAGTTGTGGTTTCAAATTTTTATGATTAGTACTCTGTTTTCTTGTAATCCTTCATGTTTTGTCTTTCACATATTAAGGTCCCAGCTTAAATATTTTCTTTGTGAAGAAGCCTCCCTTGACCACACCTGAATGGTATAAATTACCACATTCCCTCCCATTTTTCTCTCCACAGCATTACTGTATTACTTTTGTCATAGAACTAATATTTATTACTATCTGAAGTTATCTTGTTCATTCTTGCTTATTTTCCTAGTTTCCCTTCTATTAATTTTATTGGGTTGGACTCATTATCTGTCTTATACACTCCTGTATATCAAATACCTAGAACAATGCCTGGAACTTAACATGCACTCAGTAAGATTTCTTTGAATTATCAAGAAGCCAAGTTGCTTCAAACTCATATGAGTTAATTTTAATTATCTAATATACATGAAAATCATATAGTTGATGTTGTATAGTCAATACAAATATATTAGGTGATATACATGAAGTATGAGCTAAAAATGAGTCAGGTAGTACTTGATAATGATAATATATTTTACATTACATCCAAAAATTGAAAGGAGCAGAATGGACTGTTTTTTCCTAAGCAGAAGAAAAGTATATGAAAACCCCAAAACTCTGGAAATGGTCTAAAAAAGTGGTCCTTAAGTTATAGTGCTCATGTGGAGCACATGAAATGTTTAAAAAGAATATTACTGCTGTCTGATCACAGAGATTTTAAGAAATAAGACCCCACTGAGAAATTGATCTAACAAGTTAAAAAAAAAAAAATGGTGAGCAACTAAAATTTCATTAGAGTTTTGGAAACATTATGGAGTATTTGAAAGTGAAGTGAAAGTGAAAGTCACTCAGTCATGTCCAACTTTTTGTGACCCAATGGACTATACAATCCATGGAATTCTCCAGGCCAGAATACTGGAGTGGGTTGCCTTTCCCTTCTCCAAGGGATATTCCCAACCCAGGGATCAAACTCAGGTATTCCACACTACAGCAGACAGATTCTTTAGCAAGCAGCTGAGCTACAAGGAAAGCCCAAGAATACTCAGTTGGGTAGCCTATCCCTTCTCCAGTGGATCTTCCTGGCCCAGGAAGCTGGGGTTTCCTGCACTGCAGGTGAATTCTTTACCAATTGAGCTATAAGGGAGGCCCTAAATGGAAAGAGAAATGGATAGAGAATTGTCTCAAGAATAACTAGACTGAAATAATATAAAATCACAAAGTTGAAAAGAAAGGGAAATTTTAATTAAAAAAATAAATTTAGTTATTTGGAGGTACCTAAATGTTGGTTCTTTGGCAGTGCCTAAAAGTTATTTCTCACATGGTTACTAAAAACAAACCAAAAACAAACTAAATCTTGTAGTTTTGTGACCTTGTATAACAGTCTCCAATATTAAATTTGTGTGCAGTTCAGTTCATTGCAAAAAATGTGACACTGAAAGATGAGCCCACCCACCCGAGGTCAGTAGTTGTCCAATATGCTACTGGGAAAGAGTGGAGAAATAGCACCATAAAAAATGAAGAGGCTGAGCCAAAGCAGACATAATGCCCAGTTGTGGATGTGTCTGGTGGTGAAAGTAAAGTCTGATGCTGTAAAGAACAATTTTACATAGGAACCTAGAATGTTAGGTCCATGAATCAATGTAAAATGGATGTGATCAAACAACTGATGGCAAGAGTGAGCATAGGTATTTTAGGAATGAGTGAATTAAAATGGATGAGGGTGGACAAATTTTATTTCAGATGACCTTTATCTCTACTACTGTGGGCAAGAATCCCTTAGAAGAAATGGACTAGCTCTTGTAGTCAGCAAAGAGTCTGAAATGCAGTACTTGGTTTCAGACTCAAAAATGACGGAATGATCTCAGTTCATTTCCAAGGCACACCATTAACATCACAGCAATCCAAGTCTACGCTTTGACCAATAATGCCAAAGGAGAAGTTGAACAGTTCTGTGAAAATATACAAGACCTTCTAGAACTAACATTAAAAAAAGATGTCATTTTCACTGTAGGAGATTAGAATGCAAAAGTAGGAAGTCAAGAGATACCTGAAGTATAGGCAAGTTTTGCCTTGGAGTAAAAAATGAAGCAGGCCAAGGCTAAGTGAGTTATGCCAGGAAAATGCACTAATCATAGCAAACACCCTCTTCCAGCAACACAAGAGACAGCTCTACATATGGACATCACCAGATGGTCAATACTGAAATCAGATTGATTATATTCTTTGCAGCCAAAGATGGAGAAGCTCTATACAGTCAGCAAAAACAAGACTGGGAGCTGACTGTGGCTCAGATAATGAACTCCTTATTGCTAAATTCAGACTTAAATTGAATAAAGTAGGGAAAACCACTAGGCCATCCAGGTATGACATAAATCCCTTATGATTATACAGTAGAAGTGGCAAATAGATTCAAGAGTTTAGATCTGATAGAGTGCCTGAAGAACTATGAACAAAGGTTCATAGCATTGTATAGGAGGTGGTGACTAAAACCATCCCCAGAGAAGGAAACAAAGTTCAACAAGGCAAAATTGTTGTCTGAGTAGACCTTACAAAGAGCTGAGAAAAGAAAAGTGTGACAGGCAAAGGAGAAATGGAAAGGTAATACCCATCTGAATGCAGAGTTCCAAAGAATAGCAAGGAGAGATAAGAAAGCCTTCTTAAATGAACAATACAAAGAAATAGAGAAAAATAATATAATGAGAAAGATTAGAGATCTCTTCAAGAAAGTGAAGAGGAATGAACCCTAGCAAGACCAGCAGAACTTCCCAACAGAGCACAGGCCTGTTTGCACTATTATGAGTAAATAAAGTGCTTTTTGATTCAAGCCATTCAGTTTTGTTGTGGTTTGTTATTCAGTAGTATATCACTAAATCAAAATCCAAGTGGAAAATGCTTTGAAAATAAGGATATGCTGCTAAGATATAGTCAAGGCGGGACATACAGATTAAGTTGGTGCCATTTTAGGGTATAATACCATGACCTAGTAAAATATGCAGAGGGGCTTCCCTGGTGGCTGAGTGGTAAAGAACCCACCTGCCAAAGCAGGAGACACAGGTTCAATGTCTGGGTCCAGAAGATCCCCTGGAGAAGGAAATTGCAACCCATTCCAGAATTCTTGCCAAGGAAATCCCACAGACGGAGGAGCCTGGGCCCCATGTGGTTGCAGAGAGTCAGTCATGACTTATTGACTAAAGCAACAAACAAAAATGCACAAGATAATTTCCAATGGCAGACTACCAAGCTCCTCAATCCATGGATTTTCCAGACAAGCATACTGGAGTGGGTCACCATTTCCTTCATTAGGGAAGCTTACCAACCTGGTAATCAAACCCAGGTATCCCACACCGCAGGCAGACATTTTACCCTCTCAGTTCAGTTCAATCCCTCAGACGTGTCCGACTCTTTGTGACCCCATGAGCTGTGGCACTCCAGGCCTCCCTGTCCATCACAAACTCCCGGAGTTCACTCAGACTCATGTGCATAAAGTTGGTGATGCCATCCAGCCATCTCATCCTGTGTCGTCCCCTTCTCCTCCTGCCCCCAATCCCTCCCAGCATCAGGGTATTTTCAAATGAGTCAACTATTCGCATGAGGTGACCAAAGTATTGGAGTTTCAGCTTCAGCATCAGTCCTTCCAAAACACCCAGGAATGATCTCCTTTAGAATTTACTAGTTGGATCTCCCTGCAGTCCAAGGGACTCTCAAGAGTCTTCTCCAACACCAGAGTTCAAAAGCATCAATTCTTTGGTGCTCAGCTTTCTTCACAGTCCAGCTTTCACATCCATACATGACCACTGGAAAAACCATATATAGACTTGACGAGATGGACATTTGTTGGCAAAGTAATGTCTCTGCTTTTGAATATGCTGTCTAGGTTGGCCATAACTTTCCTTCCAAGGAGTAAGCGTCTTTTAATTTCATGGCTGCAGTCACCATCTGCAGTGATTTTGGAGCCCTGCCCCCCCCCACCAAAATAAAGTCTGACACTGTTTCCACTGTTTCTCCATCTATTTCCCATGAAATGATGGGACCAGATGCCATGATCTTAGTTTTCTGAATGTTGAGCTTTAAGCCAACTTTTTCACTCTCCTTTTCACTTTCATCAAGAGGCTCTTTAGCTCCTCTTCACT
This sequence comes from Tragelaphus eurycerus, assembly GCA_935064755.1. Classification (NCBI taxonomy): domain Eukaryota; kingdom Metazoa; phylum Chordata; class Mammalia; order Artiodactyla; family Bovidae; genus Tragelaphus; species Tragelaphus eurycerus. The sequence goes on along the minus strand of CAKXYN010000168.1, from coordinate 1,094,327 downwards.
TTCTGTCATAAGGGTGGTGTCATCTGCATATCTCAGGTTATTGATATTTTCCCCGTCAATCTTGATTCCAGCTTGTGCTTCTTCCAGCCCAGCATTTCTGATGATGTACTCTGCATATAAAAATAAGCAGGATGACGATATACAGCCTTGACATACTCCTTTTCCTATTTGGAACCAGTCTGTTGTTCCATGTCTAGTTCTAACTGTTGCTTCCTGACCTGCATATAGGTTTCTCAAGAGGCAGGTCAGATGGTCTGCTATTCCCATCTCTTTCAGAATTTTCTAAAATTTATTGTAATCCACACAGTCAAAGGCTTTGGCATAGTCAATAAAACAGAAATGGATGTTTTTCTGGTACTCTCTTGCTTTTTCAATGATCCAGCAGATGTTTGCAATTAGATCTCTGATTCCTCTGCATTTTCTAAAACCAGCTAGAACAACTGGAATTTCACAGTTGACGTATTGCTGAAGACTGCCTTGGAGAGTTTTGAGCATTACTTTACTACGTGTGAGTTGAGTGCAATTGTGTGGTAGTTTGAGCATTCTTTGGCATTGCCTTTCTTTGGTATTAGAATGAAGATTGACTTTTTCCAGTCCTATGGCCTATGGCCTATTGCCACTGCTAAGTTTTCCAAATTTGCTGGCATATTGAGTGCAGCACTTTCACAGCATCATCTTCCAGGATTTGAAATAGCTCAACTGGAATTCCATCACCTCCACTAGCTTTGTTCCTAGTGATGCTTTCTAAGGCCCACGTGACTTCACATTCCAATATGTCTGGCTCTAGATGAGTGATCACACCATTGTGATTATCTAGGTCTTGAAGATCTTTTTTGTACAGTTCTGTGTTCTTGCCACCTCTTCTTAATATCTTCTGCTTCTGTTAGGTCCATGCCATTTCCGTCCTTTACTGAGCCCATCTTTGCATGAAATGTTCCCTTGGTATCTCTAATTTTCTTGAAAAGATCCCTAGTCTTTCCCATTCTGTTGTTTTCCTCTATTTCTTTGCATTGATCACTGAGGAAGGCTTTCTTTCTTTTTTTTTTTTTTTAATTAAATTTTATTTTGCTTAACTTTACAATATTGTATTGTTTTTGCCATACATCAAGATGGATCCTCCACGAGTATACATGTGTTCCCCATCCTGAACCCTCCTCCCTCCTCCCTACCCATACCATCCCTCTGGGTCGTCCCAGTGCACCAGCCCCAGGCATCCATTTTCAGGCATCGTACCTGGACTTGCAACTCGTCTCAGATATGATGTTATACATATTTCGATGCTATTCTCCCAAATCATCCCACCCTCTCCCAAAGGCTTTCTTATCTCTCCTTGCTATTCTTTGGAACTCTGCATTCAGATGCTTATATCTTTCCTTTTCTCCTTTTCTTTTCGCTTCTCTTCTTTTAAGAGCTATTTGTAAGGCCTCTTCAGACAGTCGTTTTCCTTTTTTTGTTTCTTTTCCATGGGGATGGTCTTGATCCCTGTCTCCTGTACAAGGTCACAAACCTCTGTCCATAGTTCATCAGGCACTCTATCTATCAGATCTAGGCCCTTAAATCTATTTCTCACTTCCACTGTATAATCGTAAGGAATTTGATTTAGGTCATACCTGAATGGTCTAGTGGTTTTCCTTACTGTCTTCAGTTTAAGTCTGAATTTGGCAATAAGGTGTTCATGATCTGAGCCACAGTCAGCTCCCAGTCTTGCTTTTGTTGACTGTATAGAACTTCTCCATCTTTGGCTGCAAAGAATATAATCAATCTGATTTCGGTGTTGACCATCTGGTGATGTCCATTTGTAGAGTTTCTTTTGTATTGTTGGAAGAGGGTGTTTGCTATAACCAGTGAGTTCTCTTGGCAAAACTCTTAGCCTTTGCTCTGCTTCATTCCATATTCCAAGGCCAAATTTGCCTCTTACCCCAGGTGTTTCTTGACTTCCTACTCTTGCATTCCAGTCCACCTTAATGAAAAGGACATATTCACCCTCTGAGAGACATCAAATAAAGCTTCAGTTTGCAGGTCTACTGATTTGGTAATGAAGAAGTCATCAGTGCCTGCCATGTTACTAGTTGTAATCAAGTGTTTTCAGTCGCATATGCACTGTGCTAGATTAAGAAGGAAATGAAAGATTTAAGTGAAGGTGTGTGTGTGTGTGTATGTGTTTTAGATATAAAGTTGATCACGTATTTTGAATTGGCATTGAAAATGTAGAAAAAATAGAACCTCAATGAAAGAGAAGGGGAAGAGTCAAAGTGAATAAATCATTGTTCATGATCATAGAGTTTTGGAATCCTTTTCATTCTGAGAGAAGAGGAAAGGAGTATATTTGTCTTTCTCAGTAGGTAAAGTCTCTGAAAATTGATGACTACTTATGCATATTCCCTTAAAAAATTGTGAGAAAATTAACTTGCTCATTGATGTACCATGATGTACTTTATTTTTTTCAGTAAAATTAGTCCTTGAATTTATGACAGAATTGCATCATCAACAGTTCAAACTTACCTTATTTATTAAAAAAAAAAATGGCAGAAAAAAAGAAATATATAATTTTTACTCAAATCAGGCATATTAAATTTTTCCTGTTTTTTATTCAATTCAGTTCAGTCACTCAGTTGTGTCTGACTCTTTACAACCCTATGGACTGCAGCACCCCAGGCCTCCCCATCCTTCACCATCACCCTGAGTTTGTTCAAACTCATGTCCATTGAGTTGGTGATGCCATTCAACTATCTCATGCTTTTCACCCCTTTAGCCTCCTGCCCTCAATCTTCCCAAGCATCAGGGTCTCAGTTCAGTTCAGTCACTCAGTCATGTCTGACTCTTTGTGACCCTATGGACTGCAACACCCTATGCTTCCCCATCCTTCACCATCACCCTGAGTTTGTTCAAACTCATGTCCATTGAGTTGGTGATGCCATTCAACTATCTCATGCTCTCTCACCCCTTTAGCCTCCTGCCCTCAATCTTCCCAAGCATCAGGGTCTCAGTTCAGTTCAGTCACTCACTCATGTCTGACTCTATGTGACCCAATGAACAGCAGCATGCCAGACTTCCCTGTACACCACCAACTTCTGGACTCCACCCAAACCCATGTCCATTGAGTCGGTGATGCCATCCAATCATTTCATCCTCTGTCATCCCCTTCTTCTCCTGCCTTCACTCTTTCCCAACATCAGGGTCTTTTCCAATGAGTCAGCTCTTTGCATCAGATGGCCAAAGTATTGGAGTTTTGGCTTCAATATCAGTCCTTCCAATGAACACTCTGGATTGATATCCATTTGCCATGAAGTGATGTGACCAGATCCATGATCTTAGATTTCTGAATGTTATTCATTGGAAGGACTGATGCTGAAGCTGAAATTCTAATTCTTTGGCCCCCTGATGCAAAGAACTGACTCATTTGAAAAGACCCTGATGCTGGGAAGGATTGAAGACAGGAGGAGAAGGGGATGAACAGGAAGAGATGGTTGGATGGCATCACCAGCTCAATGAATATGGGTTTGAGTAAACTCTGGCAGTTGGTGATGGACAGGGAGGTGTGGTGTGCTGCAGTTCATGGGGTCACAAAGAGTCAGACACGACTGAGTGACTGAACTGAACTGACTGAATCCTCATGTAAAACCAGCAATTCACTTTAGATCTACATGTTTTTTGCATTGAAAAATAAACCAAATAACATGAATAGTTCAGTTGTATTAGTTTTTCCAGAAGCATTTGAAGAAAAGTTCAGAAAATAATATATTGTATGTTAACTTAGTCTTTCTGAATTTCATAGTAAAAAAGAAATCTAATATTGTTGCTACTGGATATTCTAAATAGCAGCAAAAATATCCAACTATAGACTGAGAAAGCTAAGTGGATATGTGGTATGTGTATTTCTTTGCCTGACCTTCTTATTAATTTATATTTATCAAATGGAAGAATTATAAAAGTATAAGTCATGTCCTAAATTTTAATTCAATAAGACAGCAAAATTATACTGGAGAGAGAAAAATGGTATTTATTACTTTCCTTGAAACCACATGAATATTTCATATGCTGTGAAAGACTAGGTAGCAAGAAGTTACTCAATGTAAACTGAAATCTAAATCAGTAGGGTAAAATACCAAGTACAGGAGAAACGGATAAGACCCTAGGATAAACTCAATGCAGTTGAGGATGTACATACCCTATAACATGACAATTTCAAACCCAAATCTGTAACTTTGAGAAAAGTTTACTTATGTGCATAGAGACATAACCACACATGTTTTACTAAATCATTGCTTATAAACATTTATAAAACAATCTTTTAAATATCAGTAAACAGAAAAATAAATTGTGGTAGATTCATCTAGAATGAATAAATACCATAATATGAACAAACATGAATACACCTCTCTAAATCATCCTGGTTAGCAAGAAAAAAAAAAAAAAAAAAAACCTGTATAAATTATATAATTGTATATCCTTCGAAAAAGTTGAAAATTCAGACTATGCAACAATACATGGATCTTTACACAGATAATAATAAAAAAAAATTACCCAGAGTACAACATACTAATTTCATGAAATTAAAAACATTTGGCAGGTGTGGAGGGGGTTGAAGAAGAATAAGACAGAATGTGATAAATAATGAGAAAACAGGACAGAATAAAAATATTTGTGTATTTTTTTCATATTCATATTGATTAGATGAATAAATTACAAGGTAAATACAGTAGATTATTAAGTTATGAGAAACTTGACTAGTATAAATGAATATCTGTTACTTTCCTCCATATGATTCTATGTGCTTAAACTATTTTAAGATAAAAAGGAATCACCATTAGTAAGATGATGATGATAACAATAATAACAAAGTCACTAAAGACCTGATGACTTCTTGCAAATGGAAGAACTTCTGTGAGACTCAAAAAATAAGCACACATCTCTTGGATAATTTCTTTCTTTGCTAGCTCTACATATGAAAGCAGTTTGGCAAATTTTATACTGAATATATACTTGCTAGTATATAAAAAAAAATTGATGTAGTACAGAATTTTATAGTACTCAGTTCAGAGTCTAATATCAATATGAAGAAAAATGTCCTGATATGTAACATTTTAAAAAATATCCACTTTAATATTATTATATTCACAGAGGATTGTGACATTAAAGAGAAAAGTGGTCTCCTTAAGGTATGTACAAATGGTAAAACAAAGCCAAACCTCAAGGATCAATTTTTCAGAGAGCAATGAATTAACCCTCTTAGCTGCTGCTGCTGATGCTGCTAAGCCACTTCAGTCATGTCCGACCCTTAGCGACCCCATGGACTGCAGCCCACCAGGCTCCTCTGTCCATGGGATTCTCCAGGCAAGAGAATCCACTGGAGTGGGTTGCCATTGCCTTCTCCAACACCCTCAGCACTTCATCCAAAAGATGAAAATTATGAATAAATATACTGGCATATCACAAACAATGCTATGCCCCTACATTAGCCAGTCTCAAAAATTATCAGTACCTGTTTTGTGACAACTACTCTTCTAAGAACTCCCATTATAAAGAAAATATGCAGCCCTTATTGTTACAATTGACAGGAAATGACTGTAATGAGGCAAACCTGGAAACAAATTCAGAAGTGTGATAGATAATATAATAAAATAGAAAGCATTAGAAAATGAGATAAAATATATATGTAGATATAGATAGAGATTATAGGTACAGCTGTCTTGGAAAAAGCCATGAGTTTACTGATGCAAAACGTTTTGATTTGAGTGTTGTATCTATAGGAAACTTAACTCTATAACAAAAAAAGGTTTTAGTTGTCAAATTGGTCCATCAAATTATAAGCCCACTGGGAAGTCTGTTGGAAAGATAGATTTTTTTTCCCCTCAAACTGAAGCATTATGGCACCTCTGTGTGGAAATCTGAAATACATTTTAGTATAATTCCAAGTTAGTAATAATAGACTAAAACATATTACTATTGAGAAAATTACAAGTCATGAAAAGTGATGAGGAATTTCAAAAGCTTAAGTAATCTTTGTTCATCGACCCTTTATTGAAAGTGGTAACTCACGTTTTAAACTTTTATTAGCTTTATTAATCATAAAACAGTAACTTAACACATAATTTATACCATCTTTGAAGTAAATAAGACAAAACTAATCTGAATATATGTCTCTGAACTTTTATTCAATTGTTCTTTGAGAAGTTTTCCTGCTTGAACAGCTCTGAGTAACTGCTCTAAATTGAAAGTCAGACATATTAAAGATGTTAGTATGATCTTTACTCTTATAAGATCAGTCCTTCCCCAACCTCAATATTGATGGCCTTTATTAGACCTTGAGTTGTGATAAAAAGGTGATTTTACAAAAGGAAAAATCATGACTCTTGCATAAATACAAAATTAATATATGTCAAAAATTTTGCTTAACTAATACTTGAATGAAGGAAGTAGCAAGGTGTCATAAGCTGGTTAAATTTAATTCAAGAAGTATATGCATATCTGTTAAATGAGGTATGTTAACATAAAATTAACACATGCAAAACTGACATTTTTCACAGGAGATGAGGAGTGATTCATCTGCACCAGACAAAAATACTGTTCATTTCTCTGGAAGAAAATTGTTTGCATCACTATTAATTTTTCTACAATGTATCAAGTTATGAAATACTCTAAAAGACTTTGATGGAGAAGGAAACAGAAACCCACTCCAGTATTTTTCCCTTTGAAATCCCATGAACAAAGGAGCTTGGTGGGCTACAGTTTATTGGGTTGCAAGACAGTCAGACATTACTAAATAATAACAAAAGATTTTGAAAGATTCAGATCTCCACAGAATCAGATAATCTGATAATTTTTTCCATTTCAAACTCCTTCAGTTTTTTTTTTTTTTTTTTTTTTCCTGACCATAGCTGGAAAAGACATAGAAAAATATACATAGAAGTAACTTAGAATGTTCTATTTATTTATTGAAATAAAGAGCAGTCACTAGAAAAATCTCAAAACTGCCTCACTATAGTACAGTAGGGTTTAGGATTGTAGCAATCTTAGAAACTCTTTCTCCCATGAAGCATATCAGAACAGAAGGCAGAAGAGAGATTTTTGAGGTATTTATCTTCTTGTGTCTTCTGTTCTCAACTTCCTGCTATCTAGTCACAGTAACCACAATGGTGCTGTCAGTTCAGTTCAGTTCAGTTCAGTCACTCAGTCGTGCCCGACTCTTTGCGACCCCATGAACTGCAGCACGCCAGGTCTCCCTGTCCATCACCAACTCCCGGAGTTCACTCAAACTCACGTCCGTCGAGTCAGTGATGCCATTCAGCCATCTCATCCTCTGTCGTCCCCTTCTCCTCCTGCCCCCAATCCCTCCCAGCATCAGGGTCTTTTCCAATGAGTCAACTCTTCGCATGAGGTAGCCAAAGTACTAGAATTTCAGCTTTAGCATCATTCCTTCCAAAGAAATCCCAGGGCTGATCTCCTCTAGAATGGACTGGTTGGATCTCCTTGCAGTCCAAGGGACTCTCAAGAGTCTTCTTCAACACCACAGTTCAAAAGCATCAATTCTTCAGCGCTCAGCCTTCTTCACAGTCCAGCTCTCACATCCATACATGACTACTGGAAAAACCATAGCCTTGACTAGACGGACCTTTGTTGGCAAAATAATGTCTCTACTTTTGAATATGCTATCTAGGTTGATCATAACTTTTCTTCCAAGGAGTGAGTGTCTTTTAATTTCATGGCTGCAGTCACCATCTGCATTGATTTTGGAGGCCCCCGAAATAAAGTCTGACACTGTTTCCACTGTTTCCCCATCTATTTCCCAAGAAGTGAGTGATAGGACCAGATGCCATGATCTTCATTTTCTGAGTGTTGAGCTTTAAGCCAACATTTTCACTCTCCTCTTTGCCTTTCATTAAGAGGCTTTTTAGTTCCTCTTCACTTTCTGCCATAAGGGTGGTGTCATCTGCATATCTCAGGTTATTGATATTTTTCCTGGCAATCTTGATTCCAGCTTATTTTTCCTCCAACCCAGCGTTTCTCATGATATACTCTGCATGGAAGTTAAATAAGCAGCATGACAGTATACAGCCTTGATGCACTTCTTTTCCTATTTGGAACCAGTCTGTTGTTCCATGTCCAGTTCTAACTGTTGCTTCCTGACCTGCATATAGGTTTTTCAAGAGGCAGGTCAGGTGGTTTGGTATTCCCATCTCTTTCATAATTTTCCACAGTTTATAGTGCTGTCAAGTTGTATCAAAGACATTCTTAATTTGGATGTCTTTATTGTACCATTGGTTCTAATGGACTATGAGAAACCTAAGAACAGGAATAATGGAGAACACTGGTATTACTGCCCTTACACCAAAACTGCTTGCAACAAGAGAAGAAACAAACATGAACAAAACCTTACTCAGGTAATTTTCAAGCACTTCTGTCTTAAGGGTTGTAAAGACTCCACTTTATGGTAATTCTTGACAAAGAATGGTAGAGAAGGAATTCTAAATTCATATTTCATCTGAGAAAATATTCAATGTTCTATCAACACTCTAAAAACATGCCTGTTAATATCTGTTATTTTGCCAAAGTATGAGAACTATGAATTAAAGTTTTATACATATTTAGACTTTTATATAATTGTATATAACTATAGTAAACCTATTTTATATATCAATTTATAAAAAATTGTAATAAAAATTTAATAATAAATATATACCCATATTGCCAGTCTTGTCCAGCTTCTTTAGGCCTTGGAATTTACATTCTCAAAACATTTTTTGGTAAACAAATCCCTGGCACTAAAATTATTATCTTAGTAATACATTGAAAGAAATTATTTTAGAAAGTAAAGATGGAAACTTGACATTCTTTTTTCTTTGTATTTCTGTATTAATAATGCAAATTTTTCCAGAAGCAAAACTTTTTTACTAAGGGGAAAGTTACAAGGAAGTTTAAAAAGAAAAATTTATTAATATCTTGATTTATTTCCCATTATACTACACTTATGCTGTATATAAGCCCTGTTGAAAAAATCGTGTATGTTCTCTTTTCTTTGAGTAGAAGTTCCTAGTTTTCCTCTTTTCCTTCTCTTCCTCTTCCTCCTTTCTTCTCTCCCCTTCTTCTCTTGGTTTCCATATTGAACCTCTCCATAACCATCAGTTTTGCACTTGCCACCACCTTATCAACCAGAACCCTGAGATTTAGGTCAAGATGAGTCAGAGCTTCTATTATATGACATTGATTGATGTACAGAAATTCTAATCATTGATCTAATGGTGACATGGCTCAAAGACTTGTGCCAGGACATCCATATTAAATAGTAGCTTTATACAACTGTAACTTCAGCCAACACACTTTCAAACAACCTCTATCAAAAATGAAGCAGTCATAGATCTTCCAAACCTCTATGGTATGTAATGTATACACGTTTAAACAAAAATCATTTAAAATTGGCTCAAATACAATATATTCAGACTTTGGGGAGGGGAGAGTCTAGGTTAATAACAGTATCCTTTAAACCAACAGTTATTGACAATGCAAATACATATACATCATATAAATGTACATGTGTAACTATACAACAATAATTTTCTGCCAAATACAAAAGCATATACCATAATATATACATATCTGTAAAGGACAAAATAGAGCTATGGAGTCCAAGTGATATGATATACTTTCTATATAAATCTATTTTATTCCTAAGTTTTGGACAGTGCATAGCAAAAGATGGTATACTGTAATGAATACCTGTATATCTCAAAAATTTTACACCAATCTGCTGCACATCTGAAATCAAGAAACAAGAGGGCAAAATCCCATGGATGGAGGAGCCTGGTGGGCTGCAGTCCATGGGGTCGCTAAGAGTCAGACACGACTGAGCGACTTCACTTTCACTTTTCGCTTTCATGCATTGGAGATGGAAATGACAACCCACTCCAGTGTTCTTGCCTGGAGAATCCCAGGGATGGGGGAGCCTGGTGGGCTGCCGTCTATGGGGTCGCACAGAGTCAGACACGACTGAAGCGACTTAGCAGCAGCAGGCAACTCTGCCTCCTTGTGGTGCTCAGTGGACTCGCAGCAACAATCTCCTGTGATGGTGGTGGTGGACTCAGAGCACCAATCTCCTATGGTGGTAGTGGTGATGTTTAGTCCCTAAATCGCGTCTGACTCTTGCGACCCCATGGACTGTAGCCTGCCAGGTTCCTCGGTTCATGGGGATTATCCAGGCAAGAATACTGGAGTGGGTTGTCATTTCCTTCTCCAGGGGATCTTCCCAATCCAGGAATCAAATCTAGGTCTCTTGCATTGCAGGTAGATTCTTTATTGACTGAGCTATGGAGGAAGCCAAAATCGCTCAGTTGTGTCCAACTCTTTACGACCCCATGGACTATACAGTCCCTGGAATTCTCCAGGCCAGAATACTGGAATTGGTAGCTATTTCCTTCTCCAGGGGATCTTTCCAACCCAGGGATGGCACCTAGGTCTCCTGCATTGCAGAAGGATTCTTTACCAGCTGAGCTACCAGGGAAGCCCAGTCTCCTGTGGATCATAACAAGTTTGGAAGCAGTTCTTAAGTGTCACTGACTGTACCTAAGCATTAAAGGCCATCTTCCCTGGTGGCTCAGACAGTAAAGAATCTGCCTGCAGTGCAGGAGACCTGAGTTCTGTCCCTGGGTCAAGAAGATGCTGTGGAGAAGGAAATGCCAACCCATTCCAGTATTCTTGCCTGAGAAATTCCATGGACAGAGGTGTCTGGTGGGTTACAGTCCACGGGTTACAAAGAGACATGACTAAGTGACTTTCACTACTTTTTCAAGCATTAAAAACAAATGCTCAGAAGGTCTTTTGATTTTTATGGGCCTAGAAGTATTAGGAAGAAAAATAGAAATCATTTCTGATTAGGGTAGAGAACTGCTGAAAGAAACAAATTCTCAGTGGCTTTACATATGGTTTGTTTCTCAGTCAGTGCGAATATTTGTGTTACACAACCTCCCATAAGTGACCCAGCAACTCAGGCTTCTACCTTGTGGTAGTGCTGTCTTCTAGGTCCTTCAAATTCTCTGCTGGCTGCCCAATCTGGTCAGCAGATTAGGAATAAAGAAAATAGAAAATTGTGGGGGAAGCTTTTAAAAGTCCAAACTTCTAAATAGTATATGTGATTTTTATCCGTATTCTATTCTCAAAAAAAAAGAAAACCTAGTCACAAAATCATAACTATACACAATGATGGTGGAAAATAGAACCTTATTTGGCTGAGAGAGAAAGAGAAATAAATAAATTTAGCCAAGAACCAGCTATCCTCTGACTCTTTTTCTACAAATAGTTCTTATGTGTGTACAGACCCCACTCACGGATTCATGACCCTAAAAAGAAACTGAAAAGAAGGCTGAGCACTGAAGAATTGATGCTTTTGAACTGTGGTGTTGGAGAAGACTCTTGAGAGTCCCTTGGACTGCAAGGAGATCCAACCAGTCCATTCTGAAGGAGATCAGCCCTGGGATTTCTTTGGAAGGAATGATGCTAAAGCTTAAACTACAGTACTTTGGCCACCTCATGCGAAGGGTTGATTCATTGCAAAAGACTCTGATGCTGGGAGGGATTGAGGGCAGGAGGAGAAAGGGATTACAGAAGATGAAATGGCTGAATGGCATCACTGACTCGATGGACGTGAGTCTGAGTGAACTCCAGAAGTTGGTGATGGATAGGGAGGCCTGGCATGCTGCGATTCATGGGGTCGCAAAGAGTCGGACACGACCGAGTGACTGAACTGAACTGAAAGAAACTGAACTAGTATGGCAAAAGCAATACAATATTGTAAAGTTAAGCGAAATAAAATTAAAAAAAAAAAAGAAGAAGAAGAAACTGAACTAGAGAACAAAACAAAACAATGTATCCCCTTAGGGAAAGTCACCATCAGTGATGCAAAAGACCAGAAGAAGAGACCAGGATAAAGATCATTATCCAGACATCAAGAACAGCATTGATAGGCTTTCACTCAATGCAGTATCCTTCCTCAGGTTATGCATTGCTACTCCCTTGCCCAAGAGCTCATCGTTCTAGAAAGTGAGGCAAATCACTAAAACCCCACAAACTCTCAGATCAGTTCAGTTCAGTCGCTCAGTCGTGTCCGACTCTTCGCGACTCCATGAACCGCAGCACACCAGGCCTCCCTGTCCATCACCAGCTCCCGGAGGTCACTCAGACTCACATTCATCGAGTCAGTGATGCCATCCAGCCATCTCATCCTCTGCCGTCCCCTTTTCCTCCTACCCTCAATCCCTCCCAGCATCAGAGTCTTCTCCAGTGAGTCAACTCTTCGCATGAGGTGGCCAAAATACTGGAGTTTCAGCTTTAGCATCATTCCTTCCAAAGAAATTCCAGGATTGATCTCCTTCAAAATGGACTGGTTGGATCTTCTTGCAGTCCAAGGGACTCTCAAGAGTCTTCTCCAACACCACAGTTCAAAAGCATCAATTCTTCGGCGCTCAGGCTTCTTCACAGTCCAGCTCTCACATCCATACATGACCACAGGAAAGACCATAGCCTTGACTAGGCGAACCTTAGTTGGTAAAGTAATGTCTCTGCTTTTGAATATGCTATCTAGGTTGGTCATAACTTTCCTTCCAAGGAGCAAGCGTCTTTTAATTTCATGGCTGCAGTCACCATCTGCAGTGATTTGGGAGCCCAGAAAAATAAAGTCTGACAATGTTTCCACTGTTTCTCCATCTATTTCCCATGTAGTGATGGGACCAGATGCCATGATCTTTGTTTTCTGAATGTTGAGCTTTAAGCCAACCTTTTCACTCTCCACTTTCACTTTCATCAAGAGGCTTTTTAGTTCCTCTTCACTTTCTGCCATAAGGGTGGTGTCATCTGCATATCTGAGGTTATTGATATTTCTCCCAGCAATCTTGATTCCAACTTGTGTTTCTTCCAGTCCAGCATTTCTCATGATGTACTCTGCATATAAGTTAAATAAACATGGTGACAATATACAGCCTTGATGTACTCCTTTTCCTATTTGGAACCAGTCTGTTGTTCCATGTCCAGTTCTAACTGTTGCTTCCAGACCTGCATACAGATTTCTCAAGAGGCAGATCAGGTGGTCTGATATTCCCATCTCTTTCAGAATTTTCCATAGTTTATTGTGATCTACACAGTCAAAGGCTTTGGTATAGTCAATAAAGCAGAAATAGATGTTTTTCTGGAACTCTCTTGCTTTTTCCATGATCCAGCAGATGTTGGCAATTTGATCTCTGGTTCCTCTGCCTTTTCTAAATCCATCTTGAGCATTAGGAAGTTCACGGTTCACATATTGCTGAAGCCTGGCTTGGAGAATTTTGAGCATTACTTTACTAGCATGTGAGATGAGTGCAATTGTGCGGTAGTTTGAGCATTCTTTGGCATTGCCTTTCTTTGGGATTGGGATGAAAACTGACCTTTTCCAGTCCTGTGGCCACTGCTGAGTTTTCCAAATTTGCTGGCATATTGAGTGCAGCACTTTCACAGCATCATCTTTCAGGATTTGGAATAGCTCCACTGGAATTCCATCACCTCCACTAGCTTTGTTCCTAGTGATGCTTTCTAAGGCCCACTTGACTTCACATTCCAGGATGTCTGGCTCTAGGTCAGTGATCACACCATCATGATTATCTGGGTCGTGAAGCTCTTTTTTGTACAGTTCTTCTGTGTATTCTTGCCACCTCTTCTTAATATCTTCTGCTTCCGTTAGGTCCATACCATTTCTGTACTTTATCGAGCCCATCTTTGCATGAAATGTTCCTTTGGTGTCTCTGATTTTCTTGAAGAGATCCCTAGTCTTTCCCATTCTGTTGTTTTCCTCTATTTCTTTGCATTGATCACTGAAGAAAGCTTTCTTATCTCTTCTTGCTATTCTTTGGAACTCTGCATTTAGATGTTTATATCTTTCCTTTTCTCCTTTGCTTTTCGCTTCTCTTCTTTTCACAGCTATTTGTAACTCTCAGAAGATCTGGTCAATCAGTAGAAGGTGCCAGGGAGTAAAACATTGAAGTGTTTATTTTCTCTAACATACATCAATATATTATTGCTACAATGCAGTTAGTACTATTAAGGGTAAAGATGTACCATCAGAAGAAAAACAGACTTGCTCTAAAAACAAAAGTTAAAAGGTGGATATGTCAGTCTGACACCAAATATCTATCTACAAAAATAGTTTATTACTGAGTAAAACCTTGTCTCATTGATTTTGAAATGGGAAACACAAAACCAAAAATGCTCAAAGTGCTCCTAATATTAGCCCTATGGTTAAATTTTTAGGCTTTCCTTGTAGCTCAGCTGGTAAAGAATCCACCTGCAATGCTGGATACCCTGGGTTGATTTCTGGGTCGGGAAGATCCCCTGGAGAATGGATAGGCTACTCATTCCAGTATTTTTGAGCTTCCCTACTGGCTCAGATGATAAAGAATCCACCTGCAGTTCGGGAGACCTGGGTTCGATCCCTGGGTTGAAAAGATACCCAGGAGGAGAGCGTGGCAACTCACTCAAGTATTCTTGCCTGGAGAATTCAGTCAAGGTTGGTGCTAATTTAGCTTCTTAATGATTTTAGAGTATTGATGCAGATCGGTTTTCAAAGTACTTTTCATGTACTGAGGAGCCTGGTGTGGGGGGCGGCAGTCCATGGTGTCACAAAGAGTCAGACATGATTGACCTACTAATCCCAATACAGCACATAGTATGGTTAAATTTTCAGCTTCAGCATCCTGAAGGAAGTACTGGTCATCAGTATTGAGGCAGAGAGGAGGGAGGGGGGAAATACTCCTTTTTTTTCTTTTTTTTCTTTTTTTACCTACTGCTACCCATTGTGATTAATTATATGCTCTTTGCTTGCTTATCTTATTATCCTCTATGACCACCATCATACATTTAATCTTATTGCCTTTTTTTCTGTTGGTGTTGGCTGCTTTTCTGTCTAACCCATAGTGCCTCTATGTGGCAAGCACCTGAACCCTGACTCACTTGTGAAGATATATTTGTTATTAATAGTTCTTTGGACTGCTGTCTCCAGCCAGTCCTCTAATTCGGAGGATTTGTACCAGGCTTAGCTTGTTTTACCCCCACTTTTCCTGTCATCTACCACATAGTCTCTTCTTCTGGAGTCCCTTTCTCCAGAAAACTGCTTTCTTGAACTGAAATTGTGAGGAGCTACAGGAGGACAGCTGACATCCCAATCATCTTTAGCAGTGACTATTCAACTTTCAGGAAAGTCCTACAAAGTTGTCACATGAACCACAGAAATGTAAATATGCTCACACTATTACTCCCATTCATATGACTCTTCTCTGGTTC
Source organism: Tragelaphus eurycerus (assembly GCA_935064755.1). Taxonomy (NCBI): domain Eukaryota; kingdom Metazoa; phylum Chordata; class Mammalia; order Artiodactyla; family Bovidae; genus Tragelaphus; species Tragelaphus eurycerus. Next base: position 1,079,033 of record CAKXYN010000168.1, on the reverse strand, counting down.
ATTTTATTTCTTTTAGGCCATTTTCCTAATGCCATAGCTTTATGATTTTAGAGGATGAGCACATTTCAGACAAACGGTTCTCATCAGTCCTTGACTTACTTGGAAAGCAGAGATTTCTTTAACTCCTAAATATTATAGAAAATAAAGGAATGATACCAAATCTTTCTGTTCAGTCACTCATTCATGTATGACTCTTTGTGACTTCATGAATTGCAGCACGCCAAGCCTCCTTGTCCATCACCAACTCCCAGAGTTCACCCAAACTAACGTCCATTGAGTCAGTGATGGCATCAAGCCATCTCATCCTTTGTCATCGCCTTCTCCTCCTACCCTCAATCCCTCCCAGCATCAGAATATTTTCCAATGAGTCAACTCTTCACATGAGGTGGCCAAAGTACTGGAGTTTCAGCATTAGCATCATTCCTTCCAAAGAACACCCAGGACTGATCTCCTTTAGAATGGACTGGTTGGAACCAACTTACAGAGCTTGCTCTAACTAATGTCCATTGAGTTGGTGATGCCTATCTCATCCTTTGTCATCCACTTCTCCTGCTTTCAGTCTTTCTCAGCATCAGGGTCTCTTCCAGTAAATCAGTTCTTCACATCAAGTGGCCAAAGATTTGAAGCTTTAGCTTCAGCATCAGTCCTTCCAATGAATCCTCAGGACTGATTTCCTTTATGATTGACTGGTTTGATCTACTTTCAGTCTAAGGGACTCTCAAGAGTCTTCTCCAATACCACAATTCAAAAGCATCAATTCTTCGACACTTAGCTTTATTTATGGTACACTTCTCACATCCATACAACTACAGGCAAAAAACATAGCTTTGACTAGATAAACCTTTGTTGGTAATTTCTTTTTAATATGTTGTTGAGCTTTGTCATAGGTTTTCTTCCAAGGAGCAAGCATCTTTCAATTTTATGGCTGCAGTCACCATTTGAAGTGATTTTGAAGCTCAAGAAAATAAAGTCTGTCACTGTTTCCATTGTTTCCCCATCTATTTGTCATCAAGAGATGGGACCAGCGGCCATGATCTTCAATTTTTTGAATGTTGAGTTTTAAGCCAGTTTTGTCACTCTCCTCTTTCACTTTCATCGAGAAGCTCTTTAGTTCCTCTTCACTTTCTGCCGTAAAGGTGGTGTCATTTTCATATCTGAGGTTATTGATATTTCTCCTGGCAATCTTGATTCCAGCTTGTGCTTAATCCAGCCCAGCGTTTCTCATGATGTTCTCTGCATTGAAGTTAAATTAGCAGGGTGACTATATACAGTCTTGATGTACTCCTTTCCCAATTTAGAACTGGTCTATTCCATGTCCAGTTCTAACTGTTGCTTCTTTACGTGCATACAGATTTCTCAGGAAGCAGGTAAAGTGGTCTGACATTGTACAGGAGACAGGGATCAAGACCATCCCCATGGAAAAGAAATGCAAAAAATCAAAATGGCTGTCTGGGGAGGCCTTGCAAATAGCTGTGAAAAGAAGAGAAGCGAAAAGCAAAGGAGAAAAGGAAAGATATAAACATCTGAATGCAGAGTTCCAAAGAATAGCTGCTGCTAAGTCACTTCAGTCGTGTCCGACTCTGTGCGATCCCATACATGGCAGCCCACCAGGCTCCTCCATCCCTGGGATTCTCCAGGCAAGAACACTGGAGTGGGTTGCCATTTCCTTCTCCAATGCATGAAAGTGAAAAGTGAAAGTGAAGTCGCTCAGTCGTATCCGACTCTTAGCGACCCCATGGACTGGAGCCTACCAGGCTCCTCCGTCCATGGGATTTTCCAGGCAAGAGTACTGGGGTGGGGTGCCATTGCCTTCCCCGCCAAAGAATAGTAAGAAGAGATAAGAAAGCCTTCTTCAGCGATCAATGCAAAGAAATAGAGGAAAACAACAGAATGGAATAGACTAAGGATCTATTCAAGAAAACCAGAGATACCAAAGGAACATTTCATGCAAAAAAGGGCTAGATAAAGGACAGAAATGGTATGGCCCTAATGGAAGCAGAAGATATTAAGAAGAGGTGGCAAGAATACACAGAAGAACTGTACAAAAAACAGCTTCACGACCCAGATAATCATGATGGTGTGATCACTGACCTAGAGCCAGACATCCTGGAATGTGAAGTCAAGTGGGCCTTAGAAAGCATCACTAGGAACAAAGCTAGTGGAGGTGATGGAATTTCAGTGAAGCTATTCCAAATCCTGAAAGATGATGCTGTGAAAGTGCTGCACTCAATATGCCAGCAAATTTGGAAAACTCAGCAATGGCCACAAGATTGGAAAAGGTCAGTTTTCATCCTAATCCCAAAGAAAGGCAATGCCAAAGAATGCTCAAACTACCGCACAATTGCACTCATCTCACACGCTAGTAAAGTAATGCTCAAAATTCTCCAAGTCAGGCTTCAGCAATATGTGAACCGTGAACTTCCTGAAGTTCAAGATGGATTTAGAAAAGGCAGAGGAACCAGAGATCAAATTGCCAACATCTGCTGGATCATGGAAAAAGCAAGAGAGTTCCAGAAAAACATGTATTTCTGCTTTATTGACTATGCCAAACCCTTTGACTGTGTAGATCACAATAAACTATGGAAAATTCTGAAAGAGATGGGAATACCAGACCACCTGATCTGCCTCTTGAGAAATCTGTATGCAGGTCAGGAAGCAACAGTTAGAACTGGACATGGAGCAACAGACTGGTTCCAAATAGGAAAAGGAGTACGTCAAGGCTGTATATAGTCACCATGTTTATTTAACTTATATGCAGAGTACATCATGAGAAATGCTGGACTGGAAAAAACACAAGCTGGAATCAAGATTGCTGGGAGAAATATCAATAACCTCAGATATGCAGATGATACCACCCTTATGGCAGAAAGTGAAGAGGAACTAAAAAGCCTCTTGATGAAAGTGAAAGTGGAGAGTGAAAAGGTTAGCTTAAAGCTCAACATTCAGAAAACGAAGATCATGGCATCTGGTCCCATCACTACATGGGAAATAGATGGAGAAACAGTGGAAACAGTGTCAGACTTTCTTTTTCTGGGCTCCAAAATCACTGCAGATGGTGACTGCAGCCATGAAATTAAAAGACGCTTACTCCTTGGAAGGAAAGTTATGACCAACCTAGATAGCATATTCAAAAGCAGAGACATCACTTTGCCAACAAAGGTTCGCCTAGTCAACGCTATGGTCTTTCCTGTGGTCATGTATGGATGTGAGAGCTGGACTGTGAAGAAGGCTGAGCGCTGAAGAATTGATGCTTTTGAACTGTGGTGTTGGAGAAGACTCTTGAGAGTCCCTTGGACTGCAAGGAGATCCAACCAGTCCATTCTAAAGGAGATCAGCCCTGGAATTTCTTTGGAAAGAATGATGCTCAAGCTGAAACTCCAGTATTTTGGCCACCTCATGCAAAGAGTTGACTCATTGGAGAAGACTCTGATGCTGGGAGGGATTGGGCAGGAGGAAAAGGGGACGACAGAGTATGAGATGGCTGGATGGCATCACTGACTTGATGAATGTGAGTCTGAGTGACCTCTGAGAGCTGGTGATGGATAGGGAGGCCTGGCGTGCTGCAGTTCATGGGGTCGCAGAGAGTCAGACATGACTGAGCGACTGATCTGATCTGATCCCCATCTCTTTAAATATGTACCTTCAGCAAAAAGAAGGGAAGGGTAAAGAATGGGCACATTCCCATTGTTCCACACTGTTCCCAAGGAAGATACCTGATTGATCCATTGTGTGTAATTTGCATTTTCATGGGGTAGGTTCCTTGCAATGGATGTATACTATGATTGTGTCATATGCTCAGTCTTGTGGACATAATAGCAGGGTTCACCAATTGTTGTTCCAAAACAATCATGGAAAATAGGAGGTAAAGTTTCACAAAGTAAATGCTCTTACCAGAGGCAAGAGAAAAACTATGAAGATAAAATTAAAAATCTTTAATGCATAAAGAGAAAGATAATATATGTGTAGGCTTGTATATAGACTTCTACATATTTTAAACAGCTATATAATTGTAGAGAAGAATATAAATGTAGTAGAAATAGGGCTCAACTTGAAGTTAGTAGACATTTCATGTCTTTTTCTGGTTCTGCTCTTAATTCATTCCATGGCCTTATGAAAATCTTATTATCTTCTGTGATCATTTCTGTTTTCCTAAAATCAAGGTCTGGGCTAAATCGGAAGTCAAACTCAATTTCATATGGGTACTAATATTGTAACATAGATGTATGACATTGACTAGGCAGGGCTATCTATCTAGCTTCTCTTTATTTGCATGTTGAATAAAATAAACTAAAGAGTTCACTTTTGTTTTCTTGAACTATACAGCCTTCTAGGTACATCTGCCATTTTATAAATTTTGAGAGTTTGGCAAAGACCATCTATCCAATAAATACTCTTATTCCTTCTTTCACACTAGGATTGAAGGAACTGTGTGCAGGGACTTAATTTCTCAGCCCTCCCCTTGCATCTGGGTGGCACATGGGTGTTGTTACAGCAAAGTTGTGTCAGGAGAAATGGTGTGTGTTACTTCTAGGTCATGGAATTACATAGACATAGAATTGTGAAATGCATGTACTACACACATCCTTTCTTTTCCCTTCCACTAAGTCACAGATGATTTTAAAGTCTCAAGGGATCTACAAGTCACAAGATGAAAGGAAACTAATTTCCTAAATCACCACTTAGAAGAACATATGCACTGAACTATAACATAAAATTTAAAAAATCAAATTATTTTGGATTAGGTCACTGAATATTTTGTTCTTCTTCATAGAAAGTGGCCCTATTCTAACTAACATAAAAATAAAAAGGGAAGAGCAAAAATTGTCTTTACTCAAAAATATATAGATGTGCATGGTGATAAATGGGCAAGAAGACACTGTTGTACTGTCTTGGAGAACAGTGACTGATAGGGACAATCTTGAACCAAAGAGCACATGTAAATTTTCTGTTTTTCCCTTAGGAGTTTGAAATCTAATAACTGTGTAGTTTTTCCATTTTATTTATTTTATTTTTCTGACCCACTAGAAAATATTATCCAAATTGACCATAAATAGATATTAGTTTGAATAAACAAATGAAGGAATAAATATTTTATATAAAGGAAGCAGTTGCTAAAAAAAATGTAGCACACTGCTGTTACTCAATAATGCAGATTTTCTTTTGTCAGACTTTTCCTTTTTCAAGAGAAGCTGTAAATGTGAATATTTTGTGTTGATTAAAAATATCTGAAAACACTCCATGGGTCAAAGAGCTCATTTCTGTGATTTGGACTCAGCCCACTGGCAGCCAGTCTGTGACCTCTGAATTGTAGTTTTGATTCTCAAACTTGGATGACCTGAGTGCTTTTGAGAATTGCTTTGGGAGCTGTCTGCTAAAATTAAAAAAATAATGGCTCTTCTTTCATCTTGTTAATTAGAATCTCTAGGAGTGGGGCATATATATATATATATATATATATATATATATATATATATATATAAATTCCTCAGGCTATTTTCAGATAACCTGCCTAGAAATAATCCATGGAATAGTACTCGTAATCACTGTATCAAATGACTCCAACTTGTATGCAAAATTTTATATTTTCTATTATGAAACATTATAAGAAGTCAGACTAAATTATGACAGAATTTTAAAACTCTTATAATTTATACAAAGAAAGTTCTTTATTATTTCATTAACATCTCAACTTTTTGTATCCATGACAACTTCTAGAATTTCTTTCAGATTGCTAAGAATCAACACATACCTAGCCTTTATAATGCTACTATGCATTATAGGAGATGTCATAAAACTATTGAATAAATCTATAATATATTCAAGTCAATATCTAATAAATGAATGAAGCCTTATGTAAATTGAAAACACCAGTGTTTGGCAATACCTAAAAGTAATAGTTACTGGATTTTATCAGTCCACTTTCTCTGACTGTGGGACAACTTTCATCTTAACAGAGTTGGTGCAAACATTAAAATAAATATTTTAATATTAATGTGAAAATAACACACTACCAAATACTGATTTGAAGTATCAGGAGAAGGCAATGGCACCCCACTCCAGTACTCTTGCCTGGAGAATCCCACGGATGGAGGAGGCTGGTAGGCTGCAGTCCGTGGGGTCGCTGAAAGTCGGACATGACTGAGCGACTTCACTTTCTCTTTTCACTTTCATGCATTGGAGAAGGAAATGGCAACCCACTCCAGTGTTCTTGCCTGGAGAATCCCAGGGACGAGGAAGCCTGGTGGGCTGCTGTCTATGGGGTTACACAGAGTCGGACACGACTGAAGTGACTTAGCATAGCATAGCAAGCAATTTTTACAAAATTTAATTTGACTAATTTAAAGAATAATCAGTTTATATTGTGTCTCACATTAGGGATCTTTTGGTAATTATATCATATCAAATATTAGCCATGTATTTATTTTAGTTGGTCACTTCCATTAAATATATTTAATGAACTGTGATCAATTTGTACATATTCAATCACTGCACTGAATCTGATGCAGCTGTAGCTGACTCTAAATTTGAAACATTCTTTCATTTTGAGTCCTGTTGAGTACCTGATCAGTATTCTAAACACAGAAGATACAAATAAGATAAACAGTAACATTCCCTGCCTTAAGTGAGTTTGTAATATATCAGTTAAAATAGACACTAAGCCAATAATTACATAAATAATTACTGAATCACAATCGTGCTGAGTGCAAGAAGATAAAGCCCAGTGGCCTGAACACATATATTTTGGGCAGGAATAGCATATAGCTTGTGAGATCAGGGAACATATTTAAGGAAATATTAGACTCAAAAGCTGAGTTAGTTATCCAGGTGCAGAGGGAGCAGAGTGGAACAGAAATGTGCCAAGAGAGATTACAGATGATGAGTGAAAGAATGTAGTTAGTTGGAGTAACATTTTTGAAATGAAGGTATGAAAAACCTTGATTTTCAAAATGAGATTTAAAAAAAAATTCTTTACTAAGTTTTAAGTTATCAAGAAATAAAATTTTCTATTTGTGGGGATTCTTATTGCCTTTATAAGATTATTTCCTGAGTACAAGCTGGAATGTAGGGAGAGAAGAAGAGATGCAGAAATAACATTAAAGTGCAGTAGAAAAATGTAATAGAAGATGATGACTTACCCAATGAATGTGGAAAGATATGTACTAATTTAAAAAATAGTAATAAGAAGAAATAGAGCTAACATATCACTTCCTCAGAAAAATCTAGGCTGAATCTTTCCAATCTAACTTAGATCATCTTACAATATTTCAAAAGGCACAGCCTATCCCTTTACATAAAAATGTATAAATGAACTTATTTATTTTTAACATATTGTCCTTCACTAGTTGGTAACGTCCACAAGCACAGGTTCAATGTTCTATTTGTCACTTGCTGCTGCTGCTGCTGCTAAGTTGCTTCGGTCGTGTCTGACTCTGTGAGATCCCAGAGACGGCAGCCCACCAGGCTTCCCCATCCCTGGGATTCTCCAGGCAAGAACACTGGAGTGGGTTGCCATTTCCTTCTCAATGCATGAAAGTGAAAAGTGAAAGTGAATCCTCTTAGTCGTGCCCGACTCTCAGCTTAAGTCACCATTAATGATAGAGTTTAGCAAAGAATATTTTTGAGTTATTTTGTTAATATTGGAAGGATGATCTGGAAAACAGAGATAAAAGTTCCAAGTTTCTGATATAAACAGCTAGAAGTGTGAGTGTTTATTCTAGGTGAAGGGCGGGTTGTTAGGTCTGTCTTGAATGCACTGATGTTGAAGGCTCTCAGGTATCAGAATAGGTCTACTGAGGAAACAGATGGACATAGGGGACTGTGATTTAAAATGGACATCTGAGGGATATAAATTTGAGATCTGTCAGCATGTGAACTGTAAGAGAGATGGAGGCTACAATTCTAAATAGAGTATAAGAAGAAAAAAAAAAATCCTGGGACAGAATCTTGTGAAACCCTCAAATGTAGAGCTCTTAGAAACAAAGAGGATTGTCAGATAAAACCAATAACCCAAAGCCTGACAGGTTAGAAGAAAAGACAAAGAACTGTATAATTTTTCTTTTTTTAAATTTTATTTTAATTTTTAACTTTACAATAATGTATTGGTTTTGCCATATTTCATCATGAATCCGCCACAGGTATACACGTGTTCCCCATCCTGCACCCTCCTCCCTCCTCCCTCCCCATACCATCCCTCTGGGTCCTCTCAGTGCACTAGCCCCAAGCATCCAGTATCCTGCATGGAACCTGGACTGGTGACTTGTTTCATATGTGATATTATACATGTTTCAATCCCATTCTCCCAAATCATCCCGCCCTCTCTCTTTTTCTAAGAATCTAAAAGAAGAATGTGTTTGAAAGAGGAAGTCAGTCATTAACTGGGTCAAAGGTCTGTGAGGTCAGGTGAAAAGGGGAACTCTACACATATTCATTGGCTTGTGTTTGTTTGAGGTCATTTGTCAGGATTCTTGACTTCTTTCCTTGCCAGCCCTGAGACATGTCACTTGAATTGTCACCATTCATCCACCATCATCCATTCACTTATTAAAGCCAGAAATCAGGGTGTACTCATTGATCCTATCTTTCTCTACTTTTAATTTTTTTTATATATAATTGGAGGAGAATTGATTTACAATGTTGTGTGGTTTCTGCTGTACAACAATGTGATTCAGCCATAATTACACATATATGCCCTCCTTCTTGAGCCTCCCTCCCATCCCCCATCCCACCCCTCATCACAGAGTGACAGGCTGGGCTCCCTGAGTTATTTATATACCAACTTCTCACCAGCTATCAACCCTATCCTCCTTCTCCCAGTGTCCACAAGTCTGTTCTCTGTGTCTGTGTCTCCATTCCCTCCGTGCAAATAGGTCCATAAATACCATTTTCTAGATTCCACATATATCATTATAGATGTTCTCAAGAACCTTTGTAAGCTCTGCAGTGTACTAAGAGTCTCTGTAATTTCATGTAAGTCGGAGTCCACCGACTTCTCTTCCAACCTTGCAAGTTTCTTTAGCAGTTGTGGCCTGTGACTCATAGAGGTTGTGTAGCAAAACCTGTTCTCCATTATTTCAGGACTCCATATTTCCATTGATATTAATGTAATCAGGACCGTGACCACTACTTCTATTAATATTCTAGCCTGAAGAAAACAGCCACCACTGAACTTTTTAAAGTGATGTTGAGGTGCCTTTTTTTTTTTTTTTAATCAAGAATCTCTTTTATTGATTATCAGAAATATTACAAACATCTAATATGAACAAATTGTAACATGACAGTGTTTAGTTTGAACAATTAATACATTTCAGATATAATATTATACATATTTCAATGCTATTCTCCCCAATAATCCCACCCTCTCCCGGTCCCAGAGTCCAAAAGACTGGTCTATACATCAGTGTCTCTTTTGCTGTCTCGTAAATAGGGTTATTTTTACCATCTTTCTAAATTCCATATATATTCTGATGGCTTGGAGGATGGCATTTCCTCCCAGCCCTCCTTTGAAACATAACCCTCTGATAGATCTGCTTACCTAGGATAATATTAATACATGCAATAGATCCATTCCCAATCTTAGGATCCTAGGTTTTCACAATCAAAACACTGATGTTGGAAAAACACAGCCTTGGTTGGAATCTCTGGGGATCTGTAGCTCTGTCAGATTCTGAGTCTGCTTACTTAATATACAATATTTGTTTTTCTCTTTCTAATTTCACGCCACAGAATGGGCTTTAGGTTCTTGAGTCCTTGTTCTTTAAGAAATTCTGGCTCTTCAATCTCCAAAAGGTATCTGCATCTCTCCCTGTCTCTGACTCAGCTGACACTGTCCTAATTCAAGCTCTCATTATCACTTAGGCCACTATAACTGTCCTTCCTTGTTCCTGCCCTTGCCCTCTGCCCCCTTTCATTCCATTCACCATCTTAAAAGACAAAATCACATGCTATCTCTTCTCTACTTAAAACATTTTCAGTGACTTTTCTTTACACTTAAATAAAACCCTTGCTTCCTAACAAGCATTATAAAGCATTCCTGATCTAGAGCCTGACTAGTCACAATCTCTTCTTTTTCAGTGTTCTCCTTACTCACTAAACTCTGCTTCTCTCAGCCTTTTAATTTTTTTTTTCAAGAACACAACAAACTCTTTTGGCCTTACAATTTTTGTCATCCTTGTGTATTTTCCAGGAATGTTTTTTTTTTTTTTCTCAGATATGACTGAATTTACATCTCAGCTTGTCATCTATTAACAATAACAAAAACGTCTCTTGCTACTTAAGTAAGTAATCCTATTCTACACCAAATAACTTTTCTTTAAAATTTATCACTGTTTGTAAATATAAGTATTTGTCTACTTTTTCTCTGTCCCATACTAGTTGTCCTGTTCACAGCTGCATTTCCCAATCCTATCATAGTGTCAGCCTGAGCATAAGCATTTAATATATATTTGCTGATAATTAGTTAGAGCTGTGTCATTTAAGTCATGGGAACAGACTTTCTGTTAGGGTGACTAGAACAGTGAATGGCAAGTAAGAGAAAACTTAGGAGAATGGCTGTGATGGGAAAGGAGAGAATAAGAAATAGCTTTAAAGAGCTCTTTTTTCAAAGAAAATTTTACATACTCTTTTAATGGGTATAATAGAAGGAATAAGAATATATAGTATTAAAAGGTAATATTTGATAGTGAAAGATTCCTGAGAAGGCAAAGGTGTTGGTGATTCAGATGGGCTGTGAAGGGATTAAGCATTAATACAAGGATAAATTCTCTTGTTAAGACAGAAGCATAAAACTTGGGAAGAGAATGGTTAGTATGCAGTCTTCTGGAACAGTTCCATAAATTTTCAGTTAGGTAATGATTTCACTCTTGCTTCTGATGATTCTTTTTTTTTTCCTTATTATTTATTAAAAGCTTATGGTTACTCCATCATTAGCAAATTTCACATTAATGATTTCAGTTCAGTAGGTTAATAGAAAATCTTCCTTATACTGTTTTGCAGCTAGTTGCATACATTCTTGACATTAAATTAATGCAAAACTGTCCCACTAATTCAAAGAAAATATAGTTTCCTTATCCTATACATTGGTCTCAAAATTTTGGAGTATATTACTAAAACATTAAAGAGAGGCAATGTATTCTGACTAAATTTGGAAATGCTATTAATTCTCTATGCATAATTTCTACTGTCTGTCAAAACACTTGCCAGCAAGTTTTATAAACTGATTTTCTGAACTAATAAATGTATTTCTCATTATTTCTCAGATATTGTATATAATTCCTGGTAGCTTTCATTCACATTTTCTCACACATTTAATCTCATGCCTTAAAAACCTCATGAAATCCTTATGTGAGAGGATGTCAACTCTGGTAATTAGCAGTAATTCCCTGAATTTCTAGTACTGAATGGGATATTAAAATAGGGAAAATATAAAATTTTAAAAATTGCTTTGGTTATTTAGATTTTTAGAATCAGATAACTTTATTTTCTACAGGGAGGTCATTAGATTGACTAACAGAAGGAACTAAAACCATTGTTTAGGCTCACTCCTGTCTACCTTCATGAGCTGAAAATAGTAGGTATACCCAGAGAGTAGAAACAGCTTTTTATTATTGAGTCCTGGACATTGTTCTAGATCATAACTGAAGGAAGTGTGTAAATGTGCAAGTAAAAACTGGATATATCAGGTATACTGCAGATGGTTTGCTGTAAAGTTTATGTCTTTTATGTTCATAAGTCTCTTCTTAGTGAGAACTCACAAAAGAACAAGCAACACTGTATCAGAAAAAAAAAAAAAATCACCAAAAAATAGCACTGATAGAAATGCATTTCATAAATGACATATGAAACAGACTTCCTGCATCAGAAAGCCATGATATTTGACTTCCAGAAATAAACAGGAAGTTTGGTTGCTCTGCAGGTCTTGAACCTTTCCTCCACAGAGCACTCTTCTCCCTTTCTCTTCAAGTCAATTCTGGCACTCACTTTTTAATGTGGTTCTGTCTTGTTGTATTTTAAAATTTTTAAATGAGTAATATATATGGACTGAATATCTATGTCCTAATTAAAAAAAAAAAAAAAAGATAGAGGTTAGTGAAACAGGCTGCCATGACCATTCTTTTAGTTTTTCCGAAGATGATAATTAATTGTCTATCTCCTTTGCCTCCAAGTTTTTCTTACTGTTGGCAAACTCTTTAGCTGGGCCAATACTACACCTGGTGCTGTAACACAGACCTCAAGTACACAGTGGTCTGAGCCCTACTCTTCTCCACATCAGAATGTAATTGCTTCACTGTCCTATTCAGTGTTATCACTAGGAAGGGAACCACCGAAAGACATCTATGTGAATTTTAGACCTATTGCCCCTTGATGACATTATATAGCAACAACCCTAAATTCTCAACACGATCAATTATCAATGTATCTTTGAATATGTTACCTCATTTCTGTGACTATAGTCTACTAGCATAAAAAGCCCCAAATACCCTGGTCACAGTGATATGAAGTTCAGTAATCTTTATTTACCCACTAGTAGAAGCATCCTGCTTGTGGGATGTAAAACCAATAATAAAACATCCCTAAAGTAATGACATAGGAAGAACAAATTCTACAGGATAGTTAGTGGAAATAGTGGTGGGAGTGGTCAATTATAACTTTTTGTTTTCCAGACCTATATAATCTAGCTTTTGAGGACATAGCAGTATATGATCTTTAGTTTAATAAATATGCCATATACCATCTGGAAGGAAGTATAGCAAACCAAGACGGCACCATCTATCAGATCAGATCAGTCACTCAGTCGTGTCTGACTCTTTGCGACCCCATGAATCGCAGCACTCCAGGCCTCCCTGTCCATCACCAACTCCCGGAGGTCACTCAGACTCACATCCATCGAGTCAGTAATGCCATCCAGCCATCTCAACCTCTTTAGTCCCCTTCTCCTCTTGCCCCCATTCCTTCCCAGTATCAGAGTCTTCTCCAATGAGTCAACTCTTCGCATGAGGTGGCCAAAGTACTGGAGTTTCAGCTTTAGCATCATTCCTTCCAAAGAAATCCCAGGGTTGATCTCCTCTAGAATGGACTGGTTGGATCTCCTTGCAGTCCAAGGGACTCTCAAGAGTCTTCTGCAACACCACACTTCAAAAGCATCAATTCTTCGGCGTTCAGCCTTCTTCACAGTCCAGCTCTCACATCCATACATGACTACAGGAAAAACCATAGCCTTGACTAGGCGAATCTTTGTTGGCAAAGTAATGTCTCTGCTTTTGAATATGCTATCTAGGTTGGTCATAACTTTCCTTCCAAGAAGTAAGTGTATTTTAATTTCATGGCTGCAGTCACCATCTGTAGTGATTTTGGAGCCCAGAAAATTAAAGTCTGACACTGTTTCCACTGTTTCCCCATCTATTTCCCATGAAGTGATGGGACCAGATGCCATGATCTTCGTTTTCTGAATGTTGAGCTTTAAGCCAAATTTTTCACTGTCCGCTTTCACTTTCATCAAGAGGCTTTTTATTTCCTCTTCACTTTCTGCCATAAGGGTGATGTCATCTGTATATCTGAAGTGATTGATATTTCTCCTAGCAATCTCGATTCCAACTTGTGTTTCTTCCAGTCCAGCGTTTCTCATGATGTACTCTGTATATAAGTTAAATAAACAGAGTGACAATATATAGCCTTGACATACTCCTTTTCCTATTTGGAACCAGTCTGTTTTTCCATGTTCAGTTCTAACTGTTGCTTCCTGACCTGCCTACAAATTTCTCAAGAGGCAGATCAGACGGTCTGGTATTCCCATCTCTTTGAGAATTTTCCACAGTTTATTGTGATCCGCACAGTCAATGGCACCATCTATAGGCAATTGCAAATTTCCATCAGGCTGTCTGCTTCTATATGACACAGTGTGTAGTAGTGAATATCATGGATATGAATTCTTTGTCATACCTCTTTCACTGTGAAATGTGTTTCTTTAAGACAACATTATGCATATTTCATGTCAGTAAATACAACATGGTAAAGCCCTAGGATTGTGGTGCTATCAAGGCATTACATGCAATAAAAGCATGCCACCATCTGGTGTAATTACAATTCCAGAAAAGATGAATTGTTGCTGCTGCCTAGAGCAGAAACGTTGAGATGAACTGACTCACGGTCCATTGCTGCTGGTTCCCTCAAAGGAGAATATCATATTGAGGGCTCAGTTTTGATCTTTGCTGCTGACCATTTAGTCTTCAGTAACAGCACTCTTGGACTCCTCTGATGGCTTAGATGGTAAAGAATATACCTGTAATGCAAGAGACCTGGGTTCAATCCCTGGGTTTGATCTTTGGGTGGAGAAGATTCCCTGGAGGAGAGCATGGCAACCCACTCCATTATCCTTGCCTGGAGAATCCCCATGGACAGAGGAGCTTTGTGGGATACAGTGCATGGGATCGCAGAGTCAGACATGACTGAGACTAAGCACAGCAAAGTCAGTACTCTTAATGAGAAGTCCCTGATGCTGAATCAGTTCATAGTTTCCAATCTGCCATTTTGTCCTCTACATTCTGGGTGCATTGCATAAACTGCCTCTGTTTTATGAGGTATTTTACAAGTTGAAAGTGGTAGGGTTTGAAAATTCTCTTTAAAGGAAACAATAAATTAGACAGTGAAAATGGTTAAGTTGAAACAGTTAGATGAAAACAGGAAATGTGGTAGTCAATTCTGTGTGTCATTTTGATTGGCTATGGGGTCCCCAGGGGAAATTTTATTGGGGGCTGTATGTTTCTGAATGAGATTAGCATTGAATTAGTGGATTCAGTAAAGCAGATTGTCTTCCCCAATGTAAGTGGGCATATTCTAATCCCTTGAGAGCTTGAATAGAACAAGAGGACAGGAAGGAAGAATCTGCCCCTTTGCCCCCCACCCCCATCTCTCATTGATTGAGCTGGGGCCTCTTATCTCTTCTAGCCATTGGACTGGCATTCATATCATCAGCTACCCAACCCTCAGACTCAGACTGAATTACACTACTGGCATTCTTGGGTCTTCAGCTTCTCATAGAACTTCTCAGACTCCATATCACAATAGCTAATTCCTCATAATAATAAATCTCCTTTAATATCTGTAGCTATAGATCTATAACTATTCCTAAATCTACATCTATGTCCATATTATATAATGCACAGGTATCTTCATCTTACTGACTCAGTTCTCTAGAGAACCTGTCTAATACAGGATAGAAGTTCAGCTGTCCATGGATTCTATCTAGAAACTGTTTCAGAAAATTATGCCTTCAACTGAGAATAGTCTTTGGGCCAAAATAATAGGAGCAACTTGGATTTTATAAGACATATTGGATGAACACATAAAACAGGAAATGAGCATAAACAAAATAACTAAAAATTACTAAGCAAATCATATTATTGAACATGCAATATCTCCAATAATGTATGATATTTTTCATTTTAATTGCCTTTGAAAATTATTAATATCACCACTTTATAGATAAGGTAGTACAGGCCCACAAGCACTTACCAACACACCTTAGATTACACATTAATGAAAGACCTGGCTGTTACTCAACTTAGGCTTTTATTCCAATGCTTATTCTCTTGCTCAGTGAAAGAAACCAGACAGAAGAGTTCAAACTGTATGATTCTGTTTATATTTTTTTTTAGAATTCAAACTAATGTGTAATGAAAGAAAACAGATCTGGTAATCATGGATAGAAACAGGGGCTGACTGTAAGGGGCACAAGGAAACTTCTAGGAGAGAGGAAAATGCTTTTATGCTGATTGTATTGATGGTTTCATGGGCATATATAATTGTCAAAACTAGGCTGTACACTTTAATTGTACATAATTGTTTACCTAATGGTATGAATTATGCTTAATAAATGGCACTTTTATTAGTAATAAGACATTAATGCATGTATTGCAAACACAAAATAGTATAAAGAAAACAAAAACTGTGCAGAAGTTGGTTCTCTTTTTGTTTTCTATCTTTCTCCTAAACATCAATATGTGTGTTTTTCTGAATAAATTAAAGCTTTTATTAAATATACAATTGAGTAGATTTTGTGTTTCAGCAAATTTTGGCTTAATAAATACATTTAATTAAAAAAAGATAAGTACTGAAAACTTCTCAGAAGTAAATATATTTGAAGGAAGGAAAATTTAAACCATGTTGCAAACAAAAACATATCCTCTCAAGTGAAGTGGATAATTTAAGCAATACTGTAATATTTTTCAGGCTTCCCTGATAGCATAGTTGGTAAAGAATCCACCTGCAATGCAGCAGACCCCAGTTTGATTCCTTAGTAAGGAAAACCCATGGGAGAAAAGATAGGCTATCCACTCCAGTCCAAATTATGAAGGGACTTCACAGAAGTTTGTGCATATGCTGATAATATGTACTGTGAAAAGACAAAAACATATTAAAAAAAAGAGAATTATTTTTAATTATCCTCTGTCTATACTGAATAGAAGCTATAAAAAATTCACATTACCCATTAGTTATTTTACTACAAGTTATTCATGAGAAAATTAATCAGTCAAATCAGTAATTCAGTCAAAATTTAGGTAAAATGATGTTTATACTTCTTTTACTTTCTAAAAGCACAAAACAATGAAAGAGTAATGGTGATAAAGAATCTAGTTTCCATAATATATAGAACTTCAATTCACAGTAAAATAACTATTGCAGACATTTTTACATTTGCCTTCCTGTTTAAACACTATATATCAGTTACAGATCTGAGGTAGTTTCTGCACAAATCATGTGACTTATGTTATGAGCACCATACTTTAGTAGCTTTTAATTAAATACAAATCGATCTGTCCCTTTCCCATATTTTTCCCCTGGGGATATGCTCTGCTACCTGTGGTCACAAGGCTCCTGCCCTTCTCCCAGTCTCAAGAGTAATTTTCAGGGGGTCATTGATTGTTTATACAGAATGTCCACATTTCAGTGTGGGAAGGTACTGCTGACTGGCGAGTGTCTTTCTTTTTCACAATTCAGTTCTTAAAAAGGACAAGGTTCTAACTTCTTAGTCTTTGGTATTATTTTCCACAACACTTGTATAAATTGTTATACAAAATTATATTGTGAAGGCATTTAATCATGGTTTTCAACAACTATTTAAAGGATTACAAATATCATTGACATATAATACTAAGTTAAAACAATAGTGCACACTTCTGTACCCAGCCTGCAGCAGGGAAATAAAGACTAGTTCAAGGTTAAATTAAGCATGTACAAAATGAGGGGTTTTTGAAAGAAGTATATTTGTAACTGCACTTCTGAACTGATTGTAGTTGTAATTGGATTTCTGCATTGCTTATGAGCTTTCTTTTTTCCTTTTCTCCCCTCAAGCATACAGCAAGGTTGAATTATATTTAATTTGTTCTTCAAGTGTGTGTGTGTGTGTGTGTGTGTGCGCACACACATGTGCACTCAGTTGCTTCATTCATGTCAAACTGTGTTCAAACCTATGGACTATAGTCTTCCATGTTCCACTGTCCATGGGATTTCCAAGGCAAGAATTCTGGAGTGGGTTGCCATTTCCTTCTCCAGGGGATCTTCCTGACCCAGTGATCAAATCCATGTCTCCTGCACTACAGGTGGATTCTTCCTGCACTACAGGTGGATTCTTGCCCACTGAGCCACTTGGGAAGCCCTATTCTTCAAGTGCCATCTTTCAATTACTACTCTAGGGTCTAGATTCCATTAGTCCATACTGTTAATATGTAACTTTCAGAATAAGTTGCTTTTACCCACTGGTTTATCTCATACTTCAAAGGTTTTACCAGGGTTCAAAAAAACACAATTTAAATAATTATCACCCCTAACAAATATTTATGAAGGATCTACTATGTTCCGACCATACATGGATGCACAGTCGCATCTGGCTATTTGCAACCCCCTTGGACTACAGTCTTCCTGACTTCCTCTGTCCATGGGATTTTCCATGCAAGAATACTGGAATAGGTTGCCATTTCATCCTCCAGGGATCTTCCTGACCCAGTGATGAAATTGGCATTGCCTGTGACTCCTGAATTGGCAGGTGGGTTCTTTTACCACTGAGCCACCTGGGAAGCCCATGTTCAGAGCACTGAAGTGTAAATTCTGGTAATTCTAGGGTGAAATTCAGAATACCTATGAGATAGTTCAAAAACAATGCTAAGAAACAAATAAAGGGATTTCCCTGGTGGTCCAGTGGTTAAGACTCTGTGCTCCCAATGCAAGGGGCCCAGGTTCAATCCCCAGATGGGAAACTAGACCTAACATGCTGCCACTAAGAGTCTTTATGCCACAACTAAGGATTCTGCATGTCACAACTATGACCTGGCACAGCCAAATAGATAAATATATTTAAAAATAAACAAATACATACTTGCAATGCAACTTAAAATACTTTGAACAAGTAAAATATCTTGAAATCGGGGGGGGGGTCATAGAACAAAATATAAGTTGGATGGGAAAAGATAGTTAACATTTTTGGATAACTGAATTTTGAAAGATGAATTTAATTTGACTGTTAAATAATCAGTATAATATGAAGATTAAGTATAATGTACAAAGGGACTTTCATATGGAGAGTGGGAATGTGTTTAAGGAGACAGAACTTGTTCTATGTGGCTAAAACATAAAGTTCAAGATGACAAGCGGAAATAGATGAGCCTGAGACAGGAAGCTGTAAACTCATCAGATCAGATCAGATCAGTCGCTCAGTCGTGTCTGACTCTTTGCGACCCCATGAACTGCAGCACGCCAGGCCTCCCTATCCATCACCAGCTCTCGGAGGTCACTCAGACTCACATTCATCGAGTCAGTGATGCCATCCAGCCATCTCATCCTCTGTCATCCCCTTCTCCTCCTGCCCTCAATCCCTCCCAGAATCAGAGTCTTCTCCAATGAGTCAACTCTTCACATGAGGTGGCCAAAGTACTGGAGTTTCAGCTTTAGCATCATTCCCTCCAAAGAAATCCCAGGGCTGATCTCCTTCAGAATGGACTGGTTGGATCTCCTTGCAGTCCAAGGGACTCTCAAGAGTCTTCTGCAACACCACAGTTCAAAAGCATCAATTCTTCGGCGCTCAGCCTTCTTCACAGTCCAGCTCTCACATCCATACATGACCACAGGAAAGACCATAGCCTTGACTAGGTGAACCTTTGTTGGCAAAGTGATGTCTCTGCTTTAATAGAGCAACATAAATGTTGTAAAAATAAATTTGACTTCCCTTGAAGAAATTGAGAAAATTGAAGAATTTTCATCATAAATAGTTCTGTTTGGTTTAATGGCTGTGCTGGCAACAGTGTGTATGAACTTGAGGTAGATGAAAATTAGAGAAAAATCCTGAGTAGAAGGCTGCTGCAGTAACTTAAATGCAAGATTTAAAAAGCCTCTTGATGAAAGAGAAAGAGGAGAGTGAAAAAGTTGGCTTAAAACTCAACATTCAGAAAACTAAGATCATAGCATCTGGTCCCATCACTACATGGGAAATCGATGGGGAAACAGTGGAAACAGTATCAGACTTTACTTTTCTGGGCTCCAAAATCACTGCAGATGGTGACTGCAGCCATGAAATTAAAAGACACTTACTCCTTGGAAGGAAAGTTATGACCAACCTAGATATAGAAAAGTAGAGATATTACTTTGCCAACAAAGGTCCATCTAGTCAAGGTTATGGTTTTTCCTGTGGTCATGTATGGATGTGAGAGTTGGACTGTGAAGAAAGCTGAGTGCTGAAGAATTGATGCTTTTGAAGTGTGGTGTTGGAGAAGACTCTTGAGAGTCCCTTGGACTGCAAGGAGATCCAACTAGGGGATGACAGAGGATGAGATGGCTGGATGGCATCACCGACTCAATGAATGTGAGTTTGAGTGAACTCCGGGAGTTGATGATGGACAGGGGGGCCTGGCATGCTGCGATTCATGGGGTCGCAAAGAGTCGGACACGACTGAGCGACTGAACTGAACTGAAATGCAAGAAAATGGAGATCTGACAATGCCAATGAAGTATAAGAGAATAAATTAAACACAGACTGTACTAATGATAGTAATGATAGTTGAAAGTGTTAGTCTCACAGTCCTGTCCAACTCTTTGCGACTCAATGGACTGTAGCCTGCCAGGCTCCTCTGTCCATGGAATTCTCTGGCAAAAATACTGGAATGAGAAACCATTCTCTTCTCCAGGGGATGTTTCTGGCACAGAGATTGAACCTGGTATCCCACACTGAAGGCAGATGTTTTACCATCTGAACCACAGGGAAGCCTAAAATGTATAAAGTGCTCCATATATGCCAGGATTTAATCTAAATGTTTATAACTTATTTAATGTTCATAAATGCATGCATTTATTTTTGTTCTTCTCAATTTATAGATGAGAAAACTAAAGGACTAAAGACATGAATTAATTTGAACAGGATTACATAACTTGTTTTGGAATCCAGATTTGAAGCCAGACATTTAAATTCCAGAGTCCTTGCTCAGAACCAACCATGCCATATCAACTTGCCTAATTGAAGAAATAAAAGATAAAGAATAAAAGACACAGCTTATTCACTAATAAGAATGGGTGGTAAAGATAATGGATAATTTATCCCAAGCATTTAAATTGTAAATATAGTTATGCCATTATTTTAAACTAACTACATATGTGAAGTAGAAAGTCTATTTAAGGGCCTTAAGGCTGTAACAAGCATCTGAACCTTTCCACTGGTAACTTATTTCTGCTTGGGCTGTTGCACTGGGACGACCCAAAGGGATGGTATGGGGAGGGAGGAGGGAGGAGGGTTCAGGATGGGGAACACATGTATACCTGTGGCAGATTCATTTTGATATATGGCAAAACCAATACAATATTGTAAAGTTAAAAAAAAATCCTCAAAGAGTATGTATGGAAAAAAAAAGTCAAAGAATTTCTTTAAAACTGAAGTTCATAAACTATAGTACATATCATCATAGCCTGATGAGTGTACTTGCTAAAGTTCCATTCTTTTTCATTGAGACTGGAAATAACATTTCTTTAAACTCTATATTTTCCATTGACTCCTAGAGGAATAACATAAAATGCAAAAACAACATCATTTTTGTCACCTTGCTCATTGACTGGTAACAAGCTAATGGCTAACAAATAGCATGTAGTTAATCTTTTCTGCAGATTAATTCATGTGTACAAACAGGATAGAGATACATTTCCAAATTAGAGTTCTGACAGCCAGTGTTCTCATGCATTTTTTATTACAGCCTGATGTACTAATGTTAGACATCCCCAGCACCTACCATCAACAGGGAGGCTAGCAAATATTGTGAACTTGACAGAAGTACAAAATTTCCTGTAGTAAAAAAAGTCTGTAGAGAGATTTTAAAGGAATGTCCAAATCCTTAAAATAATTTGAGCACAAACGAGGCTATATTTGTACAGTTGTCATCTATGCTATAAACAATGATATCATAACCTGTTTCCAGAGGCCCTCTGAATCTAAATTCTACCTCTGGGCTGACCTAGATTCCCTGAGAATACTTTCTGTATGCTGGTTTGCCTCACAGCTCCTATCCAGACTTTTATGGCTATTTGTTCATAGCACTTACCGACCTGCTCACAGTGAATTTTCTCTCCCAGTTTAGGGCTTTTCAGAACCCCAGATCAGAGGTAACATGTGTTATCAAGACTCTGTGGAGAGCTGCGGTGAATATTACTTTCATACTTGTTGTAGCTGTTTGCCATTTAATTTTAAATCTACCTTCTGGCCTCTAGGAAGGATACATCTAAATGTGTCTGCCATGAAGAACAAGGAGCATTATCACCTCTTCACAGCCTTCATCACAGTTAAGAGCTTCAGGCTATTGGATGTCATACTCTCTCAGCCTGCCACCTAAAAACCTGGTCTGCCTGTCTTGTTTTTGTTTTTCCTACTTATTTATCTATCAGAGCAGTGTTGTACATGATGTGGTTTGTGAGAGATCCAAGCCTGGGGCTCCAATTAGATGGGGTTGAATGAAACCAAAAGCTAGGATAACTGCAATCTGTCTACCATTAATATATTAGGCTCCAAGTATGTTCATTGTTGAATAGGTGAGAAGCCGAAAGGAAAAAAAGAATATTTCATTAATAACTGTTGGTATGTAAGTTAGGTTTTACTTTTTTAATCTCCTGAAATAATGAAAACAATGGCACTTACTGGATGATGCAACACTTTGAAAACATTGGAAAACCCAATTGGATAATTTTCTCAATTGTAATTCTCATACTGCACATTAAGACACCTGGACTAGGGTAGAAAATACTTACTTTTATTTTTAGTTAACCCTTACTTGTCTTTCATTCCACACGTTTAGATAATGGTTTAATATAAAATGTATTTACATAGCACCACTTCCTATTTGTAAAAAAAAAAAAGAAAAGAAAAGAAAAACAATGAAAAAAACATAAGCATTGTGTATTAGGATTCTCCAGAGAAAAAGAACAACAAGCTATAGATACAGGTATATAGGTAAAGGTAAAGCAATAAATATACGTAGATACAGGTAAGAGCATAGCGATAAAGATGCTAGTGATAAAGATTCAGTGAGAGGTAGGTTTCTTTAAAGGAACTGACTCATGTGACTGAGGACTGAATTATTGTTGGAGGCAGTCAACTAGCACAATGTCTTCTTGCTGAAGGGAGTTTTCTTTGTTCTCCTAAGATTTTCAACTGATATGGAGAAACCCATCACATTATGGAGGGTAATCTATTTTACTCAAAACAGTGTTAATCTCACTGGGAAAAAAAAAGAAAAAAAAAAAAAAAGCCTTCACAGAAACTTCTAGAATAATTTTTGAGCAAATATATGGGCACTATGGCCCAGTCAAGCTGATACAAAATTAACCATCATAAGTATTATATAAATTTCAAAAGAAAATTAAGACTAGAACACATTTATTTCTCAGGATTCTTGATTATAATATTTATTAAAATATATGATATAGCTACTTTCCCTTTAACATCTAGCATTTTTTGCCTTATAGGAACATTTTTGGTTACTTTATATTCTACAATGGTTTCAGTTCAATTTGACTAAATTAAATACATGCCCACAAGCAATATAGGGTAAAGTCAGAACTAATATTTTTCATTTTTAAGAAGAGACATGGTGTTTCTCTCTTTTTTCGTAATTTTAACAATTTGCCAAATTGAAAAATGCATTAAAATGTTCTTAGATAATGTCAAAAATCCCTAACTCACCAAGACTACTAAGTTTATCAGGTTTTTGATAAATTTAACAAGCTGAGTCGCATATCAGCATCCTCTGTGAGATGTTTTTAAGCACCCTATCCCTTGTTCAATTTCATGAGAAATAATGCACATTATCTATAGATTTTTTAACTTAGGGAATTTATAGAGAAATGAATACTAAATACCTAAATATAGTATATGTTCTTTTAGGTGAACTTTTTCTTTTATCTTGTCTCAGTTTATTTTCTGCTTAAATGAAGAATTTGCTAGCCTTTTTCTAAATTTCCTTATGATCCCAATGTTCGGTGCTTTACTGTCTGAATCATCAATCCATATGTCATGTCAAAGGGTAAATCTGCAGTTAAGCCTGAGGTGTATTTGAATAACAATTCTGTTTATTAAGGACATTAAGTGCTTTACATACATGTCTCTAATAATCTAGTCAGCAAATCTGTGAGGTTGACATTATTGCCACTGTTCATCTGATGACACCAGTGTACCATAAACTGCCACTGCTAACGTTTTCGTGGTAAAGTCATCATAGGTAAAACCAGGCTAAGTAAACTCTATCTCTGGGGTTATAATAACTCAAAGGACTTAGTTACTCTGATATTTTGTGGAGATATACATACATATATATATCAATGGCACCCACTCCAGTACTCTTGCCTTGCAAATCCCATGGATGGAGGAGCCAGGTAGGCTGCAGTCCATGGGGTCGCAAAGAGTCAGACAAAACTGAGCAACTAACACTAAGCCAAAACAAATATTTACCATTTCTATTACCAAGCAGTTCAGTTTAAATAAGTTAATCAGTGTTTATCTCCTAAAAATTTAGTGCCCCATACAGCAATGACTCTATTTTGACTGTCACTTAGACCTCAGATCCTGACTTCAGTCATGCTTCACACCCAAACCTACTGGCTCTAAATTTACAAAAGCTATTGTTTCTTAACTTCACAAATCAAAAATCTAGCAATTTCTCAGTAGTTCCACCACTTCTACCTGACTTTGAGACATCAGTATTTCTCATCTGTATTATAATAGCCTCTTGCTTCCACTATTGGCTGCTACAGTTCACACAGTAACAAAAAGAAGACCCTTTAAAACCTACTTTCTTCTCTTTGAAGCAATCCAGTGTCTTCTCATCTAACTGAGAATAAAATTCAAAACTCTGCAGGATCTCCTAAATATTCCTTTGTCCCTTGACATCATCTCCTCCCAGTCTCCTCTTCCAGCCACATTGGCCTCATTTCTGTTTCTTGAATATGTAAACATGGTTCAACTCAGAGCTCTCATTCTGTTCTTCTGCCTGATCTTTTCTTCCCTTATATAGGAATTAGGCTCATTTCCTCATTTTTTCCCTAATCTTTACTAAAAAACTCATTTACTAAAAGCAACTTCAGTTACTGTTCCGTCAAAAATAGAACCCTACTTACTCACTTAGCATCTTCTTACCTTAATTTTTATTCCCTTATTTCCATTAATCACCACATAAAAGAGTCTATGTCCATCTATTACTGTCTGGCACCCCATTAAGAACATAAATCCTCTGAAAACCAATGCTTTCTTTTTTTTTTTTCCACTACTATACTCCGATTCATATTAAATTTTAATAGATATTTTGATGCATGAATAGAAAGACAAATGAATTAATTTGTTGAAAATATTCAGAGGCCATATTCAGTTTGTGGTGATTGATTAGAAATTTTGGCAGCACAATGCCAGTGTAATTTATAAATATTTTAGAAGAATAAGAAAGGACTTTGCACTGACTATTTTAAGTATTCTCAAAATGAGCATTTCTTCAAAGTAAACCAAGAGATCAGTTGTGTTATTTCCTGTAGTATACACAAAGAATTGCACTCAGATTTGTATTTCTAGAGCTAGGGTGCAAGGTGAGCTGTGACAGAGTAGAGGGAGAAAAAGTATGGTCAATTAATGAATGACTTCATACATAGCCCATAGAAATACTTCACTCTTCCAGTTCAATGGACTTAGGAAGTCAAATTACAGATCATGACAAGTTGTGCAGGAACTAGCTTTACAAATCAACTCTTTTTACTAATCAGGCTGAATTAAGAGTCATTTACATTCTTCTTCATGCATTTTTATGCTTTGTGTTCAGATAGGTATTTTTCTTTCAAATGTCAATGAACCTGAGGGAAACTTTTTTTCTATTATTTTATATAGCAAAACTACATATAACAAACTTATCAACTATTTTGATGTGAGCAATTAAGCTTTCCATTCTCATAATTAACAATACATAGCATTTCCTGGTAATGTGTTTTCATGACCATGGCTAATTGTATCCACCTGCTAATTTTTAATGAATTTTATGGCACGTATGCAGAAATTAATGGGCGATAAAACATGTAAATTTATTAGCTGAATTCAATGCCACTAGTTAAGTGATATTTATTAGGCAAATGTATTTAAAATACTTAAATGATTACTATTTTATCAGAGGTAGGTTTATTCACCTTAATATTTCAAAGCAATCTTACTAAAAATATTGATTCCCAGTAATTGTAACTTAAAGCATCTAATAACAAAGCACAATTTACAACAGCCAAGACATTAATTCAGTTCAGTCACTCAGTCGTGTCTGACTCTTTGCTACCCCATGGACTGCAGCACGCCAGGCATCCTTGTCCATCACCAACTCCCAGAGTTTACTCAAACCCATGTCATTGAGTTGGTGATGCCATCCAACCATCTCATCCTCTGTTTTCTCCTTCTCCTGCCTTCAATCTTTCTCAGAGTCTTTTTCAATGAGTCAGCTCTTCGCATCAGGTGGCCAAAGTATTGGAGTTTCAGCTTCAACATCATTCCTTCCAATGAATATTCAGGACTGATTTCCTTTAGGATGGACTGATTGGATCTCCTTGCAGTTCAAGGGACTCTCAAGAGTCTTCTCCAGCACTACAGTTTAAAAGCATCAATTCTTTGGCGCTCAGCTTTCTTTATAGTCTAACTCTCACATCCATACGTGACCACTGGATAAACCCTAGCCTGTACTAGAAGGACATTTGTTGGCAAAGTATTGTCTCTGCTTTTTTTTTTTTTTTTTAATTAATTTTATTTTGCTTAACTTTACAATATTGTATTGCCTTTGCCATACATCAAGATGAATCCACCACAAGTATACATGTGTTCCCCATCCAGAACCCTCCTCCCTCCTCCCTCCCCATACCATCCCTCTGGGTAGTCCCAGTGCACCAGCCCCAGGGATTCATTATCAGGCATCGTACCTGGACTGGTGTCTCGTTTCAGATATGATATTATACATATTTCAATGCTATTCTCCCAAATCATCCCACCCTCTCCTGTTCCCAGAGTCCAAAAGACTGTTCTATACATCAGTGTCTCTTTTGCTGTCTCGTAAACTTTTTAATATTCTGTCTAGGTTGGCCATAACTTATCTTCCAAGGAGGAAGCTGCAATCACCATCTCCAGTGATTTTGGACCCAAAAAAATAAAGTCTGTGATAATTTCCCCATCTATTTGCCATGAAGTGATAGAACTGGATGCCATGATCTTAGTTTTCTGAACGTTGAGCTTTAAGCCAACTTTTTCACTCTGCCCTTTCATTTTCATCAAGAGGCTTTTTAGTTCTTCTTTGCTTTCTCCCATAACGGTGTGTCATCACATATCTGAGGTTATTGATGTTTCTCTTGGAAGACTTGATTCCAGCTTGTGTTTCTTCGAGCCCAGCGTTTCTCATGGTGCACTCTGCATATAAGTTAAATAAATAGGGTGACAATAAACAGCCTTGACATACTCCTTTTCCTATTTGGAACCAGTCTGTTGTTCCATGTCCAGTTCTAACTGTTGCTTCCTGATCTGCATACAAATTTCTCAAGAGGCAGGTCAGGTGGTCTGGTATTCCCATCTCTTTCAGAGTGTTTCAGTTTATTGTGATCAACACAATTAAAGGCTTTGGCATAGTCAATAAACTAGAAATAGATTTTTTTTTCTGGAACTTTCTTGCTTTTTCGATCATCCAGTGGATGTTGGCAGTTTGATATCTTGTTCCCCTTCCTTTTCTAAAACCACCTTGAACATCTGGAATTTCACGGTTCATGTACTGTTGAAGCCTGGATTGGAAAATGTTGAGCATTACTTTACTAGTATGTGAGATGAGTGCAATTGTCCAGTAGTTTGAGCATTCTTTTTATTTTTTTAACTTTTATTTATTTATTTTAAATTTAAAGTTTGAGCATTCTTTAGCATTGTCTTTCTTTGGGATTGGAATGAAAACTGACATTTTCCAGTCCCGTGGCCACTGCTGAGTATTCCAAATTTACTGGCATATTGAGTGCAACACTTTCACAGCATCATCTTTCAGGATTTGGAATAGCTCAACTGGAATTCCATCACCTCCACCAGCTTTGTTCGTAGTGATGCTTTCTAAGGCCCACTTGACTTCACATTCCAGGATGTCTGGCTCTAGGTGAGTGATCACACCACAGTGATTATTTGGGTCGTGTACATCTCTTTTTGTACACTTCTTCTATGTATTCTTGCCACCTCTCAATATCTTCTGCTTCTGTCAGGTCCATATTATTTGTGTCCCTTATTGAGTCCATCTTTGCATGAAGTGTTCCCTTGGTATCTCTAATTTTCTTGAAGAGATCTCTCATCTTTCCCATTCTATTGCTTTCCTCTTATTTCTTTGCACTGATCACTGAGGAAGGCTTTCTTATCTCTCCTTGCTATTCTTTGGAATTTGCATTCAGATGGGTATACCTTTCCTTTTCTCCTTTGCTTTTCACTTCTTTTCTTTTCACAGCTATATGCAAGGCCTCCTCACAGAGCCATTTTGCTTTTTTGTATTTATTTTTCTTGGGGATGGCCTTGATCCCTGTCTCCTGTACAATGTCAGGAAC
Organism: Tragelaphus eurycerus; assembly: GCA_935064755.1. Taxonomy (NCBI): domain Eukaryota; kingdom Metazoa; phylum Chordata; class Mammalia; order Artiodactyla; family Bovidae; genus Tragelaphus; species Tragelaphus eurycerus. Next base: position 1,050,947 of record CAKXYN010000168.1, on the reverse strand, counting down.
CTCCTTCCATAGTTCATCAGGCACTCTGTCTAACAGATCTAGGCCCTTAAATCTATTTCTCACTTCAACTATATAATCAAATGGAATTTTATTTAGGTCAAACCTGAATTAGACTTCCCTGGTGGCTCAGATGGTAAAATTCTGCCTGCAGTGCAGGAGACCTGGGTTTGATCCCTTGGTCCAGAAGATCCTCTGGAGAAGGAAATGGCAACCCACTCCAGTACTCTTGCCTGGAAAATCCCATGAACAGAGGAGCCTGGTAAGCTGTAGCCCATGGGGTCACAAAGAATGGTACCTGACTGAGTGCTTTCTGTCTCTCTTCTCTCATACCTGAATGGTCAGTGATTTCCCCTGCTTTCTTCAATTTAAGTCTGAATTTGGCAATAAAGAGTTCATGATCTGAGCCATACTCAGTTCCCGGTCTTGTGTTTGCTGAATGTATAGAGCTTCTCCATCTTTGGCTTCAAAGAATATAATCAATCTGATTTGGTATTGACCATCTGGTGATGTCCATGTGTAGAGTCTTCTCTTGTGTTGTTGTAAGAGGGTGTTTACTATGACCTGTTCTTTTTCTAACTCACAAGACAGAAGCAACCTAAATGTCTATTGACAGATGAATGGATAAAGAAGATGAGGTACACATATATGATGGAATACTATTAAGCCATAAAAAATTAAATAATGTCATTTGCAGCCACATGGACAGACCTTGAGATTATCATACTAGGTGAAGTAAGAAAGAAAGAGAAAGTAGCATATGATATCACTTATATGTGGAATCCAAAGGATAACATACATGTACTTATCAATGGAAGAGACTCACAGACCTAGAGAACAGACCTAGAGAACAGACCTAGAGACCCAGAGAACCTAGAGATTTTTGGTTGCCAAGGTTTGGACAGGGAGGGATGGATTGATTGTTGAGATTTGCAGATGCAAACTATTGTACATAGAATGGTTAAACAAGGTCCTACTATTTGGTACTATCATATAATTGCTTTCATTTCACATGTTAGTAAGGCTGTGCTCAAAATCTTTCAAACTAGTCTCCAGCTGTATGTGAATTGAGAATATCAGATGTTAAAGCTGGGTTTAGAAAAGGCAGAGGAACCAGAGATCAAATTGCCAACATTGATTGGATCATAGAGAAAGCAACAGGGTTGCAGAAAAACACTGATTTGTGCTTCATTGACTATACTGTGTGGATCACAAGAAACTGTGAGAAATTATTAAAAGATGGGAGTCCCAGACCACCTAATCTGTCTTCTGAAAAACCAGCATGCAGTTCAAGAAGCCACAGTTAGAATGTTAAATGGAACAGCAGATAGGTTCACAGTTGGAAAAGCACTACAATAAGGCTGTATATGGTCATCCTGCTTATTTAACTTATACACAAAATACATCATGCAAAATGCTGGGCTGTATGAATCACAAGATGGTATCAAGATTTCTGGGAGAAATATCAGTAACCTGAGAAATGCAGATGGTACTACTCTAGCAGCTGAAAATGAAGAGGAACCAAGGAGCCTCTTCATGAGGATGAAAGAGGAGAGTGAAAAAGCTGGCTTAAAATTCAACATTCAAAAAACTAGGATTATGGCATCTGGTCCCATTACTTCATGGAAAATAGGCAGGGGAAATGTGGAAGCAGTGATAGATTTTATTTTCTTGGACTCCAAAATTGCTGCGGATGGTGACTGCACCTTGGAATTAAAAGACACTTTCTCCTTGGAAGGAAGGCTATGACAAATCTAGATAGCATATTGAAAAGCAAAGTATCACTTAACTGACAAAGATCTGTATAGTCAAAACTATGATTTTTCCAGTAGTCATGTACAGATGTGAGAGTTGTACCATAAAGAAGGCTGAGAGCCAAAGAATTGATGCTTTTGAATTGTGGTGCTGGAGAGCACTGAGTTCCTTGGACTGCAACAAGATCAAACCAGCCAATCCTGAAGGAAATCAACCGTGAATATTCATTGGAAGGTTTGTTGCTGAATCTGATGCTCCTATACTTTGGCCATCCAATGAGAAGAGCTGACTTATTGGAAAGTATCCTGATGCTGTGAAAGATTGAAGGCAAACAAGAGAAGGGGATGTTTAGATAGCATCACTGACTCAATGGACCTGAATTTGAGCAAACTTCAGAAGATAGTAGAAGACAGGGGAGCCTGATGTGCTGTAGTACATGGAGTAACAAAGAGTCAGACATGACTGAGTGACTGAACAACAAGCAACTGAACAACAACTGGATACCACAGGGACCTATATTCAATATCCTGTAATAAACCATATTGGAAAATAATATGTAAAATAATATACATATATGTATGTATCTGTGTGTGTGTGTGTGTTTGAATCATTTTGCTATAGAGCAGAAAATAAGAGCATTGTAAATCAACTAAACATCAAATAAAATAAAATTATAATATGTGCTATATCAAAGAGGAAATAAATGCTACATTTAAAAGTAGTGTGCATAATAGGATAATGCCTGTAAAATAATTAGATTCATAATTCTTAAGGGGAACAAAGCTATAATCACACACTTACTGCTATCACTTAGCATTAAATGATTCATTAAATATGAAAGAATGAAGAAAAGATTATTATGTAAAAAATTGTTAATTTTTTTTACATTTCTAACTTCAAAAAAATTAGAAAAGTAAAATAAAATAAATTTCCACCTTTATAAAATAATAGAGGGGAAGTAGTGAAGAAAGAGAGAGAGACTGAAGGGGAGGGAGAGAGGGAAAGAGAAAGAGGAGGAAAAGAAGAAAGGAAAGAAGGTAGGTCAAAACTAAATACAGAAAGAAGTGATAGCATTTTAAATGAAATTGAAGAAATAAGTACTTAAAAAAACAAAATATTTCTAACAGTTTTTGAAAATTATTTCTGCACAAATTAGAATATAAAACATATATAACAAGAGGGGATTCTGAAATAATTCAGTGTTTGTGATTAACATACAATTTTTCTAAATTAATATAGTTCCCATAAGTGATCTAAAACTCTTTCAAACAATAGAAAATATTTTTTATAGTGAATCATTAAGAAAATCACATTGAAACTTGAGTCAAGTCAAAAATAAGCTTCTGCAGAACAAAGGAAACTATAAGCAAGGTGAAAAGACAGCCTTCAGAATGGAAGAAAATAATAGCAAATGAAGCAACAGACAAACAACTAATCTCAAAAATATACAAGCAACTCCTACAGCTCAATCCCAGAAAAATAAATGACCCAATCAAAAAATGGGCCAAAGAACTAAATAGACATTTCTCCAAAGAAGACATACAGATGGCTAACAAACACATGAAAAGATGCTCAACATCACTCATTATCAGAGAAATGCAAATCAAAACCACTATGAGGTACCATTTCATGCCAGTCAGAATGGCTGCGATCCAAAAGTCTATAAGCAATACATGCTGGACAGGGTGTGGAGAAAAGGGAACCCTCTTACAATGTTGATGGGAATACAAACTAGCACAGCCACCATGGAGAACAGTGTGGAAATTCCTTAAAAAACTGGAAATAGAACTGCCTTATGATCCAGCAATCCCACTGCTGGGCATACACACTGAGGAAACCAGAATTGAAAGAGACACGTGTATCCCAGTGTTAATCACAGCACTGTTTACAATAGCCAGGACATGGAAGCAACCTAGATGTCCATCAGCAGATTAATGGATAAGAAAGCTGTGGTACATATACACAATGGAGTATTACTCAACCATTAAAAAGAATACATTTGAATCAGTTCTAATGAGGTGGATGAAACTGGAGCCTATTATACAGAGTGAAGTAAGCCAGAAAGAAAAACACCAATACAGTATACTAACGCATATATATGGAATTTAGAAAGATGGTAACAATAACCCTGTATATGAGACAGCAAAAGAGACACTGATGTATAGAACAGTCTTTTGGACTCTGTAGGAGAGGGAGAGGGTGGGATGATTTGGGAGAATGGCATTGAAATATGTATAATATATATTAAACAAGTCACCAGTCCAGGTTCAATACACGATACTAAATGCTTGGGGCTGGTGCACTGGGAAGACCCAGAGGGATTATATGGGGAGGGAGGAGGGAGGACCTTCAGGGTGGGGAGCACGTGTATGCCTGTGGCAGATTCATTTTGATGTATGGCAAAACCAATACAATATTTTAAAGTTAAAAAAAAAAAAAAAAACTTTAAAAAAAACTATTCTTGAAGGGAAAGTTCAAGATGGTGAAGTAAAATGTGGAGGTAACTTCCTCCTACAAATACATCAAAAAATACATTTCTATGTGGAACAATTGTCACAAAAAAAATAATTGGAAAGAAAGATCCCCATGTAACAGGAAGGACAGAAAAGAAAAAGAATTGAGTTTCGACATGGACCTCTGGGAGTGGGAGGCAATCTGTAAGAGAGAAAAGGTCCATATGGGTGAACTGTCATCTGGGGAATGTGCAGGTCAGGGCAAAAGCTGGGCATTCCAGTCCTGTGGTTATGAACAGAGGAGAGAATCTTCCTTGCCTGATGAGAAATCCCCTAGACAGTCAGAAAGACTGGAGAAGCCTAGACATATAAGCAAGCTAGTATGCTAGCAATCAAGGTAAAAGAGTCTTTTCAGTTTTACCTAGACTTGCAAGGTAAAAAGAGGCTTGCAAGGGTAGAAGCAGTCTTATCACCATTTCCAGTTTGAAGGGGCAAACAATCTGGCTCCATTCACTCCAAGCCACAGCATGGCATGAGATATGAGCAAAGATTTGGTCTAGCTATGCAGAAGCATCTGAAGTATTGTCCTGGAGGAGTCACAGAGGCCACTGTCAGCATGCACATGGAACAGAGCCATAAGAGCAAGCAGCAACTAAGTGATGAATCTCTATCTGGCAGGCCCTGGGCAGGAGTACACAGTGGTTCCTTTCCCAGTGAGACCAGCTTGATTCCTTCCATTCCAAACCTCAGCTTAGTACTAGATCCGGGGCAGATGGATCCTGAGAGAAGTCTACTACAGAGGCAGCCCAGATCTCAAGATGCAGTGCAAACCACCTCAATTCTGGCAGCCACAAAGCCCTGATGCCTAAAATAGCCTCCTCCACATCACAACCTTGCACTAGATTTGGAATTAGCATAACAGAAAAAGGAGAAAAAAGGACAAGACTTTGGGCTACTACAGAATGGAACCATGGACACCTGCCTAAGTTGTACATAGATCCTGCATGACAATGCGGACCTCATTTGTTTCAGCAATCACTTCCCATGGGTCAAGGTACACACTCAAGGACAACAGAACATGATCAAACCTTATCCTTAGGGCTTCTACTTGAACTGTAAAGAAGACCCTGCCCCTTGACAGGGCAGCAACACCCATAGAGGAGAGAGGAAGCCCCTTCTCACATCCTGCACAGGCTTTAAATACCCCAAGACCAAACACATCCCATCAGGGATATAATGATCAACACACTCTGAGGAAACATGCAGCTGGCATCCATACCAAAACCAGCCTTCAAACCAAAAATATCACACAAAAACTGTCTAGACAGAGACACTCTCACGTATCAATACCCCTTCAAGACAATAGCAGATAACTATTTCTTCTAAATTCGTAGAGACAGAGAAAGTACAATGAAAAGGCAGAGAAACTAAATCAAATTAAAAGAATAAGAGGAATCAGCTGAAAGAATAAATAATAAATCCGACCTCATAATTTATTATACTCTGAGATAAAAGGGAGATGATAAAAATACTAAAGGAATTAAGTAAGATTACTGATAGAAAATGTAGATCAGTGTAACAAGCAACTAGAAAATATAAAGGCATTGAAATATGTATAATATCATATATTAAATGAGTCGCCAGTCCAGGTTTGATACACAATACTGGATGCTTGGGGCCATTGCACTGGGACGACCCAGAGGGATGGTATGGGGAGGGAGGAGGGAGGAGGGTTGAGGATGGGGAACACGTGTATACCTGAGGCAGATTCATTTTGATATATGGCAAAACCAATATAATATTGTAAAGTTAAATAAAATAAAATTTAAAAAAAAGAAGAAAAAAGACAATTCAAAAATAGACAATTCAATTACTGAGATAAAAATCAATCCAGAAACAATGGATATCAATCTATATGACACAGAAGAACAATAAATGATCTGCAAGACAGAATAATGAAAATCACACAATCAGAATAGCAGACAGAGAAGGAAAAAAAAAAAAAAAGAGCAATGTGCAAGATCTGTAGGATGATATATGACATATGCCCAACTATGCATAATAGAGGTTCCAGGAGGAGAGGAGAAAAATAAGGGGATCAAATGTTTAATGAAAAATTATGGCTTGACATTTCCCAAACATAAAGGAGGAAATGGATACTCAGGAACTGAAAGCACAGACGATTCAAAACAAGATGGACTCAAATGGACCCACATCAAGACATATCATGATTAAAATAGCAAAGTTAAAGATAAAAAGAGTTCTAAATGTAGCAAGAGAAAAAAGCCATATATCGGGGAATCTCTTTAAGGCTTTCAGCTGATTTCCCTGAAGAAACCTTTCAGGACAGAAGGAAGTGGCATAATACAAAGTTGCTTCCTTGGATACTTTACCCAGAAAGATTATCATTTAAAATAGAAGATGAGATAAAGCATTTCTCACATAAGCAAAACCAAAAATAATTCAGCAATAGGAAAGATACACTAAAAGAAATATTAAAGGATCTTTTTAAAAATAGTAATGGAGCATGAATCTATAGAAAGGAAAAATCACAATAGGAATGGCAGGTATATAAAAGTATTAAATATCACTTAAATACCAATACATAGATTGAAAAAATATATAAAAATAACTATAATGAAAGTTAATAGTAAAAGAATAAGCTCATAAAATAGGACATCAAAATCGCAAAATGTGAGGAAGAGGAATAAAAAAATTTAGAACATTTAGAATGTGCTTGGGGAGAAGGCAATGGCACCCCACTGCAGTACTCTTGTCTGACAAATTCCATGGATGGAGGAGCCTGGTAGGCTGCAGTCCGTGGGGTCGCTAGGATTCGGACACTACTGAGCGACTTCACTTTCACTTTTCACTTTCATGCATTGGAGAAGGCAATGGCAACCCACTCCAATGTTCTTGCCTGGAGAATCCCAGGGACGGGGGAGCCTGGTGGGGTGCCGTCTATGGGGTCGCACAGAGTCGGACATGACTGAAGTGACTTAGCAGAATGTGCTTGAATCTGAATGACTATAAAGCAAGTGGATATAGTTATGGATCAACATACTTGAATGCCATGGTAACCATAAATCAAAAATATATAATAGATTACAAAACCAAATAGAAATAAACTTGAGCATAATACAAATGAAAATCATCAAACCAGAAAAGAAATAACAAAAAAAGAAGACATAAAAAACTACAAATAGAACTGGAAAAGAGGTAAATAAATAGCAATAAGTACATACCTATCATTAATAACTTTAACTGTCAATTGACTAAATGCTCCCATCAAAAGACATAAAGTGACAGACTGGATTAAAAAATAACCTACAATATGCTGCCTACAAGAGACTCACTTTTCTGGGGCTGAATATGATGGGATGGAAAAGAATTATTTCATGCAAATGGAAACAAGAAAGTGGGGGGTAGGAACACTCATATCAGGCAAAATAGACTTTAAAACAAAGGCCAAAAAGAAAGACAAAGAAGGGCACCATGTAATGATAAAGGGATCAAAACAAGAGGAGGATATCATACTCATTAATATACATGACCCAACAGAAAAGTACCCAAATACATAAAACAAATATTAACATACATAAGGGATGATTTGACAATAATATGACAACAGTAGGAGTTTTTAACACCCCACTGACAACAACATATTATACAGAAAGAAATTTCATAAGGCAACAGAGGTCCCAGAGGCTTCAGCATGATGTGAACTGAGAACTTTCAGATGTCGAAGCTGGGTTTAGAAAAGGTAGAGGAACTAGAAATCAACTGCAAACATTCACTGGATCATAGAGAAAACAAGGAAATTCCAGAAAAACATGTACCTCTGTTTCATTGACTATGTCAAAGCCTTTGACTGTGTGGATAATAAAAAACTAAGAAAACTCTTAAAAGAGATGGGAATACCAGATCCTCTTACCTGTCTCCTGAGAAACCTGTATGCCCATCAAGAAGCAACAGATAGAACCTTGTAGGGAAAAACTGACTGGTTCATGGCTGAGAAGAGCATGACAAGGCTGTCTGCTGTCACTCTGTTTATTCACCTTATATGCAGAGCTCATCATGAGCAATGCCAGACTGGATGAGTTACAAGCTGGAATCAAGATTGCCAGGAGAAATATCAGTAACCTCAGATATGAGGATGATACCACTCCAATGGCAGAAAGCGAGAAGGAACTAAAGAACCTCTTAATGAGGATGAAAGAAGAGAGTGAAAAAGCCTGTTAAAAACTACTAAAAAAAAACCAAAAACCCAAAAACTAAGATCATGGCATCTGGGCCCATCACTTCATGGCAAATAGAAGGGGGAAAGATGTAAGCAGTGACAGATTTCCTTTTCTTAGGCTCTAAAATCACTCTAGAATGTGACTGCAGCCATGAAATTAGAAGACAATTACTTCTTGGCAGGAAAACTACGACAAACTTAGACCTAAGACATCACTTTCTGACAAAGTTCCATATAGTCTGGGCTATAGAGCTTCCAGTAGTCATATGGTTGTGAGAGGCAAACCATAAAGAAGGTAGAAAACCAAAGAACTGATGTTTTTCAACTGAAAAAGACTCATGAGAGTCCCTTGGACAGCAAGGAGATCAAACCAGTGAATCTTAAGGGAACTCAACCCTGAAAACTCATTAGAAGGACTGAAGCTGAAGCTCCAATACTTTAGCCAACTAATGTGAATGGCCAGCTCACCAGAAAAACACTGATGCTGGGAAAGGTTGACAGCAGAAGGAGAAGAGGGCAACAGAGGATTTGATGGCTGGATGGCATCACCAATGCAATGGACATGAACCTGGGCAAAAACTCTGGGGGATGGTGAGTGACAGAGAAGCCGGGCATGATGCAGTCTAGAGGGTTGGGAAGAGTTGGACACAACTTGGTGACTGAACAACAATAACAAATGGGGAAAATGGAGAAGTGACAGAGTTTATTTTCTTGGTCTCCATAACCACTATAGACAGTGACTGCAGCCATGAAATTAAAAGACACTTGCTCCTTGGAAGAAAAGGTATGACAAACCTGGACAGCATATTAAAAAGCAGAGACATTACTTTTCCAACAAAGTTTCATATACTAAAAGCTATTATATGCAGAGTACATCATGAGAAACTCTGGGCTGGAGGAAGCATAGGCTAGAATCAAGATTGCTGGGAGAAATATCAATAACCTCAGATATGCAGATGACACCACCCTTATGGCAGAAAGTGAAGAGGAACTAAAAAGCCTCTTGATGAAAGTGAGAGTGAAAAAGTTGGCTTAAAGCTCAACATTCAGAAAACGAAGATCATGGCATCTGGTCCCATCACTTCATGGGAAATAGATGGAGAAACAGTGGAAACAGTGGCTGACTTTAATTTGGGGGGCTCCAAAATCACTGTAGATGGTGACTGAAGCAATGAAATTAAAAGATGCTTACTCCTTGGAAGGAAACTTATGACCAACCTAGACAGAGAAGTTAAAAAGCAAGAGAGGTTACTTTGCCAACAAAGGCCCATCTAGTCAAGGCTATGGTTTTTCCAGTAGTCATGTATGGATGTGAGAGTTGGACTACAAAGAAAGCTGAATGCTGAAGAATTGATGCTTTTGAACTGTGGTGTTGGAGAAGACTCTTGGAAGTCCCTTGGACTGCAAGGAAATCCAACCAGTCCATCTTAGAGGAGATCAGTTCTGAATGTTCTGTGGAAGGACTGATGTTGAAGCTGAAACTCTTAATACTTTGGCCACCTGATGTGAAGAGCTAACTCATTTGAAAAGACCCTGATGCTGGGAAAGATTGAGAGCAGGAGGAGAAGGGGACGCAAAAGGATGAAACGGTTCAATGGCATCACCAACTCAATGCACATGAGCTTGAGTAAACTCTGAGAAATGGTGAAGTACAGGGCAGCCTGGCATGCTGCAGTATATGAGATTGGAAATAACTGAACATTACTTAGTTCCTGAACAACAAATAATAAGTGTATTTAGCAAGTTAGCAGGATAGAAGATTAACATAAAGAAATCTGTTGTATTTTCCAACACTAATAATAAAATATCAGAAATTTCAAAAGTCATATTTAAAATCACATCAAAAAATCTTATGAGTAAACTTTTTTTTTGATGAAACATTTATTTTTTTGAGATGAACGACATACATGCTGAAAACCACATGACTATGATAAAAGAAATTCATGAATAAGTAGAAATGGAAATATATACCATGCTCATGGATTGAAGAGTTATCATTAACATGGACATACAATCCAGTCTACAGCTTTAATGTAATCCCTAACAAAACACCCATGATATTTTCCAAAGAAGAAAATATAATCCTAAAATTTGGTGTCACTCATTCAGTCATGTCCTAATCTTTGTGATGTCATGAAATGTAGCCTGCCAGGCTCCTCCTTGTCCATGGAATTATCCAAGCAAAAATACCGGAATGGGTAGCCACTACCTTCTCCAGTCATCTTCCCAACCCAGGTTTTGAACCCTGGTTTCTTACATTTCAGGAAGATTCTTTACCATCTGAGCAATCATGGAAGCCTTAAAATTTATATGAAACTACCAAAGGCCCAGAATTGCTAAAGCAATCTTGAGGAAAACATCAAAGCTAGAGACATTATCCTTCCTTATTTCAGATAATGCTAGAAATCTACAGTGATGAATACAGTGTGGTATTGGCACAAATGCAAACATACAGATAAATGGAATAGAGAGTCCAGAAATAAACCCATGTACTTACTGCAATTAATATATGACAAAGGAGTCAAGAATATACAATGGAGAAAAGGCAGTGTCTTCAACAAGTGGTGTTGTAAAAGACAGTGTATTCAACAAGTGGTATTGTAAAAGCAGAACAGTTAAATGTAAATCAATGAAATTAAAACAGTCATTTATACCATATACAAAAGTAAACTCAAATACTTAATAGAAAACATGGTTACCGTACAACTCCTAGAAGACAACATATGCAAAACATTTTCTGATATACACGATAGAAATATTTTCTGAGAGTAGTCTCCCAAGGCAAAAGAAATAAAAACAAAAATGAATAAATGGGACCTTAATGAAACACAATATTTTGCACAGCAAAATTTCAACAAAATGAAACAACAAATGGTAGAATGGGAGAAAATATTTGCAAATGACACGACCAACAAGGGGTTAATATCTAAAATATACAAACAGCTCATAACAACTGAATATTGAAAAAACAAACAACCCAATGCAGAAAATGGACAGGGTACCTAAATAGACATTTCTCCAAAGAAAACATACAGATGGCTCATAAGCACACAAAAAGATACTCAAAAATGCTAACTTTTAGAATAATGCAAATCAAAATCACAGTGATATATCCCTTCATACCAGTCAGAATGACCATCAAAATGTCTGCAAACAATGAATTCTGGAAAAGGTGTAGAGAAAGTGGAACTCTCTTACACTGTTGGTGGGAATGTACAGAAGCTACTATGGAAAATGATATGTGAGTTTCTTAAAAATAATAAAAATATAGAGTTACCATATGAAACAGTATCAAATAATAATCCTATTATTTGATATGTATATGAAAAGACAAAAATTCTTAATTTGAAACGATACATTCACCTTGGCATTCATAGCAGCACTATTTACAATAGCTAAGACACGAACAAAGCTAGTGGAGGTGATGGAATTCCAGTGGAGCTATTTCAAAGCCTGAAACACTATGCTATGAACGTGCTGCACTCAATATGCCAGCAAATTTGCAAAACGCAGCAGTGTCCACAGGACTGCAAAAGGTCAGTTTTTATTCCAATTCCAAAGAAAGGCAATGCCAAAGAATGTTCAAACTGCCACACAATTGCTCTCATCTCACACACTAGTAAAGTAATGCTCAAAATTCTCCAAGCCATGCTTTAGCAATACGTGAACCCTGAGCTTCTAGATGTTCAAGCTGGTTTTAGAAAAGGCAGAGGAACCAGAGATCAAATTGCCAACATCTGCTGGATCATGGAAAAAGCAAGAGAGTTCCAGAAAAACATCTATTTCTGCTTTATTGACTATGCCAAAGCCTTTGACTGTGTGGATCACAATAAACTGTGGAACATATTGAAAGAGATGGGAATACCAGACCACCTGACCTGCCTCTTGAGAAACCTATATGCAGGCCAGTTAGAACTGTACATGGAACTACAGACTGGTTCCAAATAGGAAAAGGAGTACGTCAAGGCTGTATATTGTCACCCTGCTATTTTAACTTATACGCAGAGTACATCAGGAGAAACGCTGGGCTGGAAAAAGCACAGACTGGAGTCAAGATGGCCCAGAGAAATATCAATAACCTCAAATATGCAGATGACACCACACTTATGGTGGAAAATGAAGAGGAACTAAGAAGCCTCTTGATGAAATTGAAAGTGGAGAGTGAAAAAGTTGGCTTAAAGCTCAACATTCAGAAAACTAAAATCGTGGCATCTGGTCCCATCACTTCATGAGAAATAGATGGGGAAACAGTGGAAACAGTGTCAGACTTTATTTTGGGGGGCTCCAAAATCACTGCAGATGGTGACTGCAGCCATGAAATTAAAAGACGCTTACTCCTTGAAAGGAAAGTTATGACCAACCTAGATAGCATATTCAAAAGCAGAGACATTACTTTGCCAACAAATGTCCATCTAGTCAAGGCTATGGTTTTTCCTGTGGTCATGTATGGATGTGAGAGTTGGACTGTGAATAAGGCTGAGCACTGAAGAATTGATGCTTTTGAACTGTGGTGTTGGAGAAGACTCTTGCGAGTCCCTTGGACTGCAAGGAGATCCAACCAGTTCATTCTAAAGGAGATCAGTCCTGGGTGTTCTTTGGAAGTACTGATGCTAAAGCTGAAACTCCAGTACTTTGGCTACCTCATGCGAAGAGTTGACTCATTAGAAAAGACACTGATCTGAGAGGGATTGGGGGGTAAGATGAGGAGGGGACAACAGAGGATGAGATGGTTGGATGACATCACTGACTCAATGGACGTTAGTTTGAGTGAACTCAGGGAGTTGGTGATGGACAGGGAGGCCTGGTGTGTGTCCTCATGGACTATAGCCCACCAGGCTCCTCTGTCCATGGGATTCTGCAGGCAAGAATACTGGAATGGATGGCCATGTCCTTATCTAGGGTATCTTCTCAATCCTGGGATTGAACCTAGGTCTCTTGCATTGCAGGCAGACTCTTTACTGTCTGAGCCACTAGGGAATCCCATAATAACCCATAATGAAATATAATCTTAAAAAATATATAACTGAATCACTTTGCTTTATACTTCAATTTTAAAAATGTCAAAAATAACTATCCTCACAATTATTGTGTGATTTTTTTTCTGGAAATTACACCTTAAGATAATACATAAAAGTTTATAGCACATGTATGCTTTTCTCCCTCTGCCACACACACAGAGGATGGCATTTGTGTTTATTTGTAAGCACTCACATGTGCATATATGCATAAAGGAAACAAAACCATAATTTTCAATTAATTTCACATTTATCCTAGGAAAACATCTAATAGGAATAAAAGATTGTAAAGAGCTCAAGATGTTCTCTAGTTCCTTTGTATCTGTAGGACATTTTAAAATCTAAAGCAGGATTAAAGAAACACATCTAATTTGTTTCATATATCAAAGTTTTTACAAGAGCCATCATGATGTTCCCTTATTTGTTCCAATAATAATGATTAAGGAAATGAGAACTTATTTCTATAGCTCTCAAAAAATTATAACACATAATAATATCCCTCATCTTGACCATTAGGAATTAAAACTTAGAGAAGAACTTGCTGAAGGGTGTGTGATTAGTGACACTAAAGTCGGTGACCTATCCATTAGAGCATGTTTTGAAATCAACTGAAGACTATTTTGGCACTTTAGAATTTAATATGCAATAATTCATACTAAGAATACTATAACAATGTTTGTGTGTTTTAAATTTATCACCTCTCATACCCGGAAGCATTTTTTTTTAACTCTTCTGTGATATAAAGGAGGTAGTTATGTAAATATCTCCAGCCTGGTGTGCTGCAGTCCATGGGTTGCAGAGTCAGACATAACTGAACGATGAAACAAAAACTCCTTTGCCACCTAGCATTGTATTAAGCAGTATTAGTAGAGGGCAATGGAGAAATACAGGAGGAGGAAGGGGTGTTCTCTTCCTGGCAGCTATTTGTCTCACTTGCCAGATTTCTACAGTATGATGTTACCACAAGTCGGCTTCTGAGTTTACAGATTTATGTCCATTTCTAGTGAACAGCTTAGCACACTTTTTTCCCAGTACTTAGCTCAATAAAGTGCCTGATTCGCTCACCTATGAGTTTTCTGGTACAACATATCTTTAGTACCTGACTTCAGCACACTATATTTTCTCTGAAAGAAAGTGAAGTGAAAGTCGCTCCAGTCCTGTCTGACCTTTTGCAACCCCATGGACTATGTAGTCCATGGAATTCTCTAGGCCAGAACACTGGAGTGGGTATCCTTTCCCTTCCTCAGGGCATCTTCCCAACCCAGGGATTGAACCCAGGTCTCCCACTTTGCTGGCAGATTATTTACCAGATGAGCTATCAAGGAAGCCTAGCTCTCAGCAACCACTGACTTGTTCTCCTTAATCTGGTTCCTTCACACAGGAGTAAGAAAGAGTACCCATCAGTCACTAAATTTCTCTGGTATTTCCCTTGGCAGCTTTCCAGTAGAATTCCACAGGTAAGGAACTTGCTCGTGAAGAGAATTGCTAACATCTTCTCCAGTGTTCGTGCCTGGAGAATCCCAGGGATGGGAGAGCCTGGTGGATTGCCGTCTCTGGGGTCGCACAGAGTCAGACACGACTGAAGCGACTTAGCAGCAGCAGCAGCAGCTACAGGTAATTTTACAGTGAGTTTTCTTCATTTCTAAGACAAAGACTCTTTTTTTTTTCCCTTTACAACAGTTTCAAGTTAACAGCAAAATTCAGAAAAAGATACAGAGACTTCTCATATTTCCCTGACCCTAAACACACAAAGCCTCCCTCATTAGAAACATCTTTCACCAGACTGGTACATTTGTTAACACTGATAAATGCACATTGACACATCATAATCCATAGCTTACATTAGGTCCAAGTCCATAGAAAATATTAAGGTTTACTCTCGGAGTTGTGCCTTCTTTGGATTTGGGCAAATGCATCCATGACTACTGTATCATACAGAATGTTTTTTCCACCCTAAAAATCCTCCATGCTCTGCTCTTTCATCCCTCTATTCCTCCCAACTACCCTTGGAAACTACTGATCTCTCTACTCTCTGTAATTTTTGCCTTTTCCAGAATCACACAGTATGTAGCTTTTACATATTTGGCTTCTTTTACTTAATAATATACATTTATGTTTCCTCCAAGCCCTTTCATGTCTTAATAGCTCATTTATTTTTAGTGTTGAGTGATATTCCTTTCTGGATGTGTACACTTATTTATCCACTCAACTGCTGAAGGACATCTTGGTTGCTTCCAAATTTTGGCAATAATGTATAAAGCTTCTCTAAAAATATCCATATGCAGGTTTTTGTGTGGAACTAAGTTTTCAACTCCTTTGAATAAATCCAGTGAGCACAATGATAAGAGGATGCTCTGTTTTATAAGAAATCTCCAAATTGTATTCCAAAGCGACTGCATTCTCACCAGGAATATATGAGAGTTCCTGTGGCTCCACACCCTGACTAGCATTTGGTGTTGTCAGTGTCCTGGAATTTGGTCATTCTAATAGGAGTGCAGTAGTCTCTCTCTGGTTCAATTTACATTTCCTTAGTGACATTTGATGTAATTAATCTTTTGCAGTCTCTATATCTTTTTTGGTGAGGTGTCTGTTAAGCTCTTTCATCCACTATTTAACTGGATAGTCTGTTGTCTTATTGAGTTGTACGTGTTCTTTATGTATTTTGGATAACAATCCTTTATTGGATGTGTCTTTTGCAAATATTTTCTTCCAATGTGGCTTTTCTCTCATTATTTTTACATTGTTTATTGCATAGCAAAAGTTTTAATTTAAATAAGTTGAAGCACACTGATTATTTCATGGATTGTACCTATGGTGCTGTATCAAAAAAAAAAAAATCATCACACCCAAAATAATCTAAATTTTCTCATGTTTATGTTCTAAGAGTTTTATATTTTTATATTTTATACTTAGGTGTATAATTAATTTTTAATTAGTATTTGTGAAGCATGGTATGTGTTGAGATTAATTCTTTTTTTTTTTTTTTTTGCATGTGGATTGTCCAGCTGTTCAAGCACCAATTTATTGAAAAAAAAAATCTTTTTTTCCATTGTATTGCCTTAGCTCCTTTATAAAAAAAAAAAATAAGCTGACTGTATTGAAGCAGGTCTATTTCTGTGCTCTATAGTCTATTCCATTCATCTTTTCTTCCTCATATTTTTTAACCAACATCCCACTCAATTGGTTATTATAGTTTATAATAGGTGTTGAAATTATGTAGTGTTACCCGTCCAACTTTGTTCTTCTACTTTAATATTATTTTGGCTACTGTGTGTCTTTTGCTTCTCCATATAAACTTTAGAATCATTTTTTTTTTTCAATACACACAAAATGATTTGTTGGCACTTTAACTAGGACTGCATTTAACCTGCAAATGAACTTGCAAAGAACTGATATCTTGACAATACTGTCTGTCTTACAGTACTCTTGCCTGGAAAATCCCTTGAATGGAGGAACCTGGAAGGCTGCAGTCCATGGGGTTCCTGAGGGTTGGACACAACTGAGCAACTTCACTTTCACTTTTCACTTTCATGCATTGGAGAAGGAAATGGCAACCCACTCCAGTGTTCTTGCCTGGAGAATCCCAGGGACAGGGGAGCCTGGTGGGCTGCTGTCTATGGGGTCCAACAGAATCGGACACGACTGAAGTGATTTAGCAGCAGCAGAAGCATGGACATGGAATATCTCTCCATTTATTTAGCTCTACTTTAATTTCATTTATAGTCTTCCCCATACAAATCTTTTACATATTTTAGTAGATTTATATTTGAATGTTCATACTTTGGGTGCTAATTTAAATGTTATTGTGTTTTTAATTCAAATTCTAATTGTTCATTGCTGGTATATGAGAAAGCAATTGACTTTTGTGCAATGACCTTGTATTCTGCCACCTTTGTATAATTGCTTATTAATTCTAAGAGGTTTTTTTGGTGATTCTTTTGGATTTTCTGCATAGATGATCATAAAATCTGTAGGGAAAAACAGTTTAACATCTTCCTCTTTAATATGCAGACATTTTATTTCCTTTCCTTTTATTGCATTAGCTAGAGCTTCCAGTTCTATGTTAAAAAGAAGTGGTAAGAGAAGTCATCCTTTTCATCTACCTTCAAGTTTCTCACCACTACCTATTATTTCAGTTGTAGATTTTTGTCAAAATTTTTCAACTCCAGGAAGTACCCTGATATTTCTAATTTGCTGAGGTTGTTTTTTCTTTTCTTTTTTTCTTATCATGAATGGCTGTTGAGTTTTCTCAAATGCATTTTCTGCACCTATTGATATGATTGTGATTTTTTTTTTTTTGGTCTGTTGATATGATGAATTATAGTAGTCAATTTCTGATGTTGAACCACCCTTACATAACTGGGATAAATTCCACTTTGTCGTGGTGTATAATTCTTTGTATACACTGCTGGATTTGGTTTGCTAATATTTTGTTGAGGATAGTTACATCTATATTCATGAGAGATACTGATCTACAGTTTTCCTTTCTTGTAATGTCTTTGATTGTGGTGTTAGGATAATGCTGGCCATGCAGAATGAATGAGGAAGCATTCTCTCTGCCTATGTGCTTTGGAAGAGACTGCAAAGAATTGGCATTTTTCTAAAATCTTGGCAGAATTCACTAGCAAATCTACCTGAGCCAAGAGTTGTTTTTTTCATTTTTGTAAATCAACACTTTGCTTTATTTTTATTTTTAACGAGGATAATTGCTTTACAACATTGTGTTGGGTTTTTTTGGTACAACATGTATCAGCTATAAGTATACATATAATCATCCCCTCTCTCTTGAGCCTCCCTTCCAAGAGTTTTCTATTTTAGAAGGTTGTTGTTGTTGTTGTTTAGTTGCTAAGTTGTGTCCAACTTTTTGTGACCATATGGATGTAGCCTGCCAGACTCTTCTGTCCATGGGATTTCCCAGGCAATAATACTGGAGTGGGTTGCCATATCCTTCTCCAGGGGACCTTTCTGATCCAGGGATTGAATTCCTCTCTCCTGCATTGGCATGTGACAATTGGATTAAAGTTTTACTGAGCACAGCTTTGTCCAAGAGAGCAAACCAGTTTTTCCCACAGCCAGTCCCTCCCACCAGGAAGTTTACACAAGTTTCTTAGATAGCCTTATCTGACAGAGGGCAAACAGAGAAGCAGGGAGAATTACAAACCCATAGCTGCCAGGATGAAGACAGAATGAAAATAAATGAAGACAGCCTGAGATCTCTGGTTCAACATTAAACACACTAACATTCACATTATAGGGGTCCCAGAAGGAGAAGAGTTGCAGAAAGGACCTGAGAAAATAGATAAAGAGGTAATAGCTGGAAAAGTCCCTAATATGCGAAAGAAAATAGTCAACCAACTCCAGGAAGCACAAAGAATCCCAGGCAGGATAAACCCAAGGAGGAACACACTGGGGCATAGTAATCAAACTGACAAAAATTAAAAACAAAACATAAAATATTGAAAGGAACAAGGTAAAAATGACATCAATATACAAGGGAAGTCCCATTGAGTTGTCAGCTGATTTCTCAACTGAAACTCTGCAAGGCAGAAGGGAGTGGCATGATATATTTAAAGTAATGAAAGAAAAAAATAAATAAATAAAGTAATGAAAGGAAAAAAACTACAACCAAGAATACTCTACCCAGAAAGTCTCTAGTTCAGAATTGATGGAGAAGTCAAAAACTTTCAGATCAGATCAGTCACTCGGTCATGTCTGACTGTTTGTGACCCCATGAATCGCAGCATGCCAGGCTTCCCTGTCCATCACCAACTCCCGGAGTTCACTGAGACTCACATCCATCAAGTCAGTGATGCCATCCAGCCATCTCATCCTCTGTTGTCCCCTTCTCCTCCTGCCCCCAATCCCTCCCAGCATCAGAGTCTTTTCCAATGAGTCAACTCTTTGCATGAGGTGGCCAAAGTACTGGAGTTTCAGCTTTAGCATCATTCCTTCCAAAGAAATCCCAGGGCTGATCTCCTTCAGAATGGACTGGTTGGATCTTCTTGCAGTCCAAGAAATTCTCGAGTCTTTTCCAACACCACAGTTCAAAAGCATCAATTCTTCAGCACTCAGCCTTCTTCACAGTCCAACTCTTACATCCATACATGACCACAGGAAAGACCATAGCCTTGACTAGACGGACCTTTGTTGGCAAAGTAATGTCTCTGCTTTTTAATATGCTATCTAGGTTGGTCATAACTTTCTTTCCAAGGAGTAGGTGTCTTTTAATTTCATGGCTGCAGTCACCATCTGCAGTGATTTTGGAGCCCCCAAAATAAAGTCTGACACTGTTTCTCCATCTATTTCCCATGAAGTGCTGGGACCAGATGCCATGATCTTCGTTTTCTGAATGTTGAGCTTTAAGCCAACTTTTTCACTCTCCACTTTCACTTTCATCAAGAGGCTTTTCAGTTCCTCTTCACTTTCTGCAATAAGGGTGGTGTCATCTACATATCTGAGGTTATTGATATTTCTCCCAGCAATCTTGATTCCAGCTTGTGTTTCTTCCAGTCCAACATTTCTCATGATGTACTCTGCATATAAGTTAAATAAACATGGTGACAATATACAGCCTTGACGTACTCCTTTTCCTATTTGGAACCAGTCTGTTGGTCCATGTCCAGTTCTAACTGTTGCTTTCTGACCTGCATACAAATTTCTCAAGAGACAGGTCAGGTGGTCTGGTATTCCCAACTCTTTCAGAATTTTCCAGTTTATTGTGATCCACACAGTCAAAGGCTTTGGCATAGTCAATAAAGCAGAAATAGATGTTTTTCTGGAGCTTTCTTGCTTTTTCCATGATCCAGTGGATGTTGAAAATTTGATCTCTGGTTCCTCTGCCGTTTCTAAAACCAGCTTGATCATCAGGAAGTTCTTGGTTAACATATTTCTGAAACCTGTCTTGGAGAATTTTGAGCATTACTTTACTAGTGTGTGAGATGAGTGCAATTATTCAGTAGTTTGAGCATTCTTTGGCATTGCCTTTCTTTGGGATTGGAATGCAAACTGACCTTTTGCAGTCCTGTGGTCACTGCTGAGTTTTTCCAAATTTGCTGGCATATTGAGTGCAGCACTTTTACAGCATCATCTTTCAGGATTTGAAACAGCTCCACTGGAATTCCATCACTTCCACTAGCTTTGTTTGTAGTGATGCTTTCTAAGGCCCACTTGACTTCACATTCCAGGATGTCTGGCTCTAGGTCAGTGATCACACCATTGTGATTATCTGGTTCGTGAAGATCTTTTTTGTACAGTTCTTCTGTGTATTCTTGCCATCTCTTCTTAATATCTTCTGCTTCTTTTAGGTCCATACCATTTCTGTCCTTTCCGGAGCCCATCTTTGCATGAAATGTTCCTTTGGTATCTCTGATTTAAAAGCTTTACAGACAAGCAAAGTTTAAGATAATTCAGCATCATCAAACCAGCTTTACAAAAAGTTCTAAACAAACTTCCCTCAATAAGAAATACAAGATAAAAAAATGACCTGCAAAAATAAACCCAAAACAATTATTAATGGTAATAATATCTTACATATTAATAATTACCTTAAGTGTAATTAGACTAAATATACCAACCAAAAGATATAGACTAGCTGGGTGGATAAAAAAGCAAGACCCCTGCATATGCTATCTACAGGAGACCCACCTCAAACCTAGAGACACTTACAGACTGAAAGTAAGGGGATGGGAGAAGGTATTCCATGTAAAGGAAATAAAAAGAAATCTGGTGTAGCAATACTCATATCAGACCAAGTAGACTTTAAAGCAAAGACTTTTGTAAGAGACAAAGAGGGACATTACATAACAATCAAGGATCAATCCAAGAAGATATAACAATTATAAATATCTATGGATTCAACATAGGAGCATCTCAATATGTAAGGAAAATACTAGCAACCACAAAGGGATAAATTAACAGAAACAAAATAACAGTGGGGGACTTTAACATCCTGCTTTCATCAATGAACAGATCATCTAGACAGAAAATAAGGAAACAAAGGCCTTAATAAAGACACATTAGACATGGTGGTGGATTAATTGATATTTATAGAGCATTCCATCCAAAAGCAGCAGGCTACACATTCTTCCCAAGGGCACATGGGACATTCTCCAGTATTGACCACATGCTGGCCACAAGTCAAGACTTGACAAATTTAAGAAAACTGAAATCATAATAAGTATCTTTTCTGATCACAAAGCTGTGAGATTAGAAGTAAACTAAAAGAAAAAGAAAAGTATAAAAAACAATATGCTACTAAACAACGAATTGATCACTGAGGAAATCAAAGAGGAAATACAAAACAATACCTAAAGACAAATGAAAATGAAACCACAATGGTCCAAAACTTATGGGATGTATAAAAACCAGTTTAAGGAGAGAATTTTATAGCAATACAATCCTACCTCAAGAAACAAGAAAAATCTCAAACAATTTAACCTTACAATAACGAGAGAAAGGAGAACAAACAAAACCTAAAGTTAGCAGAAGGAAAGAAATCATTGAGATCTAGCAGAAATAAATTAAATAGAGATAAAGAAAACTATTGCAAATATCAATGAAACTAAAAGCCAAGTCTTTTAAAAGATAAACAAAAATTGATAAAACTTTGTGGCTCAGATGGTAAAGAATCTGTCCACAATGCAAGAGACCCAGGTTCAATCCCTAGTTGGGAAGATCCCCTGAAGAAGGGAATGGCTACACACTCCAGTATTCTTGCCTGGTTAATTCCATGGACAGTGGAGACAGGTTGGGGTTGCAAAGAGTCAGATGCGACTGTGAGACTGACACACACACACACACACACATATATTAGTAAGGCTCATCAAGGAAAATAAGGGAGAAGAGTCAAATCAATAAAATTAGAAATGAAAACAAGTTACAACTAACTCCACATAAATATGAAGGATCATAAGACTACAATAAGCAATTCCATGCCAATAAAATGGACAACCTGGAGGAAATGAACAAATTCTTAGAAAGACAGTTTCCCAAGACTGAACCAGAAAGAAATAGAAAATATTAACAGACAAATCACAGGCACTGAAATTGAGACGATGATTAAAAAACCCCCAACAGATGTGGGAGGGCAGAGGAAGGCTCGAAAAGGAAGGGGCCATATATATATATATATATATATATATATATATATATACACAATATGTATACACGTATGGCTTATTTATGTTGATATATGGCAGAGATCAATGCAATATTGTAAAGCAATTATCCTCCAGTATAAAAACAAACAAACAAATAACTCCCAACAAACAAAAGTCTAGGACCTGGTAGCTACATAGGCAACTTCTATAATGCATTTAGAGAAAAGTTAACACCTATCCTGAAACTGCTCCAAAAAAAAAAAAAAAAACTGCAGAGGAAGGAAAACTTCCAAACTCATTCCATGAGGCAACCATCACCCTGCTATTAAAATCAAAGATACCACAAAAAGAAGAGAAAATTACAGGCCAACATTACTGATGAACATAGATGCAAAAATCCTCAATGGAATACTAGCAATCTGAACCCAAAAATGCATTAAAAAGATCATACACCATGATCAAATGGGATTCATCCCAGGGATGTCAGATTTTTTCAATAGCCACAAGTCAAGCAATGTGATATACCACATCAGCAAACTGAAGAATGAAACCCATATGATCATCTCAACAGATACAGAAAAATCTTTTGACAAAATTCAGTACCCATTTATGATAAACATTCCAAAAATGGACATAGAGGTAACATATCTCAATATAATAAAAGTCATACATGACAAAGCTATAGCTATCACCATACTCAATCGTGAAAAGTTGAAAGCGTTTTCTGTAAGATCAGGAAAAAGACAAGGATGTTTACTCTCACCACTTCAACATAGCTTTGGAATCATAGCCATGGCAATCAGAGAAAAAAAAAAAAAGAAGTGAAGGGAATACAAACTGGAAAGAGGTTCAACTGTCACTGTTTGCAGATGACACTGCAGATACATAGAAGATCCTACAGACAGTGACAGAAAACTACTAGAGCTCAATGGATTTGGTAAAGTTTCAGGTCAAAAAATTAACACAAAGATATCTGTTGCATTTCTACAAACTAACAATGAAAATCAGAAATAGAAATTCAAGAAACAATTCCATTTACTACAATTTCATTTGTTACATCAAAAAGAATAAAATAGGAATAAAATTACCTAAGAAGACCTGCAATGCGGGAGACCTGGGTTTGATTCCTGGGTGGAGAAAATTCCTGGAAAAGGGAATGGCTGCCCACTCCAGTATTCTTGCCTGGAGAATCCTGTGGACAGAAGAGTGTGGCGGGATACAGTCCATGGGGTTGCAAAGAGTTGGACACAATTGTGTAACTAACACACACATAACACACACAAGAAGACAAAAGACCTGTACTCTGAAAACCATAAGACTGATGAAAGATATCAAAGAAGACACAGATAGAAAGATATACCATGTTTGTGGGTTGGGAGAATCAATATTGTCAAAATGACTATATCACTCAAAACAATCTACAGATTCAAAGCAATCCCTATATAATTATCAATGACATTTTCCACAGAACTAGAACAACAACAACAACAAATCTTAACCCAATGCCTTCTCCATTAAAATTTGTAGCAGACACAAAAGACCCTGAGTAGCTAAAGCAATCTTGGGAAAGAAAAATATAACTGGAAGAATCAAGCTCCCTGACTGCAGACAGTACAACAAAGCTCCAGTTACCAAACTGCTTTTCCAACATTGTATAATGTTGCCTCTTTAAAACAGATTAATTGTCTGTAGATGCATAGGTTTATTTCTGGCACAAAAACATAAATATAGATCAATGGAACAGGATAGAAAACCAGAAATAAACCTATGCACCTATAGACAATTAGTCTATAACAAAGGAGCCAAGATTACAAAATGTTGGAAAGTCTCTTCAACAAATGGTGCTGAGAAAACTGGACAACTACATTATTAAAAATGAAATTAGATCACTCTTTAACACCATACACGAAAATAAGCTCAAAATAGATTAAATGCCTAAATGTGAGATTGGACACTATAAAACTCCTAGAGGAGAACACAGAACACTCTGACATAAATTGCAGCAGTATATTTTTTAACCTGTCTCCCAGAATAATAGAAATATAACTTGGTATAGCCACTCTGGAAAGCAATGGAGGTTCCTTAAAAAATCTAAAAATATAGCTTCCATGTGACCTGGTAATCCCCCACCTGGGCATATATCCTGAGAAAAGCAGGATCTGAAAAGATACAAACACTCCATTGTTTATTGCAGCACTATTTACAATAGCCAAGACATGGAAGAAGCCTAATTGTCCATCGACAGAGGAATGGATAAAGAAGATATGGTACATATACACAATAGAATATTGCTCAGCCATTAAAAAGAATGGAATAATGTCATCTGCAGGAATATGGACGGACCTAGAGATTGTCATTCTGAGTAACATAAGTCAGACAGAAGGATAAATATCTTAGATATCTCATATGTGGAATCTAAAATGAAATGATACAAAATAACTTATAAAAACAGAAACAGACTCATAAATTTATCAAATGTCCTTGTGGTTGCTTCTGGAAAGGATGGGAGGAGAGGAAAATAGGGAGTTTGGGAAGGACATGTACACACTGCTGTATTTTAAATGGATAACCAACAAGGACCTATTGTATAGCACTTGGAACTCCCCTCACTGTTATGTGGCAGCCTGAATGGGAGCAGAGTTTGGGGGAGAATGAACACATTGTATACATGTGGCTGCCTTCCTTGCTGCTCACTGGAAACTATTATGTTGTAAATCAGCTATATCTCAATACACAATAAAAAGCTTTAAAAAATATAGTTGCAAAGATGTGTAAGTCCTTAATTTCTTAGTCTTTTCTATAATTAAGCATTATGGTTATTATTTTGTATCAAACTGTATCACCACTTTTGAGCATATAAGTAGCAGAAAGTAGTAGCTGTCTCCCACTGTCACCTCTCCCTTATTTCATAGTAATAAAATAAAAAAAAAATTTCACATTTCAGTATGGGAATTTTCTATTGATCTGTTCTCAAGCTCACTGATTCTTGCCTTGGCTCTGTCTAGTCTACTGATGAACCCAAAGGAATTTTTCATTTTTATTACAGTTTTTAATTTCTAGAACTTTCTTATGACTTGTTTTCAGTTTCCAGCTCTCTCTACTTATAATACCCATAACTTATTATATTTTATCTACTATTTTTGAATTACATTTCTTAGCATATTTATTTTAAATTTGTCTGAAAATTTCAAAACCTGTACCATAAGGATAGCATTGAGGCTTGCTTCATCTCATTCTTCATATTTTTTTCTTTGCATTTTAGCATGACTTTAATTTTTTGTTAAAAAGCCAGCTATGATGTATCAGGTAATAGGAACTGAGACAATAGGTTTTAGTATGAGGACTAGGAGTTAGTCTGTTTTGGAAGTTTGTTATAGCACACACACTGTGGCTGCCAGAGGCTTCACATTCCTCTGACATCCTTGATTTTACATCTACTTTTGACTTTGGGCTTCCATGAGAATGCCTCCTCAGATCCTGCACTTTAGCTCTTTCAGCTATAGTCCACCTTCATTATACTAGAGCTCTGTTGTTAAGGTGTGGAAGAGGGAGAGCATTCTATCATATCATTGATAAATCTCATTCCCTTAATGATACTGTGTTTCTGGGCTGTGACTTTTTAAATTTATTTTTAATTGGAGGATTATTGTTCCATAGGGTCTCCCCAGTGGCTCAGACAGTAAAGCGTCTGCCTGCAATGTGGGAGACCTGGGTTCAATCCCTGGGTTGGGTAGATCCCCTGGAGAAGAAAATGGCAACCCACTCCAATATTCTTGCCTGGAAAATTTCATGGACAGAGGAGCCTGATAGGCTATTCCTCTCCCTCTTGAACCTCCCTCCCACCTTTCACTCCATTCTACTCCTCTAGCTTTTCACAGAGCACCTGATTTCAGCTCCCTGCATTTTAAAGCAAATTTCCACTTACTATTTCACATATAGTAAAGTGTACATTTCTACACCACTCTCAATTCGTCCTACACTCTCCTTCCCCCACTGTGTCACAAGTCTGTTCTCTATGTCTGTGTCTCCACTGCTGGCCTGCAAATAGGTTCATCAATACTATCTTTCTAGATTCCATATAAAGGTGTTAAATCACAATATTTTCCTCTTTTCATTAGGACTGACTCAAATGTGTTCTTTTTTATGGCTGAGTAATAATCCATTGTGTATATGTACTGCAACTCTTTATTCATTTTCTGTTGATGGACATCTAGGTTGTTTCCATGTCCTGGCTATTGTAAATACTGCTGCAATAAACATTGGGGGTATATGTGTCTCTTTCAATTATAGTTTTCTAAGGGTATATGCCCAGTAGTTGGATTGTTGGGTCATATTTAACTGTAAATGAAGCAACCGACAAAGAATTAATCTCTAGACTATATAAGTACCTCATTACAGCTCAACATCAGGAAAACAAAAAGCCAAATCAAAAAATGAGTAAAAGATCTAAGCAGACATTTCTATAAAGACATACAGATGGCTAATAAACACATGCAAAGATGCTCAACATTGCTCATTATTCAGTTCAGTTCAGTTCAGTTCAGTCACTCAGTGGTGTCCGACTCTGCGACCCCATGAATTGCAACATGCCAGGCCTCCCTGTCCATCACCAACTCCTGGAGTTCAGTCAGGCTCACATCCATTGAGTCAGTGATGCCATCCAGCCATCTCATCCTTCGTCCCCTTTTCCTCCTGCCCCCAATCCCTCCCAGCTCATTATTAGAGAACTGTAAATCAAAACTACAATAAAGTACCATCTCACATTGGTTAGAATGGCTAGCATCAAAAAAATCTACAAACAGTTAATGCTGGAGGGGATGTGGAGAAAAGAGAACCTTCTTGCACTGTTAGTGAGAATGTAAATTGATAGAGCCACCATGGGGAACAGTATGGAGATTCCGTAAAAAAAAAAAAAAAAAAAAAAACTGGGTTGTGATTTTCACAAGCATTTCTTAGCCTTGCTTCTCTTGGATGAGACAGGAAGGCTAGAGGAGCTGATGTGAGAGAAATGCCCCTCTCTTCCACGTGGCATCAGACTGGTAGAGTAGGTTATTGTGATGGGTAATTCTGTGAGAATATTTCACAATGGTTCCTTTTCTTCAACTTCTGCTAAATTCACCAAAGGATCTTTTTTGGTTGTTCACTATAAGAACATGGTGGGGTGCCTGAGATTAAAACCCACAAAATGTGGAGCCTCCTAAGACTATGGTCTTTAAAGATTTTTACTCATAAGCTAGTCCAGATGTTTTTAACTCTCTGGATTTGCTTGTCTTTCAAGATTTCAGGGATGCAATTTGACCTGCAACCTCACTTTTCTGATGGGTTTTTAAAAAGTCATTTGGTTTGTTCAGATTTTTTTATGTGAGCACGTGAATGATGAGCTGTAATGCCTTCACATACTGTCACTGGAAACAGAAATCAAAAACCGGTGTTGAAATCCGACAGTTATACTCAGTCCAGGGAAATGTACATGGTGAGTTTCACTGAAAGAACACTGGTTTAGAAAACAAAACCACATAATCACTAGTCTTTTTCCCGTCATTTAAAACTGTATCAGATCAGAGATCAGATCAGTTGCTCAGTCATGTCCGACTCTTTGCGACCCCATGAATAGCAGCACGCCAGGCCTCCCCGTCCATCACCAACTCCCGGAGGTCACTCAGACTCACATCCCTCTAGTCAGTGATGCCATCCAGCCATCTCATCCTCTGTCGTCCCCTTCCCCTCTTGCCCTCAATCCCTCCCAGCATCAGAGTCCTCTCCAATGATTCAACTCTTCGCATGAGGTGGCCAAAGTACTGGAGTTTCAGCTTTAGCATCATTCCTTCCAAAGAAATCCCAGGGCTGATCTCCTTCAGAATGAACTGGTTGGATCTCCTTGCAGTCCAAGGCACTCTCAAGAGTCTTCTCCAACACCACAGTTCAAAAGCATCAATTCTTCGGCG
Organism: Tragelaphus eurycerus; assembly: GCA_935064755.1. Classification (NCBI taxonomy): domain Eukaryota; kingdom Metazoa; phylum Chordata; class Mammalia; order Artiodactyla; family Bovidae; genus Tragelaphus; species Tragelaphus eurycerus. The sequence continues at coordinate 1,022,444 of CAKXYN010000168.1, read as the reverse complement.
CTCAGCCTTCTTCACAGTCCAGCTCTCACATCCATACATGACCACAGGAAACACCATAGCCTTGACTAGGCAAACCTTTGTTGGCAAAGTAATGTCTCTGATTTTGAATATGTGATCTAGGTTGGTCATAACTTTCCTTCCAAGGAGTAAGCGTCTTTTAATTTCATGGCTGCAGTCACCATCTGCAGTGATTTTGGAGCCCCAAAAAATAAAGTCTGACACTGTTTCCACTGTTTCCCCATCTATTTCCCACAAAGTGATGGGACCGGATGCCATGATCTTCATTTTCTGAATGTTGAGCTTTAAGCCAACTTTTTCACTCTCCACTTTCACTTTCAAGAGGCTTTTTAGTTCCTCTTCACTTTCTGCCATAAGGGTGGTGTCATCTGCATATTTGAGGTTATTGATATGTCTCCATGCAATCTGGATTCTAACTTGTGTTTCTTCCAGTCCAGCGTTTCTCATGATGTACTCTGCATGTAATTTAAATAAACCGGGTGACAATATATAGCGTTGATGTACTCCTTTTCCTATTTGGAACCAGTCTGTTGTTCCATGTCCAGTTCTAACTATTGCTTCCTGGCCTGCATATAGGTTTCTCAAGAGGCAGGTCAGGTGGTCTGGAATGGCCATCTCTTTCAGAATTTTCCACAGTTTGTTATGATCCACACAGTCAAAGGCTTTGGCATAGTCAATAAAGCAGAAATAGATGCATTTCTGGAACTCTCTTGCTTTTTCCCTGATCCAATGGATGTTGGCAATTTGATCTCTGGTTCCTCTGCCTTTTCTAAAACCAGCTTGGACATCAGGAAGTTCACGGTTCACGTATTGCTGAAGCCTGGCTTGGAGAATTTTGAGCATTCCTTTACTAGCATGTGAGATGAGTGCAATTGTGCGGTAGTTTGAGCATTCATACAGAAAACTGTATGGCTTTCTCCAAATTATAAGCTTTACAAATTTTCCTCAACAGGAAAATAAATATAAAATTCTGATAGAAATATCTGGCAGTTTGAATCCTGGTACAATGCAAGAATGGGCAGTGGGATCTAGCTAGATGTCTGACTAGCTCTTTCTTTGCCTTGCTGGTTAGAGCTTCAGCATAATTTTGAAATAGTAGATGACAAGGCTGGGAGAAACCTTGGGAAGACCAAGAGAAATGTGGCTTCCTACTCACAGAGAGCCAGCTTTCAGTTCTCAGTTGGCCATATTCATTGGACCTAAAATCTAGGATGACCAACCACAGATATGTGGGCACAACAGCAGCTGTGTACAGCACAGCCATACTGGTTATGTCATGGCAAAAGGACTTAAACCAGAGAGAAACACATCAATGACTTTAAAAAAGAAAATTTAATATTCCTGGTCGATTCTAACTTTCTATTTGCAAAGTTGAAGAATTAGACTCTCTCATTAAAGCTATAATTGCTATCATTCCACCACATACCCACAGGTGTGTGGGAGAAAAGGACAATAGAAGATAGTCTAAGCAATGCCTGGATTCCTTATTATCTCAGGGTTCTAAATATTCTAACAGTTGCCTACTTTTGGTGATTCCGGGGAACTGAATCTCTGTGAAAAGCACAATTCTGTCCTTTCGTGATTTTACTTGAGGAAACTCAAGTAAAATTTTACTTGAGCAAACTCCAAATTCTATTTTGAGCAAGTATAATTAGCTTTCCAACCAGCCTAATTTTTGCATTCTAGTCTCAACAAATATTTAAGTGTTACTATGACTTGAAAGAAACTATTGATTCTGAAGCAGTGTGTTTTGATCAAGTTGACTATTTTTAAAAACCTGTTTGTATTTTAACTATGATGCAGAACTTAGAGTAACAAATATTTGGTTTTGTGCACACATTATTTCTATTCTGATACCTAAGCTCAATAAAAGTTAAACCCCCAGACGTCCCTATGTATATATCAGGGTTCTTATACAGGTGATGGAAGGAAAGTAAAATGGAATTACTTTTAAATTACACTTTAAGTTTTAGCAATGCATATGAAATATGTGCTTAGCAAAATGTAATAGACTCGGGGAAAGATCTACAACATTTTAATAAATGTTTTAAAATTGCATTAAAGGAACTAAATATTCCCAAAGTAAACGGATCATTGTAGGTTCTGTTGAACAATGTATTTGTCATAATGTCTAAGCAACAGGTTATGGATAACAGGCAGTATTTCAAATTTAAACATGGCTCATTGCAAATATTATAACAGTGTCATAGGACATAATGAATACTAAAATAGAAAGTAGAAGCTATACTGCTGCAAAAGTAGGTCTGTAAATCTTGATCTCAGAAGTTACTCACTGAATCACCCTCCAATATTGCTCCTGTGGAGGGAGTTATTAAAGTTGATTACAATTATTTACTTAGTAAAAAGAAAAAAAAATAGCAGAAATCTTTTGGTTTTGTACTCCTCTTTTTTTTTTTTTTTTTTCCAACACATAGAGTGATGGAACTGTAGTTAAATTGCAAATGCTTGAGGAATATTTTGTATCTGTGAATTGTTTTATCAGCTATATGAGATCTTATTTAATTCTAAAAACTGTGAAATGAAACGTGATCATAATTATCAAAATTAGCAGTACTCCTAAAAATGATAATTACCTCTTACTAGCTACATAATATGTAAAATCCAAATATTTGGAATAATTTGGAAATTAATAAATTTGGAAATTAATAAATATTTGGAAAATAATAAATTTGGAATCCAAATTTATTATTTTAACAATATGGCAGATAAGATGAATATCCAAAATGAAGATATAATATAAAGATTGAGTTTAACTAGGCCAAGCCTAGATCATCTGAGTATCTTCTAGACCAAGAGTCAGCAAACTTAATCTCTAACACTTGTGTGTGCTCAGTTGCTCAGTTGTTTCTGACTCTTTGTGACCACATGGACTGTAGCCCACAAGCCTCCTCTTTCCATAGGATTTCCCAGGCAAGAATACTGGAGTGATTGACACTTCCATCTCCAGGGGATATTACTGACCCAGGGATTGAACCTGCATGTCTTACTTCTCGGGCACTGTGAGCCAGGCTCTTTAGTACTGCACCACCTGGGAAGCCTTATTCTCTAACATGCCAAATAATAAATGTTTTAGGCTCTGTGAGTCATCTGGTTTTGGTTACAACTCCTGAATCCCAATGTTTAGGGTGAAGATAGACAAAGACAGTGTATAATCAAGCATGGCTGTGTTTCAGTAAAATTTTACTTATGGCCACGAAAATTAGAATTTCATGTAATTTTCACTTGGCCAAAACATACTATTTTTCTTTTCAATAGTTTCAACCATTACACTTTTAGCTCCCATGTGACTAATACAAGAGCCTTAGTTTGCTAACCCGTTTAGATTTTTAATAATCCCTCCAGTGTTTTGTCAGTAAATTACTTAAGTCCTTCATTGTATAACATATTGTATTACACATTAGATTATGAAAAATCTAGAGATATGAGGCATCTGAACATATGATCCTCATGTATTTCTTCACTCACAGTGTAAGGATATAGTCATGTTTTCAGAAATTATTTGTGAAGCGCTAATATAGGTTAGGCACCATTGTGACATTGGAGCTGTGAACAAAAGAAGTGGGTTGTTGCTCATGAGGGAAGTTAAATTATAGAGGTGAGAGACAGACTACTAGAAAACAGATCTATAATAGGACACCAGGTAATAACTGTGAAGAGTTATAACCCAAAATCAACATCAAAGTGGAAATAGTTAATGAGTGGTTTGTTAATCAAATGGGATTATTAGAAAGGCCCTAAGAAGGTAGACTTTTGATTTAAAAAAAAGAAGGAGAAGAAGAAGGAAAGAATAAACCATTGGATATATGGATAAAAGCATTGAGAAAGATGCCTGCTCCTTGTTTTTGAAGAAAAGTCAAGAGAGGCCATGTAGTTGGAAAATAACAAAAGAGGTATAAACTGATAGGAAAAAAGGTAAGTGAATTATCAGAGGCTCAGTTCAGTTCAGTTCAGTCACTCAGTCGTGTCCGACTCTTTTTGATCCCATGGACTGCAGCATGCCAGGCCTCCCTGTCCATCACCAACTTCCAGAGCTTACTCAAACTCATGTCCATTGAGTCTGTGATGCCATCCAACCATCTCATTCTCTGTCGTCCCCTTCTCTTCCTGCCTTCAATCTTTCCCAGCATCAGGGTCTTTTCAAATGAGTTAGTTCTTTGCATCAGGTAGTAAAAGAATTGGAGTTTCAGCTTCAGCAACGGTCCTTTCAATGAATATTCAGGACCGATTTCCTTTAGGATGGACTGGTTGGATCTCTTTGCAGTCTAAGGGACTCTCAAGAGTCTTTTCCAACACCACAGTTCAAAAGCATCAATTCCTCGGCACTCAGCTTTCCTTATAGTCCAACTCTCACATGCATACATGACTACTGGAAAAACCATAGCTTTGACTAGATGGACCTTTTTTGACAAAGTAATGTCTCTGTTTTTATCAGATCCTAATCTATGCAAAAATATTTTGGACCAAAATGAAGACTTCAGATTGCACTCTCAGTTATGAAACTGCTGGACATTTTTGAGCAGAAGAATCATATTTCTATTAAAAGGATGATTCTGGTTGTTCTCTGTAGAATGGTAAAAAAAACAATCCAATAGAGGCTAATCCAGGTATGAGATGAGAGTGGTTTGTACTAAGGAGTTAGGATTAGTAGTGGGAATAGTGAGCAGTCATAGAAATCAAAGTGTGTCTTATTTCCCCAAATTATTAGTTTTAAAATCCCAAATGAGCATATAAATTATTAACTATGAGTACCCTGCACATTGTTTTTAGATTCTCAGAAGAAACAAATAGAAAAGATAGAAAGAGCTAGACTTGTATACATATACTAATTTATAATTTAGTATAATTACTTCCGCAGATCTGATTTCAAGCCATTAACAGGAAGGCATTTAAATCAGTGTTGTGCAGACTTGGTCGCAGTCAGCCTCGCATGTTGGTGTGAACATCTCCTGTACATCACTGATTCCTTCCAACAACACATATTGAGATGCTCTCAGAATTTATCTGAACAGTACAGTTATTGAATATTTAAATAAATGTGTTTTAATCTCCAAGGTAAATATGCATATCCACATGAAATTTGGGGAAATATGAAGAGGAATTTTCAATATAAAGAAAGAAAAATAATAAAGTAAATGTATATGGGCCTTGGATAAAACACCAACATTATAAATGAACATGTTGCTTAATTTCTGACTAGAGTCCCCAGATGTTTTGGTCCTTTTAAGTTACATTCTGACTGGAATCTTGATCTCATTTCAAGCCATATGTCAGGCAGACACATATAAATGGAAACTGGCATATATACTGTCTTGATGTAAAACAGAGGATAATATAATATGAACAAAAATGCAGGCAGCTCGAACCACTTAAAACCCCTAAAAGTATATTGTAAGTGCTAGAATTTATATTTCTTAGTTCATGCTATGTGTGAGATGAATAGCCATCTATATTTTAATTACCATCAATTTTGATAGCACAAAATTCAAACTCAGTTCAATCTACAAAGGGCTGCTGCAGTTTTTACCTTAAAATATATTTATCTTTCAATATTAAAAGCAATTATACAGTTTTTGCCTTAAAAATATAGTTCTCATCTTTGAATGTTAAAAACAATTATACATCAAGTCTACCTAAAATTTCCTTTACAGATGGAGGAAATTACATATTGTTTACAAATAAAGAGAAACTAAAAGGCTCACTATAAATAAACAGGTAAATATATCAAAGAGTGAAAAGCAGTGTTTTTCATAAGGTGATGCAGAAGATGTACAAAGTTAATAACAAGGTCACATTGTTGTGCAATTTATGCTTCTGAATAGAAATTTTACAGCAGTCATAAAATCCAACATTTAGTCAAATGTAATCACTCTTTATAAGAATACTTGTATATTTCTAAGAAAGATTTTCCAGAGACATACAAACTAATATCTGCAAATCAATGCCACATGGGTTCCTGATCTCTGTCACAAGATTATAAAAGCTTGGTTTCATAACCAATAAGGGATTATGCACAGGATGAATTTAATCTGAGAACTACAAGAGAGAACACAATCTTGTTTTGAGTGTATGTTTACCTCTAATAATTTGAAATTTCCTCAAAGAGCTTTATATACCAAATATTTTTTTGGTATATTTTCAAATACTAGGAGAACTCCAAAGTGAGTGTACTGGGGACTTTTAGAAAAAAGAAAATGAGGAAGAGGAAATCTGAAACACAAACAAGAAAGGGAATTGTGAATGAAAAACAGATTGTGACCTTGTGCCTTGGCTCTAATGTCCCCAAGGCTGCACTTTGAACAGAACTCAGGGCTCGGGGCCACTGGAAGTGCTCCATTTAAAGGAGAACAAGTCTAAATCCTAGGCACATAAAGCTTGTTCTATAAGTGAATTTTCTAGTCACTAAGCAGGCAACTTCTAAGACCCGTTAAAGTAGGTTGTTTTCTTCAATATGCAGCACATATTGCAAATGTGAGATGTGAGAAAAGCAAAGTTATGGTTTGTTTACTAATGTGAAAAAAAGTAGAATTCACAACAAAATTGATCCTTCTTATTATCTGTTTCCTCCTTGACCATGTTTCAAATGCAGAAGCCTACCATATTATTCCTAAAATCTTCTTCTCTAATAATTCTCTTCCTCTGTTGCAGAGTTCCCTGTGTTTCCTTTCTTCTCTCAAATAGTTATGCAAATGTACCCTTGTTCTGGCTCCTGCTCTTTGTCTAACCCCTAAACTTTTACAGAATTCTATATTTTCAAAAAAATAAAAAAAAGATTAAGCAATTAACTGGTTTAATAACTATAAGCCAAATTCATGCCTGGAATTTTAAATAATTCAAAAAAAGAAGCATAACATAACCTAAAACAGTCATCCTAGACTTTAGAGTCTGTAAAAAGAAAATGGTATTAATCAAATAGCTCTTCAAGTAAATGTAACATTGCAAAGGTAGCTGGTGCCATGAATGAGAGATACTTAGTGCCATATTAGCATCTACTAGTGAGTGATGTCGGAGAAGGCAATGGCACCCCACTCCAGTACTCTTGCCTGGAAAATCCCATGGATGGTGGTGACTGGTAGGCTGCAGTCTATGGGGTCGCTAAGAGTCAGACACGACTGAGCGACTTCCCTTTCACTTTTCACTTTCACGTATTGGAGAAGGAAATGGCAGCCCACTCCAGTGTTCTTGCCTGGAGAATTCCAGGGATGGGGAAGCCTGGTGGGCTCCCATCTATGGGGTCGCACAGAGTCAGACACGACTAAAGTGACTTAGCAGTAGTAGCAGCAGCAGTGAGTGATGTATTCAAGAATGATAAGGAAGTTTTCTCTTTGGGAATGATGACTGGAGTTGGGTATAGATATGAAGATGTTAATTTGAAGATGAAGCGGGTAAGGGGTACAGAAATATAAAAATGTAGATTTTCTATAGTTCAGTTCAGTCTCTCAGGCGTCTCTGACTCTTTGCGACCCCATGAATTGCAGCACGTCAGGCCTCCCTGTCCATCACCAACTCCCTGAGTTCACTCAGACTCACATCCATCGAGTCAGTGATGCCATCCAGCCATCTCATCCTCTATCATCCCCTTCTCTTCCTGCCCCCAATCCCTCCCAGCATCAGAGTCTTTTCCAATGAGTCAACTCTTTACATGAGGTGCCCAAAGTACTGGAGTTTCAGCTTTAGCATCATTCCTTCCAAAGTACACCCAGAACCAATCTACTTTAGAATGGACTGATTGGCCTTACCGTTCAATGGACTCTCAAGGGTCTTCTCCAACACCACAGTTCAAAAACATCAGTTCTTCGGTGCTCAGCTTTCTTAACACCCCAAATCTCACATACCTACATGACTACTGGAAAAATCATAGCCTTGACTAGACAGACCTTTGTTGGCAACATAATGTCTCTGCTTTTGAATATGCTATCTAGGTTGGTCATAACTTTCCTTCCAAGGAGTAAGCTTCTTTTAATTTCATGGCTGCAGTAACCACCTGCAGTGATTTTGGAGCCCCCCAAAATAAAGTATGACACTGTTTCCACTGTTTCCAATTTATTTCCCATGAAATGATGGAATCGGATGCCATGATCTTCGTTTTCTGAAGGTTGAGCTTTAAGCCAACTTTTTCACTCTCCTCTTTCACTGTCATCAATAGGCTCTTTAGTTCCTCTTCACTTTCTGCCATAAGAGTGGTGTCATCTGCATATCTGAGGTAATTGATATTTCTTCTGGCAATCTTGATTCCAGCTTGTGCTTCTTCCAGCCCAGCGTTTCTCATGATGTACTCTGCATAGAAGTTAAATAAGCAGGGTGACGATATACAGCCTTGATGTACTCATTTTCCTATTTGGAACAGTCTGTTGTTCCATGTCCAGTTCTAACTGTTGCTTCCTGACCTGCATATAGGTTTCTCAAGAGGCAGGTCAAGTGGTCTGGTATGCCCATCTCTTTCAGAATTTTCCACATTTTGTGATGATACACAGTCAAAGGTTTTGGCATAGACAATAAAGCAGAAATAGATGTTTTTCTGGAACTCTCTTGCTTTTTACATGATCCAGCATATGTTGGCAATTTGATCTCTGGTTCCTCTGCCTTTTCTAAAACCAGCTTGAACATCAGGAAGTTAATGGTTCACAGATTGCTGAGCCCTGGCTTGGAGAATTTTAAGCATTACTTTACTAGCGTGTGAGATGAGTGCAATTGTGCAGTAGTTTGAGCATCCTTTGGCATTGACTTTCTTTGGGATTGAAATGAAAACTGACCTTTTCCAGTCCTGTGGCCACTGCTGAGTTTTCCAAATTTGCTAGCCTATTGAGTGCAGCACTTTCACAGCATCTTCTTTTAGGATTTGAAATAGCTCAACTGGAATTCCATCACCTCCACTAGCTTTGTTCATAGTGATGCTTTCTAAGGCCCACTTGATTTCACATTCCAGGATGTCTGGCTCTAGGTCAGTGATCATACCATCATGATTAACTGGGTCATGAAGATCTTTTTTGTACAGTTCTTTTGTGTATTCTTGCTACCTCTTCTAACACCTCTGCTTCTGTTAGGTCCATGCCGTTTTTGTCCTTTATCGAGCCCATCTTTGCATGAAATGTTGCCTTGGTATCTCTGATTTTCTTGAAGAGATCTCTAGTCTTTCCTATTCTGTTGTTTTCCTCTGTTTCTTTGCACTGATTGCTGAGGAAGGCTTTCTTATCTCTTCCTGCTATTATTTGGAACTCTGCATTCAGATGATTATATCTTTCCTTTTCTGCTTTGCTTTCCCTTCTCTTCTTTTCCCAGCTATTTGTAAGCCCTCCCCAGACAACCATTTTGCTTTTTTCCATTTCTTTTCCATGGGAGGGACCTAAAATGGAAAGAAAGATGGTATTTTAGAAATGAATACATGTAAACTCTTGCAAAGATTTTTAGAGTCATGTTTAAAGAAAGATTTTTGTCCTAAAGTAGTCATGTATGGATGTGAGAGTTGGATTGTAAAGAAAGCTGAGCACCAAAGACAATGATCTCTGTTCATTTCCAAGGCAAACCATTCAATATCACGGTAATCCAAGTCTATGCCCCAATGAGTAATGCTGAAGAAGATGAAGTTGAACATTTTTATGAACACCTATCAGACCTTCTAGAACTAACACCTAAAAAAGATGTCTTTTTCATTATAAGGGACTGGAATGGAAAAATAGGAAGTCAAGAAACACCCGGAGTAACAGGTAAATTTGGCCTTAGAGTACAGAATGAAGCAGGGCAAAGGCTAATAGAGTTCTGCCAAGAAACTCACTGGTCATAGCAAGCACTGTCTTCCAACAACAAAAGAGAAGACTCTACACATGAACATCACCAGATGATCGACACTGAAATCAGATTGGTTATATTCTTTGCAGCCAAAAATGGAGACACTCTATACAGCCAGCAAAAACAAGACTGGGAGCTGACTGTGGCTCAGATCATGAACTCCTTATTGCCAAATTCAGACTTAAATTGAAGAAAGTGGAGAAAACCACTAGACAATTCAGGTATGACCTAAATCAAAACCTTATGTCTATACAGTGGAAATGAGAAATTGCTGGGGTCCAGCCCTGGTGGATCCAGGGAATTCGAAGGGGAGATGACTTCAGGGATCAGGAAACAATAGATCAATTAAGCGTTAATTAAAGATATAAAGAGTAGTTAAATAGGGATAGCTCAGTGAGAAAATTCAGTGAAGAAAAGAGGCTAAATAACTTGGTTTATGTTGAAAGCCAATAAAATTTCAAGACAAGAAATTTGCTTCACCTACATAGGCTGCAGGCATCCTTCCATTCTCCCGAAGGAGAGGAGACACTAAGGCCTCCCCGGTCAGATCTTAGAAGCCCAGGCATAATTAGTAGCCTTGACAAGCCTCCACTCTCCAGATTGGAATTCAGCCAGAAGGTGAGAGAAAGAACGGCATGGGGAGACCAGTCTTTCCAGGAACTGATCCCATTCTTTATTTTCTAGGGTCCACTTTTATACACAGAGATGTAATACAAAAGTCAAGCGGGGTCATCAGTCCTGATTTTTATCAAAATCAGGTGCTTCCAGGGGGCCTGCTGACAATTTATGACCCTCTCCTTGTGACAGTGGTCAGTCAACCAGAACACTTATTTCTCCAGGAGTGATTATTTTTAAAACAAATGCCACCTTCGGAAGGCACCAGATAAAGTTACATTCCTATAGGGTGAATGTGTAGTGGGTTTTAATTAAGGAAAGGATTTGCTTAGCCTGAGGTCTAACGTGATTAATATCAAAGGTTAATACTTATTTCTTCTATATATTCATTAATGTGTATAAGGGCAGGGGATGTGGAGACTTAGCAGCAAACATTGGCTCAACAAATGAAAAACCCTTCACCAATACAATTTCTAATCAGCCCACTATACTACACTAATAGTTTTCTAACTTCTCTAAAGAATCTGTTTTTAGAAGGTTTAAAGCATCTCGTGCCTCTCACGGTTGGGAGGCTGTGAGTAATCACATGTGGCCGGACAAGCCTGTCAGGTAGGCTAGAGAACCTTCAGAGGAATTTATAGGTTGAAACACTCTTGGCATGCCCAGGAATTTTTATTAACTGGAGCTGTAAGTTAATTCTTTTTCAGAGAGAGGTGATGGGAGACAGCCCCCCATAAAGTCTGAGCTGTAGGTGAGAGCACAAAGCAATAAAGTAGGCAGACTTTGGTTTTGGGGGTAGATGCTTGAGAATTTCCGGGGGACTCTTGAGGCTTGATCCCACCTCTGCGTATGTCAAGCCTCCTTCATCATGACCTTTGCCATGAGCGGAGTTCCTCAAGCTGGCTCCCGGCAAGAAATAGATTTAAGGGACTAGATCTGATAGACAGAGTGCCTGATGATCTATGGACAGAGTTTCCTGACATTGTACAGGAGACAGGAATCAAGACCAACCCCAAGAAAAAGAAATGTAAAAAAGCAAAATGACTTTCTGAGGAGGCCTTACAAATAGCTCTGAAAACAAGAGAAAAGAAAAGCAAAGGAGAAAAGGAAAGATATAAACATCTGAATGCAGAGTTCCAAAGAATAGCAAGAAGAGATAAGAAAGCCTTCCTCAGCGATCAATGCAAAGAAATAGAGGAAAACAACAGAATGGCAAAGACTACGGATCTCTTCAAGAAAAGTAGAGATACCAGGGGAACATTTCATGCAAAGATGGGCTCGATAAAGGACAGAAATGGTATGGACCTAACAGAAGCAAAAGATATTAAGAAATGGTGGCAAGAATACACAGGAGAACTGTATAAAAAAGATCTTCATGACCAAGATAATCATGATGGTGTGATCACTGACCTAGAGCCAGACATCCTGGAATGTGAAGTCAAGTGGGCCTTAGGAAGCATCACTACGAACAAAGCTAGTGGGGGTGATGGAATTCCAGTGGAGCTATTTCAAATCCTGAAAGATGATGCTGTGAAAGTGCTGCACTCAATAGGCTAGCAAATTTGGAAAACTCAGCAGTGGCCACAGGACTGGAAAAGGTCAGTTTTCATTTCAATCCCAAAGAAAGTCAATGCCAAAGGATGCTCAAACTACTGCACAATTGCACTCATCTCACACGCTAGTAAAGTAATGCTTAAAATTCTCCAAGCCAGGCCTCAGCAATATGTGATCCTTGAACTTCCAGATGGTCAAGCTGGTTTTAGAAAAGGCAGAAGAGCCAGAGATCAAATTGCCAACATCCGCTGGATCATCAAAAAAGCAAAACAGTAACAAAAAAACACCTGTTTCTGCTTTTTTGACTGTGCCAAAGACTCTGACTGTGTGGATCACAATAAACTGTGGAAAATTCTGAAAGAGATGGGAATGCCAGACCTCCTAACCTGCCTCCTGAGAAATATATATACAGGTCAGGAGGCAACAGTTAGAACTGGTTCCACATAGGAAAAGGAGTATGTCAAGGCTGTATATTGTTACCTTGCATATTTAGCTTATATGGAGAGTACATCATGAGAAATGCTGGGCTGGAAGAAGCAAAAGCTAGATCAAGATTGCCAGAAGAAATATCTATAACCTCAGATATGCAGATGACACCACCCTTATGGGAGAAAGTGAAGAGGAACTAAAGAGCCTCTTGATGAAAGTGAAAGAGGAGAGTGAAAAATTTGGCTTAAAGCTCAACATTCAGAAAATGAAGATCATGGCATCTGGTCCCATCACTTCATGGCAAATAGATGGAGAAACAGTGGAAACAGTGGCTTGACTTTATTTTTCTGGGCTCCAAAATCATTGCAGATGGTGATTGCAGCCATGAAATTAAAAGATGCTTACTCCTTGGAAGGAAAGTTATGACCAACCTAGACAGCATATGAAAAAGCAGAGACATTACTTTGTCAACAAGTTCCATCTAGTAAAGGCTATGGTTTTTCCAGTGGTCGTGTATGGATGTGAAAGTTGGAGTATAAAGAAAGCTGAGCACCAAAGAGCTGATGTTTTTGAACTGTGGTGTTGGAGAAGACTCTTGAGAGTCCCTTGAACTGCAAGGAGATCTGGCCAGTCCATCCTAAAGGAGTTCAGTCCATCCTAATGCAATTCAGTCCTAGGTGTTCATTGGAAGAACTGACATTGAAGCTAAAACTCCAATACTTTTGCCACTGATGTGACGAGCTGACTCATTTGAAAAGACCCCCATGCTGAGAAAGATTGAGGGCAGATAGAGAAGGGGACAAAAGAGGATGAGATGTTTGGATGGCTTCACCAAGTCAGTGGACATGGGTTTGGGTAGACGCTGGCAGTTGGTTATGGACAGGAAGGCCTGGTGTGCTGCGGTTCATGGGGTCGCAAAGAGTGGGACTTGACTGATCAACTGAACTGAATTGAAATGGGAAGTCACTGAACTCTTTCAAGTATGAAATAATATATAATTATACTTTTGTTTCAGAAGTATTTCTCTAGTTTCAGTGAGGACATAAAAACAATAACAACTACTACAGGCAATAACTGATATAACTGCTCACTTAAAAAAAACAGGAGTAGTCTTAGAAACGGAGAAGGCAATGGCACCCCACTCCAGTACTCTTGCCTGGAAAATCCCATGGACAGAAGAGCCTGGTAGGTTGCAGTCCTTGGGGTCACGAAGAGTCGGACACGACTGATCGACTTCACTTTCACTTTTCACTTTCATGCATTGGAGAAGGAATTGGCAACCCACTCCAGTACTCTTGCCTGAAGAATCCCAGGACAGGGGAGCCTGGTGGGCTGCCATCTATGGGGTCACACAGAGTCGGACACTACTGAAATGACATAGCAGCAGCAGCAGTCTTAGAAAAAGATGATAGGAGGTTAAACAACACTGGGGTATGGAGATGTAAATAGATTAAAAAAATCCTTCCTTATGTAACCACAGTGCTGGCATTTTGTTGATCTGTGGCTTAAATTCACCTTTTAATACTATTTTAACTGATGGGTAACATTTGTGTATTTTTTAAATGTATCTTCTATATTCTAAATTAGATTATATGTAATTTAAAAGCAATGGTAAAACATTTCATTTCATGATAAGTAGAAAGTGAGTCACAGAGCTCCATGTGTCAGGAGATAAGTCCATTCTTGAAATAAACACATCAATACCAACTTAATTTGCCTTAGATACTACCAGGACAATTCCCACCAAGGTCATCAAATGGATCTTCACTGCTAGACTTGCTCATTGCTACTCTTTTACCAATTTTTGCCTCTTTCCATTTCCCCCAATTTTTTCACTATACCTTCTGGATTTCACCTTCTATGATATCTTCTTTCTTCCTTCAGATAATTATTCTTTCCTTCTGACTGATATCTATAATGCTTGAAGATTGTAGCCTTATATTTTTACTCATTTTTTTTATAATCCTTGATTATTAAATAATATATAAAATAAATTGTCAATAATCTTTCCTCTTAGAAACTGAGCTTCTTCTCTTTAGTCACGTGCTCCATCTGCTCATTCCCTACTGTTAACTTAGGCTTCTCCTTTACAACTAACAGTAAGTTCCTCCAATATATAATTTCCAAGGACACCATTAAAAACTCTCTGGCACACTCCCTTTCTTACTTCTAGCCATACTCACCCCACTTGCAATCTTCATTGATTGATTTTTGTCAGTTTTCCAGGTACACAGCATCATAAAATCCTCACATCTCTCCTTATCCAGCCTGCACAAATTGCTATATATTCAGTTATTTGCATGCACCCTTATTCCTTTTTTTATCTCTGTTATTCTGACCTGGCAAAATACCAGTCTGTTAAATTCAAATTTCTATTTTACAACTTCTCAAGATAGCTAAACACAGCTGGGAAAAATTTGCAATCTCAATGACTGATCTTACTTTATTTTTATGACCACCAACATGAATTAGACACCTAGTATTACTATCCAATTCTGTAATGTTTACTGAACACATTCACTCTTATACAAAATCCTGTCTCTAAAATTTGATAATCCCATTCTTCATTCATAAGGTATAAAGGTGCATACAATTTTCAACAAGAGGATAGAAATAATTACAAAATGATTTCCATCAAGTCTCTCCACAAGTTATATCAATGGATTCGCATCTTTAAACATATAATCTGATATTCCTTTTCTTAGAAAGGATGACTCTCTATGTTCTACTTTTGGACAAATCCCATTCCTCTCTTTTCTACATAAGGGCATCCCAAGGGTGATTTTTGCTTCTTTCTTCTTTATCACTAGTATTGGTCTTTTCCTGGATAATTTATATCAGCATATAAGCAGTATTTAATATCTCCCTGGCTTCCTAGTGGCTCTAGTGGTAAATGAACCCACCTGCCAATGCAGGAGATGTAAGACACGTAGGTTTGATCCCTGGGTTGGGAAGTTGTCCTGGATAAGTGTATGGCAACCCACACCAGTATTCTTGCCTGGAGAATCCCATGGACAGAGTGGCCTGGTGGGCTACAGTCAATGGGGTCACACAGAATTGGACATGACCGAAGTGACTGAGCACTACACTTCTTTAGGAAAAGCCTTATTTTCCCCATTATCATTTTCCAGTTAGTACTTCCGTTCTGTACTATTCTTTATAATCTATTTCTTCATAATTATCTTCTAAATTGATTACAACCAATTTTTCACTTCTCTCATTCTCTTTTGATGTTGAATGGTTCAAGATTATTCTACCACACTACTAAAAGTTCTTGTCAAGCTCAACATCATTTGTCATAATAGCAAATTCATTGGACAAAAATTAATGATTGCCTCATCATCCCTTCCCCAAAACTTAACTGCCTTTATAAAAAATCAATTTAAATATTTGATACGCATCTATTTAGATAATCTGCCAACCTTCTTATTTTCAACACCTTATTAAAAGTCTGCTTAATTTTTTCCCATTGTAGGTAAAAAAAAAAAAAAAAAAAAAAAAAAAAAAACCCAACTTCTAGAATCATTGACTCTTTCCCTCAATTTTTTGCATTCACTTTTATAAAAATAAATTTATTTAAGTATTCCTGTATATGTTGTGAGGTATGCAGGGAGTATCATGCAATATTTATTCATCATGGGGCTTATATTATTATAAACTTTACCTATAAATTTCTGGGCTTTACAAAGAACTGGCCACATAAATTAATCATATCTAAATATCTGCTTTTAAATTTTAAATAAATTTATTCCTTAATATCTCTATATTTTCTCAGGTGGCGCTAGTGGAAAAAAACTGTCTGCCAATGCAGAATATGTAAAAGACACAGGTTCCATCCCTGGGTTGGGAAGATCCCCTGGAGGAGAAATGGCAAACCACTTGGAGCCTAGTGGGCTACAGTGCAGGGAGTCACACAGAGTCAGACACGCCTGAAGAGATTTAGCATGCATATATATCCACATATTATAAGTTTGATCTATATACGTCATAGTAGTAAAGAGCACAGGATTTTTAAAAGATATATTGCTGCTGCTGCTAAGTCACTTCAGTCGTGTCCAACTCTGTGCCACTGCATAGATGGTAGCCCACCCGGCTCCCCCTTCCCTGGGATTCTCTAGGCAAGAACACTGGAGTGGGTTGCCATTTCCTTCTCCTGTGCATGAAAGTGGGAAGTGAAAGTGAAGTCGTTCAGTCATGTCTGACTCTTAGTGACCCCATGGACTGCAGCCCACCAGGGGACTGCAGCCCACCAGGCTCCTGCATTCAGGAAATCCTGGATGGGATTTTCCAGGCAAAAGTACTGGAGTGGGGTGCCATCGCCTTCTCCTAAAGATATATTAGCATGTCATAAACTTAAAGGAAAGTTATAATGTGCAAATTATAATGTGCAGCCAAATATATTATCAAAAGTAAAAACACCCATAAAACTATCATCATGGTTAAGAAAGAGAAAAACTACCTGCACTCTAGAAGGTGCCGTGCCTTTCTCAGTAACAGTAACCTCTCTTTTTACTTCTAGCATTACAGCTTGTTTTTTTTTTTTTTTTTTTTTTTTTTTATATAACACAATCATGCATTAAATAGTTATCACTTCTAGCTATTGGCGTAGTACCAGCATAACAAATTACTCCAAGCCCATGACATAAAACAGGAATCATTTAATCTCACATAAACATCTAAGGAATGGCTGAGGGTTTGCTGATAAGAGTATGGGTTTGACTATGGATTTTCTTTAAAAATATGTACCTGGTTGATTTTGGCTCCTCACTGCATGTTAGACTAAATTATGCCAATGTGAGTTCATTCTTGTCTAAGCAGAAGGAGCAACAACTACATATGTGACACTCATCACTCGGCAATGGAAGCATTTCAAGAAGGCAAGGCGTACTAGATAAACACATTTTAGACTTCCCTTCATATCATATTATTAAAAGTCATGATTTGGTCAAATCATGTCACAGGGTAACAAGCAAACCTTTGTGGGGGATGAGGTGGGTAATAGAGTATACTTCTTAGTGAGAACCGCCAAGTTTTATGACAAGGATATAGGGATGAGTAAAGAACTAAAGTCAGTAATCCAATATATATAATGTGTCCCTTTCATCATAGTTACTTTTACCTCTCTCCACTATTAATAAAATATTGTTGCTCTATCATGGCCAACAAAAATCTAACTGAATCATGTCTTCAAGTTTTATATTCTATATAGGATACAGTCACCCACTTCCAAGCACAAACATGCAGACACAATGATGGAAAGGGACAAAATTGCTACAGTAAACTTTCCCATTCCAAAGGGGGAAAATACATTCCACATAGTAATTTTTACTCCAAAAAATTTTTCGAAAACAAACTTGAAAATCTGACAAGCACTCTAAACTCCAGTTCCTCTCTCTGGAAGGGCTTCCCTGATGGCTCAGTGGGTAAAGAATCCACCTAAAATGCAGGAGACACAGGTCCAGCCCTGGGTTGGGAAGATTCCTTAGAGAAGGAAATGGTTAACCCACTCTAGTATTGTTGCCTGGAAAAGTGCCATGGAGAGAGGAGCCTGTTGGGCTGCAGTCCAAAGTTGCAATTAATCACTGCTCCTCAGGAAAGACTTCACAGTCAAGTCTTTTCCAGTAACTAGATCCTGTAATCAAGGCAGTCTTTTCTGTTATTTCCCTTGGCCCTTCCTAAAAGGAACACTAGATAATGTGGTACAGCTTTTGAATATGAAGCTTTCTTAGCCCAAAATTTTCTTTACAAAGTTGTTGGCCAGAAGTTGTTTTATATCCAGAAGAATATTGCCTCCTTTAGTACAGACAGTGTTTGTTTCTTTTCTTTCTTTCTTTCTTTTTTTTTTTTTTTTCCAGTATATATAGTTCTAAGCTTCATTGGTTTTCAAAATATTTAATCTCATGTAGTATCATGTTCCAATAATCACAGCCAGTTTCTTTTACAGAAATACTGGTCCCTCTAGACTCAAAAGCAGTTATTTTGGGTGCAATAGGTAACTGAACATCTAATTCTGTTGTCTACTACTTCTGTAGATATTTTTACTCACATCAATTTGATTCCCTGTGCACTCAAAGATTTTTGATTAAATGCCAAACAAAGTAAAAAATGGGGGGATTAAATTCGTTCTGATTGTTTTTTCTTTCAGAAAAGGCACTAGCAAATACCAGATTCATTTATCCATTTATCCATTTTCCATTAAGATAATTTGAAGTTGAGTCTTATGGCCTGTGGTAGCCAATGTAGTTCCAGTTTTAATTATTCTTAGAATATATTTATATTTGATCCCAGTCAAACATTGTAACCAGGGATTTCCCCCTATTATTTAGCCTCTGATGTCCAAATATTATTTCCTATCTGCCACATATGTCAGGAGTTATGCTCCATTGCTCAGCTTCTTAATTTTTTTTTTTCTCAATTAGAATACTTTAAATCAGCAATCTATACATGGGGTCCCAAAATATAGGCTAAAATTTTTATTTTGTAAGACTTTGGTCTAGTGATTTTTTAAAAAATCTTGTTAGCTCTCCAATTCAGTTTACTCAGTCATGTCCAACTCTTTTCGATACCATGGACTGCAGCAAGACAGGCTTCCCTATCATCAACTCTTGAAGTTTACTCAAACTCATACTCATTGAGTTAATGATGCCATCCAACCATCTCATCCCCTGTGGTCCCCTTCTACTCCCGCTTTCAATTTTCCCAGCATGAGGGTCTTTTCAAATGAGTCAGTTCTTCACATTCAGTTCAGTTCATTTCACTCTCTCAGTAGTGTCCGACTCTTTGTGACCCAATGAATTGCAACACGCCAGGCCTCCCTGTGCATCACCAACTCCCAGAGTTCACTCAAACTCACGTTCATTGAGTCAGTGATGCCATCCAGCCATCTCATCATCTGTCGTCCCCTTCTCCTCCTGCCCCCAATTCCTCCCAGCATCAGAGTCTTCTGCAATGAGTCAACTCTCCGCATGAGGTGGCCAAAGTACTGGAGTTTCAGCTTTAGCATCATTCCTTCCAAAGAAATCCCAGGGCTGATCTCCTTCAGAATGGACTGGTTGAATCTCCTTGCAGTCCAAGGGACTCTCAAGGGTCTTCTCCAACACTACAGTTCAAGAGCATCAATTCTTCAGTGCTCAGCCTTCTTCACAGTCCAGCTCTCACATCCATACATGACCACTGGAAAAACCATAGCCTTGACTAGATGGAACTTTATTGTCCTTCACAACAAAGAACAAAATATTGGAGTTTCAGCTTTAGTATCAATCCTTCCAATAAATATTGAGGACTGATTTCCTTTAGGATGGACTGGGTGGATCTCCTTGCAGTCCAAGGGACTCTCAAGAGTCTTCTTCAACACCACAGTTCATAAGCATCAATTCTTTGGCATTCAGCTTTCTTTATATTCCAACTCTCACATCCACACATCACTACTGGAAAAACCATAGCTTTGACTAGATGGACCTTTGTAAGAAAAGCAATGTCTCTGCTTTTTAATATGCTGCCTAGGCTGGTCATAACTTTTCTTCCAAGAAAGAAGCATCTTTCAATTTCATGGCTGAATTCACCATCTGCAGTGATTTTGGAACCCCCCTCCCCTCCCAATAAAAAAAATAAAGTCTGTACTGTTTCCATTGTTTCCCCATCGACCATCAACTTGCCATAACTTGAAGGGACCAGATGCCATTATCTTAGTTTTCTGAATGTTGAGTTTTAAGCCAACTTTTTCACTCTACTCTTTCACTTTCATCAAGAGGTTCTTTAGTTCTTCACTTTCTGCCACAAGGGTGATGTTATCTGCATATCTGAGGTTATTGATATTTCTTCAGGCAATCTTGATTCCAGCTTTTGCTTCATCCAGAACAGCATTTCTCATGATGTACTCTGCATATAAGATAAATAAGTAGGATGACAATATACAGCCTTGATATAATCTTTCCCTTATTTGAAACCAGTCTGTTGTTCCACGTTCAGTTTTCACTGTGGGTTCTTTACCTGCATACAGATGTCTCAAGAGGCAGGTCAAGTGGTCTGGTATTCCCATCTCTTAAAGAATTTTCCACAGTTTGTGATGATTCACACAGTCAAAGGCTTTGACATAGTCAATAAGCAGAAATAGATTTTTTTTTTTTTTTTTTGAACTCTTGCTTTTTCAATGAACCAGCGAATGTTGGCGAATTGATCTCTGGTTTCCTCTGCCTTTTCTAAAACCAGCTTGGACATCTGGAAGCCTGGCTTGGAGAATTTTGATCATTACTTTATTAGCATGTGAAATAAGAAAAACTGTATGGTAGTTTGAGCATTCTTTGGCATTGCATTTCTTTGGGATGCTCTAAAATACCTCCAAATTATTTTTTCTTTCCATCTAAGTCAAGTTTTCTAGTTATTCCCTATGGGAGATTTTGTCCATTACTTGAAGTAAATAAGCTATTTTAATCTTATATTAATAGTTAAAATGCATGGCAAACCACTTCAGTATTCTTGCCTTGAGAAACCCATGAACAGCATGAAAAGGCAAAATGATAGGTTACTGAAAGAGAAACTCCCCAGGTCAGTAGGGGCCCAATATGCTACTGGAGATCAGTGGAGAAATAACTCCAGAAAGAATGAAGGGATGGAGCCAAAGCAAAAAGAATACCCAGCTGTGGATGTGGCTGGTGATAGAAGCAAAGTTCGATGCCATAAAGAGCAATATTGCAGCAATTCTTTTATATTGCATAGGAACCTGGAATGTGAGGTCTGTGAATCAAGGCAAATTGGAAGCGGTCAAACAAGAGATGGCAAGAGTGAATGTCGACATTCTAGGAATCAGCGAACTAAAATGGGTGAATTTAACTCAGAGGACCATTATATCTACTATTGCGGGCAGGAATCCTTCAGAAGAAATGGAGTGGCCATCATGGTCAACAAAAGAGCTTGAAATGCAATACTTGGATGCAATCTCAAAAACGACAGAATGATCTCTGTTCGTTTACAAGGCAAACCATTCAATGTCACAGTAATCCAAGTCTATGCCCCAACCAGTAACGCTGAAGAAGCTGAAGTTGAACCATTCTATGAGGACCTACAAGACCTTTTAGAACTAACACCCAAAAAAGATGTCCTTTTCATTATAGGGGACTGGAATGCAAAAGTAGGAAGTCAAGAAACACCTGGAGTAACAGGCAAATTTGGCCTTGGAATATGGAATGAAGCAGAGCAAAGACTAATAGAGTTTTGCCAAGAAAATGCACTAGTCATAGCAAATACCCTCTTCCAACAACACAAAAGAAGACTCTATACATGGACATCACCGGATGGTCAACACCGAAATCAGATCGATTATATTCTTTGCAGCCAAAGATGGAGAAGCTCTATACAGTCAACAAAAACAAGACCAGGAGCTGACTGTGGCTCAGACCATGAACTCCTTATTGCCAAATTCAGACTGAAATTGAAGAAAGTAGGGAAAACCACTAGACCATTCAGGTATGAGCTAAATCAAATCCCTTATGATTATACAGTGGAAATGAGAAATAGATTTAAGGGCCTAGATCTGATGGATAGAGTGCTTGATACACTACGGAATGAGGTTCATGACATTGTAAAGAAGACAAGGATCAAGAAAATCCCCATGGAATAAAAGTGCAAAAAGGCAAAATGATTGCCTGGGGAGGCCTTACAGATAGCTTTGAAAAGAAGAGAAGTAAAAAGCAAAGGAGAAAAGGAAAGATATAAACATCTGAATGCAGAGTTCCAAAGAATAGCAAGAAGAGATAAGAAAGCCTTCCTCAGCGATCAATGCAAAGAAATAGAGGAAAACAACAGAATGGGAAAGATTATAGATCTCTTCAAGGTAATGAGAGATACCAAGGGAACATTTCATGCAAGGATGGGCTCAATAAAGGACAGAAATGGTATGGACCTAACAGAAGCAGAAGATATTAAGAAGAGGTGGCAAGAATACACAGAAGAACTGTACAAAAAAGATCTTCATGACCCAGATAATCACGATGGTGTGATCACTCACCTAGAGCCAGACATCCTGGAATGTGAAGTCAAGTGGGCC
Organism: Tragelaphus eurycerus; assembly: GCA_935064755.1. Classification (NCBI taxonomy): domain Eukaryota; kingdom Metazoa; phylum Chordata; class Mammalia; order Artiodactyla; family Bovidae; genus Tragelaphus; species Tragelaphus eurycerus. The sequence goes on along the minus strand of CAKXYN010000168.1, from coordinate 999,982 downwards.
TTAGAAAACATCACTACGAAAAAAGCTAGTGGAGGTGATGGAATTCCAGTTTAGCTATTTCAAATCCTGAAAGATGATGCTGTGAAAGTGCTGCACTCAATATGCCAGCAAATTTGGAAAACTCAGCAGTGGCCACAGGATTGGAAAAAGTCAGTTTTCATTCCAATCTCAAAGAAAGTCAATGCCAAAGAATGCTCAAACTACTGCAGTATTGCACTCATCTCACACGCTAGTAAAGTAATGCTCAAAATTCTCCAAGCCAGGCTTCAGCAATATGTGAACCGTGAACCTCCTGATGTTCAAGCTGGTTTTAGAAAAGGCAGAGGAACCATGGATAAAATTGTCAGCATCTATTGGATCATGAAAAAAGCAAGAGAGTTCCAGAAAAACATCTATTTCTACTGTATTCACTACACCAAAGCCTTTGACTGTGGATCACCATAAACTGGAAAATTCTGAATGAGAATGGAATACCAGACCACTTGACCTGCTTCTTGAGAAATTTGTATGCAGGTCAGGAAGCAACAGTTAGAACTGGTCATGGAACAACAGACTGGTTCCAAATAGGAAAAGGAGTATGTCAAGGCTGTATATTGTCACCCTGGTTATTTAACTTATATGCAGATTGCATCATGAGAAACAATGAACTGGAAGAAACACAAGCTGGAATCAAGATTGCCAGGAGAAATATCAATAACCTCAGATATACAGATGACACCACCCTTATGGCAGAAAGTGAAGAGGAACTCAAAAGCCTCTTAATGAAAGTGAACTGGAGAGTGAAAAACGAAGATCATGGCATCCGGTCCCATCAGTTCATGGGAAATGGATGGGGAAATAGTGGAAACAGTGTCAGACTTTATTTTTCTGGGCTCCAAAATCACTACAGATGGTGACTGCAGCCATGAAATTAAAAGATGCTTACTCCTTGGAAGGAAAGTTACGACCAACCTATATAGCATATTCAAAAGCAGAGACATCACTTTGCCAACAATGGTTCGTCTAGTCAAGGCTATAGTTTTTCCTGTGGTCATGTATGGATGTGAGAGTTGGACTGTGAATAAGGCTGAGCGCTGAAGAATTGATTCTTTTGAACTGTTGTGTTGGAAAAAACTCTTGAGAGTCCGTTGGACTGCAAGGAGATCCAACCAGTCCATTCTGAAGGAGATCAGCCCTGGGATGTCTTTGGAAGGAATGATGCTAAAGCTGAAACTCTTGTATTTTGGCCACTCATGCGAAGAGTTGACTCACTGGAGAAGACTCTGATGCTGGGAGGGATTGGGGGCAGGAGGAGAAGGGGATGACAGAAGATGAGATGGCTGGATGGCATCCCTGACTCGATGGACGTGATTCTGAGTAAACTCTGGATGTTGGTGATGGACAGGGAGGCCTGGTGTGCTGTGATTCATGGGGTCACAAAGAGTCGGACATGACTGAGTGACTGAATTGAACTGAATATCATATCATCGTCTTATTTGATCTAGAAATATAAGATAAAGTAGTAAAAGATCAGCCATGTTTTACTGTTTTGTGACCTCATGGACTGTAGTCCGCCAGGCTTCTCTCTCCATGGAATTTCTCTAGGCAGGAATACTTGATAGTTTTGCCATTTCATTCTCCAAATGTTATTCCTGACCCAGGGTTTGAATCAAGTCTCCTGCATTGCAGTCAGATTCTTTACCATTTAAGCTGCCAGGGGAGCCCAGTAAAAGATAAATCCAATTTTGTTGGATTGAATAACAGGATGGATGGGTGGCCACTCAGATTGGAAAAATTGTCATTAAAAAAGGTTTGGTGCCAAATTCCTGGCTGTTCCCCAGTGACCTCTGATTATTATATAAATGTTATATCTAAATCTTCCCATATGAGAAGGGCTAGCTTGTGCAACTAGAAGGATTTTGTGGAAGTGACAGTGCTACTTCCAAGGCTAATTCATAAAAGACATTATGGGTATTTGCCTTATTCTTTCAGGAAACAATCACACCACAGGAAACTAAACATCATGTCATGAGGGCACACATGAAGGCCTATAGAAAAGCTTTAAGTATATATTGGGAGGAATTTGGGGCATACATCAAGAGTGAACCTGCAACACATGTCAGTGAACTTTCCTGGAAATAAGTCTTCCAGTCCTAGTTAAGCCTTCAGATGAATGCAGTTCCAGATGAGATCTTGACTACAAACCTGTACTAGAAACTCTAGACTGACCCATTCTTGTGTGGGACAATGTTTGTTGCTTTAAGCTTCTAAGCTTTGGAGTAACTTCTTTTGCATAAATAAATAATGAAAATGTCACGTTTTATCGGGGGGTGAGTTTGGCTTTGGACAAAGTAACAGATATCTGTGGTCCTATGTGAATAATTTCCCAAAGGAATAAATATAGGTAGATAGACCAAAGTACAAGAAAAGCATTATGATGCACTCTGAAAATATAGATTATCTATGTTATAGATTACAACAATATAGGTTATTTTTGCTTCTAAATAAAATACACACTGACACATTTGCCTATTCTGTACTTCTTTTTTCATTTTACTACTGCATAAAATATACATGCATGTGTACTGGTAAAAATTTTCCAGGAAAAAAAAAAAAACCCTCACAGAATGGATCTATGTGTGTTTTTAAAATAAATAAATGTGGATTATTCCTTTTGAGTACAATTCACATTCAAAATCTCCCATTGGGAAGGACTAGAAAATCTGGACTGAAGAGGAAAAAAAGAATATCTTTTTGAAGGCATAGGAGAGTTAACGAGAAAACATTCATTATTTTGTCAAGGTCTGGAGAAGAAAGAAACCCAGAATTGTGAGCCTGTATACTGGGATCACTTATTTTATAGCTATCTGACTGGGGCTTTCTTTCTTTCACTCTGAGAATTGAAGATCCCAGTAACCACCATCATCAGCACATTTGTTTATTTGATTAATTCCATATTTCATTGAAATTGGTTTCAGAATTGCTTCTCCACTTACCACTACCATATCTACTAAAAAGATGTCAGGATTTCTTGGCATTTTGATCTTTAATCCCCACAGCCTACCAACACCAGACAACATATTCAATCAAATAGTATATATGAGCTTCTAAGTTATCTAAGTTTTGTCTTATCTGCTTATTTTCTTTCTTCCCTTTCTTCCTCTCTGTCATTCCCTTCCTTTCTACCTGTCTCCCTTCCTTTTTCTCCTTCAATGTGGTTAGGGTATTCATTTGAAATATACCTTTTAGGTTCATTTCTTCCAGTTCGCTTTTAGTTTGAGGTTTTCCCCCTCTTTCCTCAATCATACTGATTTATTTTATAGGCACAACATTAACATCATTTTAAAAGTGAAAGTTGTATAAAAAGGTATATTTTGAAACATAGCTCATCACTCACTTTTGTGTCCATTTACCCAATACCTAGGGGCTGCCCAGTTGTCTCTGTGGTAAAGAATCTGCCTGCCTGTGTAGGAAATATGGTTCAGGAAGGCCCCCTGGAGAAGGAAACACCAACCCACTCCCGTATTCTTGCCTGGAAAACTCCACGGACAGAGGAGCCTGGGGGGGCTACAGTCCATGGGGTTACGAAGGGTCGAGCAGGGCTTAGAGACTGAGCACAAGGAACATGGCCCCATACCTACCCCATTCCTTGTATGTATTGTGATTTGTCTTTCTAATGTTTCTTCTTATAATGATAACCAGTTATATGTCCATTTTCTTATTTTCACTTAGTTACAGAAAACACACTATGTATATATTTTTCCACTTTTTAATTTTTATTTGTTCACTAAATCACTTCACTTGAAAATCCCTTTAAGCCTGCTTCATAGAGCTTTTCATCATAATTTTTGTAAAATTGTATTAAAATGCATTTCAATCACTAAAATGTACCTCTCATACAATACTTCTGTTGGATATCCAATAGTCACTTCAAACTTTCAAACTTAATGTCTGCATTTGAGATGATTTATTTGTTCCACAAAATTCCCAAGGACAAATTAAATTTTTGCATGTAATCTTTGTAAACATATAGACCATTTGATAATTACTATTTCTTTCCGGCCAGTCTGTATTTACTAAATTTTATTCTTTGTAATATTTTTATTCTTGGAATATGTTATTCATCCTGTCACCACTATCCCAGTCCTCGACACTTTCATCTTGTATTATCTTCCATGATAGCTTGTTGTTTAGGGGATTCTTCCTCCATTTAAGTCTAATTTACATTTGCTTGTCAAACTATGATTTTTAGAATAGGCTTTCTTAAATTCATTGCATTCACAACCTATAATATCTCTTCACTATCTATTTCAACGTGTTAAAATATCACCCCCTGGATGCTAATGATTTTCTTTTGGGGTTTTTCCTTAATTATGCCAATTATTGACTCTAATTTCTCACATCTTGATCACATATGTTCACTTTGACTTACTTTTGATTAAACTATTCCTATAAACTAAAATATTGCCCTTTAGGTTTTAGAAAAGGCAGAGGAACGAGAGATCAAATTGCCAACATCTGCTGGATCATGGAAAAAGCAAGAGAGTTCCAAAAAACATCTATTTCTGCTTTATTGACTATGCCAAAGCCTTTGACTGTGTGGATCACAACAAACTGTGGAAAATTCTGAAAGAGATGGGAATACCAGACCACCTGATCTGCCTCTTGACAAATTTGTATGCAGGTCAGGAAGCAACAGTTAGAACTGGACATGGAACAACAGACTGGTTCCAAATAGGAAAAAGAGTACGTCAAGGCTGTATATTGTCACCCTGCTTATTTAACTTCTATGCAGAATACATCATGAGAAACACTGGACTGGAAGAAACACAAGTTGGAATCAAGATTGCTGGGAGAAATATCAATAACCTCAGATATGCAGATGACACCACCCTTATGGCAGAAAGTGAAGAGGAACTCAAAAGCCTCTTGATGAAGGTGAAAGTGGAGAGTGAAAAAGTTGGCTTAAAGCTCAACATTCAGAAAACAAAGATCATGGCATCCGGTCCCATCACTTCATGGGAAATAGATGGGGAAACAGTGGAAACAGTGTCAGACTTTATATTTCTGGGCTCCAAAATCACTACAGATGGTGACTGCCGCCATGAAATTAAAAGACACTTACTCCTTGGAAGGAAAGTTATGACCAACCTAGATAGCATATTCAAAAGCAGAGACATTACTTTGCCAACAAAGGTTCGCCTAGTCAAGGCTATGGTTTTTCCTGTGGTCATGTATGGATGTGAGAGCTGGATTGTGAAGAAGGCTGAGCGCCGAAGAATTGATGCTTTTGAACTGTGGTGTTGGAGAAGACTCTTGACAGTACCTTGGACTGCAAGGAGATCCAACCAGTCCATTCTGAAGGAGATCAGCCCTGGGATTTCTTTGGAAGGAATGATGCTAAAGCTGAAACTCCAGTATTTTGGCCACCTCATGCGAAGAGTTGACTCATTGGAGAAGACTCTGATGCTGGGAGGGATTGAGGGCAAGAGGAGAAGGGGACGACAGAGGATGAGATGGCTGGATGGCATCACTGACTCGATGGACGTGAGTCTGAGTGACCTCCGGGAGTTGGTGATGGACAGGGAGGCCTGGCGTGCTACGATTCATGGGGTCGCAAAGAGTCGGACGTGACTGAGCGACTGATCTGATCTGATCTGATAAACTAAAATTCTCTCATCTGATAATCTAAATGGATCATATTTCATGATTCTTCTTTAACTGGTCTTGACCACATGCCTTTGAAGTTCAGTTACATTCCTCAATCACTAAGGTATCATGTAACTGCATAAAAATATCATGTTCATCTCTATAAATATGAAATAGATTATGTGAAATATTGCTTTTCAAATACTTCACAAAAAAGTTATTAGCATATAATTTCCTGAATAATTAAAAAATATATTTCAGAAATACTTGAGTTATGTTTCATTGTAAAAATTTAAAATTATTTATACATTTTATGTTATTTTAATAATATTGATATTAAAGTCATTTTGCCTATTTCCAAGTAGCTGTGGACTTTCAGATTCTATTTTTAAAGTTGTACTGTTAATAGTTACTGTTATTAATATCAAAACAATTATCTTGCCAGGCTGATGGATTCTTTTTCATCTTTATTTAGTGAAGAGCATGCTATATCTTATGACTGAGAAATAAACAAAGACCAACTTCACTGGAAAATAGAACACAAAAGATTTGTATGCAGAAAACCATAAGACACTGATGACAGAAATCAAAGATGACACAAACAGGTGGGGATATAGACCATGTTCTTGGATTGAAAGAATCAATACTGTAAAAATGACCATTGCCCCAGGCAATCTACATATTCAGTGCAATCCTTATCAAATTACCAATGATATTTTTTCACAGAACTAAAAAACAATTTATAATTTGTATGGAAACACAAAAGATCTCATATAGCCAAAGCAATCTTGAGAATGAAAACAGAGCTGGAGGAATCAGGCTCCCTGACTTGGACAATACTACAAATCTGGGAAAACTAGACAGCTATATGTAAAAGAAAAAAATCAGGACACTTGGAGAAGGCAATGGCACCCGACTCCAGTACTCTTGCCTGGAATATCCCACGGACGGAGGAGCCTGGTGGGCTGCAGTTCATGGGGTCGCTAAGAGTCGGACATGACTGAACGACTTAACTTTCTCTTTTCACTTTGATGCATTGGAGAAGGAAATGGCAACCCACTCCAGTGTTCTTGCCTGGAGAATCCCAGGGACGGGGAGGCCTGGTGGGCTGCCGTCTATGGAGTCACACAGAGTCGGACAGGACTGAAGTGACTTAGCATAGCATAACATAACATTATACACAAAATTAAACTCAAAACAGATTAAGGACCTAAATGTAAAATCAGACACTGTAAAACCCTTAGAGGAAAACATAAAACATAGGCAGAACATTCTGTGACATAAATGGCATCAGTATCATTTTTGATCCACCTTTTAGGGAAATGAAAATAAAAATTAAACAGATGGAAACTAATTAAACTTAAGATCTTTTACACAGCAAAGGAAAACATATATAAGATCAAAAGATACTCTCAGGATGGGAGAAAATATTTGCAAGTGAAGGAACTGACAAAGGGTTAATCTCCAAAATACACAAAGCAGCTCATAAAGCGCTCTCTCTCTCTAAAAAAAAAAAAAAAAAAAATCCAATCAAAAATGGGTGGAAGACCTAAACAGATATTTTCCCAAAGAAGACATATAGATGGCCAAGAAACTGTGAAAAGATGTTCAACATCATTCCAAGAAATGTAAATCAAAACTACAATGAGGTATCATCTCACACTGTTCAGAATGGCCATCATCAAAAAACCTACAAACAACAAATACTGGAAAGGGTGTGGAGAAAAGGGAATCATCTTGCACTGCTTGTGGGAGTGTAAACTAATACAATCTCTATGGAGGACAGAATGGGGTTCCTTAAAAACTAGTAATAAAACTACCATATGACCCAGCAACCCCATTACTGGGCATGTACCCTGATAAAACCATAATTCAGAAAGACACACGTACCCCAGTATTTACTGCAGCACTATCTACAATAGTTAGGACATGGAAGCCACCTAAATGTCCATCAACATATGAATGGATAAAGATGTGGTACATATATATAATAGAATATTACAGCCACAAAAAGGAATGAAATTTGGTCATTTGTAGTAATGTGGATGAATCTAGAGTCTGTCGCGCACAGTGAAATAAGTCACAAAGAGAAAAATATCATTTAGTAATGCACATAAATGGAATCTAGAAAAAATGGTCCTGGAGAAGGGAATGGCAACCCATTCCAGTGTTCTTGCCTCCCCTCCAAAAAAAGGGGGCTCAGGAGAAGGAAATGGCGACCCACTCCAGTACTCTTGCTTGGAAAATCCCATGGATGAAGGAGCCTGGGAGACTGCAGTCCATGGGGTCGCAAAGAATCAGACAGGACTGAGCGACTTCACTTCACTTCAATCTATTTTCAGAGCAGGAATAAAAATGCAGTGAGGGGAGGTTATGGAGAAGAGAGTGAGATGAATTGAGAAGCATTGTCATATATATATATACAACAATGTGTGTAAAATTAATACTATCATGTGTAAAATTCTTTTGTACCAACCTAATAGCTAGTGGGAAACTGCTGTATAGCACAGGGATCTCAGCTCAGTGTGCTGCAATGACTGGGAAAGGGGTAGTCAAGAGGGTCAAGGGGGTAGTATATGTATACTTATAGCTGATTCATGTTGATGGTAGAAACCAACTGTTGCAAAGAAATTATATTCCAATAAAAAAAAATCTTTTAAAATTAATCATAAAAATAGCTGTAAAATGAACCATTCTATTTCAGTTGTAAAAATAGCTGATAACCCTGCTATGCCTATTTTAAAGCATTCACCTATTTCAGCTTGGTGTTTTCACTATGCTCAGGAACTATTCTTCTCCAGATTGCTTTTAAACTGTTTGTGTTAACTACTGAACTAACAGGGACTCAAATCTTCATCATTATTTAATTTTTTGGTTGTATAGCTCTTTATTTGCTCTTCTTCAATGAATACCAATGAATTTTCTGTTTAAGTTTTTCTAGCTACACATATTGTTATCACTATGCAATAATGTTATTATGAAAAATATCAGTTTCTGGTTAAGAGAAAAATATTTAAATGCCATTTATTCTATTGTATAGTGAATTTTTAATATCTTGGCTCTTCCCCACTAGTATCAAAAATAGATGGGTTTATTGACAAGTGTATTCAACCTTTGCTGCATCCGAATAATCTAAGGATATATAAAATAAATGCCAAAGGAGATTGATCAAGATGAGAAGTAATATTGGAGTTCAGTGTGACTTGAGGTCATCAGTAAAGCACTGTGGAGGACAGGACAAACTTAAGCTCAATTTTGAAGGAAGGATAATATTTAAGTAATTGGAAAAGGATGAGTATGACATTTCCAGTGAGCTAAATGACAGAATAGGTAACTTTGGGAAGACAATAGGATAAAAGTTAGGGAGTCTGAGGAACAAGTTTTAATCCATGAATGCCAAGTGCAGGAGTCCAGACTCCTGATGCAAGCCTTCAAATCTGATCTTTCAGATGCTTACTAGTAATTTCAAAAAATTAATATGTTGATATGATTTATAATGAATTTTAGTGGCAATAAACCAGTTAAGAATCAGGTGTGAAATGTGGAATGCCTGAATTAGGGTATATGCTAAATTCTCATTACAATTGCACATTCAGACCCCATCTTTAGCTTCTGCATTTACAATAAAAGTACAATCTTGCTGCATTTGTAAAAGAGTATTAATCAAAACTTCTTTTCCTTTCAGTGCAGTTATCTGTAACAGATGAACACCAAGATCTTAGTTCTATTACTTTAAAAAGGTCTTGACCACCTGATAAAATCCATTACAGAAAATTCCACTTGTAATGGATACCATGTTGCCTCTTCAAGACAGATAAAGTGCAATAAATCTAAAATTTTCACGATAGTAATTATAACTCCAGAGAAATTCTCAGATTGGATAAAGTGACAAAGTAACTTATTTCTGGACTCTGAACAAAGGAGAAAAAGTTAATTGACTAAAATGATAGAGTTTACCTTTAGAAGGAAAGCACATTAACCTATAAAGTCAGTCTATCCCATTGAAAATAAATGATTTTACCTCTGTATTTGTACTGTAGAAATCTCTTGTGGGAAAGAAACATCATTAAACCATGAATTGTGAGGTTTGACAAAATTCATCAGTAATGGTTAAATAAATTCACTTTCATGGCAGCCACCCAAATATTGCAGGCACACAAACATGTGTTTCTAGCTTAGAATTGTTGGAATATCATTAGAAGTATATTACATATATTTTAATAATTCACTCTCATCAGAGCAGCACAATGAACGCTAAGCAATAAGGGGGAAGGGTTGAGAAAATGAGTCAATAATTGTTACTGGAGTTGCTACCAGTCCCCTGCTCAAAACCCACCAATCCCTCCCTTGAACAGGAACTAACATGCATCTTTAAGTCTCAGGATCTGGACACAAAGAAAGGAAGCTACTGGAAGAGAAAAACCAAAATCAGATAGAACCAGCTGAAACCAAGATGGCAACAAATCTGACCTCGAACAGACCCCCAGTCTCATTCTACACTGATTCTCCAGCCTTAAGTACTGCAGGACAGACATATGCATGGCCATGACCAGAAGTCACAGAACAAAAAAGAATAGAAATGGGGCACCTAATTTCCAAGAAAGCTGTGCCTCTTTCCCAAAAAAATAATGCACATGCCTCCTCATCATTGGAGAAGGAAATCACAACCCACTCCAGTATTCTTGTCTGGAGAATCTCATGTACAGAGGAGCCCAGCAGGCTACAGTCCATAGGGTTGCAAAGAGTAGGACACAACTTAGTGACTAGACCACCACCACCCTATCATTAGTCTCATTCCACTCCCCATTGTCCCTGCTTCTTAAAAGCAAATCTTTCTCACCATTAAGGCAAAAAGTTGATTTGTGGCCTAATTTCCTGTTTTTCTCTAGCCATTGAATAAAGCTTGTGGGGCTTCAATTTCAGCTTCAGTTTCATTTCTGGCTATATGAACTCAAACAGAAAAATATACCTTCCTCATAGAGGCAGGGGAACTCTGCTGAGATAGGGGTCCATACAACCTAATTAGCTAACATGATGTTTGCAGCATATTAATGACTATGGAAATACATTATAGTTGTTGCAGACTACATATTTTAGCATATTTGTTTTATTACAGAGCAGTTTTACTTAAAAGTGTATTTCAATCTATTCAATGCATATTGGCAAATGAAAGGATCACTCCATTATAAACCCCAGCAGTTTTAATTAAAAAAAAAAAAAAGAAACAAAAAAACCTACCTACACTACCAAGCTTTTCCTAATCAATATATAGGCCACATTTCAAGACTTGTTAACATAAGGTTTAATGTATATATTGCATTTAAATTATCTGAAACTTATGGCTCAACATTCAGAAAACGAAGATCATGGCATCTGGTCCCATCACTGCATGGGAAATAGATGGAGAAACAGTGGAAACAGTGTCAGACTTTGTTTTTCTGGGCTCCAAAATCACTGCAGATGGTGACTGCAGCCATGAAATTAAAAGACACTTGCTCCTTGGAAGGAAAGTTATGACCAACCTAGATAGCATATTCAAAAGCAGAGACATTACTTTACCAACAAAGGTTCGCCTAGTCAAGGCTATGGTCTTTCCTGTGGTCATGTATGGAAGAGCTGGACTGTGAAGAAGGCTGAGCGCCGAAGAATTGATGCTTTTGAACCGTGGTGTTGGAGAAGACTCTTGAGAGTCCCTTGGACTGCAAGAAGATCCAACCAGTCCATTCTGAAGGAGATCAATCCTGGGATTTCTTTGGAAGGAATGATGCTAAAGCTGAAACTCCAGTATTTTGGCCACCTCATGCGAAGAGTTGACTCATTGGAGAAGACTCTGATGCTGGGAGGGATTGAGGGCAAGAGGAGAAGGGGACGACAGAGGATGAGATGGCTGGATGGCATCACTGACTCGATGGATGCGAGTCTGGGTGACCTCCGGGAGCTGGTGATGGACAGGGAGGCCTGGCGTGCTGCAGTTCATGGGGTCGCAAAGAGTCGGACACGACTGAGCGACTGATCTGATCTGATCTATGGTTAACTCAAAGAAGCATATGGTGAAAAAAAATTGCTTACTAAACACATTGGGCCAGTTCATTATTAGTTACTCCTAGCCACTCCAGTACTCTTGCCTAGAAAATGCCATGGACAGAGGAGCCTGGTAGGCTGCAGTCCATGGGGTCGCTATGAGTCGGAGGCGACTGAGCGACTTCACTTTCACTTTTCACTTTCACACAAAGGAGAAGGCAATGGCAACCCACTCCAGTGTTCTTGTCTGGAGAATCCCAGGAACGGCGCAGCCTGGTGGGATGCCGTCTATGGGGTCGCACAGAGTCGGACATGACTGAAGCGACTTAGCAGCAGCAGCCCCTAACAAGCACCCAGTACTTGGTAAAGTGCTAAATGTACATAAGTTATTATTATAATTTATCTAGCTTTCCACAGCTACAAAACGAGTTGAATAAATGTAAGCATTAGAATCACAAATGTCTATGGTGTAAGAGACGAGGAAAAGTTGACTGCCTATAAATATAGAATATTTACTGTAGAAACAAATGAAGAAATACTTTGTGTTGAAAGTGAAACTAGACTTTTGAGCAACTGTTAAGTAATGTTTGAGTAATTCTTAGGTAGGGGAGAAAAAAGTAAGCAAAATAGTAATGCTGTCACTTTTTAAGAATAGCTTACTGTCTCCACTAAAGTAAGATCAGGGTGTGAAAAACTAGTTCATTCTCTCTTTTACTGGTGAGGCAGTGGAGACCATCACAGGATATTTGCCCTTTCAGCCTTTAGTACTGCACACATGAACCTTGGAAATCACCACTGTGTCCTAACAAGTAAATACCAGAACAAATGTACAAATCAACAACCCTCTTAAATCCTTTAGAGCAGTGGTCCCCAATGTTTTTGGCACCAGGGACCAGTTTAGTGGAAGACAATTTTCAACAGATGTGGTGGGATGTTTTCAGGATGACTCATCACATTTATTGTCCACTTTATTTATGTTATTACTATATCAGCTTCACCTCAGATCATCAGGCATTAGATCCTAGAGGCTGGGGATCCCTGCTTCAGAGAAATGAAGTCACAGGGCAAACCGGTGCCCCCCGAATGGAATGAATACATACAAGAAAATACAATAAATACAAGAAAATCACAACTTGCTGGAGCAGAGACAGTATATCTGAAAGCTTGGTGAATCGCTGATGAGGAAAGGAAACCTGAAATGCAACTGAACTGAAGGAGGCTCCAGGCAGACAAGTCAGAGGGTTTAAAACCTCTGGGGACCCAGTTCTAGCAGGTTCCCTAAACATTTTTGTGAGTTTTACTTCCAGGAGTTTGACTTGGTCCTCAGAATGAGTTTCAGAGAAAAATCTCTGCCTGGCAGATAGAGGAGGAAAGAGCCATTTTGAAGTCTGCTGGAGCACTCTGCTCTTAACAAGGGTTGCCTTCAGGAGAAACTAGCTGGCTAGAGCCTAATCTAATGAAGTTTTATCAAAGCAAGCTGATCTAGAGAAAGCTACATACAAAATTTCCGCTGGATCTAGCCATCCAATCCCACCTAAGTGGGATGGGTTGGTGCAGAGAAGCACATATGAGGTTCAGAGGATAGGCTCACTCAAAGACTGCCTCCTACTCTTAGGACTGTAGAATGTTTCCTCTTCCTTGCACCTCGCTACCAGTTCCTATAGGTCTATTTAAAGCAGATCCTTGTGCATCATGTCCAGCTATAAATATATATTAAAAGGCAAGAAAACACAGTCGAAAGAGAAGAGTAAGCATCAGAACCAGACTCAAACATGGTACCGTTATTGGAATTATCAATCCAGAGATTTAAAACGACTAGGACCATTATATCTACTACTGCGGGGAAGGAATCTCTCAGAAGAAATGGAGTGGCCATCATGGTCAACAAGAGTTCGAAATGCAGTACTTGGATGCAATCTCAAAAACGACAGAATGATCTCTGTTCGTTTACAAGGCAAACCATTCAATGTCACAGTAATCCAGGTCTATGCCCCAACCAGTAACACTGAAGAAGCTGAAGTTGAACGGTTCTATGAAGACGTACAAGACCTTTTAGAACTAACACCCAAAAAAGATGTCCTTTTCATTATAGGGGACTGGAATGCAAAAGTAGGAAGTCAAGAAATACCTGGAGTAACAGGCAAATTTGGCCTCGGAATACGGAATGAAGCAGGGCAAAGACTAATAGAGTTTTGCCAAGAAAATGCACTAATCATAGCAAATACCCTCTTCCAACAACACAAGAGAAGACTCTATACATGGACATCACCAGATGGTCAACACTGAAATCAGATCGATTATATCCTTTGTAGTCAAAGATGGAGAAGCTCTATACAATCAGCAAAAACAAGACCAGGAGCTGCTGTGGCTCAGAACATGAACTCCTTATTGCCAAATTCAGACTGAAATTGAAGAAAGTAGGGAAAACCACTAGACCATTCAGGTATGACCTAAATCAAATCCCTTATGGTTATACAGTGGAAGTGAGAAATAGATTTAAGGGCCTAGATCTGATAGATAGAGTGCCTGATGAACTATGGAATGAGGTTCGTGACATTGTAGAGGAGACAGGGATCAAGACCATCCCCATGGAAAAGAAATGCAAAAAAGCAAAATGGCTGTCTGGGGAGGCCTTGCAAATAGCTGTGAAAAGAAGAGAAGCAAAAAGCAAAGGAGAAAAGGAAAGATATAAACATCTGAATGCAGAGTTCCAAAGAATAGCAAGAAGAGATAAGAAAGCCTTCCTCAGTGATCAATGCAAAGAAATAGAGGAAAACAACAGAATGGGAAAGACTAAGGATCTATTCAAGAAAATCAGAGATACCAAAGGAACATTTCATGCAAAAATGAGCTCGATAAAGGACAGAAATGGTATGGACCTAACAGAAGCAGAAGATATTAAGAAGAGGTGGCAAGAATACACAGAAGAACTGTACAAAAAAGATCTTCATGACCCAGATAATCACGATGGTGTGATCACTGACCTAGAGCCAGACATCCTGGAATGTGAAGTCAAGTGGGCCTTAGAAAGCATCACTAGGAACAAAGCTAGTGGAGGTGATGGAATTCCAGTGGAGCTATTTCAAATCCTGAAAGATGATGCTGTGAAAGTGCTGCACTCAATATGCCAGCAAATTTGGGAAACTCAGCAGTGGCCACAAGATTGGAAAAGGTCAGTTTTCATCCCAATCCCAAAGAAAGGCAATGCCAAAGAGTGCTCAAACTACCGCACAATTGCACTCATTTCACACGCTGGTAAAGTAATGCTCAAAATTCTCCAAGACAGGCTTCAGCAATATGTGAACCGTGAACTTCCTGATGTTCAAGCTGGTTTTAGAAAAGTCAGAGGAATGAGAGATCAAATTGCCAACATCCGCTGGATCATAGAAAAAGCAGGAGAGTTCCAGACAAACATCTATTTCTGCTTTATTGACTATGCCAAAGCCTTTGACTGTGTAGATCACAATAAACTGTGGCAAATTCTGAAAGATGGGAATACCAGACCACCTGATCTGCCTCTTGAGAAATTTGTATGCAGGTCAGGAAGCAACAGTTAGAACTGGTCAAATAGGAAAAGGAGTATGTCAAGGCTGTATATTGTCACCATGTTTATTTAACTTATATGCAGAGTACATGATGAGAAATGCTGGACTGGAGGAAACACAAGCTGGAATCAAGATTGCCGGGAGAAATATCAATAACCTCAGATATGCAGATGACACCACCCTGATGGCAGAAAGTGAAGAGGAACTAAAAAGCCTCTTGATGAAAGTTAAAGTGGAGAGTGTAAAGGTTGGCTTAAAGCTCAACGTTCAGAAAACGAAGATCATGGCATCTGGTCCCATCACTACATGGGTAATAGATGGAGAAACAGTGGAAACAGTGTCAGACTTTCTTTTTCTGGGCTCCAAAATCACTGTAGATGGTGACTGTAGCCATGAAATTAAAAGATGCTTACTCCTTGGAAAGAAAGTTATGACCAACCTAGATAGCATATTCAAAAGCAGAGACATTACTTTGCCAACAAAGGTTCGCCTAGTCAAGGCTATGGTCTTTCCTGTGGTCATGTATGGATGTGAGAGCTGGACTGTGAAGAAGGTTGAGCACCAAAGAATTGATGCTTTTGAACTGTGGTGTTGGAGAAGACTCTTGAGAGTCCCTTGGACTGCAAGGAGATCCAACCAGTCCATTCTGAAGGAGATCAACCCTGGGATTTCTTTGGAAGGAATGATGCTCAAGCTGAAACTCCAGTATTTTGGCCACCTCATGCGAAGAGTTGACTCATTGAAGTCTCTGATGCTGGGAGGGATTGGGGGCAGGAGGAGAAGGGGATGACAGAGGATGAGATGGCTGGATGGCATCACTGACTCGATGGACGTGAGTCTGAGTGAACTCTGGGTGTTGGTGATGGACAGGGAGGCCTGGCGTGCTGCGATTCATGGGGTCGCAAAGAGTCGGACACGACTGAGCGACTGATCTGATCTGATCTGATGAGAAATGTGCTGTAATAGATAAACCAGACTAATATAAGACCAGATGAGTAACGAAAGCAGGGAAGTAGAAATTCTTAGAAAGAATTCTAAAGAAATGCTAGAGGAGTTCAAGAGCACTAACAGAAATGAAGAATGTCTTTGGTGCATTTATTAGTAGGCTGGACACACCTGAGGCAAGCAACTGAATTGCAGATGTCTCAGCAGAAACATCCCAAACTGAAAGCAATCAGAAGAGAGAGAGAAAAAAAATGATTGAAAAGACAGGGTCCATAAGAATGGTGGGGCAACTGCTCCTGCTGCTAAGTCACTTCAGTCGTGTCCGACTCTGTGAGACCCCATAGACGGCAGCCCACCAGGCTCCCCTGTCCCTGGGATTCTCCAGGCAAGAACACTGGAGTGGGTTGCCATTTCCTTCTCCAATGCATGAAAGTGAAAGTGAAGTTGCTCAGTCATGTCTGACTCTTAGCGACCCAATGGACTGCAGCCCACCAGGCTCTTCCATCCATAGGATTTTCCAGGCAAGAGTACTGGAGTGGGGTGCCATTGCATTCTTTGGTGGGGCAACTACAAAAGATATAATGTAAGTGTTATAAAAATACCAGAAGGAGACTATTTGAGCTTGAAAATGATAGTTTTAGTCGCTCAGGCATGTCCCACTCTTTGCAACCCCATAGACTGTAGCCTTCCAGGCTCCTCTGTCCATGGTATTCTCCAGACAAAAATAGTGGAGTAGGTTGCCATTCCCTTCTCAACCCAGGGACTGAACCAGGGTCTCTTGCATTGCAGGCAGATTCTTTACTTTCTGAGTCACCAAAATTTAGGCCTCTTAATGCCATCTCTGTTTTTTAATTCTACCCCACACATGTGATTCCCCACTAACTTGTTCCCTCAAATTGCTCCTCCTGGAATTTTCTTTGCAAATGCCTTGTCCTTCAGAATACTAATATATACCCATCCACAACCAAAAGTACATCACACGGATTAAACTTTGCAGTATATGCATGTGTGCTAAGTCACTTCAGTCCTGTCCAACTCTGTGTGACCCCATAGACTATATAGCCCACCAGGCTCCTCTGTCTATGGGTTTCTCCAGGCAAGAATAATGGAATGGGTTGCCATACCCTCTTCCAGGGATCCTCTGGACCCAGAGATTGAACCCATATTTCTTACTTCTAACCTACATTGGCAGGCAGGTTTGTTACAAATGAGAGTTAACAGGTTAACAAACAAAATATTTTATTTATTTTTTAAAGCATGAAAGTGGAAATCAATCTATGTGTTCATTTAGTTGCATAAAAAGAGAAGGCAATCAAAATGAACAAAAAGAAGAATTTGCTTAACATACGCTGGATTTCCTTGCTAACATCCCACTGGAAATTGAAATAGCAGTTTATTTCCTGTTCTTAGATATTTAAAAAAAAAAATGTCACTTATACTTCCTGGAAAGTAATATTTACATTATTGCAAAGTAATTCAGCCATTCCCAGCTATGGATTTTGATTTGCACTATTATAATGACAATGAAAATAAAACAAAACTTGTCAAATTTTAGTTATAGAATAGCTGTCAGTTCCTATTATATCAGAAAGCATAAACCGTTCCCATAACTTTGGCTTTGGGATGGATTAATTACTCAAAATATATTTTACCTGAATTTGGGGAACATATGTTAGAGACAAATATTATGTTGTTTGAGAAAAGGAGTGGTAGTGAGTAATGTTTCTTATTTCCAAAGTATTGCTTATTCTTGTGTTCCTGAAGGTAGTTTTATTTTCTGTAAGATTACACTGCCTTGCAAAAAGCACAGTCTTCTGAAAGGACCATGAATTTTGGAAGTCACCTTTTAATACATGTAGTTGCTTAAAGTATTTCAAGGTCATGCCTGTAAAATATTTATGAAAATAGCTCTCATACCACTGCCTTCTCAAGTCTCCTTTAAGTATAGATGTCTTAGGGAAGAAGAAAATATTTTCCTAATTAGAAAACTTTATGGTTCTTGGGTAACTGGCAGTCTTGGAGTCAAAGAGCATGTCAACTACTGTCTGTGAGTATCCTACTCAGTGCATATTATTTTAGTTATGAGGAAAATTTTAAATTCCAATGGAAATATGTTTAATGAGCCCATTGTTGTTAATACCCTACAACAATTTTTACTAATTTTTCCTGACAGCCTTGTACTAGGCCTTTTATGTGTATTATGTGCAGGTTTTGTAACAGCCCTGCTAGATAGATAAATATATAGATATTAAATCCATTTGTAGATAATGATAGTTAAACTTGATGATATTAACTTAACTTGATCAACCACAGGTCTGAGCATTTTATTAATGTCCTTAGGACAAGATTATGGAAAAGTGCTTCTAAATAGGATCAGCATGGATAGCTCCTATAAAAATATATACAATGACAAGATATACAATTATTTTTCCCCCATGGTGCCTGATTTACTCCTTCTGCCTAAGACGTTGCAAGCATAAAAAAATATATATATATATTACATAGTAGGAAGAAACCATTAACCCTTGAGCTTAAATATATATTTTTAGATTTCCTAAGAGAAAATCAGAGTCTGAGAGAAATAGGTGATACATGGATCTTTTGTGAAACAAATAAAAAGAATCCACAGTTCTGGAACAGTGTGTTTCTCTCTGAGGTGCCCTGGTGATGTCCCAGAGTTGCCTGGGGGCAGGAGAACAGATAAATAAACAAATGGTACCTGACAGAATGTGGTCCACTGGAAAAGGGAATGGCAAGCCACTTCAGTATTCTTGCCTTGAGAACCCCATGAACAGTATGAAAAGGTGAAAAAGATATGACATTGAAAGATGAACTCCCCTGGTTAGTATGTGCCCAATATGCTACTGGAGAAGAGTGGAGAAATAATCCCAGAAAGAATGCACAGATGGAGCTAAAGGGAAAACAACACCCAGTTGTGGATGTGACTGGTAATGGAAGTGACTGGTAATTAAGTCAATGCTATAAAGAGCAATATTGCATAGGAACCTGGAATGTTAGGTCCACGAATCAAGGTAAATTAGAAGTGATCAAACAGGAGATGGCAAGAATGAACATCGATATTTTAGGAATCATGAACTAAAATGGACAGGAATGGGCAAATTTCATCCAGATTACCATTATATCGACTTCTGTGGGCAAGAGTCCCTTACAAGAAATGGAGTAGCCCTCATAGTTGACAAAAGAGTCCAAAATGTAGTACTTGTGTGCAATCTTAAATATGACAGAATGGACAGAAAAAGATGGTGGAGGAGTAGGTGGATGTGGAATACATCTCTCTCCATGAATACATCAGGAATATATCTTCAGACACATAAGTGCATGCAAAACACCAGCTGAGAATGGACAGGAGTACCTGACCAGTGGAAAACAATATATAGAACCATGTAAAACTCGGTAGGATGAAGGAACTACGAGGAAAATCAGGAGTGTTAGTAGGATTGGACCTACCCTTGGTGGGTGGGGGAACTGAAGCAGGAGTCCAATCCCCATATCAGGGCAACTGTCTGAGTCAGGGGAGAAACATTTAAGGCTGAGAGTGAAACAACTGATCAGTGGCAGCATAAATGGCATGAGAATTAGACAGTCCTTGTCACAGCCATACATACCCCCAGGCAGCAATGCTGGTCCCCTAGAAGGTGCAGTGGCTGGGAGCTGGAGTTTAGGGATTGTGGAGCAATCCCAGGGTGAGGGCTGCTGTTGACTGTGGAGAGACAGACTGAGGGAATGGGAGGGAGATCTGGGTAGGAAATGCCAGTGGAGGAAAGCCAGGCAGCCATGGAGCAAGATGACACTGCTGAGTCACATGTAGTGGGTGGAGTCATCACCATAGCCTATCTTTTCCCACACTCCAGCATCCAGTAGAGAAGCTGGCCCATCAAATGCCTGATGCACTGAACTACAGAGTAGGACCCCAGCCAGGGTGCCACTTTAAGTGCCTGATGCATTGAACAACAAAGAATGACCCCAGGCAAAGGAGCCCTCTAAGCTCCTGAATGGGAAGAGCTATGGAGAAAGACTGGCCAAAGAGGCCTTCTGATTGCCAGCTACAAGAGGCTCAGAAAAAGACTCTGATAGGGCCATAACTCCTGCAGCAGAGGCAGTCTGTATCCCCTACACACTTGGTGTTGCCAGGGTCATGGCAAGTCAAGCAGCTGTGCTACCTTCATGCTCAACTCTCACTGGTGGAGAGCTGCCACAGGCAAAAGAAGTCTTGCCTTTATGTGTGCAAGGTCGATTCGGTTCTGTCTAACTCTTTGTGACCCTGTAGACTGTGGCCTACCAGGCTTCTGTCAGGGAGTAGGTTTCTCCAGACAAGAATACTGGAGCCTATTGGCCAGTACTGGTTGTCATACCCTTCTGGAGCACTATATTTCCTGCTGCCCTAGCCGCCAACTCCCCTGAGTACCTGATGCTGCCAGAAGCCCTGAGACCCAAGCAGCTGGATCACTTTCACACCTGGCCCTCACAGGGGCAAACCCAAGACCTCCAGGGCAGCCTCAGGAGCAAACCCCAGTGGATGACCCACATATAAAGGTGGGAAAAAAACCATAACTGAAACTCAGGGGCAGTGTGACTAAGGAAAAAGACCCAAAACTCCCACCAGTTGTACAAGCTACAGATTAAATCCACAAGATCAACTAGGCAGACTTTGTGTCTATGGAATATATAAAAGGCCCCTGAGAGCTCCCACAAAAAAAAAAAATACACTCGTTCTGATAGTTTTGGACATTGGAGGCAAGAGCACACAGGAGTAGGACAAGATTAGAATTTGAGCTGCCCCATAGCAGGTCCAAAGATCAGCATAGTGTTGGAGGGCACCCTTGGGAGGAAAGGTGGACTATGATTCCCAGCAAAGGAAAGGACTCTGAGATCAGTGACTCAAGAAAAATATTTATTATTCTTACTTTTTTTTTTTGACTTGTTCTATAGATTCTTTCAGATTTTTCTCTTTCCCCCTTTATTGTAGTTGTCAATTTTACTGGCACAAAGAAATCCAATTAAGCTTTTGATATTTTTTTTTCTTCCTCAGTCATATTTTTTATTGCTGTTATAAACCTCTGCCTCTACATTGGGCTTCTGCAGTTCTGTGGAGTTTTCACTTTTATTTATTTATTTTTCTTTTCTATTTAATTTTAATTTTTAAAACCTATTATTATTTTTTCTACATTTATTACTTTGTTTGCTTTTCCTACTGTTCTCTTCCCCTTGCAGTTAATCTTTAATGTATATAAACCTTCTTCATCTACCTCTATTTACCTTTGCATATCTAGTCTTTCTTTCTTTTCTTTATTTCCTTTCCTCTCAACATATTTTGTTAGTTTTGTTTTTATTACTTTATTCCCCATTTTGAACCTTGCTTTAGATTTGTTTTCCATTTTGTGCTTTAGTTAGTTTTGTTCTTAATTGGTAAATATACTTTTTGATTGCTTTAGCCCACTGGGTCAATCTACTCTATTTTTGTTGGACTGTTTTGATTTTGCTTATTGGTGCATATGTATATATGTATACTTCATTATTTTAATTTTCCGTTGCCTGGTTTTGTAATTGCCACTTGTCTGGGGTTCATCTTTGATTTCTCCTTTTTGGATATTTGTTTTAATCTCACTTAATGCCATAACAATCCAATGTGGAATCTTGGTTCCCAACCAGATATCAAGGCCTGAGCCTTTGGAGTGGGAGCACTAACTCCAAGACCCTAGACTACAAGAGAACTAACCCTAGGGAGCATCAAAAAGTGAGAACTCACACACAGGAAACCACTTGAATACAAGACATGACATCACCCAACCACCAGTAGCACCGTGTGCAGTATGTTTCATCTAAACAACAAACAAAACAAAAATACAAACCCAATCATCAGTGGATAGGATTACTGCCTCACTCAGCCTTGGCAAACAGAAGAAAAACAAACAAACAAACATAAACTCAGCACAAATCTCACCCTATACTAAGCTTACACAAACCACTGGCCAAACCTTAGGAGGGCAGAAACCAAAAGGAAGAAAGAATTCAACCTTCTTCAAGGAAAGAATTCAACTTTCCTTGAAACCTGGGAAAAGGAGATCTCAAAAACAATAAGTTAAAAAAAAAAATGAAAAGGCAGAGAAATACAATACAAATGAAGAAACAAACTAGAAAGAAAGAAGTCCAAAAAGGTTGGCTTAAAGCTCAACATTCAGAAAACGAACATCATGGCATCTGGTCCCATCACTACATGGGAAATAGATGGAGAAACAGTGGAAACAGTGTCAGACTTTATTTTTCTGGGCTCCAAAATCACTGCAGATGGTGACTGCAGCCATGAAATTAAAAGACGCTTACTCCTTGGAAGGAAAGTTATGACCAACCTAGATAGCATATTCAAAAGCAGAGACATCACTTTGCCAACAAAGGTTTGCCTAGTCAAGGCTATGGTCTTTCCTGTGGTCATGTATGGATGTGAGAGCTGGACTCTGAAGAAGGCTGAGCACCGAAGAATTGATGCTTTTGAACTGTGGTGTTGGAGAAGACTCTTGAGAGTCCCTTGGACTGCAAGGAGATCCAACCGGTCCATTCTGCAGGAGATCAGCCCTGGGATTTCTTTGGAAGGAATGATGCTCAAGCTGAAACTCCAGTATTTTGGCCACCTCATGTGAAGAGTTGACTCATTGGAGAAGACTCTGATGCTGGGAGGGATTGGGAGCAGGAGGAGAAGGGGACGACAGAGGATGAGATGGCTGGATGGCATCACTAACTCAATGGATGTGAGTCTGAGTGACCTCCGAGAGCTGGTGATGGACAGGGAGGCCTGGCCTGCTGCAGTTCATGGGCTAGCAAAGAGTCGGACGTGACTGAGCGACTGATCTGATCTGATCTGATCTGATAGTTTCCTTTGCTGTGCAAAAGCTTTTAAGTTTAATCAAATACGACTTGTTTACTTTTGATTTTATTTCCATTACTCTAGGAGGTGGGTCATAGAGGATCTTGCTTTGATTTATGTCATCATGTGTTCTGCCTATGTTTTGTCTAAGTGTTTTAGTTTCTGGTTTCACATTTATGTCTATCAGATCAGATCAGATTATGTCTATAATACATTTCAAATATATCAGTTTGTATCATGTTAGGAAGTGTTCTAATTTCATTCTTTTACATGTAGCTGTCCAGTTTTTACAGCATTTATTGAAAAGGCTGTCATTTCCTTATTGTATAGTCTTGCCTCCTTTGTCAAAAATAAAGTTCCCATAGGTGCATGGGCTTATTCTGGGCTTCCTATTTTGTTCCGTTGGTCTATATTTCTGTTTTTGTTCCAGTACCATACTGTCTTGATGACTATAGCTTTGTAGTATAACCTGAAGTCAGGAAGCTTGTTTCCTCCAGCTCCATTCTTCCTTCTCAAGACTGCTTTGGCTATTTGGGGTCTTTTGTGTTTCCATATGAATTGTGAAATTTTTTATTCTAGTTCTGTGAATAATGCCATTGGTAATTTGATAGGGATAACACTGAATCTGTAGATTGCATCTGGTATTATAATCATTTTCACAATATTGATTCTTCCTATCCAGGAACATGGAATATCTCTCCATCTCTTTATATCATCTTTGATTTCTTTCATTATTGTCTTATAATTTTCACAGTTCTTTTGTCTCCTAAGTAAGTTTGTTCCTAGATATTTAATTCTTTCTGACGCAATTGTGAATGGGATTGATTCCTTAATTTCTCTTTCTGATTTTTCATTGTTAGCATATAGAAATGCAAGTGGTTTCTGTGTATTGATTTTGTAGCCTGCACCTTTTCTAAATTCACTGATTAACCCTAGTAATTGTCTGATACTATCTTTAGGATTTTCTATATACAGTATCATGTTATGTGCAAACACTGAGACTCTTACTTCTTCTTTTGCAATCTGGATTCCTTCTATTTATTTTTCTTCTTTGATTGCTATAGCTAGGACATCCAGAACTATGTTGAATAATAGTGGTGAAAGTGGACAGCTTGTCTTGTTCCTTAGGAGGATCTTAGGGGGAATGTTTTCAGGTTTTCCACCATTGAGAATAATGTTTGCTGTATGCTTATCATATATCAGATCAGATCAGATCAGTCACTCAGTCGTGTCCGACTCTTTGCGACCCCATAAACTGCAGCACGCCAGGCCTCGCTGTCCATCACCAGCTCTCGGAGGTCACTCAGACTCACATCCATTGAGTTAGTGATGCAATCCAGCCATCTCATCCTCTGTCGTCCCCTTCTCCTCCTGCTCCCAATCCCTCCCAGCATCAGAGTCTTCTCCAATGAGTCAACTCTTCGTATGAGGTGGCCAAAATACTGGAATTTCAGCTTGAGCATCATTCCTTCCAAAGAAATCCCAGGGCTGATCTCCTTCAGAATGAACTGGTTGGATCTCCTTGCAGTCCAAGGGACTCTCAAGAGTCTTCTCCAACACCACAGTTCAAAAGCATCAATTCTTCAGTGCTCAGCCTTCTTCAGAGTCCAGCACTCACATCCATACATGACCACAGGAAAGACCATAGCCTTGACTAGGCGAACCTTTGTTGGCAAAGTGATGTCTCTGCTTTTGAATATGCTATCTAGGTTGGTCATAACTTTCCTTCCAAGGAGTAAGCATCAGCAAGGTGAAAATACAACCCTCAGGATGGGAGAAAATAATAGCAAATGAAACAACTGACAAAGGGTTATTTCCAAAATAGACCAGTATTTCATACAACTCAATGCCAGAAAAACCAAACAACTCAATCAAAAAGTGGCAAAAAGACCTAAATAGACATTTCTCCAAATAAGACATACAGATGGCTAACAACCAAATGAAAAGATGGTCAACATTGCTCTTTATTCAGTTCACTGCAGTTCAGTCTCTCAGTAATGTCCAACTCTTTGCAACCCCATGAATCACAGCATGCCAGGCCTCCCTGTCCATCACCAGCTCCCGGAGGTCACTCAGACTCACATTCATCGAGTCAGTGATGCCATCCAGCCATCTCATCCTCTGTCGTCCCTTTCTCCTCCTGCCCCCATCCCTCCCAGCATCAGAGTCTTCTCCAATGAGTCAACACTTCGCATGAGGTAGCCAAAGTACTGGAGTTTCAGCTTTAGCATTCTTCCTTCCAAAGAAATCCCAGGGCTGATCTCCTGCAGAATGGACTGGTTGGATCTCCTTGCAGCTCAAGGGATTTTCAAGAGTCTTCTCCAACACCACAGTTCAAAAGCATCAATTCTTCAGCGCTCAGCCTTCTTCACAGTCCAACTCTCACATCCATACATGACCACAGGAAAAACCATAGCCTTGACTAGACAAACCTTTGTTGGCAAAGTAATGTCTCTGCTTTAAGATATGCTATCTAGGTTGGTCATAACTTTCCTTCCAAGGAGTAAGCGTCTTTTAATTTCATGGCTGCAGTCACCATCTGCAGTGATTTTGGAACCCCCCAAAATAAAGTCTGACACTGTTTCCACTGTTTCCCCATCTATTTCCCATGAAGTGATGGGACCGGATGCCATGATCTTTGTTTTCTGAATGTTGAGCTTTAAGCCAAATTTCTCACTCTGCTCTTTCACTTTCATCAAGAGGTTTTTTATTTCCTCTTCACTTTCTGCCATAAGAGTGGTGTCATCTGCACATCTGAGGTTACTGCTATTTCTCCCAGCAATCTTGATTCCAGCTTGTGCTTCTTCCAGTCCAGCATTTCTCATGATGTACTCTGCATAGAAGTTAAATAAACAGGGTGACAATATATAGCCTTGATGTACTCCTTTTCCTATTTGGAACCAGTCTGTTGTTTCATGTTCAGTTCTAACTGTTGCTTCCTGACCTGCATACAGATTTCTCAAGGGGCAGATCAGGTGGTCTGGTATTCCCATCTCTCTCAGAATTTTCCAGAGTTTATTGTGATCTACACAGTCAAAGGCTTTGGCATAGTCAATAAAGCAGAAATAGATGTTTGTCTGGAACTCTCCTGCTTTTTCCATGATCCAGTGGATGTTTGCAATTTGACCTCTGATTCATCTTCCTTTTCTAAAACCAGCTTGAAGATCAGGAAGTTCACCATTCACATATTGCTGAAGCCTGGCTTGGAGAATTTTGAGCATTATTTTATTAGCGTGTGAGATGAGTGCAATTGCGTGGTAGTTTGAGCATTATTCGGCATTGCCTTTCTTTGGGATGGGAATGAAAACTGGCCTTTTAGAGTCCTGTGACCACTGCCGACTTTTCCAAATTTGCTGGCATATTGAGTGCAGCACTTTCACAGCATCATCTTTCAGGATTTGAAATAGCTCAACTGGAATTCCATCACTTCCACTAGCTTGGTTCGTAGTGATGCTTTCTAAGGCCCAGTTGACTTCACATTCCAGGATGTCTGGCTCTAGGTCAGTGATTACACCATCGTGATTATCTGGGTTATGAAAATCTTTTTTGTACAGTTCTTCTGTGTATTCTTGCCATCTCTTCGTAATATCTTCTGCTTCTTTTAGGTCCATATAATTTCTGTCCTTTATCGAGCCCATCTTTGCATGAAATGTTCCCTTGGTATCTCCAATTTTCTTGAAGAGATCTCTAGTCTTTCCCATTCTGTTGTTTTCCTGTATTTCTTTGCATTGATTGCTCAAGAATGCTTTCTTTTCTCTTCTTGCTATTCTTTGGAACTCTGCATTCAGATGCTTATATTTTTCCTTTTCTCCTTTGCTTTTTGCTTCTCTTCTTTTCACAGCTGTTTGTAAGGCCTCCCCAGACAGCCATTTTGCTTTTTTGCATTTCTTTTCCATGGGGATGGTCTTGATACCTGTCTCCTATACAATTTCACGGACCTCATTCCATAGTTCATCAGGCACTCTATATATCATATCTAGGCCGTTTAATCTATTTCTCACTTCCACTGTGTAATCATAAGGGATTTGATTTAGGTCATACCTGAGTGATCTAGTGGTTTTCCCTACTTTCTTGAATTTAAGTCTGAATTTATCAATAAGGAGTTCATGATCCGAGTCACAGTCAGCTCCTCGTCTTGTTTTTGCTGACTGTATAGAGCTTCTCCATCTTTGGCTGCAAAGAATATAATCTATTTTATTTCAGTTTTGACCATCTGGTGATGTCCATGTATAAAGTCTTCTCTTGTGTTGTTGGAAGAGGGTGTTTGTTATGACCATTGCATTTTTTTGGCAAAATTCTATTAGTCTAGAAATGCAAATTAAAACTACAATGAGATATCACCCCACACCCATCAGAATGTCATCATTAAAGAGTCTACAAACAATAAATGCTGGAGAGCGTGTGGAGCAAAAGGAACACTCTTGCACTGTTGGTGGGAATGTAAAGTGATACAACCACTATGGAAGACAGTATGGAGATTCTTTTAAAAAATGAGAAATAAAACCCTATATGACCCAGTAATCCCACTCTTAGGCATATACTCTGAGGAAACCAAAATTGAAAGAGACATATATATTCCATTGTTAATTGCAGCACTATTTTACAATAGGTAGAACATGGAAGCAACCTAGATGTCCATTGATAAATTAATGGATAAAAAGTTGTGGTAAATATCCAATGGAATATTACTCAGCCATAAAAAGGAACACATTTAAGTCAGTTCTAATGAGGTGGATGAACCTAGAACCTATTGTACAGAGTGATGTATGTGAGAAAGAGAAAGATAAATGTTGTGTTCTAATGCATATATGGCAACACATTCCAGTACTCTTGCCTGGAAAATCCCATGGACAGAGGAGCCTCGTGGGCTGCAGGCCATGGGGTCGCTAAGAGTTGGATATGACTGAGTGACTTCACTTTCACTTTTCACTTTCATGCATTGGAGAACGAAATGGCAACCCACTCCAATGTTCTTGCCTGGAGAATCCCAGGGACGGGGGAGCCTGGTGGGCTACCGTCTATGGGATCGCACAGAGTTGGACACGCCTGAAATGACTTAGCAGCAGTAGCAGCAATGCATATATACAGAATATAGAAAAATGGTACTGAAGAATTTATTTACAGGGCAACAATGGACAAGCAAACATAGAGAACAGACTTATGGACATGGGGAGCGGGATGAGAGCATGTGATGTATGGAAAAATTAACACGGAAAATTACATTACCATATGTAAGTATATACACAATGGGAATTTTCTGTATGAATCAGGAATCTCAAACAGGGGTTGGTATCAACCTAGAGTGGTGGGGTGGGGAAGGGGATGGGAGGGAGGCTCTAAAGGATGGAAATATATGTATACCTATGGCTGATTCATGTTGAGATTTGCCTGAAAACAGCAAAATTCTGTAAAGCAATTATCCTTCAATAAAAAAATAATTAAGAAAAATATAGCTGAATTAAAAAAAAAAAATTGCAGGATGATCTCTGTTCATTAAAAAGGCAAACCATTCAATATCACAGTAATCTAAATCTATGTCCAAACCAATAATGCTGAAGAAGCTGAAGTTCAATGGCTCTATTAAGACCTACAAGATCTTCTAGAACTAATACTAAAAAAGATATCCTTTTCATCATAGGGAACTAGAATGATCAGGCAGGAAGTTAAGAGAAATCTGGAGTAACAGGCAAATTTGACATTGGATTACAATATAAAACAGGGCAAAGGCTAACAAAGTTTTACAAAGAGAACACACTGGTCATAGTAAACACCTTCTTCTAACAACACAAGAGAAGACTCTACACATGGACATCACCAGAGGTCAATACTGAAATCAGATTGATTCTATTATTTGCAACCAAAGATGGAGAAGCTCTGTACAGTCAGAAAAAGCAAGATTGGGGCCGGACTGTGGATCAGATCATGAACTCCTTTTGCCAAATTCAGACTTAAATTGAAGAAAGAAGGGAAAACCACTAGACCATTCAAGTGTGACCTAAATCAAATCCCTTACAATTGTACAGTGAAAGTGACAAATAGATTCAAGGGATTAGATCTGATAGACATGTGCCTGAAGAACTATGGATGGAGGTTTGTGAAACTGTGCAAGAGACAGTGATCAAGACCATCCCCAAGAAAAAGAAATGCAAAAAGGCAAACTGGTTGTTTGAGGAGATCTTACAAATAGCTGAGAAAAGAGGAGAAGCACAATAAAAGGAGAAAAGGAAAGATATACCCATTTGGATGCAGAGTTCCAGATAATTGCAAGGAAGGATAGGAAAGCCTTCCTCAGTGATCAGTGCAAAGAAATAGAAGAAAACAATAGAATGGGAAAGACGAGAGACATCTTCAAGAAAATTAGAGATGCCAAGGGAACTTTTCATACAAAGATGGGCTCAATAAAGGACAGAAATTGTATGGACCTAGGGAAGGCAATGGCACCCCACCCCAGTACTTTTGCCTGGAAAATCCCATGGACGGAGGAGCCTGGTAGGCTCCAGTCCATGGGGTCGCTAAGAGTCGGACACGACTGAGTGACTTCACTTTCACTTTTCACTTTCATGCATTGGAGAAGGAAATGGCAACCCACTCCAGTATTCTTACCTGGAGAATCCCAGGGCCAGGGGAGCCTGGTGAGCTTCCATCTATGGGGTCCCACAGAGTCGGACACGACTGAAGCGACTTAGCAGCAGTAGCAGCAGCAGCAGCAGCAGAAGCAGTGGAGAAGGCAATGTACGCCAGTACTCTTGACTGGGGAATCCCATGGACAGAGGAGCCTGGAAGGCTGCAGTCCATGGGGTTGCTAAGGGTCGGACATGACTGAGCAACTTTACTTTCATTTTAACTTTCATGCATTGGAGAAGGAAATGGCAACCTGCTCCAGTGTTCTTGCCTGGAGAATCCCAGGGACGGGGGAGCCTGGTGGGCTGCCGTCTATGGGGTTGCACAGAGTCGGACACGACTGAAGCAACTTAGCAGCAACAGCAACAGAAGCAGAGGATATTAAGAAGAGGTGGCAAGAATACACGAAGAACTGTATAAAAATGAGCTTCATGACCCAGATAACTACGGTGATGTGATCACTCACTTACAGCCAGACATCCTGAAATGTGAAGTCAGCGGGGATTAGGAAACATCACCACAAACAAGTTAGTGGAAGTGATGAAATTCCAGTTAAGCTATTTCAAATCCTAAAAGATGATGTTCTGAATGTGCTGCACTCAATATGTCAGCAAATTTGGAAAACTCAGCAGTGGCCACAGGACTGGAAGAGGTCAGTTTTCATTCCAATCCCAAAAAAGGGCAATATCAAAGAAAGTCAAACTACCACACAATTGCACTCATCTTACTTGCTAGCAAAATAATGCTAAAAATTCTCCAAGACAGGCTTCAACAGCATGCAAACTATGAACTTCCCGATGTTCAAGCTGGTTTTAGAAAAGGCAGAGGAACCAGAGATCAAATTGCCAACTTCTGTTGGATCAGAGAAAAAGCAAGTGAATTCCAGAAAAACATCTGCTTCTGCTTTGTTGACTATACCAAAGCCTTTTACTGTATACATCACAACAAACTGTGGAAAGTTCTTCAACAGATAGGAATACCAGAATACCTTACCTTCCTCCTGAGAAATCTTTATGCAACAGATAGAACTGGACATGGAACAATGGGCTGGTTAAAAATGTGGAAAGGAGTATGTCAAGGTGGTATATTGTCACCCTGCTTATTTAACTCATATGCAGAGTTCAGTTCAATTCAGTTCAGTCACTCAGTCGTGTCCGACTCTTTGTGACCCCATGAATCACAGCACACCAAGCCTCCCTGTCCATCACCAACTCCAGTTTTCATTCCAATCCCAAAGAAAGGCAATGCCAAAGAATGCTCAAACTACCACACAATTGCACTCATCTCACATGCTAATAAAGTAATGCTCAAAATTCTCCAAGCCATGCTTCAGCAATATGTGAACAGTGAACTTCTTGATGTTCAAGCTGGTTTTAGACAAAGCAGAGGAACTAGAGATCAAATTGCCAACATCCGCTCGATCATGGAAAAAGCAAGAGAGTTCCAGAAAAACATCTATTTCTGCTTTATTAACTATGCCAAATCTTTTTACTGCGTGGATCACAATATGCAGAGTACAGCATGCGAAATGCCAGGCTCGATGAAGCATGAACTGGAATTAAGATAGCTGAGGAAAATATCAATAACCTCAGATACACAGATGATACCACCCTCATGGAAGAAAGAGAAGAGGTATTGAAGAGCCTCTCAATGAAAGTGAAAGAGAAGAGTGAAGAAGCTGGCTTAAAAATCAACATTCAGAAAACTAATATCATGGCATCCAGCCTCATCACTTCATGGCAAACAGATGGAGAAACAATGTAAACAGTGACAGACTTGAGTTTGTTGGGCTCCAAAATCAATGAAGATGGTGATTGCAGCCATGAAATGAAAGGATACTTGCTCTTTGGAAGAAAAGCTATGACCAACCTATACAGCATATTAAAAAGTAAAGATTTCACTTTGCCAACAAAGGCCCATCTTGTCAAAGTGATGGTTTTTCCAGTAGTCATAAATGGATATGAGCTTTGGACTATACAGCAAGCTGAGTGCCAAAGAATTGATACTTTTGAACTGTGGTTTTGGAGAAGACTCTTGAGAGTCACTTGAACTGCAAGAAGATCAAACCACTCAATCCTAAAGGAAATCTGTCCTGAATATTCATTGGATGGACTGATGCTGAAGCTGAAACTCCAATACTTTGGCCACCTGATGCAAAGAACTCATCGGAAAAAACTCATTGACTCATTGGAAAAGACCCTGATGCTTGGAAAGATTGAAGGCAGGAGGAAAAGGGGACGACAGAGGATGAGATGGTTGGATGGCATCACGGAGTCGATGGACATAAATTTGAGCAAGCTTTGGCAGTTGGTGATGGACAGGAAAGTCTGGCATGTTTCAGTCCACAGGGTCATAAAGAATTGGACATGACTAAGCAACTGAACTGAACTGCACGGTGGGCTAGTGGTTCCTCATTTGGGCTTCCCAAGTGGTGCTAGTGGTAATGAACCTACTTTCCAATGCTGGAGACTTGAGATATAATGGTTTAATGTCTGGGTCACAAAGCTCCCCTTGAAGAAGCCATAGCAGCACACTTCAGTATTCTTTCCTGGAGAATCCACTGAACAGAGAAGCCTAGCAGTCTACAGTCCAAAGAGTCTCAAAGAGTCAGACATGACTGAAGCCACTTAGTATGCATTCATGTTCCTCATTTACTTAATTTTGAAAGTCTTATTGAATATTTTGATGAAAGATTTAGTCAGGGAAAATAATGTGAAAAACATAAATTTAAGGAATGAGATGTGGACAGAATGTGAATCAGGCAATCAGTAGATTTAGGAAGAAAACACAATGATAGTGAAGGGGGAAAATTTTCTTGCATCCAAATTTTCCTGGACTCAGGCTGATAGGTACTCATCACCCTATGAGAGGAGGGAAGCAATACCAAACCTAAGAGTACAGAGTGACAGTTCTGCCATTACTTCTCAAACTCCTCCTAGCAATGTATTTTTCACTGTATTTATCTATAGCTTAATTTACTGGTATAGCATAGAGGCCAAATTTTCAATGCTATCATCAAAACAAAACTAGGTTACAATCCCTGAACTAGGACCACAAAGCTCTCCTGCACTTAGTATACACTGTACAAAGATCCCAACCAAGGGCACAATTAGGAGGTAAAATGCAGTTGGGACTCAGCTCAGCAAGCCTTACTCTGGGGCTCAGGAATGAGTCTTCATGGAGGAAGAAGTATCCTTTTCGCACTTACACAAAGGTGTATCATATGAGTTAGTGATCACCCTGCCCTGTGCAACAGCAATCCCCCAACCCCCCCACACATAGTAATGTAACATCCTGTAAATTTACAATCTTATTCCTTGTCATGTTATAGCATAAGCATAATGATTTTTATTCTTATTTCCATATTAGTACTATTCCTAATATATCATATATAATCTTTAAATAATTTTGGGTTGTTATTGAATGAATCTTCCATGTGGTAAATTTAGTTCACATAATTCTCAATATAGAACTTTAAAAATGTATATATGCTTATGGACTTCATGATTTTTTATGCTAAACAGCAAGATATTTGATGCACTATATGAATTAGATAAATCAAAAAAGTGTATTTAATTCACACTGAATCCCAGTTTAAAATTAGATTGTTTTCTATTATGTACTGCTTGTCTGAATTTTTTAAACACTGTGTGTTCTCCAGTGGTATAGAATAGTAAAACATAAAAGTCACAGGAAAGTGATTTAGTCAAATCATGTGTTTGACTAAGAGACCCTAGACTGGAGAGGAATGAGGAAGTTTCTATTAGGTGGTGGATTTCATGTCCACTTTTAATCAATGTATTTCCTTTAAAGTTACACCACTCTTTGATCTAGGTATTTAGTTCTAAAGATGAGGTAACTGAGTATGAAAGAACTTAAACAACTTAGTAAAAGTTACTCATAAGTGCCAGAACTGGAAAGTCCAGTTCATATGAGACTATTTTTCCAGTTAATATTTTACTTACACTGATGATGCTTTCACAGTGATGAAGTATTTTGTTTACTTGAAAATTTCAGCTAATTATCTCAATGGTTTTCCACACAATAAAAAATGACCAATCTGAGTGATGGTATTTTTCCTAAATTAAATGGCAACCCACTCCAGTATTCTTGCCTGAAAAATCCCATAGAATGAGGAGCCTGATTGGCTACAATCCAATGTCGCAAAGAGTCAGTATAACTGAGCATGCTTTTCCTCTATTAGGTGATTTTTTTTTTTTTTTTCATTTAACTGAATGCATTGTTTTGCATGGTCCAGAGCCAGTCTCCAATATCCCATTATTCCATGTGCGTGAAGTAAAATACCAAGACACATCTGAAAATAGACCAAAAACAATTATTATCAGTCCTCACAAAGTATTTTATATGTCTTTTAATAAAAATGGTCATCTTTTCCTAGCTTTTGTTCA
The DNA here is from genome assembly GCA_935064755.1 of Tragelaphus eurycerus. NCBI lineage: Eukaryota > Metazoa > Chordata > Mammalia > Artiodactyla > Bovidae > Tragelaphus > Tragelaphus eurycerus. The sequence goes on along the minus strand of CAKXYN010000168.1, from coordinate 965,933 downwards.
TGCAGGATACCTGAGTTTTAATTATTTAAAAATGCCGGTCTCCTTCAAACTCTTTTCCTCTATTGTTATTTCTCTTGGCTAAGTTCTTTTTTTTTATTTTTTAATTCTACTCTGTAATTCTAATATACATAATATACACTTTTCCAAAAATACTATTAATATTAAATCATGCATGGAGTATATATTTAAAAAAACAAAATATATTAAAACAAGCCAAATGACAAATAAGTTACATATACATATATAAATAAATAAATATATATATACATGTTTTATAAGACAAAGAAATAAAACAAAGAATTTCGATTTCTCTTCATAAATATATGTGAAAAATTATATGTGTATGTGTATGTTTTCTTTTTGTTTCAATTAAATAAGAATTAAATTGCAGCTGTGCCTAGAGGTTAGAATTGTTCTTCAAAGACAATAAATAGAAATGATGACTATTTGCACAATACTCAAATATCAAATGAGGTCCTAATCAAGTAGCTTAAGTATGAATAAATCTTGATTTCATGCAGAACTGGTAAAATAAGTTTAATAATTCAATTAAATCTCACACTACTCCAATCATCTGTCAGGTGTTTCAAACTTATTTCTGCAAATACAAACAACTTTATGAAGCAATCTTAGTCATTCATTTCAATGGTGTTTAGCACGTTTGTGGAAAAAAGGTACTATGTTCTGCTATTCTTTTTTAAAAGATGACTATTTCTAGACATAGATTTAGTCATATATATATATATACACACACACACACATACACACACACATAGATATCATGTATTTCAAATAATGTTACAATGAACATAGGGGAGAATATATCATTTCTAATTAGTGTCTTTCTTTTCTTAGGGTAAACTATCCATAAGAGGAATTGCTGGGTCATATGGTAGTTTAATTTTTAAATTTTTGAGGAACCTCTATACTATTTTCCATAGTGGCTGTACCAATTTATACACCAACAAAAGTGCATGATGGTACCCTCTTTTCCATATCCTTGCTGACACGTGTTATTTGTTGTATTTTTTGATGACATACAATCTGAGAGGTATCAGGTGATCTTTCACTTTGGTTTTGATTCACAGAGCCACATTAACTTAGTGATATGAAGCATCTCTCCATGTGTCTGTTGGCCATCTGTATGTTTTCATTCAAAAATGTTTATTTGGGTCCTCTGTATATTTTTTAAAAATTGTTTATTTTGACATTGAGTTGTAAGAGATCTTTCCATACTTTGAATATTAAAAGCACAGCTCAGTGCTCTGTGATGACCATAGACAAGTGGAAAGGGGGATAAGGAAGTAGGCCCAAGAGGAAAAGGATATATGTATACATATAGCTGCTTCACTTCATTGCATAGATTAAGAAGAGTTGGCAAGAATACACAGAAGAACTATACAGAAAAAGATCTTAGTGCCCCAGATAACCATGATGGATCACACATGATGGTGTGATCACTCATTTAGAGCCAGACAACTTAGTGTGCGAAGTCAAGTGGGCCTCAGGAAGCATCACTATGAACAAAGCTGGTGGAGGTGATGGAATTCCAGCTGAGCTTTTTCATATCCTAAAAGATGATGCTGTGAAAGTGCTGCATTCAGTATGCCAGAAAACTTGGAATACTCAGCAGTGGCCATAGGACTGGTAAAGGTCAGTTTTCATTCCAATCCCAAAGAAAAGCAGTGCCAAAGAAGGTTCAAACTACTGCACAATCACCTTCATTTCACATGCTAGGAAAATAATGCTCAAATTCTCCAAACGAGGCTTCAAAATACGTGAACTGAGAATTTCCAGATGTTCAACCTAGATTTAGAAAGGGCAGAGGAACCAGAGATCAAATTGCCAATATCCATTCGATCAAAGAAAAAGCAAGAGAATTTCAGAAAAACATCTGCTTCATTGACTATGCTAAAGCCTTTGACTGTGTGGATCACAACAAACTGTGGAAAGTTCTTAGAGAGATGAGAATACCAGAACACCTTACCAGCCTCTTGTGAAATATGTACACAAGTCCAGAAGCAACAGTTAGAACCAGATATGAAACAACAAACTGGTTCCAAGGTGGGAAAGGAATTCGTCAAGACTGTACATTGTCACCCTGTTTATTTAACTTATATGCAGAGTCTAGTTCAGTTCAGTTGCTCAGTCGTTACCAACTCGTTGAGACCCCATGGACTGCAGCAGGCTAGGCTTCCCTTCCATCACCAAGTCCCAGAGCTTGCTCAACTCATGTCCATCGAGTCTGTGATGTCATCCGAACATCTCATCCTCTGCTGTCTCCCTCTCCTCCTGCCTTCAATCTTTCCCAGCATCAGGGTCTTTCTTCTTCTTCTTCAAAATTAATTTATTCATTTTAATTGAAGGGTAATTACTTTACAATATTGTGATGGTTTTTGCCATACATTGACATGAATCAGCCACAGGTGTACATGTGTCCCTCCATCCCAAAACCCACTCCCATCACTCTCCCCATCCCATTCCTCTGGGTTGTCTCAGAGCATTGGCTTTGAGTACCGTGTTTCATACATCAAACTTGAACTGGTCATCTATTTCACACATGGTAATATACATGTTTCAATGATATTCTCTCAAATCATCCAACCCTCACCTTCTCCCAGAGTCCAAAAGTCTGTTCTTTACATCTGTGTCTCTTTTGCTGTCTTGCATATAGGGTTATTGTTACCTTCTATCTAAATTCCATATGTATGCTTTAAGATATTGTATTGGTGTTTTTCTTTCTGACTTACTTCACTCTGTATAATAGGCTTCAGTTTCATCCACCTCATGAGAACTGACTCAAATTCATTATTTTTTATAGCTAATATTCCATTGTGTATATATACCACAACTTCCATATCCATTCAACTGCTGATGAACTTCTAGGTTGCTTCCATCTCCTAGCTATTATAAACAGTGCTTCAGTGAACATTGGGGTACATGTATCTTTTTCAATTCTGGTTTCCTTGGTGTATACCCAGCAGTGGGATTGATTGCTGTGTCATATGGAAGTTCTATTTTCAGTTTTTTAAGGAATATCCACACTGTTCTCCATAGTGGCTGTACTAGTTTGCATTCCCACCAATACTGTAAGAGGGTTCCCTTTTTTCCACACCTTCTCCAGCATTTATTGTTTGTAGACTTTTTAAAATATAAATTTATTGATTTTAATTGGAGGCTAATTACTTTAAAATATTGTATTTGTTTTGTCATACATCAACATGAATCTGCCATGGGTGTACACGTGTTCCTCATCCTCAACCTCCCTCCCACCTCCCTCTGTTTGTAGACTTTTTGATAGCAGTCATTCTGACCTGCATGACATGGTACCTCATTGTGGTTTTGATTTGCATTTCTCTGATAATGAGTAATGTTGAGCATCTTTTCATGTGTTTGTTAGCCATCTGTTTGTCTTCTTTGGAGAAATGTCTGTATAGTTCTTTGGCTCATATTTTGATGGGTCATTTATTTTTCTGGAATTGAGCTGCTTGTATATTTTGGAGATTAATTCTTTGTCAGTTGTTTCATTTGCTATTATTTTCTCTCATTCTGGAGGCTGCTTTCACTTTGTTTATAGTTTCCTTCACTGTGCAAAAGCTTTTAAGTTTTGTTAGGTTCCTTTTGTTTATTTTTGTTTTTATTTCCATTACTCTCTGAGGTGGGTCATAGTTTTATAGTTTCTAGTCTCATATTTAGATCTTTGATCCATTTTGAGTTTAATTTTGTATATGGTGTGAGATAGTGTTCTAGTTTCATTCCTTTACAGATGGTTGACCAGTTTTCCCAGTACCACTTGCTAAAATCTTTGCATCAGATGGCCAAATTATTGGAGCTTCAGTTTCAGTATCAGTCCTTCCAATGAATATTCAGGACTGATTTCCTTTAGAATTGACTTGAGAATTGAGAATACATCATGTGAAATGCCAGGCTGGATTAGAATATACAGAGTACATCATGCAAAATGCCTAGCTGAATGAAGAACAGGCTGGAATCAAGACTGTCAGGAGTAATATCAATAACGTCAGATATGCAGGTGATACCACCCTTATGGCAGAAAGCAAAGAGGAACTAAAAGTTTCTTTATGAAGGTGAAAGAAGAGACTGAAAAAGCTGGCTTAAAACTCAGCATTCAAAAAACTGACATCATGGCATCTGGCTCCATCACTTCATGGCAAACAGATGGGGAAGCAATGGAAACAGTGACAGATTTTATTTTCTTGGCCTCCAAAATCACTGCAGATAATGACTGCAGCCACAAATTAAAAGATACTTGCTCCTTGGAAGAAAAGATTTGACAAACCTAGAGAGAGTATTAAAAAGCAGACACATTACATTGCCAACAAAGGTCCATATAGACAAAGCTATGGTTTTTGCAGTAGTCATGTATGATGTGAGAGTTAGTTGGACCTTAAAGAAGGCTGAGCACTAAAGAACTGATGCTTTTAAACTGTGGTGTTGGAGAAGACGCTTGAGAGTCCCTTGGACTGCAAGGAGATCAAACCAGTCAATCCTAAAGGAAATAAATCCTGAATATTCACTGAAAGGACTGATGCTGAAACTGAAGCTCTAATACTTTGGCCACCTGATGAGAAGAGCCCATTCATTAGAAAAGAACCTGATGCTGGGAAAGATTGAAGGCAGGAGAGTAAGGGGATGACAGAGGATGAGATGGTTGGATGGCATCACTGACTCAATGGAAATAAGCTTGAGCAAGCTCTGGGAGATGGTGACAGACAGGGAAGTCTGGCATGCTGCAGTCCATGGGGTCACAAGGAGTCAGACAAGACTGAGCAACTGAACAACAACAAGAACACAACATTGTACAGTGATTATATTCCAAAAAATAAAAAATAAAATCAGTGACCTGTACAAAGGAAAAACAACAAACTCCTTATCAGATATATCATTTGAAAATACCTTCTCCCATTCAGTTGATTGCCTTTTCATCTTGTCAAAGGTTTGCTTCAATATGCAAGAATTTTCTAGCCTGATGCAGCTCCATTTGTGTATTTTTGTTTCTCAGGTGGCTTAGTGTTAAACAGGAGACACAGATTCGATCCCTGGGTCAGGAAGATCCCCTGGAGGAAGAAATGGCAATCCACTGCAGTATTCTTGCCTGAGAATTCCCATGGATGTAGGAGCCTGGCAAGCTACAGTCCATGGGGCCATAAGGAGTCAAACATTACTGAGCCACTGAGCATAGCACAAAAAAGCAAATAAAATTAAATAAAACTAAGCAACATCAAAGTAATAGGAGAACCCCACAGAATATGATTTTAAAGATAAAAACATTGTGCAGTTCAGTTGGACCAGAGTTTTATATGCTTATGTGATAAGCAATAGAGCTAGGGTTGGAAACAGTTGTTCAGAACTTAAATGTTAGATGTTATCATGTAGAGGGATATGCAGATGGTCAGGAATTTGGTATGCAGAGGGCTCAGCAATTCATTTAACTATGACTGGCAGACTTGTGAGAAGGGAGACTTAGATAGGAAGAGCCTATAAAGAAGTATAATTTGGAAGATATGCCAGGAATTCAGGATAAACTTAACAACCTAATAAAAGTCTGTACTGAGCAACAAAAGTGAGAATAGAATGGGGAAGAAAATAAACATGAAAAAGCATAAAATATATATGAATTGTGTGTGTGTGTGTGTGTGTGTGTGTGTGTGTGTGTGTGTGTGTGTGTGTGGGAGTAAGGGTAAAAAAGGATACACTTTGAATCTAAGTATGAAAACCTTAAATTGGATAATGGATAAATGGTGATGTCATTTCAAGATGACATAGGGAGTCCAGACTGAACACTCACAAAAACCTCATATAATTTTAGGGCTAGGAGAAAGATGAGAACTCAATTAGGATACTTATTTATCTCACATATGAAAAAAAATGAGACTCAGAGAAATGGTTTGACTAAATTCTAAGACTATTAGAAATTTGGAAACATGTCGATCTTGAGGGTTCAGTGAAGGGGCAGTGGAGACACCCTATAAGGCAGTAGGATACAGCTGATGACAGCAATAACATTAAAGTTTACCATGAGGGCAAAATGATCACCTTGCCACAGTAATAACTTTGAAAGAGACCTACAGAAGAACAACTGTTACTAAAGTGCCAGGAGTTGCAAGAATATTATATTATAATTTTAGAAAAACTAATTTTTTTATGACACCTCCAGATTACACATTGTAAAGAAAACTGGGAAAATAAAACAATTTTAAACCTCAGAAATATTTCCTGCTGTTCTGTTACACTAAGATTAATTGCAAGTCACACAAGTTAAACAGTATAGAATCTTTTACAGAACACATGGAAGGTTTCACATGCCCTAAAATAAAAGGCTATAAATGTGACATAATACACTCTGCTGGAACAATTTCTGAATATTTCTATCATAAAGTAATTTTCTCCTACTTCAGCTTCCCTAGCAAACTGACAAGATAAAATTGGTTTCTTAAGCCATCATTTCAAGGGATGATATAATTATCTCATTTTAAAATTCAAAAAATATAAAGAAGTGATGCTGTTAGTAGCTTTCATGTTTCAGAAAAGTTTCAGTAAATTTGCATACTACAATTAAGAAATTGCTAAAAGGGGTAAATGGAATGAATTTATAAATAGTAAAATTTGTCTCCAATCAAATAGTTTTAATCTTTATAGTTATATTTTTGAGAATAACATGTGTCATTTCTCATAAATATTATGTTTTTAATAAACATAACCATTATATAAAATTAGGTGTTACTTAATTTCCATCTATTCATAAAATATTTCATATAATTCCAATATATATAATGACAAAAATGTTGATATACTTAGAACCTATAACTCTCAATTTTAAAATTTCTGCTACTAATATTGATAGAAACAAAAATATGAACATGAAAAATAAAAATTTCAAAAATTTTATTTTGGAAATATTCATGTCACTGTTAGTGATGCTGCTTTGCATAAACTTTCAGCATTACAGGTAGATGAACGTATATGGATGTATCCACATATGTATCTGTTGCACAGAAACAACCAATTGTTTTTCCAAGCGTATCTGAATATTGAATCATCTAAGAATGGAGAAAGAGAGGATGAAGAAGAAGAGGAAGAAAAAGGAGACTAAGAGGAAAGAATAAAGTGAGGAAGGAAGGGAGAGGGAAAAAAAGGAAGGAAGAAAGAAGTCACAAAATCTGGTTACTTTACCTGTTGTAACCAAAGAGGATAAAGGTCATTCAATACTCAACCTGCGTTTTTGAACATTCTAAAAGCTTCACCTCTGCCCATATTCTATGCTTATAATTAGAACTATGACTCAAACATAATGGACACTAAAAAAGGAAAACAGGTTTAGGAAATGAATATGTGCATTGACTCTGTAGCAGAACCTTGATTATCCAGATTAATACCTTTTATACACCCTTTGGGTATGGCCTTTCTCTTCCATGTAGCTAATCCATATTGATATGCCTTAGGCTTTGATCAAGGCTAGCTATGAAGAAGAATCCCAGGGACAGGGGAGCCTGGTGGGCTGCCATCTATGGGGTCGCACAGAGTTGGACACGACTGGAGTGACTCAGAAGCAGCTATGAAGAAATTCTGCTATTATTATCTGTTAAATTGATCATATCAAGAATATTTACTTTTTATTAAACAAGAAAAACATTTCTGATTTAAATAGTAATGTATATGGAGTGACAAAAGATAGAATCCAGTGAACTTTTCCATATACTATTAAATTGACACCTACCATTCTGCCCTTTGAGAAGGTCAGTTAAGTCATTAAAAACTATATTATACGGTTGTTCCCATGTACCACAGAAAGAATATAATATGTACTTGCTTGAAATCATAATATAAAATGAACAAAAATAATCATATTGCATAGTGTTCAACAGCTTTTATTTAGAAAAAGCCATGTATGAGTGCTTCAATTTTTTTTTTTTTTAGTTCTTTAGAACTGTTTACAGTTTTTTAAGCTTTAGATTTATGTTAATTTATTTACTTAAGCTGTAAAGTCATTTTTCCTAAACTTATTTTTCATTGTTGATTGCTCTTTTCTGTTCGTTATAACTTGTATTCATCTAGATAAAATCATAAAACTGGCACACTTTTAGTACAGTTGTCAGATCCATCAAAGACTGTTATTAAAATAGATTGATTCTAAAAGCAACTCCCCTTTGAGAACATTTTAGATTAACATTCTCTAGAAAAATTAAAAAAAAATTATAACTATAAAATCTGATCTGATCTGATCTGATAACTATAAAATATGATGACCAGTGGAACTGTTATGTATCATATCAAGTAACACTGTTTAGTTAAGATGTTAAGATCTTAAGTTAAGATCTTTAGTTAAGATCTTAAGATGGTTTGAATATTTTAAAATTTCACATTGCAAACATATATCATACCATACAGAATAAGATATAATACTTACTAGATATTTGTACTCTCATAGACAAATAGAAATTCCAAGTAAAACTATTAAGGGGAAAAACTATGTTCCTTCGTACTATATCTGTCTTATTTGAAGTTTAATAATAATAATAGCAGTAGACTATGTCCCATTTCCCAAGGCTAAGGAGAAAATTTAAATTGTATTCTTTTGGTATCTGGAACATAACAGTAACAAAAGAATACTCAACAGTAAAAAAGTACTTGCTCATGATCTAGGGAAAATAAGAATACTTTCTCCAATTTTTACATGAGATTTAAGTTTGATTGGATATTGAGAATTTATTCTGTGAACAATTTTTATAATATTTCTAGTTTTTATATTTAATGAAACTTTTGGTTTTCTGTATAAAAATTATAAATATTATGTATATGGGATAGTTTGCATCTAATATCAACACCTCATTAAAATTAAAGAAATTTTTAAATATTACATTCACAAATACTATGTGTTACTGAAATATGGTCTGCTTATTTGAAAATTTTGCTACTTGCCAATGCCATTCCTTCTAAGCCTTGTAAACCATCAAATAGTCTTCTGCATAAATAAATGATTTCTTTAAGAAAATGAGGTCGCTAAGAGTTGGACACGACTGAGCGACTTCACTTTGACGCATTGGAGAAGGAAATGGCAACCCACTCCAGTGTTCTTGCCTGGAGAATCCTAGGGACGGGGGAGCCTGGTGGGCTGCCATCTATGGGGTTGCACAGAGTCGGACATGGCTGAAATGACTTAACAACAACAGCATGTGCCATACCATGTAAAGAACACAAACCAAAATAGTTGTAGGCAATTGGTTCAATAGGAGCATTTTCCTTTTCTATTTTTCATTTCTGTAATATACTTGGTGTTCTCTGAACAACTACAGATGACTCTTTGAAAAGAAGGTTTCATAGTCCATAGTTAACTCATTTTTTCATGCCATTTCAATTTATTTGTCAGTCATTCAAGCATAAGCTGAGATAATTGTAATATACCAAACGTCTTCTATTCTTGTGAGACAAAAATTTGATAAAAATGGCAATGTCTCAGTCCTCAAGTTCTAACTACCTAAAAAAGAAACATTATTATATATATATGGCAATGATATCATAATTATATATTATATAAATATATGATTTCTGTGAATTAAGTTAAATGAAAATATACAATGCATATAATTATATACATATGTACATCATAGATGAAATTGAAATACTGATTACCTCTATTGGGAAAGGTCACAAAAGGTTTCAGAAAAGATAGTAAAACTCAGCAGGATATTATATTTCAAATATGGGCTATCTAGTCCTCAAGATAACAAAATAATTTAAAAATAGAAGCATTTCAGTATCTCTAAGGTATCTCATCACCTGTGGATAGTAGTTATAGATGACTCTGAATGTTCAGACTAAAGCAAAATCATGAAGCACAATTTAGAACATGCTAACAACCTGAAAGCTGAGGAAGGGTCCTGAGCAATTGACTCATATAGCCATGTTTCATTTGAGAAAGCTGTTTTAAAGTTTAAATAGAGAGGATGAATTGTAGAGAAGTGATATAATTGTTATTCTACTTGTAATAACCCACTTCTAAATTTCCTTTTTTTGTGTGACAATTATCACTTTCTCATGTGTGCTATAATTTATTCATTATTTCTATTGATTTCAAGCCCTCAAGTGTGAGTTATAAGGAGGTTGGGATCCGTACATACTTTGCTGATGTTTTGCAGGTACCTCGAAAGTAGTTGGCCTAGTATGGGCCATTGTTTAGTCCTTCCTCTATAAATAAAATGTATGAATTCTACTAGTTTATAAGTTTTTGATTTATTTTGTAATGACAATTCTTTGAATAATCATAGAATATTTTATCTGTTCTTGGGTTTTCTAAATATGTAAGCAAGTTATCATCAAAGGAGATAATTTTCTCTGATACACAATATTTCTATAAATGATTCTTATTTTTGTCTAACCGCATTCATTAGTATATCCTAAACAATGATAGTCAGTATCCTTGTAATTTTCTTGACATTAAAATGTAGTTAACATTCAAAAGTTTTAAATTATGGTGAGGACTATGGAAATTTTCAAGAAAAGCAAGGACATTTCTGTGGAAGGAGGAGAAGGAAATGGCAACGCACTCCAGTGTTCTTGCCTGGAGAATCCCAGGGATGGGGGAGCCTGGTGGGCTTCGGTCTATGGGGTCGTACAGAGTCGGACACGAATGTAGTGACTTAGCGGTAGCAAGATAATAAATTATAATTCATATAGTCTTCTGTTATGTTCTACTTTTCCCCCTCTCTATTTGGTTTGTATATCTTCTATTAACCTTCAATCTATATTTGATCATCTTATGTCTCTAACCTCATCGATATTTTCACCTAATATTCAAAATGTCTACTTGTCCGCCTTTTTGTTATGTTCACTAGTTTATTGTATTTTTAGATTCCACAAATATGTGATATATGACTCACAGATGCAGAGAACAATTTAGTGGTTCCCAGAGGGGGAGCAGCAGTATAGGAGTGGGCGTGGAAAGTGCAAACTATCTGGTATACGATAGTCTCAAGGATGTATTGTACAACACAGAGAATATAGCCAGTAATTTTATAATAAATGCACATGGGAAGTCATCTTTAATATCAAAGAAAAACAGTCTACCTTTTTGTCTCCCGGAAGTGACTGTCTGCTAGAGCTTTATGCTTGTACCAATAATTGGTAACTGCTTCTCTAGAAAAGTGTCTACAACCTGCTGCTTCTGGCATGAAAATTTACTGGCAGTAAATACAATCTACTGGCATGAAAATTTCATATTGCTAGAGTATTATACTACTTCAACATATTTCTGTTGCCTTCAAATAATTTTGGAAGATATTTTGCCTGTTTTTTTCTAGGTGATGACATAGATGCATTAATCTGCTCCCAAATAGTCCATATTCTACGAAGTGAAAATTCTGATATATCCGATTTACCTGAATGATTTGCCCTATTATGAGCCAGTAAGAACAGAAGCTGGAAGACCAAGTGGAAGACCATTGCAGTTTTGAGCAAGAGGTTATGATGATGCTAAAGTATTCCAAGGTTGCAGAAGAGACAATATTGGTGAGTTATCAGGTTTTGAAGGCAGGACCAATAAGATTTGCTAATAGATTTGATGAGGTGAAAAAAAGAAAAGAAGTATGATTCTAAAACTTTGGTTTGGTCAACACCTGAGTAAATAAACAATATCCACTGGCCTTGGGGAAACAGGTGAAGAAGAAAGTTTAAAAAATGTAAAGAATTTAGTTTTGGGATTACGTGCCTATTCAAAATTTAAGGGGAATTACTGGGATAGGCAATTGAATATACATGGCTTCCCTGATCACACAGACAGTAAAGAATCTGTCTGCAATATGGAAGATCCTACCCAATCCTGGGTAGGGAAGATTTCTTGGAGAAGGGAATAGAAACCCACTCCTGCATTCTTGCCTTGAGAATTCCATGAACAGAGGAGGTTGGTGAGCTACAGTCCATGGGGTCACAAATAAAAGTTGCATATACAAGTCTGGAATTAAAGAAAATTAAGACCTGGAGTAAGCCTATAGAGATAATGTTAAGATAGTAATTAGGTAATTAGAAGTAATCCAAGGAGATCATATAGACAGAAAAGATGGCAGGACGTAGTATTTAAAATAAACAAATAAACAAGAAAAGCACTTCAAGCAGGTAAAAAAAGGATCTGATAAAGAAGACGAAGTTGGAATATCTAGTGGTTATATGGATAATCAGGAAAGAGTGAAAATTCAAAAAGAATATGAAGAAACTGTTTTAAAATGGAAGGAGTAATCTACTGTATTAAATGCTGCTGAAAAAGACTGAAATTTGATCAAGCAAGAAGAAATAAGAAAGCCTTCTTCAGCGATCAATGCAAAGAAATAGAGGAAAACAACAGAATGGGAAAGACTAGGGATCTATTCAAGAAAACCAGAGATACCAAAGGAACATTTCATGCAAAGATGGGCTCGATAAAGTACAGAAATGGTGTGGACCTAACGGAAGCAGAAGATATTAAGAAGAGGTGGCAAGAATACACAGAAGAACTGTACAAAAAAGAGCTTCATGACCCAGATAATCATGATGATGTGATCACTGACCTAGAGCCAGACACCTTGGAATGTGAAGTCAAGTGGGCCTTAGAAAGCATCACTAGAAACAAAGCTAGTGGAGGTGATGGAATTCCAGTGGAGCTATTCCAAATCCTGAAAGATGATGCTGTGAAAGTGCTGCACTCAATATGCCAGCAAGTTTGGAAAACTCAGCAGTGGCCACAGGATTGGAAAAGGTCAGTTTTCACCCCAATCCCAAAGAAAGGCAATGCCAAAGAGTGCTCAAACTACCGCACAATTGCACTCATCTCACACGCTAGTAAAGTAATGCTCAGAATTCTCCAAGCCAGGCTTCAGCAATATGTGAACCGTGAACTTCCTGATGTTCAAGCTGGATTTAGAAAAGGCAGAGGAACCAGAGATCAAATTGCCAACATCCGCTGGATTACCGAAAAAGCAAGAGAGTTCCAGAAAAACATCTATTTCTGCTTTATTGACTATGCCAAAGCCTTTGACTGTGTAGATCACAATAAACTCTGGAAAATTCTGAGAGAGATGGGAATACCAGACCACCTGATCTGCCTCTTGAGAAATCTGTATGCAGATCAGGAAGCAACAGTTAGAACTGGTCATGGAACAACAGACTGGTTCCAAATAGGAAAAGGAGTACGTCAAGGTTGTATATTGTCACCATGTTTATTTAACTTATATGCAGAGTACATCATGAGAAATGCTGGACTGGAGGAAACACAAGCTGGAATCAAGATTGCCGGGAGAAATATAAATAACCTCAGATATGCAGATGATACCACCCTTATGGCAGAAAGTGAAGAGGAACTCAAAAGCCTCTTGATGAAAGTGAAAGTGGAGAGTGAAAAGGTTGGCTTAAAGCTCAACATTCAGAAAACGAAGATCATGGCATCTGGTCCCATCAGTACATGGGAAATAGATGGAGAAACAGTGGAAACAGTGTCAGACTTTATTTTTCTGGGCTCCCAAATCACTGCAGATGGTGACTGCAGCCATGAAATTAAAAGACGCTTACTCCTTGGAAGGAAGGTTATAACCAACCTAGATAGCATATTCAAAAGCAGAGACATTACTTTACCAACAAAGGTTCGCCTAGTCAAGGCTATGGTCTTTCCTGTGGTCATGTATGGATGTGAGAGCTGGACTGTGAAGAAGGCTGAGCGCCGAAGAATAGATGCTTTTGAACTGTGGTGTTGGAGAAGACTCTTGAGAGTCCCTTGGACTGCAAGGAGATCCAACCGGTCCATTCTGAAGGAGATCAGCCCTGGGATTTCTTTGGAGGGAATGATGCTCAAGCTGAAACTCCAGTATTTTTGCCACCTCATGCGAAGAGTTGACTCATTGGAAAAGACTCTGATGCTGGGAGGGATTGAGGGCAGGAGGAGAAGGGGACGACAGAGGATGAGATGGCCGGATGGCATCACTGACTCAATGAATGTGAGTCTGAGTGACCTCCGAGAGCTGGTGATGGATAGGGAGGCCTGGTGTGCTGCAGTTCATGGGGTCGCAAAGAGTCGGACACGACTGAGTGACTGATCTGATCTGATTTGATGTGATGCTGAAACCATAGTTTGACTCACTAGTGTACTAGTGACAGAAGGTTTACTCTAGACTTGACTAGGTTGGCTCTAGAGAAAGAGGAGTTCTACTTTAAATAAGAGAGAAATATAACTAACAGCAATTGAATTAAAGGGAGCATTTGTTTTTTTAGTTGGAAAATAATAACAGCATGTTCTGTTGCTGTTGAAAGAGTCCTATAGACAAGTAAAATGTGATGATGTTGAATAATAAGATAATAATGAAAAAAGCATAATCCTCAAGGCAAGTGGAGTTGCTGCCCTTGGGGAACATGGACAGTTCATATGCTATAATGGGAAGAGAGCACAGTACGTGTGGTTCAGTTATATGTAGCTGAGGAATTGCTGGTGATGTGTTTTTATCAATGAAATAAGGAGCAAATTTGTTGATATCTGAAATGAAAGCATGTGTTACAAGGTTTTTAAAGAGAGTACAAACTATAAAATACCTATGGGAGTAGAGAGTGAATGGTTTAATAAACTATTGTGAGACTGCTTTTGGCACTAAGGGCCTATACGAGATGCTTGGTCATGAAATCAACATGGCTGTGTTTTCCCTACATAAAATTTGAGAGTGTAACTGGTTGTTTTAGTGAGCCAGAAAGAAAAACACCAATACAGTATACTAACGTATATATGTGGAATTTAGAAAGATGGTAATGATAACCCTGTATGTGAGATAGCAAAAGAGACACAGATGTATATAACAGTCTTTTGGACTCTGTGGGAGAGGGAGAGGGTAGGATGATTTGGGAGAATGGCATTGAAACCTGTATAATATCATATAAGAAACAAATCACCAGTCCAGGTTTGATGCAGGATACAGGATGCTTGGGGCTGGTGCACTGGGATGACCCAGAGAGATGGTACGGGGAGGGAGGTGGGAGGGGGATTCAGGATGGGGAACACGTGTACACCCATGGTGGATTAATGTTGATGTATGGCAAAACCAATACAAGATTGTAAAGTAATTAGCCTCCAATTAAAATAAATAATTTTATATTAAAAAATAAACTCCCTTTGCTTTCCTGGAATAAAATCTACTCAGTTTTCTTAACAGAAAATAATTTTCAGAGTATCTAATATCTACTTATTTTTGTTTTGGTAGAATCTACCACATATGTTGTAAAAATGGCCATTAGATCAAATACTACAGTTTTTACTCCTCCCTCAGCTAACTGTATTTTTATGGCAGAATTCAGGATAATGGACTATAACATGTTTAAGTTTCAGTTGATTTCATTAAAAACCAAGAAGCCTGTCCTTGATTTTCTTTGTTCCTCTGGCTGCAAACAGCAATAGCTGGCAAGCACCATAAGTCCTGTGTTGTGAAGGGCATTAGTATCCTGCTAGGCTGCGTTACTAGAGGAGGCATTTACTGTAACATTTAAAACAAAATAAATAAACATTTATTGTTTTGAGCCACTGTATTTTGTGGGGTCTTACTAGAAGTTTGTGCTAACAAAATAGTATACTGTTTTTGTAAATTATTTCCTAATGTTTAATTAAAATATTTATGTTTATAGTCATAAGCAAAATATAAGCATTTTTTCTAATTGAGTATATCAGTTTTGCTATTACATTTAGTTTTCTAATATTGACTGGCTTGTGCATATATTTACGTTCTATATCACTGAAATAACATTGTATTATCTGTACTTTACTAGGTAGCTGGAACTTGGTCTTACAAATACCTGTTTCAAATGCCTATTTTAAAAGATTAACTTTGAATCATTTTTTTTTCCTTCAAATATATTGCCAGCTTAAGTACGGGTATTTCTCAGGTAATTTTTGTTATTTTTTTGTTAAGATATCAATAGTTTCCTTTAGGATTTTTGACTTACCATAATATTTATTCTTTTTATTATTATAGCTGACATTTTTACATTTCTAATTTTTTTTTTTTTTTTGCTGTCTCTTTTTAATCTTATTGATCCATTCATTCAAGCAATCAGACTGAGTTTAGGATTTCTTTTTTGCCCATTTCATTAACACCAGACATTTATTTCTTGTTTTCTTTAAAAATGTATTCTAAGTCTTTTCCAATTTCTAAGCAAATAATTTAAATATAATCTCATCTTTATGGTCTTTCCTGTGGTCATGTATGGATGTGAGAGCTGGACTGTGAAGAAGGCTGCGCACTGAAGAATTAATGCTTTTGAACTGTGGTGTTGGAGAAGACTCTTAAGAGTCCCTTGGACTGCAAGGAGATCCAACCAGTCCATTCTGAAGGAGATCAACCCTGGGATTTCTTTGGAAGGAATGATGCTGAAGATGAAACTCCAGTATTTTGGCCACCTCATGCGAAGTGTTGACTCATTGGAGAAGACTCTGATGCTGGGAGGGATTGGGGGCAAGAGGAGAAGGGGACGACAGAGGATGAGATGGCTGGATGGCATCACTGACTCGATGAATGTGAGTCTGAGTGACCTCCGGAGCTGGTGATGGACAGGGAGGCCTGGCGTGCTGTGGTTCATGGGGTCGCAAAGAGTCGGACATGACTGAGTGACTGATCTGATCTTATCTGAATCTCATCTTTTCTAAATTTTAAACAAAATTAATTTGTTCAGGAATATATGTTGAGACTCCTTGAATACCATCTCTTCTGGGTCTTATGTTGATTCTTCATGTCTCCCGTATCTGGGAACTTTTAGGTATTCCGTAATTAATGTAATATTGCTGCTGCTGCTGCTGCTAAGTGGCCTCAGTCGTGTCCGACTCTATGCAACCCCATAGACGGCAGTCCACCAGGCTCCCCTGTCCCTGGGATTCTCCAGGCAAGAATACTGGAGTGGGTTGCCATTTCCTTCTCCAATACATGAAAGTGAAAATTGAAAGTGAAGTCGGTCAGTTGTGTCTGACTCTTAACCACCCCATGGACTGGAGCCTACCAGGCTCCTCCGTCCATGGGATTTTCCAGGCAAGAGTACTGGAGTGGGGTGCCATTGCCTTCTCCGTAATGTAATATTACATGTTAGTAATAACTAACAGTTTTTATTTAGCTAATTAGCTCTTCCATACCACTTAGGTGACAGAAAAATAACCAATGATTGATGGAACTCATCTCTGCATGTTCATCACATGTTTCCTCCTGTTCAGGGTTTATACAAGTTTTCTCCAGATTCCAAAACAGGTGTTCTGATCCTCAAATGATTAGCTTCTCATCGTTTGCAAAGAATAAAACATTCCTAGGCCAAATTCACTGTTACAATGGAGCAGGACCATTGAGATTGCAGTAGCTCTTAATTTGCAGAGGTAGAACAAAACTGCATTAGCTTTGTGGGCAAAAAGTCAAGAATGAACATATAAATGGTTACTTGTTTTGGTGAATACCCCCCCATGTCTAACCTACCACGATTGGCCACTTGGTCTATGACTATCTAAACTCACCTAAGTGGTTATACAATTTTTTTTGTTGTTTTTTACTACAGAAGACATTCAGATTTCCTCTGTTAAAAAATACAATTTAAAACACAATGAAGTATCATCTCATGCCGATCAGAATGGCTTCCATCAGAAAGTCTACAAACAATGAAAGCTGGAGAGGGTGTGTGCAAAAGGGAACCCTCTTACACTGTTGGTGGGAATGCAAACTAGTACAGCCACTATAGAGAACCGTGTGGAGATTCCTTAAAAACTGGAAATAGAACTGCCATATGACCCAGCAATCCCACTGCTGGGCATGCACACCAAGGAAACTAGGATTGAAAGACATACATGTACCCCAATGTTCACTGAAGTACTGTTTACAATAGCTAGGACATGGAAGCAACCTAGATAGCCATCAGCAGGCAAATGGATAAGGAAGTTGTAGTACATATACACAATGGAATGTTACTCAGCTATAAAAATAACAGATTTGAGTCAATTCTAATGAGGTGGATGAAACTGGAATCTATTATATGGAGTGAAGTAAGTCAGAAAGAGAAACACCAATACAGAATATTAACACATATATATGGAATTTTGAAAGACAGTAATGATGATCCTATATGCAAAGCAGCAAAAGAGACACAGATGTAAGATCAGATCAGATCAGTCACTCAGTCGTGTCCAACTCCTTGCGACCCCACGAACTGCAGCACGCCAGGCCTCCCTATCCATCACCAGCTCCCGGAGGTCACTCAGACTCACATTCATCGAGTCAGTGATGCCATCCAGCCATCTCATCCTCTGTCGTCCCCTTCTCCTCCTGCCCCCAATCCCTCCCAGCATCAGAGTCTTCTCCAATGAGTCAACTCCTCGCATGAGGTGGCCAAAATACTGGAGTTTCAGCTTCAGCATCATTCCTTCCAAAGAAATCCCAGGGCTGATCTTCAGAATGGACTGGTTGGATCGCCTTGCAGTCCAAGGGACTCTCAAGAGTCTTCTCCAACACCACACTTCAAAAGCATCAATTCTTCAGCACTCAGCCTTCTTCACAGTCCAGCTCTCACATCCATACATGACCACAGGAAAGACCATAGCCTTGACTAGGCAAACCTTTGTTGGCAAAGTGATGTCTCTGCTTTTGAATATGCTATCTAGGTTGGTCATAACTTTCCTCCCAAGGAGTAAGCGTCTTTTAATTTCATGGCTGCAGTCACCATCTGCAGTGATTTGGGAGCCCAGAAGAACAAAGTCTGACACTGTTTCCACTGTTTCTCCATCTATTTCCCATGTAGTGATGGGACCAGATGCCATGATCTTCGTTTTCTGAATGTTGAGCTTTAAGCCAACCTTTCACTCTCCTAGAATAGACTATTAGATTATGTGGGAGAAGGTGAGGGTTGGATAACATGAGACAATAGCATTGGAACATGTATATTACCATATGTAAAATAGATGGCCAGTGCAAGTTCAATTCATGAAAAAGCACACTCAAAGCTGGTGCTCTGGGACAACCCAGAGGGATGGGGTGGGGAGGGAGGAGGGAAGGGGGTTCAGGATGGGGGGGACACATGTGCGCCCATGGCAGATTTGTGTTAACGTATGGCAAAAACCACCACAATACTGTGAAGCAATTATCCTCCAATTAAAATAAATAAATTAAAACAACAACAACAAAAATACCACTTATAAAGTCAGATCTAATCTAGTTCTAAGGCAATAACAGCTAATGCCCTTGAAATTGGCAATCCAGATGTACTTTTTGAAGCAAATTCACGTAAAACTAGACAGATCACAATAGAATATTTCTGCTATTCATTCAGAATGTGCTTCCATTTAGAAATAAGAAAATTAAAATCCAATAAAATCATGCAGCTATATTGATATAGCTATATTGATATAGATGGCTGGATGGCATCACTGACTCGATGGATGCGAGTCTGAGTGACCTCCGGGAGCTGGTGATGGACAGGGAGGCCTGGCGTGCTGCGGTTCATGGGGTCGCAAAGAGTCGGACACGACTGAGCGACTGATCTGATATTGATATAACTTAATTTATAGATAAGAATTCTATTTAAGAAAGCAAAGGTTTTTAGTAATATAAAATTCACTTTAAATGATTGTTAAAAATGTATGAAAAACATATTCAAAAATTTTTGTAAGATAATTTTATTAAATCAAAATGTAAACTACTAAGATCTCAGTGTAAATAAAGGATAACAATTTAAAAACCTTATTCCTTCCCTAAAATGAACTACTAGAGATAATTTTTTTCTGATTTCAAAATATATTTTTACACCCTTTAACCTTTTAAAATATAGTTTTAAACCTTTTAACAAGTGTGTAACATTGATAAATATAAATTCAAGGGTGCTTAGCAAAATCTTGAGGCCATTATTCTAATATGCTGTATGAATCTTTTCATATTTTATATTTGTAAGGAAGCATATATACAGACATGCCTTTAAAAAATGATTTTCTACTGATCTATTACATTTTCCATAGGACTACAGAGAGATGTCTTTATTATCACTGTATATATCTGTTGCCTAGGTGTTTTTTACTTGGAAGGTCAGTAAGAACTTTATAAGTAAATTAAAAACCATCTTTTATGTTCACTGGTTTGTCAAGAGTTAAATATATATTCCTAATCTACTTTTACTAATAAGATACAATTTTTCCCATATTTTTTCACTGAATAATAAAACATAAGTGTTTCTTTTGGGATTCTCTGTAAAGATTTGTTTCCGAGATTACATGGTAAAATCATTCATCTATGAACATAATATTTCTACAAATGTTTAATAAGATTTTACAATAACTTTTTCCTAGAGTGTGAAAAATGAAAATCATAATACCCCACAGATGTGATAGAAAACCAAGTATTTCTTTTTGGATTGATGCTGTGGGAATAACACAGTTATATTATGCCTTTAGGAGATGATATGTTGAATATTTGTTTATTGCTGTTGTTGTTTAAGAAATAAAGTTTAAATTTATATACTTAGTCTTTAAATTTTTACTTTAAAGTGCTACATTCCACCTAATTTCCTGAAACCTAAATAAGCTTAAAGTAACAAATCAGTTCAGTTCAGTTCAGTTGCTCAGTTGTGTCCGACTCTTTGCGACCCTATGAATTGCAGCACGCCAGGCCTCCCTGTCCATCACCAACTCCCAGAGTTCACTCAGACTCACGTCCATGGAGTCAGTGATGCCATCCAGCCATCTCATAATAATTCAACATTTTTTTCTTGTTTGAATTTTGAAATCCTAAATTATATTTTAAAAGTATAAAGAAAAATAGAGTTACTACTGGAGGTATAACTTTTCTGATCAAGCATGCTCATTTGTAAACATAAGTGCTATAACATAAGATGGGTTAATAAGGCATTGAAAAAAATTATGGATCTCAAGAAACCATAGTACAAGTTTTTAGATAAAGTCAAATAGAAGAAAATAATTTGGGAAAATCATGATGCAAACATGATATTTGAAATATTTCAAGAAAATCAATGATAAAATTTTAACTATTAATTGGATCTCTATATGCATGTGATAAAAGTAAATATTCTAATCAACATGGAAGTTGACTTTTATAAATTATGCCAGAATATTCTTCACTTGATTTATGTATAGGCTGTATCATTTCTATAGATTTTTGCTTAACAGCTGATTTTTTCATTTTATCCTACAGATTTTACTAATAATTATCTTGGATGCCTGTGGTAATAGCTTCAAATGATTCTCGCTTCTAGATATTAATGCACTTGTGTGATCCTCTCTCCTTGGTTTGTGGGTTATACTTAGTGATCCACTTTTAAAACATGAGAAAGGCAAATATGTCTCTTCTGAGAGACAGTTATAAAATATTGCTACTTTTGTTTTGCTCACACACTCTTCTGCCTTTTCTTGTATGCTTTCTCTGATGAAGCCAGAGTTAATGCTGTGAGTTGTCTATACTGAGATCCATACAGCAAGGAACTGAGGGTGGCCTCTGGCCACAAGTCAGTGAGGAACTGTATCCTTCAGTACAACAACCTCCAAGGCACAATAACCACATAATAAAATTGTTATGCCTTCTGATGAGATTATAGATCAACCAACATTTTAACTGTAGCTTTGGAATGGACCTTGATACAAAGCACACAGCTAAGTCACATTTGGATTCCTGACTCCTAGAAACTGGAAGATAATAAGTGTGCTTTTTTTTAACCTCTAAATTTTGAATAAATGTGTTATTCAACAATAGATAACCAATATGATGATTTTAAAATGTTGGTTTCATGAACTCAGTGAAAATCTATGAAAAAACTTAGGTGTGAAGCTGAGACTAAGGAATTTCAGTAGATTTCATTCTTCTGCTGTAATTCAGTGTATTTCATCCTCAGCCTAAAGCTTGAAGCAAGATATATGTTTCTACCAGGGTCTAGTGTTCTTGGATACAGAACTAGCGATTGCCTGAATCATTCTCAATATGTTTTTCCTAGGTTTTTTACCCTGAGAAGCTACAGCTTTTGTCATATCATAATGATCCATTTGCTCCCAGTGTTTAGAAAAAAGTTATTCTTAAAGAGCCTGTTAACGATACACTATATATGGAATGTGCTTCCCTGGTGACGCAGACAGTAAAAAATCTGCCCACAATGTGGGAGACTTGAGTTTGATCCCTGGTTTGGAAGATCCCCTGGAGGAGGGCATGGCAACCCACTCCAGAATTCTTGCCTGAAGTATCTCCATGAACAGAGGAGCCTGGCAGACTACAGTCCATGGGGTTGCAAAGAGTCGGATAAGACTGAGTGACTAAGCACAGCACATATATGGAATATGGAATTAAGACGTCACTAATTATTATATTTTTAATAGTAATTTTATGAAATGAACTATTTATTTTAATTTCTAATGTTGAACAGTCTTTTCATTCTAAGAACTCCCAGTTCTATCATAAAAGGTTAATCGACTAAATTGAATTAGCTCACAAATCTGCATTCGTATATCAGCATTTTTGTGCTCACTAGAAACATCTGATGCATGTATAGACAATTTCTGCTGCTAAGTCACTTGAGTCGTGTCTGACTCTGTGCGATCCCATAGACGGCAGCCCACCAGGCTCCCCTGTCCCTGGGATTCTCCAGGCAAGAACACTGGAGTGGGTTGCCATTTCCTTCTCCAATGCATGAAAGTGAAAAGTGAAAGTGAAGTCGCTCAGTCGTGTCAGTGAAGCAAAATATTTTAGAATTATATATTCTTATGTCTTATTTGGGGCATCCACTGAAGAGGAAGTAAGGAACCTGTTGATGAGGGTTAAAGAGGAGAGTGAAAAAGCTGGCTTAAAACTCAACATTCTAAAAACGTAGATCATGGCCTCTGGTCCCATTACATCATGGCAAACAGAAGGGGGAAAAGTGGAAACAGTGACACACTTTATTTTCTTGGGCTCCAAAATTACTGAGGATGGTGAAGGCAACCATGAAATTAAAAATAATAATAATAACAACAACAACAAAAACACTTGCTCCTTTGAAGAAAAACTATAACAAACCCAAGCAGCATGTTAAAAAGTAGAGACGGCACTTTTCTGACAAAGGTCCATATAGTGAAAGCTATGGTTTTTTCCAATAGTCATGCAAGGATATGAGAGTTGGACCATAAACAAGGCTGAATGCTGAAGAGTTCATGCATTTGAATTGTGGTGCTGGAGAAGACTCTTGAGAGTCCCTTGGACTGCAAAGAGATCAAACCAGTCAATCAAACCTGAATATTCACTGGAAGGACTGATGCTGAAGCTCCAATACTTTGGCCACCTCATGTGAAGAGCCAACTCACTGGCAAAGACCCTGATGCTGGGAAAAATTGATGGCAGGAGGACAAACAGGGAGGCAGAGGATGAGTTTATTTAGTAAACGTACACAGTTGTGAAACCACCTTCACCATTTCACCATTCAGTTTTAGAATATTTCCATCACTCCAAACTGCTCACTCCTGCCCTGTAGTCAGTTCCTGCTTCTATCCTCAACCTGACTATCACTGTTCTGCTTTATGTCTATATAGAACCTCTCTTCTGGATGTTTCATATATTGAATTAAAAAATAAACAGAATTTGCAACCGGTTTATTTCACTTGGCATACTGTGTCTTAGATTCAGTTATACAGTATGATGAATAATGCATATTGTGTTCCTTTCTATTGCTAAATAACATTCTATTTTTCTTTATACCAATTTTTCTACCCATTCACCAGTTTATGGACATTTTGATAGTCCAAATTCTATTGTGCCATTATGAACATTTGTGTATAAGAATCTGGTGTAGATATACATTTGTTCATTTTATGTAAATTCCCAACAATGAAATAACTAGGTTATATGGTAAATCTATGTTTAACATATTTTAAATAAATATCAAACTGTTCTTTAAGATGGTTTTACCATCTAATATTCCTAACAGCAATGCTTGAGGACTGTAGATTATCCACAGCATCTTAACATTGTGATGTTTGTCTTTTTATTTATTATAGTAATTTGGTGGCTATATTAATATAATGATTGTACATTATACTCTAATTTGTATTTTCTTAATGACTGTTGGTGTTGAGCATTTTTCATGTGCTTATTACACTTAACACATATTCTCCAATAAAATGTCTATCCTCCAGTGAATTCATATCGTTTTCTCAATTTTAAAATACGGTTCTTTGTCTCATAAATCTCTAAAACACGTTTTCTTTCTCTTTTTCTTGCTGTTGTTTAGACTTGACAATTTCTATTTCTCTGTCTTGAAACGTGCCAGGTCGTATTTCTGCCCTTTCAAATCTCCTATTGAGATTATCTAGTTCAAAGAATAGCAAGGCGAGATAAGAAAGCCTTCCTCAGCAATCAATGCAAACAAATAGAGGAAAACAACAGAATGGGAAAGACTAGAGATTTCTTCAAGAAAATTAGAGATACCAAGAGAACATTTCATGCAAAGATGGGCTCAATAAAGGACAGAAATGGTATGGACCTAACAGAAGCAGAAGATATTAAGAAGAGGTGGCAAGAATACACAGAAGAACTGTACAAAAAAAGATCTTCATGACTCAGATAATCACGATGATGTGATCACTCACTTAGAGCCAGAAATCCTGCAATGTGAAGTCAAGTGGGCCTTACAAAGCATCACTATGAACAAAGCTAGTGGAAGTGATGGAATTCCAGTTGAGCTATTTCAAATCCTGAAAGATGATGCTGTGAAAGTGCTGCACCCAATATGGCAGCAAATTTGGAAAACTCAACAGTAGCCACAGGACTGGAAAAGTCAGTTTTCCTTCTAATCCCAAAGAAAGGCATTGCCAAAGAATGCTCAAACTACCTCAGAATTGCAATCATCTCACATGCTAGTAAAGTAATGCTCAAAATTCTCTAAGCCAGGTTTCAGCAATATGCTAACCATGAACTTCCAGTTGTTCAAGCTGGTTTTAGGAAAGGCAGAGGAACCAGAGAACAAATTGCCAACATCCACTGGATCATGGAAAAAGCAAGAGAGTTCCAGAAAAACATCTATTTCTGCTTTATTAACTGTGCCAAAGCCTTTGACTGTGTGGATCACAATAAACTGTGGAAAATTCTTAAAGAGATGGGAATACCAGACCACCTAACCTGTCTCTTGAGAAATTTGTATGCAAGTAAGGAAGCAAGTATGGAAGAAATTGAAGAGGAACTAAAAAGCCTCTTGATGAAAGTGAAAGAGGAGAGTGAAAAGGTTGGCTTAAAGCTCAATATTCAGAAAACGAAGATCATGGCATCTGGTCCCATCAGTTCATGGGAAATAGATGGGGAAACAGTGTCAGAATTTATTTTTCTGAGCTCCCAAATCCCTGCAGATGGTGACTGCAGCCATGAAATTAAAAGACGCTTACTCCTTGGAAGGAAAGTTATGACCAATCTAGATAGCATATTGAAAAGCAGAGACATTACTTTGCCAACAAAGGTCGGTCTAGTCAAGGCTATGGTTTTTCCTGTGGTCATGTATGGATGTGAGAGTTGTACTGTGAAGAAGGCTGAGTGCCGAAGAATTGATGCTTTTGAACTGTGGTGTTGGAGAAGACTCTTGAGAGTCCCTTGGACTGCAAGGAGATCCAACCAGTCCATTCTGAAGGAGATCAGCCCTGGGATATATTTGTTTGGAAGGAATGATGCTAAAGCTGAAACTCCAGTACTTTGGCCACCTCATGCGAAGAGTTGACTCACTGGAAAAGACTCTGATGCTGGGAGGGATTGTGGGCAGGAGGAGAAGGGAGGACAGAGGATGAGATGGCTGGATGGCATCACTGACTCTATGGACATGAGTCTGAGTGAACTCTGGGATTAGTGATGGACAGGGAGGCCTGGTGTGCTGCGATTCATGGGATCAAAAAGAGTCGGACACAACTGAGCAACTGAACTGAACTGAACTAACTTTTGTTGGGGTTCTCAAGTTTCACGACTGTTAAAAAATCCATCTGCCAAGAAAGGAGACATAAGACATGTGACTTTGATTCCTGGGATGGGAAGATTTCATAGAGGAGGAAATGGCACCCCACTCCAGTATTCTTGCCAGTAGAATTTGGTTTGCAAAAGTGAGATGTGACTGCCTGAGCATTACTACTAACTTTTGTTGAATAACTGAAAATTTAGATATTATATTTTAGTAACTTTGCATTCTGGTTATTCTATTGTTTTTGTTATTGGGTTTTGCACTTTTTTTATTATTTAATAACTTTACTGAACTAAATCTGTGGAATCTCATGGTATTTGGCCACAGATGTCTCTAATCAGATTTTTAAAAAATTTAAATTCAAGTAGTCTCTTGGCAGAGGCTGTGTTCAAATGCTTCTAGTGTGAAAGGCTTTTACCCTCTGCTGACGGATATGATAGGTTTGTATGCCCGTGGGTGGGCATATGTTGATATTCAAGGTACTTTTCAAATATGTCTCACTTTTACTTTTAGATGACCATCTTATATGTTCTCTGAGATTCTCACAGTTAGTGAAGAATACATGGTTAAGTGAGATCCTCTCCATTTTCTCCTGAAAATGCAGTCTTCCTATCAACTACTGGATAAATGGTAATCTTACCATGACACTTAAGGCCACTTTATGTCCTGGATCTTTCATTTGCATTTCTACCTAGTCTGCTAGTCCATTGCTTGCCTCAATCAGGATCAAATCCCTGCCTCATGGATCTGCAGATTTTTACATTTATTTGTCCTGGGATCACTAACATTACTAGCTTAATGCCCATGCCTCTGCAAATGAATTGGGCTCCCTCTGGTGGTGAAGCTGTTGTCTTACATGGCTGGTCTTTGGTTGCTGCTGCTGCTAAGTCGTTTCGGGGAAGGCAATGGCACCCCACCCCAGTACTCTTGCCTGGAAAATCCCATGGACAGAGGAGCGTGGTAAGCTCCAGTCCATGGGGTCGCTAAGAGTCGGACACGACTGAGCGACTTCACTTTTCACTTTTCACTTTCATGCATTGGAGAAGGAAATGGCAACCCACTCCAGTATTCTTGCCTGGAGAATCCCAGGGACAGCCGTCTATAGGATCGCACCGAGTCGGACACGACTTAGATGCTTCAGTCGTGTCCGACTCTGTGCGACCCCATAGACAGAAGCTCACCAGGCTCCCCCGTCCCTGAGATTCTCCAGGCAAGAACATTGGAGTGGGTTGCCAGTTCCTTCTCCAATGCATGAAAGTGAAAAGTGAAAGTGAAGTCGCTCAGTCGTGTCCGACTCTTAGCGACCCCATGGACTGGAGCCTACCAGGATCCTCTGTCCATGGGATTTTCCAGGCAAAAGTACTGGGGTGGGGTGCCATTGCCGTAGGACTACTTCAATGGCTGAAAAGGGAGCTGGGAGGATGAAAACAAGTCTCTAAGGTTTCCCTTGTAGTTCAGATAGTAAAGAATTTGCCTTGCACTACAGGAGACTGGGGTTTGATGCCTCAGTCCGGAAGATCTCCTGGAGAGAAGGCTACCCAACCCAGTATTCTTGCCTGGAGAATTCCATATGGACAGTTGGAGCCTGGTGGGATGGTGAGTGCTAGTCCATGCGGTTGAAAAGAATCAGACAAGACTGAGCCACTAACACTTTCACTTCAAATAGTCTTTAGTAAGAATATTGCATTCTCACACTGCTTTTATTTAATCAGAAGTTTAATAATATTCCTGCATAAACAATTCTCAATATTCGTATTCCTTGGCACAGCAATCCACTCCAGTATTCTTGCCTGGAGAATTCCAAGGACAGAGGAGGCTGAAGGGCTACAGTCCATGAGGTTGCACAGAGTCGGACACAACGAAAGCAACTTAGCAAACACGTCAACTATCAGAACTTTAATATATACCATTTAATTGAGTTTTAGTACTGTTTTCAGAGTGATTTACTGAGAAACTCATTCCATTATGTCAGACGTCCCAAAGGTATGTCACTGCTTCTTCCAGTGGATGCATGTTGTTTCTAATTACTGTAATATTCCAGTATCAAACTTTTTTCTCAATAATCTATAGATAGTATTTTACAATTTCTTATAATGTAGTATTGTTGATAAATTCAGTATTAGTACAAATCTCTTTCCTTTTTAAAATCCTATTTTCCCCCTACTGAATTGTACACAATCCTTGTAGTGCATATTCTTTGTTTCTGGAGTTTAGAAACTTCATCAATGTTTAACTCACAGAGCCCCCTTTCACATGTATTTCAAATTCAAGGAATTTCCCTCCTCCTCTAAGGATCAATTTTTAAAAATGTCTGTTTGAACTTCTTGTGATATCTACCTGCTTCCAGTTTCAAGGAAAGAAATCCAAACCACATATTGTGAATGGCGATTTATTTAAGCGGCTTCCAAGAGGTACACATATACCCACTCTCTCAAAAGGGTAATCGGAGAAAAATCACTCTTTCAGACATATAATTGTGATTTCATAAAACATGCTGACATTTACTTTGTCCAAGGAGGAAGTTGAAGGGTTAAACATCACATAATGAAGTCACAATTATTTTTACTCACTCATGTAATTTACATTCTATTACAGAACTCTGAAGAAATCTGGAGGGCCACAAGAAAGGAAAAACTAAATTAGAGCATGTGTGCTTAGTCCCTCAGTCGTGTCCAATGACCTCATGGGCTGTAGCCTGCCAGGCTTCTCTGTCCATGGTGATTCTTCAGGCAACAATACTGGAGTGGATTGCCATGCTTTCATCCAGGGGATCTTCTCAACCCAGGGACTGAACCCAGGTCTCCCATGTTGCAGGCAGATTCTCTACCATTAAGTTACCAGGGCAGCCAAAACTTAAAATGATAAAGGGTAAATGGGAGATGATTTCCTGCTTCAGTTTGCAGTTGAATAATCAGCAGCTCTAGTAAATTTAATAATATTGCTAAGTATGTGAAGTCAAGTGGGCCTTAGAAAGTATCACTACAAAAAAAGCTAGTGGAGGTGATGGAATTCCAGTTGAGCTATTCCAAATCCTGAAAGATGATGCTGTGAAAGTGCTGCACTCAATATGCCACCAAATTTGGAAAACTCAGCAGTGGCCACAGGACTGGAAAAGGTCAGTTTTCATTCCAATCCCAAAGAAAGGCAATGCCAAAGAATGCTCAAACTACCGCACAATTGCACTCATCTCACACGCTAGTAAAGTAATGCTCAAAATTCTCCAAGCCAGGCTTCAGCAATATGTGAACAGTTAACTTCCTGATGTTCAAGCTGGTTTTAGAAAAGGCAGAGGAACCAGAGATCAAATTGCCAACATCCGCTGGATCATGGAAAAGCAGGAGAGTTTCAGAAAAACATCTATTTTTGCTTTATTGACTATGCCAAAGCCTTTAACTGTGTGGATCACAATCAACTGTGGAAAATTCTGAAGGAGATAGGAATACCAGACCACCTGATCTGCCTCTTGAGAAATCTGTATGCAGGTCAGGAAGCAACAGTTAGAACTGGACATGGAACAACATACTGGTTCCAAATAGGAAAAGGAGTATGTCAAGGCTGTATATTGTCACCCTGCTTATTTAACTTATATGCAGAGTACATCATGAGAAATGCTGGACTGGAAGAAACACAAGCTGGAATCAAGATTGCTGGGAGAAATATCAATGACCTCAGATATGCAGATGACACCACCCTTATGGCAGAAAGTGAAGAGGAACTCAAAAGCCTCTTGATGAAAATGAAAGAGGAGAGTGAAAAAGTTGGCTTAAACCTTAACATTCGGAAAACGAAGATCATGGCATCCGGTCTCATCATTTCATGGGAAATAGATGGGTAAACAGTGGAAACAGTGTCTGACTTTATTTTTGAGGGCTCCAAAATCACTGCAGATGGTGACTGCAGCCATGAAATTAAAAGACGCTTACTCCTTGGAAGGAAAGTTATGACCAACCTAGATAGCATATTCAAAAGCAGAGACATAATTTGCCAACAAAGATCCATCTAGTCAAGGCTATGTTTTTTCCTGTGGTCATGTATGGATGTGAGATTTGGACTGTGAAGAAAACTGAGCGCCAAAGAATTGATGCTTTTGAACTGTGGTGTTGGAGAAGCCTCTTGAGAGTCCCTTGGACTGCAAGGAGATCCAACCAGTCCATTCTGAAGGAGATCAGCCCTGCGATTTCTTTGGAAGGAATGATGCTAAAGCTGAAACTCCAGTATTTTGGCCACCTTATGTGAACAGTTGCCTCACTGGAAAAGACTCTGATGCTAGGAGGGATTGAGGGCAGGAGGAGAAGGGGACAACAGAGGATGAGATGGCTGGATGGCATCACTGACTCTACAGGGAAGCCTGGCATGCTGCGATTCATGGGGTCGCAAAGAGTCGGACATGACTGAGCAACTGAACTGAACTGAACTGAAGTATATTTCACACTTGAACTAGAATAATTTTTGAGCTTTTTTTTTTTTTTTTTTCAGGGAAACAGAAACTTTATTTTGTAAATGAGTTGTCCTTTTATCAATCAAAATGGAGTAACAGGGACTAGATTTCCCCTTCTACTTTAAACAACTAAGAAAATAGACAAAACCTATGAAACAGTGGAAACTAGTCATTCAGTTCAGTTCAGTCGCTCAGTGGTGTCCAACTCTTTGTGACCCCATGAATTGCAGCACACCAGGCCTCCCTGTCCATCTCCAATTCCCGGAGTTCACCCAAACTCATGTCCATCAAGTCGGTGATGCCATCCAGCCATCTCATCCTCTATTGTCCCCTTCTCTTCCTACCTCAAATACCTCTCAGCTTCAGGGTCTTTTCCAATGAGTCAACTCTTCCCATGAGGTAGCCAAAGTATTGTAGTTTCATCTTCAACATCAGTCCTTCCAATGAACACCCAGGACTGATCTTTAGGATGTAATGATTGGATCTCCTTGCAATCCAGGGGACTCTAAAGAGTTTTCTCCAATACCACAGTTCAAATGCATCAATTCTTGTGCACTCAGCTTTCTTCACAGTCCAAATCTCACATCCATACATGATCACCACAAAAACCATGGCCTTGACTAGATGGACCTTTGTTGACAAATAGTGTCTCTGCTTTTTAATATGCTATCTAGGTTGGTCATAACTTTCCTTCCAAGGAATAAGTGTCTTTTAATTTCATGGCTGCAATCAGCATCTGCACTGATTTTGAAGCCTCCAAAAGTAAAGTCTGACACTGTTTCCATTGTTTCCCCATCTATTTCCCATGAACTAATGGGACCAGATGCCATGATCTTAGTTTTCTGAATGTTGAGCTTGAAGCCAACTTTTTCACTCTCCTCTTTCACTTTCATCAAAAGACTTTTTAGTTCCTCTTCACTTTCTGCCATAAGGCTGGTGTCATCTGCATATCTGAGGTTATTGATATTTCTTCTGGCAATCTTGATTCCAGCTTTTGCTTCTTCCAGCCCAGTCATTAGATAACAACAAAAAACACTGATTCCTGAATGATGGGAAATAAATGATTTGAGTCCTATGATTGCCCCAATTTACTGTATTAAAATAATTTCCAGGCCATGGAAATGGTACCTGTCGCTCATATAAGGACTAAGAGTAGTGCACTGCTTTCTAGAAAGACTGGAAATATCATTATCCACAGGCATTGGGTAGAATACTATGAAGAATCTTGCCTCCATAATGAGGAATAATTAACCAAGTCCAAATGCTTTAGTCTTTCCTGTTACATCTTAAAAGAAAGCCCTAAAAAGATCAAACCATTTCAAAGCCACCTAAATATGCATCGTAAGGAAGCTCAAGAATATTTTTATGAATGCAAAAATATCTAGCACCCAACAAAGTAAAATTCACAATCCAGGAACCAACCAAATATTATAAGACATGAAAAGACCCAGAAAAATATAACCTGTAATCAGAAAGGAAAAGGCAATGAAACTTAGCCGTAATTGGCAAGGATGTTTTAGTTATTAAAAAAGGCTGGTGCACTGGGATGACCCAGAGGGATGGTATGGGGAGGGGGGTGGGGGGGGGTTCAGGATGGGGAACACGTGTACACCCATGGTGGATGCATGATGATGCATGGCAAAACCAATACAATATTGTAAAGTAAAAATAAAAAAAATAATAATAATAAAATTAAAATAAAATAAAAATAAAAATGGTATTAAAACTTTTTAATGAACTTATTCTCTGGGGAATATTAGGGAAATGCTAGGTGATAGATTGAATTTCTTAATTATAATATCAGAAATAATAAAAGGGCTGCATGAGATTAATGACAATTATACCACTGCACTGCACCAAAACATGTAAAATTTAAAGACAGTGATAACAACTATCCAAAGTAAAAGGCAAAGAAAACAATCATTTAAAAATTAGTGCATCAGTAAGCTTAAGAACTATAACAAGAGACCTAATATATATATAATTAGAATTCCCAGATGAAAAAAACGCAGACAAAAAATATTTATGTCCAAAATTTTCAAATGAATAAAACTATTTAAATTAAATCAAGACACACTAAATACAATTGTTCAGACAACTAATAAGGAGAAATATTCTAAAGCAGATACAGAGAAAGCAGATATCAGGTACAGATGGACAAAATAATGATGGCAGTATTTTTTCTGGTTGGAGAAATGAAAAGAGAATAGAACTACATACTTAAGTCCTAGAAAGGTAAAAAAGGCCCATAGACCTAGAACTTGGATTCAGTAAAAATATCTTTCAAAACTTAAAGTGGAATAAAGTAGCTCCCAGACAGAAAAGATGAAAAACCTCATCACCTGCAGACCTGCATTACAACGACAAATGTTAAAGGACATTCTTCACATAGCAAGAGGAGGATATCAGATAGAAATGTGGATCTACATGGATATATATAATAGAATGGAGAACTCCCCAATTGGTAGCCATGTTGGTACATGTAAAACATTTTTATAGTAAATTACTTGTAATTTTATGGTAAATTTTATAGTATTATATAATTTTATATAATACACATATATGTACTATGTATAATATATGTAGTATAATGTTATTGTAAATTAATTAGAAATTATTGAAGGTTTCCACAAAAATGATATTGATGCTATATGATGTTTATAATGTATAAGTAAAAGGTAGGAGAAGGAAATGGCAACCCACTCCAGTGTTCTTGCCTGGAGAATCCCAGGAACGGGGAAGCCTGGTGGGCTGCCATCTATGGGGTCACACAGAGTCAGACACGACTGAAGTGACTTAGCGTAGCAAAAGGTAGGAAAAAATAGTACAAAGGCAAATAGGTGAGAACTGGAATTATATTCTCATAAGGGTTTTATACCAAGCATGAAGTGATATAGCATCACTTGCAGGTAGACTATGATAACTTGGAGATGTAGAGCATAAACTCTAAAGCAAACCTTTAATTAAAACTCAATTGCTACTATTAAAATTGAACCATGAAAAACAAGCCACATTATGACAAAAAATGGAAAATTAATGTATGTCAGAGTTCTCCAGAGTAAAAGAAGTCAGGAGAACTCTGACATACATTACATTTTATATAATATATTTTATATATATATAGGCTTCCTTGGTGGTGCAGATGGTAAAGAATCTGACTGTAATATAGGAGACCCAGGTTCAATCCTTGGATTGGGAAGTTTCCCTGAAGAATGTGTGTATGTATATGCATTATATATGCATATATCTTATCTAAAAAATAAATATATTTGTTTTAGATTAGGGATAGACAGAGATTTATGTTGAGAATTTGGCTCATGATTCTGGGGTCTGACAAGTGTGCAGTCTGCAGAGCAGGCCGAAGCAGGCTGGAAATTTTGGCAGCAGTGGCTGTTGCAGTCTGAGTATAAAGGCAATCGGAAGGGAAAATTCCTTACTCTTCTGGGGACTACAGTCTTTCTTTTAAGAACTTCACCTATTTGGATGATGCCCAACCACATTATGGAGGGTAATCTTCTTTATTCAAAGTCTACTAATTTAAATGTTAATTGCATCTGAAAAAATGCCTTCACCACAACATCTAGACCATTTATTTACCAGACAACTGGGAACCAGAGCCTAACCAAGTTTACAGAGAAAATTTAACCATCACAGAGAACAAATAATGGATGTGACAAATAGAAAATAAGTAGCAAAGTTATAGATCTAAACTTAACCATAATAATAATCACATTAAATATAAAATAGTACAGACACCCTGCTTAAAAGGCAGAGATTGTTAGAGTAGATAAAACAGCATGATCCAACTGTATGATATCTTCAATAAACCCACTTTCTTTATAAAGGTACACATAAATAAAAGTAAAAGGATGGAAAATATATACCACAATGACACAAGTTGAGAGACAGCTGGAGTAGCTATATTAATATCAGACAAATTATTTTTCAGAGTAAATAATATTATCGGGAATTAAAAAGTTAATGTCATGGTGATAGAAGATGGAAGTATATAATCATTAAGAAATCTCAGCCATCCTAGACATTTATGCATACAACAGCTTCAAAACACACGAAGCCATATTTGATAACACTGCTAAAGAAATGGGAAAATGTAAAGTTGTAGTCTCTCTCACCAATAGAACTATAGAGAAAATAATTAATGATATGAGACACAAATAACTTGACTTAAAACCACTTGACTTGGTTGATAGTTACAGAATACTCCATCCAACAAAACAGAATACATACTTTTTTCAAGTGCATAAGTAATATTATGAAGATTATCATATTCTGGGTAATAGACATCTCAACTAATTTAGGCATCTCAACTCAACAAATCATACCAAGTATTTCCCACTAATATAACAATACACTACAATATTAACCTAGAAATCAACAATATAAAAGATCTCTGGAAATCCCCAAATGTTTGGAAATTTGGTAATAACACATGTGTTACTTCAAGATCTCTTAAGGAGCTACTGTGTGTAATCTGAAACCATCCCCTGTACTCAATTGGCAGGGAAAGACTGAAGAAAGAGGCATGCCACCCCAGAATATAGGTGGCAATTTTAGTAAACAAAACAATTTAAAAGGCTTAATCTTATGTGGCTCAGTAGATCTCTGCACGCATCTTAGAGTTTATATGCATTCCTTCTCTATGTTCAGTCATATGCACAGAAGAACTGAGCTAGGTTCAGTCATATAAGTGTCCAGAAAGCCTCAACACCACATTTCTATTTCAAGGCTGTATCCTTGGAGCAGCTTCTGGGAGCAGAGAAGGCAAGCGAACACACATTTCAAGAGACACTATGGGGAGCCTCTGATTGCCCAGGCTCTGCTTGAGGGTTAATGGAAAGTTAAATAATTTTGATGGTCTCCTCCAATACTATGTGGGCTTCCCTCACAGCTCAGTTGGTAAAGAATCCACCTGCAATGCAGGAGACTCTGGTTTGATTCCTGGGTCAGGAAGATATGCTGGAGAAAGGATTAGGCTACTCACTCCAGTATTCTTGGGCTTCCCTTGTGGCTCAGCTGGTAAAGAATCTGCCTGCAATGAGGGAGACCTAGGTTCAATCCTGGGTTGGGAATATCCCCTACAGAAGGAAATGGTTATTCACTCCAGTATTCTGGCTTGGAGAATACAGTCCACGGGGGCCGAAAGGGCTGGACACGACTGAGCAACTTTCACCTTCACTTTCCAACACTGTGGATCAATCAAGAAAACAAATGGGAAATCAGAAATTTTATTTAACTTAGATGAAAATGAAAACATAATACATCACATTCTATGGAATGCCACTAAACCAGTGTTAGAGAAAATTTTATGGTAATAAATCCCTATTTTAGAAAAGATCTTAGGTTGACTCTTAATTAGTGATGTTAGCTTCCATCTAATAAAAGTATCAAAAGAAAACTAAAAAATAAATATAAAAAAAAATAATGCTGAAGATCAGTACAGAAAACAGAGATTGGGGCAAAAAAACAAAAACACAGAAAGCAGTGGTTCTTTGTGAAAATCAACAAAGTTCAAAGTTTAAGAAACTTTAGAAGACCGGAAGAAAATGGAGAAAACACAAATTAACCAGTATTAGGAATGAGATAGGCGAAATGATTACAGTTTATACATGGTGGCTCAGACAGTGAAGAATCTGCCTATAATGCAAGGGACCTTGTTTTGATCACTGGGTCAGGAAGATTCCTTGGAGAAGGGAATGGTAATGCACTCCAGTATTCTTGCCTGGAGGCGCTCTTAATTGTGCGCCTGTCGCGGGAAGGCCAGGCGCTCTTAATTGTGCGCAGGTCGCGGGAAGGTGAGGCGCTCCTAATTGCCAGCGCACTAAGCACGGCCGAGAAGAGCTACGCCACGACCGAGGTCAGAAAGGGCGGCGGTGAGGAGAGACCCCTCGTCCAAGGTAAGGTGCGATGGATGGCTGTGCTTCGCTGGCCGGGAGCAGCCGGGACGAGATACCCCACGCCCAAGGTAAGAGAAACCCAAGTAAGACAGTAGGTCTTGAAAGAGGGCATCAGAGGGCAAATACACTAAAACCATTCTCACAGAAAACTAGTCAATCTAATCACAAAAGGACCACACCCTTGTCTAACTCAATGAAATTAAGCCATGCCTAAGGGGCAACCTGGGATGGGCGGGTCATGGTGGAGAGAGATGACAGGGTGTGGTCCGCTGGAGAAGGGAATGGCAAACCACTTCAGTATTCTTGCCTTGAGAACCCCATGAACAGTATGAAAAGACAAAATGATAGGATACTGAAAGAGAAACTCCCCAGGTCAGTAGGGGACCAATATGCTACTGGAGATCAGTGGAGAAATAACTCCAGAAAGAATGAAGGAATGGAGCCAAAACAAAAAGAATACCCAGCTGTGGATGTGTCTGGTGATAGAAGCAAGGTCCAATGCTGTAAAGAGCAATATTGCATAGGAGCCTGGAATGTCAGGTCCATGAATCAAGGCAAATTGGAAGTGGTCAAACAAGAGATGGCAAGAGTGAATGTCGACATTCTAGGAATTAGCGAACTAAAATGGACTGGAATGGGTGAATTTAACTCAGATGACCATTATATCTACTACTGTGGGCAGGAATCCCTCAGAAGAAATGGAGTGGCCATCATGGTCAACAAAAGAGTATGAAATGCAGTACTTGGATGCAATCTCAAAAATGACAGAATGATCTCTGTTCATTTCCAAGGCAAACCATTCAGTGTCACAGTAATCCAAGTCTATGCCCCAACCAGTAACGCCGAAAAAGCTGAACGGTTCTATGAAGACCTACAAGACGTTTTAAAACTAACACCCCAAAAAGATGTCCTTTTCATTATAGGGGACTGGAATGCAAAAGTAGGAAGTCAAGAAACACCTGGAGTAACAGGCAAATTTGGCCTTGGAACACGGAATGAAGCAGGGCAAAGACTAACAGAGTTTTGCCAAGAAAATGCACTGGTCATAGCAAATACCCTCTTCCAACAACACAAGAGAAGACTCTATACATGGACATCACCAGATGGTCAACACTGAAATCAGATCGATTATATTCTTTGCAGCCAAAGATGGAGAAGCTCTATACAATCAGCAAAAACAAGACCAGGAGCTGACTGTGGCTCAGACCATGAACTCCTTATTGCCAAATTCAGACTGAAATTGAAGAAAGTGGGGAAAACTACTAGACCATTCAGGTATGACCTAAATCAAATCCCTTATGATTATACAGTGGAAGTGAGAAATAGATTTAAGGGCCTAGATCTGATAGATAGAGTGCCTGATGAACTATGGAATGAGGTTTGTGACATTGTACAGGAGACAGGGATCAAGACCATCCCCATGGAAAAGAAATGCAAAAAAGCAAAATGGCTCTCTGGGGAGGCCTTACAAATAGCTGTGAAAAGAAGAGAAGCGAAAAGCAAAGGAGAAAAGGAAAGATATAAACATCTGAAAGCAGAGTTCCAAAGAATAGCAAGAAGAGATAAGAAAGCCTTCTTCAGTGATCAATGCAAAGAAATAGAGGAAAACAACAGAATGGGAAAGACTAGGGATCTCTTCAAGAAAATCAGAGATACCAAAGGAACATTTCATGCAAAGATGGGCACGATAAAGGACAGAGATGGTGTGGACCTAACAGAAGCAGAAGATATTAAGAAGAGGTGGCAAGAATACACAGAAGAACTGTATAAAAAAGAGCTTCAAGACCCAGATAATCATGATGATGTGATCACTGACCTAGAGCCAGACATCTTGGAATGTGAAGTCAAATGGGCCTTAGAAAGCATCACTATGAACAAAGCTAGTGGAGGTGATGGAATTCCAGTGGAGCTATTCCAAGTCCTGAAAGATGATGCTGTGAAAGTGCTGCACTCAATATGCCAGCAAATTTGGAAAACTCAGCAGTGGCCACAAGATTAGAAAAGGTCAGTTTTCATCCCAATCCCAAAGAAAGGCAAGGCCAAAGAATGCTCAAATTACCGAACAATTGCACTCATCTCACACGCTAGTAAAGTAATGCTCAAAATTCTCCAAACCAGGCTTCAGCAATATGTGAACCGTGAACTTCCTGATGTTCAAGCTGGTTTTAGAAAAGGCAGAGGAACCAGAGATCAAATTGCCAACATCCACTGGATCATGGAAAAAGCAAGAGAGTTCCAGAAAAACATCTATTTCTGCTTTATTGACTATGCCAAAGCCTTTGACTGTGTAGATCACAATAAAATGTGGAAAATTCTGAGGGAGATGGGAATACCAGACCACCTGATCTGCCTCTTGAGAAATCTGTATGCAGGTCAGGAAGCAACAGTTAGAACTGGTCATGGAACAACAGACTGGTTCCAAATAGGAAAAGGAGTATGTCAAGGCTGCATATTGTCACCATGTTTATTTAACTTATATGAAGAGTACATCATGAGAAATGCTGGACTGGAAGAAACACAAGTTGGAATCAAGATTGCCGGGAGAAATATCAATAACCTCAGATATGCAGATGACACCACTCTTATGGCAGAAAGTGAAGAGGGGCTAAAAAGCTTCTTGATGAAAGTGAAAGTGGAGAGTGAAAAGGTTGGCTTAAAGCTCAACATTCAGAAAACGAAGATCATGGCATCTGGTCCCATCACTGCATGGGAAATAGATGAGGAAACATTGGAAACAGTGTCAGACTTTGTTCTTCTGGGCTCCAAAATCACTGCAGATGGTGACTGCAGCCATGAAATTAAAAGACGCTTACTCCTTGGAAGGAAAGTTATGACCAACCTAGATAGCATATTCAAAAGCAGAGACATTACTTTACCAACAAAGGTTCGCCTAGTCAAGGCTATGGTCTTTCCTGTGGTCATGTATGGATGTGAGAGCTGGACTGTGAAGAAGGCTGAGCGCCGAAGAATTGATGCTTTTGAACTGTGGTGTTGGAGAAGACTCTTGAGATTCCCTTGGACTGCAAGGAGATCCAACCAGTCCATTCTGAAGGAGATCAGCCCTGGGATTTCTTTGGAAGGAATGATGCTAAAGCTGAAACTCCAGTATTTTGGCCACCTCATGCGAAGAGTTGACTCATTGGAGAAGACTCTGATGCTGGGAGGGATTGAGGGCAGGAGGAGAAGGGGACGACAGAGGATGAGATGGCTGGATTGCATCACTGACTTGATGGGTGTGAGTCTGGGTGACCTTCGGGAGCTGGTGATGGACAGGGAGGCCTGGCCTGCTGCGATTCATGGGGTCGCAAAGAGTCGGACACGACTGAGCAACTGATCTGATCTGATCTGATTCTTGCCTGGAGAATTCCATGGACAGAGGAACCTGGTGGGATACAGTTCATGGGGTTGCAAAGAGTTGGACATGACTAAGTGATTAGTGATTCCACACTTTCAAAAGAACAATAGGGGAATGGTCAACATTTTCTTTTGCCAATAAATAAGACAATTTAGATGAAATGAAAAAAATAAATCCCTGAAAGACACAAACTACCAAAGCTATTCAAAAAGTAGATCTGAATGGCACTATATCTATGAAAGATACTGAATTTATAGTTCAAAATTAATGAAGAAAAATCATCAAACCCAAATATTAATAATTTCATTGGTGAATTCTGTCAGACATTTAAGAAGAAATAAAACTTATTTGATGCAAACTCTTCAGAAAATTGAAGTAAATTGTAATTCCTAATTTAGTCTATGAGGCCAGAATCACCCTGATACCAATACTAAAGCTCTTGTAAGTAATTAAGACCTCACACCAATGAACATGTATAAGAGAATTTACAACAGATTTTAGCAAACTGAATCAAAAATACTTAAAAGAATAATGTATCATTAGCAAGTGTGGTTTACAATCAAGAATGGAAGGTTATTTAAACATTAAAAATAAATCAGTATAATTTATTATATATATATATATATATGTCTATGACCACTCAAGAAAGAAGTTCAGTTAAGTTGCTCAGTCATATCCAACTCTTCATGACCCCATGGTCTCAGCATGCCAA
Source organism: Tragelaphus eurycerus (assembly GCA_935064755.1). Classification (NCBI taxonomy): domain Eukaryota; kingdom Metazoa; phylum Chordata; class Mammalia; order Artiodactyla; family Bovidae; genus Tragelaphus; species Tragelaphus eurycerus. The sequence goes on along the minus strand of CAKXYN010000168.1, from coordinate 925,578 downwards.
GCTTCCCTGTCCATCACCAAATCCCAGAGCTTGGTCAAACTCATGTTCATCGAGTTGGTGATGCCATGCAACTATCTCATCCTCTGTTGAACCCTTCTCCTCCTGCCTTCAATCTTTCCCAGCATCAGGGTCTTTTCAAATGACTCAGTTCTTCACTTCAGGTGGCTAATGTATTGAAGGTTCAGCTTCAGCATCAGTCCTTTCAATGAATATTCATGGTTTGATTTCCTTTAGGATTGACTGGTTTATTTTCCTTGAAGTCCAAGGGACTCTCAAGAGTCTTCTCCAACACCACAGTTCAAAAGCATCAATTATTCAGCACTCAGTTTTATTTATGGTCCAACTCTCACATCCATACATGACTACTGGATAAACCACAGCTTTGACTAAATTGAATTTTGTCAGCTATGTAATGTGTCTGCTTTTTAATATGCTGTCTAGGTTTGTCATAGCTTTTCTTCCATGGAGCAAGCGTCTTTTCATTTCATGGCTGTCGTCACCATCTGCAGTAATTTTGGAACCCAATAAAATAAAGTCTGTCACTGTTTCCATTGTTTTCTCATCTATCTGACATGAAGTGATGGAACCAGATGCCATGATCTTCAAGAGAGAAACTACACAGTAATTTTAATCACAACAATAGCAATTGGGCTAATGATAAACTGGCTGGTAAGAAGTAAACATAACTCTAAAGAATTTTCTAACAAATATAGAAGCAGTCACTTTGCACAGAAACAGGGTAGGGAGGAGTCTCTGCCTACAGTTCAAAGACCCAGAATGTGATGGAGATAGCAAAACCATGACTTAGTGAATGGCAGAGCAGTCACTGTTAGACAGCACTGCTAGAATTCTTTAAAAACCAATCCTCTGGAACTTGCCAGAAACCTGTCCTGTAGGATAGTAGGGGAAGCAGGAATTTTCTACTGGGACAGTAGGCTGCTATATACGAAATAAAAACAGGAAAAAGAGGAAATGCAATGGCTAATATATAAATATATATACATATATATAAGAAATTAGAAAATACACAAAACTACTAGAGTTCTCATTTCTGTAACTGTTCATGAGGTCTGAATATTTATGCCTTTCTTCTTTGACTACTCTTCCAGTATGTCCTTTGTCTGCAGAACACCTGCAAGTCAGGGTTCTTCACCTACTGTGGAAACCTCAACCTTCATTCTACAAGGGTTTGAGCCCTCGTTGCAGTGACTTTTTTGATTGCTGTAGTTTTTCATTAACATTTACTATTAGGCATGGATACATACTAGGAAGTACCCCAGAAAATGCCCTGAGATCCAAACAGAGTTTACCATGACTTAACTGTTTAGACAACACATTTTCACTTAGCAGTCTAGATCAATCACACTAGCAAGTAGTTTAACCACCGCCCTACTTTTTTCCTGTTCGTTTAGTTGCATAAGGTGCTCCAAAAATCCAGGAGAGACTCGCATCTTTCAACTTAGTGGCACCATTGTTGTGTGCCCTGGCAGGAATCATCCCACCTTAAGAATGAATATCTCCAAAGAAATAGAGCTCAAAGTTATCAGATAGGAAATGAATATGCTCTATGTGGATTAATTTTTAGGTATAGTATGACAGGAGATTCCATATATATGACACAGGGATCCCAACCTGGCACTCTGTGTGAACTACAGGGGTGTGATAGGGGGAAGGAAGGAGGCTCAAGAGAGAAGGGATATATGTATAATTATAGCTGATTTCCTCCCTGGTATTTCAGTTGGTAAATAATTTGCTTGCAGAGCAGGATACCCAGGTCAATCCCTGGGTTAGGAAGGTGCCCTGGAGAAGGAAATGTCAACCTTTTCCAGTATTCTTGCCTGGAAAATCCCATGGACAGAGGAGCCTGGGAGGCTATGGTCCATAGGATTGCAAGAGTCAGACACAACTTAGCAACTAAACTACAACATAACTGATTCACATTATTGTATGGCAGAAACCAACACAACATTGGAAAGCAATTGTCCTGCAATTAAAAATTAAGTTTTAAGAAAGTAAAGAAAAGTAATACACTTTATGGAATATGATTTTAAATCCTTCAGTAACATCAAGAGAACAAAAATTATACATTGTACTAAATTAAGCATGATACCTTGGATAAAATGTAGGAGAGAAATAAATTGCTCTTTACAGGAAATATGTAAATTTGTAACTAAGTAGTACATCAAGGGTATATATGGTCACCCTGCTTATTTAATTTATATGCAGAGTACATCATGAGAAATGCTGGGCTGGAAGAAGCACAAGATGGAATCAAGATTGCTGGGATAAATATGAATAACCTCATATATGCAGATGACACCACCCTTATGGCAGAAAGTGAAGAAGAAGTAAAGAGCCTATTGATGAAAGTGAAAGAGGAGAGTGAAAAAGTTGGCTTAAAGCTCAACATTCAGAAAATGAAGATCGTGGCATTTGGTCCCATCACTTCATGGCAGATAGATGGGGAAATAGTGTCAACAGTGTCTGGGCTCCAAAATCACTGCAGATGGTGATTGCAGCCATGAAATTAAAAGACACTTACTCCTTGGAAGGAAAGCTATGACCAACATAGACAGCATATTCAAAAGCAGACACATTACTTTGCTAACAAAAGTCCATCTAGTCAAGGCTATGTTTTTTCCAGTAGTCATGTTTGTATGTGAGATGTGGACTGTGAAGAAAGCTGAGCCCACAAGAATTGATGCTTTTGAACTGTGGTGCTGGAGAAAACTCTTGAGAGTCCCTTGGACTGCAAGGAGATCCAACCACTCTATCCTAAAGGAGATTAGTTCTGGGTGTTCATTGGAAGGACTGATGTTGAAGCTGAAACTCCAATACTTTGGGCCCCTGATGCAAAGAACTGACTCATTTGAAAAGACCCTGATGCTGGGTGAGATTGAGGGCCATAGGAGAAGGGGAGAACAGAGGATGAGATGGTTGGATGGCATCACTGACACAGTGGACATGGGTTTGGGTTGACTCCGGGAGTTGCTGATGGACAGGGAGGCCTGGCGTGCTGCAGTTCATGGGGTCGCAAAGAATTGGACATGACTGAGTGACTGAACTGAACTTAACTGTATGATATAATTAATAAATACTAAGTCTTCCTGATTAAAAAAAAATGACAGGAGCCACTCTCATGTCAACATCTTATTTCTCAGTTATAGGGACCCTGGCTACAGGAGAGACAGCATTATATAAGGAATTTTAATTAAAAATATATACTGTATCTTGTGAGCAGAATCTGATTCTTTTAGGTGGTTCTCTTCTAACTGTTGCCAAAATGAGCTTTCATTATGCCTATACTTTTCAATTAGGCCAATTTCTTCAGTTTATGGAGTATATGGTAAAATCAATTAATACTTAAAGTATAAGCCCACTGCTTCATTTCTACTCTGAAATGAGTTCCTTAATTATACCCAATGCTGTGTGAAAGGACATGAAGCACAAGTGTCTTCGTCACCTGATTAAAACATAAATAAAATATAATATCATATCTGAAACGAGTCAGTCCAGGTATGATGCCCTATAACAGATGCCTGGGACTGGAGCACTGGGATGACCTGGACGGATGGTGTGGGAACGGGGGAGGGAGAAGGGTTCAGGATGGGGAACATGTGTATTCTGGTGGCGGATCCATCTCGATGTATAGTAAAAGTAATACAATATTGTAAAGTTAAGAAAAATTAAAATAATAATAATAATAATAAAATAAAATAAAAAAAACATAAATAAAATTTTAAAAAAAGATCTATAGGCTCTATTATCTCAAGGAGAAGAGAAATTAGCATAGCTCTGAAACTGCATTCTGGCACAGCACTGATGACCCTTCCAGGTAAAAGCAAACTGTTCTGATAATCCCTGCAAATTAATACAGAGAAAAAAGGATTAGTCAGGTCAGTAGATGCATGCCAAATGTCAGCTATTGTGGTAAGCTGAATAATGGTCCCTAAAAGATGTCCAAGTCTCCGCCCAGGAACCTACAAATTGCTTACTTTATATGGCAAAAGGAATGCTGTAGGTGTGTAAGAATCTTGAGATGGTAAAATTATTTTGGATTATTCATATGGGTCCAATGAATGTAATCACAAGCATACTTATAAGAGAGTGAAAGAGGGATCAGAAGCAGAGAAAATATGTGATGACAGAGGCAGAAGCTCAACTGGCTAAAAGACGTAATACAGTAGCTTTAAAGATGGAGAAAAGGGCTATATGCCAAAAAAAAATATAGGTGACTGCTAGAAGATGTAAAAGAAAAGGAAGAGATTCTCCCCTAAAGCTTTCAAAGAGAATATAGCCTGCAGACACCGTGATTTTAGCCTACTGAGACTGATTCTCAAATTCTGATCCTAAAATTTATAAGATACATTTATGTTGTTTTCAGTTGCTAAGTTTCTGGTCGTTTGCTAGAGCAGACCAAGGAAACTAAAATAATGGCTATGGTGATTCGTTTCTGTGAAGATGTCACATTTACAATTGAGTATCATTAGGTGAGCCCATCTTTGCATAAAATGTTCCTTTGGTATGTCTGATTTTCTTGAAGAGATCTATAGTCTTTCCCATTCTGTTGTTTTCCTCTATTTCTTTGCATTGATCGCTGAAGAAGGCTTTCTTATCTCTTCTTGCTAGTCTTTGGAACTCTGCATTCAAATGTTTATATTTTTCCTTTTCTCCTTTGTTTTTCACGTCTCTTATTTTCACAGCTATTTGTAAGGCCTCCCCAGACAGCCATTTTGCTTTTTTTGCATTTCTTTTCCATGGGGATAGTCTTGATCCCTGTCTCCTGTACAATGTCATGAACCTCATTCCATAGTTCATTAGGCACTCTATCTATCAGATCTAGGCCCTTAAATCTATTTCTCACTTCCACTGTATAATCATAAGGGATTTGATTTAGGTCATACCTGAATGGTCTAGTGGTTTTCCCTACTTTCTTCAATTTCAGTCTGAATTTGGCAATAAGGAGTTCATGGTCTGAGCCACAGTCAGCTCCTGGTCTTGTTTTTGCTGATTGTATAGAGCTTCTCCATCTTTGGCTACAAAGAATATAATCGATCTGATTTCAGTGTTGACCATCTGGTGATGTCCATGTATAGAGTCTTCTCTTGTGTTGTTGGAAGAGAGTGTTTGTTATGACTAGTGCATATTCTTGGCAAAGCTCTATTAGTCTTTGCTCTGCTTCATTCCTTATTCCAAGGCCAAATTTGCTTGTTACTCCAAATGTTTCTTGACTTCTTACTTTTGGATTCCAGTCCCCTATTATGAAAAGGACATCTTTTTTGGGTGTTAGTTCTGAAAGGTCGTGTACGTCTTCATAGAACCGTTCAACTTCAGCTTCTTCAGCATTACTGGTTGGGGCATAGACTTGGATTACTGTGATATTGAATGGTTTGTCTTGGAAACGAACAGAGATCATTCTGTCATTTTTGAGATTGCATCCAAGTACTGCATTTCGGACTCTTTTGTTGACCATGATAGCCACTCCATTTCTTCTGAGGGATTCCTGCTTGCAGTAGTAGATATAATGGTCATCTGAGTTAAATTCACGCATTCCAGTCCATTTGAGTTCAATGATCCCTAGAATGTCGACATTCACTCTGGCCATCTCTTGTTTGACCACTTCCAATTTGCCTTGATTCATGGACCTGATATTCCAGGTTCCTATGCAATATTGCTCTTTACAGCATTGGACCTTGCTTCTATCACCAGACACATCCACAGCTGGGTATTCTTTTTGCTTTCGCTCCATCCCTTCATTCTTTCTGGAGTTATTTCTCCACTGATCTCCAGTAGCATATTGGTCCCCTACTGACCTGGGGAGTTTCTCTTTCAGTATCCTATCATTTTGCCTTTTCATACGTTCATGGGGTTCTCAAGGCAAGAATACTGACGTGGTTTACCATTCTCTTCTCCAGTGCACCACATCCTGTCAGATCTCTCCACCATATTTAAAAGCAGAGACATTACTTTGCCAACAAAGGTTCACCTAGTCAAGGCTATTGTTTTTCCTGTGGTCATGTATGGATGTGAGAGCTGGACTGTGAAGAAGGCTGAGCACCGAAGAATTGATGCTTTTGAACTGTGGTGTTGGAGAAGACTCTTGAGAGTCCCTTGGACTGCAAGGAGATCCAACCAGTCCATTCTGAAGGAGATCAGCCCTGGGATTTCTTTGGAAGGAATGATGCTAAAGCTGAAACTCCAGTACTTTGGCCACCTCATGCGAAGAGTTGACTCATTGGAGAAGACTCTGATGCTGGGAGGGATTGAGGGCAAGAGGAGAAGGGGACGACAGAGGATGAGATGGCTTGATGGCATCACTGACTTGATGGATATGAGTCTCAGTGAACTCTGGGAGTTGGTGATGGACAGGGAGCCCTGGTGTGCTGGGATTCATGGGGTCGCAAAGAGTTGGACACGACTGAGTGACTCATCTGATCTGATCATTAGGTGATAAATCCCCTCCAACTACCCACCCCCGCTCATCCCCCAAGCTTCTGCATTTCCTTCTCCAAATTATGCCAAGTTGCTCTGGTAATTGAGTCTCATCAACTGTAATCTACTTCTGAGTCCAAGTTTCAGTCCACAAACCAAGTTAACTTATACAGTCACATCAAGCTGCACAAGCTAACATTACTCCAGACTCTTCCCTGGTGGCACAGAGGGTAAAGCATCTGCCTGCAATGCAGGAGACCAGGGTTCGATCCTTGGGTCATGAAGATCCCCTGCAGAAGGAACTGGCAACCCACTCTAGTACTCTTGCCTGGAAAATCTCATAGAGAAGCCTGGTAGGCTACAGTCCATGAGGTTGCAAAGAGTTGGACACAGCAGTGACTTCACTTTCACTTTCACTTTAGTAAATACACTGACTACAAGCATAACAGATACAAGAACAGGTATTATTACTTCTAGGGCTGAGACATAGCATCCAAGAAATAGCACCCCCTCATAAAACACATATATGGGCTTTGGCTTTTAGAGAAGGCAAAGATACAGCTCAATGGAGAGCAGAGAAATTGCTATGGAGATGATTCTGCCAGAAATCTGCTCCTCAGGGTGGTGATGAAAGCTATTTATGGGGAAGTAACTCACCAGGGTATCAGAGGAAAGCAGTTGGTTACTAGATGCTGCTGGCTTCCTTGCAAAGCAGGAACCGGGTTGTGGAGAAAACTGTAAGCACTGTAGGAGCCTGGTGTTAGAGCAAGCCTAGCACGACGGAAGTGACTTAGCAGTAGCACACTTGAAGGAGCGCGCCGAATGAGCATAACAGGGACAGGAAATCAAACCTTTATTCCCCAATGTCTTTTTCCCTCTACTGATAGATCTTGTGTCAGGTGTTAACAGGAAAATATTTAGAAGTGTCAGATTCATTTTCACAGAGCAGGCAAAAAGGGTGAGTTTATAGCTGAGAGACAATAAATCAATAACTGGCATATCATATTGAAAAACTAAAAAAATGATGGGATCATGTTAATATATGCAGTTTATGCAACCTCAGTTTCCAATGTTTTATAATATTAACACTTGTATGTCTAGAGAAAAACTTAGAATGATCTATTCCATATATACACATATATATATGTTTTATTTCATGAAAATTTTCTGTCTACTCTTAGTGTGATATTCAAACAAAATATTGCCAAAGTATTGTCATTCATTTTCTTAGCCACGTTATTGAATTCACAGCATTTACAAATTCATAATGCTATTTCTTCCATTTGTTCTGCTATTTCTAGCTGTAAGCTCAATTTTAAATTAGAAAAAAAATATGCTTATATAAGTGTTGCAAAATTGCACTTGCAGATCTTCAGGCACATTTTTCATAAATAAAAATAAGCATATTTCAGGCAGAATCCCAAAACAGAAAAATGATGGAATTTGATCATGGGGGAAATCTCCTTTGGCTAAAAAGAAACTAATCACACATTCATAAGAGAAACATCCATATTTTAGATGCTTATTTATAAAAAACGCATGGTACGTCCTAAAATAATACAGAAGACAAAAGCTATAGGAGATACAATTACACAGCATATACACTGGCACACATTATGTACATAATTTCTGGTAATTTTCTTTTGAAACCACTAAAGGTTGACACTGAAATGAATGTTTCCTAGTGATAGAAGTTAATTATTTTTTACAATAAATAATATAATCAATGTGGTTTGATTACTTTTAATTCAAAGCAAAAATCTTGCTAGGATATATATTTATGCCCCAGAGTATCATTTAAAAATTATTCTATTAATATACAATTATCAGATATGAGTAACTAATGAACTGGTTAAAATATATGACTTTAACAAGATTAGGTGGGAGGATGGTTTGCTCTTTAAACAGATACTATTTTATTATACTGTAATGTAAAAAGACTAGGTTAATATATCAGAAAACTTTGTTTCCTTTAAACCAGTAAATAAATGTGTGACTCAGATTATTAACATTATTGACTCCAAATTGTTATTTGTTAATAATTTGGAAAATGTTTTTTTTTTTTTTTTGGTCTGGCAGATGCAATAAATTTAAATAAAAGACTAACCTGTAGAATATTTCTATCATAGACTAGATTCATTATATATATATATGTTATAATTTTCTAATTATAACAAATTATAGTTTGCAAATTGTCTCTGAAAAGTGTTTCAGATTTGAAAAGAAAAAATACTATATATATAATATATATATATTATATACATAGTACTTTTTTATGAAAACCATATATATTATTCTTAAAAAATATATTTCATCTGCATAATAAAATAATAGGAAGAAAGGTAATAAATGAATAAAATGTTTATACAAAAAGTTGTTTACATAGGTAATAGATCTTTTGATGCTACAATCTTGTTTGTAAATTATGAAAAGAACATGGATAAGAACATTATTTTCTATTTTAATTAGCTATCATTAAATATTTTCCATAAATCAGCTTTCTCATGAATACATCTGTGTACATTTTATTATTTTCTTTGTAGACAGTATCAGATCAGATCAGTCGCTCAGTTGTGTCCGACTCTTTGCGACCCCATGAATCGCAGCATGCCAGGCCTCCCTGTCCATCACCAACTCCCGGAGGTCACTCAGACTCACATCCATCGAGTCAGTGATTACATCCAGCCATCTCATCCTCTGTCGTCCCCTTCTCCTCTTGCCCTCAATCCCTCCAGCATCAGAGTCTTCTCCAATGAGTCAACTCTTCTTATGAGGTGGCCAAAGTACTGGAGTTTCAGCTTTAGCATCATTCCTTCCAAAGAAATCCCAGGGCTGATCTCCTTGCAGTCCAAGGGAGTCTCAAGAGTCTTCTCCAACACCACAGTTCAAAAGCATCAATTCTTCGGCGCTCAGCCTTCTTCACAGTATACAGGCCAGTGATTTCATACTAATAAGGAAGCAAGCAAATACTATGAATGCTGATGGAATTAGAAATGATGGGAATTATGAGTATAATCACCTTCATTTTACCCTTACAGAAAGAAATTGTGTCAGAGTACTGCATAGATCACAATGTAATGAAAAAAAGCATCTGAGCTGAATGCCTGCCTACTTCACATTAACTAGTCAAGGCTGAGTCACTACCACCACCCAGGTAAAAATTCAGTTCTACTTGATACTTGCTGTTACAAAATTAGAACAATAGAAAGAAGACATAGGCATCTATGAAACCACAGAGCTTCCAGTGAACTTTTTATTTTAATTGGTTAGTTTCCAATTGCTGCCTTAAAGGGAACTGTAATTCAACATCTATACCACTGCCATTTAAATGGCAGGAGTATTATTATCATTCCACTTATTTTCTAAATTTGGAAATAAATATAACCCTGTGAGAAACAAATGTCATTATCTTCCCAAGTAGTCACTTCACAAGAGAGATATCTCGAACTAAGATGAAATCAATTTAAGTTTCTGTTAAAAAAAAAAAAAACTTGATTAAATAAATTTATATTCTCTTCCCACATTTTTAAGGGACTATGACCTAAATCAAATTCCTTATGATTATAGAGTGGAAGTGAGAAATAGATTTAAGGGCCTAGATCTGATAGATAGAGTGCCTGATGAGCTGTGGAATGAGGTTCGTGACATTGTACAGGAGACAGGGATCAAGACCATCCCCATGGAAAAGAAATGCAAAAAAGCAAAATGGCTGTCTGGGGAGGCCTTACAAATAGCTATGAAAAGAAGAGAAGCAGAGGAGAAAAGGAAAGATATAAACATCTGAATGCAAAGTTGCAAAGACTAGCAAGAAGAGATAAGAAAGCCTTCTTCAGCAATCAATGCAAAGAAATAGAGGAAAACAACAGAATGGGAAAGATTAGGGATCTCTTCAAGAAAATCAGAGATACCAAAGGAACATTTCATGCAAAGATGGGCTCCATAAAGGACAGAAGTGGTATGGACCTAACAGAAGCAGAAGATATTATGAAGAGATGGCAAGAATACACAGAAGAACTGTACAAAAAAGATCTTCATGACCCAGATAATCACGATGGTGTGATCACTGACCTAGAGCCAGACATCCTGGAATGTGAAGTCAAGTGGGCCTTAGAAAGCACCACTACTCACAAAGCTAGTGGAGGTGATGGAATTCCAGTGGAGCTATTCCAAGTCCTGAAAGATGATGCTGTGAAAGTGCTGCACTCAATATGTCAGCAAATTTGGAAAACTCAGCAGTGGTCACAGGACTGGAAAATGTCAGTTTTCATTCCAATCCTAAAGAAAGGCAATGCCAAAGAATGCTCAAACTACTGCACATTTGCACTCATCTCACATGCTAGTAAAGTAACGCTCAAAATTCTCCAAGCCAGGCTTTAGCAATATGTGAACCGTGAACATTCTGATGTTCAAGCTGGTTTTTGAAAAGGCAGAAGAATCAGAAATCAAATTGCCAACATCCGCTGGATCATGAAAAAAGGAAAAGAGTTACAGAAAAATATCTATTTCTGCTTTACTGACTATGCCAAAGCCTTTGACTGTGTGGATCACAATAAACTGTGGAAAATTCTGAAGGAGATGGGAATACCAGACCACCTGATCTGCCTCTTGAGAAATCTGTATGCAGGTCAGGAAGCAACAGTTAGAACTGGTCATGGAACAACAGACTGTTTCCAAATAGGAAAAGGACTACATCAAGGCTGTATATTGTCACCCTGTTTATTTAACTTCTATGCAGAGTACATCATGAGAAACACTGGGCTGGAAGAAACACAAGCTGGAATCAAGATTGCCGGGAGAAATATCAATAACCTCAGATATGCAGATGACACCACCCTTATGGCAGAAAGTAAAGAGGAACTAAAAAGCCTCTTGATGAAAGAGAAAGAGGAGAGTGAAAAAGTTGGCTTAAAGCTCAACATTCAGAAAACGAAGATCATGGCATCTGGTCCAATCAGTTCATGAGAAATAGATGGAGAAATAGTGGAAACAGTGTCAGACTTTATTTTTCTGGGCTCCAAAATCACTGCAGATGGTAACTTAAGCCATGAAATTAAAAGACGCTTACTCCTTGGAAGGAAAGTTATGATAAACCTAGATAGCATATTCAAAAGCAGAGACATTACTTTGCCAACAAAGGTCCGTCTAGTCAAGGCTATGGTTTTTCCTGTGTTCATATATGGATGTGAGAGTTGGACTGTGAAGAAAGCTGAGCGCCAAAGAGTTGATGCTTTTGAACTGTGGTGTTGAATAAGACTCTTGAGAGTCCCTTGAGCTGCAAGGAGATCCAACCAGTCTATTCTGAAGGAGATCAGCCCTGGGATTTCTTTGGAACGAAGGATGCTAAAGCTGAAAGTCCAGTACTTTGGCCACCTTATGCGAAGAGTTGACTCATTGGAAAAGACTCTGATACTCGGAGGTATTGGGGGCAAGAGGAGAAGGGGACGACAGAGGATGAGATGGCTGGATGGCATCACTGACTCGATGGATCTGAGTCTGGGTGAACTCCGGGAGTTGGTGATGGACAGGGAGGCCTGGCGTGCTGTGATTCATGGGGTTACAAAGAGTCGGACACGACTAAGCAACTGATCTGATCTGACTGATTATATGAGACTTCTCAGGTAGCACTCATGATAAAGAACCTGCATGGCAATGCAGGAGATGTAAGAGACTCGAGTTTGATGCCTGGGTCAGGAAGATCCCCTGGAGGAGGAAATGTCAACCCACTCCAGTATTGTTTCCTGGTGAATCTCATGGACAGAGGAGTCTGGTTATAGCCCATAGGGTCACAAAAATTGGACATGACTGAAGTGACATAGCATGTAGGCACTGATTATAGATTTTCCTGTATTCTTTATGTATATAAAATTATAATGTATAAAATTATATATTGATTAATAATAGGTTATCTGAGAAGGTAAAATTTCAGCAGAGACTTGAATGAAGTTTGTGAGCCTTTGAAAAACTGGGGAACGAGAATTCAGATAAAGCAAGTGTCAGGGTTCCAGGGGCAGAAGTCAACTCGGTAGTGGTCAAGGAAAAAGAAGTCCAGTGTGACAAAAGCATAACTTATGAAATAAAAGAAGTAGAAAATCAGGATATAAACAAAACCAGATTTTAGATTTTTAGGGCTTTAGGTGCCATAGTAAGGATGTATATTTTACTTTACATGTGATGGAAGTCTTTGTAGAATTTTAAGACTGGAAATAATGGAATGACATATCTTTATAGGATCTCATGGACTGTAAAATATTCCACAAGCATCTAAGATTGACAGCAGTGAAAACAGTGAGAAAGTTATTTCAGTGGTGATTTTCTGCAGACTGAAGTAGTGGAGAAGCCAGTAAATGGTTAGAGTCAGCTTCTTTTCATTCAACTATTTTCAGATAATGTAATCAATATATTTTGCTGAAATGATATATGACATAGGTTTAAGAGTCAAAGTTAACACCAAACGCATTTTAGCAAATGTTTCAGTGATATCTTAAAACTGATTTAGGGAGAACTCAAGGAAGAATTTAGTGTTTAGTCTAGTAAGCTTGGAAAAACAGACTTCTAATCAGGTATTAAGAGAAGAGAAACCATTAAAAAATTTAAAAATCCATGGAAATTTAAAAGTTCTTCATCTCCTATAATAGCCAGGAAAGAAATGTCAGGCTGAATCTGAGAGTAAGAGAGAATGAGTTAGATTGCCAGTTAATGCCCCCTCACCCCGCTCCACATTCCAAATCTCCTGTGCTAAAATAAGGATGTGGGTAGGGAAGAAATAGGACCCTAAAACATGAGGTGAGGAAATTTAGGCAGACATAGATAAGGCCAAGAGTATCAAACTCACAAATTTCGCCAAGCCTCCCTTGCCACTAGAGGTGGACATCCCTCCTCTTTTTGAAGGAACCAGTCCTCTTCTATGTGAAAAACTTCCCATAATTTTATCTGCAGAAGTTGCTCCAAAAGTTGAAGATTGTTTTCATCAGAATCTACCATTACCATTCTCATTGCCCCCAAGCCTTCAGTGATAGTCTTCCCAGAATACCCTAGCATGACAGATAAAGGCCTATGTGTGGAAATAGGCCTATATAGAAAAGACAGAATTTCACAAATCTGTTCTGTAAGGAATATGAGGTACATAGTGAGGATATTATAAAGGTGAGAGAGCAAGTTGAACAAAATATAAGGCTCAATCGGCTTCATTCCTTGTCATTAGTGTACCTTAGGGAGAACGAAGTGGCAACCCACTCCAGTGTTCTGGCCTGGAGAATCCCAGGGACGGGGGAGCCTGCTGGGCTGCCGTCTATGAGGTCGCACAGAGTTGGACACAACTGAAGCAACCTAGCAGCAGCAGCAGTGTACCTTATCCAAAATTTTGAATTTAATGGATTGGATTGAACACCTGGGAGAGATGTAATTATAAGAGATGTAACTATGTTAGTTAATTAAGGCCTGGACTCAATATGACCTACAGTTAATGAGGTAAAAATTTGGATCTTTCCTGGCACACTATAAGAGTTCTAAGGCTCAGAAAATGGGCTCTACAACAGCCTAGTCATTATCCTGCCCCTGTCCCACGTTGTGGAGGGGATATTTACAAAATTATTTTTAGGATGGGTAAAACTATAGGGAATATTGCAATATCCTGCTGTGCTGGCAGGAGCTGTTAACACCTCCAGGGCCACAGGGAAGTGTGTTTATATGAAACAAGAATTAATGAGATGAAAAACGCCTAATGGAGACTTGTTTTTTTAAGTGGGCTGGCTTACAACAAACTAGACAGGCTCATAATGAGATATTTTGAAATGAATTATTTGATTGTGAAAATTACAATTGCATTAGAATGTGTCACTTCTGCACTTAGTACTTGCTTTCTAAAATCGTGGTTTCTCTCTCATTCCAGACCTCTCTCCAACCCTGACATACACAAGGTACTTGGTTTATGAACTTTAATATTTTATTTTCCATTTTGAGTTTTATTTTAAAATCTATATCTAGAATCATATCAAAATGGGGATAATAGTCTCTACTACATAACTTGTAAGGATTAAAAGACATAATACCTGCAAAGTACTTAGAATGGTTTACTCCATAAATCTCAACTCTTATTAGCACTAATAGGATTATGTCCATTACAAAAGCTGCAGTATCAGCTAGGTCAGTCTTTTAAGTTTCACCTGATTGTATCATTTCACTTTTATCTCCACATTTATATTACAATCTGTCTTAAAGAAATAAATAAAATCATATTTGGCTTTCTAGATCTAAATAAATTAGCTGAAATTCAATTAATTATTACTTCTTTTTATCCTATTCACTTGGCATCTTTATTTTATTGCTAAAATGATTTTTATATATATGGCTAATAACTGTTAAAGAAAACTGCAACTCAACAGTAGATAGAGTGATTTAAAAAATCGTTTTATTCAGGAAGTATCACAACAAGCTAAAGAGACCTCAGGATAGAATTCAATTCTGTATATGACATGGACAAAAGGAAATGTAACCAAGCAGGGTGGTGATCACTGGATGAAAAATCAAGAGAAAATATCAAGATTAGGTGAATTTCAGTTAAATAGATTAGCAGGATTCTTGTTAAAGATAGGCAAGGGTGATCAGATATCACTTAGAGAATGGTGGGAGATGTGGAATTTGATTAGACCTCAGGGGTGGGGGCTTCTGGCTGGACTGAAATCAGCTAAATTTGAGCCATGTATGCGCCACAGGACAGAAGCAAAAGTCAAGACTTAGAGGAGTTTGAGGAGCCCGCCTGAAGTTAAGTCAGAGATTAAGCTAGCTTTTGAGTGGACACCTAGGTTCTGAGTCCTGAGGGCAGTCATAGGATTCTAGATGCTGGGTTTGAAGCATCTTTGGTGGCGTTAGTGAGGACGGCAGTGGCAATTCAGTGGATACCCTTGATGTGCAGTTGAATGGGTTTGATGATGGCACTGGGTGTTCCAGCAAACTTTCTGAGTGTTCCACAGCATGAGGACTGAGGTTGCTCATAAAGGATTAGTTTTTGTAATTTTTTTTTTAATTCATCAATTCAGCTTCAGTTTACAGGGTTTCAGGAAAAAAGTAGCTTTAATTCTCAGGGATGCCATATCATGGGAATGACAGGAAAAATTGGAAATGCTATTAATAATTACTAACAGAATTAGTTAGTAATTGTGGACTTAGAAAATCAAATTGCCAACATCCATTAATCATTGAAAAAGTAAGAGAGTTCCAGAAAAACATCTACATCTGCTTATTGACTTTGACTATGCCAAAGTCTTTGACTGTGTGGATCAAACAAACTGAAAAATTCTTTTTTTTAAATTAAATTTTATTTTGCTTAACTTTACAATATTGTATTGCTTTTACCATACATCAAGATGGATCCGCCACCAGTATACATGTGCTCCCCATCCTGAACCCTCTTCCCTCCTCCATCCCCATACCATCCCTCTGGGTCATCCCAGTGCACTAGCCCCAGGCATCCGTTATCGGGCATCGTACCTGGACTGGCGACTCGTTTCAGATATGATATTATACATATTTCAATGCTATTCTCCCAAAACATCCTGCCCTCTCCCGGACCCAGAGTCCAAAAGTCTGTTCTATACATCAGTGTCTCTTTTGCTGTCTCGTAAACAGAGTTATTGTTACCATCTTTCTAAATTCCATATATATGCGTTAGTATACTGTATTTGTGTTTTTCTTTCTGGCTTACTTCACTCTGTATAAGAGATTGAACTACCAGACCACCTCACCTCCTGAGTAATCTGTAGGTAGGTCAAGAGGCAACAGTTAGAACCAGCCATGAAACAACCAACTGGTTCCAAATTGGGAAAGGAGTATGTCAAGGCTGAAATTGTCACCCTGCTGACTTAACTTATACGCAGAGCCCATCATGAGAAATGCTGGGCTGGATGAATCACAAGCTGGAATAACATTGGCAGAAGAAATATCAATAACCTCAGATATGCAGATAATACCACCCTTAACTAAAGAGCTTCTTGATGAAAGTGAAAGAGGAGAGTGAAAAAGTTGGCTTAAAACTCAATAGTCAAAAACTGAGATCAATGGACATAAGTTTGAACAAGTTCTGAGAGTTGGTGTTGGACAGGGAAGCCTGTCATGCTGCAGTCCATGGGGTCAGAAAGAGATGGACATAATTGAGCTACTAAACTGAACTGAACAGAATTAGTACCAGATCAACTTAAAGGTAAATAAAGAAGTAGAAAGTAGTATAGTTTACGAAGTAGAAAAAAAGTACCTTAGAGAAAATGAACAGAATTATAGCCTAATAATCTACATAAGTGTCTTATAGCTTCCCATTGAATCATGAAAAAAAAAAAAAAAAAAAAAATTGTCTCCATAGTCACCCCTCTTTTGACTCTTGTTTACCACGTAAGTGTGATCTCATCAAATTTGGCCTGATTTTTAAGACAAGGGAAACAGAATGGTAACTGACCAGATAAGCCTTTTTAAGTTTGCTTTGCTGAAACTTTTCATAAAGAATCTCAGATTAGACTTTTAAAAGCCTCTTGAGCCTAGATCACCACATCAAGAACTCAAGACCAGACCTTGCATTATCTTCAGATTTGGGTATATTTGTTTTTTCTTGATGTCCCAAAACAGCCTAACATTCCTGGGCCTGTGAGGAGGTAACCTTCAGTATTCATCTCTATGGCTAGAAATCCTATAAGTCAGGTACCAGGCCAGTTTTTCCAAAGGGGACTTAAAAGCATTGGTTCCATATGGCAAAACCAATACAATATTGTAAAGTAATTGGCCTCCAATTAAAATAAATAAATTTAAATTTAAAAAAATCAACCATTGATCTTTAAAGCTATCTGGTCAGATCAGGATCTTTGCATTATTTTCAAATATGATATTGCAGGAAAACTTTGGCAATATAATTGATATTTCTAATTATATCTTGTTACAAGGAAGAGAGATTCTCATTGAACTTCCACAAATAATTATATTTTTAATAAAAAGAAGAATATGTCATTCTAGTTTTCAAATTCTGGAGGAGCAGAGTGAAAGATAAGTGTTTCATTTTTGTTTATTAAAGTATAATCTACTGAATTTTTAGATCTTAAGAGAAAAGTGAAAGTGAATGTAGCACATTTGTGTGCATTCGTGTCTGACACTTTGCGACCCCATGGACTATACAGTCCATGAAAATCTCCAGGCCAGAATACTGCAGTGGGTCGCCTTTCCCTTCTGTAGGGGGATCTTTCCAACCCAGGGATCAAACCCAGGTCTCCTGAGCTGCAGGCAGATTCTTTACCAGCTAAGCCACAAGGGAAGACCAAGAATACTGGAGTGGGTATTCTCCAGTGGATCTTCCTGACTCAGGAGTTGAACCAGGGTCTCCTGCAGAAAAGGGTGCCTTATATACAGAAAATAGAACATTAAAGAACTAGCAACATCTCAAAGAAAAACTGTACTCATCTTTTATTAGTCCATTCAGTAGCATGTAATTTATTCTTATTCTGCCTGATCTTGGGTTAACAGTTTTATGACTCCATTAATTCTTCACAGAGTTCTGGAAGTCTGTACTCAGTCCAGTGGTATGCTTTTAAGATTAAACAATGCTGTCAGAAGGCTGTGCATCAGATATCTGTCATAGTCCTTTCAATGGTCCCTGAGACAGTTACTTGCTGTTGAAGAGGAAGCATTCTGGCTATAACTGATTGCAAATTCATTCAAAGAGAATCAGAGTAGGACAGAGAATATTTGTGGGTGACAAATAAAAATGGCCATGGCCATGTCAAAAGATATGAGCGTTCACAGGACAAAAAAATCTGGTTATTCCCATGACAAAAACATTTTAAAATAATAATTGGAATTATTACTGATAATATCCTATCCAAACTATCATGGGTAGTGATCAAAATTCATATAATTTCAAAAATACTTATATTAATAATGTTTACACATGTCAATATAACCTTGGATAGGTTAAGGCACCCCTTCGTATGTGATAATGCCATTTTATGTAACTTGGCTTATCAAATAAACCAAATTAGCTTAGAATCTCCTCTTTTTTTTTTAAATGTAAGGGGAAAAATCATTTAGATTTTTCCAAGAGCTCTCTGGGAGATTTGAAAGTCAGTTTGAGAACAAAAAGTGTTAATTTAGAAACTGATTTTGGAAAGTTGCCAAAACGTCAAAATTTGTGAACACTTGATTAAGTGGTACCACAGATCACATGAAAAAATATTTAGTTTATCTTAAATAACTGAGAACATGATAAAGTTTAACATAAATCACAGGAAAATATTCTAATAAGATATAAAATCTTGGATTTTGGATTTCTAGACAGATTACTTTAAAAGCTATACAAAAATATTTCATCATCTTTTATTAATAGTAGGCAAACAGTCCAAGAAAACTTTGATGTTTTAACATTGAGAAAACCAAACTCTAGCTTTGTATCAGTCTTCTACTGAATTCTATCTGTAGATGTTTTTCTAGTCCAGAAAAACACTTACACAGCATCATCTTTTAGGATTTGAAATAGCTTATGGAGTTCCATCAACTCGACTAGCTTTGTTTATTGCAATGCTTCCTAAGGCCCACTTGACTTCACATTCCAGGATGTCTGTCTAGGTTGGTGATCACACTATCATTGTATCTGGGTCATGATATCTTTTTGTATAGTTCTTCTGTTCCCTGGTGGCTCAGAAAGTAAAGCATTTGCATGCGATACTGGAGACCCAGGTTCGATCCTTGGGTCAGGAATATCCCCTGGAGGAGGAAATTTCAACCCACTCCAGTACTCTTGCCCGGAAAACTCCATGGACAGAGGAGCCTTGTAGGCTACAGTCCATGGGGTTGCAAAGAGTCGGACATGACTAAGTCACTTCCCTCACTTCTGTGTAATCTTGCCACCTTTTCTTAATATCTTCTGCTTCTGTTAGGTCTATACCACTTCTGTCCTTTTTTGTGCACATCTTTACATGGAATTTTACCTTGGTATATCTAATTTTTCTGAAGAGATCTCTAGACTTTCCTATTCTATTGTTTTCCTCTACTTCTTCACACTGATCTCTGTGGAAGGCTGTCTTATCTCTCCTTGCTATTCTTTGAAACTCAGCATTCAGATGGGTATATATTTCCTTTTCTCCTTTGCCTTTAGCTTCTTTTCTGTTAACAGCTATTTTTAAGGTCTCGCTATCATGGTCAACAAAAGAGTCCTAAATGCAGTACTTGCATGCAATCTCAAAAATGACAGAATGATCTCTGTTCATTTCCAAGGCAAACCATCAATATCAAAGCAATCCAAGTCTATGCCCAACCAGTAATGCTGAAGAAGCTGAAGTTGAACGACTCTATGAAGACCTATAAGACCTTTTAGAACTAACACACCAAAAAGATGTCCTTTTCATTATAGTGTACTGGAATGCAAAAGTAGGAAGTCAAGAAACACCTGGAGTAACAGGTAAATTTGGCCTTGAAATACGGAATGAAGCAGGGCAAAGACTAATAGACTTTTACCAAGAAAATGCACTGATCATAGCAAACACCATCTTCCAACAACACAAGATAAGACTCTACACATGGACATCACCAGATGGTCAACATCAAAATCAGATTGACTACATTCTTTGCAGCCAAAGATGGAGAAGCTTTATACAGTCAACAAAAACAAGACCAGGAGATGATTGTGGCTCACATCCTGAACCCCTTATTGCCAAATTCAGACTTAAGTTCAAAAAAGTAGGGAAAACCACTAGATCATTGAAGTATGACCTAAATCAAATTCCTTATGATTATACAATGGAAGTGAGAAATGGATTTAAGGGCCTAGATCTGATAGATAGAGTGCCTGATGAACTATGGACGGAGGTCCCTGACATTGTATAAGAGATAGGGATCAAGACCATCCCCATGGAAAAGAAATGCAAACAAGCCAAATGGCTGTCTGGAGAGGCCTTACAAATAGCTGTGAAAAGAAGAGAAGCAAAAAGCAAAGGAGAAAAGGAAAGATATAAGCATCTGAATGCAGAGTTCCAAAGAATAGCAAGGAGAGATAAGAAAGCCTACCTCAGTGATCAATGCAAAGAAATAGATGAAAACAACAGAATGGGAAAGACTAGAGATCTCTTCAAGAATATTAGAGATACCTAGGGAACATTTCATGCAAAGATGGGCTCGATAAAGGATGGAAATGGTATGGACTTAACAAAAGCAGAAGATATTAAGAAGAGGGGGAAAGAATACACAGAAGAACTGGACAAAAAAAGATCTTCATGACCTAGATAATCACAATGGTGTGATCACTGACCTAGAGCCAGACATCCTGGGATGTGAAGTCAGGTGGGCCTTAGAAAGCATCACTACAAACAAAGCTAGTGGAGGTGATGGAATTCCAGTTGAGCTATTTCAAATCCTGAAAGATGATGCTGTGAAAGTGCTGCACTCAATATGTCAGCAAGTTTGGAAAACTCAGCAGTGGCCAGAGGACTGGAAAAGGATAGTTTTCATTCCAATCCCATAGAAAGGGACTGCCAAAGAATGCACAAACTACCACACAATTGCACTCATCTCACATGCTAGTAAAGTAATGCTCAAAATTCTCCAAGCCAGGCTTCAGCAATATGTGAACCATGAACTTCCTAATGTTCAAGCTGGTTTTAGAAAAGGCAGAGGAACCAGAGATCAAATTGCCAACATCCGCTGGATCATGGAAAAAGCAAGAGAGTTCCAGAAAAACATCTATTTCTGCTTTATTGACTATGCCAAAGCCTTTGACTGTGTGGATCATAATAAACTGTGAAAAATTCTGAGAGAGATGGGAATACCAGACCACTTGATCTGCCTCTTAAGAAACCTATATGCAGGTCAGGAAGCAATAGTTAGAACTGGACATGGAGCAACAGACTGGTTCCAAATAGGAAAAGGAGTACGTCAAGGCTGTATATTTGACCCTGCTTATTTAATTTATACACAGAGTACATCATGGGAAACGCTGGGTTGGAAGAAGCACAAGCTGGAATCAAGATTGCCAGGAGAAATCTCAATAACCACAGATATGCAGATGACACCAGCCTTATGGTAAAATGTGAAGAGGAACTAAAGAGTCTCTTGATGAAAGTGAAAGTGGAGAGTGAAAACGTTGACTTAAAGCTCAATATTCAGAAAATGAAGATCATGGCATTTGATCCCATCACTTCATGGTAAATAGATGGAAAAACAGTGGAAACTGTGTCAGACTTTATTTGTCTGGGGTCCAAAATTACTGCAGATGGTGACTGCAGCCATGAAATTAAAAGACACTCCTTGGGAGAAAGGTTATGATGAAACTATATTGAAAAGCAGAGACATTACTTTGTCAACAAAGGTCCATCTAGTCAAAGCTATGGTTTTTCCAGTAGTCATATATGGATTTTGAGAGTTGGCCTGTGAAGAAAGCTAAGCACCAAAGAATTGATGCTTTTAAACTGTGGTGTTGGAGAAGACTCTTGAGACTCCCTTGGACTGCAAGGAGATCCAACCAGTCCGTTCTGAAGGAGATCAGCCCTTGGATTTATATTTGTTTGGAAGGAATGATGCTAAAGCTGAAACTCCAGTACTTTGGCCACCTCATGCGAAGAGTCGACTCATTGGAAAAGACTCTGATGCTGGGAGGGATTGGGGGCAAGAGGAGAAGGGGACGACAGAGGATGAGATGCCTGGATGGCATCACTGGCTTGATGGACATGAGTTTTAGTGAACTCCGAGAGTTGGTGATGGACAGGGAGGCCTGGCGTGCTGCGATTCATGGGGTCGCAAAGAATCGGACACAACTGAGCAAATGAACTGAACTGAACTGTAGTGAACTACTGAACTCACTTAAAACAAAATAAAACAGGACTTCGCTGATAGCCCAGTGGATAACAATACACTTGCTGATACAGAGGACACAGGTTTGATCTCTGGTCCAGGAAGATTCCAGATGCTGGCAGACAACCGAGCCAGTGCACCAAAACTAAGCCTGCAAACCTTACATCTCTTGTTCTGCAGCAAGAGAAACCACTGCAGTGTAGAAGCTCCCACACCACAGCTAGCCAGCAGCACCCATTATCCACAACTAGAGAAAGCCTGTGCACAGCAACAAAGACCCAGTGCAGCCAAAAATAAATGAATAATAAAAAATTAAATTAAAACAACAACAATAGCAAAAAAAAAAAAAAAAAAAAAAACAAGCAAAACTTTCTACTACTTTCCTAAGAGTTCTTTCTCACAAAACTTCCACAACATTATGTTTTTACATTCATTTATGGATTATTTTCCCCCTGTATTTTCTTCTGTCTCATTGTAAAATGACAAGTAACTTCTTTTTACAGAAAGTTATAGGAAGTAGACAATCGTAAATGCCCATCACATACTAAGATTTTGTAGCAGATTGGCAAATTTTACAAATATAAGGTATCACAATTTTATAGGTTTACACTTCCTCATGGTACATCTTATCAAAGTGAAAAGAGGAATATGTTTATTTAATATGTATTTATTAACTGAACAAAACATATATGGCTTCTCTATGCGATCACTCACACTCAACTACAGCCAGTCATCCAGGAATGTGAAGTCAAGTGGGTCTTAGGAAGCATTGCAACAAACAAAGCTACTGGAAGTGACAGAATTCCAGTTGAACTACTTCAAATCCTGAAAGATGATGCTGTGAAAGTGCTGCACTCAATATGTCAGCAAATTTGGAAAACTCAGCAGTGGTCACAGGACTGGAAAAGGTCAGTTTTCATTCCAATTTCAAAGAAAGGCAATGCCAAAGAATGCTCAACTACCACACAATTGCTCTCATCTCACACACTAGTAAAGTAATGCTCAAAATTCTCCAAGCCAGGCTTCAGCAATACGTGAACTGTGAACTTCCAGATGTTCAAGCTGGTTTTAGAGAAGGTAGAGGAACCAGAGATCAAATTGTCAAATATCCACTAGATCTTTCCCAACATCAGAGTCTTTTCAAATGAGTCAGCTCTTCACATCAGGTGGCCAAAATATTGGAGTTTCAGCTTCAACATCAGTCCTCCCAAATGAACACCCAGGACTTATCCCCTTTAAGATGGACTGATTGGACCTCCTTGCAGTCCAGGGAACTCTTAAGAGCCTTATGATCCAGCAATCCCACTGCTGAGCATACACACTGAGAAAACCAGAATTGAAAGAGACACGTATACCCCAATGTTCATCGCAGCACTGTTTATAATAGCCAGGACTTGGAAGCAATGTAGATGTCCATCAGCAGATGAATGGATAAGAAAGCTGTGGTACATATACACAATGGAGTATTACTCAGCCATCAAAAAGAATACATTTTAATCAGTTCTAATGAGGTGGATGGAACTGGAGCCTATTATACAGAGTGAAGTAAGCCAGAAAGAGAAACACAAATACAGTATACCAATGCATATATATGGAATTTAGAAAGATCGTAACAATAACCCTGTATACAAGACAGTAGAGGACACACTGATGTATAGAATAGTCTTTTGGACTCTGGGAGAGAGATAGGGTGGGATGATTTGGGAGAATGGCATTGAAATATGTATAATATCATGTTTGAAATGAGTTGCAAGTCCAAGTTCAATGCCTGATACTGGATGCCTGGGGCTGGTGCACTGGGATGACCCAGAGGGATGGTATGGGGAGGGAGGAGGGAGGAAGGTTCCGGATGGGGAACACATGTATACCTGTGGCAGATTCATTTTGATGTATAGCAAAACCAATACTGTAAAGTTAAGTAAAATAAAATTAAAAAATAAATAAATAAAAGGTACTTTACTCAAAAAAAAAAAAAAAAAAAAAAAAAAAGAGTCTTCTCCAACACCACAGTTCAAAAACATCAATTCTTCATCACTCAGCTTTCTTCACAGTCCAACTCCCACATCCATACATAACCACTGGAAAAACCATAGCCTTGACTAGATGGACCTTTGTTGGCAAAGTATGTCTCTGCTTTTGAGTATGCTATCTAGGTTGGTTATAACCTTCCTTCCAAGGAGTAAGCATCTTTTAATTTCATACAATGACCATCTGCAGTGATTTTGGTGACCACAAAAATAAAGTCTGCCACTGTTTCCACTGTTTCCCCATCAATTTCCCAAGAAGTGATGGGACCAGATACCATCTGGGTCACAAAGAGTCGGACATGACTGAGTGACTGACCTGAACTGAACTGAACAGACAACCATTTGCCTTTTGCATTTGTTTTTCTTGGGGATGGTCTTGATCCCTGCCTCCTGGACAATGTCAGGAACCTCCATCCATAGTTCTTCAGGCCCTCTATCAGATTTAGTCCTTTGAATCTAATTGTCACTTCCACTGTATAATCACAAGGGATCTGATTTAGGTAATATTTGAATGGTCTAGTGGTTTTCCCTACCTTCTTCAATTTAAGTCTGTATTTGGCAATAAGGAGTTCATGGTCTGTGCCACAGTCATGTATGTGTCTTGCTTTTGCTGACTGTATAGAACTTCTCCATCTTTGGCTGCAAAGAATATCATCAGTCTGATTTCAGTGTTGGCCATCTGGTGATGCCCATGTTAGGGTCTTCTCTTGTGTTATTGGAAGAGAGTGTTTGTTATGACCAGTGCATTCTCTTGGCAAAACTCTATTAGTCTTAGCCCTGCTTCATTTTGTACTCCAAGGCCTAATTTGCCTGTTACTCTAAGTATTTCTTGATTTTTTGCATTCCAGTCCCCTAAAATGGGTGTGGGTGTTACCTCTTCTTTAACCATGGTGGCTCAGACAGTAAAGAATCCACCTTTCAATGGGAGAGACCTGGGTTTGATCCTTGTGTTGAGAAGATCCTCTGGAGGTGGTCAGGGCACCCCACTCCAGTATTTTTGCCTGGAGAATTCCCTCAAACCGAGGTGCCTGGCAGGCTACAGCCCATGGGATTGCAAAAAGTCAGAACCAACTGAGCAACTAAGCACAGCACAGCTCAACCGTTTGATAGAATTCACCTGTGAAGCCATCCGGCTCTGGGTTTTTATTTGTTGGAAGATTTTTAATCACAGTTTTAAATTCAGTGTTTGTTACTTGCCCCTTGGTATTTTCTAATTCTTCCTGATTCAGTCATGGAAGATTGTACTTCCCTAAGAATGTGGCCATTACTTCCAGGTTGTCTATTTCATTGGTATATAGTGGCTGGCAGTAGTCTCTTATGATTCTTTATATTTCTGTGGTATCAGTTGCAACTTCTCTTTTTTCATTTTTAATTTTATTTAGTTGCCCCTTTTTTGCCCTTAATTAGAACACTTGTGAACAACATACACAAAAATAAACTCAAAATGGTTTAAAGACTTATATGTAAAAGGAGATATTATAAAACTCTTAGAGGAAAACAGGCAGAACTCTATTTGACATAAATTACAGCAAGATCTTTTTGCACCCACCTCCTAGAGTAATGAAATAAAAGAAAAGAAAATAAACAAATGGGACTTAATTAAACTTAAAAGCTTTTGAACAGCAAAAGAAACCATAAACAAGATGAAAAGACAACCCTCAGAATGGGAGAAAATATTTTCAAATGAAACAACTGACAAAGATTGATCTCCAGAATATACAAGCAGCTCATGCAGCTCAATAACACAACAGACAATTCAATCAAACACATGGGCAGAAGACCTAAACAGACATTACTCCAAAGAAGATACACAGATGGTAAATAAACACATGAAAAGATGCGCATCATCGCTCATTATTAGAGAAATGCAAATAAAAACTTCAGTGATGCATCACCTCACATTGTCAGAACGGCCATTACCAGAAAATCTACAAACAATCAATGCTGGAGAGGATGTGCAGAGAAGCGAACCTTCTTGCACTGCTGGTGGGAATGTAAACTGATAATAATTACTATTGAGGACTGTATGAGGTTCCTTAAAAACTAGGAATAAAACTACAATATGACCTGTAATCCCACTACTGGGCATATATTCTGAGAAAACTATAATTCAAAAAGATACATGTACCCCAATGTTCATTACAGCACTATTTATTAAATACAATAGCCAGGACATGGAAGCAAACTAAATGTCTATAAACACATGACTTGATAAAGAATATGTAGTTTTCATTCCAATCTCAAAGAAAGGCAATGCCAAAGAATGCTCAAACTACCATACAACGCACTCATCTCACACGCTAGTAAAGTAATGCTCAAAATTCTCCAAGCCAGGCTTCAGCAATACGTGAACTGTAAACTTCCAGATGTTAAAGATGGTTTTATAAAAGACAGAGGAGCCAGAGATCAAATTGCCAAAATCCACTGGATCACTGAAAAAGCAAGAGAGTTCCAGAAAAACATCTATTTCTACTTTATTGACTGTGCCAAAGCCTTTGAATGTGTGGATCACAATAAACTGTGGAAAATTGTGAAAGAGATGGGAATACCAGACCACCTGATCTGCCTCTTGAGAAACCTGTATGCAGGTCAGTAAGTAACAGTTAGAACTGGACATGGAACAACAGACTGGCTCCAAATAAGAAAAGGAGTATGTCAAGGCTGTATATTGTCACCCTGCTATTTTAACTTATATGCAGAGTGCATCATGAGAAACTCTAGGCTGGAGGAAGCACAAGCTGGAATCAAGATTGCCAGGAGAAATGTCAATAACCTCAGATATGCAGATAACACCATCCTTATGGCAGAAAGTGAAGAACAACTAAAGAGCCTCTTGATGAAAGTTAAAGAGGACAGTCAAAATGTTGGCTTCAAGCTCAACACTCAGGAAACTAAGATCATGGCATCCAGTCCCATCACTTCATAGCAAGTAGATGGGGAAACAGTGAAAACAGTGGCTGACTTTATTTTCCTGGGCTCCAAAATTGCTGCAGATGGTGATTGCAGCCATGAAATTAAAAGGTGCTTACTCCTTGAAAGGCAAGTATGACCAACCTAGACAGCGTATTAAAAAGCAGAGACATTACTTTGCCAACAAAGGTTCATCTAGTCAAGGCTATGGTTTTTCCAGTGGTCATGTATGGATGTGAGAGTTGGAAAAAAGCTGAGCTCAGAAGAACTGATGCTTTTGAACTGTGGTGTTGGATAAGACTCTTGAGAGAGCCTTGGACTGCAAGGAGATTCAACCTATCCATCCTAAAGGAGATCAGTCCTGGGTGTTCATTGGAAGGACTGATGTTGAAACTGAAACTTAAATACTTTGGCCACCTGATGTGAAGAGCTAACTCATTTGAAAGGACCCAGATGCTGGGAAAGATTGAAGGCAGGAGGAGAAGGGGATGATGGAGGATGAGATGATTGGATGGCATCACTAACTCAATGGACATGGGTCTGGGTGGACTCTGGGAGTTGGTGATGGACAGGGAGGTCTGGCATGCTCTGATTCATGGGATCACAAAGAGGTGGACACGACTGAATGACTGAAGTGCATATATACAATAGAATATTGCTCATCCATGAAAAGGAATGAAAGAAGTTCATTTGTAGTGATGTGGATGAACCTAGAGTCTATCACACAGAGTGAAGTCAGAGAGAAAAAACAAATATTGTATGTTAATCCATATATAAGGAATCTAGAAAAATGGTACTGATTAACATATTTGCAGGGAAGAATAGAGACACATAGAGAATGGACTTATGGACACAAGGCAGGAAGGAGGGGGCAGAATGAATTGAGAGTGTAGCACTGACATGTATACTTCACTATATGTAAGATATATAGCTAGCGGGAAGTTGCTGCATAGCACAAAGAGCTAACCTTGCTGATGACCTAGACAGGTGGAATAGAGTGTGGGGGTGGGGGGAGGCACAAGAGGGAGAGGATATATGTATACATATAGTTCAGTTGCTCAGTCATATCCAGCACTTTGCAACCCCACGGACTGCAGCACTTCCAGGCTTCCCTGTCCATCACCAACTCCCGGAGCTTGCTCACACTCATTTCCATTGAGTCGGTGATACCATCGAACCATCTCATCCTTTCTCACTCCTTCTCCTCTCACCTTCAGTCTTTCCCAGCATCAGGGTCTTTTCCAGTGAGTAAGTTATTTGTATCAGGTGCCCAAAGTACTGGAGATTCAGCTTTAGCTTCAGTCCTTCCAATGAATATTCAGGACTGATTTCCTTTAGGATTAACTGGTTGGATCTCTTTGCAGTCCAAGAGACTCTCAAGAGTCTTCTCCAACACCACAGTTCAAAAGCATCAATTCTTCAGTGCTTAGCTTTGTTTATAGTCCAACTCTTACATTCATACATGACTACTGGTAAAACCATAGCTTTGAATAAATGGACCTTTGTGGCAATGTTATGTCTCTGCTTTTTAATATATTGTCTAGTTTGGTCATAGCTTTTCTTCAAATGAGCAAACATCTTTTAACTTCATGACTGCAGTCAACATCTGCAGTGATTTTGGAGCCCAAGAAAATCAAGTTTCTCACTGTGTCCACTGTTTCCCCATGTATTTGCCATGAACTGATGGGACCACATGCCATGATCTTAGTTTTCTGAATGTTGAGTTTTAAGCAAACTTTTGGACTCTCCTCTTTCACTTTCATCAAGAGGCTCTTTAGTTATTCTTCACTTACTGCCATCAGGCTGATGTCATCTGCAAATCTGAGGTTATTGATGTTTCTGCCAACAATCTTGATTACAACTTGTGCTTCATCCATCCTGGCATTTCACATAATGTACTCTGCATATAAGTTAAATAAGCAGGGTGACAATATATGGCCTTGATGTACTCCTTTCCCTATTTGGAACCAGTCTGTTGTATCATGTCCAGTTCTAACTGGTGCTTCTTGACCTGTATACAGATTCCTCAGGAGGAAAGTCAGGTGGTCTGGTATTCCCATCTCTTTAAGAATTTTCCAAAGCTTGTTGTCATCCACACAGTCAAAGGCTTTGGTGTAGTCTGTCAGTCATCCAGTCAGTTCAGTCACTCAGTCTTGTCTGACTCTGTGACCCCATGGACTGCAGCACACCAGGCATCCCTGTCCATCATCAGCTCCTGGAGTTTTCAAACTCATGTCCATTGCGTTGGTAACGCCATCCAACCATCTCATCCTCTGTCATCACCTTCTCTTCCTGCCTTCAATTGACATAGTCAATAAAGAAGAAGTAGATGGTTTTCTGGAACTCTCTTGCGTTCTTGATGATCCAACAGATGTTGGCAATTTGATCTCTGGTTCCTCTGCCTTTTCCAAATCCAGCTTGAACATCTGGAAGTTTATGGTTCATGTACCATAGAAGCCTGGCTTAGAGAATTTTGAACATTAATGCCAGTGTGAGAAATGAATGCAGTTGTGCAGTAGTTTGAACATTCTTTGCTGTTGCCTTGGAATGAAAACTGACTTTTCACAGTCCTGTGGCCACTGCTGAGTTTTCCAAATTTGCTGGCACATTGAGTACAGCACTTTCACAGCATCATCTTTTAAGATTTGAAATCGCTCAACTGGAATTCCATCACCGCCACTAGCTTTGTTCATAGTGAAGCTTCCTAAGGCCCACTTTGCTTCACATTTGAGAATGTCTGGCTCTAGGTAAGTGTTCACACCATCATGGTTATCTGGGTCATGAGGATCTTTTTGTATAGTTCTTCTGTGTATTCTTGTCACTTGTTCTTAATATCTTCTGCTTCTGTTAGGTCCATACAATTTTTGTCCTTTATTGTGCCCATGTTTGCATGAAATGTTCCCTTGGTATCTCTAACTTCCTTGAAGAGATCTCTAGTCTTTCCTATTCTATTATTTTCCTCTATTTCTTTGCATTGATCACTAAGGAAGGCTTTCTTATCTCTCCTTGATATTCTTTGAAAGTCTGCATTCAAATGTGTATATCTTTCCTTTGCTCCTTTGTTTTCAGTCAGTGTTCTTTTCACAGCTATTTGTAAGGCCTCCTCAGACAATCATTTTGCCTTTTTGCCTTTCTTTTTCTTGGGGATGGTCTTGATCACTGCCTCCTGGACAATGTCACAATCCTCCATCCATAGTTCTTCAGGCACCCTATCGGATCTAATTCCTTGAATCTGTTTGTCAATTCCACTGTATAATCATAAGGGATTTGATTTAGGTCATGTCTGAATGGTCTAGTGGTTTTCCCTACTTTCTTCAATTTAAGTCTGAATTTGGCAATAAGGAGTTCATGATCTGAGCCACAGTCAACTCCAAGTCTTGTTTTTGTTGATTGTATAGAGCTTCTCCATCTTTGGCTGCAAAGAATATAATCAATCTGATTTTGGTATTGACCTCTGGTGATGTCCATGTGTAGAGTATTCTCTTGTGTTTTTGGAAGAGGGTGTTTGCTATGACTAATTCATTCTCTTGGCAAAACTCTGTTTTTTGACCTGCCTTGTTTTGTACTTCAAGGCCAAATTTGCCTGTTACTCCAGGTATCTCTTAACTCCCTACTTCTCATTCCAGTCCCCTGTAATGAAAAGAACATCTTTTTGCATGTTAGTTCTAGAAGGTCTTGTAGGTCTTCACAGAACCATTCAACTTCAACTTCTTCAGCATTACTGGTCAAGGCATATGGATGCATGTGTGTGTGTGTGTGTGTGTGTGTGTTATACACATTGTAGAGCAGAAACTAGTATAACATTATAAACCATGTATACTCCATTTTTTAATTAAATAAAATTTTAACAATGCATCAGATGAACAGAGTGATATACTCTCATCCTTGCTTTACTTTATGTTTGTGTGTGAATTGTGTTGGAGCTTTCCTGGTGGCTCAGCTAGTAAAGAATTTGTCCGCAATGCAGGAGACCCAGGTTGGGAAGATCCCCTGGAGAAGGAAATGGCAACCCACTCCAGTTATTTTTGCTTGAGGAATCCCATGGACAGAGAAGCCTGGTGGGGTACAGTCCTTCGGGTCACAAAGAGTTGGACACAACTGAGTAATTTCACTTTCTCTTTCTTTCTTGTGTTTATAGCAAATGGAATAAGTTAAGAGTACCTGTTCAATGTTAAAGCTACAGCCTTTTGATGAAGGTGATTTTTAAGATTTTCTTTGCCCTAATAAGTAATCTTTTGGAGACTGTGGGCTTTGTTTTAGGTAAGAGACTAAGGGAAAAACAAATAGCTCTGGATGTTTCCAAAGCTCATATAAATAGATAAAGTGTCCAGTGTGTTTCTATGTAGTGTTTTTTCCCTTTTGTTTCATTCATCCTCAAAAATTTGCTTTGGGGGGTTCCTTAGTTTCTTGAGAGATATGATATGGGCAGGTAACTGAGGGTGTGTATAATGGGAAAGGGAAAGTCTGACAAAGAGATGGAGAAGCTAGAGGTTTGAAGCAGGATATAACAGAGAACTCAAGGGAGGTTAAGGGAAGACTGAAGGTGATAAAAGGAGAGAGGAACAGAAGATGGGAAGGGAAAGTTCCTCAGTTCCTCGTGGAGCCAGTTTTGGGAGATCTTAAATCCCAAAGACATTACTGATGTTTCATGCTATTATTTGTAAAGTTATATCAACCACAAAGGTAAAAGACCAATGGTGCATGAAGTCAATATGGTTTCAAGAATGGGGTTTTCAATTACTAGAGACATTTCCATGGTAAAAGCAGGACCAAGAGAATAAAGATGCCTCACAAAGACATAGGAAAACTTCTCCAGAACAGGAGCTGGAGAGTGAGATCCCACATGAGAAAAACAGAAAGAATTTTCCAGACCAAGGAGTCAGGAAATGAATTCTTACTTGAAACTTGAGCCAAGAAAAATTTCCAGTCTATGAGTCATACTGTGAATCACCACACCAAACAAAGAGCTAGCAAGAAAGACATTTCTCTAGCCCAGTAGGTACCTTTCAAACAAGGAAGCCTAGACCTCTAATCCATCTTCAGAGAATAACTGGAATCTTAGGAATCAAAATCTGTCTTTACTGTGCTTCAGTGGACTGTCATTCAGAGAACTGGTTTGGGAGACAGCCTCACCAACTGATCCCTGATCAATCAGCCAGCAGTGAAGACAGAGGCTTCAAAGGCATGCATTCGGGTTCCTGAGTGAGAGGTCCTGGTGTAAAATGGTGAAGTTGATCCTATCCAAGTCATGGCACCACAACTGTTCAAGATAACCAGAGCTGTGTGTATGTGGTCAGTCACTAACTCATAGCTGACTCTTTGCAACCAAATGGATTGCCACACATTAGGCTTTCTTATCCTTCACTATCTTCCAGAGTTTGCTCAAATTAATGTCCATTGAGTCAGTGATGCTATATAACCATCTCATCCTCTGCCACCCTCTTCTCCCCCTGGACCATAATAAAAACAGATATTCAGCAACTACTGTATTTGGGAAAAAGAAATCTCAATATAGAATTTAGTTCAATCCAAATACAACATGGAAAAGAAAGGGATGGGATGGGACTCAGTGGGTGGTAAATTTCTAAGAGGAATCATGAGAGTAGGGGTGAGGATTCTGTTTAAACAGGATTTTTATTAAAGGTAGGCCATGATTGTCAGATATCACCTGAGGTATAATATGCATGAAGAATTTCATCAGGTAAGATATCAAGGGAAGGGTTTCTGGCTAAACTGTCCTAAGGAGGATTCTGGCCAAAACTGGCCAGAATGTAGGTCCAACAGGAGTGAAAGGCCAAGGTCCAGGCCTAGAGGTCTTAGAGGAGCCTACCTAAAATTAAGTTATGGAGGGATCTTGTTATTTCTCTAGCACCATTTTGAAAAATGTCTTATTCTCATAAATATTTTAATCAAATAATAGAATACACATGCATAGGAAGGATTCAGTTCAGTTCATTTCAGTCACTCAGTAGTGTCCAACTCTTTGTGACCCCATGAATCTCAGCACGACAGGCCTCCCTGTCCAACACCAACTCTCGGAGTTCACTCAGACTCATGTCCATAGAGTCGGTGATGCCATCCAGCCATCTCATCCTCTGTCGTCCCCTTCTCCTGCTGCCCCCAATCCCTCCCAGCATTAGAGTCTTTTCCAATGAGTCAACTCTTTGCATGAGGTGGCCAAAGTATTGGAGTTTCAACATCAGTCCTTCCAATGAACACCCAGGACTGATCTCCTTTAGGATGGACTGGTTGGATTTCCTTACAGTCCAAGGGACTCACAAGAGTCTTCTCCAACACCACAGTTCAAAAGCATCAATTCTTCTGTGCTCAGCTTTCTTCACAGTCCAACTCTCACATCCATATATGACCATTGGAAAAACCATAGCCTTGACTAGATGGATTTCTGTTGGCAATGTAATGTCTCTGCTTTTTAATATGCTGTCTAGGTTGGTCATAACTTTCCTTCCAAGGAGTAAGCGTCTTTTAATTTCATGGCTACAATCAACATGGGCAGTGATTTTAGAATCCCAAAAAATAAAATCTGCCACTGTTTCCACTGTTTCCCCATCTATTTGCAATGAAGTGATGGGACCAGATGCCATGATCTTAGTTTTCTGAATGTTGAACTTTAAGCCAATTTTTTCACTCTCCTCTTTGCAAAGACCAATTAACAACCCTCAACATTCTCCATGTTTTTATTCCTACTGCAACAAAACAACTCTTTATAACACTACTCACTGAGGAAAGAAACATACAGAAAAGAGAAAAATATGGTAATTGTTATAACACAGAAACTTTTTGATATAGAACCATTACAACCTAGAATCATTAAGCTTGAAAAACGATTAACTTGGAGGATTTACAATGTCAGACATGAAGATTCATTATAAACTGTAGCCCAGAAACAAAACCACTTATATATGGTAAACTGAATAATGACAAAACTATCACTGTGATGCAGTGAGTGAAAAAATGGATATTCTTTTCAATATGTGGTGATGGGATCATTTGAATATTTATATAAGAAAGACATTCCTGTTCCTGTTCCAGTGGATCATAAATGTAAAACGTGAATGTGCAAAGGGTACAGTGTCCTGTATATATCTTCTACTTTGAAATGAGCTTACAAAAAGTTTTAACAGGAATGGAACTTTTCAGTTAAGGACTTCTGGTATTGAAATTTCACTTAGTCTAACTGCTTATAATTAGAATCTTAGGGCAATAATAATTTATATAATAATTATATGTTTTCCAGAACATCATACTTAAGAGGTAATTATTTTGACTTTCAATATATTGTTAAAATAGTCATATTATTGTAACTTAAACATCTAAATAATTTGGCTCTATTTCTTACTATTTCTTCTGCAAAGTTAGTTTAGTTGCATTCATTTTCTGGGTCTATGTCTGAGTTTCCACTGATATTCTCGGAGTGATAGTTCAAATGATTGAAGTGCATGTAGACACTGTATGGGCAAATATTTGCTGTATGGCTCAGGAAACTCAGTCAGGGGCTCTGTATCAACCTAGAGGGGTGGGATGGGGAGGGAGATGGAAGGGAGCTTCAAAAAGGAGGGATATATGTATACTTATGGCTGATTCATGTTGAGGTGTGACAGAAAACAGTAAAAATTCGGTACAGCAATTATCCTTCAATAAAAAATCAATTAAAATAAAATAAGAGGCCTTATTTTCCCTGTTGAAACTTAGAGAAGATGCTTTATTTTCTCACTTTTCTTAGAAGATTTACTTTAGAAAACTTAATTTATGGTTTGTTTTTTTTTTTTTGTAATCTCTTTGAAATGTATTCAGATACCTTTAAAACCTCTAAGGACAAGCCTTAGAGCATTGTAACCCAGAAAGGTCTTTATCAAGAACTTGAGAAATATGTCTTCAAAAGGAAATCAAGGAACATACTGCCCTTACCTCTCTATTTCTATCATAGGGTTGTAAACTAAACTTGCGGGCACCTTACTCCAAAACTGTCTCCTGTCAAACAGATAGGAGTTTGTTTCCTTAGGAGAAAGCCAATAAACTAACACAGACTGTCATCCAATTACTAGCTGAAATTAAGATGAATTATGTGTGGTGGGTGATGTTGGCAAATCCTCTCACTTGAGAAACTAGATACTGTTTATCTTGAAAACAAATAGATGATGGGTACATACTTGACTATTTAAAGGGTGAGATGTCTTTCTGTCTTTGCAATCTCCTTAGCAGATTGCCTGTGATAGGCATCACCTTCTGGTTCAATGTTTACTCAATAATGAAACTGTTTCTTTCTCTTCTAGTTTTGTGGAAGTTATCAGGGATAATAGATTTAGTTTTAACTGTATTTCCCCAACAACATATTTAAATCATATAATTCCTTTGATAACTAATTCTTCTTTATTTTACATATTTTACAATCAATGTGAAAGCATTTTGAGGTTTTTCTTGGGGGAAAAGAAAATATCAGTCTAATATCCATGGTCAACAGTGTACATATGCTGAAATTACAACACGTAACTTTTTCAAGTATCTCACTTTGAAGAATACAGGGAATATTATATCCATAATTGTTGTTTTCACTATATTCTGTGAGATTTCTAATTCTGTTCTACTTTATGGGTTTTTGAATTACTCAATATAAAAGTTTACTACCAAAAACATCATAACATGATACTCAGGTAGAAAAAGACAAAATTTGCCTTCATATAGAGAGAATTATGTTATTTTGAAAAAATATTATTTTGAGGATTATGAGTTGCTTTCTCAAATAAACTTTTATTTTAATAGTTTGCCTTACAAAAAAAATTATTATAATACAGTGAGTGTCCATATACTACACACCTAGTTTCCTCCATTACTATATTACTGTATGATACATGTGTCACAATTAATGTACCAACATCAATACATTATTTTTAAGTCTGTACTTTATTCAGACATTATTACATTTTATTTAATGTACTTTTTCTGATCTAGAATACCATATAAACTTCAATTACTATGTTATCTTTGGTGTCTCTTGGCTATGGCAATGAATTAATTTGTCATGCTTTTTGTTTTTAAAAGGAATAGAAATATAGAATTGTTTTAATTTTGTTCTTATAAAGAGAAAGCAAAGTAAAATCCCATACTGTTGCATCATTCTGGGCTGAAATTTTGTTTCCCCCAAGAAAATTCATCTGTTGCAGCGCAATAGCTAATGTGATGTGGAGAATATTTAGAAGTGGGTGGGGCCTTTGTGAGGTAATTAAGTTTGGAGGATGTCAGGGTGGGTAGAGCCCTCATGATGGGATTGGTACCATTTTAAGGAGATTAAGAGCCCTGAGTTCTCTCCCTCCATGTGAGGAGGACACAGTGAAAACACCATCTATGGAACTGGAAGAGGACTCTCATCAGACACTAAATCTGCTGGCACCTGGACACCTCAGCCTCTAGAACTGTGAGAAATATATGTTATTTAAGCCACCTAGCCTATGATACCTTTGTTACAGCAGCCCTAACTGATGAAAATAATCATCCATTCTCTTTTTATGTGGCATCATAAATTGTCTTTACTCCATTGAACAAATTGTTAATTTTTAAAAATGGCATCTGCTGACACTATCAAAGAAATTTACAATACTGAATTTTTAAAACTTGTTCATTATAGATACTCAATATATATTATATAACCACAAAAATACCAAAATTGAGATAAACTGTTTTATACTGGTATAAATATGATTCTAGTAAGGAAAGATAATTTTGTACTCTTTCATGTGGTAATAATTAAATTCATAAAATTATTATTTTAGATGTGCAAATTCCAAGCCAAGTTGACTTATAATGACTTGCATAATTATGAGCACTGTTTGATTGCAACCTTCCAATTACTTCTGTCAATATAAATGTGGTTACTGAAGTGTGTTTTTTTTTCCTTCTCTACTCAGATCTTTACATTATTATCCCCAATAGAAAAAATGCTTGCTGACAAAGGGTAATCTTTAGCTAGAAAAATATTGAGGTGGATTTTTACCTGAAATATTCTCCTGGTAAACAATTTGAAAATATTTTAGAATTTTACTTGAAGGCTTGATGCCTAGTGAAATACAATTAGGGTCAATGTTTGTTTCATAGTATTTCCTTTGAGAATACAACACTCTTAATGTTAGAATTCTTAGAGACAGAGCTCACCATTACATTCTTGATGTATTTGCACTTGCAGGTAGGCACTAATTTTGGCCAAGAGGCTCTGAGTAAAAAGGATGGAGATATATTTGGATGGAGAGAGAGAGAGAGAGATACTGTCACTAATTTGTCTGCTAGTATGTGGCTCTACTGGAGAAGCATTTCATAGATTTTGGAAAATAATTATGTATTTTCAAAAACTATACTTTGTGCTATTACCTGTCTCTATCAGTTAGACATAACAGATTTTAGAAAGTAATTGTGTATTTTCCAAACTAAAATTTACCAGTGTTATGGGAATAAAACAAACTGTGTATGCTATGGTTTTGTGATAATTAACCAAGATATCATAGTCATATAACAGAATGTAGGTTTATTTTTTGCTAGGGTAAAGTCAGATGTGGATTTGCAGCTTTATTCCTTCTTGAGGATACTCCATCTGTAACACATGGCTTTGAAGGCCAATTCTAGGACATAAAAGCATTATACAACAGGGATCTCAGTCAGTTACTGCCACGGCACATGCAAGTGATATGTATCAAGTCCACTCACAGACATGTTTCATATTTGAGGGCCTTTACTTAGGACGCTAACGCCAATCATAAAAGCAAGTTATCATTACCAAGTCCAAGCTCATACTGCCTCCCGCACAACAGACCAATAATGGAGAGATAAGCTCCTAGGGCAAGGAAGAGTGATTTTGTTTGGAAAGCCAGCATATCAAGGAGGTGGAACCATCTCCTTGGTCCATCCCAAAGATGGACCCAAAGATCCCAAAGATCCAACTTTCTTCAGTTAGAATTCAGGCTTCTTTTACACTAAAAAGGGAAGGAGTAATCTCCAGGCAAGAACACTGGAGTGGGTTGCCATTTCCTTCTCCAATGCATGAAAGTGAAAAGTGAAAGTGAAGTCACTCACTTAGTGACTTTTGGCGACCCCATGGACTGCAGCCCACCAGGCTCCTCCATCCATGGGATTGTTCAGGCAAGAGAACAACGGGTTGCCATAGCCTTCTCGGAAAGTTAAGACCAGACTCCAGAAAAGTGAAAGTCGCTCAACCATGTCCAACTCTTTGTGACCCCATGGGCTACACAGTCCATGGACTTCTCCAGGCCAGAATATTGGAGTGGGTAGCCTTTGCCTTTGCTCCAAGGCATCATCCCAACCAGGGATCGAACCTAGGCCTCTCACACTGCAGGCAGATTCTCTACCAGCTGAGCTATCAGGGAAACCCAGATTCCAGATGAGATGTGTTAATTTCTTTCTGCTTGTAGCCTGGTCAGGATATTTCTTATACTAAACAAAGGTATTTGAGCTTAATGCTTACCACCTGGAAAGTAGGAGTCTCAGAGATGGGCAGTTATATAGAATTTAAACTTGCAAACAACATCCCTTTAGTGGTTAACTTGTAATAGAATACGAAGTTTCTTCCCTATTATTATGGGAGACCTTGATAGTGAATATTTACACTGAAGAGAAACTCTGCTGCTGCTGCTAAGTTGCGTCAGTCATGTCTGACTCTGTGCAACCCCATAGACGGCAGCCCACCAGGCTCCCCCGTCCCTGGGATTCTCCAGGCAAGAACACTGGAGTGGGTTGCTATTTCCTGCAAAGAAAGTCTAGTGGGGTCATTTAGACCATTAGCTCAACAGTTAGACTGAGCAGGTTAAAATACCTATACTATCAACTCTGCCTATTCCTTTGTGGTCTCTTGAACAATAGTTTACCTCAGTTTCTTCATATATGATAACACCCAATTAATATTACCATTCTATAAATTACATTATTGAGATTGACCATAGCACTATGCATGGAAGCAACAACCATTTATTTAATGAGTATTAGATACACATTTATGGAGAAGGAAATGGCAACCCACTCCAGTGTTCTTACCTGGAGAATCCCAGGGACAGGGGAGCCTGGTGGGCTTCCGTCTATGGGGTCGCACAGAGTTGGACACGACTGAAGCGACTTAGCAGCAGCAGCAGCAGATACACATTTTGGAGAAGGCAATGGCACCCCACTCCAGTACTCTTGCCTGGAAAATCCCATGGACAGAGGAACCTGGTAGGCTGCAGTCCATGGGGTCATGAAGAGTTGGACAGGACTGAGCGACTTTACTTTCACTTTTCACTTTCATGCATTGGAGAAGGAAATGGCAACCCACTCCAGTGTTCTTGCCTGGAGAATCCCAGGGACGGGGGGCCTTGTGGGCTGCCATCTCTGGGGTTGCACAGAGTCAGACGTGACTGAAGCGACTTAGCAGCAGCAGCAGCAGCAGCAGATACACATTTATTGGGCTTCTGCAATGGCTCAGTGGTAAACAATCCTCCTGCCAATGCAAGTAAAATTCTAAAATATTTTAAAACTATTTACTAGAAGAATATTTCAGGTGAAAATCCACCTCAGTGCTTTTCTAGGTAAAGATTACATTATTATCCCCAATAGATAAAATGCTCGCTGAACAAAGGGTAATCTTTAGCTCCGTCTGCAATATCCCCTGGAGAAGGAACTGGCAACCTACTCCAGTGTGCTTCCTGGGGAATCCCACAGACAGAGGGGCCTGGAGGGCAACAGTCCATGGGGTCTCAAGAGTTGGATGCGACTTAGAGACTAAACTGAACTATAGAAGTAATAAATGGGTGGTGGTGGTTTAGTCGCTAAGTTGCATCCAACTCTTGGTGAACACGTTAACTCATAACAATGGTCCAAAATCAAGTAAACATTTAAAATTTCTGTCTATGAATGGCAAAACGTTGTTTAGAAACTTAAAGTTTTAAGAATAAATTTGAAGTTTCTTCACATATTCACTCAGTCATTACTTCACCAAGAGCCTAACTCTTTGCCAGGTGCTCTCACAGCCAAAGGGACCTTATGGAATAAAATAAACAAGGTATATTACAACACTAGAGGAGGTGGAGGGGGAGAAATTAAATAACCCAAAGAAATGGCCCCAGTGAAAAGGGGACTTGATCTGATCTGACGCACACTGCATCACAACTAGGCTTCAGCAGGACTCATGTGCTGAAGTGTGAGTTTATGAAACCGGGAAAAGAGCCACTTAGGTTGGACTTATGTTCCTTCAGTCATGGCTGAAGGTCAACTCTGCCAGGCTCAGTGGCAGGTTACCTGGGCTTCCTTTGAAGAAAGGAGAGAGACTTGTGGGCGTTCCTGGTTTGCTTCTCAGTCAAATCAGCCTCCTGCAGGACAAACACATCCATGGCTCCCAAAGGTGGCCCATGTGCAGCTGATCACATGACCACGAGGAAAGTGTGCTGCCCCCGGTCCACACGGCTCTTCAAAGCTCAGCAGAGGGCTGCGGGGTGAGGGGGAGGCTACCTCCATCTCCTGGCCTAGGACAGACATGCCCAGGCCCTCACACCGTTTATCAAAGTCTCTGAGAAGCCAGACGGGGTTGATGCAGAGCAGCCGGCTGCCTGTGCCTATGAGAGACAGAGAGCATTGTGGGAACGGTAGATTGAGAGCTCACCTGCCTCTCCCCAGAGCCAGGCGTGGTCCAGGCAGGGCTGGTGGCTGAGCCCTGCTTGCAGCCGTGGTCCTCTAGGACTGGTAGGCCATTCTCAACACCACTTTCCAGCTGACCCTGGGGCAGCTGCTGAAGCCAGCAGTCCTTAGGTTCTCTTACAGCAAGTTGACTTTGGGTCCCTAGTTGTGCTTTCTCCATCCTGACTGTGAAAGCTTCCAGAGGTCATAGTCCATCAGCTGCGCCATCCCAGCATCTTTGGATGTCAGCATTCCACCAGGAAGGGCAAGGTCTGGTCATAAAAGTCAGACTCCTAGGACGCCAGGGCCAGGGAAGGGTGACCTCTGTGTTACTCCTGGACTAGACAGGTCCGGATGCCCTTGAACTGCATTCCCTAAGGACCTCCAGTTCAAGGTCACCAGTGCAGCAACCAGGACAACACTGTGAGGAACATTTACAAGCAGAGGAAAGAGTAATTACAAAAACCCTAAGGGGAGAATGAGATTGGTGTGTGCAGGTACAGAATGGCAATCAATGTTGCTAGACAATGGGGAGTCAAGAGAATAATAGAACAGAAAATCAGTCAAGGACCAGGTTATGTAATATTTTAGAGACCACAGTAAGGAATTTGCATTATCTTTCTTTTGGCTTGGGAAGCTGTTGGAGGGTTTAAAGCCAGTAAGGGATATGTTCCCAGTGGCTCACTGCTATGGATAATGTGCTGTGTGTGTGTGTGTATGGAGGGCGGGGAGTAAATGTAGAATAAGCTTATCTGTAAGATGCGATCAAGATAGTACCTACCTACCTCAGGAAGTTGTTATAAGTATTTAATGAGTGGATGTATATGAAACTCAAAGACTACTGCTTACTGTTTAATAAACATTCGGCTTCTCTGTCCATCGGGATTCTAAAGACAAGAATACTGGAGTGGGTAGCCATTCCCTTCTCCAGGGGATCTTTCCAACCCAGGGATCAAACTCAGGTCCCCTGCACTGTAGGCAGATTATTTACCATGTGAGCCCTCAGGGAAGCCCAAACACTACAAAAGTGTGTGTTAAATAAAAATAATGCCTTATTATTTGTTTTCAGAATTACAAATACACAGTGCTTTTGACTTTCAAAAAACAACGACATGATTTGAAACAGGCCATCAGAGGGATGCTGCTAAGTCGCTTCAGTCATGTCTGACTCTGTGTGACCCCATAGACGGCAGCCAGCCTACCAGGCTCCCCCATCCCTGGGATTCCCCAAGCAAGAACACTGGAGTGGGTTGCCATTTCCTTCTCCAATGCATGAAAGTGAAAGTGAAGTCCCCCAATCGTGTCCGACTCGTCACGACCCCATGGACTGCAGCCCACCAGGCTCCTCCGTCCATGGGATTTTCCAGGCAAGAGTACTGGAGTGGGGTGCCATTGACTTCTCCATCAAAGGGATAGGTTATCCTTAAGGTGGGGGATGATGAGAGAGGGGCACATTCTGTCTGTGATTATTGAACTCATTCTCTCATCAGGTCTAGTTCAATTATTATATGTATTAGCAAAATTTGTAAACCAATAACTTGAAAATAACTGTTACTGTGCTCAAATTTGCATTAAAATAACTGAGTACAAATTTCCATCAGGACAAGTATTCTCTATTTTAAGTCTCCCATGGTATCTAATAAGATGCCTTATATTTGGATAGACATCCAAAATGGTCTGGCATTAGAAGGGAAACATTGAAATACTCTCTTTAACACTGTTAACAGTGTTAAAGAGAGTATTTGAGGACTGTGAACACTAAATAGACATTTAGGAAAAAAAAAAAATTTAAAGCACAGAACCATATATGTAAAATACATTTAACAATTAGTCTTATGGATAATATATATGAAGATACTCTATTTTACATTGAAATATTAAAAATTTTGTATTCAATTTTAGCACTTTATAAATCAATTAAGCAATCAGATCAGATCAGTCGCTCAGTCGTGTCCGACTCTTTGCGACCCCATGAACCGCAGCACGCCAGGCCTCCCTGTCCATCACCAGCTCCCGGAGGTCACTCAGACCCACATTCATCGAGTCAGTGATGCCATCCAGCCATCTCATCCTCTGTCGTCCCCTTCTCCTCCTGCCCTCAATCCCTCCCAGCATCAGAGTCTTCTCCAATGAGTCAACTCTTCGCAGGAGGTGGCCAAAATACTGGAGCTTCAGCCTGAGCATCATTCCCTCCAAAGAAATCCCAGGTCTGATCTCCTTCAGAACGGACCGGTTGGATCTTCTTGCAGTCCAAGGGACTCTCAAGAGTCTTCTCCAACACCACAGTTCAAAAGCATCTATTCTTCGGTGCTCAGCCTTCTTCACAGTCAAGCTCTCACATTCATACATGACCACAGGAAAGACCATAGCCTTGACTAGGCGAACCTTTGTTGGCAAAGTGATGTCTCTGCTTTTGAATATGCTATCTAGGTTGGTCATAACCTTCCTTCCAAGGAGTAAGCGTCTTTTAATTTCATGGCTGCAGTCACCATCTGCAGTGATTTTGGAGCCCAGAAAAAGAAAGTCTGACACTGTTTCCACTGTTTCTCCATCTATTTCCCATGTAGTGATGGGACCAGATGCCATGA
The DNA here is from genome assembly GCA_935064755.1 of Tragelaphus eurycerus. Taxonomy (NCBI): domain Eukaryota; kingdom Metazoa; phylum Chordata; class Mammalia; order Artiodactyla; family Bovidae; genus Tragelaphus; species Tragelaphus eurycerus. The sequence goes on along the minus strand of CAKXYN010000168.1, from coordinate 882,149 downwards.
TCTTCGTTTTCTGAATGTTGAGCTTTAAGCCAACCTTTTCACTCTCCACTTTCACTTTCATCAAGAGGCTTTTGAGTTCTTCTTCACTTTCTGCCATAAGGGTGGTATCATCTGCATATCTGAGGTTATTGATATTTCTCCCGGCAATCTTGATTCCAGCTTGTGCTTCCTCCAGTCCAGCATTTCTCATGATGTACTCTGCATATAAGTTAAATAAACATGGTGACAATATGCAGCCTTGACGTACTCCTTTTCCTATTTGGAACCAGTCTGTTGTTCCATGACCAGTTCTAACTGTTGCTTCCTGACCTGCATACAGATTTCTCAAGAGGCAGATCAGGTGGTCTGGTATTCCCATCTCTCTCAGAATTTTCCACAGTTTATTGTGATCCACACAGTCAAAGGCTTTGGCATAGTCAATAAAGCAGAAATAGATGTTTTTCTGGAACTCTCTTGCTTTTTCGATAATCCAGCGGATGTTGGCAATTTGATCTCTCGTTCCTCTGCCTTTTCTAAATCCAGCTTGAACATCAGGAAGTTCACGGTTCACATATTGCTGAAGCCTGGCTTGGAGAATTTTGAGCATTACTTTACTAGCGTGCGAGATGGGGAGGCCTTACAAATAGCTGCAAAAAGAAGAGAAGCGAAAAGCAAAGGAGAAAAGGAAAGATATAAACATCTGAATGCAGAGTTCCAAAGAATAGCAAGAAGAGATAAGAAAGCCTTCTTCAGCGATCAATGCAAAGAAATAGAGGAAAACAACAGAATGGGAAAGACTAAGGATCTATTCAAGAAAATCAGAGATACCAAAGAAACATTTCATGCAAAGATGGGCTCGATAAAGGACAGAAATGGTGTGGACCTAACGGAAGCAGAAGATATTAAGATGAGGTGGCAAGAATACACAGAAGAACTGTACAAAAAAGAGCTTCACGACCCAGATGATCATGATGGTGTGATCACTGACCTAGAGCCAGACATCCTGGAATGTGAAGTCAAGTGGGCCTTAGAAAGCATCACTAGGAACAAAGCTAGTGGAGGTGATGGAATTCCAGTGGAGCTATTCCAAGTCCTGAAAGATGATGCTGTGAAAGTGCTTCACTCAATATGCCAGCAAATTTGGAAAACTCAGCAGTGGCCACAAGATTGGAAAAGGTCAGTTTTCATCCCGATCCTAAAGAAAGGCAATGCCAAAGAGTGCTCAAACTACCGCACAATTAAGCAATATATATATCTATATATATAGATATTCTGATAAATCTAGCTCTTGAAAATTATCTCTTCACAGAGCTAATGAGTGAATTTTATTAATTCAAATGGAAATTTTGCATATATTGTACATCAGGTGGAGATGAAGTTCCTTTTATGTTTAATTCTGTAATTCAGTACTGTACATTAATTGTTTTAATGTATGATACAAAGTATGGATTATGCTTAATGCACAAAGCTTTAAAAGATGAAAAGCATAACAGACGCTCAACAGTTATGCTCCCTTAAACAAAAAGGTGAACACAATGGAGAGAAAGAAAGAAATATGAGTATTTTACACATAATTAAAGAGGATGTGTGTGAAGCTTTATATAGTGAGAGAGTTAGGGCAATGATGAAAGGGGCAGCCTGGAGCATTCTTCCAGGCAAATTGTTTTCAGCTACTTAGTACTCACTTAAAGTTTCCCAAGATACTCATTGTTCTCCATACATACAGTATTGAAAATGTTTTATTTTTCATTTCTCAACTCTTACAGGTTGATGATGGTTTGAGAGTAGTTTACAACTCAATTCTAACTGGTCCTGCTTTTGCCCCTGTGTCCCTATTGGCAGCTGGAGTGATTACAGAGAAGCAAAAGTAAGGACATGATACTGCTCTGCTCAGAATACTCAAATCCCTTCCATCAGATTCAAAGGGCTCAATGGTCACCAAAGCACTAAATTATTCAGCTTCTATTTCCTGTTTAACCAAACCACCTGCTTCCCTATCCCTATATCATTTCCACTCTTTCAAACACAGTAGGCATGTAACCGATTTAGGGTCACTACTGTCTGGCCTACTCTTCCCACAGAGTATGGTTCATTGATTACTTCCTTCCCGTCTTTGAGTGAATCACCTCAAAGAAGACATTCTCTAACCATACTATTTAAAATTACAACTGCCCATTCCCCATCATCCTGTCATCTTTACTTCTGCCCTACTTTCTGCTGCTGCTGCTGCTGCTAAATCACTTCAGCCTTGTCTAACTCTCTGTGACCCCATAGACGGCAGCCCACCAGACTCCCCGGTCCCTGGGATTCTCCAGGCAAGAACACTGGAGTGGGCTGCCATTTCCTTCTCCAATGCATGCAAGTGAAAAGTGAAAGGGAAGTCATTCAGTAGTGTCCGACTCTTTGCCACCCCATGGACTGTAGCCCACCAGGATCCTCCATCCATGGCATCTTTCAGGCAAGAGTACTGGAGTGGGGTGCCATTGCTTTCTCTGGCCCTGCTTTCTATTCCTCCATAATTTATTGATAGATTACTGTTAGATTACATATTTTATTGATTTGTCTGTGAGTGTATATGTGCACATGTATATGCTGGGTGTGTGTCTACAATCTATAATTTAAGATTCATGAAAGCAAGATGATTCATTTGTTCTCTGAGTCATAAAAATCCCTATAATATTTCCTGGAATATTTTAACTGTGCAATTTATATGTGTTGAATGAATACTGGATGAATAAATAAAGGGATTATCCTAGAAAGAAATCAATTTGAATCATTAGGTAGTACAGTTTTACTTTAAATAGATCTCATCTTTATAGTTTATATTTTAAGAATTTTTTCAATTTTTATAATTTCTATTTCTTTTCTGTTTTTTTTTTTTAATTAGAATATCTGTAATAGTCATATACAAGAAAGAAAGAAAAAAAAAAACCTGAAAGTGATGTGACCTGATGGGTTTGTAATGTCATGATTTTCTTTGAGTCTTTATAAACTATGACCATATAAGTATGAAAGTATAGGATAAATTTTTTCACTTATTTTTGTATGTGTTATTTGATGTGTAATTTCTTTTCTATAATTAAAAATTATGTTTTATGAATTGTACAAGGCATGTACATAACATAAGAAAAGTAGACAATATATTCAGCTTGACTGACAGAGCAGTGTTACTCTCAGAGTAGTTTTGAAGGGGTCAGATAATAGCTTATTACAAAATCTGACTACCTTCCATTGTGGGAAATTTAATTAATAGTGTTTTCGCTAAACATAAATTTAATTATTTTTACAACTTCATGTGAGTCCATAATTATCTCAAGATAAAATGATTTTAAAATTGATTATAGCTAATCAATTTTTACTTATACATTTAAAAAATTGATTATAGCTAATCAATTTTTACTTATCCATTTAGTAAACATTTTTTAAGCAGCTATTGCATTTCCCACATATGGCACAAGTGTCCAGAATAAGTATGGTGTTTGAAACCTGGTATGGTGTTTGAAACCAAAGACTAGCAAGAAGAGATAAGAAAGCCTTCCTCAGCGATCAATGAAAAGAAATAGAGGAAAACAACAGAATGGGAAATACTAGAGATCTCTTCAAGAAAATTATAGATACCAAGGGAATATTTCATGCAAAGATCGGCTCAATAAAGGACAGAAATGGTAGGGATCTAACAGAAGAAGAAGATATTAAGAAGAGGTGGCAAGAATACACAGAAGAACTGTACAAAAAAAATCTTCATGACCCAGATAATCACAATGGTGTGATCACTGACCTAGAGCCAGACATCCTGGAATATGGAGTCAAGTGGGCCTTAGAAAGTATCACTACAAACAAAGCTAGTGGAGGTGATGGAATATCAGTGGAGCTCTTCCAAATCCTGAAAGATGATGCTGTGAAAGTGCTACACCCAATATGCCAGCAAATTTGGAAAACTCAGCAGTGGCCACAGGACTGGAAAAGGTCAGTTTTCATTCCAATCCCAAAGAAAAGCAATGCCAAAGAATTCTCCAACTACCACACAATTGCATTCATCTCACATGCTAGTAAAGTAACGCTCAAAATTCTCCAAGCCAGGCTTCAGCAATATGTGAACCATGAACTTCCTGATGTTCAAGCTGGTTTTAGAAAAGGCAGAGGAACCAGAGACCAAATTGCCAACATCCGCTGGGTCATGGAAAAAGCAAGAAAGTTCCAGAGAAACATCTATTTCTGCTTTATTGACTATGCCAAAGCCTTTGACTGTGTGGATCACAATAAACTGTGGAAAATTCTGAAAGAGATGGGAATACCAGACCACCTGATCTGCCTCTTGAGAAATTTGTATGCAGGTCAGGAAACAACTGTTAGAAGTGGACATGGAACAACAGACTGGTTCCAAATAGGAAAAGGAGTTCCTCAAGGCTGTATATTGTCACCCTGTTTATTTAACTTCTATGCAGAGTACATCATGAGAAATGCTGGACTGGAAGAAACACAAGCTGGAATCAAGATTGCCAGGAGAAATATCAATAACTTTAGATATGCAGATGACACCACCTTTATGGCAGAAAGTAAAGAGGAACTAAAAATCCTCTTGATGAAAGTGAAAGTGGAGAGTGAAAAGTTGGCTTAAAGCTCAACATTCAGAAAATGAAGATCATGGCATCTGGTCCCATCACTTCATGGGAAATAGATGGGGAAACAGTGGAAACAATGTCAGACATTATTTTTCTGGGCTCCATAATCACTGCAAATGGTGACTGCAGCCATGAAATTAAAAGATGCTTACTCCTTGGAAGGAAAGTTATGACCAACCTAGATAGCATATTCAAAAGCAGAGACATTACTTTGCCAACAAAGGTCCGTCTAGTCAAGGCTATGGTTTTTCCTGTGGTCATGTATGGATGTGAGAGTTGGACTGTGAAGAAAGCTGAGTGCTGAAGAATTGATGCTTTTGAACTGTGGTGTTGGAGAAGACTCTTGAGAGTCCCTTGGACTGCAAGAAGATCCAACCAGTCCATTCTGAAGGAGATCAGCCCTGGGATTTCTTTAGAAGGAATGATGATAAAGCTGCAACTCCAGTAATTTGGCCACCTCATGCAAAGAGTTGACTCATTGGAAAAGACTCTGATGCTGGGAGGGATTGAGGGCAAAAGGAGAAGGGGGCGACAGAGGATGAGATGGCGGGGTAGCATCACTGACTTGATTGATGTGAGTGTGGGTGAACTCTGGGAGTTGGTCATGGACAGGGAGGCCTGGCATGTTGCGATTCATGGGGTCGCTGAGTTGGACACGACTGAGCTACTGAACTGACTTGAACAGTAAACCTGATGTTAGAATTTTTTAAAAATAAAAAGTGCTGGGAGCGAACTCCACCATGACAAAGGTCATGAGGAAGGAGGCTCAGCACATGCAAAAGCGGGATCAAGCCTCAGGAGCCCCCTGGAAATTCTCGAGCATCTACCCCCAAAACCAGAGTCTGCCTACTTTCTGCTTTGTGCTCTCGCCTACACCTCTGACTTTATGGGGGGTTGTCCCCCACTACCTCTCTCTGAAAAAAGAGTTAACTTACAGCTCCAGTTAATAATTCCTGGGTGTGACAGTGTTTCAACCTACAAACTCTTTTGGAAATCCTCTAGCCTGCCTGAATAGGTTTTTCCGCCACATGTGATTGTTCAGAGCCTCCCAACTGTGAGAGGCATGAGATGTTCTAAACTGTCTAAGTACAGATTCCTTTGAGCAGTTAAAAGATTGATTAGAAATTATATTGGTGAAGGGTTTTTCACTTGTTGGGCCAATGTTTGCTGCTAAGTCTCCATATCCCTTACCTACTGTGTCCTTGGCCGTGTATTGATTGATATAATTGGTTTATAGAAATGTAAGTAGTAGCTTTAATGTTTGTAACCTTGGACCCTTGAGTTAATTCTTTTTCTTTTTACAACTCACCACACCTTTGCCCTATAGAAATGCAACTCCAGTGCTTTTGGAGGGTGGCGCCTGACTTTAGAATAATCACCTTTAGAGAAAAATAAGTTTCTTAAAATGTTAACAGGCCTCCAGGCCAGAAGATGATGTAACTCACCTAAATTTTTGCGTATGATAAGTTTGAAAGCCTGGCTCAGGGACTGCTGTCCCTGACTGCATGACTCCACCCCTGCCCCCATTATCCTCTATGCATAACTTAAGGTATAAAAACTACTTTGAAAAATAAAGTGTGGGGCCTTGTTCACGGAAACTCGGTCTCCCCATGTCGTTCTTTCTCTTACCTTCTGGCTGAATTATTCAGCCTCCTCTCTCCACTAAATGTTCTCACTGAGCTATCCTTATTTCATCTGCTTTTCTTCACTGAATCTCCTCACTGAGCTATCCTCATTTCTATTATTCTTTATATCTTTAATTAATACTTAATTAAACGATTGTTTCCAGATTGTCGCCAATGCCGTCCCCGCTTTGAATTCCCTGGACCCACCGGGGCTGGACTCTGGCAAAAAAGGAGTTCTGGGTTCCCATGAAGAGTTTATTAGAGTTCTAGAAAAAAATAAAGTGGAAGAAAATGTAAGATATCAGCAGGTGGTACCATTTTTGATATGATGATGATGAAATTTATCTCTAAGGTGAAAATAGTGTAAAAGAGAGGGAGTGTGCATCTCAAATATCCGAGGGAGACTATTTCAGGAAGAGAAGCTGTCAATTGCAGGTCTAGAAGGCTGCAGACAATGGTTTGGAGTCTGGGGCTGGAGATATAACTTCTGTCAACAAATGTGTATGAATCATTCCCACTCTTTCATTTTATCTGTGTCTTTGGGACTTTTGACAATAAAACAAGCTAAAAAAAAATACAAGAGTTCATGAAAAGTAGAAATTTACTGTTTCATGATATGGAGCTTATTGTGTATAGTCGAGAAGCTCTACAGACAGCAATGGAGAGATTCAGCATTTCTACCTTATTACACATTCCTCACAGTTACCTTCCCTCTATTTGTAATGAGGAAACAGGTTTATGTCTGCATAATAATTATAGATATATTTTTAACAACTGGTTCATGGTATAATTTATTTCATAGCAAATTGAACAAACCTGGCTCCCTCAACCTCACTTTCTATCTGGTTACAGTTCTCTCTTTTCAATTGCATAGTCCACTTTTGCCTCTGCTTTACTTCCATATTCTGTGATTTCATTCCTCTATTGCCTTGCATATGTCTGTTCTTACACATACAGGTATAAACACACTCTTATGTGAATGCTGCTTTTCATATGAATTGCATTTCATACTGCATTTCAGCTTGGTTTGAGCATGTCAAAAGCAATAATCACATATTTTCATTCTTTTATAACTGGTAAAATACTATACATTTGACACTTAAGAATGTAGTAAATATTTGTTACATGAAGTAATGTTGTTAAGTTGAATACACTAAATGCATTGAAGGAAGCAAGTAACTCCCAGAAACTGAGTTGTTCCTTTTGCACTAAAAGTTAAAACATGTGAATGACAATGATTGTGTGTGTGCATGCGTGCTCAGTTGTGTCCAACTCTTTGACATCCCATGGACTGTGGCCTACCAGCCTCCCCTGTCCGTGGAATTTCCCACACAAGAATACTGGAATGGGTGGTCATTTCCTTCTCCAGGGGATCTTGGAGGGACTGAACCTGCTTCTCTTGTTTCTCCTGCATTGGCAGACAGGTTCTTTGCCAGCTGAGCCACTGGGGAAGCCTGACAATGATAAAAATCGTGTTTACACTTTGTTCTGCCTATCTTAGTGCCAGCTAATTGATAGAAGGGCACATTGTCCCCTTTAGTCCTTATACCAATCTTAGATGTGGATACTATTATCATTCCCATTTTACAGGTAAGCCATAGAAAAGGTAAACAACTTACTCATCTTCATTCATTTAAAAACAAGAGAAGTTATATCATATAACATCTGATTCCATAATTTATAGTTGTAAACCTATGCTACAAAATAGAGTGGAAGATTTTGCTTACAATAGCAAAATCCCTGTTTCAACCTACTTGCTGCTGCTGCTGCTAAGTCACTTCAGTCGTGTCCGACTCTGTGCGACCCCAGAGACAGCAGCCCACCAGGCTCCCCTGTCCCTGGGATTCTCCAGGCAAGAACATTTGAGTGGGTTGCCATTTCCTTCTCCAATGCATGAAAGTGAAAAGTGAAAGTGAAGTTGCTCAGTTGTGTCCGACTCTTAGCAAGTCCATGGACTGCAGCCTACCAGGCTTCTCCGTCCATGGGATTTTCCAGGCAAAAGTACTGGAGTGAGGTGCCATTGCCTTCTCTGATTTCAACCTACTTAGAAACACTTATAAAGCAAAAATGGTTTCAAGTACAGCTAGATTCAGTGAAAAAAACATTAGGTAGCCTCTATATCCTGTTGCTAATGTCCACTTGCTCCATCTCAGGCAGATTTTTTTCTTTATACTGTATATTGAGCTCCTAGCAGGTTCAGCCTATATTCTATATTCATGATCCCTTAGCAACATCAGTTATAAAAGGCACATGATCTTTTCTAAGGATTTCCTTTTGTACCACAAACTAGACTTCATACATAGATACATACATACATACACTTCAATCCTAAAGAAAATCAGTCCTGAATATTCATTGGCAGGACTGATGCCAAAGCTGAAGCTCTAAAACTTTGGCCACCTGATGCAAAGAACTGACTTATTGGAAAAGATCCTGATTCTGGGAAAGATTAAAGGCAGGAGGAGAAGGGGACGACAGAGGATGAGATGGTGGCATGGCATCACTAAATCAATGGACATGAGTTTGAGCAAGTTCTGGGAGTTTGTGATGGACAAGGAAGCCTGGCATGCTGCAGTCCATGGGGCTGCAGAGCCGGACACGACTGAGCAAATAAACTGAAGACTTCATACACATAAGGGAAGGAGATATCAGTGAGGAAGCCATTTTGGGCAGCTTCAAGAAGAGTGGATCTCCATACCTGCCCACAGGCTTAACTGAGGTCAGTCATATATATCATCCAGATGGTCTCAATAATATCTCACTCTCTAAAGGCTGCATATTTGAAGATGGTTCCAGCTGTGGGAATAGTGAGCAGAATGTAAGTTCCAGGGAAAAGGGAGGGGCTGAGGAACCCCCAGTTGCCCAGATCCATGTCATTGATCATTCTATGGTTACATCCTCACCATTGTTGATGAGTCCACGCTCATGCTGCTTGTTGTACCAGTAAATACTGAAACAAGTTGTTGAGGCAAAGAGTAGCAGCAACTTTACTCAGAAAGCCAGCAGATCCAGAAGATAGTGGACTAGTATCCCAAAGAACCATCTTCCAGAGTTAAAAATTCAAAGTTATTTATACTGGAAGGGGAGGAAGTGTGATTGACCGCTACAGACTTCTTGATGCAGGGATCCTTTGTTCTTGCAGCTGTTTATGAAGGTTTGATCACAATATTCCTATAAGCTTCCAACAAGGCAAATGGTATTCTCTGTTTTTCAATGTTTTACTTCTGTATAAATGAAAAAGTGTTATATACCTTTAAAAGTCAGAGCTTTGACAATGGGCTAGCCTGTGTATTTCAAGTTGCAGTCAACATTCTTATAGCAAAAGCAATGAAATACAAAGATTAAAAGAAATAGATCTTTATGGAATCAGATTTGTTCTTCCCTAATAAGAATTGATGCTTTTGAACTGTGGTGTTGGAGAAGACTCTTGAGAGTCCCTTGGACTGCAAGGAGATCCAACCGGTCCATTCTGAAGGAGATCAGACCTGGGATTTCTTTGGAAGGAATGATGCTAAAGCTGAAACTCCAGCATTTTGGCCACCTCATGCGAACAGTTGACTCATTGGAGAAGACTCTGATGCTGGGAGGGATTGGGGGCAGGAGGAGAAGGGGACGACAGAGGATGAGATGGCTGGATGGCATCACTGACTCGATGATTGTAAGTCTGAATGACCTCCGAGTGCTGGTGATGGATAGGGAGGCCTGGCGTGCTGTGGTTCATGGGGTCGCAAAGAGTCGGACACGACTGAGTGACTCATCTGATCTGATTTCTGATACAGAATTATATGCTGATGGTTATTTCAGCATTCACTGAAATTTCCCTTAACCTAATTTATTAATTTTTAAGTGTTTCATCTGTGCCTCTTTTTCTCATCTGTAAAATGAAACACAGGGTGACTATATTAAAGTTGTAATTAAATGCAATAGAAAATTGCATAAGATCTTTTCCGGAACATGATAACATTAATCATTATTGTCATCTTCAACATCACACCTACAAAAAATCATTTTACTAATTTATATGCATTCTTGAATTTGTCTCCCCTAAAATAGAATGAAGTCCTATGAGGCCAAAGACTTCGTCTTTTTATATCCTTTACAATGAATCAAATAAAATATCAGGCACACAATGAGGAGTCAGTAAATGTTCATTGAATGAATGATCTTTGTGAGAACTTTTGTCTAATCATCCCCTCTGTATGTGTGGTTTTAGTTTTCAAAAGGCACAGGTATTCTCATGTCATTGAGGTGGTGGTATTTGTTTTAAGAGAATACAGGTGAAGTCAGAGAGAGAAAACCAACAGTTTATCAAAAGGGCAAGATATCAAAGAGCAGTGGAAAATCATTTATCACCATTCAAAACATAAAAGTAGTTCCAGTGACCCATAAGCAGCTCTAATGACCCAGACAGTAGATATAGTAAGCCAGTAATTTTGTTGATGCCTTTGAATCAGACATCTATTGCTTTTTGGTCTAGTAACTTGCCACACTCATGACTCTTTCTTCCTTTGTCTGCTATTATTTCTACTTTTAGGACTTCTTAACTACTTTTCTCCTTCTACTGTATTATCTGTTTAGCTTTGCATTTAAACTCTTTGATATAGATGTGATTGTAATATAATGATCTTTTGTGGGAGATGATGACATTTTTGATTGTCTACTTGATAGCCATCACCCACATTTCTTACTGACAGTAGCTTTATTTGGTTTAGACAACAATATTCAGCTGTGGTTATTACTCATCATTGTTTTAGTTCAGTCCTGCATATCTGATTCTCAAGGAAATCAATTGTGAGTAAGAAATTAGGGATTGCCTATTAGAGAGCTTTGAGAAAGTTTTTATTTCCTGTAAAAATTGAGAATGTCATAAGGAAAAACTTCTTTTGCTCCTATTTCCTTCCATTTTTTTCCTGCATATTTTTGAAACGACATAATGCCTGAAACTATGACAACAATCTTAAACCATGAAGTTTCAAGGCTTAGATTTAAAGACAATATGCTGAGGATATGAAGGCAATGCTAAATATAGTTAAGTGCTCAATGCTATTCTTAAATGTAATACTTGACTCGGTGCTATTCTTGATTAGTCCTGGAATCACTGATATCCAGACATCTGATTAAGTGCACTATCTGTTTTCCTGAGGCTGAAGCCTCCTTAAGCCATTTTTTTTTTTCAATAGAACAGATCTGATACACCTACACACAGAGAGAGACGCACACATGTGCAACCTAAGGGATTGATTTCTCTAGACAGAACACCAAAACATCATGGAATGCCTTTAATATTCTAGAAGAATGTTTCATCTAGTGCTTTGTGAATGTGACAACAGGGTCACAACATTCAAAACATGGCCAGTAATGTATGAATGGCTCTTTATAACCTCTCTGTTCTCAAAAGATGACTGTTGGAAGAACAGGGACTTAGAGATACTCCATGTATTTGGTTCTGAGGCATTCTGACATATTCTTTGAAAAGTTGAAGAACCAACCTTTTTATGTAACACCCATAATAGATCACAAAACAGCACAAATATCTAATGTACTCCTAGTTGAATATCTGTCCTGTATTTCCATACCTCATACTCTCTTACTCAACTTTATATAGACCTCTAGTGTGAGAAGATGACTCAGAACTTTTGTCTTATAGAAGAAAGGTAGAATGTTTAATATATAGAAATTAAGGAGATACAAATAACTGAGTGAAAAATAAAGCTGTGCTCTAGTGACAAATACTAGAATGCAAACATCAGAACATAATGTAGGGTGATTAATGGACAGTGTGTATATACATTTATAAATGTATGTTTTTCAACCCCAAATCACCAATATATGGCCAGTCATCTATCCTATATCTAAATACACAAATAATTCGTTAAAGGACTTTAGACTTAGTGGCATGTGAAAAAGACCAATCACTAGTCTATTCTACTTTTGAATATTTTAAATCGACTTGTTCATATTGTCTAATATACTGAGTTAATTAAATGTTTTACCTCTCTCCTTCATAAGTAAGGACAAATCACTTAAAGCAAATCTGATGATTCTACTAGATAACCCTTCAGGATATAGTTTTTGTGTATGTCTCAATCAAGTGTAGTACTTCTTTGAAAAGAAGAAAATATTCTCAACCGAATTGAATTATTAGCATTTCCAACAATTGTATTTTAAAAGTATGTCAGAAAGTGACATAAAAATACTAGTCACAGTCATTCATGAAGCCATATTATAAAGTGGCCTATCACATTTCAAACCCTTCATTTTGTCATTCTTAAAAGTAGTATTCTTCCCCAAAAAGAGGAGGTGGGGGGCCTATCACTAAAATGACACGAATATCAGATAGTGCTGACAGACGGGACCCATTACCGCATTCCCTGTAGTGCTGCAGGCTGCAGAGGGTGTGTTGAAAGACCCACAGTGACAGTGACAGTGGAAGAATGTATAGACCCAGGTTTTCTGTATATTCTAAATAAGTAGCTGGAAGCATCATGTTTTAAACAACATTTATTAATCTGTTAAATATTTAGAAGAAAGTAGCATATAAATGTATACCACATATGATAACTTGTTAACACATATCCATAATACTTTCAGTTCAGTTCAGCTCAGTTGCTCAGTCGTGTCCGACTCTGCGACCCCATGAATCGCAGCACACCAGACCTCCCTGTCCATCACCAACTCCCGGAGTTCACCCAAACTCACGTCCATCGAGTCAGTGATGCCATCCAGCCATCTCATCCTCTGTCATCCCCTTCTCCTCCTTCCACCAGTCCCTCCCAGCATCAGAGTGTTTTCCGTAATACTTTAGGAAATGGCAAATTCTGGTCATTTATCATCAAGAATAAGTTTCAAAACTGAAAACTGAAACCATGCAGGTACAGAAAACTCATCATCCTCTATAAGAAGTACTAAGAAATTTGTTCATTGAATCCATCCTGTTTACTATACCTGTGTTACAAATAAAGTATCCTTAAAATATGTTTTAACATGTTATGAAACTGAGGTATGAGATTACAGACAAGTGAACATACAACTGTGCAACTTGATGAATTGCCACAAACTAAAAGCACTCATAATATACATAAAATGCATAAACCTTAAACGTACAATTCAAAGAATTTTTTTATATGGTAGTACATTTGCAATAACCAACCAGATGGATACACAGAACATTTCCCACACCACTCAAGATTCTTCCTTTTCTTTCCCAATCAGTACATCTTCAAAGCTAACTAATTATTCTGACTTCTATAGTCATAGATTGGGGCTTCCCTGGTAGCTCAGCTGGTAAAAAAAAAAAAAAAAAAAAAATTCACCTGTAAAGCACCCTGATGTGATTTCTGGGTTGGGAAGATTCCCTGGAGAGAGGGGATAGGCTATCCACTCCAGTAATCTTGCCTTGAGAACCCCCATAGACAGAGGAGCCTGGTGAGCTATATTCCATGGGGTCATGAATAGTTGGACATGACTGAGTGACTGAGCAGAGCACAGTAGCATAGTCATAATTAGGGTTTTTTATTGCTCCATTCTTTTTTTTTATTACATATTTTTCCCTCTCAGTGCTTGTGTTTATATATCTTGTATTGGGATATCTTCTGTTTACTAATTCTATATTCTGCTTTTAAATTCAAGTGCTTAATTGTATTTTATATTCTAAAATATCTATTTGGCTTTTTAAGTCTGCTTTAATTTTCTGTTGAAATTCTCAATATTCATATTTTTTTCAGTTTTTTACTATCTTTTTAAGTATTAATCATAAGTTAAAGAAAATTTTCTTGTCCAGATTATCCCTGCATTTCCTTCTCTTTTTATCTCTTTTGATTTTTGGCCAGATTCTTAAACTCTTTACATGTATGGTGAGTTTTTTTTAATTATGTGGCTAGACAAAGAACCGTAGAAGTGGCAAACGATATTTTCCACTACAGACAGTTTTCCTTTGAGGCTGAGGATCTGCTCACTTTGATTCAATCAGAGTTAAATAGTTGTGTTGCTATTTTGCTTAAGACCCAGTTCACTTTGTTCTTCAGGATGACTCTCCTGGCATTTTTAAAAATTCTATTTATTTATTTTGGCTTCATCATGCAGTATGTAGAATCTTAGTTCCTCAACCAGGAATGGAACCCATACACCCTGCAGTGGAAGCCTGGAGTCTTAACCAGTGGACCACCAGGGAAGTCCCTCTTCTGGTATTTTTAAGATCCTTCCTGGGTTTCTGACACCTTAGACCTAAGAGACTACAGTAGTTTCAGTTCTGCCTATGTTGATTTTGTGCTTAGCTTTTTTTTTTTTTTAACTTTACAATATTGTATTGGTTTTGCCATATATCAACATGAATCCGCCACAGGTATACATGTGTTCCCCATCCTGAACCGTCCTCCCTTCTCCCTCCCCATACCATCCCTCTGGGTAATCCCAGTGCACCAGCCCCAATCATCCAGTATTGTGCATCGAATCTGGACTGGCAACTCGTTTCATATATCATATTATACATGTTTCAATGCCATTCTCCCAAATCATCCCACCCTTTTTGTCCTTCAGTTCAACAAAGCTTCAATTGTGATAAAGGTAAATTTTATTTTTCATGGTAGATTTCTTCCTTCTACTGAAACTTTGTCTCCTAAATGCTCTTAGGCAGCTGAGCTCTCTAGTCTCCCTAGCGGCTCCTAGAAGTCATGGTTAGAAGCTGAGCTGAATTTGGGGCTCTTCTTGCTTGCAATCCATCATACCAACTGTACTAAACTGCAAAAACCTCATTGCTTTTTCTTTGCCCTAACAGTAAAGACTTTGCCTGGGCCAACCTAGATCTTCACCCTGTGCTTAGAATAGGCAAATAACTCCCTATTTTAAATTCATCTGGTTTTTGATAGATTCCACAGTTCTTCAGGTTTTTTTTTAATAGTTTATTTGTTCATTTATTCTTAATTGGAGGATAATTGCTTTACAACAGTGTGTTGGTTTCTGTCATACATCAACATGAATATATAAACATATGTCCCATCCTTCTGATAAAATAGAATTTTGAAATTTATTATTTGTCTTTTGAAGCAGTTGCATTGAGTATTGGCCAGCATGAACTTTCACATTTTTCACCATGATAATGATAACTTTTTGTATAAAGTTTTACACTAAAATAGATTATCTTTTTGACTCCTCCCTCTTAAGGCTTTACCTACTCAGAGTACTGTTTAAGAAATATAACTTTTTGCTTAAGAACTACATAGGTTTTATTATTTCACTTTATATCAGTGTTATATATTGGTAAATACTCATCAGTTTTAGGGAATACATTTATTAATAATATCTTATGTGTCCAACATTTTATAATGCACACTTTTCAAGTGATAATATGTAATTGAAATTAACAAGCAGATTTTTATTTTAGCCATAGAATTTACAACATAATATGAAATCTTCATAATTGAAAAAATTATTAGGTCTTTTTCAGGATGACAGTTTTAATTCTTTATAAAAGATAGAGTGAATTATGCTTAGCTTTTATTTTTAGCAAAAGATAAATCCATCTTATTTCATTCTTACTCCTTGACTTTTCACTGAATTAAATATTAAAGCTGGTGACACACTAAACTGATGCCATCTGCTATGATGCCAGAATTTCAACATTGTGACAACAATGTCATATCACATATAATGACTGATATATTTGGGGAAAATTAAACAGCATAGAAAGAAATGTTGAAACAATTAGCAAATGTGTTAGTGAACATTTTTTAAATGTGAAAGGTAAATGGATCTTGGCTTTAAGTATGATACAGTTTTAATTTATTGATTTTCTCTTCAATGAAAACACAAATGTGTTAACCATGTTTTATTGTAATAGAATTTTAAACAAAATAAAATGTTTTTCCGGGGCAGTAGATTTGTTCTCTCTCTATAGCCTTCTATGTGCTATGATTTCAGGTGCTACATCTCAATAATAATTGGTCCACACAAGAAAACAGACCTGGATTTAAGCTTGATGACCCCACAGGGAAAAAGAAAAAACTAGTACCAGGTGATGCAAGTGGTAAAGAACCCACCTGCCAATGTAGGAGACATAAGAGATAAGGGTTCGATTTCTGGGTCAGGAAGAGCCCTTGGAGGAGAGCATCAAAACCCAGTCCAGTATTCTTACCTGGAGAAACCCAAGGACAGAGGAGGCTGGTAGGCTATGGTCCATAGAGTTGTAAAGAGTCAGACATGACTGAAGCAACTTAGCACGCCTGCACACACTGGTTAAAATAAATATTATTACTGATAAATATTTTAATTTTATATAAATGAAGGACTATGGCATGTACTGAGAGGTACTAGGCAAGTATAGTCACTCATGGTTCATTGGTCTTAACTTCAGAGGCAGTCTCAAACCTATTAATAGCACAATGTGAATTAAAAAGCAGAAACATTATTTTGCCGACAAAGGTCCACTAGTCAAAGCTATAGTTTTTCTAGTAATCATGTACGGATATGAGAGTTGGACCATAAAGATGTTGGAGTGCCGAAGAACTGATGCTTTTGAACTGTGGTTATTGGAGAAGACTCTTGAGGGTCCCTTGGACTGCAAGGAGATCCAACCAGTCCATCCTAAAGGAGATCAGTCCTGAATATTCATTGGAAGGACTGATGCTGAAACTGAAGCACCAATACTTTGGCCACCTGATGCAAAGAACTGACTCATTGGAAAAGACCCTGCATTCTGGAAAAGATTGAAGGCAGGAGGACAAGGAGACACACAGAACAAGATGGTTGGATGGCATCACTGACTCAGTGGACATGAATTTGAGCAAGCTCTGGGAGATAGCTAAGGACAGGGAAGCCTGGCATGCTGCAGTCCATGGGGTCACAAATAGGTGGACACGACCAAACAACAACAACAGCAACAACAACATGAATAAGAGATCAAGAGTGTTTAATGCCAAAACACATGAACAACCACAATGTGAAAAAGTCAACTTTGAAGTAGACATTGATTAGTATATCAAAAACCAAAATTAGAAAATAGATTCTTCAGGTCTGTTGCCATCAATGACAGAGGATATTTGTGTAGGATTAATGAATCTATAAAATCAGTGTTAATTTTAAAATGCATTTAGACTAATGCAGATCACTTTTTTATGAAGTAACTTTAATTATTTAGTGTTAACATTTTAATAAAACTGAAATTATTATAGGCCATATAGCATTTAATATTTTACTATAAAAATGTAAAGTATTTTATTTCCAGTAAGGTTATACAGATAACATAATACTATATTGCCTGTTAGTACAAAGAATCCACAGCTGATCAACAGATTTTTGAGAGAAATAAATGGTGTTTAATTCACTAAGTTTTAAGGGGATTTTCTATGAAATAAAAGTTACCTAAAAGAATTCAGATTAAAAATAGATAAATCATAATCAGTACAATAAATTTTAATCAAATCATGAAATAATTTGCATAAACAATACGTGTGTGTGTTAGTCCCTCAGTCGTGTCTCGCTCTTTATGACCCCATGGACTGTAGCAGACCAGGATCCTCTGTCCATGGAATTCTCCAGGCAAGAGTACTGGACTGGGTTGCCATTCTCTTTTCCAGGGGATCTTCCCAACCCAGGGATCGAACCTGGGTCTCCCACTTTGCGGGCAGATTCTTTACCATCTGAGCCACCAATGTACCAATAAATCTGAAGATACAGATACAATGGAAACATTCCTTGAAAGTATAAAGTGACAAAATCCTATAAAGGAAATATAAATATTAAAATAAATAAAGAAATATAAATCAACCCAGGCTAAAATGATTATAACCATGAGCTCTATGAAATTGTAAAGTAAATTTGTTCCAGATAATAGAAAAATCAGGAAACTCTACTATTCATTTTGTATAGCAGGTATAACCCTTGATACTATAACCAGACAAGTATACTACCAGGGGGAAATAAACTGATTCAATTTATTAATATGAATGAAAAAATTCAAGTATATATTTTAAAATTTTATATCATGACCAAGCAAGACTTATTCTAAGAACTGAAAAAAATAGTGTTAATTATTTAATAATATTGTTATATGTAATTATGTATATATAGGCTTACTAATATGGGCTTCCCCCAGTGGCTCCAGTATTCTTGTCTAGAAAATCCCATGGACAGAGGAGCCTTATGGGAATAAAGTCCATCGGGTCACAAAGAGAACACAAAATTGGCAAACCGCAGCAGCAGGCTCACTAATGTAAGCATAACAATATTCTGAAGGAGGAAAATAACAATATTTGTACAAAAATATCATCTGAAAATTTTCAAAATGTAACTAAGATTAAAAATTCTAGAACTATGAGGTAGAGAATAGATTTTCCTACACTATGACAAAACTCAATTATTGAGGATAACATAGACACATTCTAGTTAGACCAGGTATAAAACAAATGGATTCCCACTATCTGTTTGCTCTTCTTAAAATATTGGATATCCTGTTGAACATTTTAATTAAAGAGAAATATAAAGTATTCCATTAGTTTCCCAGGGTTGCCATATCAAAGTGGTGCCACAAACTAGGTGGCATAAACAATAGGTATCTACTGTTTCACATTTCTGGAGGCTAAAACTCTTGGATCAAGGTGTTGGCAAGGTTAGCTCCTGCTGAGGATGGTAAGGACAAATGTATTCCATTTCTCTGCCCAAACTTTTGGTGGAAGTCTTTGGTGTTTCTTGGCTTGCAGAGGTATGACCTTTCTGCCTTTATCTGCACATAGCATTCAACCTTATGTCTGTCTTCAAATTTCCCCTTTTTACAAGAACAACACCCATTTTTTTTTAATTTAATTTTATTTTAGGACCTAATGACCTCATCTTAACTAATTACATCTGCGAATATCCTGTTTCCAAATCAGCTCATATTCTGAAATAGTGAGATTTAACATTTAAATTTTAGGGGATGCAATTCAACCCATAACAATGCTCTAATTTGGAAAGTATATGAAAGACATAAAAGAAATAACAGATCTATCTATAGAATGAGAGATTTCTCTAAGTTTGCCAGATACCAGGTGTTATCATCTAGGTGTCAAATTTGACACACAGATATAAGCTGATACTCGATCTGGGAGATAACGGTCCAGGAAAGGAAAGACGTGAAGAGAAATGGAAGTGAGGCAAGAAAAGTTGTGAACCATTGCTCTTTGGGTTACTCTTTCATGAGAGGTGACCAAAAAAGCTGTTTGCAGATTGGATGTGTGCTTAGTGCTGTGGGATTTTGTAGAAACCTTGCAACTGGAAGTTTTGGTGCCTTCCACACAAGGGATAAGGAGGTGGGATTTTCTTACTTGTTACCTCTCATCTGAGGTATTCCATTGGTCAGTGTTCAGCCTTTGGGAGCTACATTTCTCACCATTCTGATTTGTATATCTGGCAAAACAACTATTTTATGTAACAATAATCTGATATGATAGTTCTTTAAGCAACAAAATTATAATTAGATTCAGTTATTAAAATGAGTAAATATTCTAATTGTATTATGTAAAGTGAAACTATCATATTCACTTTATAAACATAATTTAAATTTGTAATTATTCTCATGCATTTTATACATTTCATATATTAATATTGTAATATCACTAGAACATTATGAAA
Organism: Tragelaphus eurycerus; assembly: GCA_935064755.1. Classification (NCBI taxonomy): domain Eukaryota; kingdom Metazoa; phylum Chordata; class Mammalia; order Artiodactyla; family Bovidae; genus Tragelaphus; species Tragelaphus eurycerus. The sequence goes on along the minus strand of CAKXYN010000168.1, from coordinate 862,321 downwards.
TCATAATAAAGATTTATTTTAAACTTCTATTTGTGAAAATCATACTGAGTAACTATTAAACCTCAAAAAAATAGTCCTCTGATAATCTCCCTTTGTCATGTGAATTAACTTTTTAACCATTGCTGAAAAACTTTCCGTGATGCTATATCTTTAATTCTTAGAGAATCTTCTCTGAGTGGGGGGCCAATTAGATATATTCTTTGGACTTCAGTGGTAATAGGCAAAGAAATAGTAACTTGGATATTTCAGGCCAAGGCTGTTTTATTATTATCTCACACATTACTTTTTTAGTTATTGTTAGATACTACCTTAATCTATTAACATTAAAAGATTTGTAGAAATACTAAAGTGTAAAACCACCAATCCTTTTTGTAAACAATATTACCAGTATGAACAGAGAAAAATAGTGAGCATCTAGTTCAAAGAGGGATTTCTAAATATAATATTATATTCTCAGATTACATCCTATTGTTTTAAATATGTTATATATAATCCTCATGCTGCTTTAAACATTCATATCTAAGGATAGAGAGACTTTAAAAGAAAGAATTGATATATCCTGCATCATTCATCAGTTAATTTTGGTAGGTTTATTATTTTGAAAATGTCTAATCATTCCTTCAACCTTTAATTGCAGTCGTCTTTATATGACACCCATTGTCATCATGCAATTATTATCTAAAATAAAACAAATTCTAAAATGAAATAATATGCATGCTTTTAGTCTAATCTGTCTATTGCCAAAAGCAGTGGTCCAAAGGGATCAGTTTCTTTAGTTCCTTGTTTGCCAGAAAACATAAAGATACAAGATAAAACTGTGTTTCAACTAAATTTCAAAGAAAATCAAAGTCATTAGATTAGCGTAGGCCACACAGGGTTCTTATGAAGAAACTTTTGAAAGGAATGTCATGATAAATCCCCTATAATATATTAACTTTGCCAACCTTAGTCCACATGGCAATTCTTCCATTCTGCAATCAGACAGTTTCATGTAGAGATTAACCCAGTGATCCTGCACTTGAAAGGGAATGCTCTGGGACTTAATTTATATTCAAGCCTCACTGTTCTTTGGGGAAAGGCTGGGTAATCCATACAAATTGTCAAGTGATGAAGCCAAGAACAGAAATGGAAATGACAAAACTGTCATGTATTTTACCACTTTTGGAAATAAAACTAAAGAGAAATTGGTTAAATATGCTACTGTGAACTGTTTAAAAAATTATGGCTGAAAAGAATATAACATTCTCTTTAAAACATGGAAAATTTTGGCTATTAATTAGTATCTCCTAGTCAGAGCCACTGACTAGAAGGCTACCCAATGTTTAATGTTTGTAACTAGGGTTAAATATTGATTCATTTATTTAAAATAACTGCAAAGTCTGTTGTTTTTAAAACACTGCATGGAGAAAATATCCCTTGAGAAAACAACAGCGTATTGTATCAGTGCAATATGAAGTGTATGACCTCATTGAAACTCCTCTTGTTACAGGTCTGTAATTTTGTTCAGGTTCAGGTTCAGTTCAGTCGCTCAGTCGTGTCTGACTCTTTGCGACCCCGTGGACTGCAGCACACCAGCCCTCCCTGTCCATCACCAACTCCCAGAGTTTTCTCAAACCATGTCCATTGAACTGGTGATGCCATCCTACCATCTCACCCTCTGTCATCCCCTTCTCCTCCTGCCTTCAGTCTTTCCCAGCATAAGGGTCTTTTCAAATGAGTCATCTCATCACATCAGGTGGCAAAAGTATTGAAGTTTCAGCTTCAACATCAGTCCTTCCAATGAATATTCAGGTCTGATTTCCTTTAAAATGGACTGGTTGGATCTCATTGCAGTCCAAGGGACTCTCAAGAGTCTTCTCCAACAACACAGTTCAAAAGCATCAGTTCCTCAGCTCTCAGGTTTCTTTATAGTCCAACTCTCACATCCATACATGACTACTGGAAAAACCATAGCCTTGACTAGATGGACCTTTGTTGGCAAAGTAGTGTCTCTGATTTTTAGTATGGTTTTTAATATTTAATATTGTTATATCTATTCAATATAAAAATACATAGACACAGGGAAATCATTATCTAATATTATGAAATGATATCTTGAAGCATATAAATGAAATGAAGCATATATGAAATGAAAAAAGCAGTTTATGTTGAAAATCTTAGTATGTAAATAGATATATCTTCAAATATATATGTAAACAAAGTACTTCTCTTGGTTCTAAATATCACTTTTATGTGATATACCTATACTTCAATACTGAAATTTTTCATTACAAACTTAAAAACACATGTCATCATTAGTAAACTTTGAGAAAACATGTGCCAGGTATATCTGAATGTTTCAAAATTATAGAAAATGAATGGGATACTCCAATAATGAGCCTAAAATATAGTGGGACAGAAAGATTTTCATGTGATGATGATCCACAGTCAAAGGAATGATCAGATAATTGGTATCAAAAGGGATACAAACAATGTCATAACATTAATGGTGAGCGGAATTTCAGGCTGAGAGAATGCTGCACAGAGAAAGGAAAGCTATTCTTATATTCCAGATTCAAGAACGGCTGGAGACTAGAGTGTGAGTTTGTGTCATATTGTCTATTGAAGTGGAATGGTAATGGCCTATGGAGTTAAAACATCTAATTGAAGTTTTGGTTACATCTTGTAAAACAGTTTCTATGAAAAGCATGCCAAGTTGCTACCCTTATCACATTACAGCTATATCATATTGAATAATAGATTCTCATGTCTTCTGAACAATGTGAATACTGCTATGCTATATTGACCACACCTCCATTTTCTCAGAAGCTTTATCTGAGCAATTCATCCAAAGTTGCCTTGGCAAGTTTGTGTATGGATAGGAGCTAAACACGGTAGAGTAATTGGACACACTTTCTTTTTCTGTGGGTCAGAAAGTCATATGTCTGTATGTAACAGGTCAAGATCAGAGCTTTTCATATCACCAACTGTTGGACAATTGTTAAAACAAATTAGATGAAAATAAAGCTAGAGTATTTGAAATGGAAAAGAGATAATTTTCTTGGTATCTCTATTATTATATATATAATCCTAAAAAAACCTTAACAGCTATTTACCTGGTTACTAATACAATGAATAATTTAGAGTATTATAAGATACACTGGATCTAAATGTGTTTGTTTTAATTTTAAAAATATAGAGGAAGGACATTTAAGTTCAGGGGAAATTAGTATAATAAATTAGAGTTCTGCAAGACATAACTTCATTCCCTACCATTGAAGAAGCTCTGACAAAAGTGTAAAGCTTGATCCTTTTTCTGTCAACTCTTCCAATTCTGCCTTAGTGAATTTTTGCATAGGCTTTTCTTTTGCCAAATATTTACTGATTGTATTCTGTAATCTCCCAATTATATTACTAGAGAAAAATATTTTAAAATTTGAATTTAAACAATTTCGAATTAATAGATCTGATATTATTTAATACTTTGTATAAATATTATCTATATGTAATATTTTACAATCTACTATGTAGACGTATATGAAACAAATCCTTGCTCAACTAGAGTTGCCCACATGATAGGCAATTTAGTCACAAATCAGTGTTTCTATGTTATAGACTTGGAGCATCTACCCTTGAGCCTTGCAGTCAAAACTACAGATTCTTGTTAGGTTCTCCAGTCTTTTGAAACAAAAGTGGTTCGATCAGTCATTAAAAAATGGTTTAATAGCTTATTGCGAGATAGGGACTGTTTAGGCTAATGGGGAACTAGAAATAAATGGAATATGCAACAGCTCTGCCCTTACCAAACGTATATTCTATTAAGGAGAGGAAATTGATTTCCCTTACATTCTTCTTACACTGCTTTGGTATATGTGTGTGTGGTAGAGGGGGATACACCTATGTCTATAGACATAGAGATGGATAGATAGATTGATTAATGCCCTATTTCTGTAGATTATTTCATCCAAAAATATTTCAATAGGACTTTTTGGGTTATGTAACGTATTGTGGAACCTATCTTAAACTACTGTTTGATTGCTTTATTTGCAGCATGTGCCTGTCTCACTCTGTGTTGTGTGGTTACTTTGCCATACCTCAACCACTCTACTCTGCTGCTGTCTATATCCTTGGACCCCTAAGTTTCTCCCACATTGATACCAATCAGTTGTCCTTGAAAGGCTGCAAGTTTCCTATCATCTGTCAACATTATTCACTTTCATTTGCCATTAAAAAAAAATATTTTGTAAGTGATCTAGAGGTTGTCATTCCTCTCAGACTAATGTTTAGACTCTTATCAAAATTTCTTTTTAGCTCTCAGTAGTAGGCTTGCCTGGAAAATCCCACGGACAGAGGAACCTGGTAGGCTGCAGTCCATGGGGTTGCTAGGAGTTCGACACGACAGAGCAACTTCACTTTCACATTTCACTATCTTGTATTGGAGAAGGAAATGGCAACCCACTCCAGTGTTCTTGCCTGGAGAATCCCAGGGATAGGGGAGCATGGTGGGCTGCCATCTATGGGGTCACACAGAGTCGGACATGACTGAAGCGACTTAGCAGCAGCAGAATGGAACTGAGACTTACTGATCTTCACACTGGGATCTTGTCCAGTATAATTTGTGTTTATTCACTAAAAGTTAAATTAAGATCAATTACTCAGGTAAATTGGGGCTTCCCTAATAGCTCAGTTGGTAAAGAATCTACCTGCAGTGCATGAGACCCGAGTTCGATTCCTGGGTCAGGAAGATCTGCCGGAGAAGGGATAGGTTACCCACTCCAGTATTCTTGGTCTTCCCTTGTGGCTCAGCTGGTAAAGAATCTGCCTGCAATGTGGGACATCTGGGTTCAGTCCCTGGGTTGGGAAGATCCCCTGGAGAAGGGAAAGGCTACCCACTGCAGTATGCTGGCCTGGAGAATTCCATGGACTGTATAGTCCATGGGGTCACAAAAAGTCAGACACGATTGAGTGACTTTCACTTTCACTCTGGAAAATTAGTATGACTTCCCAAATACATAATTATAGAAACATTTGAGGCATGTATATTTCAGAAATTATCTACTGAAAAAGAAAAAGATATCTGTTTAATCCCCTCAAAATGAATTTGAATATTTTATTCAGAACCATCAAAATTATATCAGTGAACTTTGTAAGTTTTCATAATGAATTTATGAATAGAAATTTAGATATATTCATTAGTTTTGTAGTATTATATATATATTGAATTAATTAAAACAAAATTACAAGTAATATGTGTAAAATGTAATACAATGATAAATATTGATCTATGAGGAAACTAATATCAAAGCTGAGATCTGTTTTTACAACTAATTCAAAGAAGCAGTGTTCCCATCATTCGCTTATGTTTCTGAATGTAAGTGAAGGTTAGATGGTAATACAGATTAATTGAGTTACTTGTTATTTTATATGTTTCTGTCACCAGAACAGAAACCGTGACAGCTTTAGTCACAGTTCTATATACTGTACCTAGCATGGTGTCTGACTTCATTCAAGGAGCTCAATAGATATTAGTAAATGAATGATAAAATAAATTTGGTTCTTTGTAAAATGAAGCCTATTCAATATAAATTCTGAACATTTATATAAAATATGAAAAGACGAAATATCAGATCAGATCAGTCGCTCAGTCGTGTCTGACTCTTTGCGACCCCATGAATCACAGCACGCCAGGCCTCCCTGTCCATCACCAATAGGTACATAGAATTATGTCAATAGTTTTATTGATAATTCAATGTGCAGCTACTTTCGATAGAAACTCAGGATACAAGATATTTAAGAGCATAATTTGATTAAGCAGACATTAATTCCAGAATCTCACAGAGACATTTTTTTCTAAAAGCATTACAGATAAACAAATGGAAATACACCCCAGTGCTATTTGTGTGTAAAGTGAAGTAACTCAACTCACACTGAAATTTAGATTGGTGCAAGTAATTGCAGTTTTACATTGTTGAACTTTGAACTGTTTTTACATTTGTTGAACTTTACAGTGTTGAACATTACTTAAGTAAATGTGCTTATGTTATACATTCATTTTATGCACATTTCTTGCTTTATTTTTTTGCTAATAACATTACATGGTGCTTATTTTATATTTATTTTAGACTATAGAAATGATAGACAAAAATAAAATTTGAGCAATTTTTAAATTGAAGTTCAAAATGGGTTATAAAGCAGTGGAGACAACTGCTGCTGCTGCTGCTTCTAAGTCGCTTCAGTCATGTCTGACTCTGCAACCCCAAGGACGGCAGCCCACCAGGATCCCCTGTCCCCGGGATTCTCCAGGCAAGAATAGCGGAATGGGTTTCCATTTCCTTCTCCAGGGGAAACAGCTAGCAACATCAATAACAAATTTGGCCCAGGAACTGCTAATGAACATACAGTGCAGTAGTCGATCAAGAAGTTTTGCAAAGGAGCCAAGAGCCCTGAAGACTAGGAGTATAGTGATCAGCCATTGGAAGTTGACAACAATGAACTGAGAGCCATCACTGAAGCTGATCTTCTTGTAACTACTTGAAAAGTTGCTGAAGAAATCAGTGTCAATCATTCTACAGTAATTTGGCATTGGAAGCAAACTGAAATGATAAAAAAGCTCGATAAGTGAGTGCCTTGTGAGCTGATTCATGTTGATGTATGGCAAAACTAATACAATATTGTAAAGTAATTAACCTCCAAGTAAAACAAATAAATTAATATTTTAAAAAAAATTGTTTTGAAATGTCATCTTCTCTTATTCTACACTGCAACAGAAAAGCATTTCTTGATCTGATTGTGACATGTGATGACAATCAATAATGACCAGCTCTGTGGTTGGATTGAGAAGTTCCAAAGCAATTCCCCAAGCCAAACCTGTACTAAAAAATAAAAAAGGTCATGGTCACTGTTTGGTGGTCTACTGCCCATCTGATCCACTACAACTTTCTGAATCCTGACAAAACCATTACCTCTGAGAAATATGCTTAGCAAATCGATGAGATGTACTGAAAACTGCAGTGCCTGCAGCTGGCATTGTCAATAGAATGTGCCCAATTCTCCACAACAATGCCCAACTGCAACTTGCACAGCCAACATTTTAGAAGATGACTGAATCGGCTATTAAGTATTGACTCATCCACCATATTCACTTGACTTCTCACTGACTACCACTTCTTCAAGCATTTTGACAACTTAATGCAGGGAAAATGCTTCCACAACCAGCAGAATGCAAAAAAAAAAAAAAAATTTCTAAGAGTTTGTTAAATCTTGAAGCATGGATTTTTATGCTACAAGAATAAACAAACTTTTTTCTCATTGACACACTGTGCTGATTGCAATGCTTCCTATTTTGATTTAACAAAGATGCATTTGAGCCTATTTATAATGATTTAAAATTCGTGGTACAAAACTGCAGTTACTTTTGCAGCAACCTAATAGGTGCAATAAAGCAGAAATAGATGTGTTTTTTTCTTTTTTTGGAACTCTCTTGCTTTTTTTGTTGATCCAGTGGATGTTGGCAATTTGATCTATGATTCTTCTACCTTTTCTAAAATCAGCTTGAACATCTGGAAGTTAATGGTTCACATATTGCTGAGGCCTGGCTTGGAGAATTTTGAGCATTACTTTACTAGCATGTGAGATGAGTGCAATTGTGCAGTAGTTTGAACATTCTTTGACTTTGCCTTTCTTTGGGATGGGAATGAAAATTGACCTTTTCCAGTCCTGTGGCCACTGCTGAGTTTTCCAAATTTTCTGGCATATTGAGTGCAGCACTTTCACAGCATCATCTTCCAGGATTTGAAATAGCTCCACTGGAATTCCATCACCTCCACTAGCTTTGTTCGTAGTGATGCTTTCTAAGGCCTACTTGACTTCACATTCCAGGATGTCTGGCTCTAGGTCAGTGATCACACCATCGTGATTATCTTGGTCATGAAGATCTTTTTTGTACAGTTCTGTGTATTCTTGCCACCTCTTGTTAATATCTTCTGCTTCTACTAGGTCCATACAATTTTTGTCCTTTATCTAGCCCATCTTTGCATGAAATGTTCCCTTGGTATCTCTCATTTTCTTGAAGAGATCCCTAGTCTTTCCCATTCTATTGTTTTCCTCTATTTCTTTGCATTGATCACTGAAGAAGACTTTTTTATCTCTCCTTGCTATTCTTTGGAATTCTGCATTCAAATGGGAATATCTTTCCTTTTCTCCTTTGCTTTTCTCTTCTCTTCTTTTCACAGCTATTTGTAAGACCTCCTCAGGCTGCCATTTTGCCTTTTTACATTTCTTTTCCATGCGGATGGTCTTGATCCCTGTTTGCTGTACAATGTCACGAACCTCCATCCATAGTTCATCAGGTACTCTGTCTATCAGATCTAATCACCTAAATCTATTTCTCACTTCCACTGTAAAATCATAAGGGATTTTATTTAGGTCATACCTGAATGGTCTAGTGGTTTTCCCTACTTTCTTCAATTTAAGTCTGAATTTGGCAATAAGGGGTTCATGATCTGAGCCACACTGTCAGCTTCCAGTCTTGTTTTTGCTGAATACTATGGTTTTTCCAGTGGTCATGTATGGATGTGAGATTTGACTGTGAAGAAAGCTGAGTGCCAAAGAATTGATGCTTTTGAACTGTGGTGCTGGAGAAGACTCTTGGGAGTCCCTTGGACTGCAAAGAGATCCAACTAGTCCATCCTAATGGAGACCAGTCCTGGGTGTTCATTGACAGGACTGATGCTGAGGCTGAAACTCCAATATTTTGGCCACCTCATGTGGAGAGTTGACTCTTTGGAAAAGACTCTGATGCTGGGAAGGATGGGAGCAGGAGGAGAAGGGGACGACAGAGGAGGAGATGGCTGGATGGCATCACCGACTTTATGCACATGAGTTTGGGTGAACTCTGGGAGTTGGTGATGGACAAGAAGGCCTGGCGTGCTGCAATTCATGGGGTCACAAAGAGTCAGACACGACTGAGCAACTGAACTGAACTGACTGAATAGGTGCAAGTGGGGGCAGCTTATGTGTCTATGTGTCTGTTAGTCTGTGTGAGGTACTAGGAAGATAAACTAGGTAATAAATTTGCTTGCTTACTCACATCCCTGATATCACTTGTAGTTAACTTTATTTTTTTATTACTTTACCAAAAGATTTCATGTTTGGTCAAAGAAGAAAAAGAGTTAAATTACTAATAACATTCTACATTCTAGAATTCTTTGCTCATGTTTGTAATCAGTGAGGTAAATTATCTAAGGATAAGGATTTTACTAATTGTGTACCTGGAAAACAAAGAAGTCATCAGTAAACAAATAATGACTGAAAAGATGTATTTTTCTTTTTTATTAGCTGTGTGTTAACCTATAGTTTGAAATTGAGGCAGAGATTATCATCAATAACATGCTTAACAGTGACCGAAGAAGACTTTCATGTCTTCCTGATGATCACCCTTATCTCATAATTCAAAAAATACGTAGGGGCAATCCTTATTTAACATCAATTCATTAAATATCAGTGAGTAGAAGGAGAGTACAGAGAACAAGATGGTTGGATGGCATCACTGACTCAATGCACATGAGTTTGAGCAAGCTCCTGGAGATGGTGAAGGACAGGGAAGCCCGACGTGCTATAGTCCATGGGGTAGGAGACAGTTGGGCATGAATGAAGGGTTGAAAAATAACAACATTCATATGTGCATGAAGATGCTGATGTCACAAAGGTGCCTAGAAAAGGCAAGTATTTCATAAGAGTTTAATTCAATCTTGAAATTTCTGAATAGAGCAATAAGAAAATCATGTACTCAAGAACTTTAATGGACAGCATTTGATCCTTTATTCAAGAATCCATTGACCCCATGAATTCTTTGGAGCATAAGATTATTTTTCAGATCAGATCAGATCAGTCGCTCAGTCGTGTCCGACTCTTTGCGACCCCATGAACCGCAGCACGCCAGGCCTCCCTGTCCATCACCAGCTCCCGGAGGTCACTCAGACTCACATCCATCGAGTCAGTGATGCCATCCAGCCATCTCATCCTCTGTCGTCCCCTTCTCCTCCTGCCCTCAATCCTTCCCAGCATCAGAGTCTTCTCCAATGAGTCAACTCTTCGCATGAGGTGGCCAAAATACTGGAGTTTCAGCTTTAGCATCATACCTTCCAAAGAAATTCCAGGATTGATCTCCTTCAGAATGGACTGGTTGGATCTTCTTGCAGTCCAAGGGACTCTCAAGAGTCTTCTCCAACACCACAGTTCAAAAGCATCAATTCTTCGGCGCTCAGCCTTCTTCACAGTCCAGCTCTCACATCCATACATGACCACAGGAAAGACCATAGTCTTGACTAGGCGAACCTTTGTTGGTAAAGTAATGTCTCTGTTTTTGAATATGCTATCTAGGTTGGTCATAACTTTCCTTCCAAGGAGCAAGCGTCTTTTAATTTCATGGCGGCAGTCACCATCTGTAGTGATTTTGGAGCCCAGAAAAACAAAGTCTGACACTGTTTCCACTGTTTCCCCATCTATTTCCCATGCAGTGATGGGGCCAGATGCCATGATCTTTGTTTTCTGAATGTTGAGCTTTAAGCCAACCTTTTCACTCTCCACTTTCACTTTCATCAAGAGGCTTTTTAGCCCCTCCTCACTTTCTGCCATAAGAGTCGTGTCATCTGCATATCTGAGGTTATTGATATTTCTCCCGGCAATCTTGATTCCAACTTGTATTTCTTCCAGTCCAGCATTTCTCATGATATACTCTGCATATAAGTTAAATAAACATGGTGACAATATGCAGCCTTGACGTACTCCTTTTCCTATTTGGAGCCAGCCTGTTGTTCCATGACCAGTTCTAACTGTTGCTTCCTGACCTGCATACAGATTTCTTAAGAGGCAGATCAGGTGGTCTGGTACTCCCATCTCTTTCAGAATTTTCCATAGTTTATTGTGATCCACACAGTCAAAGGCTTTGGCATAGTCAATAAAGCAAAAATAGATGTTTTTCTGGAACTCTCTTGCTTTTTCCATGATCCAGCGGATGTTGGCAATTTGATCTCTGGTTCCTCTGCCTTTTCTAAAACCAGCTTGAACATCAGGAAGTTCACGGTTCACATATTGCTGAAGCCTGGCTTGGAGAATTTTGAGCATTACTTTACTAGCTTGTGATATGAGTGCAATTGTTCGGTAGTTTGAGCACTCCTTGGCATTGCCTTTCTTTGGGATTGGGATGAAAACTGACCTTTTCCAATCTTGTGGCCACTGCTGAGTTTTCCAAATTTGCTGGCATATTGAGTGTAGCACTTTCACAGCATCATCATTCAGGACTTGGAATAGCTCCACTGGAATTCCATCACCTCCACTAGCTTTGTTCATAGTGATGCTTTCTAAGGCCCATTTGACTTCACATTCCAAGATGTCTGGCTCTAGGTCAGTGACCACATCATCATGATTATTTAGGTCTTGAAGCTCTTTTTTATACAGTTCTTCTGTGTATTCTTGCCACCTCTTCTTAATATCTTCTGCTTCTGTTAGGTCCACACCATCTCTGTCCTTTATCGTGCCCATCTTTGCATGAAATGTTCCTTTGGTATCTCTGATTTTCTTGAAGAGATCCCTAGTCTTTCCCATTCTGTTGTTTTCCTCTATTTCTTTGCATTGATCACTGAAGAAGGCTTTCTTATCTCTTCTTGCTATTCTTTGGAACTCTGCATTTAGATGTTTATATCTTTCCTTTTCTCCTTTGTTTTTCAGTTATAGAACTCAAGGAATAGAATAGCAGAAAAGTATCAGAAAATTTTTTAAAGACTTAAAAATTATAATTTTAAAATAAAATTTATTTTATATAAATTATAAAAATAATTTTATATAGAAAATGCATAGTTATATGTATAATATATATTTTATATATAATATCTAAATAATAACATTTAAAAAAAAACTTTAATCCTCTAAAGATTTCTACAGCATGTGGCAGATGTCTAAAAGTCGATGAAGTTGGAGGGATTGGTTTCTTCTCAGTTAAAGTATTCATTTACATCAGGAAATAATCATTGATATATGACATATGCACCTGAAAACTCTAAAGTAAGACTTGATTGAAAATAAAGAATTATTAATATAATCCTCACAGGTGAATAGGAGTTATTTACCAGATAGAATGTGTAGGGCTAGAAGAGAGGAAGCAGAGAGCTGAAGTACCTCAACACAGAGAGACTAGAATGAACGGATTTGGTCACATTAAAGTACTGACAAAATTCATACATGCTGCTGCTGCTGCTAAGTCGCTTTAGTCGTGTCCAACTCTGTGCGATCCCATAGATGGCAGCCTACCAGGCTCCCCCGTCCCTGGGATTCTCCAGGCAAGAACACTGGAGTGGGTTGCCATTTCCTTCTCCAATGCATGAAAGTGAAAAGGGAAAGTGAAGTTGCTCAGTCGTATCTGACTCTTAGCGACCCCATGGACCACAGCTTACCAGGCTCCTCTGACCATGGGATTTTCCAGGCAAGAGTACTGGAGTGGGGTGCCATTGCCTTCTCCAAAATTCATACATACATTTGTTCAAATCACAATTCTGCACCCTCAAGGAATGACACTCATTTTATATTAAGATGAATGCTGATATTAAATGCAGATCTCTGATGTATAAATATGAGATTAAGTGTTAATGTGCATTTACAGAAATAGCAGAGGACCCTGGCAGGCTGCAGTCCATGGAGTCACAAAGAGTCGGGCATGAAGGAACGACTAAGCACAGCACACCTTCACTTTTCATTTCAGGCTTCCCTGGTGGCTCAGTTGGTAAAGAACCCGACTGCCATGTGGGAGACCTGGGTTTGATCCCTGGGTTGGGAAGAACTCCACTCCAGTATTTTTGCCTGGAGAATCCCCATGGACAGAGGAACCTGGCATACTGCAGTCCATGGAGTCACAAAGAGTCGGACATGACTGAGTGACTAAGCACAGCACACAGCACAGAAACAACAAACAGTTTATTCTTGTTACAAAAGTTGATAAGAACTTAATATGATTTATGCATTGCATGAAAACTAATATAGTCTTTTTGATATATTTAATAGTTTACCTTTTTCTTAACATTTTTTCAACTAATCACCAAATTTGAGCTTTATTCACAATAGTTATTTTATTTATAATAAGTAATATAAATTTTTAATAAATAAAGCAATTTAAAATATATCTCAGGAGCATTGACTATCTCTATAAAATGTCTAAAATTATATATTAAGAGTCATGAATAAAGTGGCATATGTGATACATATGCAATGAATATTTACATTTTTCTAAATATAGAAATTGACTTATTACTCTATAGGCATTGCTTTCTGAAAGAAAGGATTTATTACCTAGTGGCTCAGACAGTAAAGCGTCTGTCTGCAATGCAGGAGACCTGAGTTCAATCCCTTGGTTGGGAATATACTCTGGAGAAGGAAATGGCAGCCCACTCCAGTATTCTTGCCTGGAAAATCCCATGGACAGCGGAGCCTGATAGGCTACCTTCTATGGGGTCGCAAAGAGTAGGACATGACTGAGCAACTTCACTTTCACTTTTCAAGACTTCATTAAATGGAGGAAGTATGTAATTTGTCATAATTCAATCGAGAAATTTCAATTAATGCCTAAAGTTAGTATTTAAAAATCTATTTTAGTTTCAGTAAGAGTTAGTAGCCTAATATTGCTGATTCATTATGTGTTTAATTTTAACTTAAATTTTATGTCTATAAATTATATACTTTGCACTTATACTATTATATATAGTTTTTCACCAGTCCACTTTAGATCATTTTGAAAGGTATGTCCTACCAGTGATTGTGGTTATTGGCCAAATATTTCCAGTTCTCTTCCCTTCTAGTCACACGTTAGATGTGCATTTTTTGATTTTGTTATAAAGTTTTGTAACTATGTTATTGAATATAGGTAATAAGAATGATACTTCCAGACTGAGAATTTAATTATTATTTTTTGATTCTTTCCAAAACCTTCCCCCCCCCACACACACACACCCTTGGCCATGATAACTAACAATGTTTAAAGTTGTGCCTACTCCATCATCCTGAGAAAATTCTCTATCCATCTTTGATAAAGTATAGTGTAATCAACAAATAAATTTGTTTTGTGTAAGCTAGTAAGATTTTTGAATTTTTTTTGTTTTTGTTGTTACTATAGCATGATTCAGACTTCCCAGGTGGTGCTAGTGCAAAGAACCTGCCTGGTAATGTAGGAGATGTTAGATAAATAAGTTAGATCCCTGGGTCAGGAAGATCCTCCGGAGGAGGGCATGGCAACTCGTTCTAGTATTCTTACCTGGGGAATCCCATGGACAGAGGAGCCTGGCAGGCTATGGTCCATAGGGTCGCAAAGAGTCAGACACCACTAAAGTGACTTAGCATATAGGATAATTCAGCTGATTCTTATGATACAGAGATTGGTACTGAGATAAGGTAATGCTGCTGTAATAGCATCAATTATAGACCGTGTGGTAAGCAGGGAAAAAGCTATAATTAGAGGATTGGAGAATGGGATTTTTAATTCAGTGGCAAAACACTTGGTAAACGTGTTGCCTGAAATGGTGTTAAAAGAAATAATGTGCTTAAGGCGTTATATTCTAAAATAAGTGGTTAGAAAATAGAAGGCTAGTAGCCTTTGCTCTGGAGAAGGAAATGGCAACCCACTCCAGTAATCTTGCCTGGAGAATCCCGGGGATGGAGGAGCCTGGTGGGCTGCGGTCTGTGGGATCGCACAGAGTCAGACACGACGGGGGCGACTTAGCAGCAACAGCAGCAGCAGCAGCAGCAGCCTTTGCTCTGGAGAAGGAAATGGCACCCCACTCCAGTACTCTTGCCTGCAAAATCCCATGGACGAAGGAGCCTGGTAGACTGCAGTCCATGGGGTCGCTAGGAGTCGGACACGACTGTATAACTTTCAAGTAGACAACCTGAGCGACTTCACTTTCACTTTTCACTTTCATACATTGGAGAAGGAAATGGCAAGCCACTCCAGTGTTTTTACCTGGAGAATCCCAGGGACAGGGGAGCCTGGTGGGCTGCCGTCTCTGGGGTCTCACAGAGTTGGACACGACTGAAGCTACTTAGCAGCAGCAGCAGCCTTTGCTCATTGCTATATGCAGATGATACCACCCTTATGGCGAAAGTGAAGAGGAACTCAAAAGCCTCTTGATGAAAGTGAAAGTGGAGAGTGAAAAGGTTGGCTTAAAGCTCAACATTCAGAAAACGAAGACCATGGCATCTGGTCCCATCACTACATGGGAAATAGATGGAGAAACAGTGTCAGACTTTATTTTTCTGGGCTCCAAAATCACTGCAGATGGTGACTGCAGCCATGAAATTAAAAGATGCTTACTCCTTGAAAGGAAGGCTATGACCAACCTAGATAGCATATTCAAAAGCAGAGATATCACTTTACCAACAAAGGTTCGCCTAGTCAAGGCTATGGTCTTTCCTGTGGTCATGTATGGATGTGAGAGCTGGACTGTGAAGAAGGCTGAGCGCCGAAGAATTGATGCTTTTGAACTGTGGTGTTGGAGAAGACTCTTGAGAGTCCCTTGGACTGCAAGGAAATTCAACCGGTCCATTCTGAAGGAGATCAGCCCTGGGATTTCTTTGGAAGGAATGATGCTCAAGCTGAAACTCCAGTATTTTGGCCACCTCATGCGAAGAGTTGACTCATTGGAGAAGACTCTGATGCTGGGAGGGATTGAGGGCAGGAGGAGAAGGGGACGACAGAGGATGAGATGGCTGGATGGCATCACTGACTCGATGAATGTGAGCCTGAGTGACCTCCGAGAGCTGGTGATGGATAGGGAGGCCTGGCGTGCTGCAGTTCATCTGGTCGCAAAGAGTCGGACACGACTGAGCGACTGATCTGATTGGCTATATTTACAAAGTACTATTAGGAAGAAACAAACATGAAATAATTGGTTGTTGTTACAAAGAAAAATGAAAAGAAATAGATGGTTCAGAGATTTGGCAGCTCAGTTAGAGGAGACAACTGCTCTCATCGCCAATGTGTAAAATATAAAACTGAAAAGGTTTTGACCAACAAAGTCTACCCTTTTGCATGATTGAGATCACTAGTCATATTCACACTCATATTCTCACTAGTAAGCCCTCTTAACTGTGTGAGGTAATGTCCAGGAAATTCTTTCAGGGGAAGGAATTATGGCTTTCCTTTTAAAAACTGATAAGCCCCATGTGAAAGAATATTTTTTTTTCAAGTTCTAGAGAGGTATGTCTCAAAAAAAAATAAAGAAAAGTACTTTGTAAAATTATTACCACATTAAACTGAGTAGAAGCTATTCTAGTAGGAAGTTGGCTAAGCTTGTGGAAAACACCAAAAAAAAAAAAAAAAAAAAAAAAAACACCACATAAATGGGATTAGGGCTTTTTGTGACCTAAAATCTCAACAACCTTTGACAACATTCTGGATATGATACCCAGAATTCATGTAGAAACTAGCATTTATCTCCCTTACTTCCTTCACTCTGGCTTGATGCAGGAATTGAATGGTTCCTTGAAAAGTGAGGGAAGGGTAACACATTTTGAGTGTGGGAAGGAGTGTAAGTGGATCTTTTGATAGCCAGGGAGGAGAACTATAATAGTTACTGTTTACCAAATATCTGTTTTCCCTTTTGGGGAAAATGCAGGGATTTAATTTTTGGACCTGCTTGTCCTTGAGTGGGAACAATTGCGTTGTTCTAGTCTATGATTTTTACATAGGCATAAGTGATGCATGACATTCTCATGTCAGGAATTTACTTAAACTAAAGACCTCTGAAATAATATTTCTCCTGGAATGTCATTTAACATTTGCTGGAGGCTTCTCTGTCACTTTTGTTCAAGGACCGATGATTAGGAAACTGCCCATCCTCCACCCATCACTGAATTTTAGTAGACACAAAACATAAAGGGGAGAAATACACTTTTGTTTTATGCTGTTGAGATTGGGGAGTGTTTATGATGGAATATGATCAAACCTTTGGTTACTGACATAGGGAAGTGTGTAAGTTTGGCAAATTCTCCATTCCCACTGGAATCAATCTTTCAGAGGTTCAAGTAGAGCATGGAAATTAAGTCCTTATATGGTAAGAAATGATTACAATACTTCCTATACTGTTAAATAGAAATTGGATTAGAGTAGTTTTCCTTATGTTGTAGTCTCAGATGAGGTCTAGTGGCTTATTATGGGTGAGAGGTCACATAATTTTTGTGATATTACTATGAAGGAATGCTCTAGTAAACTCCAGAAATTATAGACAGGGAGAACCAGGAGCTTTACATTATTTGTGACAGAAAGTTAGATTCTGAGCAATAGCTTCCTTGTACAGTAACTGTGCCTTGGCATCTGTACTCTGAGTCTTCCTGTATCATGACTGGAGAGGCTGAATTTCTTTAGTTCAAAGTATTTAGTAAATTACAGAGTATAAACTTAGAATTGTCATTCACGTAGGATAAGATTTTCTATAGATCTAAAGGTACACTGACCAGGTGAATAGTGTAATATTTAATAAAAGTTTTTAGGTCAGAAAATACATTTAAATGCCAAGAAAAATACTGTAAAGTCATAGGTGTATTACTATAAAAGTTTCCTAGTTCTCAGGTATAACTTTGATAGATAAAATATTCTATTATGGACTAATAGGAAATTATAGAACTTTGACCAAATTAAAATAACATTCTTACTCATGGTTGCATGGCCTTTGTTGCTATGGAATTTAAAAATAAATTAAAAGAGGAAAACAAGTCTGAGTCTGATTTGAAAGGTAGCCTATTTCAATTTCGTGGTTTATTCTGTTTGAGGAACAAAATAACAAGGAAGTTGCAATTGCAAAGTGAGAGAAAAGATAGGATGCTGGATCATTTTGGAACATTTTGAAAGAGCAGAAAGTCAGATGGCCTTTTCTGCCATTTTTGCTTGAGGAAACATCATTTCTTGGTCGGCCACTGTCCATAGAGCTGGACCAGTTTAGGCCAATGATGCTCATTCCCCTTTGGGCTGCCATTACTACAGCAGTGCTGATAGAGGAAATGGACAAGTTCTCTTGAGCTGAAGATATTTTAACCTCCTTTCAAAAATAGGTTGTATAAACTCCTACATGCTTTTAAATAGAAACAGTATGAATCATGAATTTCTTTGACATGAATTCAAGAAATTATAAAAACAGTATTTTAGATAAAATTTTAGGATCCTAGAATAAAACTCTTAGACTTGATAATGTTCCACCTTTGCATGACTAGATCACAGTTTGCCAAATAAAGGAAGAAATGTGAAAAGGTCAAGAGATTTTTCTGTGTAGAGTGTTTAGTGTAGGGCTCTAGTGATGGCAGTTACTGAAGAGAAATTTCCTGCAAGGAAGGAGATTACTTGTGTTCAGTACCAAGAAGTTGGTTAGGTTTTATAAGTGAGTAAAGAAACACGCAAAATCATCCTTATAGGAGTGAAAGGATAAAATTAAAAGCAGAGATGATAAAGGCATACTACCCATGGGAATATAGAATTGGTAATCATTAAGGAGGGGAGAAGAAAGAGTTTTGGTACCTGAAAATAATTTAAAACTTTAAAGACCAAATACTGCACATATGAAACTTACTTAAATTTTAATAACAATAAAAGCAAAGTAAAAATGTTAGCCTGAGAAACAGTCAGCAGGACTATCTCAGGAGTCAAGTTTCCTCTTTAGAGAAGCAGAAATGATTGGGCTAGCCTTGCAATGATTTGGCTTTTAAAAGGAAGATAAAATGTAATGTTTGATTTCTAAGTCTCCTAGCTACCTAGCTAGAAAATTAATGCATTGTGTTATTGGAGCATTTTTTGTTCCTGAAATGTATTTCACTGAAGGTAATGACATTATTAGGATTTATTTTGATTCTTTGATTAAAAATAGGCGTGCATAATCCTTATGGATTATTGTTAAGCTGCTGAACACAACAGTGACAAATAAAATGCCAGTTGATAACTATTTGGGATACCTTGTTTTTTATACTTAAATTCTTCTGGAAATAATGCTATACAAATATGTGAAAAACTAATTTCCAGAATAAAATATTCCTTGGTCTTGGGGCAAAGACTATATTTATCTGTTTTTATTAGTCTGATCAAAGTCATATGTGTTCAGGACAGTAGCCTGTAAAATATAGATGTTAGACTCTCTCTGTTTGAAGCTAGACTTGCAAGAATATTGATCCAATAATTTATATTCTTTAGCTTACTAAAAATCATTCTTTTAAATTTTATCTAGAGGCCTTCTCCTAAATTTCCATTTAAAAGATACTATTTTATTTTGTCTAGTTCAGAAAGAGAATTGCCCATTCTAAAATTGCTTATTGAGAATTAGGCATTATGGTAGATTCTAGGAAAATTATTCTCAATACAAAAGACATGGAAACTAGATTCTGGGAATAGTATTCTCAAATAGAAAGATGCAGGACTTACCGTCTGGTTGTGAAAAAGGGAAATAAAAATAAAAAATATATTTTTATTTGTGATAAGGTGCTAAGAGACAAGTTACAGAAAAATTACATGTTAATGATTTATTTAGGAAAATTTTTTTATGCTGGAAATCTGAATGTGGAATTCTTTGACAATAAAATGGGATGTTTGCCAGAAAAAGAAACTATCATATATCAAGCATTCATGATAGAAAGGGCATTGAAGAATATAATTGAGGCATAACCAGTGAAGGAAGAATGACAGAAGCTGAATTTGGAATTAGGAAGGTGATTGGTTAAACAGAGCCTTGACCAAGAAATCAAAATGAGAATATTCACATGCAAACACACGCAAATGTCAGGATAATATGAAGCTGAGGATGTTTATGTGTGTATCAGATCAGATCAGATCAGTCGCTCAGTCGTGTCCGACTCTTTGCGACCCCATGAACCGCAGCACGCCAGGCCTCCCTGTCCATCACCAGCTCCCGGAGGTCACTCAGACTCGCATCCATCGAGTCAGTGATGCCATCCAGCCATCTCATCCTCTGTCGTCCCCTTCTCCTCCTGCCCTCAATCCCTCCCAGCATCAGAGTCTTCTCCAATGAGTCAACTCTTCGCATGAGGTGGCCAAAATATTGGAGTTTCAGCTTTAGCATCATTCCTTCTAAAGAAATTCCAGGATTGATCTCCTTCAGAATGGACTGGTTGGATCTTCTTGCAGTCCAAGGGACTCTCAAGAGTCTTCTCCAACACCACAGTTCAAAAGCATCAATTCTTCGGCGCTCAGCCTTCTTCACAGTCCAGCTCTCACATCCATACATGACCACAGGAAAGACCATAGCCTTGACTAGGCGAACCTTTGTTGGTAAAGTAATGTCTCTGCTTTTGAATATGCTATCTAGGTTGGTCATAACTTTCCTTCCAAGGAGCAAGCGTCTTTTAATTTCATGGCTGCAGTCACCATCTGCAGTGATTTTGGAGCCCAGAAAAACAAAGTCTGACACTGTTTCCACTGTTTCCCCATCTATTTCCCATGCAGTGATGGGACCAGATGCCATGATCTTCGTTTTCTGAATGTTGAGCTTTAAGCCAACCTTTTCACTCTCCACTTTCACTTTCATCAAGAGGCTTTTTAGCCCCTCCTCACTTTCTGCCATAAGAGTGGTGTCATCTGCATATCTGAGGTTATTGATATTTCTCCCGGCAATCTTGATTCCAACTTGATTCCAACACACAAATATATATTATGTGTGTATATATTTGTTTAAATTATAGGTAGAACCTAGATTTCTACAGTGTTGACATTAGTCAAAAAAAGTCTGTGTAGTTTGAAATGATATAAATCATGACAATATTATTATAGAAAAGTCTGTTTGCCTTGCTAGTAAAGGGAATGAGAAAGAAGTGGAATTTGTATGCAGCTATTTCAGAAATTTAGAATGTTTTTTATTCTCTTTGTACTGGGAATGAGAGAAAAGATGCATGAGAAAATATTTTCTTAGAAAGTGTTAGATTCCTTTCTATCCCAGCCCAACTCATGAAGGCAAAGAGAGCTGAAAGACTCATTTATTTCCTTTATAATAAGCTATGACCATATAGATATATTCAATTGGTGAAGGAAACAAACAAAGATTGAATTCTAGGTTTCTACTCAGATGTGTGTGTGTGTGTGTGTGTGTGTATACACACACATATACATATATACATTTGTATATATACACTTATATATATATATATACTTATATATATATATACACACATATACATATATATATACATATACACACACACAATTCTCTAGGTTACATAGAACTGTGTGTGTATACATATACATGTATCAGATCAGATCAGATAAGATCAGTCACTCAGTTGTGTCCGACTCTTTGCAACCTCATGAATTGCAGCACTCCAGGCCTCCCTGTCCATCATCAACTCCCGGAGTTCACCCAGACTCACGTCCATCGAGTCAGTGATGCCATCCAGCCATCTCATCCTCTGTCGTACCCTTCTCCTCTTGCCCCCAATCCCTCCCAGCATCAGTCTTTTCCAATGAATCAACTCTTCACATGAGGTGGCCAAAGTACTGGAGTTTCAGCTTTAGCATCATTCCTTCCAAAGAAATCCCAGGGCTGATCTCCTTCAGAATGGACTGGTTGGATCTCCTTGCAGTCCAAGGGACTCTCAAGAGTCTTCTCCCACACAACAGTTCAAAAGCATCAATTCTTCGGCACTCAGCCTTCTTCACAGTCCAACTCTCACATCCATACATGACCACAGGGAAAACCATAGCCTTGACTAGATGGACCTTTGTTGGCAAAGTAATGTCTCTGCTTTTGAATATGCATGCTATCTAGGTTGGTCATTACTTTCCTTCCAAGGAGTAAGCATCTTTTCATTTTATGGCTGCAGTCACCATCTGCAGTGATTTTGGAGCCCAGAAAAATAAAGTCTGACACTGTTTCCACTGTTTCCCCATCTATTTCCCATGTAGTGATGGGACCAGATGCTATGATCTTCGTTTTCTGAATATTGAGCTTTAAGCCAACTTTTTTACTCTCCACTTTCACTTTCATCAAGAGGCTTTTTAGTTCGTCTTCATTTTCTGCCATAAGGATGGTGTCATCTGCATATCTGAGGTTACATGTATACATATACACATATTTTTCTGGGCTCCAAAATCACTTTGCCAAGAAAGGTCCATCTCGTCAAGGCTATGGTTTTTCTGGTAGTCATGTATGGATGTGACAATTGGACCATAAAGAAAGCTGAACATCAAAGAATTGATGCTTTTGGAATTGGGGTGTTGAAGAAGACTCTTGAGAGTCCCTTGAACTGCAAGAAGATCCAACCAGTTAATCCTAAAGGAAATCAGTCCTGAATATTCACTGGAAGGACTGATGCTGAAGCTGAAGCTCCAATACTTTGGCAACCTGATGCAAAGAACTGACTCATTGGAAAAATTCCTGATGCTGGGAAAGATTGAAGGCAGGAAGAGAAGGGGAAGACAGAGGATGAGATAATTGGGTGACATCACTGACTCAGTAGTCATGAGTTTGACTAAGCTCGAGGAGTTGATGTTGGACTGGGAAGCCTGGCACGCTGCAGCCCATGGGGTCACAAAGAGTCGGACACTGAGTAACTGAACTGAACTGTTCCTCTGAGTGACTATCCCCCCATCTTTCTCTCTCTCTTTGGGCTTTCCTATTCCTTGACACCCAATATTCAATAGAATTTAGGCCAATTAATAAGCCTACAATGCCCTTTAAGTGTTTGAGTGAAATGATGAGTAACATATTTCTCACTTTAAATCAAAATGAAGAAATGATTAAGCTTAGTGAGGAAGACATGTCAAAACCTGAGACAGACTGAAACCTAAGTCTCTCTTGCCAAAAGGTTAGCCAAGTTTGAATGAAAAGGAAAAGTTCTTGAAATTAAAAGTGCTATTCCAGTGAACATGAATGATCAGAAAATGAAACAGCCTTATTGCTGATATGGAGAATGTTTTAGTTGTTTGGGTAGAAGATCAGACCTGCTACAACATTCCCTTGAGCTAAAACCCATAATCCTGAGCAAAGCCCTAACTCTCTTCAATTTGATGAAGGCTGATGAAGGTGAGGAAGCTGCAAGAGTAAAATGTGAAGCTAGCAGAATTTATTCATAAGGTTTAAGGAAAGACAAGATTTCCAAAACATAAAAGTGCAAAGTGAAGTAGCAAGTGCTGATATAGAAGGAGCAGCAAATTATACAGAAAATATAGTTGAGATAATTAATTAAGGTAGCTATGCTAAACAACTGATTTTGAACATTGATGAAATATCCTTCTAGTAGAATATGCCATCTATGACTTTCATAGCCAGAGAGGAGAAGTCAGTGCCTGCCCTCAAAGCTTCAAAGGACTGGCTGACTTATTAGGGACTATATGCAGAGTATATCATGAAAACGCTGGGCTGGAAGAAGCACAAGCTGGAATCAAGATTGCTGGGAGAAATATCAATAACCTCAGATATGCAGATGATACCACCCTTATGGCAGAAAGTGAAGAAGAACTAAAAAGCCTCTTGATGAAAGTGAAAGAGGAGAGTGAAAAAGTTGGCTTAAAGCTCAACATTCAGAAAATGAAGATCATAGCATCTGGTCCCATAACTTCCTGGCAAATAGATGGGTAAACAGTGGAAACAGTGGCAGACTTTATTTTTGGGGGCTCCAAAATCACTGCAGATGGTGACTACAGCCATGAAATTAAAAGACGCATACTCCTTGGAAGAAAACTTATGACCAACCTAGATAGCATATTCAAAAGCAAAGACATTACTTTGCCAACAAAGGTTCGTCCAATCAAGGCTATGGTTTTTTCTGTGGTCATGTATGGATGTGAGAGTTGGACTGTGAAGAAGGCTGAGTGTCGAAGAATTGATGCTTTTGAACTATGGTGTTGGAGAAGATTCTTGAGAGTCCCTTGGACTGCAAGGAGATCCAACCAGTCCATTTTGAAGGAGATCAGCCCTGGGATTTCTTTGGAAGGAATGATGCTAAAGCTGAAACTCCAGTACTTTGGCCACCTCATGCGAAGAGTTGACTTATTGGAAAAGACTCTGATGCTGGGAGGGATTGGGGGCAGGAGGAGAAGCGGATGACAGAGGATGAGATTGTGGGATGGCATCCCTGGCTCGATGGATGTGAGTCTGAGTGAACTCCAGGTGTTGGTGATGGACAGGGCGGCCCGGTGTGCTGAGATTCATGGGTTCGCAAAGAGTCGGACACGACTGAGCGACTGAACTGAACCGAATGTAGCTGGTGATTTTACGTTGAAGCCAGTGCTCATTTGAAAGTGAAAGTGAAAGTCACTCAGTCATTTCAGACTCTTTGTGACCCCATGGACTATACAGTCCATGGAATTCTCCAGACCAGAATACTGGAGTGGGTAGCCTTTCCCTTCTCCAAGGGATCTGCCCAAACCAGGAATTGAACTCAGGTCTCCCACATTGCAGCTGCATTGTTTACTGACTGAGCCACAACGAATGCCCATTTACCATTATGGAAATCTGAAGAATTGCACTAAAATGACTTTGTTCATACTCTTTAATTATAACAACAAAGTCTGGATGGCAACACATCTGTGACGGCATGATATACTGAATATTTTAAGTGACTGTTGAGACCTACTGCTCAGAAATAGATTCTTTTCAAAATATTACTGCTAAGTAACAATACACCTGTTCACCCAAGAGCTCTGATTGAAATGTGCAGTGAGATTATTGTTTATATGCTTGCTAACAAAACATCCATTCTGCAGCCCATGCATCAAAGAGTAATTTTGATTTTCAAGTTTATCATTTAACAACTTATTGACCAGAAACTTATTAATATATCCTTTGTTACCCAAAATGTTATTGACCAGAGACATTTCAACATTCACTTACAAAACAAATTGCCAGCCACAGGCATTATTTTCTGCAGAAATCCCCCAGTCAATAATCTGTTAAGAAGTATGTTGCATAGGGCTATAGCTGGCATGGATAGTGGTTACTCTGATGGATTTGGGCAAAGTAGACTGAAAACCTGGAAAGGATTTGTGACCCTAGATTACATCGAGGACATTTATGACTCATGAAAAGAAGTCAAAATATCAACATAAACAGAGTTTGGAAGAAATGGATTCCAATCCTCATGGATGACTTTGAGGGTTTCAAAACTTTAGTGCAGGAAGTACTGTAGATGTGGTGGAAATAGCAAGAGAACTGGAATTTTAAGTGGATACTGAAGATGTGACTGAAATGCTGTGGTCTCATGATAAAACATGAATGGATGAGGAGTTGCTTCTTATGGATGAGCAAAGAAAGTGGCTTCTTGAGATAGAATTTATCTCAAGAAATTTATCTTCAATTTATCTTCATCTCCTGGTGAAGATGCAGTGAAGACTGTTAAAATGACAATAAAGAATTTAGAATGATTTATAAAGTGGGAGCAGACTTTGAGGGGGTTGACTCCAATTTTAAAATAAGTCCTACTGTGGGTAAGATGTTATCAAACAGCAACTGCATACTATGGAGAAATTGTTCATGAAAGGAAGAGTCAGTCAATACAGCTAAATTCATTACTGTCTTATTTTAGGAAATTTCCACAGCCACCCCAACCTTTAACTACCACTGCTCTGATCAGTCAGAACGATAAACATCAAGGCAAGACTGTTCACCAACAAAAAGTTTACACTTAGTTTAAGGCTCAGATGATGGCTAGCATTTTATCATATTTTTAACTAGGGTATTTTTAGCACGTAATTTAAACACGTTTTAACACATAATGCTTCTGCACACTTAATAGCCCATAGGATAGTAAAAACAAAACTTTAATCTGCACTGAGACCAAAACTTTATGTGACTCTCTATTGAAGTATGCACTTTACTGCAGTGGTCTAGAACTGAACTCATCATATCCTTTAGGTATACCTCTGTTTCTTTTTTCTTTGTTCCTCTTCTTCCAGTTGTATTGAGATATAATTGACATACAAGACTGTATAAGTTTAAAGTATACAGCATAATGATTTGACTTACCTACATCATGAAATGATTATAACAGTAAATTTAGTAAATATCCATTCATAATAACAAAATTAAAGACATTAATAGAATATTTTTCCTGTGATGAGAACTCTTAGGATTTGCTTTAACAACTTTCATATGTAACATACAGCCCTGTTAATTATATGTATCATATTGCAAACTGAATCCCTGGTACTTATTTATCATATAACTGGAAACTTGTACCTTTTGACTTTCTTCATCTTGTATTTCTTATATGCTATTCCTCATCTTATGATTTCATGTAGAAGCACCAGAAGAAGAAACCAGAAAGTAGAGATTTCCTCTATGTGAGAGTTAGTTATCCTGACATTAAAAAATAGAAATATCTAATAGATAAAAAGTCAAAGTATATTATATTACAGTGTTATTTCTTTTTCTTACTAAAACATGACACCATTTTCTACATGCTCCAAAAATAGTTTCTAAATATCCCCAAATCTAACTTAATTATAGAATGATTTACCATATAAGTCCATTTATATTCCTGGTTAGGTTCCATGGAATATTCTTTATGTGTATTTAAGGGAATATGGTGTACTGTGTATATCTCTCTGCATTATATTAGATCTACATAAAAGAATGTATCAATGTAAATAATGCCTTGGGTTTATCCAGTGTTCTTTCTACCATGAATAAAAACAAAACAACTTGGGAAAGTAGAGAAGAGGTGAGATTAAGTGTAACAATAAGGAAGTTCCGTGCATAATTGCCTTGACAAAGTTTTAAGACTATTTGTTGTTGTTGTTGCTGAACTTAACTGAACTGTTGTTGTTCAATTGCTCACTCATGTCCAACTCTTTGAGACCCCCGTGGACTGCAATAGCACACTTCCTTGTCCATCACTATCTGCTGGAGTTTGTACAAATTCATGTCGATTGAGTCAGTGATGCCATCCAACCATCTCATCCTCTGTCTTCTCCAACAAGTCAGCTCTTTACATCAGGTGGCCAAAAGATTGGAGCTTTAGCATCAGTCTTTCCAATGAATATTCAAGGTTGACTTCCTTCAGGATTGATTGGTTTTACTATTAGCTATACTAAAAAGAAAGAGAATTCTATGGTGCATGAGTTATTAAGTTCTTTGTGTAACATAATATTACATCTCTATGACCAAAGAAAAGCAAAAAGCAAAGGAGAAAAGGAAAGACATAAACATCTGAATGCAGAGTTCCAAAGAATAGCAAGAAGAGATAAGAAAGCTTTCTTCAGCAATCAATTCAAAGAAATAGAGGAAAACAATAGAATGGGAAAGACTAGAGATCTCTTCAAGAAAATTAGAGATACCAAAGGAACATTTCATGCAAAGATGGGCTTGATAAAGGACAGAAATGCTATGGACCTAACAGAAACAGAAGATATTAAGAAGAGGTGGCGAGAATACACAGAAGAACTGTACAAAAAAAGATCTTCATGACCTAGATAATCACGATGGTGTGATCACTGACCTAGAGCCAGACAACCCGGAATGTGAAGTCAGGTGGGCCTTAGGAAGTATCACTATGAACAAAGCTTGTGGAGGTGATGGAATTCCAGTTGAGCTATGTCAAATCCTGAAAGATGATGCTGTGAAAGTGCTGCACTTAATATGCCAGAAAATTTGGAAAATTCAGCAGTGGCCACAGGACTGGAAAAGGTCAGTTTTCATTCCAATCCCAAAGAAAGGCAATGCCAAAGAATGTTCAAACTACCACACAATTGCACTCATCTCACATGCTAGTAAAGTAATGCTCAAAATTCTCCAAGGCAGGCTTATGCAATACGAGAACTGTGAACTTCCTGATATTCAAGCTGGTTTTACAAAGGACAGAGGAATCAGAGATCAAATTGGAACATCTGCTGGATCATGGAAAAAGGAAGAGAGTTCCAGAAAAATATCTATTTCTGCTTTATTGACTATTCCAAAGCCTTTGTGTGGATCACAACAAACTGTGGAAAATTCTGAAAGAGATGGGAATACCAGACCACCTGATCTGCCTCTTGAGAAATCTGTATGCAGGTCAGGAAGCAAGAGTTAGAACTGGACATGGAACAACAGACTGGTTCCAAATAGGAAAAGGAGTATGTGAAGGCTGTATATTGTCACCCTGCTTATTTAACTTACATTCAGAGTACATCATGAGAAATGCTGGACTGGAAGAAGCACAAGCTGGAATCAAGATTGCTGGGATAAATATCAATAACCTCAGATACGCAGATGACACCATCCTTATGGCAGAAAGTGAAGAGGAACTAAAAAGCCTCTTGATAAAGTGAAAAAGTTGGCTTAAAGCTCAACATTCAGAAAACGAAGATCATGGCATCTGGTCCCATCACTGCATGGGAAATAGATGGAGAAACAGTGGAAACAGTGTCAGACTTTATTTTTCTGGGCTCCAAAATCACTGCAGGTGGTGACTGCAGCCATGAAATTAAAAGACGCTTACTCCTTGGAAGGAAAGTTATGACCAACCTAGATAGCATATTCAAAAGCAGAGACATTACTTTGCCAACAAAGGTTTGTCTAGTCAAGGCTATGGTTTTCCCTGTGATCATGTATGGATGTGAGAGCTGGACTGTGAAGAAGGCTGAGTGCCGAAGAATTGATGCTTTTGAACTGTGGTGTTGGAGAAGACTCTTGAGAGTCCTTTGGACTGCAAGGAGATCCAACCAGTCCATTCTGAAGGAGATCAGCCCTGGGATTTCTTTGGAAGGAATGATGCTAAAGCTGAAACTCCAGTACTTTGGCCACCTCATGTGAAGACTTGACTCATTGGAAAAGACTGATGCTGGGAGGGACTGGGAGCAAGAGGAGAAGGGGATGACAGGATGAGATGATTGGATGGCATCACTGACTCAATGGACATGAGTCTGGGTGAACTCTGGGAGTTGTTGAGGGACAGGGAGGCCTGGCGTGTTGTAATTCATGGGTTTGCAAAGAGTCAGCCACGACTGAGAGACTGATCTGATCTAATCTGTTAACCAAAGTATTTTTGATTCTACATCTAATATTGAAGAAAATGTCACTTGACACTTCACTAGATCAGCTGATCAATCCAATTGCTTCTACATGTGAATTATGACAATAAGATTTATTAAGTTGGCTAAATTTTCTATTTCCAGTAAATTCTTAAAGAGCTTTCAAAATTGTTATTTGAGCTGGGTGTTAAAGAAAGATATATCTATTAAGATACCAGCAAAGGAATTAGCATGTCTACAATAGTAAATAAACTTTCAGTTCAGTTCAATTCAGTCCCTCATGAGTGTCCAACTCTTTGTGACCCCATGGACTGTAGCACACCAGGATTCACTGTCCAATACCAACTCCTGTAGATTGCTCAAGCTCATGTCCATTGAGTCGGTGATGCCATCCAACCATCTCATCCTCTGTTGTCCTCTTCTCCCACTTTCAATCTTTCCCACCATCAGGGTCTTTCTAGTGAGTCAGTTCTTCACATTTGGTGGCCAAAATATTCAAGCTTCAGCATTAGCATCAGTTTTTCAATAAATATTCAGGACTGATTTCCTTTAGGGTTGACTGGTTTGATCTCCTTGCAGTCCAAGGGACTCTCAAGGGTCCTCTCCAATGCATTATTCCAAAAACATCAATTCTTCTTCACTCAGATTTCTTTATGGTCCAACTCTCACATCCATACATAACTAGTGGAAAAACGATAGCTTTGACGAGATGGACATTTGTCAGCAAAGTAATGTCTCTGCTTTTTAAAATGATGTACAGGTTGGTCACAGCTTTTCTTCCAAGGAGCAAGCACCTTTTAATTTCATGGCTGCAATCACCATCTGCAGTGATTTTGGAGCCCAAGAAAATGAAGTTTCTCACTATTTCCATTCTTTCTCCATCTATTTGCCATGAAGTGGTGAGACTGGATGCCATGATCTTAGTTTTTTGTGAGTTTTAAATCAACATTTTGACTCTCCTCTTTCAATTTCATCAAGAGGCTCTTTAGTTTCTCTTCACTTTCTGCCGTATGGGTGGTGTCATCTGCATATCTGAGGTTATTGATATTTCTCCTGGCAATCTTGATTCCAGCTAGTGCTTCATCTAGTCTGGAATTGTGCATGATGCACTCTGCATATAAGTTAAATAAGGAAGGTGACAATATACAGCCTTGATGTTCTCCTTTTCTGATTTGTAACGTGTTCATTTTTCCATGACGAGTTCTAACTGTTACTTCCTGACCTGCATACAGATTTCTCAGGAGGCAGGTAAGGTGGTCTGGTAGACCTATCTCTTTAAGAATTTTCTACAGTTTATTGTGATCCACACAGTCAAAGGCTTTAGCATAGTCAATGAAGCAGAGTAGATGTTTTTCTCAAATTCTTTTTCTTTTTATATGATCCAGCAGATGTTGGCAACTTGATCTCTGGTTCCTCTGCCTTTTCTAAAACCAACTTCAACATCTGGAACTTCATAGTTCATGTAATGTTGAAGACTGGCTTGGAGAATTTTGAGCATTACTTTGCTAGTGTGTGAGCTGAGTGCAATTTTACAGTAGTTTGAACATTCTTTGGCTTTGCATTTTTTAGGATTGGAATGAAAATTGACATTTTCCAGTCCTGTGGCCACTGCTGAGTTTTCCAAATTTGCTGGCATATTGAGTGCAGTACTTTCACAGCATCATCTTTTAGAATTTAAAATAGCTAAGCTGGAATTCCATCACCTTTGCCAGCTTTGTTTTTAGTGATGCTTCATAAGGCCCACTTGACTTCTTAGTCCAGAATGTCTGGCTCTAGGTTAGTATCACACCATCTTGGTTATCTGGTCATTAAGATCTTTTTTGTATAGTTCTTGTGTGTATTTTTGCCACCTCTTCTTAATATCTTCAGCTTCTATTTTAGTCCATAACATTTCTATCCTTTATGGTGACTATCTTTGATACCCTTGGTACCTCTAATTTTCTTGAAGAGATTTCTAGTCTTTCCCATTCTATTGTTTCCCTCTATTTCTTTGCAGTGATCATTGAGGAACACTTTCTTATCTTTCCTTGACATTCTTTGAAACTCTGGATTCAGAGAGATATATCTTTCCTTTCAGTTCTCTTTTCTCAGCTATCTGTAAGGCTTCCTCAGACAACCATTTTGCCTCTTTGCATTCTTTTTCTTGGGAGGTGGTTTAATCACCACTTCCTGTACAGTATTATGAACCTGCATCTATAGTTCCTTCCTCAGGCTATCTATCAGATCTAATCCCTTGAACTTCTTTGTCACTTTTGCTGTATAATCATAAGGGCTATGATTTAAGTCATACCTGAATGGTCTAGTGGTTTTCCCTACTTTCTTCAATTTAAGTTTGAATTTTTCAGTAAGGAGATCACGATCTCAGCCATAGTCAGTCCTGTGACTGTGTAGAGCTTTTCCATATTCAGCTGCAAAGAATATAATCAATCCGATTTCGGTATTGACCATCTGGTGATGTCCATGTGTAGCTTCATCTCTTGTGTGTTGGAAGTGGATATTTGCTATGACCAGTGTATTCTCTTGGCACAACTCTGTTAGCCTTTGCTCTGTTTCATTTTGTACTCCAAGGCCAAACTTTCCTGTTTCTCCAGGTATTTCTTGACTTCCTACTTTTGCATTTCAGTCCCCTGTGATGAAATGGACATGTTTTTGGTGTTAGCTCTAGAAGGTCTTGCAGGTCTTTATAAAACTGTTCAATTTCAGCTTCTTTGACATTAATGGTTGGGGCATAGACTTGAATTACATTGACATTGAATGGCTTGCCTCTCATCCAAAACAAACAAGAGATCTTTCTGTGATCTTTGAGATTGTACCCAAGAACTGCATTTTGGACTCTTTTTTTAACTGATCTTTACTGAACACTTGCTGTGTCCCACACATTATCCTAAGAGCTTTTATTTATACAAAGTCAGTTGTTTCTCAAAACCCTATGAGGTATGTATTTTATCATTGACTTACTTTCTGAAGAGCAGAAAGTTGAATTAACTTGTCTCAACTGGGCTTGCTCAGAAGATAAATAATTTGTCTGCAATGTAGGAGACTTGGGTTCAATCTCTGAGTTGGAAAAATCCCCTGGAGAAGGGAATGGCAACCCATTCAATTACCCTTGCCTGGAGAATTCCCTGGACAGAGTATCCAGGTGGGCTGTACTCCATGGGTTTGCAGAGAGTTGGACGTGACTGAGAAACTAACACATAGACATACAATGAACAAGTGGTCCAGAATTCAAAAGTGCATTCCATGGTAAGCACTTCAACATGGTTAAGGTACAGAGAAGTGCATTTTGTAAATTAAAAAACAACAACAACAACACATTTAAGCTGTATATTTATATACAGTGCATGCACACACACACATACTCCAGTGCTCCACTTGGAAGTCATAAAGTATGTAAATCCACCTCCATGACTTATTACTTGTGTGGTTTTGGAGAAGTTCTTTTATTCTCATTTGTTTCAGCTTCCTCACCCATAAAATAGAGATGATGTTTACATTTACCCTACTGGAGTTTGGTAAGAATTAATGAATTAATATATGAAAAACCCTTGAAGCAGGGCCTGGAATATTCCAAGTATTCAGCAAATGTTAGTTTATGAAGATGATTGTTATGATGATAATGAAGATATATCAACATACTTAAAAATGGAATAAACATTATTTTGTTCCTTTAAGCCCTATAGCCAAATAATTTTGTGTAATACTTTTTACTCTAAAATCAGAACTCCTGAACTCAATTGCATTTGCCCAATATTGGCTAGTCTTAATTTCATTCTATTTCAAAGATCTTTCTGAATCTACAATTGTTTTTGTAGCAAACGCTATGTGTCTTATTTCCACTTCAAACTCAACTCACAGAAATTGGGGTCTAATTTCTGTTTATGAACGTGAATCATATTAAACATCTAATAGATGCTTAATAATGAACAATCAAAAAATAGAATAACCCCAGTATTTAAGTATAACTGCTTAGTCAATCTAGGTCATCTCAGGTTATGAAATAATATGCACACAAATGAGTTTTATAAAGTTTAGACACCATGGCTTTACAAAAGTACACATAGCATAACCTGCCAGAATTTCATATATCTTAAAAAATCAGGTCAACTGATACTTATTTTAAAATACCACAAAATATAATCCTTCAGTGAACATAATTTCAGAAATGTTCTTTCTGATTGGACACAAGGAAGAAAGGGCATAACTTAGAAACAAAATCTGTAGTTGAGGTTAATCGTGACTTGTGAAGAGCTGTTTCATAAGTAAATGCCTGTTCCATGCTATTTTATCTATTCTGGATGTAGAAGCTGTGAGTTTTAAGTCAGGTCAAGAAAAAAGAAAAAAATACAAAGAAGGAAAGCTATTTCTTAAAAATAAAAAAAAAAAAATCTAGGCCACATTTGGCTTCAAAAACTTCTTTGCTCATTTATTTGACTGCTGGCCTAAATTTAAAAAGTCAAATTTCAAATAAAATAATCTTTCTTTGTATCAGTTTTTGGGCTACAAATGAGGACAAAAAATAGTGTTTGGGGATTTATGTCCTCATGTCTCCATTATATCTCTGTTGTTTATTGCTCATACTCAAATCTTAAAACCATGTGTCCAACTGTAGTTCAAAACTTTTGATTTAGAAATATTGAATTTGTAATGAATTCATTTATTCAATAACCATTTTTTGATTTTGTATTAAAGCCTTACTCTGCATGAGGTTTGAAGTGAAGTGAAAGTTGTTCAGTTGTGTCCAACTCTTTGCAACCCCATGAACTGTAGCCTGCCAGGCTCCTCTATCCATGGATTTCTCCAGGCAAGAATACTGGAGTGGGTTGCCATTTCCTATTCCAGAGAATCTTCCCAACCAAGGGATCAAACCCGGGTGTCCCATATTGCAGGCAGATTCTTTACTGTCTGAGCCACCAGGACAACCCATATGAGGCTTGAGAGGGGTCAAAATCTATTTCATCTTAATTAAATCATCAGTAATTTAGTTTAATAGAAAGAAATCAACATTCATGCCTATTTTATATATGGTATGATATCTAAGAATCAAGGTGCTTGGCTTCATATTCAAACCACCTCAGTACCTCATTTTCCTAATTGTAAGACTCTGTGCTTGTTTTAGTTTTATTTTTTTAAATTGATCTGAGACTTTGTTTAAACATCTGCAGGAAAAGGATAATGATATCTACCTCAGAATGGCCTGAAGGGCAAAATGAAATGATCTAACTTGAAAGGCTGGAATCATGCCTGGCAAATAATAGTTATTCAGTAAATTATAGTTGCTATTGATATCATTATTGTTATGATTATTCCACACACGGTAAAAAATGCCCTCACCAAAGCCCAAAGGTAGATGACGCTGTATCTCATCATCTGCTAAACCCCAAATTGATGTCATGGGACATGTGTTCTCTGAATCTAGAATGCTCAATCAGTATGTTTTTCTCAAATCAGGTATGGATATTATTTATCATGGTCCAGGAACCTTTGGCTAAATAGTAAAATTTCACACATAATACCTTCAATATATGATCATAGGATAGCCTCAAAACAGACAGACAAGGTAGAGTATCAAATAGCATTTGAAGGAGAATAGAAACATACAGCAGGCAGGATTGTAGCTTATATCATATTTATCTGCACTGGACTATCAAATATTCCCTGTCTTGGCCATAGCATGAATTCTTGGTTCTATATATGTTTAATTCTATTTATATTCTCTGAAAGTTTTTTTTTTTTTTTTATCAATTTATCTATGACTATATCTAAGAAAAGGAAGTGAAGCCGGTGACCTTTTAGTGGATATCTTGTTCTTGTCTATTTAAGAATGGGTGATTTTGTTAGGGGTGAGTTGTACTAGGCTCATGTTTCCAGGTTCATGTATCTCTGGGACTGTAACTCCCTTAAAATTTAGTAAAATGCCACTAACTTTAATGACTGACAACTCTAGGAACTACAAATACAAATCTCAAATCTTGGCAATAGTCTGTGTTCTAAAATCTACTTTGCCTGATAGTGATATAGCTAATTTATTCATTTTTAAAGAAAAATGTTCATGTTGTATCTTTCCATCTTTTAATTTAGCCTAACTGCAAAATTTTATTTACTATGGATTTATTGTGGACAGCATATGGTTGGATCTTCATTTTAAATAAAAATTATCAGTCTCTACTTTTGAATTGGTTTGTGAAATTTAATAGATTTTAATTGATCTATGTAGTTGGATTTAGTCCTGTATCTCACGAAATATTATTTTCATATCCATTTTTTGGTGCTGTTCTACTTCATTCTTACCTTGATTTGGAATAATTAGTTTTATGAGTCTATTTATGTTAACTATAAATTATTAACTACAAATTCTATTGCACTCTGTCCTTGGTGGTTGCTTCAGGGTCTATAATGTACATTATAAAATTATCACATCTTGCTCTCAAATAATACTATAACACTTCAATTATAGTGTAAGGACTTTCAGTTCAGTTTCAGTTCAGTCATTAAGTCGTGTGCAACTTTTTGCGACCCCATGAATCACAGCATGATAGGCCTTCCTGTCCAACACCAATTCCCAGAGTTTACCCAACTCATGTCCATCGAGTCGGTGGTGCCATCCAGCCATTTCATCCTCTGTCGTCCCCTTCTCCTCCTGCCCCCAATCCCTCCCAGCATCAGGGTCTTTTCCAATGAGTCAACTCTTTGCATGAGGTGGCCAAAGTATTGGAGTTTCACTTCAGCATCAGTCCTTCCAATGAATACCCAGGACTGATCTCCTTTAGGATGGACTAGTTGGATTTCCTTGCAGTCCAAAAGACTCTCAAGAGTCTTCTCCAACACCATAGTTCAAAAGCATCAATTCTTCGGCACTCAGCTTTCTTCACAGTCCAACTCTCACATCCATATATGACCCCTGGAAAAACCATAGCTTTGACTAGACAGACCTTTGTTGGCAAAGTAATATCTCTGCTTTTTAATATGCTATCTAGATTGCTCATAACTTTCTTTCCAAGGAGCAAGTGTCTTTTAATTTCATGGCTACAATCACCATCTGTAGTGATATTGGAGCCGCCCAAATAAAGTCTGACACTACTGTTTTCACTGTTTCCCCATCTATTTGCCATGAAGTGATGGAACCAGATGCCATGATCCTAGTTTTCTGAATGTTAAGGTTTAAGCCAACTTTTTCACTCTCCCCTTTCACTTTCATCAAGAGGCTTTTTAGTTCCTCTTTCTGTCATAAGGGTGGTGTCATCTGCATATCTGAGGTTCTTGAGATTTCTATCGGCAGTCTTGATTCCAGCTTGTGCTTCTTCCAGCAGAGTGTTTTTCATGATGTACTCTGCATATCAGTTAAATAAGCAGGTGGCAATATACAGCCTTGACATACTCCTTTACCTTTTTGGAACCAGTCTGTTGTTCCATATCCAGTTTTAACTGTTGCTTCCTGACCTGCATATAGGTTTCTCAAGAGACAGGGTTGGGGGGTGGGGGGTAGTGAGTGGAGGGTCTGGGCAGGTGGGGGTGCTGGTCTGGTATTCCCATCTCTTTCAGAATTTTCCACAGTTTATTGTGATCCACACAGTCAAAGCTTTGGCATAGTCAGTAAGGCAGAAATAGATGTTTTTCTGGAATTCTCTTCCTTTTTCCATGATTCAGGAGATGTTGGCAATTTGATCTCTGGTTCTTCTACCTTTTCTAAAACCAGCTTGAACATCTGGAAGTTCATGGTTCACATATTGCTGAAGCCTGGCTTGGAGAATTTTGAGCATTACTTTACTAGTGTGTGAGATGAGTGCAACTGTGCAGTAGTTTGAGCATTCTTTGACATTGCCTTTCTTTGGGATTGGAAGGAGAACTGACCTTTTCCAGTCCTGTGGCCACTGCTGAGTTTTCCAGATTTGCTGGCATATTGAGTGCAGCACTTTCACAGCATCATCTTTCAGGATCTGGAATAGCTCAACTGGAATTCTGTCACCTCCACTAGCTTTGTTCATTGTGATGCTTTCTAAGGCCCACTTGACTTCGCATTCCAAGATGTCTGGCTTTAGGTCAGTGATCACACCATCATGATTATCTGGGTCATGAAGATCTTTTTTGTACAGTTCTTCTGTGTATTCTTGCCACCTCTTCTTTATATCTTCTGCCTTTGTTAGGTCTCTACCATTTCTGTCCTTTATTGAGCCCATCTTTGCATGAAATGTTTGGTATCTCTAATTTTCTTGAAGAGATCTTTAGTCTTTCCCAGTCTGTTGTTTTCCTCTATTTCTTTGCATTGATTGCTGAGGAAGGCTTTCTTATCTCTTCTTGCTATTCTTTGGAATTCTGCATTCAGATGCTTATATCTTTCCTTTTCTCCTTTGCTTTTTGCTTCTCTTCTTTTCACAGCTATTTGTAAGGCCTTCCCAGACAGCCATTTTGCCTTTTTGCATTTCTTTTCCATGGGAATGGTCTTGATTCCCGTCTCCTTTACAATGTCACAAACCTCTGTCGATAGTTCATCAGACACCCTGTCTATCAGATTTAGTCACTTAAATCTATTTCTCACTTCCACTGTATAGTCATAAGGGATTTGATTTAGGTCATACCTGAATGGTATAGTGGTTTTTCCTACTTTCTTCAATTTAAAGCTGAATTTGGCCATAAGGAGTTCATGATCTGAACCACAGTCAGTTCCTGATCTTGTTCTTGCTGACTGTATAGAGCTTCTCCAACTTTGGCTCCAAAAATATAATCAATATGATTTCGGTGTTGACCAGCTGGTGATGTCCAGGTGTAGAGTCTTCTCTTGTGTTGTTGGAAGAGGGTGTTTGCTATGACCAGTGTGTTCTCTTGGCACAACTCTATTAGCCTTTGCCGTGATTCATTCCATACTCCAATGCCAATTTTGCCTGTTACTCCAGGTGTTTCTTGACTTCCTACTTTTGCAATCCAGATCCCTATAATGAAAAGAATATCTTTTTTCGGTGATAATTGTAAAAGGTCTTGTAGGTCTTCATCAAACCATTCAACTTCAGCTTCTTCAACATTACTGGTTGGGGCATAGACTTGGATTATCGTGATATTGAATGGTTTGCCTTGGAAACAAACAGAGATCATTCTGTCATTTTTGATACTGCATCCAAGTACTGCATTTTGGACTCTTTTTATTGACCATGACGAGTACTCCATGAAGTAGGGACTTTATGACACTGTAATTCCATTTTGCCCTCCCATTCTTTGTGCTGCTTTTATTTTGTATTTTATTTCTGCATATGTCATATATCTACAAAAGACATTTTGCTTTATGCAGTAAATTACATTTTAAAAGAAGGAGAATTTTAAATGGAAAAAATTATCACATATTTATTATTTCTAGTATTACTGCATTTAAATCCCCCTTTCTGTTATTATTTTTCTTTTCAAAAATCCTTTCTTTAAATTTTTGTAGTGCATATTTGCTGATAAGTTCAGTTAGTGTTTGATTATCTGAAAGAAGTTTTTATTTCTTACTTATCAAAATATGAATTTATAAATGCATAAAGTAAATGTACATGTTTAAGTATATACTCTGATAGGTATTGTTATATATATACAGTTAGGTAATGGACTTGCCTGTCAACCTGAGTTTTTCTCATATTCCTCCTTACTGCCTTTTACAACTCAATCTGATCACCAGCAACTATCAACCTACCTTCAGTTGCTATAGATTAGTTTGAATTTTTTACAATTTTATATAAATGGATTCTTTCTGTATATACTTTATCTGGCATCTTCAACTCAGTATAATTGCTTTGATATTCAACCATTTTATTGCAGAAAGCAAATTGCTGAGCATTTCATTCCATCAAGGAATAGAAGGACTGAATGGTAGAGTTGATGTGAATTTAACTTTTTAAGAAACTATCAAATTACTTACCACTCCAACAGAAGAATATGAGGTTTCCAGTTGTTCCATATTCTTGATGACATGTGATGTGGTCAAGTCTTTTTAGTATTATATCTGTTATGTTTTTAGGGATATTTCATTGCAGTTTTATAGTTAATATGGACCATCTTTTAGTATTCTTATTTGACATCCATGTATTGATTTGATTAAATGTTTATTTTAATTTTTTTGCCCACTTTTTTTTTTTTCTGAATTGGTAACTTTTTTTTATTATTATTATTATTATTATTTTAATTTTTCTTAACTTTACAATATTGTATTACTTTTACTATACATCGAGATGGATCCGCCACCAGAATACACGTGTACTTTTGCCCACTTTTAATTGGCTTGTATGCTTTCTTTTTTTTTTTTTTGGATTTTGAGTTCTATATATTTTGAAAATATGACCTTTATAATTGGAATATATTAGGTTAGAATATATTTTCTCATATTCTATGCTTTGTTTTGTTGTTCTCTTAGCAGTATCATTTAAAGAGTAGAAGTTCTTAATTCAGATAAACTTCAGCATATTGTCTTTTATAAATTATGCTTTTGGTGTTGTACCTAAGAAATCTTTGCCTAACTAAAGTTCATAACTTGCCTCCAGGATGGCTGAGTAGAAGGATATGTGCTCATCCTCCCCCATGAGAACTCCAAAATTACAACTTGCTGCTGAACAACTGTTGATAAAAGAATGCTAAATCCCACCAAAAAAGATACCCCTTGTCCAAAGGCAAAGGAGAAGCCACAGCATGATGGTAGGAGGGGCGAAATTGCATTTAGAGTCAAACCCCATACCCACCAGAGATACTCAGAAGGCTAAAACAAACCTTGTTTGCACCAGGACCCAGAGACCCCACAGAGACTGATAAAGAACTGTGTTCAAGTGTCTCCTAAAGAGCTATGGGTCAGTAGTGGACTGCTGCAGGCACAGGGACTCTGAGTGCAGTAGACCTGGGTATGGCATAAGCCCTCTTAGAGAAGGTAGCCATTAACCTCACCTCAGAGCTGCCAGAACTTACACAGGACTAGGAAAACAGACTCTTGGAGGGTACAAACAAAACCTTGTGTGCACCAGGACCCAGGAGAAAGGAGCAGTGACCTCACAAGAAACTGATACAGACTTGTGTGTGAATGTCCAGGAGTCTCCGGCAGAGGTGTGAGTCCATGGTGACTGGCTGCAGGATTGGGGGCACTGAGTGCAGCAGTGCTTGCATGGGGCCTTTTGAAGGAGGTTGCTATTATCTTCATTGCCTCCACCATAGATTGGCCCCCAGTCAAACAATATGGAGGGAACACAGCCCCACCCATCAATAGAAAATTGGATTAAAGATGTACTGAGCATGGCCCTGCCCATCAGAACAAGACCCGGTTTCCCCCTCAGTCAGCCTCTCTGATCAGGAAGCTTCATAAGCCTCTTATCCTTCTCCATCAGAGGGCAGGATGAAACCAAAATCACAGAAAACTAACCAATCTGATCGCATGGACCACAGCCTTGTTTAACTCAATGAAACTATGAGCCATGACATGTAGGGCCACCCAAGATGGATGGATCATGGTGAAGAGCTCTGACAAAATCCACTGGAGAAGGAAATGGCAAACCACTTCAGTATTCTTGCCTTGAGAACCCCATGAACAGTATGAAAAGGTAAAAAGATAGAACATGGAAAGATGAACTCCTCGGGTCAGTAGGTGCCCAATATGCTACCTGGAGATCAGTGGAGAAATAACTGCAAAAAGAATGAAGAGATGGAATCAAAGCAAAAACAACATCCAGTTGTGAATGTGACTGGTGATAGTAGTAAAGTCCGATCTTGTAAAGAGCAATATTGCATAGGAACCTGGATGTTAGGTCCATGAAGCAAGGCAAATTGGAAGTGGTCAAACAGGAGATGGCAAGAGTGAACATCAACATTTTAGGAAGTGGTGAACTAAAATGGACTTGAATGCATGAATTTAATTCAGATGACCATTATATCTACTACTGTGGGCAAGAATCCCTTAAAGAAATTCAGTAACCATCATAGCCAAAAAAAGAATCTGAAGTGCAGTACTTGGGGATAATCTCAAAAATGACACAATGATCTCTGTTCATGTCCAAGGCAAACCATTCATATCACAGTAATACAAGTCTATGCCTCAACCAGTAATGCTGAATAAGCTGAAGTTGAATGGTTCTATGAAGACCTACAAGACATTCTAGAACACCCCAAAAGATGTCTTTTTCATTATAGGGGACTGAAATGCAAAAGTAGGAAATCAAGTGATACCTGGAGTAACAGTCAAATTTGATCTTGGAGTACAAAACATAGCAGGGCAAAGGC
This sequence comes from Tragelaphus eurycerus, assembly GCA_935064755.1. NCBI lineage: Eukaryota > Metazoa > Chordata > Mammalia > Artiodactyla > Bovidae > Tragelaphus > Tragelaphus eurycerus. Next base: position 821,148 of record CAKXYN010000168.1, on the reverse strand, counting down.
TAGCAGAATCTTGCCAAGAGAACACACTGGTGATAGCAAACACCCTCTTACAAAAACACAAGAGAAGACACTATACATGGACATCACCAGATGGTCAATACCGAAATCAGATCGAAATCAAATATTCTTTTCAGCCAAAGATGTAGAAACTCTATACAGTCAGAAACAAGACTGAGTGCTGACTGTGGCTCAGATCATGAACTCTTTATTGCAAGATTCAGACTTAATTGAATAAAGTGGGGAAAACCACTAGACTATTCAGGTTTGTCCTAAATCAAATCCCTTACAATTATACAGTAGGAGTGACAAATATATTCAAGGGATTAGATCTGATAGACCGAGTGCCTGAAGAACTATGGACAGAGGTTTGGAACATTGTACAGGAGGCAGTGATTGAGATGATCCCAAGACAAAGAAATGCAAAAAGGCCAGATGGTTGTATGAGGAGGACTTACAAACAGATGTGAAGAGAAGAGAAGAGAAGCAAAAGGCAAGGGAGAACAGGAAAGATATATCCATTTGAATGCAGAGTTCCAAAGAATAGCAGGAAAGATAAGAAAGACTTTCTCAGTGATCATTGCAAAGAAATAGAGGAAAACAATAGAATGGGAGACTAGAGATCTCTTCAAGAAAATTAGAGCTACCAAGGGAACATTTCATGCAAAGATGGGCACAATAAAGGACAGAAATGGTATGAACTTAACAGAAACAGAAGATATTACGCAGTGGAAAGAATACACAGAAGAACTATACAAAAAAGAACTTCATGACCCAGATAACCACGATGGCGTGATCACTCACCTAGACCCAGATATTCTGGAATGCAAAGTCAAGTGGGCCTTAGGAAGCATCACAACGAACAAAGCTAGTGGAGGTGATGGAATTCCAGTTGAGCTATTTCAAATGCTAAAAGATGATGCTGTGTAAGTGCTGCACTCAATATGCCAACAAATTTGGGAAACACAGCAGTGGCCACAGACTGGAAATGGTCAGTTTTCATTCCACTGCCAAAGAAAGGCAATGCCAAAGAATGCTCAAACTACCACACAATTGCACTCAGCTCACATGCTAGCACAGTAATGCTCAAAATTCTCCAAGCCAGGCTTCAGTAGTACATGAACCGTGAACTTCCAGATGTTCAAGCTGGATTTAGAAAAGGCAGAGGAACCAGGGATCAAATTGCCAACATCTGTTGGATCATCGAAAAAGCAAGAGAGTTCCAGAAAAACATCTATTTCTGCTTTACTGACTACATTAAGGCCTTTTACTGTATGGATCACAACAAATGGTGGAAAATTCTGAAAGAGATCAGAATACCAGACTACCTTACCTGCCTCCTGAGAAATCTGTATGCAGGTCAAGAAGCAACAGTTAGAACTGGACATGGAACAACAGACTGGTTCTAAATCGAAAAAGAAGTATGTCAAGGCTGTATATTATCACCCTGCTTATTTATCATATATGCAGACTACATCTGAGAAATGCTGGGCTGCATGAAGCATAGGCTGGAATCATGATTACTGGGAGAAATATAAATAACCTCAGATATGTAGATGACACTACCCTTATGGCAGAAAGGGAAGAAGAACTAAAGAGCCTCTTGATGAATGTGAAAGAAGTGAGTGAAAATGTTGGCTTAAAACTCAACATTCAGAAAACTAAGAACATGGCATCTGGTCCCATCACTTTATGACAAATAGATCAGGAAACAGTGGAAACAGGGGCTGACTTTATTTGGGGGGCTCCAAAATCACTGCAGATGGTGACTGCAGCCATGAAATTTAAAGGTGCTTTCTCCTTGGAAAAAAAGCTATGACCAACCTAGACAACATATTAAAAAGCAGAGACATACTCTGCCAACAAAAGTCTGTCTAGTCAAAGCTATGGTTTTTCCAGTAGTCATGTATGGATGTGAGAGTTAGACTATAAGCAAAGCTAAGCACCAAGAATTGATGCTTTAGAACTGTGGTGTTGGAGAAGACTGGAGAGTCTTTTGGACTGCAAGAGAGATAACAAAATTTGCCATGTTATCTATTTTGAATTTTACTGTTCGATAGTATTAAATATACTCATGCTGTTGTTCAGTCACTTTCCAAAAGTTTTTCATTTTGCATACCTTAAATGGTATATTCATTTAGTAGCCATACTCCAACCTGTACCTATCCTTGGTAACCACCAATCTATTTTTGTCTCTATGGATTTGAATACTTTGTTTACTTCATATATATGGAACCATACTGTATTCTTCCTTTTGTGACTGGCTTGTTTTCCTTAGTAAAATTTCCATAATCTGCTTCCTTTTTACTTCTGAATCACATTACATTGTATTATACACCACATTTTGTTTTCTATCCATCCACAGATAGACATTTGGGTCTCTCAAACTCTTGGCTATATGAACAATGCAGCTTTGAAAGTGGGTATACAGTTATCTCTTGAAGACCTTGATTTCAAGTTTTTTGGTTATATACACTGAAGAGTAAAATTTCTGGATCATATGAAAATTCTCTATTTCATTATTTGGGGAACAGCCATTCTCTTTCCATAGAGACTACCAGTTTACAGTCACACCAGTAGTATGTGAGAGTTCTACTTTTTTTACATTGTCACCAACATGTATTATTATTATTTTTTAATAACAGTTATCCTAATGTGTGTGAAGTGATCACATTGTGGCTTTGATTTATATTTCTTATGATTAAGAAATCTTTACACATCCTGTTGGAGAAGTGAATGGCAGCCCACTCCAATATTCTTGTTGGAGAATCCCATGGACAGAGGAGCCTGCCCAGGCTACAGTCTTTGGAGTCGCAAAGAGTCAGACATAACTGAGTGACTAACGCCGTGATACGTTACACATTCTGAATATTAATCCCTTGTCAAATGTATGTAAGCCCCAAATCATTTTCCCCTTTCTGTTTATACCCTTCTCACTTTGTTGGGTTCTTTGATACACAAAAGTGTTTAATGTTGGTGTCGTCAAATTTAGCTATTTTTACTTTTATTGCCTATACTTTCATATCACATAATCACGACCACATTTAGTGTCATGAAACTTATTCACATGTTTTCTTCTAAGTTTTATAAGTTTAGCTCTATCATTTGGGTCTTTGATTCATTTTGAATTAATTTTTGTAAAGTGTAAGAGACGAGTCTGATTTCATTATTTGGGTTTAGATATTCAGTTTTTCCAACATTATTTGTTGAAAACTCTGTCCTTTCTCCACTGTGTGCTCTTGACATCTTTATCAAAAACATTCAACCGTACGTGTGAAAATATATTTTTATTTTGTTGATCTATACGTCTGTTGTATTGACAATACCACATGATTTTAAGTATTGTAGATTTCTAATTTTGAAATCAAGAAGTGTGAGTCCTCCAACTATCTTTTTCTTTTTCAAGATTGTTTGGTAATTCAGGATCTCTTGAAACTTCTTATGAATTTTAGGTTAGATTTTTTTCTGTTACTTCAAAAGAATACTGTTGGGATTTTGATAAAGATTACATTAAATCTGTAAAATGCTTTGTATAGTATTGACATCTTAACATATTGACTTTCATCTGAATTGCCTTCCATTTATATGTATCTCTTTTAATACTATAATTAAATTTATATAGTTTTTGTTTTTACATTTTGCATCCACGATTGTTTAATCCTAAATATATAATTCTTTTTGATGCTATTATAAATGGTATTATTTCTTAATTTCCCTTTTGGATTGTTCATTGGAGATTTTTAAATTTTTTGTATAGTTGATTTTCAATATTATGTTAGTTTCAGGTGTTTATGTTGTTATGTACATATTATTCAGGTCATGTTTGCTAACAGTTTTTGTTTTGTTTTTTCTTGTTTTGCCTTCTATACCTACTAATTTTCTGCTTGAATCATAACTATTATTGAGAGGAATATTAAAATATCCAACTCTATTTGATGAGTTACAATGTCATTAGTTTTTGTTTCATTCTTTATTAGGCATACAAATGTTTAAGATTATTGTGTCCTCTGAATTAAATGACCCTCTCCTGTCATTATAAAATGACTCCCCAAAAACAGTGATCTAAATTAAAATGACAGTTGATAAGGGAATTGGTAGCATTTCTGAGTATGGAAATAGGCAGACAAAAAGGTAAAACAAAGATAGATTCAATCCTAAATACAATAAGAAGTACAGAGAACAAAATAACTCTTACATCATGACAATTTTAGTCAAGTAAGAACTTTTCTGGCCCCTAATAAGCATCCTCATTTTTTTCTCTCTGAATTATGAAGTAGAAACCAGAGTTTGCAATGTGAATGGCAAGAGTACAGAAGAACAAATTTTGGAAAGAAAGAGGCCTGCCATAACTCCTTTTTCCACTAAAGGAGTGTACTCTGCCAAAGACCAAATTGAGATGTAAACACTTTTTCATTAGAGTTTATAAACTTTAATTATTCATTTGTATTGGCATTATTAACTACTGAAATGACACTACTTTTGTGACTGCAGATGATTGTAGGAATTTATGTTATCTTAAAAGTCTATACAGAAGCTATGGAACTTTCTCTGATTTTCATAAAAAATAAGTAGATTTGATTGCACTATGAAAGACAAAAACAAAAAGTCATTTCTGGCTTTCTTTCACAATCTTTCTTTCAATCCAATATTTACATTTATTATGATGTCTTTCCAATTTTGCCTGTGGCTTTCTCCTGGACTCCCTTGGTCTGACCTACCTCTTATTTGATGCCAGTTTGTGTAAATTCTAGAAAACTACTTCCTTCTCATCTTTGAAGCATCTTTAACTGTCAGTGAGCTCACAGAGTTTAAGTCAAGTCAGGAAATGAAGCTCAGAGTCCAACTATTACTGGCTTTTCTTGTAAGGCAATTAGCAAGGCTTTTGATTGAGGAGCTTTGCCTTGCAAAGAAGGTTATTACCAGGTTACTAATAAAAGAGTTTCAAAGAGGCCTCAAAAAGCATCCTCCTTTCTACATTTTTGCCTTTCTATTCTTCAGTTAACAATAAAAAATGAGTTTAGCTATATTAACATCATGCTAATCACATTCATTTATTCAAGCTGCTTAACATTGTGCCTAATTACCATGAAGCACAATAAGGATTAGTCACATTATTAAATATGCACAATAATTTTGCTGTAAATTGTATTTGATTAAAACCCTAAATCCTGCTCATATGTGTTCAGGCATCATGTTGCTCAGGAAGCAAACTTAGCTACTCACAACTTGGAAAAGAAAGCCAATACTTTCCTTCTTTTTGTCATTTTCTGTTATTCTGCCACTGGAAAGTTCTCTAAATGGCCCACATGGCCTTTTATTCACAGGTAGATGGTTTTAGTACTCTGAGGACATGTGGAGGCAGTAACTTCTTGATAAAGCTATTCTTCTGAACTTTTCTTATCTACCATCTTTCTAGGCCATGGAATTTCTCAGGTTGTGCCATAAGCTTCTTTATTTTTCATTCAGGGAGAATGTAGAGCCTTCTTATCTTTACTCGTGGCTTTATGTTACATCTGTATACAGAAGTTATAAATCTTTATCTTCTATCTGTATTGCTTATCTCTCTTTCTGTTTCTCAACTCTGGTAAATTCACATCTCCATTATGAAGAGTTAGAAACATTTCCAAATTAATGTGTCCAAATGCTCCACATGAAAGTCCAAATCCATAGTTGTTATTATCTGAGTGAAGAGTACCATTTACTTCATGCATTGAATGGGTATCAATTCAGTGCCTGCTATATAAAAGGCACTGATTTAGGTGCTAGGTAATAGCTTTAAACAAAAGAACGATCTTTGCCTTTAGGGTGTTTATGCCCTAATATGTCCAGTCTTTCAACAGACAATGAGATGTCTCTTGCAAATTCACTTTCACTATAACCTTATAGATTTAACCTCCAACATAAATACCAAATGAATCTATTTCTCTTGTTTTCTACTGCTACCATGGTTGTTCAATATCCTACTTTGAATTTTTCAACGGTTTCCTATTTTACTTATACCTAATTTCTCCCATAACCTTTAAGGTCCTATAAATGTAGCCCATCCTAAGGGAAAGAGTGGGGAAAGAGAGAAGAATGGAGCAAGGGAGAAAAAGATAGATATTTCCTTTTTTTTTTTTTCATTTCTTTTCTATGGAAACCTAGATAACTTTGTAGGGCTTCCCAGGTGGCCCTTGTGGTAAAGAACAGGCCTGCCAGTAGAGGAGATACAAATTCAATCTCTAGGCTGGGAAGATCCCCTGGAGTAGGAAATGGCACCCCACTCCATAATCTTACCTGGGAAATCACAAGGACAGAGGAGCTTGGTGGGCTGTAAAGAGTTGGACACAGCTGAGCAAATACGTACACACTCATGTACACACATGCACACACCGATAACTTATAATTATGTATCTTTCTGATTCTTTCTTGCTATCATAATATATTCTTTTGTGGATTTCCATTATTTGTAAATGAATAAACGTTAACACACATTGTGTTCTAGTAAGGATAGAGACTAGATTTTTGTGATAAGAACACTCTTGTGTTTAATAAAATCACTCTAGCAAGAATACTTGGTACTTAAGAAGACAGAAGAGTCTCTCGCATGAAGGAGTCCAGAGATGAACTTTACATGACTGTTGAGGCAGCTCTATCATCCTTGGTATGCTAGGCTTCCACGTCCAGGTTCATGGTGGTATTTTTGTTCCTCCTTTTTCCATTGAGGAAGGAGAAATAAATGGAGAAAAGGAAACTTTCATTTTTAAATAGTACCACTTGAAAGTTGCACAGGCATCCCATTGACCTAAACTTGGCTACATATCTACATCTAGCTATAGTAAGATGCTGGAAAATATAGCTTTATTTGGGTAACAATCTTGCAGTTAAAATATGTTGGAGGGATAGATTGATGTTCCATCAGTAAGAGAGACCATGATTCCTGGAAATGAATCAGTAGTCTCTATCCCAATTAGATCTTTTACAAATTTTCCTTTGTATTATTTCTCCTTCTTCTTCCTGCTTTTCCTTTTGTGTTTTAAGCATGAAGAATAGTGTATTAATCAGTCAGTGTGCATGATCAATGCATATATCAAGAAGGATCTCTTTGAGCTGAATTTTTAATCGAGTGAATCATAATTTTTAAAATATAGCACATTTTAAATTATAAAAATAGTAGTTTATTTATAGAATGCATGAAGTATAGAAAATATTGCTATGAAATTGGCACACATTCTATCTTTGAATAAGAAGCTGATGACTAAGCTTCATGTAAATTTAATCTCACTTCTCATATTTCTTTATGGATTTCTAAGTAACGATGATAGTGGGAAGTCAAGTTGTAGATTCTCAATACACCACATATACTTAATAATTCAGATACGAAAATAAATAAAAATACAGTCTATAGCTATTATTAAACAAGAAAAAATATACCTCAACCCTATGCCATGAATTTTAAGATGCAAAAGTCCAAGGAAAAGAGAAGAACGATTCTAACACATAATAGTGACACTTTTTATAAACCTCCCACTTATCAAAAATGTAATTGACATGGAAAGAGGATCTACAAAATTGTTGCTACATTTACCTACATTCTAAGAGAAGTTGATAGACTGGTTAAATGCATATGATGGCAGAAGAAAAACTGCTGTTGTAATGTTATAGGCAAAATGAAGAAGGTGAATGTATAGAATTAGTTTCATCCTGAATTGAAAGAATTATCCCCATTGTGAGAGTATTTCTCTGTAGGAATAAAATAGTCTTCTTCTAGGCGAATAAGACATATTCTTTTAGGTAGAATAAGATGGCATCACCAACTCGATGGACATAAGTTTAAGCAAGCTCTGGGAGTTGGTGATGCACAGGGAAGCATGGCATGCTGCAGTCCATGGGGTCGCAAAGAGTCGGACATGACTGAGTGACTGAATTGAACTGAGGTGGAATAAACCCAGGAAAAGATATTTAATGAAATCCTAGAAAAGACAACATAGTTATTGTCCATAGCTAGCTCTAGCTAACTTCTGTCCTTCTCCATAGTTGGCTTTGGTTTAGGGGACAGAGTAGATTCTTATCTTGTAAATAAGAAGTGAACACAAACAAATCTCAAATTATGTGGAAAGTTCAAGAAGAAAAAGCCATCCATAGATCAAAGCCAGTATATGACTGAATTGAACTCTCCATGAATAAAAGAAAACCATATGACTCAAGAGAGGGAAAGGTATAAGATGACAGCAAATATATTAAAGAAAAGGGAAAGGATATTTAAAAATTAGATGCAAATATCTAGCATAAAATAATATGTAACTCAGTTGCTTCCATGTCCTGGCTATTATAAACAGTGCTGCGATGAACATTGGGATACACAGGTCTCTTTCAATTCTGGTTTTCTCAGTGAGTATGCCCAGCAGTGGGATTGCTGGATCATAAGGCAGTTCTATTCCCAGTTTTTTGAGGAATCTCCATACTGTTCTCCATAGTGGCTGCACTAGTTTGCATTCCCACCAACAGTGTAAGAGGGTTCCCTTTTCTCCACACCCACTGCAGCATTTATTGCTTGTAGACTTTTGTATTGCAGCCATCAGCAGATGAATGGATAAGAAAGCTGTGGTACATATACACAATGGAATATTACTCAGCCATTAAAAAGAATGCATTTGAATCAGTTCTAATGAGGTGGATGAAACTGGAGCCTATTATACAGAGTGAAGTAAGCCAGAAAGAAAAACACCAATACAGTATCAGATCAGATCAGTCGCTCAGTCATGTCCGACTCTTTGCAACCCCATGAATCGCAGCACGCCAGGCCTCCCTGTCCATCACCAACTCCCAGAGGTCACTCAGACTCACATCCATCGAGTCAGTGATGCCATCCAGCCATCTCATCCTCTGTCATCCCCTTCTCCTCCTGCCCCCAATCCCTCCCAGCATCAGAGTCTTCTCCAATGAGTCAACTCTTCGCATGAGGTGGCCAAAATACTGGAGTTTCAGCTTTAGCATCATTCCTTCCAAAGAAATCCCAGGGCTGATCTCCAATACAGTATACTAACGCATATATATGGAATTTAGAAAGATGGTAACAATAACCCTGTATACGAAACAGCAAAAGAGACACTGATATATAGAAGAGTCTTTTGGACTCTGGGAGAGAGAGAGGGTGGGATGATTTGGGAGAATGGCATTGAAATAAGTATAATATCATATATGAAACAAGTCGCCAGTCCAGGTTTGATGCCTGATACCAGATGCCTGGGGCTGGTGCACTGGGACGACCCAGAGGGATGGTATGGGGAGGGAGGAGGGAGGAGGGTTCAGGATGGGGAACACATGTAAACCTGTGGCAGATTCATTTTGATATATGGCAAAACCAATACAATATTGTAAAGTTAAATAAAATAAAATTAAATTTAAAAAAATGTGGTCTTTAAAATATATATATATATATATATATATATATATATATATATATATGAAAGCAATTAACTTTTGTGTATTAACCATGTACCCTGCAACTTTGCTGCAGCTGTGAATTACTTTCAGGAGGTTTCTGTTTGCTATTGGCTCTTTCCTATTTTCTATGTACATGATAGTGTAATATGCAAATAAAGTTTTGTGTCTTCTTCCCCCCCCCCAAAAAAATAATAATAATATGTAACTCAACAAATAGAAGAAAATTCCCCAGTGCTAACTTCATAATACAGAATTACTTAATGAGGTAGTGGATTTTTTGAGGAAGTGAAAGCTGAGACATTATACATTCAAACAACAGAATGAGATTAAAATGTAAGTTGAAAAACTGAGGAAATAAGATGAAGACAAAAATACCATTAATATAGAACCAGAACAAAAAAAAAAAAAAAGAAACTAAAAGGAGGCAATAAACTCCACTGACTGTTTATTTACTGATAGAGGAAAAACTTCGAGTTAACTGAAAATCAAAGATAAGAAAAGATAAAGAGATCACATCAATTCACAAAAAAATTTAATATAGAAGACAGGCACAATCATTCAAGGAAAGATTAGTTGAAATCCCCAGTGCATGGAACAAAAATATAATCTGCTATATGATTGGAGAAAGCTGTATTGAAATTAAGAAAAATCATATTTGTAAACTAGAAGGACATAGAAAGTTGCAGGAAATTTTGGTTTAACATGATTGACACTAAATATATCTCCTTGTCAGTTACTGATTTTTAAAAGGAAGATATGTTTACTTGGGTGTCCAGGTAAGAAAAGATAGGGCTGAAAATTTTTCTGATCTTAGGATTGGCCACATAAAAAAGTTGCCTAAACAGCCTAAAAAGTTTAGATACAAAGAAAAATTTTATAACATTAAGCATTCCATTTTTAATTAAAAAAGCAGAAATTTCATATTGTCACAGGTTTTTTTATGTTATGTTTAATCTAGCCATAGGAAAGAGTCGAAAAGTTGTTTACATGGTTAAGGCTCTTAGAATTACCTTATATCTCACTGCTTAAAACCTATAGCTTTGGCCATGATATTTAAGATTATTTACAAGGATACATTTTGTGCATTGCCTGTGTGATTAAAATGAATATAAGCTTATTATTTTAAGTCTAAAACAAACAAACCAACAAATAATATTTTGACAACTTTGAAAAGCAGAATGAAAAATCACTGCTTTCTTCTCTCTGAATTTGTGAAAGTGCTCAGGTTACAGCTTTCCTTTTATATCTTGACATTTTTGTAGCTTGACAACTAACTGAAGAAGCAGTCAGTGCTGGGCTATGGCAAATTTTCTCTACACAGACCTAGCTAATTTTTCCATGTTTATTATTACAGTTTAATTTTAAAATCCTATTCTTAGTAAGCTTTTTTTTTTTTTTTTTTTTAAATACAAGTTTATAGAGCATTCTCCCGACCCCCCAACAAATAACTTGATATCAGCTTAGAGATAGATCAGGTAGCCAAAGATCTGTCTCCAAGTACAAGGAACCTATTTTCTACTCCATTATTGGTCCTCTTACAGGAATGCATGCTTCACTGGTGGCTCAGCTGGTAAAAAATCTGCCTGCAATGCAGGAGACCTGGTTTCAATCCCTGGGTTGGGAAGATCCCCTGGAGAAGCAAAAGGAGGCTACCCACTCCAGTATTCTGGCTTGGAGAATTCCTTGGACTGTATAGTCCATGGAGTTGCAAAGAGTTGAGCACAACTGAGTGGCTTTCACTACAGGAATGCACACTCCCACTTTAAGGGGATTTGTGAAAATGGGCAACAGAACTTTAGCTCAGAAAGTCTTACAGGCTGTTTTACTTATGCCATATTTGTGTCTTTCCTGTTCATTTTCCATATTTTGGAATTCTTTTCTAAATTTAGCAGAATGTCACATGCTGCTACTGCTGCTAAGTCGCTTCAGTCGTATCCGACTCTGTGTGACCCCATAGATGGCAGTCCACCAGGTTCCCTGTCCCTGGGATTCTCCAGGCAAGAACACTGGAGTGGGTTGCCATTTCCTTCTCCAATGCATGAAAGTGAAAAGTGAAAGTGAAGTCGCTCAGTCGTGTCTGACTCCTAGCGACCCCATGGACTGCAGCCTACCAGGCCCCTCCGTCCATGGGATTTTCCAGGCAAGAGTACTGGAGTGGGTTGCCATTGCCACATAGCTTGAGTCATAACTTCTCAAACCCATTCTGAGAATGTGACATCTTTACTCATTAACTGCTGTCATTCAAGAAGTGCATAGGAGATACTCTTTCTCTTGTACCAAGACATATAAAAGGCACTTCCCCTCACCACCTGTCAGGTTAAAAATCTATTAGAAGACCTGAGTGTGGCACTGAAGCAGAAGCTCAGAAATATAAATCAGACCAATATGAAAATAGATCAGAAGTGCCTACAGCGGGCACAGAGAAGACCAGCAGTTACTTCAGTCACAGTAGATACTAAATTCATGGTCAGAAGACTAATTACACATTACACTGGGTATTGAGTCTGAATCTACTGTTAAGGTGACTTGATAACAATTTCCTTATAGGCCAAGTAGGGCCAATGCTTTAGATAAATGTCAATTCGTACATTTTATAATAACCAAAATAAAGCTAAAAGTGTTAGTTACTTAGTCGTGTCCAATTCTTTGTGACCCCATGGACTGTAGCCCACCAGGATCCTCTGACCATTGGAATTCTCCAGGCAAGAATACTAGAGTGAGTAGCCATTGACTTCTCTAGTGGATCTTCCCAAACCAGAGTTCAAACCCAGGTATCCTGCATTTCAGGCAGATTCTTTACCATCTGAGCCATCAGGGAAGCCAAGTTGACTTGATAAGGATTTACTTATAGACAGAGGAGGGCCAAGGCTTCAGGTTCCTGTATTTTATAGTATCCAAAGGAGGGAGAAATTAAAACAACAAATTTTGCCAATAATGCTTAACTGAAAACACCTGGAGTAGTGTAGTACAAAAAAACAGTCAAGAAGGGTGCCTATGGCAGATATCTTATGAAAAGAATTCTGTTTCTGTTTTGGAATTGTGGGCCATCTTAGCTAGACATAGCTATTTACTTCGCATAAAATACTGGAACAAACTGTGCTTTTATAAATTCTTTGCCAGTAAAATAAACATTTCCTTTGAGGTTTACATTGGGCTGTTTGGGTGTTACCAAATAAAAACATTAGTTTATTAAAATGTGTGTTATTTGGAAGGTGTGCTTTAGTGAAAAATATTGTTCATATTCATTTTTGATTTGTTTCTTACTTGTTTTAAGGAAATTATCATTGGCATCATGATCAAATAGTATTTTCTTAACGTACCTGGATCTTGGTACTGGCTATGGCTCATATTACAAATATTAGACAAAATAATGTAACAAAAGTTTTCTCCTCTGTATAAAGGAATATTTTTAACAACTAATGATTAATTTAACAACTTTAATTTTGTGATAGTAAGAAGTGATTATATACATGATAGTTCCTTCTAAACTATGCCATTCTCTAAAGTACTAATATTAATTTTAATGATAGTTGTTTTTGAGCAACTCTGGCAACCCACTCCAGTGTTCTTGCCTGGAGAATCCCAGGCATGGGGGAGCCTGGTGGGCTGCCGTCTATGGGGTCGTACAGAGTCGGACACGACTGAAGCGACTTAGCAGCAGCAGCAGCAGACAGTTAATATAATTAATAATTACTGATTACTGCTGCTGCTGCTGCTAAGTCGCTTCAGTCGTGTCCGACTCTGTGCGACCCCACAGACGGCAGCCCACCAGGCTCCCCCGTCCCTGGGATTCTCTAGGCAAGAACACTGGAGTAGGTTGCCATTTCCTTCTCCAGTGCATGAAAGTGAAAAGTGAAAGTCAAGTCGCTCAGTCATGTCTGACTCTTAGCGACCCCATGGACTGCAGCCTACCAGGCTCCTCCATCCATGGGATTTTCCAGGCAAAAGTACTGGGGTGGGGTGCCATTGCCTTCCCCGACTGATTACTAGAAGATTTAAAAAAAACTATCAAGTTGAACACCAACAGACATGCCGTTCCTCTCTAGAGAAATCGTCTTTTCAAGGCCAATATTATAGTGGTTAGAAAATTGCCACTGTAAAGAGAGTCCCCTTGAGAGGTTTTTGTGTACATCTATTTTCTAAGATATCACTCTTATTTATTTTTAGTAACATGCATTTAAGTAGAATTTCTGGACATATTAGCATATCATTTTTAAAGAAATATTTATTTACTCTTGCCTGTGGCTACTCTCTAGTTGTGGTATACAGACTTATCACTGAAGTGGCTTCTCTTGTTGTAGAGCACAGGATTTAGGGCACACAGGCTTCAGTAGTTGTGGTGCACAGGCTTGGTTGCCGCACAGCAGGTGGGATTTTCCTGGACTAGGGATCAAACCTGGGTACCCTGCATTAGCAGGCAGATTCTTAACCACTGAACCACCAAGGAAGTTCTGCGTGTCATGTTTTAAATAGTAAAGCCATCTTGTCCCTGTCAAAACTAGTGATCTCAATGCTTTCACTAATCATGACAAGTTTTTACTAATTCCAAAATAATGTGATCCTTTATTAGTCAATAAATCCATTGATGGAGCTGTTTATTTCAGAAATTTTTCATTATTTGCTAGATACAAAGTTTGATGAAAACTACAAAAAGCTTCTAGAAATAATAAAAATATAAGAGAAACATACAAAAATGTACTGTATGTCTCTATACTTGCAATGAATGATTAGAGATAAAAATAAAAATAATTTCCAATAGTATAAAAATATGCTTATTGAGTTTTCTAAACTTTCTAAAATGCCACCATTTACTTATGTCTTCTTTAAATTTTCTCAGCAGTGTTTTGCCATTTTCAGTGTACAGATATTGCGTATTTTTTATCAGACTTAACTTCAACATATTTCATATTTGTACATCCAAAATAAGTTGTGCACAACCTGTACACTGAAAACTATGAAGTATCAGTCAGTGACATTTTTTAAAGATCTAAATAAATGGGACTGTAGCTAGTTCATATGTCTAAAGACCCAATATTGTCAAGATACCAGTTCTTTCCAAATTAATTGATAGATACAATTCAATCTCAGTAAAAGTCTCAGGAGAGACTTCAAGACTTACTATAAACCTGTAGAAGTACAGACAGTATGATATTGGTGAACAAATAGAGAAATATATCAAGGAAACATAATAGACAGCCAAGAAATTAACCCATCTAAATACTGTAAACTGATCTTTGACAAAAGGAACAAGGCAATATGATGGAGTAAAGAATATTTTCAACAAATGGTGCTCAAACAACTGGACATTCAACTGCAAAAAATAAATAAATAAATAAATAAAATCTGTCTACAGACCTTATATTCTTAAAAATTTACTCAAAATAGATCTTAAACATAAATGTAAAAAAAAATGAAAAACTATAAAACTCCTGGACAATATGAGAAGAGAAAATCTAGATGGGTTTGGTGATGACTTTTTAGATACAACACCAGAGGCATGAAAGAAAACAATGATAACCTGAATGTCATTAAAATTAAAAACTTATTCTATGTGAAAGACACTTAACAAGGGGTTTAGAAGACAAGCCACGAACTAGAAGAAAATATTGGCAAAAAACATATCTGATAAAGCACTATTGAACAAAATGTACAAAAAGTGCTTAAAACTCAACAATGAGAAAACAAACAACCTGATAATTAGGCCAAAGTTCTTAAAAGATACCTTGCCAAAGCGCTCAGTTGTGTTCAGCTTTTTGTGACCACATGGATTGTAGCCTACCAGGCTCCTCTGCCCATGGGATTTCCCAGGCAAGAATACTGGAGGAGGGTGCCATTTCCTTCTCCAGGGGATCTTTCCAACCCAGGGATGGAAGTCACATCTCCTGCATTGGCAGATAGATTCTTTACCACTACTGCCACCTACAGATGGCAAAGAAGCATTTAAAAAGTTGTCCCATATCTATAATATCATCATGGAAATGCAGATTACAAGAATGAGATACAATCTTACACCTATTCAGATCAGATCAGATCAGATCAGTCGCTCAGTCGTGTCGGACTCTTTGCGACCCCATGAACCACAGCACTCCAGGCCTCCCTGTCCATCACCAGCTCCCGGACGTCACTCAGACTCGCATCCATCAAGTCAGTGATGCCACCCAGCCATCTCATCCTCTGTCGTCCCCTTCTCCTCCTGCCCTCAATCCCTCCCAGCATCAGAGTCTTCTCCAATGAGTCAACTCTTCGCATGAGGTGGCCAAAATACTGGAGTTTCAGCTTTAGCATCATTCCTTCTAAAGAAATTCCAGGATTGATCTCCTTCAGAATGGACTGGTTGGATCTCCTTGCAGTCCAAGGGACTCTCAAGAGTCTTCTCCAACACACCTATTAGAAATGCCAAAATGCAGAACACTGACAATACCAAGTGTTAGCAAGTTTGTGCAGCAACAGAAACTCTCATTTGTTGCTAGTAGAAATGTAAACTTACAGGTAATTGGGAAGACATTTTGGTGGTTTCTTACAAAACTAAATATACTCTTACCCCATATTTACTCAAATGATTTGAAAAGTTATGTCCATACAAAAACTACACACAGATGCTTGTAGAAATTCTATTTATATCTGCCAAACTTGAAATAAGGAAAATTGTATCTTAAGTGGTCAAAAGATTTAATGAAATAATGCCCGTTAAACATTTAGCACAATACCATGCATATGGTAATAAAAAAGAAATAGTAGACTTTGAATGATGATGATGTTATGTGCTTAGGGATTGAAAATAAATAATTTACTGAACTTTCTCCCAGTCTGTAATTCATCTATCCATTCCCTTTACTCTGTCTATTGAAAACAGATTGTTTAAATTATTGATTAAAACTAATTTATCAGTTCCTTTTCATGGATCATGCTTTCAGTGTTATATTATTATTATTATTTGAAGGATTAGGTAAATTGCTTTGGGTCAAAGAATTAAAACACTTGAATATGAATATGTATCTAGTCTTTTCTTCCTGTACCACTTGACAAAATAAAGGCTCATAATTACTGACTGACATATAATAATTCTTGAATAAATGAATCGAGCACAATGAGTAATGAAGATTGGCCCTGGACACTCAGAAAGTCAGAAAAATAGAGCTTAGTCAGTGATTGAACTGCAACACGCTGACTAGTCCAGAGCACATTGTTTTATATGTGTGTCAGTCTTAAAATTCCAGCTAATTTTTATTTGCCCCTTCCTCTCTCACTCCCACACTGCCAATATAATATTTCTTCTTCCTTTCCTTGCTTTTTCTTCTACAAAATGGTGCTAAATTGCCATTTGCTCTATAGTCACTAAGTCATGTCTGACTCTTTGAGACCTCATGGACTGCCTCATTTATCAGTACATTAATGTGTCACACTTCTCACCATGGAAACTACCGAAACATTGAAGATACTAACTTTTATAGGGTTTGCCCTCTCTCTTCTATTTGGAAATGTTTATTGAAATGTATACTTTTTTCCCCTAAGGATAAAAAATAGAGTGATTCATAAAATTGGATCTATTTAGACAAAATTCTTTCTAAAGAGTTTTTGAAGATGCAGTTAAGATAAATACAGATAGGACTTCTTAGGGACTATGACTATGGATAGGGCTTCCCAGGTGGTGCTAGTGGTAAAGAACCTGCCAGCCAAAGCAGGAGACATAAGAGACACGTGTTCAATTCTTGGAGCAAGAAGATAACCTGGAGAAGGGCATGGCAACCCACTCCAGTATTCTTGCCTGGAGAATCCCGTGAACAGAGGAGCCTGGCAGCTACAGATCATAGGGTCACAAGTGAAAGTGAAGTTGCTCAGTCATGTCCGAATCTTTACGACCCCATGGACTGTAGCCTACCAGGCTCCTCCCTCCATGGGATTCTCCAGGCAAGAGTACTGGAGTGGGTTGCCATTTCCTTCTCCAGGGGATCTTCCCGACCCAGGGATCGAACACAGTCTCCCCGATTCCAGGCAGAAGCTTTAACCTCTGAGCCACTAGGGAAGCCCCATAGGGTGACAAAGAGTTGAATAAAACTGAAGCGACTTAGCAAGTACTACTATGGATGAAATTATTTAGAAAATATGGCTATGCCCAGATGGATTGTATTTACTTCTTACTCTTCTAAGTTCCCCACCTTTTTGAATGTGTTAACACAATGTGAATTTCACTTTACTAATGAAATCAAACCTGAAGGAATACGAAATAATGGCTCCTAATTGTGCCAGAAAGATCTTCCTGAAATAGCCCATTTTCCAAATAGCATCTACTTTGGTTTCATATTAAGGCTCTCAGCAGTTTTAAATCATATCTATGGCAGTGTAAATTTCATTGCATTTCTACATTCTGTAAAATATTGGCTGACTTTCCCAAGTGAAGCTCTCATTATATCTAGCAGAATCCAAGTAATTAAAATGCATTTTCCCCTTATTTTGATTTCATCTTTCTCAAGGTGTTTTTATCTAACAAAAAATAATGTTTTCAATTTACTTATAGATCAAAATATTCTAGTAGAAACTTTCACCTTTGCAGAATAGGTTTTACATTACACCTTTATATATTTTCTTTGGCCATTAAAACTAATTCACAGGATATAAAAGAGTAAATTATTTGTCCTGTTTAGGAATGCATGGGAGAAAAGAAGCTTGATATCTACCTAACCTTCATGTATTCCTCTTCCTAAACTCAGACTTGTTAGACTTCTGTCCTGGGTAAAAAGTATTAATTTTGTGATTACTAAAAATACTTTCAGTGAGAGAGATACCTTTCTTACTAAAGGACAGCAGACTGCTCAAAACAATAGGTGGCTAATTTGTTTAATACAGACAAGAATCATTCTAATTAAAAATAAAAATAAATAAAATACAGCCTTAGTAGATAAAGACAAAACATA
The DNA here is from genome assembly GCA_935064755.1 of Tragelaphus eurycerus. NCBI lineage: Eukaryota > Metazoa > Chordata > Mammalia > Artiodactyla > Bovidae > Tragelaphus > Tragelaphus eurycerus. Next base: position 802,813 of record CAKXYN010000168.1, on the reverse strand, counting down.
TGAACAATTTGACATGAGGAATATGTTTATATATAAATATACAGAAAGTTGTTCAAACTTCGCCAGTACTCCAATTAAAACTATGATTAGGTTAATCTCCCATTTGCTAAATTAACTGGCATTAACAATAATAATTAGTACTAGTAAGAAAATGGTGAGACCATTGTACTCCGTTACTTTTGGAGCATACAACCCTCCACTTATTCAAGGTGTTTATTAAACACATATTATGTGCTAGGCATTTATAAAACATCACTAAACAAGAATAATAAGGTTCCTGCTGTCATGGGAAATGTCTATAATGGGAAATGTTAAATGATTAAATAAAAAAATAGTTACAAATTTCTTACCATCTTAAAATATACCTTTTTACTGTTTTAATTCAAATAAAGTTTAGAATCTGGTAATACATTTCTTTGATTGGATTTCATTTTGCAATCATGTATTGAATATGCATACAACTTATAAGACAAGATTGTTCCCTTCTTCAGATATTGATATAAATTAATTAATTAGTTAATTTATTTGAGGAATTGCCATGATTTCTCCAAAATAACATTCAAAATAATGTACAGAAAAAGCTTTGTTGTCTAAATATTAAAAATACTCTAATGTTCTTGTTCACCATCCATTTAGACCCTTAGTTTAACATTCGTATGAAAATTAAATTGTAATGTCCATTAAGATTAAGCACTTAGCAGTTCATCTAATCCAACATTATATTTCCTTTAAGTCCTCTGGGTTTTGAAGGTGCATTTTGTACTTTATTATGCTTTGGTCAAAGGTGTGTAGAGTAATTATATTGTTTATTTGATTGTGTAGATGCACCCATTTTGAATTATTTTAGAAAGTATGCAATAAGCAGATACAATAATAATAACAACATTCACTAACACATTACAGTCTATTGTCAAAATGGTACTGGTATTAGGACAGTTGGGGGATTTCAGGGATAAAGATATTATCTTAACAGATGTCATTCCTACTCTAAAGTCTACCAAAATATGATTTTATAAAATCTGGAAAGTTTTAAAAATACACATTACAGAAGTGAACATTGAAGTGTGATTTAAAAATAAAAAAAAAAAAATTTATACATTTCAGTTTTGTTAAGATTCACTATCTAAGCCTAAATTGAAACATAAGCCATTGTCTTTCATTTTCATTATCTCTTTTGTGTCACTGTAAACTTATGAAGTCTTTTTGAGAGTCAGTTTAGTGATATTCAGCCAAATATTAAATAAGAGTATATTATGACTCCAAAACACTTTGTACATAAGTCTGTTCTATAGCAATATAAAATTGCACTAGGGTATAAAAAGTGAAGGTGTTTGTTGCTCAGTTGTGGCTGACTCTTTGCAACCCCATGGGCTGTAACCCACCAGGCTTCTCTGTCCATGGAATTCTGTAGGCAAGACTACTAGAGTGGCTTGTCTTTCCCTTATCCAGAGGATCTTTCCGATCCAGAAACCAAACCTGCATCTCTTGTATTGCAGGAGGATTCTTTACCATCTAAACCACCAGGGAAATGTATATGTATATCTGTACATATGTGTGTGTGTACAACAGTTCTGAAAACTTGGAACATATCAATGTGCATCAATCATGAGTAAAAACGTGCAGCAATTATTAATAAAACATTTTAGGATGCCCAATATTTAGAGATATGTAGTCAATAAGACAAATAAGATGTACCTAAATATTGCAAAATAAAAAAAAGCTTTATGACAAAGAAATATATATATAACATATGCATGCTTGTAGGCTAAGTTGCTTCAGTCGTGTCTGACTCTGTGTGACCCTATGGACTCTAGCCTGCCAGGCCTGCCAGCATTGTCAGGCAACGTCTTTACCACTAGCTCCACCCGGCTTTTAAACACACAAACATTCTATTTCCTTATAAAATTATTTTCTTTATGCATAATAGCTATATTACCTTTATAGAGATAATAAATCTTCAAACATGAGTGCATTCCTTAGGTGGGAGGATTAGTGGGTATTAAGAGTGAGCTTTGATATAAATTAATAATCCTAAACATGCACTTAAAACTGTAAAACCATTAAGGATGATTACAGCCAGAGTGAGGATTCTGGGTAAGTGATGACTGGAATAGGTTATTTTTTGTTTTCTCTGTTTGTTTCTGTGTGGTTGAGTGTTTCGTAGAGAGTATTTCACATATACCTATATATTTTAAAAGAACCAAAAATAGAACTGTTAGTGTTATTCTTTAGAACTTTAATTTATTAATTTGACACATTAAATACACATATTATTAATGAAAAAAATTGTCCACTCTCACCTATCTCCCAGTCTTATTTTGGTAGATCAGGAATATTTACACTATTCCACCAGCTACTCTAGATTTAACTTCTTTCTTTGTACTGTTTCCTCTTCGTAATGGGAAAGTGCATGGTGGAGAGGGGAATTTTTATATTTCCTATTTCTTCATTTAAGAAGTCTTTTGGAATACTTAAATTGTATTAATTAACCATATTGAGAAGTGACAGCCAAGGTATTGATTGTTAGATATAAAATTCAGTAGTTTTATGTATCCAAGTATATATTTATCTCCATACTCTGTGCTCTTCCCTCTACTCTGTGAAGGAAATACTTTTTATAAGTCAGTGGTTCACAAACTTAGCATTCATCACTTAGCAGACTTCTCAAAGTACAGATTTCTGAGCCCCTGTATTGGTGTCTGATTAATTTTTTCTAGGTTGGAATAATTTAGTTACTATTTAGTAGGGCCCCAGAAGCCTGGCCGAGTACAGGCCATGAGGTTGCAAAAAGTCAAACAGGACTGAGCTACTAACATGCATACATGCTCACAGATGACGCTGAGACTGAATTTGGGCACCATACTTTGACGATCAATGGAATAAGTAAAAGAGAAGGAATAATGCCAGATGTCATAGAATTTGTAAACTAGGGTTGTATTAGTTTTCTCTTACTGCTGTAACAAATTACAGCAAATTTTACTGGTGTAAAACAACACAAATTTATCTTAAATTCTTCAGGTCCAGAAGTCTAAAATGGATTGGCAAGATCATGTTCATTCTGAATGCTTGAGGTGAGATTTTTTTTTTCCCCCAGTTTTGAGGGACTTCCTACATTCTTCAGCTCATGACTCTATCTTCAAGGCACAGTATTCTCCACATCTCTCTCTCTATCTTTCCCCTGCACTTGTCATTTGTCATCATTTCTTCTCTGGTTCTGATCCTCCTGCTTTTCTCTAATAGTCACTTTGTGATTACATTAAATCTACTCCAAAATAATCCTTACATCTTCCTTATCATTTGCTCTGTGAGGCAACATAGTCAGAGATTCTTGGGATGAAAATGTGGATATGACACAATTCTGAATCATAGAAAATCATACTTGTAGTTATGGTGGTAAGTTGAAAATAGCATTCAACCAAAAGATTATGTGTATGGAGACCCAGGTTCAATTCCTGGGTCAGGAAGATCCCTGGAGAAGGCAATCCATTCCAGTATTCTCACCTAGAGAATTACATAGACAATGGAGCCTGGTGAGTTATAGTCCTTGGAATTGCAAAGAATCAGACACAACTGAACGATGCACTTTATATGTATATATGTAATGCGTCCAGTGAACCAGGCAACAAATCAACTGTACAACCTTGGCTAAATCAGTAGATCTCTTTGAACATTTATTTCGTTGTAAATGGAGTGACTAATTTAGTTATTCTAAAATAACAAATAGTTCTTAATTTGATTCAACAACTAGAGACTAGCTCTGATGTTTTTATGAAAGTCAAAGGTAAAATATGTGCTGATTTAAAAAGTGCAGATACTTTAGATTTCAGAGTTTCTGTCTTTATATTTCAGTATATGTGTCTTTTCTTTTATAACGTAATTTGTTTGTACAATTATGCTATGTTCGCCTGAAAAAAAAAAGTTGCTTTTCTTGTAGCAAAAGCCCATGGGGAAAATGCATTTTAGATGGCATCTAATATGTAATCAAGTATATAGAGATTGCAATGATAAAAAAGAAAATACTAAGTTTATAATTTACATTCTTTTTACAGATGTTGAGAGCACTGTGCCAGTAAAGAGAGCCATGGTTTTACCAGTTCTCAAGCTGAGACACAGTGTGAAGAAGGGTTCTCAGAGCAGTGTGGAGAACTGGATGGCAAGGCAAATTGGTTAAGGGGTTGAAAAACAAATTGTGAGACTTTGTAAATGTTTTCTTAGATAGTGAAGTTTTAATCAAAATTCCAATGGGAAGAAGATTGCATCAGAGAATCTAATTCAATGTTGGTAATACCATTCACAAGCAGAGACATGGTGACACTTTTCATGTAGGACAATTTGTTTTACTAAATTCCAAAGGGACTGAAATGTTCCAGCAACATCCTAAATCAATAGTTTAAACATGTAAATGTTCTCATGTAAAACAGAAAGTTTTAATGTTTCTACTCAAATTTGTGTAAATGTAAGATTTGCTGTAGCAACATGATGGTGTTTTCAGTATATTTTTAACCATCATCAAGCACCACTAGAGGGCAGGGTTATTTCTCAATTTTACTTAAATTTATTTCCTTAATATGAGATCCTATTTACCTTTTACCTATTTACCATCCTATTTACATTTCTGTTAACTTTCTGAAAGGCAATTTTTATATGATGGCACATTCAGATTAATTTCATTCTAATCATTTAAGAAGTCCTTTTAAAAAAATAAACGCAAATTTCATCCTACTTGACAAAATTTTTTATACCTTAAAAAAGGACATTAATAGTTGAAGGACGGATGATGCTGTGTTAAGTCTGAACAATCCCTGGTTTGTTCAAGTATAGGAGAAGATGTCTTTTATTTTTTAGTCAAGAAGGACATCACAAGGAATAATAGTGAAATTATATTACATTGTCAAAATATCATTTTAGATTAAGCAGTCTTTAAATATTTCTTAATTATTGACCTTTTTTAGACCCTGAGGATAGACATAGTAAGACATGTTATTTTAGATATTATTTTCTTTTGAGTACTGACCTTAACTCCCCTTTACAGAGATGAATTTGAGCACTTCCTTTGTGCCTATGTCTTTACCTCCATCTCAGAATGTAAAATATTGTGCTAGAATTGCTTTCATGAGATTTGTGAGCTCTTTGAGTACAGATCCAAGATTCTGTCCACTGTAGGTCAGCAAGCAAAGTAAGAACTGCCAGAGAATACTCAATAGCAATTGGTATCTTTATTATAATAATGATAGAAAAAAATCAAGGAGAAGCTAATCATTTACTATGATAATATCTGTATTGTGTATGCTTTTATTTTATTCAATTTCAAACCAATGTAGTATTGATTTTAAAATGATATATGGAGAAAAGTGAACCAACAACTTGGTTCTCAATTAAGTCTTCAGCAAACATTTTTTGCGGACCTAATATGTTTCTTGTATACCCAGTGCTGGGTATAAAAAGATTTTTAAAATGTAGTCTAAGCCCTTAAAGGACCAGTGCAAGAAAAAGCACATAAAACAGATAACTTTAATGTTTGTGAGATAAAGCTTTTTGATTAACTTATGACTGATTTTCAGACCAGCTAAGAAAAAAGCATCATGTTCAACTTTTGGATTATGCAAATATACCAGCAAATGGAGAACAAATGTTTTGCCAAATGATTCTGTAACATAATAAGTTCAAGCTATATCATAAAAATATGTAATAAAAACATGATATCAAACTAGCAAAAGTGCTCTTGGGCAGTGATAGTCTTTAATAGACTATCACTAGAAGTGCTGAGGGTCGGACGGAGGGTCGGACATGACTGAGCAACTTCACTTTCACTTTTCACTCTCATGCATTGGAGAAGGAAATGGCAACCCACTCCAGTGTTCTTGCCTGGAGAATCCCAGGGACAGGTGAGCCTGGTGGGCTGCCGTCTATGGGGTCACACAGAGTCGGACACGACTGAAGTGACTTAGCAGCAGCAGCAGCAGAAGTGCTACTTATTTGGCCTGCCAGCCCTGGCCTCAATATCTTATATGAAAATGGCCACAGAGTCCATTAGATTAAAAAAATTATTCTTGCTTATATTGGAAAATAATTCAGGAGATTTCAAGGATATGTATATTATGTGTATTTATTTATTCAAGTGTTTGCTTTTACTGTATATTTATATACTGTGTAACATATATTCAAAAATATATATAGACACATTCATGCACATGCACACAATAGCAGCTATAAACACTTATTTAGCTTTAATGTTAGGAGATTTTATGTGTAAAATGCTCAAATCCTTCTTTGTAAACATCTGATGAAACTATAAGCCAAATAAGACTAAGATACATATCCTAATTATATCCTAATTCAAATTTTCTTATTCTCTCTTCATTTGTTTTCTGTCATTTGCTGAAATTCAAGTGTCCATGACGTTCAGTTTATACATTATTTCCTATTATTTGGATATATTTTTGATTCAGAGCTTTGTCTCCTTTTATTTGTTGTAAGTTTATATTTTAAGCTACAGTCTTCATATACTATGTTTTTTTCTTTCCTTTCAAATATTTCTGTTTATCTTTGATCTAGTACTGATTTATAAAAATTCAGAAAGATTGAGATGAAGTGGTACCTCATAAAGTTGACTCCAAATAGGAATTGAAGTAAAATTTAATTGGATTAAGCAGATTAGGGGGAAAACACAAAATACTGTCTTACGATTGAATAACCTTATTAAAAGAACAACCTGAGTATACTGAGAATAACAACAATAACAACAAAGCTGTAATTATAAAGTATTATAATCAGAGTGAGACTTTTAAATTTCAGTGTTAATCAGCTGTCTGAATAAAAGGAGAAGGAAAAAAGCTTTCTCTTTGGCCAGGACATTTCATGGAGTGAGAGTTACTGTCTGAGGGTGACTAAAGTCTCTTTACTCTGAGTTTTAAGGACATAACTTTATCCTGACTTCCCATTTCACCACATCCTTTACAAGTAGCAAGATTAGAACTGTCTTTGAGGTCCTCAACACTTGTGATATATATAATATATTAAATATATTAAAATATATTATCATATAACTATCAGACCAGATCAGTCGCTCAGTCATGTGCAACCCTTGGCGACCCCATGAATCGCAGCACGCCAGGCCTCCCTGTCCGTCACCAACCCCCGGAGTTCACTCAGACTAACGTCCATCAAGTCAGTGATGCCATCCCGCCATCTCATCCTTTGTCATCCCCTTCTCCTCTTGCCCCCAATCCCTCCCATCATCAGAGTCTTTTCTAATGAGTCAACTCCGCATGAGGTGGCCAAAATACAGGAGTTTCAGCTTTAGCATCATTACTTCCAAAGAACACCCAGGGCTGATCTCCTTCAGAATGGACTGGTTGGATCTCCTTGCAGTCCAAGGGACTCTCAAGAGTCTTCTCCAACAACACAATTCAAAAGCATCAATCCTTCAGCACTCAGACCTCTTCACAGTCCAACTCTCACATCCATACATGACCATTGGAAAAACCATAGCCTTGACTAGATGAACCTTTGTTGGCAAAGTAATGTCTCTGCTTTTGAATATGTTGTCCAGGTTGGTCATAACTTTCCTTCCAAGGAGTAAACGTCTTAAATTTCATGGCTGTAGTCACCATCTGTAGTGATTTTGGAGCTCAGAAAAATAAAATCTGACACTGTTTCCACTATTTCTCATGAAATGGTGGGACCAGATGCCATGATACCATGATATTCGTTTTATGAATGTTCAGCTTTAAGCCAACTTTTTCACCCTCCACTTTCACTTTCATCAAGAGGCTTTTTAGTTCCTCTTCACTTTCTGCCATAAGGGTGGTGTTATCTGCATATCTGAGGTTACTGATATTTCTCCCGACAATCTTGATTCCAGCTTGTGTTTCTTCCAGTCCAGTGTTTCTCATGATGTACTCTGCATATAAGTTAAATAAACAGGGTGAAAATATACATCTTTGACAAACTTCTTTTCCTATTTGGAACCAGTCTGTTGTTCCATGTCCAGTTCTAACAGTTGCTTCCTGACCTACATACAAATTTCTCAAAAGGTAGATCAGATTGTCTGGTATTCCCATCTCTTTCAGAATTTTCCACAGTTTATTGTGATCCATACAGTAAAAGGTTTTGGCATAGTCAAAAAATAGTCTGACAGAATGTGGTCCACTGGAGAAGGGAATGGCAAACCACTTCAGTATTCTTGCCTTGAGAACCCCATGAACAGCATGAAAAGGCAAAATGATAGGATACTGAAAGAGAAACTCCCCAGGTCAGTAGGTGCCCATTAAGCTACTGGAGATCAGTGGAGAAATAACTCCAGAAAGAATGAAGGGATGGAACCAAAGCAAAAAGAATACCCAGCTGTGGATGTGACTGGTGATAGAAGCAAGGTCCGATGCTGTAAAGAGCAATATTGCATAGGAACCTGGAATGTCAGTTCCATAAATCAAGGCAAATTGGAAGTGGTCAAACAAGAGATGGCAAGAGTGAATGTCGACATTCTAGGAATCAGTGAACTAAGATGGACTGGAATGGGTGAATTTAACTCAGATGACCATTATATCTACTACTGCAGGCAGGAATCCCTTAGAAGAAATGGAGTGGCCATCATGGTCAACAAAAAAAGTCCGAAATGCAGTACTTGGATGCAATCTCAAAAACGACAGAATGATCTCTGTTCATTTCCAAGACAAACCATTCAATATCACAGTAATCCAAGTCTATACCCCAAGCAGTAATGCTGAAGAAGCTGAAGTTGAACGGTTCTATGAAGACCTACAAGACCTTTTAGAACTAACAGCCAAAAAAGATGTCCTTTTCATTATAGGGGACTGGAATGCAAAAGTAGGAAGTCAAGAAACACCTGGAGTAACAGGCAAATTTGGCCTTGGAATACGGAATGAAGCAGGGCAAAGACTAATAGAGTTTTGCCAAGAAAATGCACTGGTCATAACAAACACCCTCTTCCAACAACACAAGAGAAGACTCTATACATGAACATCACCAAATGGTCAACACCGAAATCAGATCATATAACTATATATCTATATATTTTTAATATATTATTATCATATAACTATATATACATATATAGTTATATATGTGTATGAGGAAAAACTTGATGGCATATTCAGGTTTTTTTTTTTCTGCATTGTCTTGTTGTACATAGGAAATAGCTATCTGGTCCCATCACTGCATGGGAAATAGATGGGGAAACAGTGGAAACAGTGTCAGACTTTGTTTTTCTGGGCTCCAAAATCACTACAGATGGTGACTGCAGCCATGAAATTAAAAGACGCTTACTCCTTGGAAGGAAAGTTATGACCAACCTAGATAGCATATTCAAAAGCAGAGACATTACTTTACCAACAAAGGTTCGCCTAGTCAAGGCTATGGTCTTTCCTGTGGTCATGTATGGATGTGAGAGCTGGACTGTGAAGAAGGCTGAGCGCGGAAGAATTGATGCTTTTGAACTGTGGTGTTGGAGAAGACTCTTGAGAGTCCCTTGGACTGCAAGAAGATCCAACCAGTCCATTCTGAAGGAGATCAATCCTGGAATTTCTTTAGAAGGAATGATGCTAAAGCTGAAACTCCAGTATTTTGGCCACCTCATGCGAAGAGTTGACTCATTGGAGAAGACTCTGATGCTGGGAGGGATTGAGGGCAGGAGGAGAAGGGGACGACAGAGGATGAGATGTCTGGATGGCATCACTGACTCGATGGATGCGAGTCTGAGTGACCTCCGGGAGCTGGTGATGGACAGGGAGGCCTGGCGTGCTGTGGTTCATGGGGTCGCAAAGAGTCGGACACGACTGAGCGACTGATCTGATCTGATTTTTCTAGATTAATCAGCTCTTACTAATTGTGAACACTGAGAATGATTGTTCTTGTCCTTGAGTATATTTACTAGCATATGGGGATAAATTTTTAGAGCCATACAAAGGGATTTAGCCTTGTGATTCCCATGATTGTGAAGAAATGTAAATTTTTACAGTATATTTATCCAATGATGTTTGTACTAGAACTCAGTATAATGAAATGAAAATATTTTATTTTATTTTAAAACTTTTATTTTAACTATTTTAAAATAAAAGTTATCTGCAGCTTTGAATAAATTTATGACTTAACTTGATGTAGAAGACATTATATGGCTTCTTACTTATCTTTAGTATCTTAAAATGCACTAAAACATAATCAGTCTAAATATAGTAAACACTTCTGAGAGACAGACAGAATTGAAGTAATGAGTAATACATAAAGGGTTTAAAGAAATGTGATATTTTTTAAAAATGTGGATAAAGAAGACTTGTTAATTATAATTCTCCACCTTGTTCAGTAAACAGAGAACCAGCATGAGAAATTTTGCCAACTTTCTTTTAAAAAAAAACGCATTATGTTACACACACTCTGCCAGTGTAGAAATATATTTCTAATTAAGTATGTTTTCCTTAAATGATATGTTCTGAAGACTTATTATATTAGCAAGAGTAAATTATTAGCATATTAATTTTCTTAATTTTCTAAAATATTCTGTTTTCAAGGTAAGAAAATGATGCCATTTTTGCTTTCTCTCTTCTTAAATTCACAGTCATAATTTGAAGGGATTAAAAGCTCTGGTTTTTAAATAGAGGAAAACAACAGCTCTTCAGAGACTAGCTCAGATATTGACATTATTCTTCTTCTTATGAACTTGGCTGCTTTGAACGTATTTCTGGTTCTGTAACTTAGCTGTGTTTCTATCCATTCATTGAGGTAAAATAATCCAAGAATAGGAAACCTACTTATAAAGTATTCTGCAAGTGGATTCCTACTTAGTCTGATCTGCTTCAAGGAGCTTGATAGGAGTTCCTTCCCATCAAACACTTCCCCTGCTAACTTGGTGGGAGAAGTTTTGCACGTCTAGCCTACTACTATGTGCCACTACTATTGCCTTCATCATAGGGTACTTTAATTAGTTATACAGCTACTCTTTTCACTAGACAGTAAACTTCTTGAGATAGGGAATGTATATTAAATCTGTGCCCCACCCCCACCTAACACTAGTTTTGACATAAAATTCTACACATTAATCTTTGACTATATCATTTTCACCAAGGTTTGTCTATATTCATAACCCTATCTTGAATTTTGTTAGAAAATGTGGCTTAGTTAAGAACCTGCATTTTTAATGAAAATTAAAATTCCATCAACTAAATCTGACTGTCTCTTATTGACATAGGGGACTGTCTAAATATAATTCCAAATAATTCTATATACTATTGTAATTCAGGTTTTGTATAGTCATTTGTCATAGAAAAACAGATTTGCACAGTTGACTCTAATGGTATTTCAATTTTCAGAATGTACTTAACTGTTTAGTTTGCTAGTAAAGCTATCTGTGGCATAAAATGTGTATGTGAGTGTATGTGTATGTGTATTTGGCCTGGACAGAATTATGATGTCTATAAATTAATAAATGAATAGCATTATTGCTTTAGAATAGCAAAGTTGGGAAAAAAGATTGGAGATGTACATTTATGAAAAAAGACTGTTTATTTCCTAGAGAGAAAAAGTAAAGATATCTTACATACATTCATACACACCTGTTGTTTTAATAGTGTAGAAATGCATTAGTAGGGAATTAAAATTGCCAAAGCCAGGAAATAGATATGCATGTAGGTTAGGATAAAATACAAACACACTTAGTGGTCAAACGTTTTTTAAACACCGTTCCCCACTAAAAGTTTATAGATCTCCTTGGATAAATGATTGATTCTAAGGCTAGAGTAGGGAAGTGCAAAATAAGCCTGTACATCTTATTGTTCCATAAAATGGTAATGATTTTATCATGATCATGGATTTTGTGGATTTCCTAATATCCTTTTTCCTTTTAAAAGGGTTCAGTAAAGATAATTTCTTTCTGTTTCATGGTATCAGTGGTTTCAGCTAAAAAGATTTGCTGGTTGGTATCAGGAATCATCTGAAGTCTTATTTATTCACATTCCTAGTGGTTGATTCTGAGTTAGCTCAGATTCAGGACCTCACTGTGAACTCTCCATGTCCATGCTTTAACTTCCTCATGGCACAATGGCTCAATCCTTATAGCAGTCGTACCAGGAGAATCAGAAAGATCTCTCATGCAGAAGTCACAGAGCCTACACAAATACAAGGAGAGGAAATAAAGAGTTCCCCTCCCCACTTCTTTCTCCTCCAGAGCAAAGCCATACATTCCCTGAGGAATGAGAAACTCACATTGTAAGAAGATCATGTGAGATGGAGGAGATACTGGGTTGTCCTCATCTTTAGAAAATAATCTTCTTTATGTATAATGCTAGTTAACAGATTTTGATAGGTGTGCTGTGGTTTTATAAGAGAGTCACCTTAAATGTAGAAGCTTATAGTTAAATATTCAGGAGTGATGGAGCATCAAATCAGCAAATTACACACAAATGACTCAGGAAAGGTGTCTGACAGAAGTGTTAAAGTCTTACAAAGTTTCTGTTAGTTCGTAATGGTTTAAAAAACAAAAGTAAACAAACAAATAAATACCTAAATTTGTAAGTGGAGATTTCCAGGAGGATCTAGTTGATACTACTTTGTAATATGGAAATAGAGAAAAATTATACCTGTTAGAGGGTGGGGGATTGGGAGAGAGTTGTAGATTGCTATTCACAGGGGAATATTAAACTGTAATGACAAGGATGTGACTATAAGGGTTTAGTTAAATGTGAATATTTGAATCATATGTTCAATGGTATTCAACCATAGACACACTCTGCTCTCTACCATGTCCTCTTTCAAACTATGTGGAAATGCATGGGAGAGTTCTTTGTCATTAGAATGAATGTGGAGGCACTGTTAGAATTTAGTGAGTAGGGACTTTAACAACAAGCATGCTTCTCTAGGAATTGAATTGTGTATCCAAAATGCTCTAGTGCTGCCTTCAAAATATACTGGCTTGATGAATACTTGAACTAAGCAGAAGACTTAATATAAATATATTTTAAATAATTAGAATTATTTTTCATAAAGCAGTAGAAATAGAACATTGTTTTTTATGATATGCAATCAAGCATTCATAATGGAAACATAAGTACAATTGATAACTGGATTATTTCATCTCAAAAGTTAGAGTGGTATCTCAAATAGCACTTTTATTGCCATGCTAATATTGGACAGTAAATCATAGTTGTTAAAGGTACAGGTTTTACGGCAGATCGTGTTTCTATTACTTACTAGTTTTGTGACCTTGAGCAAAGTATTTGTTTTATTTTCCTGTGAAATAGACTTAATGCCTTACAATATTGTTGTGAGATAATAGACTTAAAGTGCTTAGCACAGTAAGTTCTTATATATCTAATACATGACAGATATTATTGTGAATAATCATACTATTCACAGTTTTGGTGATAACAATGATGACAGGAACAGTAAATAGAAGACTTTCTAAGTTTCATCTACCAAAGAGAACTTAACTGTTATTTTATAGAAATGTCATAGTACTCCTGAGTGGGGGAATTGAGTTTTTAGCTCCTATTCAAGTAGAAAATAGCTTACCCTGTCAGTAAAGTTTAAAATTGTTAAAATTTTTTTCTTTACCAATTTTTCAGGAAAAATACCTACCCTTTTAAAGGTAATGCAATAATAGGAAAGTCTGAAGGGAAGGTTTTTCAGGTTAGAAAGAGAATTGAAAAATCATACATCAAAAATATCTTTCTTAGCTATACTACTTAAGTGTTTTAAATCCTTAAATGAATGCAAAATTATTATTGTTATTAGACTCCACATTTTATTCTCCAGAACACCACTATTCAATATAATGATAGTCATACATGTAACATTCAATTTAACAGCAACCATATCATAGAAAAAGGAAAAGGAAAAAGGTAATTTTAACAATATATTTTAACTCAAAATGATATAAGCATTATTTAAACATGTGTGTGTGTGTTGGTTGCTCAGTCGTGTCCAACCCTTTGTGACCCCATGGACTGTAACCTACCAGATTCCTCTGTCTATGGGATTTCCCAGGCAAAAACACTGGAGTGGGTTGCCATTTCCTTCTCCATTTTGACATGTCATAAATGGTAAAGAAAAAAAAAAATTATTGAAATTTTTTTTAGAGTCTTCATATCTGAAGTGTAAATAGCATATCAATTGAGCTGGCCATATTTCAAAAGTACTCAATAGTTTCACTGGACTAGTAGCTGCCATATAGGACAGTTCAGCCCTGTAGGATGGTAAAGAACCTGCCTGCCAGTGCAGGAGACATAATGAGTTGGAAATTCAATCCCTGGATTGGGAAGATCCACTAGAGGAGGACACAGCAATACACTCCAGTATTCTCACCTGGAGAATCCCATGAACAGAGGAGCCTGGCATGCTACGGTCCACAAGGTTGCAAAGTTGGACACAGCAGAAGTGACTTAGCACTTGCACGTAGAATATATTTATATGTAGTACCAACTTATGGTTTTATTACTGAGTATGGACCCAGTATTTGTCAGTAATACCTTCTGCTATGTTAAAGTTTTGGGTTGAATAATGCTATTTAGATACTATTATGTATTTATATCTGAAATACTTGAAGCCTAGCTACTTAATCCAGTAAATATTCAGATGCCCAGGGAGTCTCATCAGTATTTCTTACACAAGTACCTTCTCTGAGACTTATTCACTGTGGGCATGCAAGAATTTATTTAAAAAATTAATTAAAAAATTATTTTACATCTCAGCACATATAATTTGAAACAATCATTTCTCATAAAGGAAAGACCAAAATTGAAGAGATTTTGTTGGTGTTAGAAATTCCCTGACAAAAGACATCAAGTGTCCTCTGGAGAGAGGAGAAGGGAGTTTTCTGAGACAACAGAGTTCATTACCAGGAAGGAGTAATGCTTTCTTGAAAAGTTTGATTCTGCAAACTTGCTGCCTATAGGATGATTGTGCCTCCAATTTTTATTATTTATTTGTACTTATTATTATTATTAATGTTTAATGCCTTAATGTTACTAGGATGCAATATAACATCAATCTATAATTTACTAAAATTTTAACCAAGAAATCATCTCATTTAGTACCACATGGAAGACAGAAAGATCAACCTATATGTAAATACTAAGATTTGGGACCAAACAGATGCGAAGGTAGGAGTGTATTCAATGTGAACAGAGTTAAGTTCTTTTTATGCATTTGATTGTTTAACCTTTACAATAACTCTTAGTGGAACATATAACCATTAACCACCTGTATGTCCAGCAGGAAGTAGGGAAGTTAATTGCTCAAGTCATGTAGGTAGTAGGAGGTATATAGCCAGGATTCAAACTCAAATTAGTTTGACCCTAGAGTCAGTGACCTTAAGATTTAGACTACGTATTTGTCAAAAAAATATGAAATTGTTTCTTCCATGAACCCACCTGTTTATTCAATGATTTCTATTGTATTCATTCTTTGGAGTATAATATCATTTAAATAATTTTTCTAGTAGTTCAATTTGACTTCCTATGACTAAAATTTACATTTATTTTTAAGCTTAGAAATCTTTAAATTCAGATCAGATCAGATCAGTTGCTCAGTCGTGTCCGACTCTTTGCGACCCCATGAACCGCAGCACGCCAGGCCTCCCTATCCATCACCAGCCCTCGGAGGTCACTCAGACTCACATTCATCGAGTCAGTGATGCCATCCAGCCATCTCATCCTCTGTCATCCCCTTCTCCTCCTGCCCCCAATCCCTCCCAGCATCAGAGTTTTCTCCAATGAGTCAACTCTTCGCATGAGGTGGCCAAAATACTGGAGTTTCAGCTTTAGCATCATTCCTTCCAAAGAAATTCCAGGTCTGATCTCCTTCAGAATGGACTGGTTGGATCTCCTTGCAGTCCAAGGGACTCTCAAGAGTCTTCTCCAACACCACAGTTCAAAAGCATCAATTCTTCGGCACTCAGCCTTCTTCACAGTCCAGCTCTCACATCCATACATGACCACAGGAAAGACCATAGACTTGACTAGGTGAACCTTTGTTGGCAAAGTGATGTCTCTGCTTTTGAATATGCTATCTAGGTTGGTCATAACTTTCCTTCCAAGGAGTAAGTGTCTTTTAATTTCATGGCTGCAGTCACCATCTGCAGTGATTTTGGAGCCCAGAAAAAGAAAGTCTGACACTGTTTCCACTGTTTCTCCATCTATTTCCCATGTAGTGATGGGACCAGATGCCATGATGTTCGTTTTCTGAATGTTGAGCTTTAAGCCAAACTTTTCACTCTCCACTTTCACTTTCATCAAGAGGCTTTTTAGTTCCTCTTCACTTTCTGCCATAAGGGTGGTATCATCTGCATATCTGAGGTTATTGATATTTCTCCCGGCAATCTTGATTCCAGCTTGTGTTTCCTCCAGTCCAGCATTTCTCATGATGTACTCTGCATATAAGTTAAATAAGCAGGGTGACAATATACAGCCTTGACGTACTCCTTTTCCTATTTGGAACCAGTCTGTTGTTCCATGACCAGTTCTAACTGTTGCTTCCTGACCTGCATACAGATTTCTCAAGAGGCAGATCAGGTGGTCTGGTATTCCCATCTCTCTCAGAATTTTCCACAGTTTATTGTGATCTACACAGTCAAAGGCTTTGGCATAGTCAATAAAGCAGAAATAGATGTTTTTCTGGAAATTTCTTGCTTTTTCGATGATCCAGCGGATGTTGGCAATTTGATCTCTGGTTCCTCTGCCTTTTCTAAAACCAGCTTGAACATCAGGAAGCTCACGGTTCACATATTGCTGAAGCCTGGCTTAGAGAATTTTGAGCATTACTTTACTAGCGTGTGAGATGAGTGCAATTGTGCGGTTCTTTGAGCACTCTTTGGCATTGCCTTTCTTTGGGATTGGGATGAAAACTGACCTTTTCCAATCTTGTGGCCACTGCTGAGTTTTCCAAATTTGCTGGCATATTGAGTGCGGCACTTTCACAGCATCATCTTTCAGGATTTGGAATAGCTCCCCTGGAATTCCATCACCTCCACTAGCTTTGTTCCTAGTGATGCTTTCTAAGGCCCACTTGACTTCACATTCCAGGATGTCTGGCTCTAGGTCAGTGATCACACCATCATGATCATCTGGGTCGTGAAGCTCTTTTTTGTATAGTTCTTCTGTGTATTCTTGCCACCTCTTCTTAATATCTTCTGCTTCTGTTAGGTCCATACCATTTCTGTCCTTTATCGAGCCCATTTTTGCATGAAATGTTCCTTTGGTATCTCTGATTTTAGGTACCCCTTTACTAAATTGGACAAAATATCCTTATAAGGGTACCTAGTGGCTCAACCCCATGGAGCCCTGTGATCGAACCTAGATCTCCTCCATTGCAGGCAGATTTTTTACTAGCAGAGCCCCAAGGGAAGCCCAGGAATACTAGAATGGGTAGCCTATCCCTTCTCCTGTGGATCTTCTTGACCCAGGAATAGAACTGAGGTCTCCTGCATTGCAGGAGGACTCTTTATCAACTGAATTATCAGGGAAGCCCTCATCTTTATCAGCCTCAATTATCTCCCAAGTCTTTTTTGGTGCAACCACTCTGAATTCTATATGCTCTTCCTTTCTTTGTAACTAACACTTTTTCCCCCAACTTTGAAACCAAATGAAATTTAGTACTTCAGTTTCCCTCTGTGATTCCTAACTGATTTCATCTGTTCTGAACCCATGGAGAGTAACCACAGGCAGTAGAATTTCTCTGTGTCCCAAACTAGCCTTACTTTGCTGGCTGCATCAAAGATTGCCTAGCTGGCATTTCACTATGCCACTAGAAATTTAACTGTAAACAGAGAAATATCCAGTGTAGTCTGCCCATCAACTTATGCACACATACCTTAGTCAGTCATCCAGGACTCAGGGGGGTAATGAAGTGTTTCTCTGCCATCTCAGCAGTATACCCCCATTTATTTCAGAACAATAGAACTGACAGTGCTGCCAAAAGACTGTTCTGTTTTGAAGACTTTCCTGACTGGTGTCACTCTTGTTACTGTTTTTTTGTTGTTGTTGTTGTTTCATTTCCCTTTTAAATTATGATCATTCTGAAGTTTTAAAATCTGTGGTCTCTGTAAATGTTGTCTTTGAAAAAAGTAGGAAAAAAAAACCCACAAGTGTTTACTGACTGCATGACTCAAGGCAATAGGAATCCACAGTTTTTCTTAACAGCAGGCACCCTATAACATTCCTAATTAGCCTCTTTCTTGTCAGATTTAACTGGTACCAAATAGCCACTTTTTTTCTTAACTGATAAAGGATACAAGATCTACTTTTCTTAAGGCATTTAGACTAAGCTGACACAAAAATTAACACATGAAAGAGATCATTTTATTTTGCTGTAAAAATAAATGCTGAGAGTTTGATCTCTGTAGCTGATGAAACAAATTAATCAGTAGTCTATCAGAGTGTTCTATTTTCATGAAAGATAAATCAGTTTTCCATTCAATGAATAATCATAAATAAGGAATTCTGTCCTGTTCTTTAGAAGGCTTCTACCTCTGTTACCCAATTATCTGTCAGAAAAAAAGTGAGTAAAACATGATTATTCCAAACTGCCTCAGTTCCCACCTGCCATTGTTTCCATCTGTAGACTCTGGTAGTCTTGTCATGCTGTAACGACACAGTGACCCAGAATTATCACCTGTAGACACCTAGAAAGAGAAAGAGTGAATGACAAGTAGTGGCTGCCTTGAAATATTTTAGTGAAAATAAACAATAAAATTGAGTTGGTTGTTTGCTTATAAATACAGTGGAGAACTTGTAGAAATGAATTCATGAGCTCAGAATATATAGCTGACTTGCAATGGAGACTGAGTTCTTCTGCTAATAGGATCCCTTTTGTTAGATGTAATTGATTGAGAAGGACTTAGTTTCTAAAAATTGAAATAGGAACATACAGACAGAATTTCTTGAAGCTGGGGGACTTAATTTCTTAAATTCTACTGAGCCTCATTTCATTGTAAGAATAGCTGTCCCTTCTGTGTAAGAAGTTAGTCTTCTTATGCCTGAAGATCTTGTATGTTTTTAAGGGTCTGTTGATCCTCTTCAGGAAGTTCACAGTTTCTAGATATATAACTAGTCTTAAGTCCAGTTGGTCCTGAAGAATTAATTACAAAGTATGAACCATCGGTACTGTAATCCATACCAATATAATTGTATTATTTTCCCAATTTATGACAGACACTTATGACAAAAAAAACTATGGGATAGAATATGTGGAAATTTTTTCCTAAGGGTCCTGGATTCAGTTGGAAAGAATATAATGTTTGCTTGGGGTAAATTTATTGATATGAGGTTCTCAACTGTATCAGTTAGCTCAAATAAAGTAGTGGCTCTAACTGTTCATGTTGACTGATTTGTGGATGTAAATGTGGCTTACCCTGAAGAAAAAGGAAATGCCTGAACTTTTGGAGGTTATATTGTAGATGAAGTTACCCAAAGTTTTAAGGAGACTGGCATGCTAAATAGGATTTGTCATGTAAAATTTGCCTACTAGTTCCTTAGCTTATACTCCAGAGGGATACAGAAGACACTCCTTCACGAAGGGAACCTTGAAGAGCTGTGTTATAGCTCTTTATTCCTGAAGAGCTGTTTTGGTTATTCTCTGTAGCATATAAATAAATATAAGAAATGTTACTGTCAAACCATGGTCCCTGTATGCAATAGGGATGGTGAGATTCCAAAGTAACTATACCCAAGTGGAGGTTCTAAATCATTAAACACATAGGTGCTGTTAATTTTGTAAATAAACAGAGTCAAAGGAATAATCTAAAATATTCTCATCTGCAGATATATTTGGCATTGACTAATGTACCATGTTTCCACAGATGGACAGCCTGTTAAAGATTTCACTGATTTGTGTGAGTTGAAAAGCTCTAGGTCTACTGAATATAAATACAACTTGAATCACCACTATAGGGAATTTTGGCTATTCAACCAGTTCCCTGATTGTACCATTTCACAGCGCCAGTGTTCTTTGAATCATATGGAGGTGCAGTTGCTTAGAGGAAAGACCACGCTACACAGCCAAAATGTTATCTTCCTCCTAGCCTTCTCCTATGTTACTTGAAGCCATTTCTCCCAGTCTTTATATGGAATAGAGAAATTATCATAATTTATGGTGATCACTAAACATGGGAAAGCCTAGAGATCTCTTCAAGACTATTAGAGATAACAAGGGAATATTTCATGCAAAGATGGGCTCAAAAAAGGACAGAAATGGTAAGGACCTAACAGAAGTAGAAGATATTAACAAGAGGTGGCAAGAATACACAGAAGAACTATACAAAAAAGATCTTCATGACCCAGATAATCACGATGGTGTGATCACTGACCTAGAGCCAGACTTCCTGGAATGTGAAGTCAAGTGGGCCTTAAGAAGCATCATTATGAACAAAGCTAGTGGAGGTGATGGAATTCCAGTTCAGCTATTTCAAATCCTGGAAGATGATGCTGTGAAAGTGCTGCACTCAATATGTCAGCAAGTTTGGAAAACTCAGCAGTGGCCACAGGACTGGAAAAGGTCAGTTTGCATTCAAATCCCAAAGAAAGGAAATGCCAAAGAATGCTCAAACTGCCACACAATTGCAATCATCTCACACGCTAGTAAAGTAATGCTCAAAATTCTCCAAGCCAGGCTTCAGCAATATGTGAACTGTGAACTTCCTGATGTTCAAGCTAGTTTTAGAAAAGGCAGAGGAACCAGACATCAAATTGCTAACATCTGCTGGATCATCAAAAAAGCAAGAGAGTTCCAGAAAAACATCTATTTCTGCTTTATTGACTATGCCAAAGCCTTTGACTGTGTGGATCACAATAAACTGTGGAAAATTCTGAAAGAGATGGGAATGCCAGACCACCTGACCTGCCTTTTCAGAATCCTGTATGCAGGTCAGAAAGCAACAGTGAAAACTGGACATGGATCAACAGACTGGTTCCAAACAGGAAAAGGAATACATCAAGGCTGTATATTGTCACCCTGCTTATTTAACTTATATGCAGAGTACATTGTGAAAAATGCTGAGCTGGAAGAAGCACAAGCTGGAATCAAGATTGCCAGGAGAAATGTCAATAACCTCAGATATGCAGATGATGCCACTCTTACGGTAGAAAGTGAAGAAGAAATAAAGAGCCTTTTGATGAAAGTGAAAAAGGAGAGTGAACAAGTTGGCTTAAAGCTCAACATTCAGAAAACTATGGTCATGGCATCTGGTCCCATCACTTCATGGGAAAAAGATGGGGAAACAGTAAAAACAGTGGCTGACTTTATTTTCCTGGGCTCCAAAATCACTGCCTTTGGTGACTGCAGCCATGAAATTAAAAGATCCTTACTCCTTGGAAGGAAAGTTATGACCAACCTAGACAGCATATTAAAAAGCAGAGACATTACTTTGCCAAGAAAGGTCCATCTAGTCAAGGCTATGGTTTTTCCAGTGGTCATGTATGGATGTGAGAGTTGGGCTATAAAGAAAGCTGAGTGCCAAAGAATTGATGCTTTTGAACTGTGGTGTTGGAGAAGACTCTTGAAAGTCCATTGGACTGCAAGGAAATCCAGCCAGTCCATCCTAAAGGAGATCAGTCCTGGGTGTTCATTGGAAGGACTAATGTTCAAGGTGAAACTCCAATACTTTGGCCACCTAATGTGAAGAGCTAACTCATTTGAAAAGACCCTGATGCTCGGAAAGATTGAGGGAAGGAGGAGAAGGGGACGACAGAGGATGAGATGGTTGGATGGCATCACCAACTCGATGGACATGGATTTGGGTGGACTCCAGGAGTTGGTGATGGACAGGGAGGCCTGATGTGCTATGATTCATGGGGTTGCAAAGAGTTGGACAGGACTGAGTGACTGAACTGGACTGAACTGAAACATGTTTTGATCTGACATTAATACCTAAATCTTCACGGTCCACCAACATAGTTGGGAACTATGCAAGCCAATTAGAAAGAGAGTTTTAGGCTTCCCTGTTGGCTAAGACTGTAAAGCGTCTGCCTGCAGTGCAGGAGACCGGGTTTGATCCCTATATTGGGAAGATCCCCTGGAGAAGGAAATGGCAACCCACTCCAGTACTCTTGCCTGGAAAATTCCATGGACTAAGGAGCCTAGTAGGCTACAGTACATGGGGTCACAAAGAGTCAGACACGACTGAGCGACTTCACTTTTCCATCTCAAATAGGCACTGTTACATTGCTTCCTATCTCTCAGCCGACACTATGGCCTCCCTCGGCATTCCATGTTATCCAGTTAAGTGAGGAAAAAATATGAGTTTTTATTTACAAATGATAATGCAGGGTATGCTACACAAAAACAGATGTCTGCAGCCCAACTTAAGGGTGGTCTTAAAAGAGAGTGATGAACACAAACTCTTCCAGTGGACAGAACTTAAAAAAGTGTGCTGCATTGTTAATATTTCCTAAAAGAAGAGCTAGCTAGAGTTAGAGATATACAGATATTCATAAGCAGTGACTAGTAGTTTGGATGAATGGTCAGAGATTGTAAAGAAGATAATTGAAAATTGGTGAGATGTATGACTAAGGAAATATAGTGGATAGACATTTCTGAATTGTCAAGAATATGAATATGTTTGTGCTACTCATGAAGGCTGACCAAAGATCAGTCTCTTAGCAGAAGGGAATAATTAAGGTGTTTATAATTAAGATGTATTATAAGACTCATTCAGTGGTTCTCCCTCCAGCCAATCCAGTTTTTTTGTTTGTTTGTTTCCAATGAGTTCATGAATAAAGTGCTCAAAGTGCCAGAGATGGAGCTTAATTGTGGGTTCAACACCATAATATTTCACTTACTGAACATAATCTGACAATAAATACTGCAAAGTGACGTTCTTGGTAAAAGAAGATGCCAAAAGAATCTCATGATGTTTCCATTTCCTAAAAGAATTAACCAGGCACCATGTGTCATGTTAATTACATTGGGCTATATCTATAATGGAAGGAGTGATACTGTTATTTTTCTCACAGAAACAAATACTTGGCATCTGGATTTGCCTTCTTTACCTATAATGCTTTTGCCAAAATCTGTGGACTTAAAGGATGCCTAACTCATCTTCAAGTAAAAGGCAGTAATATGATCATGCTCATTTAATCTACTTCTACATTTTTACCCATCATCTTGAAATAGTTTGCCTGATACTCAGTGGCCTACTGAAGTTTTAGTTATAATCCTACACTATGGTTATGTTGCCCAGGATAGAACATATGCCTTAAATCAGTGATTAATTTATAACTATTTTTTTTAGCCATAGCCAAGACTCACAAGTCTAGGAAATAAGTGTCCTTTCTTATTCTCATTTCCTGAGAAAATGTTAGCTTCCTACTCCTACAATATTGAGTTTCATGTTTTCTGATTGAGTTCAGTTAACTTTCTCAATCATGTCTGACTCTTTATTACATGATGGACTGCAGCACATCACACTTCCCTGTCCATCAACAACTCCTGGAACTTGCTCAGACTCATGTGCATAGAGTCCATGATGCCATACAACCATTTCATCTTTTGTCGTCCTGTTCTCCTACTTCCTTCAATCTTTCCCAGCATCAAGGTCTTTTCCAGTGAGTCAGTTCTTCATATCAGGTAGCCAAAGTATTGGAGTTTCACCTTCAACATCAGTCCTTCCAATGAATATTCAGGACTGATTTCCTTTAGGATGACTGGTTTGATCTCCTTGAAGTCCAAGGGACTCTCAAGAGTCTTCTCCAACACCACAGTTCAAAAACATCAATTCTTTTGTACTCAGCTTTTTTTACAGTCCAACTTTCACATCCATACATGACTACTGGAAAAACCATAGCTTTGACTAGATGCAAAGTAGTATCTTTGCATCTTGCATCTTTGTCTTTGTTGGCAAAGTAATACCTCTGCTTTTTAATATGCTGTCTAGGTTTGTCATAATTTTCTTCCAAGGAGCTTTAAATTTCATGACTGCAGTTATTATCTTCAATGATTTTGGAGCCCAATAAAATAAAATCTGTCACTGTTTCCACTGTTTCCCCTTCTATTTGCCATGAAGTGATGGGACAGGATGCCATGATCTTCGTTTTTTGCATGTTGAGTTTTAAGCCAGCTTTTCCAGTCTCCTCTTTCACTTTCATCAAGAGGTTCTTTAGTTCTTCTCTTTCTGACATAAGGGTGGTGTCATCTGCATATCTGAATTTACTGATATTTCTCCCAGCAATCTTCATTCCAGCTTGTGCTTCATTCAGATCAGCATTTTGCATGATGTACTCTGCATATAAATTAAATAAGCAGGGTGAAAATATACAGCTTTGTTGTACTCCTTTCCCAAATCAATATGCTACTGGAGAAGCCTGGCATGCTGCAATCCATGAGGTCACAAAGAATCAGAAACAATTTAGCAACTGAACTGACTGACTGACTAGAAGGTCTTACAGACCTACTTAGAACCATTCAACTTCAGCTCCTTCAGTATTAGTGGTTGGGGCATGGACTTGGTTTTTTGTGATGTTGAATGGCTTATCTTGGAAATGAACAGAGATCATTCTGTTGTTTTTGCGATTGCACCCAAGTACTGCATTTCAGACTCTTTTGTTGACTATGAAGGCTACTTCATTTCTTCTAAGGGATTCTTGTCACAGTAGTAGTCATAATGGTCATCTGAATTAAATTCACCCATTGCAGTTCATTTTAGTTCACTGATTCCTAAAATGTCAATGTTCACTCTTGCCATCTCCTGTTTGACCACTTCCAATTACCTTGATTCATGGACCTAACATTCCAGGTTCCTATGCAATATTGATCTTTATAGCATCAGACTTTACTGCCATCACCAGTCACATCCACAACTGGGTGTTGTTTTCACTTTGGCTCTATCTCTTCATTCTTTCCAGAGTTATTTCTTCACTTTTCTCAAGTAGCATACTGGGCACCTATCTGCCTGGGGAGTTTATTTTTCAGTGTCCTATCTTTTTGCCTTTTCATACTGTTCATGGGGTTCTCAAGGCAAGAATACTGAAGTGGTTTGCCATTCCCTTCTCCAGTGGAGCACATTCTGTCAGACCTCTCCACCATGACGCATCCATCTTGGGTGGCCCCACGGGCATGGCTTAGTTTCATTGAGTTAGACAAGGCTGTGATCCATGTGATCAGTTGGTTAGTTTTTTGTGATTGTGGTTTTCATTCTGTATACCGTCTGATGGATACAGATAAGAGGCTTGTGGAAGCTTCCTGATGGGAGAGACTGGCTTTGGGACAATCTGGATCTTGTTCTGATGGGTGACACTATGCTCAATAATGATTTAATCCAATTATCTGTGGATTGTGGGGCTGTGTTCCCTCCTTCTTGTTTGACCTGAGGCCAAACTATGTTAGGGGCCATGGCAGTAATGGAGATTTCCTTCAAATGGACTTATACAAGCACTGTTGTATTCAGTGCCCCTGACCCCATGTCAGGCCACTGTTGACCCACACCTCCACTGGAGACTCCTGGACACACACAGGCAAGTCTGGCTCAGTCTCTTATGGGATCACTGCTCCTTTCTCCTGGGTCTTGGTACACATAAGGTTTTGTTTGTGCCCTCCAAGAGTCTGTTTTCCCAGTCTGGTGGAAATTGTGTAGTCAAATCCCACTGACCTCGAAAATCAAATTCCCTGAGGATTCTCAGTCCCTTTGCCAGATCTGCAGGTTGGGAAATATGTTGTGAATCCTAGAACTTTCATAACAAATGAGAATTTCTTTGGTACATTGTTCTCCAGTTTGTGGGTCATCTGCTCAGGGCTCTGTAGTAGGGCTAATGGTGACCTACTCCAAGAGGACTTATGCTATATGTGGTGCCTCCCAGGCCTGCTGCAGCCAGAGCCTCTTTCTGATTAAAGTAATTATAAAACTGTTACAATCTAATCTTACAAATGACCCAGATTCTTCATGAATGAAGGTGTGAGACAACCAACCATATAAGAAACCATGACTAGCCAAGGGAATATAGAATGGCTTAAGGAAAAATTTGGCAATGAGCAGTTGCAGAATCAGGCATTGCAATAATTATGAGTATTTCTTCCTCATTTTGATGTTATATCTTGTGCATAAATGAATCAGGTATTTCTCCTCCTCTGTCTTTCCTCTACCATGTAATATAAGATGTATTAAGAGTAGTTTACCTCAGTGTTTAAGTTATAAGATGCCTAAAGTTATATTCATCTAGAAAAACTTTCTTTTGGAAAGAAACTGCCTCTTTTTGGGGGGCTTGCTTAGCATATTTTCTATTACATGAGTACTTTCAGCATGTTAGGCAAAATCATGGTTTGTTTCTCTCTTTATTTAGAAGTTAAAGTATGCATATCTGCCAGGAAGTAGACTTGAGTGAATTAGTGCTGTATTAATTTAGCTAAGCTAGTACTGTGTTTTCCCAGATTTCCTTCACTGTGTGGTTTTGTGTTAGCATTGTCATAAAATGCATTCAAATGCTTTGGGAAAGGCAAAGAGAAACAGCAGCTGTGTCCCTTTACACTTTGAATACCTTTGTAAAATGCCACAATGACTCTGGCACTGACACTGATGCTATAGCTCATCTCATTGGTTCAAGGCAGCATCTGGACTTTCAGCTTCTGGACCTTCAGCTTCTGCCAAATCTCCCCCTTCAACTTCTCTGAGTCCTAAGACAAGTTCACTTGTCCTAAGAGAGTGTGTGGCTCTCTGGTGAAAGGGACCAACTTGATTTATTTGTTTATTTATTTATCTCCAGTTTTATTGATATATGATTGACGTATAGCACTGTATAAGTTTGTATATAGCATAATAACTTGACTTACACCCTGAAATGATTATCATAAGTTTGAAAGTGTTAGTTGTTCAGTAGTGTCCAACTCTTTGCAACCCTATGGACTATAGCCCACCAGGCTTCTCTGTCTATGGAATTCTGCAGGCAAAAATACTGGAATGGGTAGCCATTTCCTTCTCCAGGGGATCTTCGCAAACCAGGGATTGAACCCAGGTCTTCTGTATTGCAGGCTTTACCAGCTGAGCCATAAATCTAATGAACATCAATCATCTCATGTATATACAAAATTAAAGAAGTATAAAACAAGTTTTTGTGATGACAACTCTTAGGATTTACTCTCTTAGTAACTTTCATGTATAACATATAGTGGTGTTAATTATATTTATCATGTTATATGTTATATCCTTGCTATTTATTTATCTTATAACTGGCAGTGTGTACCTTTTAACTGCCTTCATCCAATTCTGCCTATCCCCACTCCTCACCTCTGGTAACCACAGATGTATTTTTGTTTGTTTGTTTTTGGATTATAATTGACCTACAACACTGTGTTAATTCCTGTTATACAACATAGTGATTTGACATTTCTGCACAAGTTTGTATATATATTTTAAGATTAGTATCTTTGCTTTCTTTGGATAAATACCCAGAAGTGAAATTGTTGGATCATCTGGTAGTTTTATCTTTCACTTTTGAGGAATATCCATATTGTTTTCCATAGTGGATGCCCCATTTTATTTTCCTACCACTAGTACATGAGGATTTCCTTTTCTCTACATCTTTATCAACATTTGTTATTTGTTGGCTTTTTGACAATAATCATTCTGGCAGGTGTGAGGTTATATCTCATTGTGGTTTTGATTTGCCAGCCCTTTATGATTAGTGATGTTGGACATCTTTTCAAGAACCTGTTGACCATCAGCATGCTGTCTTTGTAAAAGGGCTATCCAGATCCTCTGCCCATTTTTTAATTGAGTTGTTTTACTTCTTCTTTTTTTTTTTTTTTTCTTTTTTGTTTTGTTTTTGATGTTGGGGCAGGAACTTTCTTAACAGGTCAACTGTAGCATCAAAGTTGGAGGTAGTGCAAGACAATTGTGAGTTTTATTGTATCCTTTCGGGTTCCATTTCCCCCCTTATTCTTTTCCATATCCAGCTTTTCCTTTTTATTACTTTCTGGCTAAGGTATAGTGGCTCAGGTTGAAGAGTATACATGCAGATATTTGGCCACAGAAACCAGTCCACCAAGTCCAACAGTTGCTTAAGATCTAGTCCTTGTAATAAATAACTTACTTTATATTATTCATCTTGGTTCTGCTTTTCTTTGTACCCTGACTGATACACTTAATAGTATAAAACAGTATATCCTGTAGCCCAGCATGTTAGGAATGTGGTTTGTGTGAAATGCTTATTCAACATGCTGAAAGCTGAAAGGTATCAGAATAACCACAGAGCTACTTAAAAAGCATTGTTATGACTTAAGAAATAATAAGAGGAGAACTAAAATCAGGATTGAATTGTTTTTTCATAATGTATGTAGACATTATTAATGAAACAAAGAAGAAAAGTTAGAGATAAAAATCAATGGTTATTCAGTGAAATAAACTGAATTTTGACTATACCTGTCTTCGGTAAAGATAGTAAAGTTTCATTCTCTCTCTCTTTTTTTTTTTTTTGCTTCAACCACCTACTATGTATCACTGTTTTTTTTTTTTTTTTTTGAGAGCAGAATAAAACTTATTTATATGATAACCTTGCTATAAACTGTCTTCTGAAACCAACACTTCCAAGTACCTATTTTACTCTTCAAAGTAACACTCAGGTAACAGAGACTGTAAATAGCTGCCAGGCCTTGTTCACATCAATTTATTAAAAAAAAAAAAAAAAAAAAAAACTCACAATGCATACAAAGTGCTGCAGTTACACTCTTGATATAGATCTCCAGCTTTTGTTCAAGCAGTGCCTCTGTCTGTTTAGAGATACTAAAATTACCTTTACCTTTTCTAGCTGATATTGATGTGCCAACACTCATTTCACGAATAAGCTTGACACTATATGGCTTCATCTGTGGATTTTTTTCTTTAATCCTTTCTTTATCTCTCTCTGTTTCTTCTTCCTTTGTTAGATCTTTTACTGTAAGCTTCTAATAACACTAAAGAGGATTTCATTCTCTTCTTTCCTTTTCATTTTAAATGAAATTTTGTATGCTGCACAAAGAATTTTAGTTCAAATGATGAGTTTGTATCATAAGTTCAGTTCAGTCACTCAATCCTGTCCAACTCTTTGAGATCCCATGAATTGCAGTACACCAGGCCTCCCTGTTCATTACCAGCTCCCGGAGTTCACTCAAACTCATGTCCATCGAGTCGGTGATGCCATCCAGCCATCTTATCCTCTGTCGTCTCCTTCTCCTCCTGCCCCCAATCCCTCCCAGCATCAGAGTCTTTTCCAATGAGTCACCTCTTCGCATGAGGTGGCCAAAGTACTGGAGTTTCATCTTTAGCATCATTCCTTCCAAAGAACACCCAGGGCAGATCTCCTTTAGAATGGACTGGTTGGATCTCCTTGCAGTCCAAGGGACTCTCAAAAGTCTTCAACACCACAATTCAAAAGCATCAATCGTCGGTGCTCAGCTTTCTTCACAGTCCAACTCTCACATCCATACATGACTACTGGAAAAACCATAGCCTTGACTAGATGTTTGTATCATCATTTGAACTCAAGTCCTTTGTGCATAAACTGAGAAAATTTAAGCAAATAGAAGACAAAATAATTTGAGACATTTTTTACTTTTTAAATAATCTGTACACACATTTTTTTCTACTGGGAATATTTGATTTAAAGATCAGGGATCAGAATATATTCATGTAACCTCAGACCCATTATATTTAAACTAAGATGAATTTTGTTTGCTGTATTATTATAGACAAGCAGTTTTACCTTAGTTTGAAATTACACATTTTCTTACTTTTGAAAACATTTTTCTTAAAATTCAACCTTTGCAGTATATTCTATATGCTTTGATATTAAGCTTTAACATTATTTTGTGTGTGTGTGTTTTTTTTTTTAAATTGAAAGCACAGTAATACTCTTTTTGCTGATATCTGGTTAACATCCTCATGAGAAAACAACAGTTCTACTGTTCACCCCACTTGCCTCAAACAACACTGGGGCATGAAGAAATCAGGAAATGCTCCTAAAGCGTGAACATCAAATCAGATCAGATCAGTCGCTCAGTCGTGTCCGACTCTTTGCGACCCCATGAACCGCAGCACGCCAGGCCTCCCTATCCATCACCAGCTCTCGGAGGTCCCTCAGACTCACATTCATTGAGTCAGTGATGCCATCCAGCCATCTCATCCTCTGTCGTCCCCTTCTCCTCCTGCCTTCAATCCCTCCCAGCATCAGAGTCTTCTCCAATGAGTCAACTCTTCACATGAGGTGGCCAAAATACTGGAGTTTCAGCTTGAGCATCATTCCCTCCAAAGAAATCCCAGGTCTGATCTCCTTCAGAATGGACCAGTTGGATCTCCTTGCAGTCCAAGCGTGAACATACCAAACAATATTTAGAGAGATGTGACCTATTTAAATTTTGGGCTTTGAAGTCCTGCTCTACATTCTTGAAAATAACAGATGTGTTGTGGTATCTTATGTTCCCATAAGCATCACAGCAAAGACTGATCTATAGGTGAGTAATTAATGAGCAGTGAAAGACTGACACACAGCACAAGGTATAATAACTATTATGGTGAAGAATCTGATACGCTATCAGTAGAGTTTCTTCAATTCACACTTCCATTTCCTTATTAAATTGATGCTTGAATATAGCATAGGTAACATGAGGGTGAGATTACAAATGAAAGGCTTTTAGCAAAAAAGAAGGAAATTTTATTGATAAGTTCTTTCATCAACATCTTTTGAATTCAGGCTGAATATCCATTCCTCAAAGATGCTATACTAAAACTAGCCTCACAATATATGTAGATGCTCTTTCCTTTGCTAGGAATATAATTTCCTTTAAATTGTCTTCTCTTTATTTCCTTTCTGTGACTTAGATCTCAAAGTATAGGTCAAATGCATTTCAGCATAGAAAACTTAACTTCAGTTCAGTTGCTCAGTCATGTCCAACTCTTTACGACCGCATGTACTGCAGCATGCCAGGCCTCCCTCTCCATCACCTACTCCCAGAGTCCACACAAACCCAGGTCCATTGAGTCAGTCATGCCATCCAAATATCTAATCCTCTCTTCCCTTTTCCTCCTGCCCTCAATCTTTCCCAGCATCAGGGTCTTTTTAAATGAGTCAGCTCTTCGCATCAGATGGACAAAGTATTGGGGTTTCACCTTCAACATCAGTCCTTCCAATGAACACCCAGGACTGATCTCCTTTAGGATTGACTGATTGGATCTCTTTGCAGTCCAATGGAATCTCAAGAGTCTTCTCCAACACCACAGTTCAAAAGCATCAGTTCTTTGGTGCTCAGCTTTATTTATAGTCCAACTCTCAAATCCATACATGACCACTGGAAAAACCATAGCTTTGACTAGACAGACCTTTGTTGGCAAAGTAAGGGTTCTGCTTTTTAATATGCTATCTAGGTTGTTTATAACTTTCCTTCCAAGGAGTAAGCATCTTTTAATTTCATGGCTGCTATCATCAAATGCAGTGATTTTGGAGCCCAGGAAAATAAAGTCAGTCAC
Source organism: Tragelaphus eurycerus (assembly GCA_935064755.1). Classification (NCBI taxonomy): domain Eukaryota; kingdom Metazoa; phylum Chordata; class Mammalia; order Artiodactyla; family Bovidae; genus Tragelaphus; species Tragelaphus eurycerus. The sequence goes on along the minus strand of CAKXYN010000168.1, from coordinate 771,387 downwards.
TGTTTTCCCATCTATTTGCCATGAAGTGATGGGGCCAGATGCCATGATCTTAGTTTCCTGAATATTGACCTTTAAGCCAATGTTTTCACTCTCCTCTTTCACATTCATCAAGAGCCTCTTTAGTTCTTCTTCACTTTCTGCCATAAAGGTGGTGTCATCTGCATATCTGAGGTTACTGACATTTCTCCAAGCAATTTTGATTCCAGCTTATGCTTCATGCAGCCCAGCATTTCTCATAATGTACTCTGCATATAAGTTAAATGAGCAGGGTGACAATATACAGCCTTGATGTACTCCTTTTCCTATTTGGAACCTGTCTGTTGTTCCATGTCCAGTTCTAACTGTTGTTTCCTGACCTGCATACAGGTTTCTCAAGAGGTAGGTCAGGTGGTCTGGTATTCCCATCTCCTTCAGAATTTTCCACAGTTTATTGTGATCCACACAGTCAAAGGCTTTGGCATAGTCAATAAAGCAGAAATAGATTTTTTTTCTGGAACTCTCTTGTTTTTTCCATGATCCAGCAGATGTTGGCAATTTGATCTCTGGTTCCTCTGCCTTTTCTAAAACCAGCTTGAACATCTGGAAGTTCACAGTTAGTGTATTGTTGAAGCCTGGCTTGGAGAATTTTGAACATTACTTTACTAGCCTGTGAGATGAGCACAATTGTGTGGTAGTTTGAGCATTCTTTCGCACTGCCTTTCTTTGGGATTGTAATGAAAACTGACTTTTTCCAGTCCTGTGGCCACTGCTGAGTTTTCCAAATTTGCTGGCATGTTGAGTGCAGCACTTTCACAGCATCATTTTTCAGGATTTGAAATAGCTCAACTGGAATTCCATCACCTCTACTAGCTTTGTTCATAGTGATGCTTTCTAAAGCCCACTTGAATTCACATTCCATGATGTCTGGCTCTAGGTGAGTGATCACACTATTGTGATTACCTGGGTTGTGAAGATCTTTTTTGTACAGTTTTCTGTGTATTCTTGCCACCTTTTCTTAATACCTTCTGCTTCTGTTAGGTCCCTACCATTTCTGTCCTTGATTGAGCCCATCTTTGCATGAAATGTTCCCTTGCTGCTGCTGCTAAGTCACTTTAGTTGTTTCCAACTCTGTGTGACCCCATTGACGGCAGCCCAACAGGCTCCCCTGTCCCTGGGATTCTCCAGGAAAGAACACTTGGATGGGTTGCCATTTCCTTCTCCAATGCATGAAAGTAAAAAGTGAAAGTGAAGTCGCTCAGTCGTGTCTGACTCTTTGAGACCCCATGGACTGCAGCCTTCCAGGCCCCTCTGTCCATGGGATTTTCCAGGCAAGAGTACTGGAGTGGGGGTGCAATCGCCTTCTCTGGAAATGTTCCCTTGGTATCTCTAATTTTCTTGAAGAGCTCTCTAGTCTTTCCCATTCTATATTTTCCTCTAATTCTTTGCATTGATCACTGAGGAAGGCTTTCTTATCTCTCCTTGCTATTCTTTGGAGCTCTGTATTCAAATGGGTGTATCTTTCCTTTTCTTCTTTGCTTTTAGCTTCCCTTCTTTTCACAGCTATTTGTAAGGCCTCTTCAGACAGCCATTTTGCTTTTCTGTATGTCTTTTTCTTGGGGATGGTCTTGATTCCTCTCTCCTGTACAGTGTCACAAACCTCTGTCCATGGTTCATCAGGCACTCTGTCTGTCAGATCTAGTCCCTTGAATCTGTTTGTCACTTCCACTGTATAATCATAAGGGATTTGATTTAGCTCATACCTGAATGGTCTAGTGGTTTTCCCTACTTTCTTCAATTTCAGTCTGAATTTGGCAATAAGGAGTTCATGATCTGAGCCACAGTCAGCTCCCAGTCCTGTTTTTGCTATTTTTGCTTCTCCATCTTCAGCTGCAAAGAATATAATCAATCTGATTTTGGTGTTGACCATCTGGTGATATCCATCTATAGAGTCTTCTCTTGTGTTGTTGGAAGAGGGTGTTTGCTATGTCCAGTGCATTCTCTTGGCAAAGCTCAATTAGCCTTTTCCCTGCTTCATTCTGTACTCCAAGGCCAAATTTGCCTGTTACTCAAGGTGTTTCTTGACTTCCTACTTTTGCATTCCAGACCCCTATAATGAAAAGGATATCTTTTTTGAATGTTAGTTCTAGAAGGTCTTGTAGGTCTGCATAGAACTGTTCAACTTCAGCATTAGTGGTCAGGGCATAGACGTAATCACCATGATATTGAATGATTTGCCTTGGAAATGAACAGAGATCATTCTGTCATTTTTGAGATTACACCCAAGTACTGCATTTTGGACTCTTTTGTTGACTATGATGGCTACTCCATTTCTTCTAAGGGATTCCTTCCCACAGTAGTAGATATAATCGTCATCTGAGTTAAATTCACCCATTCCAGTCCATCTTAGTTCACTGATTCCTAGAATGTTGATGTTCAATCTTGCCATCTCCTGTTTGACCACTTCCAATTTGCCTTGATTCATGGACCTAACATTCCAGGTCCTATGCAATATTGCTCTTTACACCATCAAACCTTGCTTGTATCACTAGTCCCATACACAACTGGGTGTTGTTTTAGCTGTGGCTCCATCCCTTCATTCTCTCTGGAGTTATTTCTCCACTAATCACCAGTAGCATACTGGGGACCTACTGACATGGGGAGTTCATCTTTCAGTGTCCTATCTTTTTGCCTTTTCATGCTGTTCATGGGGTTCTCAAGGCAAGAATACTGAAATGGTTTGCTATTACTTTCTCCAGTGGACCAGTTTATGTCAGACCTTGCCACCATGACCCTCACATCTTGGGTGGCCCCACACAACATGGCTTAGTTTCATCTAGTTAGACAAGGCAGTGGTCCATGTGATCAGATTGGCTAGTTGTCTGTGATTGTGGTTTCAGTCTGTCTGCCCTCTGATGCCCTTTCTCAGTGCCTACCATCTTACTTGGGTTTCTCTTACCTTGGACGTGGGCTATCACTTCAGGGCTGCTCCAGCAAAGTGCAGCCACCGCCCCTTACCTTGGAGGTGGGGTAGCTCCTCTCCGCCACTGCCCCTGACCTTGGACGTTGGGTAGCCCCTCTCGGCTGCTGTCCCTGACCTTGGACGTGGGGTAGCTTCTCTTGGCCGCCCTTTTGTGCCACCTGTCACAGCCGCTGCACTTCTGCATCACCTGTTGCATCTGCTGCGCTTGGTACACCATATTAAATAAAATCTAGCCTCTATTGCTCCTATATGTCCCTGTATATTTTTCTTAAAAAATAAAAATTTGTTATTTGTCATACTTGTGTGACTTTAAAACAACTTACTCAGCATTTTCAAAGCCTCTTAAAGTCAGAATGATGTATTTTGTTCAACATTCCCTTCCTAACCTCATGCATGATGCATGGCAAATAGTCAGTCTTGCAGATAGCTGTCCTTACTAGCAGAGTCCAGTTTGGTTTAGGTAGGCACTACATCCACACAAGACTCAAGGAATTGCATTTTTCTCTTCAGCTTTGAGGATAATTCTTAGTTGATCTAAGTAAATCATTATGATCCAACTCCCCTTGCAAGTGACTGGCTAGGGTTTGACATGTGACACATCCTTCCCACTGAGACCTGAAAATCTGTTTGTGAACTTAAAGAAAAAAGCCCCTTACTATTAAAATTTGATACATGAAAAGAAACAGTATCCTCTCTGATTCCGTTTTGAGTTCCTGCTGCTGCTGCTAAGTCGCTTTAGTCATGTCCGACTCTGTGCAACACCATAGATGGCAGCCCACCAGGCTTCCCCGTCCCTGGGATTCTCAAGGCAAGAACACTGGAGTGGGTTGCCATTTTCTTCTCCAATGCATGAAAGTGAAAAGTGAAAGTGAATTTGCTCAGTCGTGTCCGACCCTCAGCAACCCCATGGACTGCAGCCTTCCAGGCTCCTCTTTCCATGGAATTTTCCAGGCAAGAGTGGGGAGTAAAATAGAAATGGCAGGATAGAAGGGTGGAATGAATCTTGGTAATGGTTAACATTGTTAAAGCCACCAAATTGGTCCACTTTGAAGCTATATTACTTTCAAAAATCTTGTTTTATATAAAAAATCTTGAAACCCACTACAAAAATTTTTGTTCTTTGCAGCTAAAAGTTTCATATTTATATACTCAACACCTATGTCTTGAATGAATGAGAAGTATATATGTTTAGTGCATAATAAACAATACGCCTAGTACATGGACTTGTTTCCAGATGTGGAAAATAGGTGTCCTCTTTGGTAGCTCAGCTGGTAAAGAATCTACAGGCAACCCCAGCTTGATTCCTGGGTCCAGAGGATTCCCTGGAGAAGACTACCCACTCCAGTATTCTTGGGTTTCCCTGTTGGCTCAGATGGTAAAGAATCTTCCTGCAATACGGAAGACCTGGGTTCAATCACTGGGTTAGGAAGAGCCCCTGGAGGAGGGCATGGCAGCCCACTCCTGTATTCTTGCTGGGAGAATTCCTACAGAGAGAGGAGCCTGACAGCTAAAGGTCATAGTGTCACAAAGAGTCAGACACAACTGAGAGACTAAGCATGGCACAGCTTGAATACCTTTCTTATCCTCACTTCACCAACTCCCTATCTTTCAAGACTCAGAACAGGTCTCCAGGATTTCCTTTCTCTCACTTTATTTGGTCAGCATTGCTTATTTATACTCTCACACCACCTGGACTGCTACCATAACCTGTTGTATTATATTTTTATTATATCTTTACTTGTGTCTCTTCCAACACTCAGCCAAAAATCTCCATAAAAGAAGTGACCACAATGAGTAATATTGAGCCTGGCATTGAGTAGACACAGAATATTTAAGAGATCTTCAGAGAAAAGGAGTTGCATATACTGAATAACTAGGGAACACATTGTGAGTAAGTGGGAATTGAGTTGAGACATGGTAAACTTGATATTTATAATGTTTGGAGAGAGACTGAAAATTGCTATAGGGAATCATAAAATGGCAGAAAACAGACTTTTTTTTTTTTTTTTTTTTCTTCAGGAAATTGGTGATTGGAGCATTAGAGTATCTAGGGATATCTTAGAAAAGATTAGGACAACACATTATGTTGGAGTCACTTCTGAATATCACTCAAGAGTTTGGATTTTACTTTGGAGATGTAGTAATGCCTTGTTGACAATATTCACATAACAGTACTCCATAAGAAGAGTTAGTAGTGCTGGTGAGAGACAGGTAAAGGGACACTTGCAAGAGACAATGATACAAGGGAAATGAGGCTCTGAAAAATAGGTGGTGGTATTGAAAATGAAATGCCATAAATACAAAATAAGGAATAAAAAGTATCTATTGCTAAGTCAATGAGTTTTTTGAAACTGAGTTTACCTGCAAGTTTAAATTACAGTGAAGTGAATAGGTAACTATTTTTTCCTCTTTGAAGAGTTTGTTTTTATGTATTTTACTGAGGTGAAAAGATATTGACAAGTTTACTGGTGACCATTTTGAGAATCCATATGATGAAAATAATTCATTTTGTCATAAAATCTATTTATTGAATTTCTAAGACTATGTAACTCAACTATGACGTATGTGGTAGCAGCAATTTGGGCATTTTTATTTAATTATACTGATATAATATATAAAGCAGTGGAAAACTGTTGCTCTATATTTGATGTGTGTTTATGTTTCAGTCTGGAACTGATATGAACAGAAAGAAATGGATTATCCTAAATCTAAATTTGAAATTTGGGCTTCCCCCATGACTCAGCAGTAAAGAATCTACCTGCCGGTGCAGGAGACAAAAGAGATGTGGGTTTGATCCCTGGGTCAGGAAGATCCTTGGAGAAAGAAATAGCAACCTACTTCAATATTCTTGACTGGAAAATTCCATGGACAGAGGAGCCTGGCAGGCTACATCCATGTGGTAGCAAAAGAGTCAGTCATGGCTTAGCAACTAACAACAACAAACTTGGAATTCAGGGTTGCAAGTCTGGAAGAAGAGATCACTTACTTAAATGTGTAGATACTAGCATGGGGATACAAGGATCACACAAAATCACATAAACATGAAACCACCAAAGTGACTAATAAAATTCTAATAACTGACCCTGAAGATATGGATATTTATAAACTGCCTGACAGAGATTTTAGAATAATATTTTTAAAGTTTAGTGAACTATAAAGAACATACAGAGAGAAAACTGAACAAAATTTGGAAAATAACACAAAAAGAAAATAAGTTCAACAACAACAACAAAAAATTAGAGTTCATTTAGAAATTCAAACAGAATTCCTAGAGCTGAAGAATACAACCGACTAAATTGAAAATTTTACTAAAGAGCTTTAAAAATAGGCTCAGCCAAGCAGAAGAATAAATTAATTCAAAGGCAGATAATTTGAAGTAGTCTTAAAACAGTGAGTCACATGGCAATAGTAAGTCCTTATCTATCACTGTTACTTTAAAGAAATTAAATTATCTAACAAAAACATTAAAACCTTGAGTGGACTAAAAGAAAATTGACATTCAATGATATGCTGCCTATAAGAAAATTGCTTTTGCATATAGGTAGGCCATATAGGCTGAGAGTAAAGGATGGAAAAAGATATGTGCATTTAAAAGACACATAGACTAGTGGAACACAATCGAGAGCCCAGAAATAAACTCATACATATACAGCCAACTAATATTTGATATGGGATCCAAGAATACTCAGTTGAGAAAAGATAATCTTTTTAAAATGTGAACTTTAGACAGCTGGATACTCCCATGCAAAGGAATGAAATAATCCAATTAAAAATGGGTAAATGAGCTTAATAGGTATTTTTCCAAAGAAGATATACAAATGCCTTACAGATACCTTTTCACATCTGTTAGAATGGTTAGTATCAAAAAGATAAGAGAGAAGTCTGGTGAGGATCTGGATAAAAGGGAACCCTTGTGCACTGTTGTGACGAATGTTTATTCGTATAGACACTATGGATAAAAGTATGGAAATTCCTGAAAAATTAAAGGTAGAGCTACCATATTATCCAGTAATCCCACTTCTGGGTATATATCCATAGGAAAAAAAATATGATATCAATGAGATACCTGAACATTAGTGTTTGTTGTTATTTAGATACTAAGTCTTGTCTGACTCTTTTGCAATCCCATGGGCTGTAGCCCACCAAGCTCCTTTGTCCGTGGAATTGCCCAGGCAAGAATATTGGAATGGGTTGCCATGTCTCCTACGGGGGCAGATGGACTCTTTACCGCTGAGCCACCAAGGATTATTCCAGCACTGTTTATGATTGCCAATATATGGAAGCAACCTAAGTGCCTATGGTAAACAAATGAATAAAGATTCATATAAAATGAATAAATGGGCACTTTTATATATACACACATATTGAAGTATTATTCAGTTATAAAAAAGAAGAAAGTCTTGCCATTTTTCATGACAAGGATAAAAGTTGAGGCATCGTGCTAAGTGAAGTAAGTCAGACTAACAAAGACAAATACTATAAGATCTCACTTATATGTAGAATCTAAAACAATCAAAATTCATAGAATCATAATATAGAATTTTGGTTGCCAAACACAAATGAAAGTAGGTGGTCAAATTGTAAAACCTTTAAGCTATAAGATATATAAATTCTGGGGATTTAATGTACATTGTGATGATTACAATTAACAGTTACATTTATCCTTGAAAGTTCCTAAGAGAGTAGATCTTAAAAAATGTTCTCACTGGCAAATAGAAAGAAGGCAAATATGTAGATTGATGAATGTGTTATTTAACCATATTGTGGCAATCACTTCACAATATACATGTGCATCAAATCATCGAATGGTACACTTTAAACTTATTATATGATATTATACATATTTCAATATCTGAAACGAGTCAGTCCAGGTACGATGCCCTATAACAGAGGCCTGGGACCGGAGCACTGGGATGACCTGGAGGGATGGTGTCGGAAGGGGGAGGGAGGAGGGTTCAGGATGGGGAACACGTGTATTCTGGTGGCGGATCCATCTCGATGTATAGTAAAAGTAATACAATATTGTAAAGTTAAGAAAAATTAAAAAAATAATAATAATAATAAAAAAATAAACTTATTATATATCAGTTATATCTCAATAAAGATACAAATATTTTTTTTTTAAGAATTCAATTATCAACTCCTGCCAGTTTAACTCAGTGTTCTCCAGTGGCTCAAATGGTAAAGAATCTGCCAGCAGTTTGGGAGATCCAGATTTGATCCCTGGGTCAGGAAGATCCCCTGGAGAAGGGAATGACAAAACACTCCAGTATTCTTACCTGGAGAATTCCATGGACAGAGAATCCTGGTGGGCTACAGTCCATGGAGTCACAAAGTCAAACATGACAGAGCAAGTTGCACATTCATATTCTGATCTTGATAATCTGATTGCAACATCACTTAATGAAGCAGATAGGAAGGCAATGGCACCCCACCCCAGTACTTTTGCCTGGAAAATCCCATGGACGGAGGATCCTGGTAGGCTCCAGTCCGTGGGGTCGCTAAGAGTCGGACACGACTGAGCGACTTCACTTTGACTTTTCACTTTCATGCATTGGAGAAGGAAATGGCAACCCACTCCAGTATTCTTGCCTGGAGAATCCTAGGGACAGGGGAGCCTGGTGAGCTTCCGTCTATGGGGTCGCACAGAGTCGGACATGACTGAAGCAACTTAGCAGCAGTAGCAGCAGCAGGAAGTTGTTTATGCATGTGTGTGTGTGTGTGTGTGTGTGTGTGTGTGTGTGTGTGTGTTTTCTCAAGGGAATTTAAATTTTATTTAAAACAGAGTGGGTTGCAATTAAAGAAACTTTAATAATCTGTCTTATTATAACTAGAAATTTAAAAGTTCACATTTATAGAAATGTTATTCCGATCATAACCTGCAGTCCTTGATTCATGCCCTCCAGCCTGTTTACCATTAGGAAACATTTGACAGCTTTCAGTTCAGTTCAGTCGCTCAGTCCTGTCAGACTCTTTGCGATCCCATGAATTGCAGCACGCCAGGCCTCCCTGTCCATGACCAACTCCTGGAGTTCACCCAGACTCACGTCCATCGAGTCAGTGATGCCATCCAGCCATCTCATCCTCTGTCGTCCCCTTCTCCTCCTGCCCCCAATCCCTCCCAGCATCAGAGTCTTTTCCAATGAGTCAACTCTTCGCATGAGGTGGCTAAAGTCCTGGAGTTTCAACTTTAGCATCATTCCTTCCAAAGAAATCCCAGGGCAGATCTCCTTTAGAATGGACTGGTTGGTTCTCCTTGCAGTCCAAGGGACTCTCAAGAGTCTTCTCCAAGACCACAGTTCAAAAGCATCAATTCTTTGGTGCTCAGCCTTCTTCACAGTCCAGCTCTCACATCCATACATGACCACTGGAAAAACCATAGCCTTGACAGATGGACTTTGTTGGCAAAGTAATGTCTCTGCTTTTCAATGTTCTCCAGGTTGGTCATGACTTTTCTTCCAAGGAGTAAGCGTCTTTTCATTTCATGGGTGCAGTCACCATCTGCAGTGATTTTGGAGCCCAAAAGAATAAAGTCTGACACTGTTTCCACTGTTTCCCCATCTATTTGCCATGAAGTGATGGGACCAGATGCCATGATCTTCGGTTTCTAAATGTTGAGCTTTAAGCCAACTTTTCCTCTCCACTTTCACCTTCATCAAGAGGCTTTTGAGTTCCTCTTCACTTTCTGCCATAAGAGTGGTGTCATCTGCATATCTGAAGTTATTGATATTGACAGCCTTGGATAGGGACAAAATCCTCAATTTTGTAGTAACACTGTTATACACTCATCATAGAATCAGTTTTGTATGAGTCTCTTAATTTCTCTAGTCAAACTCTGGTAATGTGTCAACTTAGAAGAGTTAGATTACTACAAAACTGTATCTGCAGAATAGAGAATCCTCAGAGGTTGGCAATGTAATGAGAGCAAAAACCGTGAAAAATTAATAAGGCATTACATGTTTTTGGAATTGTGTATTTTGTTGAACATTGATAATTAACAAAAATTATTTTAAACCTAAATGAATGTGTTTTACCACCCTTTTTCCATTAAAATTTGGTCCTGGCTAAATGACGTTAAGGCTTTCTTGTTGGCTCAAGAGTACAGAATCCTTGTGCCAATGCGGGAGATGATGAGTTCAATCCCTGGGTTGGGAAGATCTCCTAGAGAAGGAAGTTCTTGGACAGAGGAGCCTGGAGGGCTGCAGTCCATGCATGTGTGCTTATTTGCTTCAGTCGTGTCAGACGCTTTGTGACCCCATAGACCATAGGCTGCCAGGCTCCTCTGTCTATGAGATTTTCCAGGCTAGAATACTTGTGTGGGTTGCCATGCTCTCCTCCAGGGGATCTTCCTAACCTGGGGATCAAACCCATGTCTCCTGTGTCTCCTGCATTGCAAGCGAATTCTTTACCATTGAGTCACCAGGGAAGCCCCCTGCTACAGTCCATGGGGTCAAAAAATAGTCAGATATGATTTACTGAGTAAACAACAACAACAACAAGTGATGTTAAGCTACCTGTGTACTTGTTTGCATTTCAAAGAGCTGACATCCATTTCATGCCTGAGGTTTTGTCCAGTCTCATATTGATAGCAAGGTCAATTTTGATACCTTGCTTTTATCACATAGTGGCTGGTCTTCAGGCAATTTAATGATGTCTTACTCCTTATGTATCAACTTTCACTGTAAATTAGTTGTTTGCCTTCTTAAAATGCCCAGAATTCCTTCTATTGGGAAGGTGAGTCCCTTTGCCAGTTATCCCCTATTGTATCTAATGTAAAACCAGGGAGATCTGGGAAATTTGACCATCTCATTGCTTACATCTGGACACAGTAGATCAAAAACTATCTCAGGATCTTTCACAATATAATATCAGTAATAAGGTTTGGTCTAAATATTTTTTGCTTATCCTATTATTGTTTCTATCTTTCATGTACAGCCCTGTGTAATAAGCAATTACAGAATATTATATATGAAATTGCATTATGTCGTGCTGTATTCTGTGTTACATGTAACCCAAGGCATTTATCTTTACAACACTGAATCAATTAAAAGAATGTGGAATAGTTGGAAGATCATAAGAGCAAGTAATTCAGCAATTTGACATTTAACTGTTGGGATTGATTCTCAAGGTTATACCAAACACAAAGTGTTTTCTGTCCTTTTTGTCTTTGTATTTAGAACTCTGAGAGAACAAACAGTAGTGAATGTAGCACGTATTTCATTTTAGCTGTGAGCAACTTCCATTGTGAATCAAGAATTCATTCAAAACACATCTGACTTAAGGTTTTTCTTTTAACAGTAAAAATGGCAACATCTAACCTCATCACAGGTGAAGACAAAAATATTTTCTTTTTTAGCAAGCAACATATTTTTATATTTCAGATAATTCCATCAGTAATGTTGGGAAAAGATGATCCTTATAGTTCTTCAAATAGTGAAAACTTCCACATAAATCAAGATTCCATACTAGGTGGGCTACATGCACAGGGAATGAAGCTCAGCTCTGTGATTATTGTTTTTTCAATTGTTAATAAACAAATACCTTTGGTGAGCAGTGCTCATTTTTTCCCTTGTGTCAGGAATAATAGGGTAAAAATAAAGTATATCCTGATATAGAATTCATAGTGTAACATACAAAATGTGAAATACCATATTCTTTACCTTGCTAATTGTATCTAAATTTCACATAGAAAATGTGAGTAAGACTCCATCCATTTTATAATTATGCCATGTGGAAAAGGATTAGTGTTACTAAGGCTCATCTGTTTCCAGAATCAATGAAGCATAATACCATTAAGGACATTTAAGTTGTCACTCTGTTGTAAGGTAAAGCATTGAAACTATGAAGGAAGAAAGCTTTTCGAGGTTCACTGATTGCATGGCAGGTACATACATTTCAAAACAGAACACTAAAGAAACTATAGCTTATAAATTATCTTCTAACTATATATTTATCTTCTAAATATATAGCTTATATATATATATATATATATATATATATATATATATATAGCTACTAAACAATTGCTGAATGTTTAATTGATCTATAAATAATCAGGATATCAGGAAACGAGCTTTCACTGGGTAGGAAAAAAGCATTTCTTGAAATGTATTGAAGAAGCTTTTTCTTCGCTCCTGGATGAAAATTCAGGCTGTTTCATTCCTTTTTCAAATAACACCTAACTTCATCATCCTCACTGAGAGTTGCTGAACAGTAAGTTATTTTGTTCACTCCTATATAATACTCAAAACTCTAACCATTTTGATGTGTTTAAAGCTAATTCTTAATTCCCTCCAGCATCCAAGCATGCAGTTGGTGGAGGGGGCTGCTCCTTCTCTCCTTCTTCTCAGCTCACTTTTAATGTTTCTGAACTCTCTGGAATGGAAAGTGAAGAGAGTCAAGAATGATAAGGAGGCAGGGCAAAATTCTTGAATCACTGCTTCTGCCATGAGCTGACACTAAACTGTTTAGACCTGGCTAATATTTAAAGCTTCCTTTATTTCAGATGGGACTTCTATGGTTTATCAACTAACTTTCCCTGTGAGCAAATTGTCCCACCACTTGGTGTTTTAAAACAGCAGCTTTTATATTTTCTTATGGTTTTATGGTTTCTGAAGAAACCATATGTGAAAATTGCTTCAAAAACATTTGACAATTTGTCACAAGTCCCTATAACCACACCCTTAGGTAGTCCTTTCTCGTGTGGACACTGTGCTTGGTCACATGATTTGTTTTTGCCAATGGAATAAAAAAAAAATGACACAGGCATGCAGTTTAAAACTACTGTGCCTCAGGGATAGCCTTCCCTTTCCAGGTTCTTTGTACTCTGCCATGTGAATAAGCCATATTACCTTCTTGAAAGATGCAACATTAAACACAGCCAAGCTGCTGGGCCTAAAAGTGGTGGATACATAGTTATCTCTTTATGACTATTTATTGAATGAAAATATATATGAATGAATGAAATATTTCTCTGCTTCAGTGTCTATATACCACAGTATTACAGATCAGTATTCTATGAAGTGATTAACCTATTTATCATCCTAAAGAGCTATTTTATGAAAAGGTGAATTTTATTCCTCACTTCATACCAAAGTTCAGATATTTCATGTTCAACAAAATTGTAACATCTGTTGAGTTCCTGTGCTATAAAAGTATGTGGAGCCCAGATCAAGTGGGAGAGTCTATAAAAGCACAGAATAGTGTAATTCATGGTAGAAAAGAAAAATGACAAAAGAGAAATATAAAAATAAACTCTCACAATATCTAGAAGGTACATCAAAAAACTTTTAGTGTGGGAAAGATTCAGGGAAAGTGTTATAAAGAGATTTGATTGTTTTTGTAGAATTTGTTGTGAAAGAAAAAGGAATTTGGATAGAGCTGAAAATCAGAGTCAAAGCATGGGTACAGGAGTGTCAAATGGTCCAGTTGCAGAGTGGAAAAAAATTGGGAATACTCCAAATACTATTCAATATTTTTCTCAAACACCCTGTACATATTCTTGCATCTACATTACCTTCATTGAGTTGCTATAATCTTCAATTCAGTTCAGTTCAGTCGCTCAGTCGTGTCCAACTCTTTGCAACCCCATGAATTGCAACACACCAGGCCTCCCTGTCCATCACCACTCAAACTCACGTCCATCGAGTTGATGATGCCATCCAGCCATCTCATCCTCTTAGTCTTCCCTAAATTTTATTTCCTAACCCTAATGCCTCAAACAAAAGGACACTCAATTAATTACTCTTGGTAATTACATATTATAAAATTTAAAAAAAAATAGTGAAGTTTTCCAAATTCTGAAATCAAATATTAAAGGTAGAGCAGTGATGGTTGGAAGTGTGTTGGTGACAGAGAGGGGTACATGGAGGGAATTAAGTGATGGCAGGCTGGTGTCACCATTGGGTTACGCTTCTCTCACTGAGCGTCTTGGAGGCAGCCACATGAATATCCCTTTGGCCATCAGCCCCTAGCATTCACAGGTGTTACATCTCATACACTAGAAATGAACAGGATAAAACTGAGTTAAATCTGGCTCAGTGCCACTGAAATGGTACTGCTAATAAGGAGCTGTGCCTGATTAAAAGATGACGAATTGTTGGTGGAGATTTATGTTATGATAAATCATTCCAATGTAGTTGAGAAAGATAGACCGAAAGAGCAAGAGACAAGGTAGTGGGGCCCCTTCAAAGGCCACAAAAAGGACATGGGTCAGAGATGATGACATCCCAGTTGGAGTAAAGAAAGCGAGAGCAAGGGAAAGGAGTTGGCAAGTGAATCCTTATAATACTGCAAAATCTGTATAATGCTGGAAATTTTAATTCCCATGCTCACCTGGAGTTTCAGAATCACTTGCATGACTTTAGGGAGGTAGAGTAAATTCAGTGTCTAGATGGCTAAAATGTGACAACATAATTTTGTATGAAAAATAGAACAGTGCCTGAAGAAAAAGGAATAAATTGGATCTTAGTAGTAAAAAGAAAAAAGCAACTCAATAAAAAGGGGAGGAAGAGAGGGAAGGCTTGAACAAAACAAGTATAGAAATGACCATTTGGTTTAGTCAGTTCAGTCGCTCAGTCATGTCCAACTCTGTGACCACATGGACTGCAGCACACCAGGCTTCCCTGTCTATCAGCAACTCCCAGAGCTTGCTCAAACTCAAGTCCATCGAGGCAGTGATGCTATCCAACCATCTCATCCTCAGTTGTCCCATTCTCCTGCCTTCAATCTTTCCCAGCATCTGGGTCTTTTCCAATGAGTCAGGTCTTTGCATCAGGTGGCCAAATATCAGAGTTTCAGCTTCAGCATCAGGCCTTCCAATGAATATTCAGGGCCAATTTAACATCATTGCTTTGTGGGGAAAGCAAATTAAAACCATGGAAAAAAATGTCACTATACACTAGACAAAATAGCTGAAATTTAAAATGCCAAAAGTAATAAATGTCACTAAACACTAGCTTGGCAATAAGAATTCTCATAGTGGTTTTGGAAGTAAGAAGTAGTATGGCCTCTCCTGGCTTTTGTTGTAATTATAATCACCTATGTTTATGCAGAGTTTATTATTTTTGAATTACTCACAAGGGACCTGATTAAACACGGTGCACATGCTTGCCATTCATTAGTTGTCTAACATGTTCTTCAAAGAAAGGAAAAAATGCTTATGCACTCAGATTAGTTAAATTCAATAGGCTTACTGTTCATTAAACTCCTCTGATAATGTAACAGTCTACCTTTTCAGTCATTCTACAGAGAGGTAAGAAGTTTAAGAAAAAGATAGAAGGAAGAAAAATAAAGCTAAAACAAATTAGCCCTGCCCAATGTATCACTATTGTATAAATTAGGCATATACATCAGAGAGAAGAAAAAAACCCCATGTCTAGAAACTGCCTACTACGTGTTTATTCCCAGCCTTCATTCGTCATTTGCTGGATCTCTAAGGATCCTTTAATTCTTCAAGACATTGTCAGCAGCTCACCAGAACCTCCAATTTCACTTCTGGTTTTATACGCAAGTCAAAGAAAAATTAATCAACTTTGCAAAAGGAAATTTTGATAAGGATATAATTACTTACTAAAAATTAATATAAGAAATATAAATTAATTGCCTATTACAAATCTTCAGGTCAACCAGTAAGTAAAATGTCGTGTTGTCCTAATACATGCCAATTGTTACTACCACATTAGTTCTTAGGTAGTCAAACCATGAAGAACACTTCAGTTTCAGATAGATATACATTTATAGGCATAGGTACTCTCATACAGGTAAGGAGCAGAGGCTGCACTTTGCTGGAGAAGCCATGAGATTTACTCCATGTCCAAGGTAAGAGAAACCCAAGTAAGATGGTAGATGTTGCGAGAGGCATCAGAGGGAAGACACACAAACCATAATCACAGAGAATTAGTCAATCTAATCACAAGGACCACAACATTGTCTAACTCAATAAAACTAAGCCATGACGTGTGGGGCCACCTAAGACAGGTGGGTCATGGTGGAGAGGTCTGACAGAACGTGGTCCACTGGAGAAGGGAATGGCAAAGCACTTCAGTATTCTTGCCTTGAGAACCCCAAAACAGTATGAAAAGGCAAAATGATAGGATACTGAAAGAGGAACTCCACACGTCAGTAGGTCCCCAATATGATACTGGAGATCAGTAGAGAAATAACTCCATAAAGAATGAAGGGATGGAGCCAAAGCAAAAACAACACCCAGTTGTGGATGGGCCTGGTGATAGAAGCAAGGTTCAATGCTGTAAGAACAATATTGCATAGGAACCTGGAATGTTAGGTCCATGAATCTAGGCAAATTGGAAGTGGTCGAACAGGAGATGGCAAGAGTGAACATCGACATTCTAGGAATCAGCGAACTCAAATGGACTGGAATGGGTGAATTTAACTAAAATGACCATTATATCTACTACTGTTGGCAAGAATCCCTTAGAAGAAATGGAGTAGCCAGCATGGTTAATAAAAGAGCCGAAATGAAATTCTTGGATGCAATCTCAAAAATGACAGAATGATCTCTGCTTGTTTCCAAGGTAAACCATTCAATATCACAGTAATCCAAGTCTATGTCCCAACCAGTAACACTGAAGAAGCTGAAGTTGAATGGTTCTATGAAGACTTACAAGACCTTTTAGAACTAACACCCAAAAAAGATGTCCTTTTCATTATACGGGACAGTATTGCAAAAGTAGGAAGTCAAGAAACACCTGGAGTAAGAGGCAAATTTGGCCTTGGAATACGGAATGAAGCAGTACAAAGGCTAATAGAGCTTTGCAAAGAAAATGCACTGGTCATAGCAAACACCCTCTTCCAAAAACACAAGAGAAGCCTCTAGACAAGGACATCACCAGATGGTCAACACCAAAATCAGATTGATTATATTCTTTGCAGCCAAAGATGGAGAAGCTCTATGCTGCTGCTGCTGCTGCTGCTAAGTCGCTTCAGTTGTGTCCGACTCTGTGCGACCCCATAGACAGAAGCCCACCAGGCTCCCCCGTCCCTGGGATTCTCCAGGCAAGAACACTGGAGTGGGTTGCCATTTCCTTCTCCAATGCATGAAAGTGAAAAGTGAAAGGGAAGTAGCTCAGTCGTGTCCGACTCCTAGCGACCCCCTGGACTGGAGCCTACCAGGATCCTCCGTCCATGGGATTTTCCAGGCAAGAGTACTGGGGTGGGGTGCCATTGCCTTCCCCGGGAGAAGCTCTATACAGTCAGCAAAAACAAGACCGGGAGCTGACTGTGGCTCAGATCATGAACTCCTTATTGCCAAATTCAGACTTAAATTGAAGAAAGTAGGGAAGACCACTAGACCATTCAGGTATGACCTAAATCAAATCCCTTATGATTATACAACGGAAGTAAAAAATAGATTTAAGGGACTAGATCTCATAGACAGAGTGCCTGATGAACTATGGATGAAGGTTCCTGACAGTGTACAGGAGAGAGGAATCAAGACCATTCCCATGGAAAAGAAATGCAAAAAAGCAAAATGGCTGTCTGGGGAGGCCTTACAAATAGCTGTGAAAAGAAGAGACGTGAAAAGCAAAGGAGAAAAGGAAAGATATAAGCATCTGAATGCAGAGTTCCAAAGAATAGCAAGGAGAGATAAGAAAGCTTTCCTCAGCCATCAATGCAAAGAAATAGAGGAAAACAACAGAATGGGAAAGACTAGGGATCTCTTCAAGAAAATTAGAGATACCAAAGGAACATTTCATGCAAAGATGGGCTCAATAAAGGACAGAAATGGCATAGGCCTAACAGAAGCAGAAGACATTAAGAAGAGGTGGCAAGAATATCCAGAAGAACTTTCCAAAAAGATCTTCATGACCCAGATAATCACGATGGTGTGATCACTGACCTAGAGCCAGACATCCTGGAATGTGAAGTCAAGTGGGCCTTAGAAAGAATCACTATAAACAAAGCTAGTGGAGGTGATGGAATTCCAGTTCAATTGTTTGAAATCCTGAAAGATGCTGCTGTGAAAGTGCTATACTCAATATGCCAGCAAATTTGGAAAGCTCAGCAGTGGCCACAGGACTGGAAAAGGTCAGTTTTATTTCTAATCCCAAAGAAAGGCAATGCCAATGAATGCTCAAACTACTGCACAATTGTACTCATCTCATATTCTAGTAAAGTAATGCTCAAAATTCTCCAAGCTGTGCTTCAGCAATACATGAACTGTGAACTTCCAGATGTTCAAGCTGGTTTTAGAAAAGGCAGAGGAACCAGAGATCAAATTGCCAACACCCACTGGATCATTGAAAAAGCAATAGAGTTCCAGAAAAACATCTATTTCTGCTTTATTGACTATGCCAAAGCCTTTGACTGTGTGGATCATAATAATCTGTGGAAAATTCTGAAAGAGATGGGAATACCACACCACCTGACCTGCCTCTTGAGAAACCTATATGCAGGTCAGGAAGCAACAGTTAGAACTGGACATTGAACAACAGATTGGTTTCAAATAGGAAAAGGAGTACATCAAAGCTACATATTGTCACCCTGCTTGTTTAACTTATATGCAGAGTACATTATGAGAAACACGGGGCTGGAAGAAGCACGAGCTGGAATCAAGATTGTCGGGATAAATATCAATAACCTCAGATATGCAGATGACACCACCCTTATGGCAGAAAGTGAAGAGGAACTAAAAAGCCTCTTGATGAAAGTAAAAGAGGAGAGTGAAAAAGTTGGCTTAAAGCTCAACCTTCAGAAAACAAAGATCATGGCATCTGGTCCCATCGCTTCATGGGAAATAGATGGGGAAACAGTGGAAACAGTGTCAGACTTTATTTTGGGGGGCTCAAAAATCACTGCAGATGGTGACTGCAGCCATGAAATTAAAAGATGCTTACTCCTTGGAAGGAAAGTTATGACCAACCTAGATAGCATATTCAAAAGCAGAGACATTACTTTGCCAACAATGGTCTAGTCATGGCTATAGTTTTTCCTGTGGTCATGTATGGATGTGAGAGTTGTACTGTGAAGAAAGCTGAGCATCAAAGAATTGATGCTTTTGAACTGTGGTGTTGGAGAAGACTCTTGAGAGTCCCTTGGACTGCAAGGACAACCAACCAGTCCATCCTAAAGGAGATCAGTCCTGGATGTTCATTGGAAGGACTGATGCTGAAGCTGAAACTCCAATACTTTGGCCACCTCATGCGAAGAGTTGACTCATCAGAAAAGACTTTGTTGCTGGGAGGGATTGGGGGCAGGAGCAGAAGGGGATGCAGAGGATGAGATTGATGGATGGCTCCACTGACTCCATGGACATGAGTTTGGGTGAACTCCAGGAGTTGGTGATTGACAGGGAGGCCTGTAGTGCTGTAATTCATGGGGTTGCAAAGAGTCGGACATGACTGAGTGACTGAGCTGAACTGAAAGTGAAAGAAAGAAAGTAAAGTGTCTCAGTCGTGTCTAACTCTTTGCGACCCCATGGCCTCAACCTACCAGGCTCCTCTGTCCATGGGATTTTCCAGGCAATAGTACAGGAGTGGATTGCCATTTCCTTCTCAGGGGATCTTTCCAACCCAGGGATTGAACCCAGGTCTCACAGGTATGGAAATAGTAAAAGTAATAGGAACAGAATTAGATACAGGGGTAGATATATAGACGATATATAGGTACAGATATAGATATGGGAGAATGTGCAGATGTCATAATAAAAGTGAATGTAAGTATAGGTTTAGGTGTCAAGAGTTTGATATAGATATTGTTATATACACGATGGATTAGAAATGTGAAATAGTAAGAATTATAAGGAGTAAGGCCATAATTTTATAGAAATATGAGGTGAGTTTTAAATTTACCACCAATCATTTAAGATACCCAATGATAAAAAGCTTAACGAATAATATTATTTTTATTTTTTTTATTGAAGAATAGTTTATTTACAATGTCATATTAGTTTCAGGTATACAACAGTGATTCAGTATTTTTATAGAGTGTACTCCACTTAAAGTTATTACAATATAATGACTATATTTCCTTGTGCTGTACAATATATCCTTATTCCTTATAACAAAATTGTCCATTATTTAAGAGAAATTTCTTCTTTTATTTTTTAAACACATTTTTAGGAGAATTTTGTCCTGTGGTGCTTTAAATAAGGAACAGAATTGCATAATGAACAATGTCTAAAGTAGCAGATTTTTAGCATAAGTCCTTAAACGCCTGCCCTAATTAGTGAACTACTCAATGGTTAAGTCAACAAGCAGATGTCTGCAGACAGTACAGTAATTGTGATGTTATATATAACTCTGCAGAGCTAAGGGTAGAAGTGAAGAGCTGATAAGCAGAGTTCTCTAGGTCTGGTTGGCTAAAGTTCCATGGACTTAGTAATCAGCCATCAATCATGCACTTTAAATGCTTAAGCAGAACTTTTATATATATATTTCTGTATTCCGTAAATCCATATAGTGTGAAATTACAAAAATAAAGCTGAAATTCAGAAATGCAAAGCAAAAAGCAGTCTCTTCTCCCCATCCATCCCCCTGGCTAAGTGAAATAAGTTAGATAGAGAAGGGAAGATATCGTATGATATCCTTTACATGTGGAATCTAAAATGAAATGATACAAATAAACTTACAAAACAGAAATAGACTCACAGACATTGAGAACAAGCTTTGACAGCCATCTTTTTTTATAATGTAAAAAAAATTAAAGCACTAAATGGATTGGATTTTTCACTCTTTTGAGTTCCTACAGGATGAGATTGTATTTCTTTTATAGACTTCACTATATCTGCTTGATATTATAGTAATTCATATACAGGATTTACAACATGTATCATTTATTTCTGTGAAGCAAGTAGAACAGAGATGTATAAATTTTAAGTTCTTGCAGCTGTTCCTTTGATTGTTTCTGAGCAAATACTTTCTATCCACAGTAAATGTAATGAAGAGAGTTTGAACTGAATCCTCCCCAACTCCTTCCCCACCTTGGATCTTTGAGACAAGAAAATCAAAAGGGAAAATTCCTTACCAAGAAGAATATTTTTAGGGACAGATTAAGAAAGTTGTTGTATATAATTCAAATTCTATGGAATTTACCATTTTGAAGTGTACAGTTCTGTGGATTTGATTATACTCACAAAATTGCTTAGTGATCACCACTATCTAATTTTAGAATAGTCCTTTACGTTTGAAAAAAATTCTAGAACCATTAATAGTCACTCTCCACTCTCTCTTCTCCCCAGTCTCTGGTAACCACTACATTTATTCTTTGGCTCCATGTTTTCCCTATTCTGCACACAATATAAATATAATTATGCAAAAAGTGGCCTTTCATGACAGGTTTATTCAGTAGTATAATGTTTCCCAGATTTACTCATGTTATAGTGTATATAATTTATTTATTCTTTTTATAGCTGTGTAATATTCCATTTTAGAGAAGGAAACAGCAACCCATTCCAGTATTCTTGTGTGGAGAATTCCATAGAGAGGGAAGCCTGATAGGCTACAGTTCTTGGAGTTATAAAGAGTCAGACATGACTAAGCAACTAACACACCCAACATTCCATTTTATTGATTCACCACATTCTGTTTATCCATTCATCAGTTGACATTTGAATTGTTTCCACTCTTGACTATTAGGAATAATGCCAATATGAGCATTTTTAATTTCTTAAAAGCTTTCACCAGTGTTTGTTATTTCTCCTTTTGTTCTTAGTTATCCTAGTGAGTGCAAAGTGATGTGTCATTCTAGTGTTAAATACTTTCTAGTACTTTATTTTAAATTCCTTCTTGTGTCTTTTATTATTTGAATTATCATTATTTTTATTAGTTGCCCTGGGGATTGCATTAATATTTGCTATGGACTGTGTTCTTCCCATCTCAGCAGTTTCATATATTAAGTCCCATACCCCAACATAATGGTATTAGGAGGTGGGTTGTTGAGGGATAATTAGGTTCAGATAAAGTCATGAGGGCCCTACCTTATACGAAGAGACATCAGAACTTATTCTCTCTGTGTGTACACGTAAGCAAGAAAAATGGCGGCAAAGAAAAGAGACTTTAAAATGAAACTTGTCTTGCTAGTCCCTTAATCTTGGATTTCTTACCCTCCAGAACTGCAAAAAATTAATTTATATGGTTTAAGAAATTTGATCTATGGTCTTTTGTTATGACAGCCTGGTAAGAATAAGGCAATATCTTAACCTAAAACAATATCAATTGAATTACTACCAACTTAATTTCAACATTGTATAATAATTTGTGTCCAATATATTTCTGGCACTTCCACTTTTCTTGTGGTATTACTATCATATAAAATATATCTTTCTACATTATAAACACATTAAAATGGTTTAATCATTAAATCTCTGTGACTTTTAAAACAGATATGCAAAGCATTTACAAATAAAAATATATGGTCTTCTATATGGAACACTGTTATTACCTTTTTTGATATTTTAATTGTGTGAATGTATGTGGATGTACACACAGATTTGAGTTATTGTATAATGTAATTATACATTATAATTGGTTCCAAATATATATATATTTATATATATATCCGCAATGGCACCCTACCCCAGTACTTTTGCCTGGAAAATCCCATGGACAGAGGAGCCTGGTAGGCTCCAGTCCACGGGGTCGCTAGGAGTCGGACACGACTGAGCGACTTCACTTTCGCTTTCCACTTTCATGCGTTGGAGAAGGAAATGGCAACCCACTCCAGTGTTCTTGCCTGGAGAATCCCAGGGACAGGGGAGCATGGTGGGCTTCTGTCTGTGGGGTCGCACAGAGTCGGACACAACTGAAGCGACTTAGCAGCAGCAGCAGCAGCAGCATATATATCTACATATGTGTATATATATATGTATATATGTATATATGTATATGTATGTATGTATATATATGTATACATATATATAACATATATACACATATATTTATATATATTTTGTATATATATATATATATATATCCATATAACTGGTTCCATATAGGAAAAGGAGTACGTCAAGGCTGTATATTGTTACCATGTTTATTTAACTTATATGCAGAGTACATCATGAGTAATGCTGGACTGGAGGAAACACAAGCTGGAATCAAGATTGCTGGGAGAAATATAAATAACCTCAGATATGCAGATGATACCACCCTTATGGCAGAAAATGAAGAGGAACTCAAAAGCCTCTTGATGAAAGTGAAAGTGGAGAGTGAAAAGGTTGGCTTAAAGCTCAACATTCAGAAAACGAACATCATGGCATCTGGTCCCATCACTACATGGGAAATAGATGGAGAAACAGTGGAAACAGTGTCAGACTTTCTTTTTCTGGGCTCCAAAATCACTGCAGATGGTGACTACAGCCATGAAATTAAAAGACGCTTACTCCTTGGAAGGAAAGTTATCACCAACCTAGATAGCATATTCAAAAGCAGAGACATCACTTTGCCAACAAAGGTTCGCCTAGTCAAGGCTATGGTCTTTCCTGTGGTCGTGTATGGATGTGAGAGCTGGACTGTGAAGAAGGCTGAGCGCCGAAGAATTGATGCTTTTGAACTGTGGTGTTGGAGAAGACTCTTGAGAGTCCCTTTGACTGCAAGGAGATCCAACCGGTCCATTCTGAAGGAGATCAGCCCTGGGATTTCTTTGGAAGGAATGATGCTAAAGCTGAAACTCCAGTATTTTGGCCACCTCATGCGAAGAGTTGACTCATTGGAGAAGACTCTGATGCTGGGAGGGATTGAGGGCAGGAGGAGAAGGGGACGGCAGAGGATGAGATGTCTGGATGGCATCACTGACTCGATGGATGCGAGTCTGAGTGACCTCCGGGAGCTGGTGA
This sequence comes from Tragelaphus eurycerus, assembly GCA_935064755.1. Lineage (NCBI taxonomy): Eukaryota > Metazoa > Chordata > Mammalia > Artiodactyla > Bovidae > Tragelaphus > Tragelaphus eurycerus. The sequence goes on along the minus strand of CAKXYN010000168.1, from coordinate 747,634 downwards.
TGGACAGGGAGGCCTGGCGTGCTGTGGTTCATGGGGTCACAAAGATTCGGACACGACTGAGCGACTGATCTGATCTGATCTGATAATATAATTTCATTTCAACCTGAAGACCAGTTTTAGTATTTCTAGGAGAGCATGACTGCTACTGACAGTCAGCATTTGTCTACAAACATCTTAATATCACTTTTATTTTTTAAGATAATTTTGTGGCTTATAAAATTTTTATTTGACTTTCTTTTTCTTTCAGCACATTGAATATGTTATCCCACTGAATTATTTTTTCTGTGTCGCCACTGAAATGTTTGTTCAGTTAGGTTAGTGTTGAGCTAATGATTGAGCAAAGATTTCCTTAAACGCTTTGAACTAATAAGGCTCATTCCAGTACCAAAAAAAGGCAATGCCAAAGAATGCTCAAACTACTGCAGAATTGCCCTCATCTCACAGGCTAGTAAAGTAATGCTCAAAATTCCCCAAGACAGGCTTCAGCAATACGTGAACCATGAACTTCCAGATGTTCAAGATAGTTTTAGAAAAGGCAGAGGAACCAGACATCAAATTGCCAACATCCGCTGGATCATCGAAAAAGCAAGAGAGTTCCAGAAAGACATCTATTTCTGCATTATTGACTATGCCAAAGTCTTTGACTGTGTAGATCACAATAAACTGTGGAAAATTCTGAAAGAGAAGGGATGCCAGACCACCTGATCTTCCTCTTAAGAAATCTCTATGCAGGTCAGGAAAGAACTGGACATGGAACAACAGACTGGTTCCAAATAGGCAAAGGAGTATGTCAAGGCTGTATATTTTCACCCTGCTTATTTAACTTATATGCAAAGTACATCATGAGAAATGCTGGGCTGGAAGAAGCACAAGCTTGAATCAAGATTGCTTGGAGAAATCTCAATAACTTCAAATATGCAGATGACACCACCCTTATGGCAGAAAGTGAAGACAAATTAAAAAGCCTCTTGATGAAAGTGAAAGAGGAGAGTGAAAATGATGGCTTAAAGCTCAACATTCAGAAAACTAAGATCATGGCATCTGGTCCCATCACTTCATGGGAAATAGATGGGGAAACAGTGTAAACAATGTCAGAGTATTTTGGGGAGCTCCAAAATCACTGCTCAACATAGAACAACAGACTGGTTCCAAATAGGCAAAGGAGTACATCAAGGCTGTATATTGTCCCCCTGCTTATTTAACTTATATGCAGAGTACATCATGAGAAATGCTGGGCTGGATGAAGCACAAGCTGGAATCAAGATTGCTGGGAGAAATATCAATAACCTCATATGCAGATGATACCACCCTTATGGCAGAAAGTGAAGAGGAACTCAAAAGCCTCTTGATGAAGGTGAAAGTGGAGAGTGAAAAAGTTGGCTTAAAGCTCAACATTCAGAAAATGAAGATCATGGCATCTGGTCCCATCACTTCATGGGAAATAGATAGGGAAACAGTGGAAACAGTGTCAGAATTTATTCTTTTGGGCTCCAAAATCACTGCAGCCATGAAATGAAAAGACGCTTACTCCTTGGAAGGAAAGTTATGACCAACCTAGACAGCATATTCAAAAGCAGAGATATTACTTTGCCAACAAAGGTCCGTCTAGGCAAAGCTATGGTTTTTCCTGTGGTCATGTATGGATGTGAGAGTTTGACTGTGAAGAAGGCTGAGCACCGAAGAATTGATGTTTTTGAACTGTGGTGCTGGAGAAGACTCTTGAGAGTCCCTTGGACTGCAAGGAGATCCAACCAGTCCATTCTGAAGGAGATCAGCTCTGGGACTTCTTTGGAAGGAATGATGCTAAAGCTGAAATTCCAGTACTTTGGCCACCTCATGCAAAGAGTTGACTCATTGGAAAAGACTCTGATGCTGGGAGGGATTGAGGGCAAGAGGAGAAGGGGACGACAGAGGATGAGATGGCTGGATGGCATCACTGACTTGATGGGCTTGAGTCTGAGTTAATTAACTCTGGGAGTTAGTGATGGACAGGGAGGCCTGGCGTGCTGCGATTCATGGGGTCGCAAAGAGTTGGACACGGCTGAGCGACTGAACTGAACTCAACTGAAAATCACTGCAGATGGTGATTGCAGCCATGAAATTAAAAGATGCTTACTCCTTGGAAGGAAAGTTTTGACCGACCTAGATAACATATTGAAAAACAGAGATATTACTTTGCCAACAAAGTCCGTCTTGTCAAGGCTATATTTTTTCCATTTTTGATGTATGGATGTGAGAGTTGGACTGTGAAGAAAGCTGAGTGCCGAAAAATTGATGCTTTTGAACTGTGGTGTTGGAGAAGACTCTTGAGAGTCTGTTGGACTGCAATGAGATCCAACTAGTCCACCCTAAAGGAGAGCAGTCCTGGGTGTTCATTGGAAGGACTAACGCTGAAGCTGAAACTCTAGCACTTGGCCACCTCATGGAAAGAGTTGACTCATTGGAAAAGACTCTGATGTTGGGAGGGATTGGGGGCAGGAGGAGAATGGGATGACAGAGAATGAGATGGCTGTATGGCATCACTAAGTTGACGGATGTGAATTTGAACAAACTCCAGGAGTTGGTGATGGACAGGGAGACCTGTATTGCTGTGATTCATGTGTTACAAAGAGTCGGGCACAACTGAGTGACTGAACTGAACTGAATAAGGCTCTATCCTTTCCTTAGGATTTTCTATATATGTTGAGACACAACTTTAATTCTTTAGCAATTTGAAACTTTGCCTTACCTGTCACTTCCTAATTTCACAGAGCCTCAATTTTAACCAGTGGTAAGAGATGTTTCTTTCATGTGTATGCACACATCTTGTATACCAGATGTTCTTCTAGATCCTAGGAGTTTGTGTGCTAATTTGCTTCAGTTGTGTCTGTCTTGTGACCCTGTGGACTGTAGCCTGCCAAGCTCCTCTGTCCATGGAATTCTCCAGGCAAGAATACTGGAGTCAGTTGCAATCTTCTTCTTCAGGGGATCTTCCCAACCAGGGAAAGAACCTGAGTCTCCTATGTCTCTTGCATTGGCCTGCAGGTTCTTTACCACTAACACCACCTGTGAAGCCTCAGATCCTAGGGGTATGTCATAGCTTTTCAAAGCCTTTACATATAGCTAATTTTAAAATTTTTCCTTTTAAGTTTTACCAAGTTTCTTACATGTTTTCTTTTCTTTTTCTTTTTATTATTTTTTAACTTTACAATATTGTATTGGTTTTGCCATATATCAACATGAATCCACCACAGGTATATATGTGTTCCCCATCCTGAACCCTCCTCCCACCTCCCTCCCTGTACCATCCCTCTGGGTCGTCCCAGTGCACTAGCCCCAAGCATCCAGTATCGTGCATCAAACCTGGACTGGCAACTCGTTTCATATATGATATTATACATATTTCAATGCCATTCTCCCAAATCATCCCACCCTCTCCCTTTCCCACAGAGTCCAAAAGACTGTTCTATACATCGTGTCTCTTTTGCTGTCTCGTATACAGGGTTATTGTTACCATCTTTCTAAATTCCATATATATGCATTAGTATACTGTATTGATGTTTTTCTTTCTGGCTTACTTCACTCTGTATAGTAGGCTCCAGTTTCATCCACCTTATTAGAACTGACTCAAATGCATTCTTTTTGATGACTGAGTAATACTCCATTGTGTATATGTACCACAGCTTCCTTATCCATTCATCTGCTGATGGACATCTAGGTTGCTTCCATGTCCTGGTTATATATTATAAACAGTGCTGTGATGAACATTGGGGTACACGTGTCTTTTTCAATTCTGGTTTCCTCAGTGTGTATGCCCAGCAGTGGGATTGTTGGGTCTTAAGGCAGTTCTATTTCCAGTTTTTTGAGGAATCTCCATACTGTTCTCCATAGTGGCTGTACTAGTTTGCATTCCCACCAACAGTGTAAGAGGGTTCCCTTTTCTCCACACCCTCTCCAGCATTTATTGCTTGTAGACTTTTGGATCGCAGCCATCCTGACTGGCATGAAATGGTACCTCATAGTGGTTTTGATTTGCATTTCTCTGATAATGAGTGATGTTGAGCATCTTTTCATGTGTTTGTTAGCCATCTATATGTCTTCTTTGGAGAAATGTCTATTTAGTTCTTTGGCCCATTTTTTGATTGGGTCATTTATTTTTCTGGTTTCTTGTTTGTCCAACTGGTATTGCCTCCTTAGGCAGCTGCAATGTTAAACCATTGTTGCTTTTTTGTTTGTTTGTTTTTAAACACCCTGGGGACAGGACTCTTTCCGTATTGAGTATACTCTGAATTGTATCAAATAAAGAGAAGGCCTGGGAGTGGGTCTTCTCCAGAGAGCTAATATGCAGGTCAGATAACAGTTCTCTGAAAAATTTTCTGAGGATCTTCCAACCCATTTGGCATCCTTCAGTTACTGCTAGACTGCTGATATTCAAAGCTCACTTGGTTGCATGATGAATGGTTTTCAAGTCTGCCCTGGAGCTCCAGAGAAATGGATGGGAAAAGGACAAGTTAAAATCCACAACACTTGCTGTTCTTATCATGCTTATTATTTTCCAAGGAAAATAATGCTAAGATTGCATCAATACTTTGGTGAATTGCTGGGATGCAAAAAAAGTTGATGCTGACCAATCTGGGTAGTGTTCTCATTCCTTTAATGGAAGGCTGAATTTTTATATACCCTTACTGTTCCATTCCAAAAACTAAAATGGATTTCAGTTGAAAGGAAGAAACATATACCTGAAGAGTAAAAATAGGCATGAAAACTTTTAGAATAAAATATTAAATTTATACTGGTATATAATAAATATGAACACAAAAATAAGCCATAAAATGGTATTTTAGAGATTAATTAATGAGTTTGAAGTGTCAGGAAAAAATAATTTTAAAACTGCATTGCATTGAAAGTTATTGACAATTGGTGCATACTAGTAATGTTGCACACTGTTTTTATATTTTAATGATTTTTCTCAAAACTCTAAAGTACACACCCCCATGTTTATATTTTAATTCTATATATAGGGGCAAATATATAAAAGAAATTAAAACGATTTTTTTCATTGGAAAAAACACATGCTTTTCAGCTTTAATACAACTGCTCCCAGAAGGTGAATCAATACACCACAGAGAGCCATAATGATTTTAAGATAGTTAATATTGAACATCAAGTATATAATTTTTCAGAGTTGTTCATTAATTGTCCAATCTACAAGACTGATTCACTATTTAAAATTTTGCTTTTGACATTTTTAGCTAATACATTTCTGGATGCCTTAGAAGAGATGAATGAATACTTTTCTAAAAGGACTGTTTGGAATTGTACCTGTGTATAAAAGCTTTTTAGTAAGTTCTGTCTTTAGCCATCATGTACACTAGTCATCTTGCGTGACCCTGATCGCTTGCCCTGCCGCTATTCAATTAACCTGTCATCCTACGTTCAAACAGAGGACACAGAGCATTACGCATCATAAATGGCTCTTAAGCGAGCTCACTCAGTTGTGGTAAATACATTATGTGTGCCTCGTACAGAAGGGGAACTCATAAAGATACAATTCTACTATCCCTTTGTGCTTGGTTAAATTCCTCTCAATAATCCAATTCTCCACGCTCTCTCAGCTCTCAACAGTCTCTCTCAGTCACAATAAGAGACCATACCAAAAGAATATTTGGTACACCATATTCCAGTCACATTTATTCTCGTACTCCAGGGAAGCCTCTATGTGGCTATTAACAAGCTATACAAGTGATTATTTATCCACCCTGACTATATAGACTGCTTGTTCTCAAATCTTTTTTTTTCTTTTGTTGATATTACTAACAGGAACCTTACACACAACTTTCCAAATATAACCCACGTCTCCTTATTCTGCATGTATATGTTTGTTTTCTAATGCTCAGTTAATGTCCTTAGTACTTTGTTTCTTTCTAATTTGTGGTTTCTTCTTCACCTTTACATAAGTGAAAGGAATGGGTGCGAAGTTTAAGTGTGATAGACACATGAATGCAGATTCTTTAACTTGCTGATTTAGGAGGATTCAAGATCATCTTCTCATTGAGGATTCTGCTTTGGTAACATTTTAAAAGCTATCTTTTTTTTTTTTTTTTTTTAATTTGAAGAGTTACTTTCTGCTTCATTGTTTTGCTTATGTAAATATAATTAATTCATTAACTCTTGCCAGAGAGCAACGTGACTGATATTAAGTGATTTTTCTACATGGAATTTCAAGGATCATTTTTTTTACTTTCCAATTAAGAGCCAATTTGCTGCTAATCATAGAGCCATCTGTGTGAAGCTCAGTGTCCTTCAGTCTGAAAAATGAGGCATTTGTATATCACACTAGAAGGAGTAATACAATTAATTCATCCCTCCCATGGGGAGTAAGCTTTGGAATCTCATACATCTGAAATTTCAATCCTGGATTAATATTTACTATCTGAAAGACGTTTACTGAATTATTTGACCTTTTTGAGCCTCAGTTTCCTCATCTGAAATACAGGGTTGATGGTATTATTTATCTCATGGGTTCCTTGTGAGGATAAAGTGAAATAATACTTGTGAAGTTTCTAGAGCCTGGAAAAGTAGTGGGTAATAGATGTGTAGTTAAAAACATACTATCACTCTCTTTCTTGATCTCCTCTTTTGTACATTCTCTATCTTCCTTGTTATTTTGACTCACACATACATATTCTGTGTTAAACAAATAAACAGAATACATCATATTGGGACATATAAATATATCCTCTTTACCTGAAAATAAGGTTTTACTTATTTCATTGTCATTAGTATTTATATAGGGACTTCCCAAGTGATGCTAATGGTAAAGAACTTGCCTGCCAATTCAGGAGACATAAGAGATGTGGGTTTGATCCATGGGTAGGGGAAGATTCCCTGGAAAAGAGAATGGCAGTCCACTCCAGTATTTTTGTCTGGAGAATCCCATGGACAGAGGAGCCTGGCAAATAAAGCTTACTGTCAAATGAGTGTACAAAACAAAATGAAGTAATACTTTCAGATGCTTTTTTGAGAAGGCATTAAATTCTCAGTGATTTTTATTTTCTTCATCCATTACATTTATTATTTTTTCACCCATTGTCAATTGAAGATTGCTAAGGAATATTAATCTATGAAATAAAAGCACCTATGTTAAGTTAAAACAATACACTTAAGTCAGCCATGAAGAAAACCCACTAAACCAGGACAGGGAAGAACTGATAGTAAAATGTTTCTTTGTTGTTGTTGTTTTTCTTGTTATTGTTGTTTTTATTATTTTAATATGATGTATCTACTGTTTACTATACAATGTTGTATTAGTTTTCAAACTGTCACTTAAGAATTTAGCTGTCTGACAATAGCACATAAAAAAATTTGTATGAATCACCATTTTTTTACCTTCATTAGACTAAGAGCTATCAAGGACACAGAGCTAACACACATTAGATTCTAGGGAAATATTTATTAAAATACAGTTTAAATGAATGAATGAGATAATGAATAAATTAATGAAAAAATACACCTAGGACATCAAGTTCCTAAAAATTTGTTTAAAGCAGCTGTGCACCCAGAATAGAAAACTCATATACTCTCTATTGCCATTCTTTGATTTCTGAAGATCATTCAAGACTCTCTTTTCTTTGTCTGTTACTCATTAGTTGCTTCATGTATTAAAGATATATTGAATGTTAATTAAAAGTTTCAAAATAATACAAGATAACACAAGATAATTTTGATCACCTAACAGAAAAACCCCACAGAGACTGAGACAGAACTGTGTTTGGGTATCTCTTGAGGAGGGACAGGTCAGCAGTGGACAGCTGTGGGGGTAGGGTCTCTGGGTGCTGTAGACCTGGGTATGGCATAAGCCCTCTTGGGGGAGGTCACCATTAACCCCACCATAGAGCTGCCAGAACTTATGCAAGACTGGGGAAACAGACTCTTGAGGGCACAAACAGAACTTTGTGTGCACCAGAACCCAGAAGAAAGGAGCAGTGACCACACAAGAGACTGACCCAAACTTGTGCATAAGTGTCAAGGAGTCTCTGGTGGAGGTGTCAGTCAGTGGTGGCCTGCTGCAGGGTTGAGGGCACAACATGAAACCTTTTGAAGGAGATCAGCAAAAACAATACTGGGAGCTGACTATGGCTCAGATCATGGACACCTTATTACCAAATTCAGATTTAAATTGAATAAAGTAGGGAAAACCACTAGACCATTCAGGTATGACCTAAATCAAATCCCTTACAATTATCCAGTGGAAGTGACAAATAGATTCAAGGGATTAGACCTGATAGACAGAGTGCCTGAAGAGCTATGGACGGAGGTTTATGACATTGTACAGGAGGTAGTGATCAAGACCATCTCCAAGAAAAAGAAATGTAAAAAGACAAAATGGTCGTCTGAGGAGACCTTACAAACAGCTATGAAAAGAAGAGAAGCAAAAGGCAAGGGAGAAAAGGAAAGATATACCCAACTGAATGTAGATTTCCAAAGAATAGCAAGGAAAGAGAAGAAAGACTTCCTAGTGATCAATGCAAAAGAAAAAAAAAATAGGGGGAAACAATACCATGGGAAAAACTAGAGATCTCTTCAAAAAAAATTAGAGATACCAAGGGAACTTTTCATGCAAAGATGGGTACAATAAAGGACAGAAATGGTATCAGTTCAGTTAAGTTGCTCAGTCATCTCTGACTCATTGCAACCCGATGGACTGCAACATGCCAGGCCTCCCTGTCCAACACCAACTCCTGGAGCTTACTCAAACTCATGTCCATTGAGCAGGTGATGCCACCCAACCATCTCATCCTCTATCGTCCCCTTCTTCTCCTGCCTTCAACCCTCCCAAGCATCATGGTCTTTTAAAATGAGTCAGTTCTTTGCATCAAGTGGCCAAAATATTGGACTTTCAGCTTCAGCATCAGTCCTTCTAATGAATATTCAGGACTGATTTCCTTTAGGATGGACTGGTTGGATCTCCTTGCTGTCCAAGGGACTCTCAAGTGTCTTGTCCAACACCGCAGTTCTAAGGCATCAATTCTTTGGCACTCAGATTTCTTTGTAATCCAACTATTGCATCCTTACATGACTACTGGAATAGAAGCAGGAGACATTAAAAAGGTGTGGCAAGAATACACAGAACTGTACAAAAAAGATCTTCATGACCCAGATAATCATGATGGTATGATTACTCACGAAGAGCCAGACATCCTGGAATGTGAAGTCAGGTGGTCCTTCGGAAGCATCACGATGAACAAAGCTAGTGGAAATGATGGAATTCCAGTTGAACTATTTCAAATCCTGAAAGATGATGCTGTGAAAGTGCTGCACTCAATATGCAGGCAAATTTGGAAAATTCAGCAGTGGTCACAGGACTGGAAAAAGTCAGTTTTCATTTCATTCCCAAAGAAAGGCAATGCCAAAGAATGTTCAAACTACTGCACAATTGCACTCATCTCCCATGCTATTAAAGTAATGTGCAAAATTCCCCAAGCCAGTCTTCAGCAGTATGTGAACTATGAATTTCCAGATAGAAAACTGGTTTTAGAAAAGGCAGATGAACCTGAGACCAAATTGCCAAAATCTGCTGGGTCATTGAAAAAGCAAGAGCGTTCCAAAAAAACATCTACTTCTACTTTATTGACTATGCCAAAGCCTTTGATTGTGTGGGTCACAAAGCACTGTGGAAAATTCTGAAAGAGATTGGAATACCAGACCACCTGACCTGCCTCTTGAGAAATCCGTATGCAGGTCAGGAATCAACATTTAGAACTGGACATGGAACAGACTGGTTCCAAATAGGAAAAGGAGTACATCAAGATTGTATATTGTCACCTTGCTTATTTAACTTACATGCAGAGTATATCATGAGAAATACTGGGCTGGATGAAGCACACAGTAGAATCAAGATTGCTGGGAGAAATATCTAAAACGTCAGATATACAAATGGCACCACCCTTATGGCAGAAAGCAAAGAACAACTAAAGGGCCTCTTGATGAAAGTGAAAGAGGAGAGTGAAAAAGTTGGCTTAAAACTCAGCATTCAGAAAACTAAGATCATGGCATCCAGTCCCATCACTTCATGGCAAATAGATGGGGAAACAGTGGAAACAATGGCTGACTGTATTTTGGGGGGCTCCAAAATCACTGCAGATGGTGACAGCAGCCATGAAATTAAAAGACACTTACTCCTTCAGAGACAAGTTATGACCAATCTAGACAACATATTAAAAAGCAGAGACATTTTTGCCAAGAAGGTCCATCTAGTCAATGCAATGGTTTTCCCAGTAATCGTGTATGGATGTGATAGTTGGACTATAAAGAAAGCTGAGTGCCAAAGAATTGAAGTTTTTGAACTGTGGTATTGGAGAAGACTCCTTGGACAGCAAGGAGATCCAACCATCCATATTAAAGGAAATCAGTCCTGAATATTCATTGTAAGGACTGATGCTTAATCTGAAACCCCAATACTTTGGCCACCTGAAGCAAAGAACTGACTCATTGGAAAAGACCCTGATGCTTGGAAAGATTGAATACAGGACAGGATAGGGACGACAGAGGATGAGTTAGTTGGATGGCATCACTGACTCAATGGACATGAGTTTGAGTAAGCTCCAGGAGTTGGTGATATACAGGGAGGCCTGGCGTGCTGCAGTACATGGGATCGCAGAGAGTTGGACACGACTGATTTACTGAACTGAACTGACTGAACAGAAATACTATTATAATATTTTAAGCCAATAAACTCATAGTTAAGTGCTTCTGAGACTTTATTATTCAAGTATATTACATAGAGATCCTTTAAAATAGATTCTGACTTAATAGGTCTTGGGTAGGACCTAAAATTCTTTTATATCATGTAAGCTTCCAGATAATATTAGTTCTGCTAATCTGGAAACTCACTTTGAGTAGCAAGGAGTAACTCAGTCTCAGATAAAAAGTTTAGTTTAATTGCAAGGAAGGCCAAGCAAGCACAATATTAAGCAAGGAAAAAATAAGAGTGTTATTTAGATAAAGATGTGCTGAACAGGATGAGGTCAAGAATATTATTAGAATCAGGAGGACTGATGCTCTAAGTGAGGTGGAGTAAGGCAAGAACAACTGAAGCTGTAGAAAATTATTTAAGAGTTGAAGACTCAAAAAAACCAGGAAGTGAGTAAATATACTAAGCTTCCCTGGTGGTTCAGTTGGTAAAGAATCTTCCTGCAATGTAGGAGACCCAGGTTCAATCCCTGGGTTGGGAAGATTCCCAGGAGAAGGGAATGGTTACCCACTCCGCTATTCTTGCCTGAAGAATTCCATGAAAAGAGGAGCCTGGTGGCCTACAGTCCATGGGGTCACAGAGAGTCAGACATGGCTGAGCAACTAACACACACCCACATACATATACACAAAGGCAGAAAAAAGATGAGCACTCGGTCCTGGAAGATATATTTCTCCTGAGGATCAGTCAAATGAAACAATATTATTATAAATTATTACTCTTTACTATTTGTTTTAATCTGGAGACTTCCAAGTCTAAATGGATTCATCTCTAACTTCAGTGTGTGTATCTGTGTTTTAATTTCAATTAAAGAAAATACAAACATGTTCAATAATGAACAATTTTATTTCTCATTGTTAGAATCCGTCTATACATATTCCTAAATATTGGCTGCATTCATTTATCCATCCACTGAACATTTAATGAAAAGCACCAAACCACCACAAATTCATAAATGTTTTTGTAAGCAAAGAATGTTGGCTGCCATTCAAATTATACAAGGAGTTAGTCATTAGCCACTACAGTCACTGACTTATAAGTACTCTCAAAAAGAATTCATTGTGAAGTTTTGTGATATGGGGCCCTAGATAGTTGAAATGCCTATTTAAGGAAGAATTTCAATGCCCCCAGATTCTTGCATCTTTCTAAACATAGATAAGCACTAAAAATCACTGAGTTACCTCATCCACACAACTAGCAGCAAACTTTTATCAAGATATATGCTTGACTATGTGTATTTCCCAACCAGATACTTCACATGTATACTGGCTCCCGCCCCTTCAGTGTAGTTCCTGAGAACAACCTGAAAGCTTGCCTCTCTGGCTACAGTCATCAGTAAAACACTGAGTAAATTCAACTCACAGCTCTGACATTGTGCATTTTTCTCCAGGCAACAATCAGATATTTTTCAACCTGATTGTAAGCATATCTTTATCAATCATTAGAATTTTGCTTATTTCTTTGTTTTATTTATGTATAGTTTAGCACCTGGAACTCAATTTAAAACTCCATTCTGCATAAAATGTCCTACAATTCAAATCAACAATGATTCAAGTTTAACTCTCTCATCCTTTATCCAAAATTAATAATTTTATGTTTTCAATCTTTATATATGCTTCAGAACACATTAAAGTATCAGGGAAACTGTCCTTTTTCTGCTCATCAGGCTTAGTCCTTAGGAAATCTTAGAATAAAAAAATAATCATCTGTAATCATCATAACCACTTTACTTATTGAAGGCCTTATGAATAATATACCTTATGATGAGGATGATGTGTCTTAATTACTTGGAGAGAATAAAGTTATTATTATTTTTTTAACCACTGTGAAAACTGTTTTACACTACAAAGCCATGGACATTTTTTTAAAAATTGTTTTATATCACTGTATGAAAATGTCTTTCTAAAGATATTAAATACAGCAATAACTTGTACTGAATGTGAAAAGCTTTGGCTCAAAATCATTGGCTAATATATATTTCTTTACAAAATATCACACTTGTGATTATGTACACCTGTTATTTTTGGCAATTCAAAAATATATAAAAAGACTAAAGTAAAACAACTATAACAAATCATAGGTGTAAGAAATGGTTGAGGCTGAAAAACACAGTTTGTGTGCTAATCTCAAGGGAAGAGTAGTTAGACACCTCCAGGCTTAAACAATAAATTTGTTATAGAAGACTTTTGGTAGAAGTACATGTTACCAAAACATACTGTTTAGGGAGCCCCCAGCACAATTTACCAACTATTCTCCCAGTAGGAAATTTTACTGCTTTTAAAGGGAGAAGATAAAATAGCACTTTGCAGCATGCATATTTTTAAACTAAATAAATAAGCAAAATCTAGTTAATGTACAATAAGGAAGTAATACAATGATGCCATAAAATTAACATCAAGGTTTTAATTCTTCTTTTTCTTTACATTTGCTCATTCTTGCTGGATATAGTAGGTGTATTAAGGGTGGAATAAAATTAAAATACACTGAATATAATAAATAGGGATATCATGCCAGGATGAATATATAATAGTGGTAGTGTTAGTCACTCAATTGTGTCTAATTCTTTGTAACCCATGGAGTAAAGCCCACCAAACTACTCCATCCATGGGATTTTCCAGGCTAAAATACTGGAGTGGGTTCCCATTTCTGTCTCCAGGGTGATCTTCCTGACCCAGTGATTGAACGTGAGTCTCCCACATTGCAGGCAGACTCTTTACCGTCTGAGCCATCAGAGAAGGCCAAATGAATATGTATCCCAAGGTAAAGCTGAATCTCTGCATCAGAATGTTTATTTTATTCTTCTTGGGAAAATTTCCTTTCCAAATATTTTTAGTTTAAAAATCTTTAATACATAACTGTAAAAGATGGGTTTTAGTTTTTAATCAAACTAACCTTAAGATATTTGATGTGTACTAGGTTCAGAGACTTGAAAAACCATGTCAATATGCACAGTAAATTGCAAGCAACTTTAGTTATCACCTATATTTTCTGTGCTTGTTTCCTCTTGCCTTTTGTTATTTCTGTTCACTTGGAAAATAAAGGAAAGGCAAGCAATAGATTGAGAATTAATGCTCCTGGGATAAGAGGCAGTAGAGAACCAAAGATACAGTCTCAAGAAAGTCACAATGGAAATGAATAAGGTCATAAGCCGTAGACTGAGGTGTGGGAATCACTGCAAATACTGTCAGTAGAGTGATAGGGACTGAAGTTAAATGGCAAAGGTTGAGAGGAAATATGTGGTTTGGAAGCAGAAAAAGCAAATCTAAAAACTCTCACTTAGAATATCAGGAATGGGTGCTCAAGAACAATTTCCTAGTGTTTGATAGTAGTGCTAGTAACTCATGTCTTACTCTTTGTGACCCAGTGGGCTGTAGCCTGCCAGGCTTCTCTGTCCATAGGATTCTCCAGACAAGAATACTGGAGTGGATTGCAATTTCATTCTCCAGGGGGTCTTCCTGACCCAGGGATCAAACCTGTGTCTGTCGTTGCAGTCAGAATCTTTACCATCTGATCTACAAGGGAAACCTTGTAGAGGGAAAAGTATAAAGTGAGAGCTTGAGGAAGAAAAGTTGATTCTAGATTATCTTAGGAAAGGAGAGACTTGAAGTTTTCCAATGAGCTTCCAACAGAGAGGGAGAGAGTAATTAATGATTTAAAATGCCATTGAGAACAATTTGGACAAAGAGAAAAGACAGAGAAAGTTGGAGACAAAAGTTGTAGAGAGTATGAGTTATTTCCACTATATTGGGCTTCCCTGGTGGCTCAGATGGTAAAGAATGTGCCTTCAGTGCAGGAGAGCTGGGTTTGATCCCTGGGTTGGGAAGATCCCCTGGAGAAGCAAATGGAACCCACTCCAGTATTCTTGCCTGGAGAATTCCATGAACAGAGGAGACTGGCGGGCTACAGTGCATGGAGTCGCAAAGAGTTAGATACAACAGAGCGACTAATATTTTCACTTTCTACTATATTATGTATTCATTTACTGTGTCTCTTAATGTGAGGGGATAGATTACAAAATTATTCACCCACTCTGTATCCACAGCCTTTAAATATGATTTTACAGCAATTTCCATCAAAAAGGGAGTCTACTTCCCCATCGTTTAAATAATATTTATATGACTTCTTAAGGCAGAAAGTGAAGAGGAACTCAAAAGCCTCTTGATGAAAGTGAAAGTGGAGAGTGAAAAGGTTGGCTTAAAGCTCAACATTCAGAAAACGAACATCATGGCATCTGGTCCCATCACTACACGGGAAATAGATGGAGAAACAGTGGAAACAGTGTCAGACTTTCTTTTTCTGGGCTCCAAAATCACTGCAGATGGTGACTGCAGCCATGAAATTAAAAGACGCTTACTCCTTGGAAGGAAAGTTATGACCAACTTAGATAGCATATTCAAAAGCAGAGACATCACTTTGCCAACAAAGGTTCGCCTAGTCAAGGCTATGGTCTTTCCTGTAGTCATGTATGGATGTGAGAGCTGGACTGTGAAGAAGGCTGAGTGCCGAAGAATTGATGCTTTTGAACTGTGGTGTTGGAGAAGACTCTTGAGAGTCCCTTGGAGTGCAAGGAGATCCAACCGGTCCATTGTGAAGGAGATCAGCCCTGGGATTTCTTTGGAAGGAATGATGCTAAAGCTGAAACTCCAGTATTTTGGCCACCTCATGCAAAGTGTTGACTCATTGGAGAAGACTCTGATGCTGGGAGGGATTGGGGGCAGGAGGAGAAGGGGACGACAGAGGATGAGATGGCTGGATGGCATCACTGACTCGATGAATGTGAGTCTGAGTGACCTCCGAGAGCTGGTGATGGATAGGGAGGCCTGGCGTGCTGCAGTTCATGGGGTTGCAAAGAGTCGGACACGACTGAGCGACTGATCTGATCTGATGACTTCTTAATGAATAGAGTGCAGCTGTTGTGAAAGTATGTCAGTTCTAACCCTTGTTCTCACATTTCCTGAACATTTGGTCCATTTCACTCCTTTGCCTTCACTATGAGGACATGCCCAGGACAGCCTTCTCTTGGGACCTCTATTTAGACTATTACAATCAGATCAGGCTAGTCTACTGGAGGTTGAGAGATGACATGATGAGTAGACAAGCTGTCCTACCTAAAGTCATTTTAGAGCAGCTGTTCCCTAGGTCACTTTCCAGATAGCCACAAACACATGGGAGGTACCAGCTGAGATGAGCTAACCCTGGCTCATATCATCAGTCACTCTATTGACTTACAGAGTAATGAACTAAAATAATTACTTATGGTAGGTATGCCACCAAGAGCTTTGAGGTTGGTTATTAGGTAAAATTGCCATTGCTGTAGATAACTGATACATCCACTCTAGACCAGTGTATCTTTGAAACAGAAACAATACATTGTTTACAGATAAAGTTCCTGGATCTATTGTATACCTTGAGATAATAAACGGATCTTAAAGATTATTTGTTCTATGAATATACAGATGATGAGTGGATGAAAGAATAGATGAATAAAGGAGATGTTGAAAAAAATAGTTTTCTAGTGAGTAAGTAGAGTCTGAGTTTACAATATCTTATATGCTAGGATTAGGAGTTATGATACTACATATATGATCAAGGGGGAATGTTTTTGCTTCTTTTTCTTATATACAGGTGTAATTTTACAAAACTACTGATGCTATTTTCAGATACTTATGGTGGTTTATGCTATATTTAAAATGAATAATCAGCAAGGACATACTGTATAGCACAGGAAACTCTGCTCATGTTATGTAGCAACCTGGATGGGAGGGGAGTTTGGGAGAGAATGGATACATGTGTATGTATGGCTTAATCTGCTGTTCACCTGAAACTATCACAACATTGTTAATTGGCTATACTCCAATATAAAATTGGAAGTTTTATAAAATGATACAGCAGTTTAAAAAGAGCTTTTACACTTTATTAAACTTAATTTCAAAGTAAATTTAGATTTCAGGTAAGTATTTGAATGAATATTTTATAGATCTGGAAAAATAGTTTAGGGAGATTAATCATCTACAACCAAATATTCTAATATCATTTAGTCTAATATTCCTACTATATCACAAACAATGACTGTTTTAGGAAATTAACTTGGTGAAATGAGAGACATAGGAGGATTTTAATGTGAGACATTGATTAATATTTAAAGAAATAATATGCTAAAGCAACATTCTCCCATAAGAATAATGTACAGGAAAAAGAGTGATTACATGGTAGATAATAACATGTTAATTGTCTTGTTTACTAATTTAAATGCATTTGATGCAAATACCATTCTATTCCTGGCCTTGCTTACTATAAATGAGTAAGAACAGAGAACAATCATGAAGTCAAATCTAATATTTCTAACATGAAGAAAAGATAGTTAGTGAATGTTTGTTATTTAAAAATAAAACTCCTAGAGAGGAATTGATATTTTACATTCTTTTTTCTAAAGTTTGTGATATTATTAAAATATTACTGATTTGATTTTGGGGGGCTATTTTCTTCTTAAAAAATTAATACAGTGAACAGAAGAGAATAAGTTGATATATATAAGTGATATAATAAAAATAAGACTTGAAGGCATATGGCATATGACATATACATGGCATATATATGGCATATATGAAGGCATATATGTCTAAATAATAGTAATTTTAAAAAGCTCACAGCAGTGATTTATTATAATTTGTTACATGCATTTGATTTCATATAAAGACCTAAAAAGAAAATGACAAGTCATTTTTCCTCACTATGTCACCTCCATCTTCTATGTCTGCCTTATGTATTGCCACTGATCATCCAAAGGAACCATCAAAGCTAACTCATTACATACATTTTCAATGACCCAAACACAAAACTGTTCAGAGGCTCCTGAATAGAGAATGATTTAAAGAACAGTCTCAGGTGGGAGAACAATGGTTTGTAAATATTCCAGGATACGTACCTCTGCCTTGCACTTTTCAAGTTTTCTTCAGATACCTTATCATGCAGATTCTGAGTGGTTTCCTCTGAGCACCTGCCTCAAAACTGTGGTCCAAGTGGTTCATGGAACTTTATATATATATATGTATACATGTATATATGTATGTATGTATACATATGTATATATATATATATATATATATATATATATATGTATATATACACGCATAATATCCATAATATATTTTAAATTTTATTACATTTGGGTGGGAGAATAAACTTTACTATGTTTGGAGTGAGACAACAAATAGGAAACAAAAAGGGAAAATTATGAATTAAAGTTTATTTTAGCATCTACATTAAATATCCTCAACCCAAGACTTTTATTCCAAATTAATATCAGATCAGATCAGTCGCTCAGTCATGTCCGATTCTTTGTGACCCCGTGAATCACAGCACGCCAGGCCTCCCTGTCCATCACCAAACCTGGAGTTCACTGAGACTCACGTCCATGGAGTCAGTGATGCCATCCAGCCATCTCATCCTCTGTTGTCCCCTTCTCCTCTTGCTCCCAATCCCTCCCAGCATCAGAGTCTTTTCCAATGAGTCAACTCTTCCCATCAGGTGGCCAAAATACTGGAGTTTCAAGTTTAGCATCATTCCTTCCAAGGAAATCCCAAGGCTGATCTCTTTCAGAATGGACTGGTTGGATCTTCTTGCAGTCCAAGTGACCCCCAGAGTCTTCTCCAACACCACAGTTCAAAAGCATCAATTCTTCAGCACTCAGCCTTCTTCACAGTCCAGCTCTCACATCCATACATGACCACAGGAAAAACCATAGCCTTGACTAGACGGACCTTTGTTGGCAAAGTAATGTCTCTGCTTTTGAATATACTATCTAGGTTGGTCATAACTTTCCTTCCAAGAAGTAAGCATCTTTTAATTTCATGACTGCAGTCACCATCTGCAGTGATTTTGGGGCCCAAAAAAATAAAGTCTGTCACTGTTTCCACTGTTTCCCCATCTATTTCCCATGTAGTGATGGGACCAGATGCCATGATCTTCGTTTTCTGAATGTTGAGCTTTAAGCCAACTTATTCACTCTCCACTTTCCCTTTCAAGAGGCTTTTTAGTTCCTCTTCACATTCTGCTGTAAGGGTGGTGTCATCTGCATATCTGAGGTTATTGATATTTCTCCCGGCAATCTTGATTCCAGCTTGTGCTTCCTCCAGCCCAGCTTTCTCATGATGTACACTGTGTATAATTCAAATAGGCAGGGTGACAATATACAGCCTTGACGTACTCCTTTTCCTATTTGGAACCAGTCTGTTGTTCCATGTCCAGTTCTAACTGTTGCTTCCTGACCTGCATACAAATTTCTCAAGAGGCAGAACAGGTGGTCTGATATTCCTATCTCTTTCAGAATTTTCCAGAGTTTATTGTGATCCACACAGCCTAAGGCTTTGGCATAGTCAATAAAGCAGAAATAGATGCTTTTCTGGGACTCTCTTGCTTTTTCCATGATCCAGCAGATTATGGCAATTTGATCTCTGGTTCCTCTGCCTTTTCTAAAACCAGCTTGAACATCAGGAAGTTCACGGCTCACATATTGCTGAAGCCTGGCTTGGAGAATTTTGAGCATTACTTTACTAGTGTGTGCTGCTACTGCTGCTAAGTCACTTCAGTAGTGTCCGACTCTGTGTGACCCCATAGACAGCAGCCTACCAGGCTCCCCCGTCCCTGGGATTCTCCAGGCAAGAACACTGGAGTGGGTTGCCATTTCCTTCTCCAATGCATGAAAGTGAAAAGTGAAAGGGAAGTCACTCAGTCCTGTCCGACTCTGAGTGACCCCATGGACTGCAGCCTACCAGGCTCCTCTGTCCATGGGATTTGAGAGGAAAGAGTACTGGAGTGGGATGCCATCGCCTTCTCTGACTAGAGTGTGAGATGAGTGCAATTGTGTGGTGGTTTGAACATTCTTTGGCATTGCCTTTCTTTGGGATTGAAATGAAACTGACCTTTTCCAGTCCTGTGGCCACTGCTGAGTTTTCCAAATTTGCTGGCATATTGAGTGCAGCACTTTCACAGCATCATCTTTCAGGATTTGGAATAGCTCAACTGGAATTCCATCACCTCCACTAGGTTTGTTCATAGTGATTCTTTCTAAGGCCCACTTGACTTCACATTCCAGGATGTCTGGCTCTAGGTCAGTGATCACACCATCGTGATTATCTGGGTCATGAAGATCTTTTTTGTACAGTTCTTCTGTGTATTCTTGCCATCTCTTCTTAATATCTTCTGCTTCTGTTAGGTCCATACCATTTCTGTCCTTTATCGAGCCCATCTTTGCATGAAATATTCCCTTGGTATCTCTGATTTTCTTGAAGAGATCCCTAGTCTTTCCCATTCTGTTGTTTTCCTCTATTTCTTTGCATTGATCGCTGAAGAAGGCTTTCTTATCTCTTCTTGCTATTCTTTGGAACTCTGCGTTCAGATGTTTATATCTTTCCTTTTCTCCTTTGCTTTTTGCTTCTCTTCTTTCCACAGCTATTTGTAAGGCCTCCCCAGAGAGCCATTTTGCTTTTTTGCATTTCTTTTCCATGGGGATGGTCTTGATCCCTGTCTCCCGTACAATGTCACGAGCCTCATTCCATAGTTCATCAGGCACTCTATCTATCAGATCTATGCCCTTAAATCTATTTCTCGCTTCCACTGTATAGTCATAAGGGATTTGATTTAGGTAATACCTGAATGGTCTAGTGGTTTTCCCTACTTTCTTCAATTTAAGTCTGAATTTGGAAGATCTTTTAGAACTAACACCCTAAAAAAGATGTCCTTTTCATTATAGGGGACTGGAATGCAAAAGTAGAAAGTCAGGAAACACCTGGAGTAACAGGCAAATTTGGCTTGGAATACAGAATGAAGCAGGGCAAAAACTAATAGAGTTTTGCCAAGAAAACGCACTGGTCATAGCAAATACCCTCTTCCAACAACACAAAAGAAGACTCTATACATGGACATCACCAGATGGTCAACACCAAAATCAGATTGATTATATTCTTTGCAGCCAAAGATGGAGAAGCTCTATACAGTCAGCAAAAACAAGACCAGGAGCTGACTGTGGCTCAGACCATGAACTCCTTATTGTCAAATTCAGACTTAAATTGAAGAAAGTAGGGAAACTTCATATGGTTGCCTATAATAAGTATTGTAACATTTGCCCCACATTAAAAGTTAGATTGCATAAAATAAATCACATGTTTTAATTTGTAAGGACACATTTAAACATAAAATTATTGTTTTCCCATTTTCCTAAAATTATTATTCCCAAGTAATCAATCATTTAAATCAATCCAACTCCCTGGTTAGAAACAATAGATGCAGAAGTGCCCCAAGTTAGGCAAACAGTGAGCTTGAGGGCACAGTCTCCCAGACTGCCAAGTCTGCCCAGGACCTCCATTGTAGGGAATTAGGCCCCAAATATAAAGTTAGAAGGAAGGCTCCGTCCAAGGCCACCTTCAGCTTTGATAATTCACTAGGAAGATAGAACTAACTGAAAGCTATTACAGCTGCTGATAATAGGAAAAGACTGCAGAAAATTAGCAAAGGAAGAGATGCATAGGGCAAACTCCAGTCCGTCAGTTCAGTCACTCAGTCATGACTGACTCTTTGTGACCCCATAGACTGCAGCATGCCAGCCTTCCCTGTCCATCACCACCTCCTGGAGCTTGCTCAAACTCATGTCCACTGAATCTGTGATACCATCAACCATCTCATTCTCTATTGTCCCCTTCTTCTCCTGTCTTCAATCTTTCCCAGCTTCAGGGTCTTTTCCAATGAGTCAGTTCTTCCCATCAGCTGGCCAAAGTATTGGAGCTTCAGCCTCAACATCAGTCTTTCCAATGAGTATTCAGTGCTGTTTTCCTTTAGGATGGACTGGTTGGATATCCTAGCACTCCAAGGGACTCTCAAGAGTCTTAAACACCACAGTGCAAAAGCATCAATTCTCAGCTTTCTTTATAGTCCAACTCTCACATCCATACATGACTACTGGAAAAACCATAGCTTTGACTACATGGACCTTTATTGGCAAAGTAATGTCTCTGCTTTTCGAAATGCTGTCTAGGTTGGTTATAGATTTTCTTCCAAGGAGCAAGCGTCTTTTAATTTCATGGCTACAGTCACCATCTGCAGTGATTTTGAAGCCCAAGAAAATCAAGTCTCTCACTGTTTGTGTGTTTCCCCATCAATTTGCCATGAAGTAATGGGACCGGATGCCATGATCTTAGTTTCTTAAATGTTGAGTTTTAGGCCAGCTTTTATCTTTTTAATTTTTTTCAGCTCAGTTCAGTCACTCAGTCGTGTCTGACTCCTTGCAATCCCATGAACTGCAGCATGCCAGGCCTCCCTGTCCATCACCAACTCCTGGAGCCCAACTAAACCTATATCCATTGAGTTGATGATGCCATCCAACCATCTCATCCTCTGTTGTCCCCTTCTCCTCCTGCCCTCAATCTTTCCTAGCATCAGGGTCTTTTCAACTGAGTCAGCTCTTCATATCAGGTGGCCAAAGTATTGGAGTTTCAGCTTCAACATCAGTCTTTCCAAAGAACACCCAGGACTGATCTCCTTTAGGATGGATCTCCTTTAGGTTGGATCTCCTTGCAGTACAAGGGACTCTCAAGAGTCTCGTCCAACACCACAGCTCAAAACCATAAATTCTTCTGTGCTCAGCTTTCTTTATAGCCCAACTCTCACATCCATACATGACCAATGGAAAAACCATAGCTTTGACTAGATGGACCTTTTTTGGCAAAGTAAGGTCCCTGCTTTTTAATATGCTGTCTAGGTTGGTCATAACTTTCCTTCCAAGGAGTAAGTATCTTTTAATTTCATGGCTGCACCCTAATATATTTATTTTTAAATGGTGGATAATTGCTTTACAGAATTTTGTTGTTTTCTGTTAAACATCAACATAAATCAGCCATAGATGTACATATGTCCCCTCCCTCTTGAATTTCCCTCCCATCTACCTCCCCATCCCACCCCCCTAGGTTGACATAGAGCCCCTGTTTGAATTCCCTTAGCCAACTTTTTCAGTCTCCTCTTTCACTTTCATCAAGAGGCTCTTTAGTTCTTCTTCACTTTCTGCCATAAGGGTGGTGTCATATGCATATCTAAGATTATTGATATTTCTCCTGTCAATCTTGATTCCAGCTTGTGCCTCATCATAGGGCTAAGTCCAAGAAGGTACCACATGTGAATCTCCTTAAAGATGCTTTATTCTTTCAAAGTTATTGTATGACCATCTGCACAGAATATTGCTAATTTGAAAAACTCATGAGAGCTGTGATTCCAAAGGTTTTATTACTAAAATTTGTTTGATTGATTAGTTGCACATATAGTTGATTATT
Source organism: Tragelaphus eurycerus (assembly GCA_935064755.1). Lineage (NCBI taxonomy): Eukaryota > Metazoa > Chordata > Mammalia > Artiodactyla > Bovidae > Tragelaphus > Tragelaphus eurycerus. The sequence continues at coordinate 724,585 of CAKXYN010000168.1, read as the reverse complement.
AATTTGGTGGGTTGTGAGAATGGATTTATTTTGACTTTTTCTGAAAACATCAGGAACTGTAAACAGGAAGCTAAATATTTGGCCATACTGAAGGAAATCCAAGTAAAAATATTTAGAAATCATGTTTAACCATGAAGAAAGGTATTTTAAAATATCAAATTTATCACTCTTTCCTCCATAGAGCAAAGAAATTTACTAAACTACAATATTGAAGTGGAATTTAACTGACATAAATTTTTAAAATAATTCTTTTTTTCTTTTAAGAATGAAAATGCTCAACTCCCACCCTGGAATCCTTTCAGTTACAAACTATCATGCTTAAATGTTAGATGAAAATAAACTTTTGATAATCTGAAAATAAATCTCTTAATGAATGAATTCAGATTCCAACAAAACACAATAATACCTTATATTTGGGGAAGGAAATGTTAACCCACTCCAATACTTTTGCCTAGAGAATCCTATGGATGGAGGAGTCTGGTGTGCTGCTGTCCATAAGGTTGCATACAACTGAAGCAATTTAGCATGCATGTATGCATTGAAGAAGGAAATGGCAACCCACTCCAGTATTCTTGTCTGGAGAATCCCAGGGACAAAGGAGCCTGGTATGCTGCCATCTATGGGGTATGCTGCCATCTATGGGGTCGCACAGAGTTGGCCACGACTGAAGCAACTTAGCCACAGCAGCAGCAGTAGCTTTTGTCTCACTAACTTAGGAACTTAATGCTGCGCTCAGTTATGACTGACTCTTTGTGGCCCCCTGGACTATATAGCCTGCCAGACTGCTCTGTCCATGGAATTTTCCAGGCAAGAATACTGGAGCAGGTTGCCATTTCCACTTCAGGGGATTTTTTTGAGCCAGAGATTGGACCCAGGTCTCTTGAGTGTCCTGCATTAGTGAATTCTTTACCACTCACCACCTGGAAAACCCATTTTTGCACTGTTGTCTTACCAAATACAATACAAAAATATATTAAAAACAAACTACTAAATCAAAATCTTTCTAGAGTAGAGTAACAGCTTTCACAAAATAAAAGGAACCCAGTTCTACAGAGTTGTATGTTCCATAAGCATATGGACAATTTTTATTCCTAGAGTCCCAGATATCAAAATAAAAGTATCTTGGTCTTGGAAAAAAATCTGATGAAGGCACCAAAATCCTATCATCCATATTCTCCAAATGATACTTATATTACTTATCTTTTTATATGCCCAGTATTCACCTTAAGACTAATGGGTATGAGTGGCTCAACCTGAATCTCCTTGTTAGCATAAAATATCAGGTATGGTCAGAGAGGCCCACATGAATAACAAAGACACTCCTATTATTATGGAAATGTCAAGGGTCTAGAATTGTCTTCCAGAAGCCAAGGACAAAGGTCAAACTTTTATTTGGAACTCATATTTTATTGAGAACAGATGTCTCAATACACAGACTGTAAGATGAGAGCGCTTAAGGAAAACATTCATCTAAAAAAAAAGTAGAAGTGTTCCACACTTAACACCAGAATAAGCCTACCAGTGATACTAGTTATTCTTCATGAATACATATAGACACAAAGCAGTTACTTTGTCAAGTTCTAAGCATTATGGCCTTGTATTTTAATAATGCTTTAACAATAAAATAATTATAGCAATTATACACATAGTAATAGAAAAGCTGAGTTTCCCTGGTGACTCAGTGGTAAAGAATCCACTTGCAATGCAGGAGACATGGATTCAATCCTGGGTTTGGGAGGATCTCCTGGAGAAGGAATGGCAACCCACTCCAGTATTCTTGCCTGGTAAATCCCATGCACAATGGGGCCTGCCGAGCTGCAGACCATTGGGTGGCAAAAAAGTCAGACACAACAGTGAGGAAACAATAACAACAAAAATAGAAAAACTATTTAAAGTTATCAAAGTGACTGCTAAACAAATTTAAAAGAGGGAAAGAGATATAAACCATGCTGCTGCTGCTGCTGCTAAGTCGCTTCAGTTGTGTCGGACTCTGCGCAACCCCATAGAAGGCAGCCCACCAGGCTTCCCCGTCCCTGGGGTTCTCCAGGCAAGAACACTGGAGTGGGTTGCCATTTCCTTCTCCAATGCATGAAAGCAAAAAGTGAAAGTGAAGTCACTCAGTCCTGTCTGACTCTAGCGACCCCATGGACTGCAGCCTACCAGGCTCCTCCGTCCATGGGATTTTCTAGGCAAAAGTACTAGAGCGGGGTGCCATTGCCTTCTCCGATATAAACCATAGAGCAAAAACAAAAATTAAAATAAGTACATCTGTACTTAAAAACATTGTCTAGGAAGATGCTTAAACAGATGTTAGTAGGAGTTTTTTTTTTAGTAGTGAACTTTAAATGGATTTTTTGCTTTTTTATAATAATTTTTTTCACTTTGGCTGTATTTTCTACAAGTATAAATATTTTGTAAATAAATTAAATGCATAGATTTAGGTGTTCTATTCATGTGACTTGTGGATTTCTTTTGCAGGAAGTTGTAGCCTATCATCCTTTTCTCCCAAGAATTTTCTGTTTTTGCATCATGATGATTGTCCCAGTTAATTTAGGAATAGTAAGTGTTCCATTGCGGTCTTAATCTCTGGGATTAGTCAAGGATGTCTTGTCTCTTTCCTCATTTACTGTGTCATCCCATAGTCTTTTATAGACAGTCCAAAATGCCATTTACCTGATACGTAGGTATGATATGCTCTCAATCCTAAATAAACTCAAAGCCTAACAGAACAGTTAGTTTTCAAAGGGTATTCTCTCCCCTTCACAGAAGGTGGCACTGAGTTCATGGCCAGGGTCCTAAGCTTTTGAACCCTGAGTTTGAATGCACCAGAGCCTCTGATTCTTAGGTGTAGAAGATAACTTGAACCTTAAATCTCATTTTGCCTTGCTTATGATGGATAATTTGTAGATTTAACATCAGCCTGGTTTAGGGTTCTGATGCCTAAGTAAACTTTGTTTCTGCAAATGTCTATATCATATGATTGGGGAAAGTGAGAATAGTACTATAATATTTAGTAGGCTTGAAATAAATTGTTTGTATTTGTCTGAAAACATCTTTATGACACTTTAGGTTTGAAGGCTATATTTGATGTGTATTTTAAGTAAACAGTATCTTTCAGCACATAAATTATTCAGTTGTCTTAAGGCTTCCATAGTCTACTGTAAAGTCAGCTGTAAGTCTTATTTATATGCCTTTGGAGATAGTGTATCTTTTTTTTTTTTTTTGGTTACTGTAAGATTTTATTTTCATCATCATTGATATTTGGCAGTTTTGATCTTGAATGGCCTTGACCTGCAGCGACTTGAAGCAGGGTTTGGTTCCTGGCCCTTCAGCTTTACTGAAAAGAACTCCCACAAAGACAGAGAGCAGTGAAACAAATAAAGTGTTTGCTTAAAGGAAAAGGAGTAGAGTATGTGTTGTGGATAGACACATGGGACTTAGAGAGAGTCACATCCTCATGGTAGTTTAAATCACTTATATGGGGCCTTTCTTCCAGGTTTCTTTTGGCCAATCATTTTGATTTTCCTGGGTCGGAGTCCCTGTTTGATGCATCTCAGGATCCTCCCATGTGTGTGCCCACATCTCTTAGCCAAGATGGATTTTAGCAGAGAGGCCTATGGGAAGCTTGACACCACTCCCCTTTTGACCTCCAAGGAGATTTTTAGTCAGAAAGGACTCTTTGACTTTGAGAATGAGAAATATGTGGTCTTTCACCTGAGTAAGGCTTAGTCTCTCCTATTATTCTCCTGTTACAGTCGTCTTGGAGTATGGGTCCACAGAGACCAACTCCAGCCGCTCGCTCTGGGACCTGTTTATCTCCTGCATCAGATTCACAATGCTATGCTTAGATGTAGCTGTCCAAATATACCTCTTGGGGTTCACTGACCTTTGCCTGAATCAGTGAGTTGCTATGTTTCTTCAGTTTTAACAAACACTTAGTCTTATCTTTTTCATACTTTTAAACTCATTATGTTTTCCTGCTTCATGTGGGTCTGTAATTTTTTGTTAGCTTTTTAAATTTTGTCTCACATTTTTTTTCTCATATTCTTTTCTGTTCATTTTTTTCTCCATGTTTCAATTTCTGCATGTCTATTAGAAAGTTCACTAATTCTATATTCTGTTATGTCTAATCTGTATTTAAACTTACCCAAACTCTTCTTAAATTCATTTTTCCCAGTTCTAGATGAATTGCTTATTTTTTGAATTTTAATTCTTTGTTACTTTCATTCATTTTATCTATATATTTTCCTATTTTGTGGATATACTAAACTTTTTAGAGTTCTTCTATACTAACTTAAATAGCTGACTCACCTGTCAGTGTGTTTTAGTCTATTTTTCTTTTCTTTATTGTCCAAATGGTCTGGTATTCTCATGTGCCTGGAACTTTTTATTAAATGACAAACTTTATTAACAAAAAAATTGCATTGGCATCAGATAATATTCTCTTACCCAATGACAAATCTCCTGTTCTATCTCTGTCTCAGTTCTTCACATATACTTTGCTAGATTTGTCTTTCTGACATGTCTTTGTAGGTCATTTCTCCATGTATAAAACTTGTTTGCTATCTCATGCCTACAAAATCAAATTCAATTAAGACATTTTCAGAATAAAATATTTTTAAAATATGATGTTTTGTCTTAAAATATGAAGTGTGTATTATTTTGCACAATTAAAAACCATATGCTATTTGCCCCAGGGATAGCTGATTCTAGGAACTCAACAGTATTATCAAACATACACATTTAATCCATCTACCCAAAGAGTCATTCAAACCCTGTTTTCATGGCTATTCCCACACTGCCATGAAAATGTACATGAATGTGTACTCCACAGTCTAGGAGCAGGTCCTAATACGTTTATTGGGGGAAAGTTGATTATACCTTCTTATGCTCTTTCTTTTATGAGTAATGAAACATTTCCCAGCAGGCTCACAGAGGCAAGGTACTCAAGTCCATGGAAGTCAAAATAGGAGCCTGAATAAGATTAGCATAATTAATTTAGATTAAATAGAATATAATCATAAATCACATGGGACAGGGATAGACTCAGCCCTTTCAAATGCAGATTCTGCTAATATGGAAAAAGTGGGTAATGGCTTTAGCACATGAACACAACATTGTTTTTCAAAGCTAGTTAATAACATCATCCTCAGTATAGTCCTAAGCAACCATCAACTGTCTTCTCTTCATCATCTCCTCTTCTTTCTCCTCCTGCTCACCCTCCTCCTTCTCTGAAGAGTGGCTTGCATCACTTTGAGAAATTGTGGGAGAGCAGTCCTATGTCTCTAAGGAGGTTTCGGTTTCTTTGAGAAAGAGTATGGAGGAGATGACAGCATGAACATTAGAAAATATTTAATGTGACCTGTAATATAAATGATTTTATGAGTTACAGAAAAGAAAGGCTGACTGTCTATTCTTATAAACATATAGAGTAAATGTGTCTGTTTAAAGAGAGTTAATAGAAAAATGGGTTTTTCTGATAGCTCAGTTGGTAAAGAATCCACCTACAATGCAGGAGACCCCCCTTTCGATTCCTGAGTTGGAAAGATATGCTGGAGAAGGGGAAGGCTACCCATTCCAGTATTCTGGTCTGGAGAATTCCATGGACTGTATAGTCCATGGGGTTGCAAAGAGTCAGACATGACTGAGTGATGTTCACTATCGATAGGAAAATAGGTTTTGATATATTGAATTTTTCTATATAGATAAGTGGTTGGAATGCAAACATTTTTAATGTTAAGGAATATTTGCACTATGAATACATGGAACTGTAGATATTTTCTAGGAAAATTATTCTTATACTATCTTGGAAAATAAACCATATTTCTGATTATTTATATATACCAAATTATTTCATTTAAAAATAATAATATGTAATGGCTTTAAAGTAAAGAAACCCATTGATACATATGGAAGCCCCAAATGCATATATATTAAATATTAAAACAATGCAGAGATAATACACATTTAAGAGAAAAGTCACATTTAAAAACGAAAACACCATAGAGACTGTTTAGTATGGATTGAAGCTAAAAACATCCTTCCTATCTAGACACTCCTTATAATAAATAGATTTGGGGGATTATCATATAGATTCTTCAGTCTTCTCTTCTATAAAATGAGAAATGTTTTAAAGTTTCCATACATTTTTGATAGTCTAAATTCAATAAAAAAGGAAACCAAATATACAGATGAAGAAATTAAAATACAGAGTGTTTCCCTTTAGGAAAAAAAAAAAATGCACTTGTCTGTTCCTCTGACTCCAGTTTTATGGTAAAATATTCACATTTATTTAACTTAGTATCAGATATTTTCTGTAGTCATGCTACTGCTAAGTCGCTTCAGTCGTGTCCGACTCTGTGCGACCCCACAGACAGAAGCTCACCAGGCTCCCCCATCCCTGGGATTCTCCAGGCAAGAATACTGGAGTGGGTTGCCATTTCCTGCTCCAATGCATGAAAGTGAAAAGTGAAAGTGAAGTCGCTCAGTCCTGTCTGACTCTTAGCGACCCCATAGACTGGAGCCTACCAGGATCCTCCGTCCATGGGATTTTCCAAGAAAAAGTACTGGGGTGGGGGTGCCATTGCCTTCTGCCTTCTGTAGTCATAGTCAATTGCTTAATTAGGTTGTCTTTAATTTCTTTAAAGCTGATCTAGCTTTTTCTTCTTAAAATATATCTTATCTGACAACTTTTATCTCTCATTCTAATGTACATTCAGTCAGGAGGCCAGAGATCAGTGCCTTTTTCCTGTGCATTCTTCAACCCTTATCACCTGGGAAGATCATTCTGTCTCTTTCTTATCATGCAATTACACAGTCTTTAGCGGTTTCAGTTCTCTCTTTTCTTCTCTGAGCAGTACTGATTCCAGCATATCAGTGTGACAAGTTACACATTTCTAATGGAGCCGTACGTTTGGTGTTGACCAATAGCTTGAGAAAATTAATTCATTTAAGATTGATATGATGAATCAAATACTTTTCAAGTTATGATGTTTATCTCAATAATAAAGAATATTCAGTACAGTTCAGTCGCTCAGTCGTGTCCGACTCTGCAAGCCCATGAATCGCAGCACGCCAGGCCTCCCTGTCCATCAACAACTCCCGGAGTTCACCCAGACTCACGTCCATTGAGTCAGGGATGCCATCCAGCAATCTCATCCTCTGTCATCCCCTTCTCCTCCTGCCCCCAATCCCTCCCAGCATCAGAGTCTTCTCCAATGAGTCAACTCTTCGCATGAGGTGGCCAAAGTACTGGAGTTTCAGCTTTAGCATCATACCCTCCAGAGAAATCCCAGGGCTGATCTCCTTCAGAATGGACTGGTTGGAACTCCTTGCAGTCCAAGGGACTCTCAAGAGTCTTCTCCAACACCACAGTTCAAAAGCATCAATTCTTCAGTGCTCAGCCTTCTTCACAGTCAAACTCTCACATCCATACATGACCACAGGAAAAACCATAGCCTTGACTAGACAAACCTTTGTTGGCAAAGTAATGTCTCTGCTTTTGAATATGCTATCTAGGTTGGTCATAACTTTCCTTCCAAGGAGTAAGCGTCTTTTAATTTCATGGGTGCAGTCACCATCTGCAGTGATTTTGGAGCCCAGAAAAATAAAGTCTAACACTGTTTCCACTGTTTCCCCATCTATTTCCCATGAAGTGACGGGACCAGATGCCATGATCTTCGTTTTCTGAATGTTGAGCTTTAAGCCAACTTTTTCACTCTCCTCTTTCACTTTCATCAAGAGGTTTTTAGTTCCTCTTCACTTTCTGCCATAAGGGTGGTGTCATCTGCATATCTGAGGTTATTGATGTTTCTCCTGGCAATCTTGATTCCAGCTTGTGCTTCCTCCAGCCCAGCTTTCTCATGATGTACACTGTGTATAATTCAAATAGGCAGGGTGACAATATACAGCCTTGATGTACTCCTTTTCCTATTTGGAACCAGTCTGTTGTCCCATGTCCAATTCTAACTCTTGCTTCCTGACCTGCATATAGATTTGACAAGAGGCAGGTCAGGTGGTCTGGTATTCTCATCTCTTTCAGAATTTTCCACAGTTTATTGTGATCCACACAGCCTAAGGCTTTGGCATAATCAATAAAGCAGAAATAGGTGTTTTTCTGGAACTCTCTTGCTTTTTCGATGATCCAGCAGATGTTGGCAATTTGATCTCTGGTTCCTCTGTCTTTTCTAAAACCAGCTTGAACATCTGGAAGTTCACGATTCACGTATTGTTGAAAACTGACTTGGAGAATTTTGAGCATTACTTTACTAGCATGTGAGATGAGTGCAATTGTGCAGTAGTTTTAACATTCTTTGGCATTGCCTTTCTTTGGGACTGGAATGAAAATGGACCTTTTCCAGTCCTGTGGCCACTGCTGAGTTTTCCAAATTTGCTGGCATATTGAGTTCAGCACTTTCACTGCATCATCTTTCAGGATTTTAAATAGCTCAACTGGAATTCCATCACCTCCAATAGCTTTGTTCATAGTGATGCTTTCTAAGGCCCACTTGACTTCACATTCCAGGATATCTGGCTCTAGGTCAGTGATCACATCATCGTGATTATCTGGGTCATGAAGATCTTTTTTGTACAATTCTTCTGTGTATTCTTGCCACCTCTTCTTATATCTTCTGCTTCTTTTAGGTCCATACCATTTCTGCCCTTTATCGAGCCCATCTTTGCATGAAATGTTCCCTTGGTATCTCTAATTTTCTTGAAGAGATCTCTAGTCTTTCCCATTCTGTTGTTTTCCTCTATTTCTTTTCACTGATCACTGAGGAAGGCTTTCTTATCTCTTTTTGCTATTCTTTGGAACTCTGCATTCAGATACTTATATCTTTACTTTTCTCCTTTGCTTTTTGCTTCTCTTCTTTTCACAGCTATTCACCCAAATACATACAATTTTATCAATTGCTTAAAAAAAGAGTTTGGTTTTTATTAAAAGCAAAGATGCTATATGATTTGAGGATCTCCTTTCACTTCCTGGGAATAAGCTAGCCTGACACAGCACTTGAATAATTCATGAGAGAAGAATAAAACATTTATCAATAAAAATAGGGTCAGGTTCCTGATGCAGAGCTTTAAAATATAAGTATATGCTAGAAGAGCATCAGAGGAAAGTTATACATTTAATGTATCCAGTGCAGATCTTTGTTAATAACTTAATATAGGAAATTCCTATGCCAACACAAAGCCTAGAATAATTCAGAATATTTCAGAATTTTTTTAGTGGGAAATATCTTCTCATGCCTCTGAGAGTATTTTCTACTTTATCAATTTTTAAGAACTCTCAAGTATACTTAACATAATAAGAGAAGGGTTTCTCCCAAAACAGGCACTTGTATAGCCTCATGTAGTTTGGCATTTCAAAAGGGGCTATCACATAAACTTCTTGTCATCTACATATGATGTTATGTTTGATTCATATATAGGTATGGCTATAATATATTTGTGCTACGTATTCTAATATTTGATGATGCTATAGGTGAACACTAAATCAAGACCTTGTGGGTGTGATTACATGGCAGGGGTTACATTTATCAGGAGTGGAGGAAGAACTGTCAGCTCATGTCTCTGCAAACAGCAATCATAATGACCCTGACAAGCTGCTGCCAAGCAAGCAGCGGCATTCTGGAGGTAGCACAACTGCCAAAAGCAGGACAAATGCATTTAGAATTGCTAATAAATCATATCAGCTGTCTCAAACGTCTCCTTAGTGTATTGATTATAATTAAAATAAACTAATTAGTTAGAATTATAATAGTGATACGGGTAAATGTTGAGCTCACAGATGAGAGAAATGGCATGGTGGATTCTCAGGTGGTATTTCACAATGATAGGGATGAACTGAATTTGGAAGCCTCACCTGTTAATCATGGAAAGAAAAGATTTTAGATTTTTTTTAAATACAAATATTCTGACCTTACTTACAGGATTTCTACTTACAGGATTTCTTCCTTACAGGATTTTTTTTTCCCTTTAAAATCCCCTCTCCTGGGTCATCTCCCTTCCAGGAAGGTATTATATAATGTCAATTAGTTGGTCACTTTTAATCATATTACCATAAGTGTGCCATAGTGTCACAATACAGATTGTATTAAAATTATTATTAATAACATTCAACACACATAATACAAATACATTTTTAAAAGGATTATATTCTTTCTTAAAAATCTCATGATGAAACCACCACGATTTTCCTCCACATTTGACTGTTTATTATTTACAAATAGTAATGATGCAGTCCTTGCACGAGATTTGCTGAAATCCCTGAAACAATTTGCTTTCAATTTGTTTGTTTTAGTTATGTATTAGTGTCCTAACAACAGTACATGATTCTCTTGGTAGATATGTGGAGTTTACAAAAAGTAAATCTATATTATTGAGAACAGGATATCATCATCAATATTTATTTAAACTCAGATTTCAATGGATACCAAAATAAGTAGCAATATAATATCACTATGTATCACTATTTTAGAAATGAGTATTTCCTCCTTGGGGATTTTTATATTAACTTAAACAACTTATTTGAAATGCCACATACAGAAATATTAAATTTAAAAGAAATTCCACAATCTACCTTACAGTGGACTTTTTTTTTTTAAAGAGATAGTGCATTGAGAGACAATGAGTCAAGTTCTTATTATAAATAATATTTCATGGGCTATACATACAAATGTTGAGAATTATATTTTTAAAATATTAATATATTGCTGGTATACTCTCAGCAATGGAAGAATAGCAATTTTAAAAATTGCTTAGCTTGTAGTCAGAAGTGATTTCTTAATTTAGTAGGATCTGGTAACAGATATGAAAAATTTATATCTTCAACTGAGCAATGAACTTTTTTTATTATATCCATGTACATATCAGCAATGAATTAAACTATAATGTTGCATGGGCACCTATAAATCACTCAGCTATTACTCTATTTTGTTAAAATAAATCTGATAATAATAATAGATAATGCTCATTGGATGAATACTATGTGCTAAGGACTGTGTTTGAGCTTTATTTACATATTTTCTTTCATTTCTTATAATAACCCTGCTTATAACATAGATATTATCCCTGATACACTTTGAGTTGTGTATCTTGCCCTAAATAACAGAGTAACAGTGACTGAGACAGCATGTGGATTTAGGACAGAGCAGGCTTTGAAACTGTCTTTGGTCATAAAAATAAAAGCAAGGATTATAATAGATTAATAGATGCAGGTTTATAGGACGATATAGCCTATTATATTATTAATCCCCAACTGTAATCAAGAACAAAGCTATAGTCCTTGCATGATGAAAGCTAGGATTCACAGATGGTTTGGCATGAAAATAGTCTTTATAAAAACATCAGCAATTGACCTAAGGGCTACCTTATAATTAAACACCTGCTCACCTTACTGCTATTACATACAAGAACCCATGAAGATAAAAACTATAACAACAGACTTCCTTAAAGTACTTAATAAAAAAAAAAAAAAAAATCTTAGAAATGTTTACTTCAGTTCAGTTCAGTCCCTAAGTCGTGTCTGACTCTTTGTGACCCCATGGACTTCAGCTCACCAGGCCTCCCTGTCCATCACCAGCTCCTGGAGTTACTCGAACTCATGTCCATTGAGTCGGTTATGCCATCCAATCATCTCATTCTCCATCGTCCCCTTCTCATCCTGCCTTCAATCTTTCCCAGCCTCAGGGTCTTTCCAAATAAGTCAGTCTTCACATCAAGTGGCCAAAATATTGGAGTTGCAGTTTCAACATCAGTCTTTTCAATGAATATTTGGGACTGCATTCCTTTAGGATTGACTGGTTGGACCTCCTTGCAGTCCATGGGACTCTCAAGAGTCTTCTCCAACACCACAGTTCAACAGCATACATTCTTTGGCACTCAGCTTTCTTTATAGTCAAATTCTCACATCCATACATGACTACTGGAAAAAGCATAGTTTTGACGAGATGGACCTTTGTCGGCAAAGTGATGTCTCTGCTTTTTAATATGCTGTCTAGGTTGGTCATAACTCTTCTTCCAAGGAGCAAGAGTCTTTTAATTTCATGGCTGCAGTCACCATTTGCAGTGATTTGAAACCCCAAAAAGTAAAGTCTGTCACTGTTTCCATTTCTTTCCCATCTGCCATGAAGTGATGGAACCAGATGCCACGATGTTAGTTTTCTAAATGTTGAGTTTTAAGCCAAAATTTGACTCTCCTCTTTCACTTTCATCAAGAGGCTCTTTAGTTCTTCTTCGCTTTCTGCCATAAGAGTGGTGTCATCTGTATATCTGAGGTTATTGATATTTCTCTGGCAATCTTGATTCCAGCTTGTGCTTCTTCCAGCCCAGCGTTTCTCATGATGTACTCTGCATATAAATTACATAAGCAGGGTGACAATATACAGCCTTGACGTACTCCTTTCTCTATTTGGAACCAGTCTGCTGTTCCAAGTCCAGTCTAACTGTTGCTTCTTGACCTACATACAGATTTCTCAGGTGGCAGGTCAGGTAGTCTGCTACTCCTATCTCTTTAAGAATTTTCCACAGTGTGTTGTGATCCACACAGTCAAGGGCTTTGGAATAGTCAATAAATGTTTAAGTAAACATAAATTTGTAAAGGGTCTTATTGAATGTATTAAGTATTTTAATAACTAAGGTACAGAACTGGTCTATTACAATTAAAAAAGATAGCTAAATAAAATCTCTGTCTTGTTACCCTCAATGCAGTGGGAGAGACAAATAAGTGCAGAACAACCTGGTAAATGTTGAGATAAAGGTATAGCTAAGGTACTGCCGAGGTAGAAAACATCGCCCAAATTTGAATCTGCTTCTTTTAGTCAGCTTTGAGTTGAGAAGCATAATCACTAGGAGATGATGGTCACAAGATAAGATTGTCCAGAAGAAAAATAAATATGAAATGGGGAGAAAGTGAAAGTATTAGTTGCTCAGCTGTGTCAGACTCTGCAACCCCATGACTGTAGCTCACCAGGTTCCTCTGTCCATGGAATTCTCCAGGCAAGAATATTGGAGTAGGTAGCCATTCTCTTCCAGGGGATCTTCCCAACCCAGGAATCAAGCCTGGGTATCCTGCATTACAGGCAGATTCTTTACTATCTCGGAACCTACAAAGGTGAGCTGAAATCTACTACAGTGGACAAAGTTGTCGGCATGTCAGTGTCTGATCACCTCTGAACTCAAAACCTTGATTGAAGTGATCTGTATGAAAGAATAATGCCAACTATATATGCACCTGACTGACCAAGGTGTAGGTGAGGCTGAAAAAGGACTGGTGAAGCTGGAAAACCTGCGATCCTAACTGCTGCCCTGCACCAATGAAGTGAGGCAGCAGAAAAGCAATAATGTGTGAAATGTGTGGAGTAGGTCCCTGGGCCCTGCACCAACTATCTTTTGTATTAAAAAAAAAAAAAAAAATGCCCATCTTTTTCTTTTCTGCTTTCCTTTTCTCATAACAACAACAACAACAAAAATCTCCTGTGGCTCACCAAAATTAGAAATAAAATGGAAGGGAATTCCAGAAAAGGTGATTCTAGCTTAGCTAGTTTGATACAAAGAAAACCCACCCCACTGCCTAATACTCAAGAGAAGTTATGCGTCAGAGATGAGAAATCTGAATGAGAAATCTTTATTTTCTTGCGCTCCCAAATCACTGCAGATAGTGACTGCAGCCATGAAATTAAAAGATGCTTGCTCCTTGGAAGAAAGGTATAATGAACCTAGACAGCATATCAAAAAGCAGAGACATTACTTTGCTGACAAAGGTACGTCTAGTCAAAGCTATGGTTTTTCTAGTAGTCACGTATGGATGTGAGAGTTGGACTATAAAGAAATCTTAACACTGAAGAATAGATGCTTTTGAACTTTGTTGTTGGAGAAGACTCTTGGGAGTCCCTTGGACTGCAAGGAGATCCAACCAGTCTCAATCCTAAAGGAAATCAGTCCTGAATATTCACTGGAAGGAATGATGATGAAGTTGAAGCTCTAATACTTTGGCCACCTGATGCGAAGAGCTGACTCATTTGAAAAGACCCTGATGTTGGGAAAGATTGAGGGCAGGAGGAGAAGGAGAAGACAGAGGATGAGATGGTTGGATGGCATCACCGACTCGATGGACATGAGTTTGAGAAACCTCCAGGAGTTGATGATGGATCAGGAAGCCTAAATGGGCCAGGAACCCCATGGCATGCTACAGTCCATTGGGTTGCAAAGAGTCAGACACAACTGAGCTACTAAACTGAACTGAACTACTATTGTAGTAGAAATGTGCCAGATACTCGTATAGTTTATAAAATGCTTCTAATTTTTCTGACTTATAAGAATATTACTTTTATATCATGCAATATGTTTTCATAAAATAGAAAGCATTTATAGATGATGTTTCCTGTCCTAGAAATGTTTAACTTGCATATATCAAAGGAATGTATATTTTGATTTGCATGTGTATTTTAAACAGATGGTTGAATACTTATGATGAGACTGGTAAGATATCAGACATAATAACAGGGGACACTCAGTACTTTTGATTTAAAATACAAATACCATTAAAATGAATGCTTACATTTATTCTGTAATTGGAAATAAACTCTTTAAGAACAAACTTTTAAACTAACCATATCAAAATGAGTTTTATAATGAAAAATATAGAAAAGGCATTGCTTTTGTGGATACGTACTCTTTTTACATATAAAAGTCAGAGAACTCTACATTTACAAAAACTAATCTAGTTATAAAAATACAAATGAAAGTAAATTACTCACTACTAAAATGAGTAATAAGAAATATCAATAACCTCAGATATGCAGATGCCACTGCTCTTATGGCAGAAAGTGAAGAACTAAAGAGCCTCTTGATGAAGGTGAAAGAGGATAGTGAAAAAGCTGGCTTAAAACTCAGAAAACTAAGATCATGGTATCTGGTCCCATCATTTCATGGCAAATAGATGGGGAAGCAATGGAGAAAGTGACAGACTTTGTTTACTTGGATGCAGTTGGTGACTGCAGCCACGAAATTAAAAGACATTTGCTCCTTGGAAGAAAAGCTATGACAAATCTAGACAGTGTATTAAAAAAGCAGAAACATTACTTTGCCAACAAAGGTCCATCTAGTCCATGCTAAGGTTTGTCCAGTAGTCATGTGTGGATGTGAGAGTTGGACCATAAAGAAGGCTGAGCCCTGAAGCACTGATGCTTTCAAACATTGATGCTTTCAAACCAGGAAGACTTTTGCCTTGGGCTGCAAGATCAAATCAGTTAATCCTAAAGGAAATCAATCCTGAATTTCATTGGAAGAACTGATGCTAAAACTGAAGCTCCAATACTTTTGCCATGTGATGTGAAGAGCTGACTCATTTGAAAGGACTCTGATGCTAGGAAAGATTAAAGGCAGGAACAGAAGGGGACGACAGAGGACAAGGTGGTTTGATGGCATCACTGACTCAATGGCATGAGTTTGAGCAAGCTCTGGGAGATGTGAAGGACAGGGAAACCTGACGTGCTGCAGTCCACGCAGTAGCAAAGAGTTGGGCCCGGCTGAGTGACTGAATAACAACAGATATGTTGTCCTCAAGAAATCCACTTTCAGTATAAAGATACATATAGATTAAAAGTTGATAAAGAAACATACCACGTTGAAACTAACCAGGGAAAGCAGGAATAGCTATATTAATTTCAGAAAAGTGCACTACTAACCAAAGGATGTTATCAGAGATAAGATGTTGTGGTCCATGGACGGGTTGGAAAAAAATTTCAGACCAGAGGCAGAATGAAAAAAGAATACGGTTTGTTACAGTGGGGGAGGGGAGAATTGCTGCCAACACAGTGGCCAGGCTTCTTGATAGTCTGGGAGAGCTGACCTTGAACATGGGTCCTTGGTCTGTTTTCATAGCCAGGGTTCAAGGAGAGGAATAGGGGTCTTGTGAGTTATCTGCTGATGGAATAAGGTATGTATACTAGATGGGAGAAGAGTACCTTCTTCTTATATGGGGTAGGAGAGGAGGCAGGCTACATAGATGAGGAGGGTCTAAAATTCTTCAGTAGTTACAACATGGGGGAAGGAAGAATGATAACGGTCTTTTTTTTTTTCTGTTCCTGCTTTCTAAGACCCCTCTTGCTCACTTTGTTCTTTTGTCCTTGGGCCACCACAAAAGAGGGATGAAAATATGCCAAAATTTACATAAGAAGAAATAGACAATGTTTTTATACCTATATCTATTAAATAAATTGATCAATAATTGATAATCTACTGGAACATAAAACAAAGGGCTCAGATTGGTTCACTGGTGATGTCTACCAACCATGTAAAGGAAGATTGTACCAATTTTCCACAATCTCTTGCTGAAGACAGAAGCATAGATAACACTTCCTAACTCATTCTATGAGACCAATAGCTAATACCAAATCCAGATAAAATCATTACAAGAAAAGAAAAATACAGACCAATATCTCTCATGAACATAGACGAAAAAAATCTCAAAAAAAAAAAAGAAAAGAAACCAAATCCAACAATGTATAAAAAGAATTATATACCATGGAAAAGTGGGATTTATCCCAAATATGTCTAGTTCAACATTTGAAAATCAATATAATTCAACAGCTCAAAAACTTAAAATAAAATTTACATGAATCAGAAAAATCGACAAAATTCAAGACCAATTCAAGATAACAGCTCCCAGTAAATTGGGAATTGAAGGGGACTTCTTCAACTAGATAAAGAATGTCTACAAAAAAGTTACTGCTAATGTTATAATTAGTGATAAACTAGAAGTTTTTTCACTAAGATAGATACAAGATAAGAATGTGCCTTTTTACTTCACCTTTTTAGCATTGTACTGTAAGTCCTAGCTAATGCAGTAAGACAAGAAAAGGAAATCAAAAGTATAAAGATTAGTAAGAAAAATACAAAACAGAATTTGTTCAAAGATGCATGCTGAACTACATGGGAAATTCAAAAGAGTGGAAAAACAAAACAAAACAAAAATCCTTCTGGGATGAATAAGTGATTATTATAGAAAGTTTGCAGGTTACAAGTTTAACACATGAAAATCCTTTGATTTCCTATCTGCTAGAAGTGAACTAAGAGAATTTGAAATTGAAACCACAGTATCATTTGCATTAGCATCCCCAAAATTAAATACTTAGATATAGAGCTAAAAAAAAAGTACAAAATCTCTATGAGAAAAACTCCAAAACATAGATGAAAAAAGCAGAGAAATAAACAAACATATAGATATTCCATAATAGTTTGTCGATGGTAAGACTCAATACTGTGAGTGTCAGTTCTTTCTAACTTTCATCTATATGTTCTGAGAATCCCGATCAAATTCAACTTATTTTATGGATATAAACAAGTTGGCTCTTAACTTTTATGAAAAGACAAAAGAGCCAAAATAACCACATAATATTGAAAGAGAAAAAGTTGGAGGACTGAAACTACGTGACTTCAAGATGTACTATAAAGCTATAGTCATTAAGACAGTAGGACACTGGTGAAATAGACAAATCACTGAACCAGAACAGGGAGTTCAGAAATAGAATCACCTAAAATCAACAACTGATCTTTAACAAAGGAGCAAAGACAATATAATGGAGCAAAGATAATCTTTTTAACAAATGGTGCTGAAACAACTGGACATATATGTGCAAAAATTAATCTAAACACAGACCTTTTATCGTGCATAAAAATTAATTCAAAGTGAGTAACAGACCTAACCTAAATGTAAAACCAAAGCTATAAGACTCTCAGAAGGTAACACAGGAAAATATCTTGACAACCCTGAATTTGTTGATGACTTTAGATACAACACAAAAGCCACAATCCACAAAAGAAGGAATTGATGAACTAGACTTGATTAAGATTATAAACTCCCACTCTACCAAAGACTATGTCAAAAGAATGAAAAGACAAACCATGAATTGGGAGAAAACATCTCCAAAATATATCTTATAAAGGATATTTATCCAAAATACACAAAGAACTCTTAAAACTCAGCAATAAGAGAATAATCAACTTGATTTAACATGGGCCACAGACCTTAACACTTTACAAAAGACAATATAAAGATATGAATCACATATGAAAAAGATGTTCCACATAATATGTCATCAGGGAAATACAAATTAAAACAATAATGTGATACTACCACACATCTATCAGAGAATGGCCGAACTCCAAGAAACTGACAACACTAAACGCTGGTGAAGATGTGCAATAATGGGAACTCTGGGCAGATTATTTGGCCATTTGTTAAGAAACAAAACATATGCCTTTCCTTGGTATTTACCTCAGAGAAATAAAAGAAAGTGTAGTCACCCAGTCATGTCTGACTCTTTGTGACCCCATGGACTGTAGCCCACCAGGCTCCTCTGTCCATGGAATTCACCAGGCGAGAATACTGGAGTGGGTTCCCATTCCCTTTTCCAGGAGAATTCCAGACCCAGGGATTGAACCCATGTCACCTGCATTGCAGGCAGATTTTTACCATCTGAGCACATACATATAACATGTAACACCAAGAGTGAAGCCTAATGTAAACTGTGAACTTTGGATTATAATGATATGTTGGTTCATCAACTGTAACAATTTTACCCCTCTGCTAGAAGAGATTATTAATAGTAATTAGGGAAACTATGTATGTGGCTCAGACAGTAAAGAAGCCTGCAAAGCAGGAGACCTGGGTTGACCCTTGGGTGAAGAAGAGTCCCTGGAGAGTGGAATGTCTACCCACTCCAGGATTCTTTCCTGAAGAATCCCAAGAACAGAGAAGCCTGGCAGGCTGCAGTCCATGGGGTTGTAAACAGTTGGACATGCCTGAATGATTAATACACTCACACACATGTATGTGTAGGGACAGGAGGTATATATATAAAAAAAAAAATTCCATACTTTTACCTCAATTTTGCTGTGACCTAATACTAATCTAAAAAATATAATCTGTTTAGATAAATGAACAAATCATTTTTTAGAGAGGGAATTTTCCATGCAACCAATTTATTTATTTAGGCAGAGTTAGAGTTCAAACTTCAAATTTTTTTCTTTCAACTTTTTATTTTGTATTGAGGTATGGCCAATTAAAAATGTTGTGGTAATTTAAGGCGAACAGTGAAGGAACGCAGCCATACATACACACTTCAAATCTGAACTTGCCTGGACTCACCCCTGAGTCTGTACTGTGTATCCTGATACAGGTTTCTTAATGTCCTTGTCTCAGTTTTTCTTCCTGTGTTAGTAGGAAATTGATAATATACAGATCATATGGTTTTTTTTTTTTTTTCACTTGAGCCTAAATATTTTATTTAAATGAAATCTGTTGAATATTTTCAAGTCCCAAGCACCGTGAAATTCTCTTTAAAAGTTTGAGTCTGTAGGATGTAGAAACTTGAGGAAGGTTAGTTTCACTGTTTCTCTCATTGCTCTCATCCCACCCTGCTGTCAAAAGTTTTCCATATAATGTTCCTTCAACTTCATTTTAGTGATGCACACTGATTGCCTTAAATATAACATACCTTGTTTCAGCCTGTTACCTCTGTTGATATGAAAATGACATTGGTAATGACATCCAGTCCCAATGGTCACATCATTATATTCTGTCTTACTTTCTTCACAGCATTACAATGTCTTCTGTTTTGTTAATTTTCTTCTATAACTCCCTAGGAGTGGACATTCCTCTAGTTAACTGCTGCTAACACCCATTTCTTTTACAGTTTGCCTTAGTGTTTCAACTGCAGCTTTGTGTTCAATAACCCCTATTTGTTGCTAACTACCAAATCTATGTACTTGATTTGTATGACTAATATAGGTAGAAGCCTGGTGGGCTGCTGTCTATGGGGTCACGCAGAGTCGGACACGACTGAAGTGACTTAGCAATATATAATATAAATATATGCTAAATATATATGTACTTAATAATATATATTAGTATAAATGTTTGTATTTGGCTTAACAGTTGTGCTAGTTGTAAAGAACCCACCTGCCAATGCAGGAGATACAAGAGATGTGAATTTGATCCCTGGGTCAAGAAGATTCCCTGGAGTTGGTAATGGCAACCCTCTCTGGTATTCTTGCCTAGAAAATTCCATAGACATAGGAACATGGTAGGCTACAGCCCATGGGGCCGCAGAGTTGGACATGACTGAGTGACTGACCATGCGTATATTTAGCATCTATAATTCTCTGTAGCTTTACTATAGCTATACCTTATTGTTTAGTCCCTAAGTTGTGTCTACCTGTTTGCAATGCTATGGTCTGCAGCATGCCAGGCTTCCCTGTCCTTCACTATCTCCCACAGTTTGCTCAAACTCATATCCTTTGAGTTGGTGATGTTATCTAACCATCTCATCCTCTGCCACCCCTTTGTCCTTTTGCCTTCAATCTTTCCCAACATCTTGGTCTTTTCTAATGAGTCCATTCTTTGCATCAGGTGGCCAAAGTACTGGAGCTTCAGCTGCAGCATCAGTCCTTTCAATGAATATTAGGGTTGATTTCCTTTAGGATTGACTGGTTTGCTCTCCTTGCAGTCCAAGGGACTCACAAGAGTCTTCTTCAGCACCACAATTTAAAAAACAGTTACTCAGTGCTCAGCCTTCATTATGATCCAGCTCTCACATCTGTAAATGACTACTGGCAAAACCATAGCTTTGACATATGGACCTTTGTCTGTCTGCCAAGTGATATCTCTGCTTTTTAATACACTGTCTAGGTTTATCATAGCTTTCATTTCAAGGAGCAGGAGTCTTTTAATTTCATGGCTACAGTCTCCGTCCACAGTGATTTTGCATGCTGAGTTGCTTCAGTCATATCTGACTTTTTGCAACCCTATGGACTGTACCTCACCAGGTTCCTCTGTCCTTAGGATTCTCCAGGCAAGAATACTAGAACAGGTTGCCATTTCCTACTCCAAGTACTTTCTTGACCAAGGGATCAAATCTCCATCTCTTATGGCCCTTGCATTGGCAGGTGGGTTCTTTACCACTAGCGCCATCTGGACAGACCACAGTGATTTCGCAGTCCAAGAAAATATAATCTATCACTGCTTCCACTTTTTTCTCCTTCTATTTGCCATCAAGCAATGGGACTGGATGCTATTATCTTAGTTTTTCAAATGCTGATGTTAAGCCAACTTTTTCACTTTCCTCTTTCACTTTCATCAAGAGGTTCTTTAGTTCCTCTTTGTTTTCTGCCAGTAGAGTGACATCATCTGCATATCTGAGGCTGTTGATATTTGTCCTGGCAATCTTGATTCCCACTTGTGATTCATCCAGTCAAGCATTTTGCATGATTCACTCTGCATAGAAGTTAAATAAACAAGGTGACAATATGCAACCTTGTCATACTCCTTTCCCAAATTTGAACCAATCAGTTGTTCCATGTAAGGTTCTAATTGTTGCTTCTTGACCTGAATATAGGTTTCTCAGGAGACAGATAAGATGGTCTGGTATTCCCATTCCTTTAAGAACATTCCACAGTTTGTTGTGATCCACACAGGCAAAGGCTTTCACATAGTCAATGAAGCAGATGTTTTTCTGAAATTCCCTTGCTTTCTCTATTGCTATATCTATAATAATCAAAAATCTATACCCCTTTCTCTTGAATCAGAGATCTGCTTTTCCAAATAACTTCTGATTTTAAAGTTTGTATGTATAATACTAGATCATATATATAGCAGCAGCCTATCCACCACATCAAATCTGGTATGTCTTCTCATATGTCTGCTATTATCCTAGATTTTACAAGCTTTTCTTAACTATAGTACTCACTAAAATGAGTTAAGTATATCATATGAATGAAAATAAACTTTATGGTATATTTGAATAAAGAATAAACTCAGCTCCTTCTTAATTTTCCAAGTGTATGTAGCAATCTCAGTAACTGGGGAAATTCATGCTCAAGACCCATCTTGTCATATTCTTCCATCCTGGCAGTTTCCTGTCCAAAAATCTACTTTATGGGATTGGGGAGTCTTTTTTGACTCCCATTGCTTGAAGAATTCTGATTTTTATGTCATGGGTTCTCTATCTCTACTCTCCTTTGAGATCTCAAAGTGGAACTTTGGTTCCTCAGTCCTCACTATAAACAAATCACTTTAGAGTAGGGACAATCAAGTCACTCTATTTGATGCTGCATTTTGTTTTTCTGTTAGAAACCCAGAACAGTGATTTCTGTGGCTCAAAAAAGTATTTCAGCTTTTATTTGCAAGGTTTATTTCTATACATTTTAAAATTATGTCAGGGGAGTATCCAGAAAGAAAATCTTAAAGTATGCAGTTGATTCTCATTGATTACAGTACTAATGTTCTATGATGTTGCTGTAAACATTGGTCACTCTTCAACAAATGCTGAACTATTATTCACAGGGAAGCACAGGGTCAGCTTCTTGAGAACTTCTAGTCACTACATTTTTGTCAACTGAAATACCTTTTGCAATATAGAATCCTTTGCCCAAGTTCTTATAAAACACATTAGTCTCATCAGTATTTAAAATCTGTTCTTCAGCATAACTTTTATTCTGTAATAATGCATAGGAATATTTAAAAAATTCTCCCAAGCCCTGATCTGCAGAACTCCCCTTACCTGTGCGTTTAATATTTCCCACACCATTTCACATATTGAAATGGGGCTTCCTTGGTAGCTCAGCTGATAAAGAATTCACCTGCAATGCAGGAAACCCGAGTTTGATTCCTGGGTCGATTCCTGGGTTGGGGGATCTGCTGGAGAAGTGATAGGGTACGCACTCCAGTATTTTGGGGCTTCACTGGTGGCTCAGCTGGTAAAGAATCTGCTTGCAATGCAGGAGACCTGAGTTCAATCCCTGGATTGGGAAGATTTCCCTGGAGAAGGAAATTGAGAAGAACTCCTGGAGAAGGAAACAGCCTAGCCACTTCAGTATTCTGGCCTGGAGAATTCCATGGACTGGGTGGCAGAATCAGACATGACTGAGCAACTTTCACATTCTTCCTTTTTTGAAATATGGGATACAGTCAGAACTAGCCAAGAAGAGTTTAACATTTTCCTTTTCTTGGGTAACATAATTAAATTTATTTGTCTTTCAGCTTCACAGCAACATTATCTATTATAGTTAAAAAAAAAATCAGTCTCCCTTTTCTGGTTGTATGGCATTGTTGATTCATTAACATTGAACTCACAGCCAACAGCACTATAACTCATGCCTGAATGAAGCTTATCTAATACACGTATTTTCTCCAGAAGGCATATCACAGCCTTCTTGCACTCAGGAATACCAGACCATACTTCAGCAGTACACTTTTGGGGAATTTTAAGCAGTGTAATCACCAACAAAGGCACACTTTTTTTCTTTAAGCGTGTATGTTAGTTGCTCAGTCGTTTCCTACTCTTTGCGACCCCATGGACTGTAGCCTACCAGGCTCCTCTGTCTATGGGATTCTCCAGGCAAGAATACTGGAGTGAGTTGCCATTTCCTTCTCCTTTTTTTATAATTGGTAATAAATAGATCAAGGAAAGGGTACTATTACAGTGTGAAAGCTAGAACAAGAAGGCAGAGCATCATCTCCTTCAACCTGAACTGGGAATGAACGAGTTGAGTGACACAGGTTTTTCTCCATTCTGAGCATGTCTGCTAGTAACACAAAGTACCTGTAAGTATTGCTTTTAGGGTTGCAAGTACATTTTAGTGAGCAGGCTAATTTACAAATACAGAATCTATGAATAATGAGGATTAACTGTATTATGTTGTTCCCTGCACTTGAATTCTGGGGTGTTTTATGAGATTAAATATATTTTTTAAGTCTCATGAGACATAAATTCTTTTTTGTTGTTGTTTTTGTAAATTTTTTTGTAAATTCTTTTTTCAACGTGATACTTAGAAAACCTCAGATGGTTAAATATGATGAAGTATCTAATTTGGAATAATTGTGATTTTTGTTGTATTATAGTTTGCTTATTTGATGAATGTAAATAACATACTTTGACATCCACAGAATAATGCCGTAAATTTGTGGGTTATTTTTATCCCTTTATAATGTATTATAGAAAATATTTTTCAAACAATCAGTGTTTGAATTTCAGAACTACTAAGAAATGGTAAACAATGTTCTCCCATTATCCTAAGCAAAACTCCTGGGGAAAAAATGCTCTTAGTATAAAAATATTCACATCTTTTCAGAACAGTCGCCATTCTGAAGCCCATTTTCCCAGTAAACATATCTTTAATGCATTGCTAAAATTTCTTACATTAAAACATACTAAAAAGGAAAAAATAAAGGACACGGGAAATGGAATTTAGTCTTATGGGAAAGCAAATCCCATAGAGAGATAATCTTTAATACTTCTCCAAATTATTTAAGGAATTGTTTTTTATAAAGATCTTCCTGGGTGAAGTTACCATTGGATATCTCAAATCAGCATTTTCCAACTTTAGTGCTTTTGACATGGTCAGTATTCCTTCTCATAGTAATTCCGTAGTCCAAATATATATATATAGGCAGCTCTGCACATGTTTATCTCTTGAATATGCAAAACAAATGTAAATATTCTCAAACGTCTTGCATTCGACTGATTTTGCTCTGTTGAAGCCAGTGTTTCCCAAGTTTATTTGAGCAAAAATACATATTGATGAAAGTGTAGGTGATATTTGAAGTCACAGATTGTGGAATCAGACTGCCTGCATTTGAATCCTAGTCTGACTGCTCACTAACATGGTGAAGATGGACAAATTGTTTAGCTTCTTTTAGGTCAATTTCTTCATTTATAAAATGAAATAGGAGCAATACTGATCTTCTAGAGTTTTGTGAGCATTCAGTAAGAACAGTTATTGTTGTTTAGTCACTAAATCTTATCTGACTATTTTGATGCCCCATGGACAGGCTCCTCTGTCCATTGGATTTCCCAGGCAAGAATACTGGAGTGGGTAGCCATTCATTTCCTTCACCGTGGTATCTTCTCGACAGGGGTACTGAACTCTGGTCTCCTGCATTGCAGGCAGATTCTGTACCTTCTAACCCACAAAGCATTAGGTATTAGAAAGAAGAAAATGGCCTCTATAGAAGACAGTGGGAAACATCAAAAAATATTGAAGGCTTTTAATAATTTCCTTTTTACTTAAATTTATTTCAAAATTGAATTACATAAAATTAGTATTGGATATCAGTTTCTTTTTTGGATAAAGAAAGTACACCTTAGAAAGACTGAATGACTTGCCCAAGGTCACACAACTCTTTTGTGGTACAATTAGGTTAAGAAATCAGATCTCCTAATTGCTAATTGAATAGTGTTTTCTTTGCACTTGGCTGCCTTTCATATACTCAGATATTCACATATTGATTCTCTTTCAATCTAAGGAAAAAGACACTATGCAAGGGAAAGGTGTTAGGAAATCAATTTCCTATTACATAAGTCATTAATGCTATGAAATATCATGCTTTTTCATCACCATTGCTTATCATTGAAACACTTCAAGGTTATGGTCCACTATGACATAAAGGTTATTTTCTACCCCAAATACTAGACCAAAAAGCTTTATATTCTGCCAGTTTGTACTTCTCTTAATATACTATTTATTAACTATTTTTTTAAATTTATTTTTAGCATGATATTATTTTTTTTCTTAAACATGATCATTGTTAAGTTTAAACTGATTTTATAAGAGCACAAGTGACTCATTTTCAGCGTCTATATTTTATAATTTATTCAGCTTTATTATTTGTCTAAATAATATGCTATATGATACAGAAAATCACTACATTATTTCAAGTTAATATTAACTCACCCATAATAAGAATTTTCATGTAACATTTAAGTTGATCAGTTATATGGCTGGTTTTTTTTAAATGCACATTTTATGAATTCAATATTGAGTATCTCACGTAGCTCAGAATGAGAAATTTTGCAGAAATCAGTTTCTGTTAAAATACATAAAGGACATTTACAATTTCATTAGAAAATGATGAACATGCCAGTAAACACAGAAAAATAACTTGAAAGATAAATTAATTTTTATGAATATTTATTTAAGTATATTTAAATTATATACTCTTTAAAATCAGAAAAGCAAATTAAAATAAGATTAAAACAAAATTATTAATATGCTCAATAGGGTAATTAATGCATACAAGAAGTACTTGTACTTTCTTGTACAGGTACTTTACCTTCTAAGCCACAAAGCACTAGATATTAGAAAGGAGAAAATGGCCTCTATAGAAGATGGTGGGAAACATCATCAAAAGATATTCAAGGCATTTAATACTTTCCTTTTTTATTTAAATTTATTTCAATATTGAATTACATAAATTTAATCCTGGGCCTTGGATATCTGTCAAGGAACTTTTAACTTTAGGATTTCTGTATGTTGTTTTCTGTTTCTCATGAACCTTCTCTTCCTTATCAATTTCTGGTAGACAGGAACGAGTGGAGCGGCAAGCTGTTCCCAGGACTGAGGTCATGGGATGGAACACATACATGGATTTCCTTCAGTAACCTTTTACCCTAAGGTAAAACTGTTTAGACACGACCCTCTTACTCAAGATATGGCTTGTCTTCTGGCCTTGTGACGATTGTTATTTCTTGTTATTCCCTTGGTAATGGTTGTTATATGTCTGTTTTTTTGTTCTTTGCCTGAATTTATTTTTCACCTAAAGCTTCCTTGTATAACAATATATAAGCTCACGCAAACATGAATAAAGCACCCTTGTTCCATTAGAGACTTGGGTCTCCCTCATCCTTCTTTTCTTCTCCAGCTAGTTCCTCAGAGCCTGGAAACCTGCCAAGCTCACTTTTCTGCCGGAGCTCTCAAAACTTCGTTGAGAGGACACCCTGCACCTTTATGAGCGGTACAACTCCTGTGCAAGGGCTTTAATGATTTTCCACGTAACCCGAGGGATATTAGTCTCTCTCCTTTGCTTTCTTTTTGTTGACTCTGATCCACCAGGCCTCAGTCTGTAAAAAAGACCTCAACAGATATCATATTCTTTTTTGGATGAAGAAAGTAAACCTTAGAAAGACTGAATGAATTGCCCAACGTCACACAACTCATTTGTGGTACAATTAGGTTAAGAAATCAGGTCTCCTAATTGTTAGTGAAAGTACAAAGTACTTACCTGACCTGCTTAAAAATTCACTTGTAAGAACTGCTTGGCACAGATTTTCTGAAGGCCATTTTTACACTCTCCCAAAGGCTTTTCAGAGGGTGAACGAATAGATGTTGCTACAACAGTGCATCCCACAAAGTTGTTTATAAAGATCCAGATTTAGAAGCTACCATCATTTCCATTAAGAATTTGATTAAATACATTATGACACAAGAACATGTCAAACTATTATAACAATGCAGGAACAAAAAAAGTATTACAGAAATTTGCTGAATGATTCAATTTTCACCTTTGGCATTGAAAAATGCCTAGATTGGGTTATACAGAGTAAGAATACCAGTCTGTGGGTGGTGGGATTTTTAGTGCATTTTATGTACTTATTTTGCTCTTGAGTGTGTGTTACTTTGATGATAAAGATGAGTCTATTTAAAACTATATCACTGTAATAATTTGTGTTGTGCTACTTCCCATATGGAGAAATCAGAGGCATAAAAACCAAGACATTGTTACTCTTTGCTCCAAAAGTATGATTAGAAATTATTCTGAAAATATGATTTTACTATAAAACTGTAAGTGGAAGACATAGGGATATAAGCAGAATTTGCTCTTGAAAATTTTTTAAATATGTAACCCAGAAATTTGGATTGAGAATAATTATTTAAGGTAATATAAGTGCTTCTCTGGTAACTCAAATGGTAAAGAAGGTAATATATCCATTATCATTTTCACTATTATCTTAAATGATTAATAAATAATATAATTAAGCTTTGCTTTGTTTTCAAGGGATTGTTGCCAAGCAACTAGCTACTATTAGAAAATATAATATTCTTAATGGATAGATTAGCACTTGATATTTTTCAGTTTGTTGAAGAGACTACTAGGAATAAATTAAGTATAATCTTTGCTACTTCTCATTTTATTTTATGCATTTTAAGCACAGCATTATCATTTATTATGTATGTTCTGTGAAAGATAACTTTCCACTCATGTTCATTCAAATATCAATCTGTGTCCCGACAGTAAATGTTCTGTCCACTCTAAGTCTGCATACACAAGTGAAATGAGATTGTATCAGTTTGGTCTAACTACAAACTAAATTTTTCATGACAGTTTTCTTTCATACAAGCCTTTGCATGAAGAGAAAATAGTAATCACTTTAGTTCTCACTCAGTAAACAGGCAACTTTTCCAAGTGGTACATTGTTCTGTATCCTGCAAATCACCTTGAAAGCCCAGAAAAGATAATAGTATGGTCAGCAGTCTATGACAGGGCTCACCTAGTGGGGAAGCACTTGGGGAAACCAGATATTATTGATAAGGTACTTTATTTTGTTTATAAGGTGACTGATTACTTTGTAGTAAGTATTTTTATTGTACTAGTGCTTTTCCAACTAAAATGGAATGGAGCTTAGCTACAAATTGGGAAATGCCCTTTATACTCCAGTGCTTTCTTCATTTCCAAAAGGGCTTTGTTCTAACTAATATTTCTTATAAAATATCTTAACATATTATCAGATAACAGGAATGGTGAATAATCTTTGCATATAAACTATGCTAAATATTTTTCTGAAAATGAGATCGCCAAAACTATTTGGAATTGGAGGAAAAGGGCAGAGATAATCTTATTAGTGTTAACAGGAATTTAACATAATAGATGCCAGATTGTTTTACCTATATATAATCCATCTTCCTGGGAGTTGCTGACCTTTGTAAAGGGCACTAAGAGTTGCCTAACTACAGGAGAAAAAATGGCCTCCATAAATACCCATGTGTTACAAATAATTTGGGTTGACAGCATATTTTGTATTCCTATCATCATCCAATCTATGTATCTTAATTTGTTAAAAGTCCTTTATTTACACTTCAAATTTCCTAATTTCATTCATATTAGGGAACTATACTTGATCTTCATTCTTCATTGTATACAAACAAAATACATCCATTAACACATAATTTTGCTATCTGAATCTATAAAACTTTACACATAAAATCTTAAGAACTAGGTAAGCTCTTTCCTGTTAGTGTTTCTCATGTTTGAACAGAGCTCAAACAGAAAACTTTCTCAGTGCAACAATAACAGTTTAAGGATGAAATGTATGTGTGCTCAGTCATGTTCTGACTCTTTTGTGACCCCTTAGATGGTTACCTCTATCCATGGAATTTTCCAGGCAAGAATACTGGAATGGACTGTCATTTTCTTCTCCAGGGGATCTTCCCAACTCAGAGATTGAGCTGGAGTCTTCAAAGGTAGAATTATGTGTTATACAAAATCTTTAACCTCTGATTTATTTTCAAAAAGGTTTTTAGTTCCATTATGTGAGAAAGTGAAGAGGAACTAAAAAGCCTCTTGATGAAAGTGAAAGTGGAGAGTGAAAAGGTTGGCTTAAAGCTCAACATTCAGAAAACGAAGATCACGGCATCTGGTCCCATCACTACATGGGAAATAGATGGAGAAACAGTGGAAACAGTGTCAGACTTTATTTTTCTGGGCTCCAAAATCACTGCAGATGGTGACTGCAGCCATGAAATTAAAAGATGCTTACTCCTTGGAAGGAAGGTTATGGCCAACCTAGATAGCATATTCAAAAGCAGAAACATCACTTTGCCAACAAAGGTTCGCCTAGTCAAGGCTATGGTCTTTCCTGTGGTCATGTATGGATGTGAGAGCTGGACTGTGAAGAAGGCTGAGCGCTGAAGAATTGATGCTTTTGAACTGTGGTGTTGGAGAAGACTTTTGAGAGTCCCTTGGACTGCAAGGAGATCCAACCAGTCCATTCTGAAGGACATCAGCCCTGGGATTTCTTTGGAAGGAATGATGCTAAAGCTGAAACTCCAGTACTTTGGCCACCTCATGCGAAGAGTTGACTCATTGGAGAAGACTCTGATGCTGGGAGGGATTGAAGGCAGGAGGAGAAGGGGACGACAGAGGATGAGATGGCTGGATGGCATCACTGACTTAATGGGTGTGAGTCTGAGTGACCTCTGGGAGTGGTGATGGACAGGGAGGCCTGGAGTGCTGCAGTTCATGGGGTCGCAAAGAGTCGGACATGACTGAGCAACTGATCTGATCTGATCTGATCTGATGTGATAATCTCTCATAAATTGTTACTTTCCTTCAAAATAATCTGCTTTGGATTTTATTGTTTAAATTTAATTTCAATGGCATAGCAGCAACACAGGTCTCTAAAACATACTGAAAAATATTTTTACCTCCATATAAATGATTAAAAATTACAAATAGAAGGAAGAAAGGGAACAGACCTGGAATTGAACTCCCTAGGAACAGGGCACTGAGAAGTGAACATTACCAAGCTTACCTAATGAACTAGATTCTCATGTAAATTAGAATTAGCCCACTCCAGTATTCTTGCCTGGAAAAATTTCATGCATAGAGGCTACAGTCTCAGGTCAGATCAGTCGCTCAGTCGTGTCCGACTCTTTGCGACCCCATGAACCGCAGCACGCCAGGCCTCCCTGTCCATCACCAGCTCCCGGAGGTCACCCAGACTCACACCCATCAAGTCAATCTCATTGCCATCCAGCAATCTCATCCTCTGTCATCCCCTTCTCCTCCTGCCCTCAATCCCTCCCAGCATCAGAGTCTTCTCCAATGAGTCAACTCTTCGCATGAGGTGGCCAAAATACTGGAGTTTCAGCTTTAGCATCATTCCTTCCAAAGAAATTCCAGGGCTGATCTCCTTCAGAATGGACTGGTTGGATCTTCTTGCAGTCCAAGGGACTCTCAAAAGTCTTCTCCAACACCACAGTTCAAAAGCATCAATTCTTCGGCGCTCAGCCTTCTTCACAGTCCAGCTCTCACATCCATACATGACCACAGGAAAGACCATAGCCTTGACTAGGCGAACCTTTGTTGGTAAAGTAATGTTTCTGCTTTTGAATATGCTATCTAGGTTGGTCATAACTTTCCTTCCAAGGAGTAAGCGTCTTTTAATTTCATGGCTGCAGTCACCATCTGCAGTGATTTTGGAGCCCAGAAAAACAAAGTCTGACACTGTTTCCACTGTTTCCCCATCTATTTTCCATGCAGTGATGGGACCAGATGCCATGATCTTCGTTTTCTGAATGTTGAGCTTTAAGCCAACTTTTCACTCTTCTCTTTCACCTTCATCAAGAGGCTTTTGAGTTCCTCTTCACTTTCTGCCATAAGAGTGGTGTCATCTGCATATCTGAGGTTATTGATATTTCTCCCGGCAATCTTTATTCCAACTTCTGCTTCTTCCAGTCCAGCATTTCTCATGATGTACTCTGCATATAAGTTAAATAAACATGGTGACAATATGCAGCCTTGACGTACTCCTTTTCCTATTTGGAACCAGTCTGTTGTTCCATGACCAGTTCTAACTGTTGCTTCCTGGCCTGCATACAGATTTCTTAAGAGGCAGATCAGGTGGTCTGGTATTTCCATCTCTTTCAGAATTTTCCATAGTTTATTGTGATCTACACAGTCAAAGGCTTTGGCATAGTCAATAAAGCAGAAATAGATGTTTTTCTGGAACTCTCTTGCTTTTTCCGTAATCCAGCGGATGTTGGCAATTTGATCTCTGATTCCTCTGCCTTTTCTAAAACCAGCTTGAACATCAGGAAGTTCACGGTTCACATATTGCTGAAGCCTGGCTTGGAGAATTTTGAGCATTACTTTACTAGCGTGTGAGATGAGTGCAATTGTTCGGTAGTTTGAGCATTCTTTGGCATTGCCTTTCTTTGGGATTGGGATGAAAACTGACCTTTTCCAATCTTGTGGCCACTGCTGAGTTTTCTAAATTTGCTGGCATATTGAGTGCAGCACTTTCACAGCATCATCTTTCAGGACTTGGAATAGCTCCACTGGAATTCCATCACCTCCACTAGCTTTGTTCGTAGTGATGCTTTCTAAGGCCCATTTGACTTCACATTCCAAGATGTCTGGCTCTAGGTCAGTGATCACATCATCATGATTATCTGGGTCTTGAAGCTCTTTTTTGTACAGTTCTTCTGTGTATTCTTGCCACCTCTTCTTAATATCTTCTGCTTCTGTTAGGTCCACACCATCTCTGTCCTTTATCGTGCCCATCTTTGCATGAAATGTTCCTTTGGTCTCTCAGATTTTCTTGAAGAGATCCCTAGTCTTTCCCATTCTGTTGTTTTCCTCTATTTCTTTGCATTGATCACTGAAGAAGGCTTTCTTATCTCTTCTTGCTATTCTTTGGAACTCTGCATTTAGATGTTTATATCTTTCCTTTTCTCCTTTGCTTTTCACTTCTCTTCTTTTCACAGCTATTTGTAAGGCCTCCCCAGAAAGCCATTTTGCTTTTTTGCATTTCTTTTCCATGGGGATGGTCTTGATCCCTGTCTCCTGTACAACGTCACGAACCTCATTCCATAGTTCATTAGGCACTCTATCTATCAGATCTAGGCCTTAAATCTATTTCTCACTTCCACTGTATAATCATAAGGGATTTGATTTAGGTCATACCTGAATGGTCTAGTAGTTTTCCCTACTTTCTTCAATTTCAGTCTGAATTTGGCAATAAGGAGTTCATGGTCTGAGCCACAGTCAGCTCCTGGTCTTGTTTTTGCTGATTGTATAGAGCTTCTCCATCTCTGGCTACAAAGAATATAATCAATCTGATTTCGGTGTTAACCATCTGGTGATGTCCATGTATAGAGTCTTCTCTTGTGTTGTTGGAAGAGGGTATTTGCTATGACCAGTGCATTTTCTTGGCAAAACTCTGTTAGTCGTTGCCCTGCTTCATTCCGTGTTCCAAGACCAAATTTGCCTGTTACTACAGTCTATGGGGTTGCAAATTGAACTGTTACAATTTGCACTTCTTAACCTCTGTATTCTCACTGGTGCCTCCATTCTGCAGACTGTGTTTGTAAAGTCTACCCATTTGTTTTAGCTGTATACAGTGACCCCTTTAAAGTTTTCATCTAACATCTCTGTAGATTTCAACATTTATGAGCACTTCCTCATTATTAAATTTATTGGAAGTTTTCCAGTTTTCTCACTATAGTACTATCATCTTAATTCTCAGTTTCTACTTCTAGCCTCTATATAATCTTTACCAGCAGAAAAGGTGTAGTAAATACACTTCAACTTTGAGTCAAACCATTTGACAAGTAACAATTGCCTCTTAGGCAAGATTTGCGGAGAAGGCAATGGCACCCCACTCCAGTACTCTTGCCTGGAAAATCCCACGGACGGAGGAGCCTGGTAGGCTGCAGTCCATGGGGTCGCTAAGAGTCAGACATGGCGAGCGACTTCACTTTCTCCTTTCACTTTCATGCATTGGAGAAGGAAATGGCAACCCACTCCAGTGTTCTTGCCTGGAGAATCTCAGGGACGGGGAAGCCTGGTGGGCTGCCATCTGTGGGGTCACACAGAGTGGGACATGACTGAAGTGACTTAGCATAGCATAGCATAGCATAAGCAAGATTTGAGGCTGCTTTATAAATCCCTTGACTATCACCCCCAAAATCCTCTAAGAGAAATAATACTTGTATCCACATGTATTTCATTGCAACTTGCAGAAAACTATTAGAACAAGAGCATAGTTTACTCTAATATGCATGAGAATCTACTCATTAGATAAGCTTGGTAATGTTCCTGTGGTCCTGTGGTCATGTATGGATGTGAGAGCTGCACTGTGAAGAAAGCTGAGTGCCGAAGAATTGATGCTTTTGAACTGTGGTGTTGGAGAAGACTCTTGAGAGTCCCCTGGACTGCAAGGAGATCCAACCAGTCCATTCTGAAGGAGATCAGCCCTGGGATTTCTTTGGAAGGAATGATGCTAAAGCTGAAACTCCAGTACTTTGGCCATCTTATGTGAAGAGTTGATTCATCGGAGAAGACTCTGATGCTGGGAGGGATTGAGGGCAAGAGGAAAAGGGGACGACAGAGGATGAGATGGCTGGATGGCATCACTGACTCGATGGATATGAGTCTGAGTGACCTCTGGGTGTTGATGATGGACAGGGAGGCCTGGCATGCTGCGATTCATGGGGTTGCAAAGAGTTGCACACGACTGAGCGACTGATCTGATCTGATCTGATCTGGTAATGTTCTCTTCTCAGTTCCCTGTTCCTAGTCCAGAGCCTAGCACAGAGAAAAAAATGAAAAGTGAAAGTGTTAGTTGCTCAGCCATGTCTGACTTTTTGTGAAACCATGGACTGTAGCTTGCCAGGCTCTTCTGTCCATAGAATTCTCCAGACAAGAATACTGGAGTGGGTTGCGATGCCGTCCTCCTGGGAATCTTTCCCACTCAGGGACTGAACCAAGATCTCCCACATTCCATGCAAATTTTTTACCAACTGAGTCATTAGGGTTCAGTTCAGTTTCTCAGTAGTGTCCGACTCTTTGCAACCCCATGAATCGCAGCACGCCAGGCCTCCCTGTCCATCACCAGCTCCTGGATTTCACCCAAACTCTTGTCCATCGAGTCGATGATGCCATCCAGCCGTCTCATCCTCCGTCATCCCCTTCTCCTCCTGCCCCCAATCCCTCCCAGCATCAGAGTCTTCTCCAATGAGTCAACTCTTCGCATGAGGTGGCCAAAGTATTGGAGTTTCAGCTTTAGTATCAGTCCTTCCAAAAAACACCTAGGATGATCTCCTTTAGAATGGACTTGTTGGATCTTCTTGCAGTCCAAGGGACTCTCAAGAGTCTTCAACACCACAGTTCAAAAGCATCAATTCTTCAGCACTCAGCTTTCTTCACAGTCCAACTCTCACATCCATTACATCACCAATGGAAAAACCATAGGCTTGACCAGACGGACCTTTGACGGCAAAGTAATGTCTCTGCTTTTCATTATGCTATCTAGATTGGTCATAACTTTCCTTCCAAGGAGTTAAGTATCTTTTAATTTCTTGGCTACAATCACCATCTGAAGTGATTTTAGACCTCCCCCGCCCAAAAAATGTCAGCCACTATTTCCCCATCTATTTCCCATGAAGTGATAAGTAAGACCAGATGCCATGATCTTAGTTTTCTGAATGTTGAGGTTTAAGCAAAAGACTCAACTTTTCACTCTTCTCTTTCACCTTCATCAAGAGGCTTTTGAGTTCCTCTTCACTTTCTGCCATAAGGGTGGTGTCATCTGCATATCTGAGGTTACTGAGATTTCTCCTGGCAATCTTGATTCCAGCTTGTGCTTCTTCCAGCCCATTGTTTCTCATGATGTACTCTGCATAGAAGTTAAATAAGCAGGGTGACAATATACAGCCTTGATGTACTCCTTTTCCTATTTGGAACCAGTCTGTTTTTCCATATCCAGTTCTAACTGTTGCTTCCTGACTTGCATACAGTTTTCTCAAGAGGCAGGTTAGGTGGTCTGGTATTCTCATCTCTTTCAGAATTTTCCACAGTTTATTGCCCAAAAAATAGGGTAGCCCTCAGCAAATACTTTTGATTAGTTAATTTTGAAAAATTAAATAAATTTTTAAATATATGGCAGATTTTGTGGACTTTCATGCCCCAATTTTGGAAAATGCAATGATGGAATTTGCTCAGGGAAAAGAAATCACCTCTCCCCTTTTGTTTCCTGCATGCTATCGTCTTGACTAACAAGACTTATTAATTTGATTTAAAGATTAAATAAACAAGTAACCCCCATATTTGTGACATACTTCTACTAAGAAGAGTGTGATTTTAATTGTTTATATTTAAATTATTAGTCCCCAGAACAATCTTCTTAGAAAAGTGTGCAAAATGACCCAAACTGGCACAGTGAATGTTATTCTACCAATTATTACACTATTTATTTTATGGTACTATATTTATATATCTTATAGAAATTAACATAAGATTTTAGACAGTGTGATAATCCAGATAATACACCAGTCACCTTTAGAGATGTATGCCCCATTTCTCTCTTTTTGAAAAAATAGTCTGCAGACGATGGTAAAAGTAATGAATAGAGACTACCTTCTTTGATCTTCTTCGTATCCCACTAAACGGAAAATATAAAGTGGGATAAAACATAATGCTAATCTATTACATTGTCTATTTGTGCAGCTCTAACTCATCTTGCAAATGCTTTTCAAAATCATGAGGTTTTCCTTAACAAAAGAGAAGCATCTCTAATTATGAAACACCAACATTTAATAGTAAACCAAAGCCACTGCCTCTCTCCCCCCATTCTACACACACAAAATAGAGATAGCTGTTATTTGAAATGGATTCATTTGCATGTTACTTTGGATTCATATGTAGATAGGTTTATAAGAAGTATTTTGGAGCATTACCTGTAATTAAGACGCTAGCATCTCTTTGTCCCATTGCTTAAGAATTGTGGCTTTTTAAATCAGAGACAGGCAATAGCCTTGTTTACCTCAAATAATTATCATGAAAACTACAAATAACGAAAAAAGGAGAGCTTTTTTTTTTTTTACTTTATGGGATGATTCACTGTAGAACTGCTAGATTTTGGTTGATGTATTTTTTAAAAATTTGTGTGAATGTACTTAGGTTAGGTAGTTAGAATACGGAAAAGGAGTCCAAAATGGCGATGGCTAAAAGACAAGGAAGAGAAAAGCCCTCAAGAATAGAACAGAGGAAGGTCAAAGGTAGGTCCAGGGACCGGAGTGAGGACTTCAGGTAGAATAGCACTCCTGACTAAGCCCAATTTGCATAACGCAGGCCCAGGGGAAAGAAAAAAAAAAAAACAAAAAATATAAAAAGAGGAGCCAAAGAGCTCTCTCTCTCTCTCTCTCTCTCCTGCGCCCTGGGGTGCTCTTTTCTCCCCGTTTTTGGATCGATGCACCCTCACGCCTCAAAGATGGATTTCCTGCTGTCTTCTAAACAAAATAGAGCTGTAACACTGATTTGTCTAAGAGCTATAACACAGTCTGTTCAGGACCTGAGAGCTATAACATGGTCTATCCAAGACCCAAGAGCTGTGACACACATAGGGGGCTTTAATGTCCGTCGCTCCAAATTTTAGTTGTGACAAAACAAAAACTGAGGAGCATACACTCGCATGACACTTATATTCACGAGCAATTTTAGAATTGCTGAGTTAAATTGCATGCTGTATTTTATTGTTTTTGTTCTAATAACATCATAGTAAGAAAAGATATTATAAATATTATAACTGCCAAAAACTTTTAGTTGTATACATTGATATACAAGACTCTCTGTGTGTGTGTTGTGTGAGTGTGTGTTTCTATCAGGAAAGTAATGGGATTGTTTGTTCTTTCATAAGAAAATGTATTTCTAAGTAGTTAAAACTAATTCTAAACATTCAAATACTGTATTTGGTACTTGTGATTATAAACTTGAACACCAGTATATAGTTCCAAATATATATCTTTCAAGTAGTATTGAAATAAAGCAACTCTGAAGTAAATTTGCAATGGTGAACCGATTTTGCAAATAAGATCTGTGGCTCAAATGGGTAAAGTATCAACAAATTTAATAAAGTAAATATAATTTGATTTTAAAACAAAGAACCAATTTCATTTGTGTTATTTTATTTTATTTAAATCTCTAGAACTCACAAACCGCTGCTGCTGCTAAGTCGCTTCAGTCGTATCTGACTCCATGTGACCCCATAGATGGCAGTCCAGCAGGCTCCCCCAGTCCCTGGGATTCTCCAGACAAGAACAACCGAGTGGGTTGTCATTTCCCTCTCCAATGCATGAAAGTGAAAAGTGAAAGTGAAGTCGCTCAGCCGTGCCCGACTCCTAGCGACCCCATGGACTGCTGCCCACCAGCCCCCCACCCCTGTCCACAGGATTTTCCAGGCAAGAGTACTGGAGTGGGGTGCTATTGCCTTCTCCGAGAGCTCACAAAAGGACAACCTAAATGTTGGGTTCTGACACATTTCTTTCTTTTTTTTTTAACTGTGATAAAATGCCCACTGTCTCCCCAGGCCAATTTGAAAGGCTGCATTCATAAGATCAAGGGAAGGATTGAGAGTAACAATACCACATTTTTTTTTTCCTTTCTCACAGTTTTAAAAAATTCTATTTTATTTAAAAAAAAAAACATATTCTAGAAGTTATATTTCTTTGACTTTTTTTTTTTACTCTTCTATTCTTTTCATGAATTTTTAAAAAATCAAATAACTTTAGCACTTTCCTGAAATACAATAGAAATTTACATCTTGATGTGTCGTGCTTCTGCTGCTGCTAAGTCACTTCAGTCATGTCCGACTCTGTGCGACCCCATAGACGGCAGCCCACCAGGCTCCCCCATCCCTGGGATTCTCCAGGCAAGAACACTGGAGTGGGTTGCCATTGCCTTCTCCAATGCATGAAAGTGAAAAGTGAAAGTGAAGTTGCTCAGTCCTGTCTGACTTAGCGACCTCATGGACCACAGCCTACCAGGTTCCTCTGTCCATGGGAATTTCCAGGCAAGAGTACTGGAGTGGGATGCCATTGCCTTCTCTGTTATGTGACGTGATTAATTTTTAAAGTTAGAACTGAATTTTAGAAGTATATTAATAAATGCAAACAAGTTCAGTTTAATTCAGTAGCTCAGTTGTGTCCAACTCTTTGTGACCCCATGAACTGCAGCACGCCAAGCCTCCCTATCCATCACCAACTCCCGGAGTCCACACACCCATGTCCATTGTTTCAGTGATGCCATCCAACCATCTCATCCTCCATCGTCCCCTTATCCTCCTGCTATCACTCTTTCCCAGCATCAGGGTCTTTTCAAATGAGTCAGCTCTTTGCATCAGGTGGCCAAAGTATTGGAGTTTCAGCTTCAACATAAACACCTTCCAATGAAACCCATGACTGTTTTCCTTTAGGATGGACCGGTTGAATCTCCTTGCAGTCCAAGGAACCCCCAAGAGTCTTTTCCCGCTTCAGCTCACTTTATATTGTCTTTTTCACTTGATTATTACATACTACTCTGTAAATTTTTGAGAAGCATTACTATTTAACTTTTGTTATTGTGCTTGATTTACTGAAATTAAGTTTTAATGGCAGTTATACATTTAACAAATTTTAAATCTTAACTTACTACTCTTTTGATCCCATTTTCTTCCTTGTTTTAACTTTATTTTGTTATCATTGACAGTTTACCATAATCATCTCTTTTTTGAAATAGTCCCAATAACCTCCAGTGTAAGATTGCAAGGGCATCATGATAATTTGCCTCTGGTGCTTTCATCTTCAGCAATTGCAGCAGGTCATTCTTTAGTAATTCCTTTTGCAACTGTTAGGTAGTTAGAATAAGAAAAAAGAGTACAGAATGACAGTGGCTAAAAGACAATGAAGGGAAAAGCCCACAAAAATAGAACAAAGAAAGGTCCCAGTGAGGACCTCAGGTAGAATAAACAGCGCTCCTAAGCTGGCCCAATTTACATAGAGCAGGCTCAGGGGAAGGAAAAATGTAAAAACAGGAGCCAAAGGGCCAGGACTCTTTCTCTCCCCCGCATGCATGCTCATTCTCTCTCTCTCTCTCTCTCTCTCTCTCTCCTTTTTGCATCTTTTGGGTCGATATGCCCTCAAACCTTGAGGATGTATTTTCCTTTATTTTCTAAATAAAACTGACCTGTCCGAGAGCTGTAACATGGTCTGTCCAAGAACTGAGAACTATAACATGGACTGTCTGAGAGCTGTGACATGCCAAGGCTGAAGGCTTTAACATATATTGTTTCAAATTTTTGTTTTGATGAGACAGAACTGAGGAGATTACACTCCCCTGACAAAACCAAACTCTTGCCTTTCAAGCATTCTTTTTTTTTTTTTTTTGTACCACCTTGATGGTATGATTGGCAAAGTAATGCTCAAAATTCTCCAAGCCAGGCTTCAATAGTATGTGAACCGTGAACTTCCAGATGTTCAAGCCAGATTTAGAAAAGTCAGAGGAACCAGAGATCAAATTGTCAACATCTGGTGAATGATTGAAAAAGCGAGAGTACCAGAAAAACATCTACTTCTGCTTTATGGACTATGCCAAAGCCTTTGCTGTGTGAATCACAACACCCTGTGGAATATTCTTAAAGAGATGGGAATACAAGATCACCTGACCTGTCTCTTGGAAATCCACAGGTTAGGAAGCAACAGTTAGAGCTGAACATGGAACAGACTGGTTCCAAATTGGGAAAGGAATGCATCAAGGCTGCATATTGTCACCCTGCTTATTTAACTCATGTGCAGTGTACATCATGAGAAATGCTGGGCTGGATGAAGCACAAACTGGAATCAAGATTGCCGGGAGAAATATCAATAACCTCAGATATACAGATGACATCACCCTTATGGCAGAAAGTGAAGAGGAACTAAAAAGCCTCTTGATGAAAGTGCAAGAGGAGAGTGAAAAAGTTGGCTTAAAGCCCAACATTCAGAAAACTAAAATCATGGTATCTGGTCCCATCACTTCATGGCAAAGAGCTGGGAAAATGTGGAAACAGTGGCAGACTTTATTTTTTGGGGCTCCAAAATCACTGCAGATGGTGATTGCAGCCATGAAATTAAAAGACACTTGCTTCTTGAAAGAAAAATTATGACCAACCTAGAAAGCATATTAAAAAGCAGAATTACTTTGCCAACAAAGGTCTGTCTACTCAAGGCTATGGTTTTTCCAGTAGTCATGTTTGGATGTGAGAGTTGGACTATAAAGAAAGCTGAGCGCTGAAGAATTGATGTTTTTGAACTGTGGTGTTGGAGAAGATTCTTGAGTCCCTTGGCCTGCAAGGAGATCCAACCAGTCCATCCTAAAGGTGATCAGTCCTGAATATTCATTGGAAGGACTGATGCTGAAGCTGAAACTCCAATACGCTGGTCACCTGACCTGAAGAACTGACTCATTTGTAAAGACCCTGATGCTGGGAAAGATTGAGAGCAGGAGAAGAAGGAAACGACAGAGGATGAGATGGTTGGATGGCATCACTGACTCAATGGACATGAGTTTGGGTAAGCTCCAGGAGTTGGTGTTGAACCAGGAAACCTGGCATGCTGCAATCCATGGGCTCCCAAAGAGTGGACACGACTGAGCGACTGAACCGAACTGAACTGAAATGTAGGATTTACTGATGCTGGCTTTGTTAACTATTCAAAGGCCTTGATAAACCTACTTTTGAACATCCTACTTATTATATTGTACCCCTTAAGGATCTTGAAGAATGGACATCACAATTATATGTCTTCACAAAAAATAAACATTTCTTGCTGTCTGTCTTATTTAGCTTCATTTCTATATGTATCTCTCTGTATTTTTTTTCATAAAACTGTAAAATTTTCACAGTACATTAATTATATACATGATCATATTTTATCTTCACAATATGTCTATGGGCAGACTGTTATTTGAGTTTATAGATACAAATTCTGAACATTGTTTATCTTGGTAATTGAATGAGACAGTGGACAAACCCAAACAAAAGTAAAGTCCAATGATCTCCCTCAGTTCAGTTCAGTTCAGTGGCTCAGTTGTGTCCAATTCTTTGCGACCCCATGAATCACAGCACACCAGGCTTCCCTGTCCATCACCAACTCCCGGAGTTGACTCAAACTCATGTCCATCGAGTTGGTGATGCCATCCAGCCATCTCATGGTCTGTTGTCCCCTTCTTTCCTGCCCCCAATCCCTCCCAGCATCAGGATCTTTTCCAATGAGTCAACTCTTGGCATGAGGTGGCCAAAGTATTGGAGTTTCAGATCAGCATCAGTCCTTCCAATGAACACCCAAGACTGATCTCCTCTAGGATTGACTGGTTGGACCTCCTTGCAGTTCAAGGGACTCTCAAGAGTCTTCTCCAACATCACAGTTCAAAAGCATCAATTCTTCAGTGCTCAGCTTTCTTCACAGTCCAACTCTCACATCCATACATGACCACTGGAAAAACCATAGTCTTGACTAGATGGGCCTTTGTTGGCAAAGTAATGTCTCTGCTTTTTAATATGCTATCTAGGTTGGTCATAACCTTCCTTCCAAGGAGTAAGCGTCTTTTAATTTCATGGCTGCAATCACCATCTGCAGTGATTTTCGAGCGCAAAAAAATAAAGTCAGCCACTGTTTCCACGTTTCCCCATCTATTTGCCATGAAGTTATGGGACCAGATGCCATGATCTTAGTTTTCTAAATTTTTAGCTTTAAGCCAACTTTTTCACTCTCCTCTTTCACTCACTCTCCTCTTTCACTTTCATCAGAGGCTTTTTAGTTCCTCTTCACTTTCTACTATAAGGGTGGTGTCATCTGCATTTCTGAGGTTATTGATATTTCTCCCAGCAATCTTGATTCCAGCTTGTGCTTCTTCCAGCCCAGCGTTTCTCATGATGTACTCTGTGTATAAGTTATATAAACAGGGTGACAATATGCAGCCTGATGTACTCCTTTTCCTATTTGGAAACAGTCTGTTGTTCCATGTCTAGTTCTAACTGTTGCTTCCTGACCTGCATATAAGTTTCTCAAGAGGCAGGTCAGGTGTTCTGGTATTCCCATCTCTTTCATAGTCTTCCACAGTTTTCCACCGTCTTCCACAGAGTCAAAGGCTTTGGCATAGTAAATAAAGCAGAAATAGATGTTTATCTGGAACTCTCTTGCTTTTTCCATGATCCAGCGAATGTTGGCAATTTAATCTCTGGTTCCTTTGCCTTTTCTAAAACCAGCTTGAACATCTGGATGTTCACGGTTCACATAATGCTGAAGCCTGGCTTGGAGAATTTTGAGCATTACTGTACTAGAGTGTGAGATGAGTGCAATTGTGTGCTAGTTTGAGCATTCTTTGGCATTGCCTTTCTTTGTGATTGGAATGAAAACTGACCTTTTCCAGTCTTGTGGCCCCTGCTGAGTTTTCCAAATTTGCTGGCATGTTGAGTACAGCACTTTCACAGCGTCATCTTTCAGAATTTGAAATAGCTCAACTGGAATTCTATCACCTCCACTAGCTTTGTTTGTAGTGATGCTTTCTAAGACGCACTTGACTTCACATTCCAGGATGTCTGGCTCTAGGTGAGTAATCTAGAATGTCATAATTGTCACGTGAGTAAGAGAAAGTGTATAGACTGGGTAGAATCTGTATATGCTACTCATGTTGGAAGAGGCTCATGAAAGTGCTAAATTTTGATGAGTACCTCATAAATGCCAAACAGTGTAGCTGACACTGACTTCACTAGTTGATCATTGATCTTAATCATTGATAAATAATAGAAGGCTGTCAAAGGATCCATTATCTTTTATTTTATGAGGTGTGCTTGGCATTCCCATTTCACTATGCATTTCATTGAGCCCATTACTGAAAGGCATATTGCATATCTGAAAACCTGGCTAATTCTTTTGACTTTCCATTCATATTTCTCTTAATTTACCTGCTTATATTATTACTTAATCAACTCAGGTAGTAATTTATAGAAATATATAATGGAAAATGGACTTTCCTGTAGTTCAGATGGTAATGAATCTGCCTGCAATACAGGAGAGCCAGGTTTGATGCCTGGGTCTGGAAAATCTCCTGGAGAGGGAAGTGGCTACCAGTCCAGTATTCTTGTCTGGAGAATTCCATGGACAGAAGTTCCTGATAGGCTATAATCCATGTGGTCGCAAAGATTTGGACATGACTGAGTGACTAACACTTTTTTTTTCAATCCTGATAGAGTCTGTGTATGATTTAAAAATAAAAAATCAGCCTTCTAAAAGTCAATTAAGCAGTTATAATAAAATTATTTTTTCTTGGTTACATACTTATAAATCATCCCCTAAACACACACCCCCTTTGAAAAGGTGTTGAAAAAACACTTCAATAAAGTTAACATTAAATATGAGAATATGTTTAAGTTTTAGAAATCTTCATACTTTTGGATCTATTCTTTGAAGAAGTCATCCCATGAACATAATCTTAGCATGTGCTATGTGTGCTTAGTCTTGTGTTTGGTTGCTCAGTGGTGTCTGACCCTTTGGACTATAGCCTGCCAGGCTCCTCTGTCCATGGGATTCTTCAGGCAAGAATACTGAAATGAGTTGCCATTTCCTTTTCCAGGGGATTTTCCTGATCCAGAGACCAAACCCATGTCTCCTGTTTCTCCTGCATTGCAGGTTCATTCTTTACCCATTGAGCCATCAAGGAAGCCCAATCTTAGGATAAATGCCCTCAAATAATTATAAACAAGAATATTCATCACTGCCTTTATTTATGATTGCATAAATGACAAATAAAACTAATGTCCAAAATTGCAAATATAATAAAGTATTATCTATCTCTATATAGAGATTTAGAACTCATATTTTCAAAACTATCTGA
Source organism: Tragelaphus eurycerus (assembly GCA_935064755.1). Taxonomy (NCBI): domain Eukaryota; kingdom Metazoa; phylum Chordata; class Mammalia; order Artiodactyla; family Bovidae; genus Tragelaphus; species Tragelaphus eurycerus. Next base: position 680,337 of record CAKXYN010000168.1, on the reverse strand, counting down.
GAAACAGGATAGTATATAGTATTTGTAAGCAAAAAACAAGAAATAAACTTTATCTAGTATAAAATACAATGTATTTAATACATAACAAAATAAAATATTATCTTATCAATATACATTTATACATGAAATATCTATACAACAAATTACCACACTTTTAGAGTAGATTGTACTGTGTGATATCACACCTTATTCCCTTCACTAAATTATATTTCTATATTTTTTCAAATTTCATCAATAAATATGTATTATACTATAATTAGAATCATATTACCACTTTAAAAGCTACATAATTTATATTGAAAAGTTAGAATAATGACATGTAAAGTAAAAGTGAATTCAATACGGTATCAAATATTTTTGGTAAGCTGTATTTAAATCAGTTTTAAAAGTTAAACTCTGTATAAATGAGCATAGGTAAAATAAAAAGGAAAAGTGGAGAAAGAGCAAGAACAAGCAACCTATCAAATAAATAATATTTCATTATAATTATAAATAATTATACTTATTTATATATATAATATACATAAATAATTATAAATATTATTAAGCATGAGAATACTATTCACAATCATAAGCAATTAAAGCTATATAAGTGTAACCATTATAAAATGTTCAACTCTAAATTTGACAAAAGTTAAATAAAATGCAGGCATACTATAAAATGTTGAATAGGTAAAAACAGATGAGCTAAACACTACAGGCAGAAAACTAATATTGTACAATATTTTTGTAGAAAGTAATATGGAAATTTGCTTTTCTCTTACCACCAGGAAGTAAGGTCTTCCTTTCCCTCAAGTATGATTATATTTTTAAAGTAGATATTCAAAGAGTCATTCTGAAAAATTTGTTCTCCCTCCAGTTTAAAACCAGATTTACTGTCTTCCTGTATCCAGTTTCCCTATTAGAAATTCCTGTACGCAGGAGAAGCTCACACCGATCTAAAAAGAGCTATACTCTATGACACCTTCAAGACAACTTATGAAAATATTGCAGAATAAGACTAAATCTTAACAACAGCTAAAAAAAAAAAAAAAACTAGAAACAAAAGCCAATGTATTTATTAGATTAGATCAGATCAGTCACTCAGTCGTGTCTGACTCTTTGCGACCCCATGAATCGCAGCACGTCAAGCCTCCCTGTCCATCACCACTCCCGGAGTTTACTCAGACTCACATCCATCGAGTCAGTGATGCCATCCAGCCATCTCATCCTCTGTCGTCCCCTTCTCCTCTTGCCCCCAATGCCTCCCAGCATCAGAGTCTTTTCCAATGAGTCAATTTTTCACATAAGATAGCCAAAGTACTGGAGTTTCAGCTTTAGCATCATTCCTTCCAAAGATCCCAGGGCTGATCTCCTTCAGAATGGACTGGTTGGATCTCCTTGCAGTCCAAGGGACTCTCAAGAGTCTTCTCCAACACCACAGTTCAAAAGCATCAATTCTTCGGAGCTCAGCCTTCTTCACAGTCCAGCTCTCACATCCATACATGACCACAGGAAAAACCATAGCCTTGACTAGACGGACCTTTGTTGGCAAAGTAATGTCTCTGCTTTTGAATATGCTATCTAGGTTGGTCATAACTTTCCTTCTGATCAAATATGCTTACAATAGTGATTTACTATAGTAAATAATTGGAAACCTACTAATTATTCTATAGTATAAAATAATCATGCAACCATAGAATGTGATATATATTTATTAAAATAAGTTTTGAACAATTATAATACCAGAAGATTAAAAAATCATAATGTAATGGTGTCTCTACATTATGAAGTATGCTGTATTTCTGACATGTATGGGTATGGGTGTGGGAATGTGTGGACAAAGAGACTGTCAGGGTGTATGTAAGGAAGAAATGGCTTATGAGAAATATACCATATTTTAATCAGGGTTATTTGGTTTCTGGAATTTTGAACAGTGATTTTTTTCCCTCATGGTTTTTGCATTTTCTAAATTATTTTTAATCAGAAGATATTCAAAAAGCTTAAATTAGCTACTCTTATATGTCTGCTGTAAAGTTCAATTGTTTAAAATAGGCTTACCAACACTTACGCATGAATATGAGAGAGTCCTTTCCCAGGTAGGTTGATAAGGAGTCTAGGGGTCCCCAAGGAGAGAGGGGTCTGGAATTCTCAAGGAGGAAGAAAGGACAAACTTTTTTTTCTTTCTCTACATTCCTTAGGATTATATGACAATAATGTATCCTGCCTGAGGACAGTCTTTGGATTAAACCTTCTGGCTAATTCTGTTAAAATGCAAATTATGGGAGTAGGTCTGATGAGGTCTTTACAACCTTCAGACATTCTTTGGATTCACTGGAGAGTATATATGCTCTGCTATGCTATGCTAAGTCACTTCAGTCGTGTCCAACTCTGTGTGACCCCATAGACGGCAGTCCATCAGGCTCCCCCGTCCCTGGGATTCTCCAGGCAAGAACACTGGAGTGGGTTGCCATTTCCTTCTCCAATGCATGAAAGTGAAAAGAAAAAGTGAAGTCGCTCAGTCATGTCTGACTCTTAGCGACCCCATGGACTGCAGCCTACCAGGCTCCTCCGTCCGTGGGATTTTCCAGGCAAGAGTACTGGAGTGGGGTGCCATTGGAGAGTATATAACTTTATTGCTAACACTAGCAAGTGGGTACTCTTTCTACCCCCTTCTGACGCCTATGTCAGAAGGTTTCTCTATCTCCTTTATACTTTAATAAAACTTTATTACACAAAAGCTCTGAGCGATCAAGCCTTGTCTCTGGCCCTGGATTGAATTCTTCTCCTCCGGGGGCCAAGAATCCCGGTGTCTTCGCGTGATTCAACAACAACCTTTCAAATGCATTTAAAAATGCATTGACCGAGAAAAATGGTAAATATCATTAATAAATAATTTTTAAAAGCATAAATAATATTACAATTTGTCTCTGTCTAATTGGAGTATTAAGACTCTTCCCGTTACACAATGTATGGGGGAAAAAGCACATTCATACTACTGAAAGTATTAATGGATGACACACTTTAGGGGGGTAGGCAGCAATGAACACCTGAACATATATATTTCTTTATCTAGAAATTTATACTATTTATAATCAAAAGTTAGAAATTTATATTTTTCTAATCAAAAACAAATACATAGAGAAAAATAAGCATGGATAATCTCTGTGATTTTTTTTTCTAATAGCCAAGTATATATATACTATAGTAACAGTGCAGTGTTTGGAGGGTGTAAAAATAAATGTAAAGTGGGTTATAAGTAAGTATGTAGAAAAATACTCCCAGATACTTTAATTAAAAACATCTGATTCAGAATAATACATAATTTTTAATATAATATCCAGATTAAGCAGGGAAATATCACTCCTTTCAATTATTTATAGAATAGAGTTACCTACATTTTGTGTTTGCATAGAAAATTTAGGAAATAATTCACTACAAATTTTTGATGATTGTTGTGTTGTTTGAGCTTCATGAATTTTTACTTTCCACTGTTTGTCCCATGGTTTAAACTTCTTTCATAATAGTATTAATATATTTAATAGTATTAAGAAAAGTCTGCTGCTTGCTGCCATTAAATTCACTGCTATTAAGGAGCTGATTTAATTTTCCTTAATTAGTATGCTGAATCTGATATTGTTTGAGACTGAAAAATTATAAATGCCATCTTTTTTAACAAGGGAATAAACATTTTCACTTTCAGAATAATGACCTGCTTTGTTCAGTCATACTTTATTGCTGTTAGGTCAAATTTCACTAGGTCCTCCTATGTTATCTGGCTATTATATAGAATAGTAAACATTTTATTGCATTTAATTATTTTAGCTCACTAATAATTTCAATTTTTACTGTTTATTTTTTCAAAATTGTGATTTTTATCCATCAAGAGTTATTCTTAATGAGATCTTTCAAAAACCTAAAAATTAAAAAGTAAAGCATTGCTCTGGAAACATTCAGGATGTCCAAAAGTAATTAATTTTTCAACTATAAAAAAAAGAGGTGGATGTACTTCATGATAGTTAATTCTGTAGAAAATAAGTCCTAATGCTACTGCTGCTGCTGCTAAGTCACTTCAGTCATGTCTGATTCTGTGTGACCGCATAGACGGCAGCCCACCAGGCTCCTCCGTCCCTGGGATTCTCCAAGCAAGAATAGTGGAGTGGGTTGCCATTTCCTTCTCCAATGCATGAGAGTGAAAAGTGAAAGTGAAGTCGCTCAGTCGTGTCCGACTCTTGGCGACCCCATGGACTACAGCCTACCAGGCTCCTCCATCCGTGGGATTTTCCAGGCAAGAGTACGGGAGTGGAGTGCCATTGCCTCCTCCTTAAGTCCTGATATCAGCACCCAAAGACTGAATATGCAAATCCTTAAAGTTCAATTGAAGGTCATGAAGTTATTGCTGGTAATATTACATTTTGTTATATCAGTTAAAGCAAGCAAATAAGTCCTGATATCAGTACCCAAAGACTAAGTATAAATATCCTTAAATTTCAATTGAGGGTCATGAAATAATTACTAGTAATAATAAATTTTGTTTTATCAGTTAAAACATTGAACTCAGATAATAAAGGCTATATCAAATACATTGTAACTTTTAAAAAGGAACCATGCCTATTGTTTCCCACCACCATTAATTTCAAAACAGAAAATAAATAACCTAAAGTAACTCATTGTATATAAATATATTTTACAATTTTTGTTTCAAAGAGTCATGTTATAGACAATATGATCATTCCTAAAAATAAGCAAATGGATATAAATGCATTTCTATACATTAGAAAATACTACATGCACACACACACCAACACACACACAATTGATAAAATTCTTAATTCTTTTTTTTTTTTTTTTTTTTGGATGACCTTCCTCAAAGAAGGAGGATCATTCTTTTTTTTTTTTTTTTTTTGCAGGGGAAAATGGACAAAGGAAAGGATCAACGAGGGTGGGAGGAAAATGGGAAGGAAGAAGGGGTGTGAAGGTGGGGAGGAGTATATATAATTTCTTAACTAATGGCTTTCTGTTTTTAATCACAAAGAACATTTAAAAAAAATCATATTGAATTCATCCTATGTTAGGAGGTTTGATCTGGAAATAAAACATTCAGGAAACTAAAAGTCCAGTTTGGGTGTCCTCATCTTAGGCACATCTTGGTATTTTGTATTGGTAGGTCTATCTTTACCACAATATATTATTTAGGACAGGATCACATTTGTCACTTCTTCCTCCCTACTACCCAAACTGGTACCAGATCCATAAAATAGTCAATAAACATTTACAGAATGAACAAATAAGTCTATTTTTTTAAAACTCTCCTGAGTGAACTGAATTTTTTGAAGCTCATAAGTGAATATGTTTTCCTCTTTACTTTGTCTATTACAGCCTGATTGTATGAGTGGGGTATTAAAGTCTCCCACTATTATTGTGTTGTTGTATATTTCTTCTATCATACTAATTAGTGTTTGTCTTAGATATATCAATGCTCCAATGTTGGGTGCATATATATTTATAATTGTTATAACTTCTTTTTGGATTGTTCCTTTAAGTCGTTATGTATAACCTTGATTGTCTCCTTTTCAGGATCTTTAAAGTCAATTTTATCTGATATGAGTATTGCTACTCCTGTTTTCTTTTGGTCCATACTTGCATAGAAAATCTTTTTCCAGCCCTTCATTTTCAGTCAGTATATATCCCCTATTTTAAGGTGGATCTCTTGTAGACAACATATATAGGGGTCAAGTTTTTGTATCCATTTGACCCATTTTAGTCTTTTGGTTGTCTCTTGTAGACAAGGTATGTAGGGGTCTTGTTTTTGTATCGATTCGGCCAGTCTTTGTCTGTTGATTAGGGCATTCAGCCCATTAACGTTTAAAGCAATTATGAATAAATAGGATTTACTTTATTGTTTTGGGTTTGAATTTATACACCCTTTTAGTGATTCCTATCTAGAGAATAAACTCTGGAAAATTCTGAAAGAGATGGGAATACCAGACCACCTGATCTGCCTCTTGAGAAATCTGTATGCAGGTCAGGAAGCAACAGTTAGAACTGGTCATGGAACAACAGACTGGTTCCAAATAGGAAAAGGAGTACGTCAAGGCTGCATATTGTCACCATGTTTATTTAACTTATATGCAGAGTACATCATGAGAAATGCTGGACTGGAAGAAACACAAGTTGGAATCAAGATTGCTGGGAGAAATATCAATAACCTCAGATATGCAGATGACACCACTCTTATGGCAGAAAGTGAAGAGGGGCTAAAAAGCCTCTTGATGAAAGTGAAAGTGGAGAGTGAAAGGGTTGGCTTAAAGCTCAACATTCAGAAAACGAAGATCATGGCATCTGGTCCCATCACTGCATGGGAAATAGATGGGGAAACAGTGGAAACAGTGTCAGACTTTGTTTTTCTGGGCTCCAAAATCACTGCAGATGGTGACTGCAGCCATGAAATTAAAAGACGCTTACTCCTTGGAAGGAAAGTTATGACCAACCTAGATAGCATATTCAAAAGCAGAGACATTACTTTACCAACAAAGGTTCACCTAGTCAAGGCTATGGTCTTCCCTGTGGTCATGTATGGATGTGAGAGCTGGACTGTGAGGAAGGCTGAACGCTGAAGAATTGATGCTTTTGAACTGTGGTGTTGGAGAAGACTCTTGAGAGTCCCTTGGACTGCAAGAAGATCCAAACAGTCCATTCTGAAGGAGATCAGCCCTGGGATTTCTTTGGAAGGAATGATGCTAAAGCTGAAACTCCAGTATTTTGGCCACCTCATGCGAAGAGTTGACTCATTGGAGAAGACTCTGATGCTGGGAGGGATTGAGGGCAGGAGGAGAAGGGGACGACAGAGGATAAGATGGCTGGATGGCATCACTGACTCGATGGATGCGAGTCTGAGTGACCTCCGGGAGCTGGTGATGGACAGGGAGGCCTGGCGTGCTGCGGTTCATGGGGTCGCAAAGAGTCGGACACGACTGAGCGACTGATCTGATCTGATCTGATCTGATCTAGAGAATGTCTTTTAGTTTTTGTTGGAGAAATGGTTTAGTGGTGCAAAATTCTCTCAACTTTTGCTTATCTGTGAAGCTTTTGATTTCTCCTTCATATTTGAATGAGATCCTTGCTGGATACAATAATCTGGGCTGTAAGTCATTTTCTTTCATCACTTTAATTATGTCTTGCCATTCCCTCCTGGCTTGGAGAGTTACTATTTAAAGATCAGCTGTTATCCTTATGGGAATTCCCTTGTGAGTTATTTGATGTTTTTCCCTTGGTGCTTTTAATATTTGTTCTTTATATTTAATCCTTGTTAATTTGATTAATATGTGTCTTGGGGTGTTTCGCTTGGGTTTATCCTGTTAGGGACTCTCTGGATTTCTTGAACTTGAGTGGTTATTTCCTTCTCCATTTTAGGGAAGTTTTCAACTATTATCTCCTCAAGTATTTTCTCATGGTTTTCTTTTTATCTTTTTCTTCAGGAACACCTATGATTCGAATGTTAAAGCGTTTAATGTTATCCTGGAGGTCTCTGAGATTGTCCTCATTTCTTTTGATTCATTTTTCTTTTTTTTCTCCTCTGATTAATTTATTTCTAGGATTCTATCTTCTAATTCACTAATCCTATCTTCTGCCTCTGTTATTCTACTATTTGTTGCCTCCAGGGTGTTTTGGATCTCATTTATTGCATTATTCATAATGTGTTGACTCATTTTTATTTCTTCTCAGATCAGATCAGTTGCTCAGTCGGGTCCGACTCTTTGCAACCCCATGAACTGCAGCACGCCAGGCCTCCCTGTCCGTCACCAGCTCCCGGAGGTCACTCAGACTCACATCCATCGAGTCAGTGATGCCATCCAGACATCTCATCCTCTGTCGTCCCCTTCTGCTCCGGCCCTCAATCCCTCCCAGCATCAGAGTCTTCTCCAATGAGTCAACTCTTCGCATGAGGTGGCCAAAGTACTGGAGTTTCAGCTTTAGCATCATTCCTTCCAAAGAAATCCCAGGGCTGATCTCTCAGAATGGACTGGTTGGATCTCCTTGCAGTCCAAGGGACTCTCAAGAGTCTTCTCCAACACCGCACTTCAAAAGCATCAATTCTTCGGCGCTCAGCCTTCTTCACAGTCCAGCTCTCACATCCATACATGACCACAGGAAAGACCATAGCCTTGACTAGGCGAACTTTTGTTGGCAAAGTGATGTCTCTGCTTTTGAATATGCTATCTAGGTTGGTCATAACTTTCCTTCCAAGGAGTAAGCGTCTTTTAATTTCATGGCTGCAGTCACCATCTGCAGTGATTTTGTAGCCCAGAAAAATAAAGTCTGACACTGTTTCCACTGTTTCTCCATCTATTTCCCATGTAGTGATGGGACCGGATGCCATGATCTTCGTTTTCTGAATGTTGAGTTTTAAGCCAACCTTTTCACTCTTCACTTTCACTTTCATCAAGAGGCTTTTTAGCCCCTCTTCACTTTCTGCCATAAGGGTGGTGTCATCTGCATATCTGAGGTTATTGATATTTCTCCCAGCAATCTTGATTCCAACTTGTGTTTCTTTCAGTCCAGCATTTCTCATGATGTACTCTGCATATAAGTTAAATAAACATGGTGACAATATACAGCCTTGACGTACTCCTTTTCCTATTTGGAACCAGTCTGTTGTTCCATGACCAGTTCTAACTGTTGCTTCCTGTCCTGCATACAGATTTCTCAAGAGGCAGATAAGGTGGTCTGGTATTCCCATCTCTTTCAGAACTTTCCACAGTTTATTGTGATCTACACAGTCAAAGGCTTTGGCATAGTCAATAAAGCAGAAATAGATGTTTTTCTGGAACTCTCTTGCTTTTTCCATGATCCAGCGGATGTTGGCAATTTGATCTCTGAGTCCTCTGCCTTTTCAAAAACCAGCTTGAACATGAGGAAGTTCACGGTTCACATATTGCTCAAGCCTGGCTTGGAGAATTTTGAGCATTACTTTACTAGCGTGTGAGATGAGTGCAATTGTGCAGTAGTTTGAGCACTCTTTGGCATTGCCTTTCTTTGGGATTGGGATGAAAACTGACCTTTTCCAATCTTGTGGCCACTGCTGAGTTTTCCAGATTTGCTGGCATATTGAGTGCAGCACTTTCACAGCAGCATCTTTCAGGATTTGGAATAGCTCCACTGGAATTCCATCACCTCCACTAGCTTTGTTCGTAGTGATGCTTTCTAAGGCCCACTTGACTTCACATTCCAGGATGTCTGGCTCTAGGTCAGTGATCACACCATCATGATTATCTGGGTCGTGAAGATCTTTTTTTGTACAGTTCTTCTGTGTATTCTTGCCACCTCTTCTTAATATCTTCTGCTTCTGTTAGGTCCATACCATTTCTGTCCTTTATTGAGCCCATCTTTGCAAGAAATGTTCCTTTGATATCTCTGATTTTCTTGAAGAGATCCCTAGTCTTTCCCATTCTGTTGTTTTCCTCTATTTCTTTGCATTGATCACTGAAGAAGGCTTTCTTATCTCTTCTTGCTATTCTTTGAAACTCTGCATTCAGATGTTTATATCTTTCCTTTTCTCCTTTGCTTTTCGCTTCTCTTCTTTTCATAGCTATTTGCAAGGCCTCCCCAGACAGCCATTTTGATTTTTTGCATTTCTTTTCCATGGGGATGGTCTTGATCCCTGTCTCCTGTACAATGTCACAAACCTCATTCCATAGTTCATCAGGCACTCTATCTATCAGATCTAGGCCTTAAATCTATTTCTCACTTCCACTGTATAATCATAAGGGATTTGATTTAGGTCATACCTGAATGGTCTAGTGGTTTTCCCTACTTTCTTCAATTTCAGTCTGAATTTGGCAACAAGGAGTTCATGGTCTGAGCCACAGTCAGCTCCTGGTCTTGTTTTTGCTGATTGTACAGAGCTTTTCCATCTTTGGCTGTAAAGAATATAATCGATCTGATTTCGGTGTTGACCATCTGGTGATGTCCACGTGTAGAGTCTTCTCTTGTGTTGTTGGAAGAGGGTATTTGCTATGACCAGTGCATTTTCTTGGCAAAACTCTAATAGTCTTTGCCCTGCTTCATTCCGTATTCCAAGGCCAAATTTGCCTGTTACTCCAGGTGTTTCTTGACTTCCTACTTTTGCATTCCAGTCCCCTATAATGAAAAGGACATCTTTTTTGGGTGTTAGTTCTAAAAAGTCTTGTAGGTCTTCGTAGAACCGTTCAACTTCAGCTTCTTCAGCGTTACTGGTTGGGGCATAGACTTGGATTACTGTGACATTGAATGGTTTGCCTTGGAAACAAACAGAGATCGTTCTGTTGTTTTTGAGATTGCATCCAAGTACTGCATTTCGGACTCTTTTGTTGACCATGATGGCCACTCCATTTCTTCTGAGGGATTCCTGCCCGCAGTAGTAGATATAATGGTCATCTGAATTAAATTCACCCATTCCAGTCCATTTTAGTTCACTAATTTCTAGAATGTCGACATTCACTCTTGTCATCTCTTGTTTGACCACTTCCAATTTGCCTCGATTCATGGACCTGACATTCCAGGTTCTTATGCAATATTGCTCTTTACAGCATCGGACTTTGCTTCTATCACCAGACACATCCACAGTTGGGTATTCTTTTTGCTTTGGCTCCATCCCTTCATTCTTTCTGGAGTTATGTCTCCACTGATATCCTGTAGCTTATTGGGCCCTTACTGACCTGGGGAGTTTCTCTTTCAGTATCCTATCATTTTGCCTTTTCATACTGTTCATGGGGTTCTCAAGGCAAGAATACTGAAGTGGTTTGCCATTCCCTTCTCCAGTGGACCACACCCTGTCAGATATCTCCAACATGACCCGCCCATCCTGGGTTGCCTCACGGGCATGGCTTAATTTCATTGAGTTAGACAAGGGTGTGGTCCTGGTGTGATTAGATTGACTAGTTTTCTGTGAGTATGGTTTCAGTGTATTTGCCCTCTGATGCCCTCTTGTAAGACCTACTGTCTTACTTGGGTTTCTCTTACCTTGGGCGTGGGGTATCTCTTCCTGGCTGCTCCAGCAAAGCACAGCCATGGCACATTCATTATGTGTTGACTCATTTTTATTTCTTCTAGGTCCTTGTCTAACCTTTCTTGCATCTTCTCAACCCTTGTCTCCAGACTATTTAACTGTGATTCCATTTTTATTTCAAGATTTTGGATTAATTTCACTATCATTATTCCGAATTCTTTATCAGGTAGATTCCCAATCTCTTCCTCTTTGGTTTGGTTTAGTGGACATTTATCCTGTTCCTTAAGCTGCAGGGTATTCCTCTGTCTCTTCATCTTGTTAAAATCGCCAAGTTTAGAGTGTTCTTTCTATATTCTTGTAGTTTGTTGAATTCTCTTTACTGAGGCGGTTTACTGGTCTTTTCAATATTTGATATCTGCCCTGTTACAGAGGAGGCAGAGATGAACACCCAAAATATCCATAAACTAGTGATTGTTTCTCCAAATTGAGCTTTTCCTGTTCAATATCTTGTTTATCATTCAACTTTTGCCAAACTTGTTTTACACATGAGAGTTTACATTGCAGATAAAAGATACAATAGGGTGATTGTATTCAGTTATTAAATTCAAGCTTTCCGATTCATCTAATCTTTTATCACCATCATTTTGGTACTAAGCTCTCTTATTGTGAAATGAAATTTGTTCTCCACAATTTGAAACCCTAACACCCAAGTTCACAAATTAGCACTTTTATGTTAGAAATGAGCATTTAAATGGGCTTGTTTGGAATTAGTAATAAAACTAGTAACAATCATTTATTATTTTTGAGACAATTATTAAGACAATAGTGACATATTTTATTGACATGAGACCACATCTAACAAAGACCCTAATCTGGGATCCACGATAGATCTTGATTGAATCACAGACTTAAAAAGCCAGAAAATTGTGTGTGGTTGTCTGTGTTTGTTCCCCATTAAAAATTGTGGGGAAACCCCTTCCACAAAGACTTCAGTAACTGGTTACACAATCACAAATCACCCAGAATTAATTTTCTTCTTTACTGAAAACTAAAACAATGATTGCTAGGCTCCACCCCAAAACTGCTGGTCTTACAGTATTCAACTACATTAGTATTGATTTTAGAATAATATTCAATATCATGTTGCTTAGATTTTCATAAATTATTGATCAAGAGATCATAATATATGGTTTTGTTTAATCCTATATAAGAGAATTATGAGGAAAGAAGAGTTAGGAGATTATTCAATGTGCAATTAATAGGGCAAGAGAAACTCTAAAATGAGAAATAGTTGTGACTTCAGAGTTGTTTTTTTATTCTTCAACTCCACTTTATTGATTAGAGAATAATAAAGTTAGACCTCAGTGCCTCATCCATCTTCTTGTGTTAAGAGGGCAGCACCAGCAAAGAGTTTTTATTAAATATAGGTGTCATTTTTACTCCTTATGCACTTCTTTCTATTCTGTACAGTTTTCTGGGGGGTGTGAAAGTAAACACACAAGAGATTTCACAAGAACTGTATTACTTCAAGGTGATATATGCAATTTGATCTTACTATCTTTGTTTTTTTCTTCCAAAATAAATCAGATCTTTTATTTTGTGTTGTTTATTCATATATCGGGCTTTTAATCTGTCATTGTGACTGTCCAAAATGTAAATACCTTAATTAGTATAAAAAGCATTTAAATGGAACATCAACCAATGAAGAAGCTACATACCACATGTGGCAGAAATACAAGTAGAAATTTGATTAAAGGCCAGCCATGAAACCTATAACAAAAATAGTGAGGTACACTTTTGTGAATTATAGTGATAGTGAAGTGAAATCGCTCAGTTATGTCCGACTCTTTGCAACCCCATGGACAGTAGCCAACCAGGCTCCTCCATCCATGGGATTTTCCAGGCAAGAATACTGGAGTGGGTTGCCATTGCCTTCTCCAAGGCATACAATATATGTGTTCTTAATTTCTGAGTTCATTGAGACAGAGATTGGGATGTTGTTTTATTGTTAGTTATCAATAATAACTTATTGAATTATACTTGGAGAGTGAAATTTGCATGAAAGGCCCATTTTAGATTTTTGTTTGCTTGAAAATCCTTTGTGACCTATTCCACACAGCTCTAAGAGAATATACTTCCTCTATTTTTCAAGACTAGGATCAATATATCAATGTATTTCAGACACACACATAAAATCAAAATTTAAAATTTTCCTGTTCAAGTCATATTGCCTCATTACAGTTGCAAGGCTTTATCTAACAAATCATTTTATGTGATTTTTTGTGGTACTGTTCTGTTACTTTAATCACTTTCAACTGCTTTATCAGTCTCTGAGACAAATGCTTGAAAAGTCTCCAATCCACTATGACTGTGGACTTGCCAAATTCTCTTTTTAATTATTAGTATTATTTTAAAATATCTCTGGTAGTAATTTTACTATCATCCTAGTACATTGTTCTTTTTGCTGTTAAAAACATTTCTTTTTATTTCTATAATAAAATATTTATGCAAATATTTTTAAAAGAAGGATTAGCTTACATTATCTTACCTTTTACTGGGGTAAATAGATAGTGAAAATTAAAACTGATTACTTTGTAATATTGTGTACTGAAATAAGATATAAGGAAAAAAAAAAGCTAGATAAAGAAATAGTGTGTGATGGCAAGCCGCTTTGAGGCAATGTTTTGGAATATAATCCTGAGAGTGCTTGATAGATCAAATTATGTCAGTTACTGGCAAATAGTGTTCCAGCAACCACAAAGGTTTGGGGAAGGTAGGCTTAAAGGAAAGTTTCAGTAACAGAAGGGCTACTTGACTTAACTAGACTGAGCTATGGGAAATGTGGAATAAAATGGTGTGAGAAGAGGTAAGCCATGAGGAGGATTTAATTTGAGCTTTAATCCATTTGGTGCTAAAAGCTACTTGAGTCTGGTAAATCTGCTGAAGCACATTTCTACTACTGTTTACTAGACATTTTTTCTTCCATCTATTATTTTGATATAGTGTAGGTAATTTTGTTTCATGTATATCTTTTAAAGAGCACCTTGCTACTTGTCTGTATTAATTTAGTTATATGTTACATATAACACTGAAAGTTTAAGATATACAACATTGACTTGATATATATTGCAGTATGATTACTATAGTGGTTTTAGCTAATACCTGTATTGCTTCATATAATTGTCATATTTTTTCTTGCCTTGGGAACAATTAAAACCTCACCTCTTAGAAAGTTTAATGCTGATAATACAAGTTGGTTGTCTGTAATCATTGTACTGTTTATTAAGTCTCCAGGACTTAGTTATCTACTGGTTACAAGTATGTACCCTTAACATCTCTCCCATTCCCGCCATGGCCTAACCCCTGGTAACCACCATTTTACTCTCTTCTTTTACATTTTCAGGTCTTTTAGATTTCACATATAAAAGATATTATAGACTATTTGTCTTACACTGTCTGATTCACTTCCCACTTAGCATAATGTCCTCAAGGTCTATCTATGTTGCAAATGGCAGAATTTCTTTTTTTCTTATGGCCAAATATTATTCCATCATATAAATATACCACACTCCCATGTTTAATGTAGCATTATTCACAATAGCCAAGATATGGAAACAACCTAAGTGATCATCTATGGATATTGTTTTATCTAGATTGTGATTGTCTATATTTTTATGAGACAAAATAGAATGGTCATCAACAAAATGTTCTCTGGATTCACTTTTGTGACTTTGGACAAATTCAATTAAATTTTCTAGGCTATGATTTCCTTTTTAGAAATAAGAATAATTATAATACTTATATGATGGGTTTGCTTGGAGAAGTAAAATATTTAATATATGTAAAACCATTAAAATAGTGACTAGTTTGTATAAAATACTTAGCATTAGCTTTTATTATTAACTGGATTCATTCATTTATATTTACTATAGTGATTTTATACATACAGACTTGCATATATGCCTATACTTATGCATGTGATTATTAATAATATCATACTGTGAGTTGTTTTCCTTCTTATTTTTTTCCAGTTTCAGACTTCTTTTAACTACTGTTTAATATATACAGTACAGAAGCTAATTGTATTATTTTCTGTTTTGTTGGTGGTATTCAGTTAAGAATTTCCCATTCAATTCTGGTTTCCTCAATGTGTATGCCCAGCAGTGGGATTGCTGGATCATAAGGCAGTTTTATTTCCAGTTTTTAAGGAATCTCTACACTGTTCTCCATAGTGGCTGTACTAGTTTGCATTCCCACCAACAGTGTAAGACGGTTCCCTTTTCTCCACACCCTCTCCAGCGTTTATTGCTTGTAGACTTTTGGATCGCAGCCATTCTGACTGTCATGAAATGGAACCTCATAGTGGTTTTGATTTGCATTTCTCTGATAATGAGTGATGTTGAGCATCTTTTCATGTGTTTGTTAGCCATCTGTATGTCTTCTTTGGAGAAATGTCTATTTAGTTCTTTGGCCCACTTTTTGATTGGATCATTTATTTTTCTGCAATTGAGCTGTAGGAGTTGCTTGTATATTTTTGAGATTAGTTGTTTGTCTGTTGCTTAATTTGCTATTATTTTCTTCCATTCTGAAGGCTGTCTTTTCACCTTGCTTATAGTTTCTTTTGTTGTGAGGAAGCTCTTAAGTTTAATTAGGTCCCATTTGTTTATTTTTTTATTTTATTTCAAATATTCTGGGAGGTGGGTCATAGAGGATCCTGCTGTGATGTATGTCAGAGAGTGTTTTGCCTATGTTCTCCTCTAGGAGATGATCCAGCAATTCCTCTGCTGGGCATGCACACTGAGGAAACCAGAATTGAAAGAGACACATGTACCCCAATGCTCATCACAGCACTGTTTATAATAGCCAGGACATGGAAGCAACCTAGATGTCCATCAGCAGAAGAATGGATAAGAAAGCTGTGATACATATACACAATGGAGTACTAGTCAGCCATTAAAAAGAATACATTTGAATCAGTTCTAATGAGGTGGATGAAACTGGAGCCTATTATACAGAGTGAAGTAAGCCAGAAATAAAAACACCAATACAGTATCAGATCAGATCAGTTGCTCAGCCGTGTCCGACTCTTTGCGACCCCATGAACTGCAGCACGCCAGGCCTCCCTATCCATCACCAGCTCTCGGAGGTCACTCAGACTCACATTCATCGAGTCAGTGATGCATCTAGCCATCTCATCCTCTGCTGTCCCCTTCTCCTCCTGCCCTCAATCCCTCTGAGCATCAGAGTCTTCTCCAATGAGTCAACTCTTTGCGTGAGGTGGCCAAAATACTGGAGTTTCAGCTTTAGCATCATTCCTTCCAAAGAAATCCCAGGGCTGATCTCCAATACAGTATACTAACGCATATATATGGAATTTAGAAAGATGGTAAAAATAATATACGAGACAGCAAAAGAGACACTGATGTATAGAACAGTCTTTTGGACTCTGGGAGAGGGAGAGGGTGGGATGATTTGGGAGAATGACATTGCAATATGTATAATATCATATATGAAACAAGTCGCTAGTCCAGGTTCAATGCACGATGCTGGATGCTTGGGGCTGGTGCACTGAGATGACCCAGTGGAATGGTATGGGGAGGGAGGAGGGAGGAGGGTTCAGGATGGGGAACACATGTATACCTGTGGCAGATTCATTTTGATATATGGCAAAACCAATACAATATTGTAAAGTCAAATAAAATAAAATTTAAAAAAAAAGAATTTCTCAAAACTGTGCTTTTAGTGATAAGGAAAGAAAGTGATGCTTGTTTATGAACTGAAAGTGTATTGAAAATAAACAAGTGAAATGTCAATGTCACGACCCTCTGACTACTGTCACTAATAGTAAACATTTAGTATATTCAATAATGGGCTTCCCTGATAGCTCAGTTGGTCAAGAATCCGCCTGCAATGCAGGACACCCCAGTTCAATTCCTGGGTCAGGAAGATTCGCTGGCAAAGGGATTGGCTACCCGCTCCAGTATTCTTAGGCTTCTCTTGTGGCTCAGCTAGTAAAGAATCTGTCTGCAACGTGGGAGAGGAGACCTAGGGTTGATTCCTGGGTTGGGAAGATCCCCTGGAAAAGGGAAAGGCTATCCATTCCAGTTTTCTGGCCTGGAGAATTCTATGGACTGTATAGTCCATGAGGTCACAAAAAATCAGACATCACTGAGCGACTTTCACTTCACACTATACTCAGTTATTGTCTCATTGAATAAATTGAAGCAACATATATTTGTAGCTTTAAAATTAATAAGTGCATGAACAAAGTATTCCTTCTTATATTAATAATATTTGTGACATGGACTACTGAAAATTTTCAGGAAAAAGGATTGGCAAGAAAACACTATAGTAAATGGTCTTTCAGTTTGGTTTGGCAGGTTGTAATGCATATCTTGTTTGAATGAGACTTTGAGAATAAGTCAGTTCTTTTTGCTTTCTGTGTGAAAAAGAAGTTAAAATTGTGGACCATATCTATGCAAACCTTGGTCCAAAATCAGGCATCCCTGAAATTCCTATGGAGGGAGGATACCTAGGCCAAAAGAATATTCTTCTTTGGGGACCTTAAGTGGACCTGATTATTGCTTTTCTTCTCTAATTAGACCTCTTTTAAGACCTGATTTTATTGATCTGTGGAATAAAGGAGATTGGACTACACAGTTTCCTTTGGTCTTAGAACCTCTAAGTAACTGTATTCCAATGAAATAAAGCTCTACTGCTGCTGCTGCCAAGTTGCTTCAGTCGTGCCCAACTCTGTGCAACCCCAAAGACAGCAGCCCACCAGGCTCCTCTGTCCCTGAGATTCTCCAGGCAAGAATACTGGAGTGGGTTGCCATTTCCTTTTCCAGAAATAAAGCTCTAATCCACCATTATTAATTTTAGTTAGAAACTCCATTTATTATGGAAGATTGCTTAAAATCAGAGAAACCAATTGAAGCTAACTTAAGCAAAAGATTTTGGAACCCAGAATCACTGCAGATGATGACTGCAGCCACGAAGTTAAAAGACGCTTACTCCTTGGAAGGAAAGTTATGACCAACCTAGATAGCATATTCAAAAGCAGAGACATTACTTCGCCAACAAAGGTTCGTCTAGTCAAGGCTATGGTTTTTCCTGTGGTCATGTATGGATGTGAGAATTGGACTGTGAAGAAGGCTGAGTGCCGAAGAATTGATGGTTTTGAACTGTGCTGTTGGAGAAGACTCTTGAGAGTCCCTTGGACTGCAAGGAGATCCAACCAGTCCATTCTAAAGGAGATCAGCCCTGGAATTTCTTTTGAAACTTCAGTACTTTGGCCACCTCATGCGAAGAGTTGACTCATTGGAAAAGACTCTGATGCTGGGAGGGATTGGGGGCAAGAGGAGAAGGGGATGACAGAGGATGAGATGGCTGGATGGCATCACTGACTCGATGAATGTGAGTCTGAGTGACCTCCGGGAGTTGGTGATGGACAGGGAGGCCTGGCCTGCTGCGATTCATGGGGTGGCAAAGAGTTGGACACGACTGAGCGACTGATCTGATCTAATCTGATCTAAGCAAAAGATAATCAAGTTTATTATGGGAATGCAGAGAGAATACATGAAGCAAAAGGAAGAACGTGAAGGTGAAGTTGCTCAGTCGTGTCCGACTCTTTGCGACCCCATGGACTGTAGCCTAGCAGGCTCCTCTGTCCATGGGATTTTCCAGGCAATAGTACTGGAGTGGATTACCATTTCCTTCTCCAAGGGATCTTCCCAACTCAGGGATTGAACCCGGGTCTCCTGCATCGTAGACAGACGCTCTACCGTCTGAGTCACCAGGGAAGTCCAAAGGAAGAACAACTCTTGTTATCTGTGATTTCTGCTCCTCTTTCAGCATCTACTTCATTCTTCTCTGACTCTCTTCATTGGCTTTTCTGTTTCTGCCTGCACATGATGACAGTACAGTCTTTTTATCTTCTTTCTGAATTCTCAGAGAAATGACCATAGATCAAAAAATATACTTGGACTGACTAGCTGATATAAAACATTATTATTTTGTGTGTATTGAAAGTGAGTCTTTGGGGGGGAAATTCCAGTTGAAGGACATTTAACAAACAAAGGGACACTGATCTCAGATACCAGAGATGTGCTGAGTAGATCCCTACTGTGAAAAAATAACTTATTTATGTATGTGCATATGATTCTGGACTATCCTAATTATGGACTCATTTTGAGGGATTGATATTAGGCCCTTAAATACTGGTTATTATGAAAATATATTTATGTTTCAACTACATTCCTATGACTAACCTGGAAAAGATAAATATCTTTAGATGGAAAAAAAAACAGCTAAATATGGGGGCCTAAAGTATACTTCTTAACAGGTCATTGTCTCTAAATATGTGTCAGTGTATCTTCAATTACATATAAAATCTTTGCATGGTCAATTCTTTATAAAAAAATATACTATAGTATCATCTAGGTTAATTTTTACTTCTTAACACAGTTATAGATATTATGGAAAAGAATCAAGACAGAATACAGTTGAAAATATTTTTATCTATCATGCTCTTAACTAGAATATGACTCGAAAATAAATTGCCAGTGACCTTTTAGGAATATAAAAGTTAAAACTTATTTACCCATGAGTTATTTCTCACTTATCAATCTGTAATATCTCAGTTGCCCCCCCCCTTTTTTTTTTTTGACTCACATGCTTTATTAAAAATACTATGGCTTTAATTCAACAGCTGGACTTCTCCTAAGACATATGCTCGTGGGTAAACCATGGGTAAGAATGGTCAACTATTATATACTAAAATATTAAAGGTTTTTTTTTCAGTAAAATCTGTTTGAAAATACTTGAATAGAAAATAAATTCAACCTTCTTTCAACCTTTGTCATGTCTGCAACTTAAAGTTTAGAAGGTGAAAAGGAGAGATTACCTAAGAAGTTATAAATTGTCATATGTGTTTAAATCAATTAAGAGCAAAGTCGAGTTATAATACACAAGAGTAATTTCTGTATTCTTTCTCTGGCTTAAAGTCTATCATTAGGGACAGTATTTTGAATTATGTGTTATTAGCAGTTCCTAGCCTAGAGGTAGGAAATTAAGTATAAACAGAACATACATGTATATATGTTCTGATCGATACATTTCACATTTTGCTTTCTAAAAAAATTTTTTTACTTAGTTTTGGCTGTGCTGGGTCTTCATTGCTGCAGGAGCTTTTTTCTAATTGTGGCAAATGGGAACTACTCTATAAATGTGGTGCACAAGCATCTTATCTCGGTGGCTTCTCCTGCTGCAAAGCACAGGCGCAGTAGTTGTGGCACCGGGGCTTAACTGCTGCACAACATGTGGAATATTCCTGGATCAGGGATTGAATCAGGGTCCTTTGCATGGACAGACAGACACTTTACCACTGAGCCACAAGGGAAGCCCTCACATTTTGATTTCTATACAATGTATAAGTCAGAGATTATATAATAACCCACAGATAAAAAAAGATGAGAAAATTGAAACCCAAAGGAGAGAAGTGTGATTTTTTTAAGTTCACGTCAGTGTTAGTTGCAAAACATGATCCAGCACAAGCCTCCTGGTTTCCACTTGTAATTTCACAACTTCACACAGGCTCACCAGGTAGTATTATGAGTGAATTACAGATTTCTCACTTGTTCTTATCTCACAGCATAAGATCCATTGTCTCTACCAAGATTGAGGAAGATGGCCGCATTATCAATATGTATAGGACTCTAGGCATAATGCTCTGGATATCCTTGGATCAGGGCAATTTTTGGTGGAAAACAAGTTGATCAACTTAAACATTTGGTTGATATGACAATTGGTACATCTCAGGGAATAGCTTGGGGCTTCCCACATAACACTAGTGGTAAAGAACCTACCTCCAATGCAGGAGACGTAAGAGAAGAGGCTTCCACCCCTGGTTTGGGAAGATCCCCTGGAGGAGGAAATGGAAATCGACTCCAGTATTCCTGCCTGGAGAATCCCATGGACAGAGGAGCCTAGGAGGGTACAGTCCATAGAGTTGCAGAGTTGGACATGACTGAAGTGACTTAATACACACGCAGACAAGGAATAGCTTATTCTTAGATAATTTAGTTTCATTCAAAGTTTCCCCTCAATATAAAACATCTAATCATTACATACTTGCATTTGTTTAAAATAGATAAAACTGTGGAAGTATCCATAAATATTTACAGTATCACATTATGTTTATTATCAATTACAATTTAGGTCTAAGCTTCCTGTAAATTAAAATCTTTTCAATAAAATTGTATGTAGCTCTATCATTTAAATCATTTCACTAGGTACTGTGAATGTTGTACTGTATTGTTATGTGAGCATCAAAACATCTTTTTCCCCACTCATGAAATAAATTTATATCCATAAAGAAGCTCTCCCTTTATTAATAAATAAGGCATGCATTCAATGAGTCTCTTTCTGTGGGAAAAAGAAAACAATTATTTCCATCACAATAATACTTTCTAGCAGTTCTTGTGATTGAGGTTGAAGAGAGGGGACACTCAGTGCCTTTTAAAAGGAATGGCAGAGGGCATATTTTCTAATGAAAAGCAGACAAATCTCTTTTTCTCAAATAAAAAGGAGCATGTTCTAAAGAAAAATTCCTTTTTTAGAAACCACAGGAACATTCTCATTTTTTCACCTGAAATATCTCTCCAATTTTTTCATTGAATTTCCATAGTTCTTTGAAAGAAAAGAAATGGCTTTAAATTAACACTTATTTTACTTTTTATATGAACCTTTTCCATTTTATTGGAAAATGAGTTTAACCTTCAGACACTTCAATAATTTATCTATGTTTTATGATCAACTGCTTCCAGACATTCTTAAGATTTATCCCAAGTGCTTGTGGTCAGTCAGCAAGGCAGCACATATTTATAGAGTATCAGGTGCACAGATAAATCTAATGTAGGCACAAGTTCCATACAGAATTTAACTTTTAGGAATTACATTTAAAAATATTTACTATGACTTTATATTCTCTTGCCCTTCATTTCTTAGGAAAATAGCAATGTTATTAGAAATGCATATAACTACTTATTCAGTGAAATTGGTTACAATTATGATGTGAGTAAAAACATCTTTCTTGAAACACTGTTATCTTGGCTGTTTAATATTAACAGCATTCCTAGTGGAATTTACAATTAAGTTGTTATTTGGTGAACATGCATAAGAGACTCAGATGAATAGATTTATAACTAATTATAAACTAACGGCTCATGAATGCCTATTAACTGGCTTCAATTATTTTTTTTCAAATTACTATTAACTTACCAATAAAAACCTATACAAGTTTTAAATTCAGTAAAAAATTTAATAAAAATAGGTAAAAGTATTTCCTTTTAGCCTTTATATTTTGGAAAAACAGGTTTTTGTTTTGAAAAAAGAAACCTCATCAAGGCCATGACCCTATTCATACATTAAAGGAAATAGTAAGAGTCAGAAACACATACTCATGGATTCCTCCAGCCTTGTTAGTGAGTGAGGGATATACATGTCATAAACCCAGTTGGGCTACATCAGCAACACTACATTAAGCAGCATATACAATTTACACATTTATGGACTGATATGCTTAGCTTTTATGAAGACTCATTTTTCTATTGCCTGGAAAGAAATGATACTAATAGTGTGTGCAATTAAGAGCTCCCAAGAATAATGGAAGAATTGGTGACCTGTAACCACATTTAGTACTATGTGCTGCCTTGAAAGCATAATGAATTCCTCCCTATTGTCTTCACAGAGCATCAATACAGATAAATAATATATAAAACTGCTGGAATAACACAGGAGAGGATGAAGGGATGGTAACCAAGGTAGTCTCTAAAGATGCAGACTTACTTTCTTATATACCTCCTATCCCCTAACTTACTGAAGAATACTCTTGATAATTCAATTCTAAAAGCATTTACTAATAATCTTCTTAGATAGATGCTATACAAATAAGTAAGGGTCCTTTATCTCTAAGAATAATAAAGGTACACTGAGAAAGAGAAATAATAGCTCTATAGAAAATAAGAGTTGAGAAGCAAAATAAGTGGTGGAAAATAACAAAAAAAATCAAAGGAAAATTCACGGAGAAATTGGGAAATCCTTAGAAATGAATAGGAGCTTGAATAGATAGATGGCAATGTACAGGTATAAAATGTATGAGAGTGAGAATAGATGAAAAATGATTAAATGTGATGATGAAGGTCAGGTTGCCCTGGCCTAGCCTTCAGGTGGTCTTAGTTCTTAGTTCAGATGTGTGGCCCCTTTTTGGAAAAATCAATGCTCAATTAGACATTGGCATGCCAACCACAGAAGATTCTAACCACACCAGAAAGAGTAGGAGCTCTTGGGTTGGAATGGTACCTGGGCCAGCCATCATGTCATAGGGAACAATACAAACACAGGTATTATCTTTTACGGTTTAAGGAAAATAATTCTCCAAGAAAGTGTCATCCTGCAAACAGTACATGTTTTACCAGGTCTATAAACAATATTTTTCATATAACTTTGTTGCTCAAATACCTATTTATCCCTCTGCAGAGAATACAATTCTAAAATAATACCAGAATTACAAGGATTATTAAAGCCATCATATCTCAATGCCCAATTATTAGAACAAGTGCAAGGGCCACAACCAGGCATTCTTTTATATAGGGATCATTTGATGTCACAAAATATTTTGTTTTACAGAATTTGAGGAAATACTCTAAAATATTATATTTGTATCATGGAGAATAAAACAATGATCAGAACAGAAGAATAAAAAATTTTGTTTTTTTCTCTTTCTGAATGGAAAGAAAGCAAACAAAATATAATACAATTTTTTAACCAGTTTGCATTCCATTTCTGCTTGTTCTCAAGTTTATTTTATCATTAAATACAAATGTAAAAGGAATACTATTTTACCTTTTATTTAGGGGTTCCTGGACTCTATTTCAACATATAGGAGTAGAGTCTCTTTACCCGATGCCAGATGAGTATCTTACAATTTACCTCAATTATGACCCTATTTACCTGAAGATCGCATCAGATTCCACAGGTTAAGCATTCAGTCCTACAAGACTGCCCCCTCCCAGCCATTTCAGCTGTTATCTGTACTTCTAACCAATAGGCCATAAATCAGTTTTCCACAAACCCTCTCCTTGTTCTATTAATTTGCTAAAGTGGCTCATAAAACTCAAAGAAACATTTTACTAACGATATCATTAGTTTATTATATGAGCATAACTCAAGAAGAGCCAGATAGAAAAGATGCACAGAGCAAGGCATGGAGCTTCCACGCTGTCTCTGAGTGCATCACTCTCCTTAAATCTCCACTTGTTCACATACTGGAAGCTCTCAGAACCCCATCCTTTTGGGTTTTTATGGAGGCTTCATTGTAATAATGATTGAACAAATCATTGGCAATTGGTAAATTATCTAACCTCCAGCTCACCTCCTGTTCCTGGAAGTCAGAAGGGTGGGACTGAAGACTGAAGGTTCCAACCCTCTAATTACATGGTTGACTGTAACCTGCCAGGAAACAAGCTTAGGTGCTTACCAAAAGTCACCTCATTAAATAACAAAAGACAAGTTTTGCTCTTATCACTGAGGAAATTATAAGGGTTTTAGAATTTCTGGGTCAGAAACAGAAACAAAGATGATGAACAAATATATTGTTATAAATCACAGTACCACATCCTTTATACAAAATGTTATTTAGTACTATTTATATAGAAATAGCATTTATTTTTGAGGACAAGTTGCCTCGTGGTATTGTTGTTTCTTTTAATTATTTGCCTCTCAACACTTGCAAAATGATTATAGACTTTAAAAAAAAAGGCATAAGAAATATCTATTTAAAAAATGTAGTTTATGTTTATGTCTCCAATTAATCAGTGTGGTATTTTAAAGCAATAATTTTGTATTTCAAACATTTACTTTAAAATAAAAATACCTATTTTCACACTGTGTTTGTATGTCTTATAGTTAGAATTGTCAATGGAAGTAATAGGTCAATCTACAATAAGAATAGAAAAGTGTTTCTGAGCCAAACTGAGAAGTATAGCCTGGGAAATAAAAATTCAAGAAGCACTTGAATTGTATTATCAGTCAGTTCAGTCACTCAGTCGTGTCGAACTATTTAAGACCCCATGAATCACAGCACGCTAAGTCTCCCTGTCAATCACCAACTCCCGGAGACTACTCAAAATCATATCCATCAAGTCAGTGATGTCATTCAGCCATCACACCTTCTCCTCCTGTCCCCTTCTCTTGCTGCCCCCAATCCCACCCAGCATCAGGGTCTTTGTCAATGAGTCAACACTTTGCATGAGGTGGCCAAAGTATTGGAGTTTCAGCTTTAGCATCAGTCCTTCCAATGACTGATCTCCCTTAGGATGGACTGGCTGGAACTCCTTGCAATCCAAGGGATGCTCAAGAGTCTTCTGCAACACCACAATTCAAAAGCATCAACTCATCAGCGCTCAGCTTTCTTCACAGTCCAACTCTCACATCCATACGTGACCACTGGATAACCATAGCCTTGACTAGACGGAACTTTGCTGGTAAAGTAATATATCTGCTTTTGAATATGCTATCTAGGTTGGTCAAAACTTTCCTTTCAAGGAGTAAGCGTCTTTTAATTTCCTGGCTGCAATCACCATCTGCAGTGATTTTGGAGCCCCCAAAATAAAGTCTGACACTGTTTCCACTGTTTCCCCATCTACTTCTCAAAGTCAGCCACTGTTTCCACTGTTTTCCCTTCTATTTCCAATGAAGTGATGGGACCAGATGCCATGATCTTCATTTTCTGAATGTTGACCTTTAAGCCAACTTTTTCACTCTCCTCTTTCACTTTCATCAAGAGGCTTTTTAGTTCCTTTTCACTATCTGACATAAAGGTGGTGTCATCTGCATATCTGAGGTTATTGATATTTCTCCTGGCCATCTTGATTCCAGCTTGTGTTTCTTCCAGCCCAGAATTTCTCATAACGTACTCTGCATATAAGTTAAATAAGCAGGGTGACAATATATAGCCTTGACGTTCCCCTTTTCCTATTTGGAACAAGTCTGTTGTTCCATGTCCAGTTCTAACTGTTGCTTCCTGACCTGCATATAGGTTTCTCAAGAGGCAGGTAAGATTGTCTGGTATTCCCATCTCTTTCAGAATTTTCCACAGTTTATTGTGATTCACACAATCAAAGGCTTTGTCATAGTCAAAAAAGCAGAAGTAGTTGTTATTCTGGAACTCTCTTGCTTTTTCCATGATCCAGCAAATGTTGGCTATTTGATCTCTGGTTCCTCTGCCTTTTCTAAAACCAGCTTGAACATCTGGAAGTTCATGGTTCATGTATTGCTGAAGCCTGGCTTGGAGAATTTTGAGCATTACTTTACTAGTGTGTGAGATGAGTGCAATTGTGCAGTAGTTTGAGCATTCTTTGGCATTGCCTTTCTTTGGGATTGGAATGAAAACTGACCTTTTCCAGTCCTGTGGCCACTGATGAGTTTTGCAAATTTGCTGACATGTTGAGTGCAGCACTTTCACAGCATCATATTTCAGGATTGGAAATAGCTCAACTGGAATTCTATCACCTCCACTAGCTTTGTTCGTAGTGATGCTTTCTAAGGCCCACTTGACTTCACATTCTAGGATGTCTGGTTCTAGGTGAATGATCACACCACCGTGATTATCTGGGTCATGAAACTCTTTTTTGTACAGTTCTCCTGCGTTTTCTTGCCACCTCTTCTTAATATCTTCTGCTTCTGGTAGGTCCATACCATTTCTGTTCTTTATTGAGCCCATCTTTGCATCAAATGTTCCCTTGGTATCTCTAATTTTCTTGAAGAGATCTCTAGTCTTTTCCATTCTGTTGTTTTCCTCTATTTCTTTGCATTGATCGCCAAGGAAGGCTTTCTTATTTCTCCTTGCTATTCTTTGGAACTCTGCATTCAAATGGGAATATCTTTCCTTTGCTTTTCGCTTCTCTGCTGCTGCTGCTAAGTCGCTTCAGTCGTGTCCGACTCTGTGCGACCCCATAGACAGAAGCCCACCAGGCTCCCCCGTCCCTGGGATTCTCCAAGCAAGAACACTGGAGTGGGTTGCCATTTCCTTCTCCACTGGACTACAAAATGAATGAGACTTATAAAGGCAAAACCCACAAAATTACATAAATTGTCTAGAATTTGTTTGGGAGCTGGCAAGAAGTAAGATCCTGCAGGTGATAGCAGATACTGTTTTAAGAACAGCTGATAATATCATTCAGTCTGATACAGTTTAGAAAATTCAAATTCTCAGTAATACAGGAACATATCTGAATTGACATCCACCACCCAGCTCCGTTTTGAGTGCCTAAACCACAGTACTCCATTCTGAGTCTTAAATGCTTTGTTTTGTTTAATGTTTAAAGCACATATATAATGCATGCTTAACAGACCACAAAAAAGCTGTTTTGGTCAGTTTAAAACTTAAGCTAAATCATGTATAAGCCAAAATGACTTACCCTGACTTCAGTATGTGAAAATTGTTTCCATCTGTACCAAGTCAGATCTATAGCGTTACCATATTTCAGATCCATATTAAGTGATTAACTTGATGTCTATATGTATAGTGAGATATATGTGTATGTATGTATGTATATACACACACACAAATATATATGACTGAATTAATATATGTATATATACATATATAAGTATATATGTGTTAATATTAAGATAATGACATAATAATATGGGAATATATTATAAGGATATGTATATATGTATTGATATGGGCTTTCCTGGTGGCTCAGATGGTAATGAATCTGCCTGCAATGCAAGAGACCCAGGTTCAGTCCCTGGGTTGAGAAGAACCCTGGAGAAGGGAATGGCAACCCACTCCAGTATATTTGCCTGGAGAATCCCATGGACAGGGAAACCTGGCAGGCTGCAGTCCATGGGGTCACAAATAGTTGAACATGGCTTAGCAACTGACCCACACAGATATATGCATTAATATAATAATATATGCAGCGATGCATATGCTTATATGTAAATATGTATAATTTAAATCTGTCCTAAAAATAAGGATTAAAGTTGGTTTTGAATAAACATGTCTAAAGTAGACATCAAAAGAGTATTAGATTTTAAAATGTTTCTCCCCTTAGGAAAACCAGGTATGTAATGATCTCCATGAACACAGGGTACTATATTATTATTATTATTATATTTAGATGTTACATACTATTTTGGGAACAGAGTGTACTATCTGGCCATATGATTGGGCTTTGCAAGCTAACTGCTTAGAATGAGGAATAGATTAGATCTGTCATCAGTGGGTTTTTAATACTCACTACACTAGATAATTCAGATTGAAAGACAGCATTATATCTAGAAGGTATCACAGCATGCCACAGGTGGTGGCTTGTATAAGCAGCTTTTTTATAAAGAGGTAGATCATTATAATAGGAAGGTTCAAACAGATAGAGCATTATAACATGGAATCCTAAGATCATGAACTCCTTATTGCCAAATTCAGACTTAAACTGAAGAAAGTAAGGAAAACCACTAGACCATTCAGCTATGACCTAAATCAAATCCCTTATGATTATACAATGGAAGTGAGAAATAGATTTAAGGGTCTAGATCTGGTAGACAGAGTGCCTGATGAACTATGGATGGAGGTTCATAACATTGTACAGGAGACAGGGATCAAAACCATCCCCACGGAAAAGAAATGCAAAAAAGCAAAATGGCTGTCTGAGGAAGCCTTACAAATAGCAGTGAAAAGAAGAAAAGTGAAAAGCAAAGGAGAAAAGGAAAAAATATAAGCATCTGAATGCAGAGTTCCAAAGAATAGAAAGAAGAGATAAGAAAGCCTTCCTCGGCATTCAGTGCATAAAAATAGAGGAAAACAACAGAATGGGAAAGACTAGAGATCTCCTCAAGAAAATTACAGATACCAAGGGAACATTTCATGCAAAGATGGGCTCAATAAAGAACAGAAATGGTATGGACCTAACAAAAGCAGAAGATATTTAGAAGAGGTGGCAAGAAAACACAGGAGAACTGTACAAAAAAAGAGTTTCATGACCCAGATAATCATGATGGTGTGATCATTCACCTAGAACCAGACATCCTGGAATGTGGAGTCAAGTGGGCTTTAGAAAGCATCACTACGAACAAAGCTAGTGGAGGTGATAGAATTCCAGTTGAGCTATTTCAAATCTTGAAAGATGATGCTGTGAAAATGCTGCACTCAATATGCCAGCAAATTTGCAAAACTCATCAGTGGCCACAGGACTGGAAAAGGTCAGTTTTCATTCCAATCCCAAAGAAAGGCAATGCCAAAGAATGCTCAAACTACTGCACAATTGCACTCATCTCACACACTAGTAAAGTAATGCTCAAAATTCTCCAAGCCAGGCTTCAGCAATACATGAACCATGAACTTCCAGATGTTCAAGCTGGTTTTAGAAAAGGCAGAGGAACCAGAGATCAAATAGCCAACATCCGCTGGATCATGGAAAAAGCAAGAGAGTTCCAGAAAAACAACTACTTCTGCTTTTTTGACCATGACAAAGCCTTTGATTGTGTGAATCACAATAAACTGTGGAAAATTCTGAAAGAGATGGGAATACCAGACCACCTGACCTGCCTCTTGACAAACCTGTATCCAGGTCAGGAAGCAACAGTTAGATCTGGATATGGAACAACGGACTGGTTCCAAATAGGAAAAGCAGTACGTCAATGCTATATAGTGTCACCCTGCCTATTTATCTTATACACAGTGTACATCATGAGAAAGCTGGGCTGGAGGAAGCACAAGCTGGAATCAAGATTGCTGAGAAAAATATCAATAACCTCAGATATGCAAATGACACCACCCTTATTGCAGAAAGTGAAAAGGAACTAAAAAGCCTCTTGATGAAAGTGAAAGAGGAGAGTGAAAAAGCTGGCTTAAAGCTCAACCTTCAGAAAACGAAGACCATAGCATCTGGTCCCATCACTTCATGGGAAATAGCTGGGGAAACAGTAGAAACAGTGGCAGACTTTATTTTGGGGGGCTCCAAAATTATTGCAGATGGTGACTGTGGCCATGAAATTAAAAGATGCTTACTCCTTGGATGGAAAGTTATGACTAACTTAAATAGCATATTTAAAAGCAGAGACATTACTTTGCCAACAAAGGTCTGTTGAGTCAAGGCTATGGTTTTTTCTGTGGTCATGTATGGATGTGAGAGATGGACTGTGAAGAAAGCTGAGCACCAATGAGTTGATGCTTTTGAATTCTGGTGTTGGAGAAAACTCTTGAGAGTCCTTTGGACTGCAGTAAGATCCAACCAGTCCATTCTGAAGGAGATCAGCCCTGGGATTTCTTTGGAGGGAATGATGCTGAAGCTGAAACTGCAGTACTTTGACCACCTCATGTAGGAGTTGACTCATTGGAAAAGATTCTGATGCTGGGAGGGATTGGGGGCAGGAGAAGAAGGGGACAACAGAGGATGAGATGGCTGGATGGCATCACTGACTTGATGGATGTTAGTCTGAGTGAATTCTGGGTGTTGGTGATGGACAGGGAGGCCTGGCATCTGGCGATTCATGGGGTTACAAAGAGTCAGACACGACTGATTTAGTGAACTGAACTGAATAAAGAGAAGTCTGAGCTGTAACACATACCATCTCCAAATTTCCTATATTATTGAACTAAAGGTAATATTCATAAACATAGATTTGTGGGGTGCCCTTACTTGGACTTCCCCCTTTCTTGGTCCCACTTCCCCATTCTCCTACTAATTTCCCCTGGGAACACTCTCAGATTAATCTCTTTCACACTGATCTTCCTTTCTGGCTCTGCTTCTGGGAAGTCCAAATTAAAGCATTATTTACAATGAAAGAATAAAATAGGGAAACAGTGGGTGAGGGGGAAGATATAACTCTACATCTGTTGGAACTAATGAAATCATTAGTTTATTAGAATTGTTCATGATAGAGAAAGTGAAAAGGTTAGGAATCAGATGACAGAACTGGAGTACAAGGGACAAGGTAGATGATTATTAACTATCTTAAAACCATATAATGAAAATGACCAGAGCATCCATTGAAAAATATTAATTCTGATTTTCTTTTTGAAATTTACAACAGTATCATCACATTGAAAATTTTCAATCTTTCCTGGATAAGATAAATTATGGTGAGTTAAAAAAGGAAAATCTATTAAGCTAATTCTTCTCTGTGAGGACAGTTTTGAAGTTCAAATACCAAGAAATGTAGCTTTTGATGAACTTAAATAAAGTTGTATAGAGTCTGAGTTCAGTGAAAATGCAGTTTCAGAACATATGCAGTTCATAATTCCTAGAGGATATCCTTGTTTTTTCTGTGCTTCACCAGTTGCAATTGTTGCAAATATTGGTAAAAAACACACTGAAACAAAGAGAAATTTTGCAGCCAGTCTTCCTACCAATATGAGGGTGCTTTCTGGAATCTTGGAACAAAATGTGTTAATGTTTCTGCTAAATTTTGGTACTATAAATTTCTATGTTGGATACAGTTCAGCAGAGAATTTTTTCCCTATCATATTCATGAAGCCAAACCTTAAGTGTGATGACAGAAATTATAGGAAGCAGCAGAAAAATATAAGAAAAAAGATAAAGACATGACTCAAACAAGATATTGATTGGAAGAAATAACACATGAATGTAGTGAGGGAGTACTGAGCTGGTATCTGAGATTTTAGGAAAAATACAAAAAAGTTATTTTCTTCTTCATGTCCAGTTCTTAACTTACATGAAGTAATTACAGTGGCTAGAAAATTCTGTGCCTGACACTATAAAACTCTGATGAATGAAATTGAAAAAGAACTAAATAGAGAGATATTCTATGTCCATGGATAACATTTCAGTAAGGCTTGAATAGTGAGTGGGATTTCAATGTGCATATGTTTCTATACATTGAAAGGTACATGGGAAAAGATATTAACTAAATTATTAAACAATTTGGCACAAAGTGACTCAATGTACATGCGACCCAATATACGTATTAACATTCTAGTATATAAGAGGCTTTGACTCAAGATGTACATTTTCACGTGTTAATGACTGAATGTGAAGTTTATGTCATAACCTTAGATTGTATAATACAAAGGGATATTATTTGCTATAATGTTTTACATAGATATTGCTACAATTATCAGCAGGTAATAAATTTTGAGTCATTTTTTTATAATAATATTAGTGAGTAGACAGTGGAGATAGTTTAGATAAATTGTAGTTATGAAACAATTATTAGCTTGATCTGTATTTAGCACTGATATTTTTGTAACTAGAAGTTTTTTAAAAGTCTTGCAACATATATATTTCATTGCAATAGTTAAGACATGCAATTGGGTAGCATAATATATTCTAGATTGTGTTCCTCAGGAAATATGTAGATTTGTAGATGCTAGGTTGTAATCCAGTATGATTAAAAGAGGTATTTTGAATAAGTGAAGATGGAGATGAGATTGAAGTTATGCTGCCACAAAAGCTGAGAAATGTCTTGGGCTACTAAAAGCTCGAAAAGGCTAGAAAATATCTTTTCCCCGTAGGTTTCAGAAGATGTGTGTCCCTGCCAATAGTTTGATTTCAGATTTATAGTCTACAGAACTGTAAGATAATACATTTCTGTTGCTCTAAGACATCCAGTTATGGTACTTTTCTATGGCAGCTCTAAGAAATTAACAAAATAGGTATTGATGTGATAAAATAGTTTCATGGTCAAAACAATGTGAGGAACATACTTAACATATAACTAAAAAGAATTCAAGGGTATCCTAGTGACTTCACTCTATCAACCTTTATTTTGATGTTCCTGCTACTGCTAAGTCACTTCAGTCGTGTCCGACTCTGTGCGACCCTATAGATGGCAGCCCACCAGGCTCCCCCATCCCTGGGATTCTCCAGGCAAGAACACTGGAATGGGTTGCCATTTCCTTCTCCTAGAGTGAAACTATTGAATAAAATATTTCTAAGCATATTTCTTATTGGTGCAGAGCTTTTTCCACATTGGTCATGTCTCATAACTACTGGTGTATGGTACATAATTTGTGGAATGCCAGCATAGAGTGTTTAAATTTAGAGAATCCCTATAATACTTAGAAAACTCAAAGGACATCATTTTCCCCCAGGTTGAATCAGTGAACCTTTTAATTCTGCTTCATTCTTTAGCCTTAATGCATGTTTTCATTAGAACTTCTCTGAATGCCAACTGTGCACTTAAGCATAACTCTCAGTCTGAAAAATTTTTGTTAAAAGTGGAGTTTACAAAGCCGGATGCTCAGATTGGCAAGAACATCTATAAGAACATAACAATACATTAGTTTGAAGAATCCACCTGCTAGGTAAACATAAAGCAACACCAAATGCAACAGTTAAAATATTTGTTTAGATAAGATTCCTACTAAACATGTTCTCCTTGAATTCTGGCATGGGGTAAGCAAAATAGCCAAAATCATATATATTTAAGCACTTATAATTAGAAAAATCATCTAAGACAAGTATTTAATTATGGCTTAATGCTACGTTGCAATACAATGGGTATTATTAGATTTAAATTTAATCAGACACCCTAAGTTTCTTTTGTGCTTTTCATTACTTTCTGTATCAGAAAATGGTATTGATCCATCTCATTTCCTCTTCTAACTGGTCTTATAGCTAATGTGGCCAACAGACTGAATGCTAGCCCATAGAATATGTTTGAAAAACGTTGTAAACCAATTCAAGGCTTGCCCACTTAAAATGTACCCAGAATGTTCTTAGAATTAGTACAGTTCCCAAGATAATTTTAGAAACTGCATATGACAATGGTTCATCCACACTGTAGAAGGAGTCAGAATCCTTAAATCATGATTTGGAGAAGAAATGCTGACTTAGAACATATTTTTTCAAACCACTACTTAAACAAAGATTAGCTACTGACAGTTCAAGTATATTTGTTATATCAGCTGGTATTAACCTTAATGAATATCTCTGTCGTTTTTTTTTTTTCCTTTGGTATGTGACAAACTGATTTCTATTTACAACCTTGATATTTGTTTTTAAATTTGCAGGTTTTTTTTTTTTTTCAATTAATTCAGTGATTTTTATTGAGCACTTGTAATGTTCCAGATAAACCCTTTTAGATAAAGGAATTAAGAAATAAAATAAAATAGAAGCAACCAAAATATTCTTGAAGTTTCCATTCACTGAAGGTTAGCAAGGCTGCTGTGGAAATAAAATAGTAGATACATATATAAAGTGAAAGTGAAAGTGAAGTCACTCTGTCGTGCCAGACTCTTAGTGACCCCGTGGAGTGCAATCTACCAGTCTCCTCCATCCATGGGATTTTCCAGGCAAGAGTACTGGAGTGGGTTGCCATTAGTAAATCTTTACTATATAAAATATAGTAAAATAATAAAACAGAGCACCATGGGGGCAACAGACATGAAAGGAAATATTACTGTTGTAAATAGATTGTCCATGAACATCTTATTAAAATATGGGAGAGGGAGGATAATATTGGGATATCTGGAGAAAAAGTTTTGTAAAATGTGAAGAAGCACCAGGGGAAAAATTCCTAAGGATAAGGCATATCTGATATGTTAAGGATAAGCACAGATAGACACAGACATGAAACAGTAAATGACAGTGAGAATAATTAAAAAGCAAGATGAAAGCAATAATGACGAGAACCTCAGGACCTTATAGACATCATAAATTAAGAACAGTGGTTTTTACTTTTAAGAATAATGGGAAAACATTAGAATATTTTGAGAAAGAAACTTCATGTGTATCTAATATTTTACAGTATCACTCTGACAGCTTTGAAAAGACTAGGCCAAAAAGGTAAGAGTATAAGAAAGGAGGCAAGTTATATGGGTCTAATGAAATATTCAAGCACAAAGATGATCATTGTCATCATGGTTTTCTTT
The DNA here is from genome assembly GCA_935064755.1 of Tragelaphus eurycerus. Taxonomy (NCBI): domain Eukaryota; kingdom Metazoa; phylum Chordata; class Mammalia; order Artiodactyla; family Bovidae; genus Tragelaphus; species Tragelaphus eurycerus. The sequence goes on along the minus strand of CAKXYN010000168.1, from coordinate 645,469 downwards.
TTGTTTTTTATTTTTTAACTTTACAATATTGTATTGGTTTTGCCATATATCAAAATGAATCCGCCACAGGTATACACGTGTTCCCCATCTTGAACCCTTCTCCCTCTTCGCTCCCCGTACATCCCTCTGGGTCATCCCAGTGCACCAGCCCCAAGCATCCAGTATCGTGCATAGAACCTGGACTGGAGACTCATTTCATATATGACACTATACATGTTTCAATGCCTTTCTCCCAAATCATCCCACCCTCTCCCTCTCCCACAGAGTCCAAAAGACTGTTCTATACATCAGTGTCTCTTTTGCTGTCTCATATACAGGGTTATTGTTAGCATCTTTCTAAATTCCATATATATGTGTTAGTATACTGTATTGGTGTTTTTCTTTCTGGCCTACTTCATTCTGTAATAGGCTCCAGTTTCATCCACCTCATTAAAACTGATTCAAATGTATTCTTTTTAATGGCTGAGTAATACTCTATTGTGTATATGTACCACAGCTTTCTTATACATTCATCTGCTGATGGACATCTAGGTTGCTTCCATGTCCTGGCTATTATAAGCAGTGCTGTGTTGAACATTGGGGTACATGTGTCTCTTTCAATTCTGGTTTCCTCGGTATGTATGGCCAACAGTGGGATTGCTGGATCATAAGGCAGTTCTATTTTCAGTTTTTTGAGGAATCTCCTCACTGTTCTCCATAGTGGCTGTACTAGTTTGCATTCCCACCAACAGTGGAAGAGGGTTCCCTTTTCTCCACACCCTCTCCAGCATTATTGCATGTAGACTTTTGGATCACAGCCATTCTGACTGGCGTGAAATGGTACCTCATAGTGGTTTTGATTTGCATTTCTCTGATAATGAGTGATGTTGAGCATCTTTTCATGTGTTTCTTAGCCATCTGTATGTCTTCTTTGGAGAACTGTCTACTCTTTGACCCATTTTTTGATTGGGTCATTTATTTTTCTGGAATTGAGCTGTAGGAGTTGCTTGTATATTTTTGAGATTAGTTGTTTGTCAGTTGTTTGTCAGTTGCTTCATTTGTTATCATTTTCTCCCATTCTGAAGGCTGTCTTTTCACTTTACTTAGAGTTTCCTTTATTGTGCAGAAGCTTTTTAAGTTTAATTAGGTCCCATTTATTTATTTTTTATTTTATTTCCAATATTTCCAATATTCAGGATCATAGAGGATCCTGCTGTGATGTATGTTGAAGAGTGTTTTGCCTACATTCTCCTCTAGGAGCTTTAGTTTCTGGTATTACATTTAGATCTTTAATCCATTTTGAGTTTATTTTTGTATATGTTGTTAGAAAGTGTTCTAGTTTCATTCTTTTACAAGTGGTTGACCAGTTTTCCCAGCACCACTTGTTAAAGAGATTGTCTTTAATCCATTGTATATTCTTGCCTCCTTTGTCAAAGATAAGGTGTCCATAGGTGCGTGGATTTATCTCTGGGCTTTCTATTTTGTTCCATTGATCTATATTTCCGTCTTTGTGCCAGTACTATACTGTCTTGATGACTGTGGCTTTGTAGTAGAACCTGAAGTCAGGCAGGTTGATTCCTCCAGTTCCACTCTTCTTTCTCAAGATTGCTTTGACTATTCAAGGTTTTTTTGTATTTCCATACAAATTGTGAAATTATTTCTTCTAGCTCTGTGAAGAATACCGTTGGTAGCTTGATAGGGATTGCATTGAATCTATAAATTGCTTTGGGTAGTATACTCATTTTCACTATATTGATTCTTCCAATCCATGAACATGGTATATTTCTCCATCTATTAGTATCCTATTTGATTTCTTTCACTAGTGTTTTATAGTTTTCTATATATAGGTCTTTAGTTTCTTTAGGTACATATATTCCTAAGTATTTTATCCTTTTCGTTGCAATGGTGAATGGAATTGTTTCCTTAATTTCTCTATTTTTTCATTATTAGTATATAGAAATGCAAGGGATTTCTGTGTGTTGATTTTAATCAATGAATATAGTAAAGTTGAAGGATATAAAATCAACACACAGAAATCCCATGTCATCATGGTTTTAACAGTGGTTTAATGGTCGAATTCTGGATGTATTTGAAGTTAAAGGTAACAGGATTTTCTAATGGTCCATATAAGGTATAGAACAGAAAAAGAAAGAATAAATCATGACTCCAGAAATTGACCTGAGTAACTGGAAGAATGGAGTTGCCATTTACTTTGTGGATCAAACAGGGAAAACCAAGTCTGCTAGGGGAAGATTGGGAGCTAATTTTTGGACCTGTTTTATGTCACCTATAAGACATTCAAGTGGTAAAGAATAGCAAGAAAAGATAAGAAAGCCTTCTTCAACGATCAATGCAAAGAAATAGAGGAAAACAGCAGAATGGGAAAGACTAAGGATCTATTCAAGAAAATCAGAGATGCCAAAGGAACATTTCATGCAAAGATGGGCTCGATAAAGGACAGGAATGGTGTGGACCTAACAGAAGCAGAAGATATTAAGAAGAGGTGGCAAGAATACACAGAAGAACTGTACAAAAAAGAGCTTCACGACCCAGATAATCACGATGGTGTGATCACTGACCTAGAGCCAGACATCCTGGAATGTGAAGTCAAGTGGGCCTTAGAAAGCATCACTAGGAACAAAGCTAGTGGAGGTGATGGAATTCCAGTGGAGCTGTTCCAAATCCTGAAAGATGATGCTGTGAAAGTGCTGCACTCAATATGCCAGCAAATTTGGAAAACTCAGCAGTGGCCACAAGATTGGAAAAGGTCAGTTTTCATCCCAATCCCAAAGAAAGGCAATGCCAAGGAGTGCTCAAACTACTGCACAATTGCACTCATCTCACACGCTAGTAAAGTAATGCTCAAAATTCTCCAAGCCAGGCTTCAGCAATATGTGAACCGTGAACTTCCTGATGTTCAAGCTGGATTTAGAAAAGGCAGAGGAACCAGAGATCAAATTGCCAACATCCGCTGGATCATGGAAAAAGCAAGAGAGTTCCAGAAAAACATCTATTTCTGCTTTATTGACTATGCCAAAGCCTTTGACTGTGTAAATCACAATAAACTCTGGAAAATTCTGAGAGAGATGGGAATACCAGACCACCTGATCTGCCTCTTGAAAAATCTGTATGCAGGTCAGGAAGCAACAGTTAGAACCGGTCATGGAACAACAGACTGGTTCCAAATAGGAAAAGGAGTACGTCAAGGCTGCATATTGTCACCATGTTTATTTAACTTATATGCAGAGTACATCATGAGAAATGCTGGACTGGAGGAAACACAAGCTGGAATCAAGATTGCTGGGAGAAATATCAATAACCTCAGATATGCAGATGACACCACTCTTATGGCAGAAAGTGAAGAGGAACTAAAAAGCCTCTTGATGAAAGTGAAAGTGGAGAGTGAAAAGGTTGGCTTAAAGCTCAACATTCAGAAAACGAAGATCATGGCATCTGGTCCCATCACTACACGGGAAATAGATGGAGAAACAGTGGAAACAGTGTCAGACTTTATTTTTCTGGGCTCCAAAATCACTGCAGATGGTGACTGCAGCCATGAAATTAAAAGACGCTTACTCCTTGGAAGGAAGGTTATGGCCAACCTAGATAGCATATTCAAAAGCAGAGACATCACTTTGCCAACAAAGGTTCGCCTAGTCAAGGCTATGGTCTTTCCTGTGGTCATGTATGGATGTGAGAGCTGGACTGTGAAGAAGGCTGAGGGCCGAAGAATTGATGCTTTTGAACTGTGGTGTTGGAGAAGACTCTTGAGAGTCCCTTGGACTGCAAGGAGATCCAACCGGTCCATTCTGAAGGAGATCAGCCCTGGGATTTCTTTGGAAGGAATGATGCTAAAGCTGAAACTCCAGTATTTTGGCCACCTCATGCGAAGAGTTGACTCATTGGAGAAGACTCTGATGCTGGGAGGGATTGAGGGCAGGAGGAGAAGGGGACGACAGAGGATGAGATGGCTGGATGGCGTCACTGACTCGATGGATGTGAGTCTGGGTGACCTCCGAGAGCTGGTGATGGATAGGGAGGCCTGGCGTTCTGCGGTTCATGGGGTCGCAAAGAGTCGGACACGACTGAGCGACTGATCTGATCTGATCTGATAGCAGAAGCCATTTGAAATTATGAAATTAGTGTTCAGTGTAGAAGTTGTGCTTAGAATATACATTTGCAAGACAGTGCGTGCTGCTGATGCTGATGCTAAGTCGCTTCAGTTGTGTCCAACTCTGTGTGATCCCAAAGACGGCAGCCCACCAGGCTCCCCAGTCCCTGGGATTCTCCAGGCAAGAGCACTGGAGTGGGTTTCCTTTTCCTTCTCCAATGCATGAAAGTGAAAAGGAAGTCGCTCAGTCGTGTCTGACCCTCAGCGACCCCATGGACTGCAGCCTTCCAGGCTCCTCCATCCATGGGATTTTCCAGGCAAGAGTACTAGAGTGGGGTGCCATTGCTTTCTCTGAAGACAGTGCCTAAAAGTATTTAAAAACATAAGATTGAGGTCTAAGCATTGAGTTGAGTACAAAATCAGATTACTATGTAACAGCATACCTGGCATACTTGATACCCAGAGTGGATAATTTTATTTTGTCTTTAATTTTCAGAGAAGTTTTGGTTTATTTCAAAAATGGGAAAGAGGTACAGAGGTTTTCCTTATACCCTCACACGTGCATAGCTTCCCCCATTATCAGTATCATTCACCCAAAGGGCAAAGTTGTTACTATTGATAAACCTACACTGACACATCACCCATAGTCCACAGTTTACTTGAGGATTGATTTTGTACATTTTATGGGTCTGGAAAACAGTATGTCATATACTCAACTTTATAATACCATACAGAGTATTTTCACTGACCTAAAAATCTATGCTGTGCCTATTCATCTTCCCCCCAACCCCGCTACTCCTGGCAACCACTGACTTTTTTATTGCCTCCACAGGTTGCTTTTTCCAGAATGTTATATAGTATGAATCAACATGTGTAAACTTCACATATTGACTTTTTTCACTTAATAGTATTAATTAAGATTCCTCCGTTTCTTTTAGCACTGAATAATATCCCATTTTCTGAATATGCCACAGTTTATTTTTCCATTCACCTACTGAAGGGCATCTTGGTTACTTCCAAGGTTTGACAATTATGAATAAAGCTGCTGTAAACATCTGTGTTCAGGTTTATGTAGGCACAATTTTGCAAATCCTTTGAGTAAATGTCAAGAAAATGATTGCTGAATCACATGCTAAGAATATGTTTAGTTTTGTAACAAATCGCCAAACTGTTTTCTCAAGTAGCTGTAACACATTGCATTCCCACCAGCAATGAATTAGAGTTCCTTTCGCTCTACATCCTTACCAACATTTGTCAGTATTCTGAGTTCTAGCCATTCCAGTAGATGGGTAGGGGTACTTCACTGTTGTTTTAATTTATAGTTGAGATGAGGACAAAGGACTGGTTCCAAATAGGAAAAGGAGTACGTCAAGGCTGTATGCTGTCACCCTGCTTATTTAACTTATATGCAGAGTACATCATGAGAAATGCTGGGTTGGAGGAAGCACAAGCTAGAATCAAGATTGCCTGGAGAAATCTCAACAATCTCAGATATGCATATGGCACCACCCTTATGGCAGAAAGTGAAGAACTAAAGAGTCTCTTGATGAAAGTGAAAGAAGAGAGTGGAAAAGTTGGCTTAAAGCTCAACATTCAGAAAACTAAGATCATGGCATCCAGTTTCATCACTTCTTGGCAAATAGATGGGGAAACAGTGGAAACAGTGGCTGACTTTATTTTTCCGGGCTCCAAAATCACTGCAGATGGTGAATGCAGCCATGAAATTAAAAAACGCTTATTCCTTGGAAGGAAAGTTATGAACACCTAGATAGCATATTAAAAAAGAGACATTACTTTGCCAACAAAGGTCCATCTAGTCAAGACTATGGTTTTTCCTGTGGTCATGTATGGATGTGAGAGTTGGACAATAAAGAAAGCTGAGTGCCGAAGAATTGATGCTTTTCAACTGTGGTGTTGGAGAAGACTCTTGAGTCCCTTGGACTGCAAAGAGATCCAACCAGTTCATCCTAAAGGAGATCAGTCCTGAGTGTTCATTGGAAAGACAGATATTGAAGCTGAAACGTCAATACTTTGGCCACCTGATGCAAAGAGCTGACTCATTTGAAAATACCCTGATGCTGGGAAAGATTGAGGGCAGGAGAAGAAGGGGATGACAGATGATTAGATGGTTGGATGGCATCACTGACTCAATGGACATGTGTTTGTGTGGACTCCAGGAGTTCGTGATGGACAGGGAGGCCTGGCATGCTGTGGTTCATGGGGTTGCAAAGAGTCAGACATGACTGAGCAACTGAACTGAACTGAACTGACTGATTGGGAGGTATGATGTGAGCCTTCTCTTCATATGATTAATTGCTATCTCTACATCTTTTTTGATGTGATGTCTATTAAGGTTCTTTGGCCCATTTTTAACGGGAGCTGTTTATTTTAATATCATGAGTCCTTTGTGTATTTTCTACAGTATTCATTGTTCAAAAGTGTATTTTGAAAATATTTTCTCTCCGTCTGTGTCTCATCTTTGACTTCTCTTGACACACTCTTTGACATAACAGGAGTTTTTTATTTTAATGAAGCCCAGCTTATTTCCTTTATGTGCCTTTGGTTTTGTATCTAAAAAGCTAGCATCATAGCCATGGTCTTGTAAATTTTTCACATATATTGTTTTCTAGGAGTTTCATTATTTTTCTATTCACATTTATGTCTATGGTTCATTTAGAGTTCATTTTTTATGAAAGGTGTTAATTCTGTTTTTAGAGTTATGTTTTTGAAAGTGGATGAACCATTGTTCCAGCGTCATTTGTTGAAGAAACTGTCTTGATTCCATTGCACTGTCTTTGTCCTTCACCAAATATGAAATTGTTTGCTATGCACTTAGTCACTCAGTTATGTCCAACTCTTTTTGACCCCATAGACTGTAGCCTGCCAGACTCCTCTGTCAGGAGAATCCCCAGGCACAAATACTGGAATGGTTTGCCCATTTCCTTCTCCAGGGATTCTTCCCAAACCACGGATCAAACCCAGGTCTCCTGCATTACAGGAAGATTCTTTACCATCTGAGCCACGAGGGAAGCCCATTTCTGAGTTCCATATATTGTTCTATTGATTTATTTTGTCTGTTTTATCAGTGTTACCACACTGTCTTGATTATTGTAGCTTTATAATAATTCTTTAAGATGGTATTATCAGTCCACCAACTTTGTTATTTTCCTCAATGTCATTTTGGCTATTCTTGGGTCTTTTGTCTCTCCATTTAAGTGTTAGAATAGGTTTATCCATATCCATAAAATAAATTGTTGGAATTTTGATTGGGATTACATAGAATCTGCAAATCATGGAGAACTGACATCTTGACAATACAGAGTGTTCCTATTAATAAACATGATGTAGCTCTATATTTATTATTTATATTTGATTTTGTATTTCAGTTTTATTATTTTCCTCATATTAGATCTTACACATAGTCTGTTAGATTTATACCTAAGTATTTCATTTTGAATGATACTAATATAAATGGTATTGTGCTTTTAATTTCAAATTCCTCTTGGCGTATAGGAAAACAATTGACTTTTTAATAATAAACTTGTATTCAGTAACCTTGATGTAATTACTTATTAGTTCCAAGAGTCATAGGGTAACCCCTACAATATTTTAAAATTTATTTCTAGGAATTTAACCAGGTTCCCATAGTAAATATCAAAGGAAAATTTCCTTGGCCTTCCAGCAGTGAGAGGGAAAGGAACCATTTTGAAATAATTCAGAGCACCTTGTCCTTCTTAACAAGGTTTGTCCTCAGAGGAAACTAGTTGCTGCTGCTGCTGCTAAGTCGCTTCAGTCGTGTCCGACTCTGTGCGACCCCATAGACGGAAGCTCACCAGGCTCCCCCGTCCCTGGGATTCTCCAGGCAAGACCACTGGAGTGGGTTGCCATTTCCTTCTCCAATGCATGAAAGTGAAAAGTGAAAGGGAAGTCGCTCAGTCGTGTCCGACTCTTAGCGACCCCATGGACTGAGCCTACCAGGATCCTCCGTCCATGGGATTTTCCAGGCAAAAGTACTGGGGTGGGGTGTCATTGCCTTCCCCGGAGGAAACTAGTTAACCAGAGTCTAACCTGCCATAGCAAAGTTTAATTGACCTGGGCTAGAAAAGATCTAAAACCAAATATCTAAGTTTCAAACTTAGAAAAAGAGGAGCAAATTAAATCCAATGTAAGCAATAAATAAGTAAGAATTAGAGTAGATATCAATGAAATTTGAAAGAAGAACACGATAAAGAAAATCAACAAAATCAAAAGCTGATTCTTTGAAAAGATTAATAAAATCAGTAATAGTCTGGGCAGGCTAATTAAGAAAAAAGAGAACACAAGTTACTAATATGAGAAATTGAAGAAAAGGCATCATTACCTCATGGAAATTAAAAAGATAATCAGGGAATACTATGAACAATCCATGCCTACAAATTTGATAATCTAAATGAAATGGACCAATTCCTTGAAAGACACACACTACTAAAAGTCAGTAAAAAAGAATTAATTTGAATAGTCTTATATATTAAAAACTAACCAATAATTAATAATGTTCCAAAAGAGAAAGTACCAAACACAAATGAGTTCACTTTTGAATTCTAACCAAATATTTAAAGAAGTTAATATCAATCCTCTACATTCTTTTTCAGAGGATAAAAGCAGAGAGAATACTTTCTATTTCTATAAGGTTATCAGTACCCCAAAACCAAACAGACAAAGATACTACAAGAAAACTGCAGACTAAATATCCCTCATGAAAATAAATGTAAATATCCTCAACAAGATATTAATAAATTGAATCCAAAAAAGTATGAAAATAATTATGCAGCATGGCCAAGTGGGACTTTTCTCAGGTATATAAAGTTGTTTCAACATTCAAAAATCAATTAATATAATCATTACATCAATAGACTAAAAGAATGAAAAATCTCATGATCATATCAATAAGTATATAAAAGGCATTTTATTTATTGACAAAATACAATACCCATTCATGATAAAGTCTCAGGAAACTATGAGTAGAGGAGAAATTTCTTAACTTGGTAAAGTCTGTAAGACTTTTATCTTAGAGTCTTAAAGTCTGTAAGACAGTTATAATCAAACTTAATGATGAGAAATCTAAAGCTTTCCTTTAGGTACAAGGCAAGGATGCCCCCCTCACCATTTCTTTTCAACATCATACTGAAATGTTTGGTAATAAGGCAGGAAGATGACACTATTTCCCTTATGACCTAAAACTCACATAGATGAACAAAAACATCACACACTAAAGTTTCCCAGCTATCTCATTGTTTTAAATTATACACACAAATTAACAATACAGATATAATAATAATAATAAAATTGAAGCAATTCATGTTCAGTTTCCTCACTTTTACAGTGACTGGTACATCACTTCTATTTGAATCCATTGTTTATAAAAACAGGATCCACAGAGATTGGAGTACATACCATGCTGAAAAAAAGCTCAAACAATTCTGAATCATCAAAGTTAATTCTGAAAAGGAAGACTGGTAACGCGGTGTGAGTCACAGGCAAAAAAGATGCTAACTTGAAGATTAAATTATTAAAATTCTGCAATAACTATATGCTGTGCTGTCCTCAGTTGCTTAGCAGTTCTTAAACATCAGCATAACAAAACACACTTTTTTCAGTAAAAACTATTGTTGGTGAATTATGATAGTAAAAACAGAACATTTCAGTAAGTTGTATTATTATTTTTAAATTCTCTATGGACTATACATAATCTTTCTAACTGCACCTGGGCAAATGCATCCCTTTTGGAAACCAGGAATGTGGTGTTATTAAAGTCAAATGAAGAAATTATCTTAAGGAGGAAGTAACAGGTTAAATTTCACCAGTGGTTAATTATTATGAACACTGAGTAATCAGTGAGAATTAACTTCTATAATCACAAAAATTGAGGTCACTGGTGACCTTGACTAAAGCAGTTTAGTGCTGTGGGGAAAACATTGGCCAGAGTAGGTTCTAGAGTGCATGAAGAAAAGGAATTGAATTTGTGAACGTAGACAACTAGTGAGGGGTTCTTTAGTTCAGTTCAGTCTCTGAGTCGTGTCTGACTCTTTGTCACTCCATGGACTACAGAACGCCAGGCTTCCCTGTTCGTCACCAACTCCCAGAGCTTGCTCAAACTCATATCCTTCTAGTCAGTGATGCCATCCATCCATCTCATCCTCTGTCATCCCTCTCTCCTCCCGCCTTCAATCTTTCTCAGCATCAAGGTCTTTTCCAATGACTTGGTTCTTCACATCAGGGGGCCTAAGTATTGTTGTTTCAGCCTCAGCATCTGTTCTTCCAGTGAATATTCAGGACTGGTTTCCTTTAGGATTGACTGGTTGTATCTCCTTGCAGTCCAAGGGACTCTCAAGAGTCTTCTCCAATACCACAGTTCAAAAGCATCAATTCTTTGGTGCTCAGCCTTCTTTATAGTCCAACTTTCACATCCATACATGACTACTGGAAAAAGGGAAAGAAAAGAACTTAACTAACAGCAAGAAAGGATATAGAGTAGAAAAATATTTATAGAGATAAAAGAGATAAGCATATTTCCATGCTCAGGGTAAATCATTCAGCAGTGAAAATAAAAATTGCTCAGTAGTGTCTGACCATTTGTCAACCCATGGACTATACAGTCCATGAAATTCTCTAGGCCAGAATACTGGAGTGGGTAACCTTTCCCTTCTTCAGAGGGTCTTCCGAACCCAAGGATCAAATCCAGGTCTCCCACATTGCAAGCCGATTCTTTACTAGCTGAACCTCAAGGGAAGCCCAAGAATACTGGAGTGAGTAGCCTATCCCTTCTCCATTGGTTCTTCCCAGCCCAGAAATCCAACTGGGGTCTCCTGCATTGCAGGCAGATTCTTTGCCAACCGAGCTATCAGGGAAGCACCAAGTCTTTCAGCAGAGGGGGGTGAAAAGAGATGAGTAAAAATTACAGCAAGATAGAGAAATAGAGTGAAGTCATTGATCAAATAGATCATGTGATGGTTTATAGGCCAATTGGATGTGTTAGCAGAGTTAGATTTAACTCATGGGCTTTTGCCAATCGGGGTAATTGGATAAAAGATGCAAGGAATTTGAAGCTGTTGTCTTGAAAACAAGAAACAGAGGACATAAGGCAGTGAAAAATTGGTAAAATCTGTGAATAAATCAGAGAAGGCAATGGCACCCCACTCCAGTACTCTTGCCTGGAAAATCCCATGGATGGAGGAGCCCAGTAGGCTGCAGTCCATGGGGTTGCTAAGAGTCGGACAGGACTGAGCGACTTCACTTTCACTTTTCACCTTCATGCATTGGAGAAGGAAATGGCAACCCACTCCAGTATTCTTGCCTGGAGACTCCCAGGAACAGGGGAGCCTGGTAGGCTGCTGTCTCTGGGTTCGCACAGAGTCACACACGACTGAAGCGACTTAGCAGCAGCAGCAGAAGCAGTGAATAAATAGTATATAAATATTTTTGTATAATTGAAGGTTTAAGTAGTGGGGGTAAATTTCTCTAAAACTTAGATGGCATAATATTTATATGGAAATAAAAATATGTAGAGCTTTTTTCTAAAAAACTTTGTATAGAAAAAACTTAACCATTAAAATTATTAAATGAGGCCTACTTTCAGGAGAAAAAATTATACACATTTTTCTCTTCTTTAGGAAACATTAAATAACAAATCACCATTAGTGCATTTATTTAAATAATTAATGAGGGCCTACTGCATTTCAGCAGGTGTGCTATGCATTGGAGACAAAAATATGATCTAGTTAATTATAGCATTTACTGGAGGAGCCATAGAATGGTTTAGCAGAGGGCCAAAGATGGGTGAGAATGTTGCAGGCAGGGAAGCAGCATGGGTGGAATCACCAAGGTGTGAAAACACAGGATGGATGCAAGGACAACTTCAGTGTGAAAGTAGGGAAGAATGCTCACAGGTGAACAATAGGACAAGAAGCTGGCTGGAGACTGAGAAGCCTCACTACCCAGTTGCACAAATGAGTAAAAGCCAGTTTGCATCTTGAGGTTGTAGATGACATGTATACATTTCTTACAGACTGTAAAATGGGCCAATGAACACCAGAAAGATAGGAAAACTTTTCTTCTGAAGTAAGTGTAACCATCTCCATTTAATAGACAAAAGAGGGAAAAGAAACAAAACTAACAAATATGGTAACTTATGCATTTTTTTTCCTGAAATTATAACAAAAGCAAATAGATTACCACATTCCCTAATGAGGAAGCCACAAACTTATTTCTTAGAAATTGTCAGGCTTATGAATTTGTTGCTAGGTAGTCCTAAAATAACCTTCAGATTCCCTGCTTCCACTGATGAAAGGTCAGGGTCTGTCAGCATGTTCTCCATTGAGCTGAGGAAGGCAGAATTGAAACATCCCTAATATTCTGGAAATAAAGGCAGTGTCCTGATTTTACCTGCTGGCAGCCAAAGTCCTTCAGTAGATTGGTGTTTGTCTTCTCTTGGGAAATCACCAGAATGCAACTGCCTTCATTAATGTTCCTTTCCTGCTCCTCTTTCCTACTGCCATGGCTTAGTGACAGGCCTCCTGAAAGATGGTAATGTAACAGGACTGTTACAGAATTAAAGTCCAGGCTGTTTCAGTGAAGCAGTGTATTCAGTTAGATGTCCTGCTTGCTGCAGTAAAACAGCTTAGAAACAAAACACTGACTGTATAGGAAACAATCTCAAAATTGATTGGCCAAGAAACCAAGGTGTTAAACTTTGCTGGTGCAATATTTTTTCATAAGAAAGGAATATGGATATGGAAATATTGTCATATTTCTCCATAACCCAAGAGATGAATCTAATATTTTTTTCTTAATAAAAAAATCACGGTTAGTTTTTGTTTTTTTAAAAAGATACTGTTTTTCACAGTATGATAATCACTTATTAAATGACTAAGTATATTGGAAAAGAAAATTAGTATAAAAACAACCTGGAATTTTGAGAACTAACTCTTCTTAAAAAGTTACAAGTTCAATGAATGATAATCTGGCATGCTTGAATTCCTCCTGAAGACTAATTTTCATTAACTTATGTCTCTACCATAAATAATGCTTCTATGGTATTCAAAGAGGTGAACAAAAGAGAAAATGAACACTTTAGAACAAATTCTGTTTCACTTTGTTTTGTTTAGTTTTAATTTTTTATGGAAGTTCTGAGAGGCAGTTTCTGATCATTTGTCCACATTCATGTATCAGAAACCACAACCCTCAGAATTAACATTAAGGGTTTTTCACTCTAAAAGTTTTATAGGAAAAGGCGGAATATGTGAAAGCAGACAATGAGTTGGATCAACTGATACCTTCAGATATTTCTCAGATCTCACACATTTATTCTGTGGACACAGCACTTGCAGAGAAATGTTAAATTTCTTCTATATATCCTTGTTTTTAGGCCTTTCGTCATTACTTGGAGAATTACACTGAGACTTCTCTCAAAATTTGGAAATATAAATATAAGAACAAACTGCGAATTTAAACTGTAAAAATAATACATTAATATCCAAGCAAAGTCATCCCAAGGAGAAGAACTCACAGGTCTGTGGGAATTGACTATCCTTGTTGAATTTTCATAACTAATGAAAAAATAGTGGAGGAAGGGAAAAGGATGGAAGGATGCGGTGAGTTGATTAAGCTTAGATTCGCAGAAGAAGGAAAGTAAAATAAGTAAAAGTCAATAGTTTCAATCATTTATTTTTCTGGAATTGAGCTGTAGGAGTTGCTTGTATATTTTTGAGAATAGTTGTTTGTCGGTTGCTTCGTTTGCTATTATTTTCTCCCATTCTGTAGGCTGTCTTTTCACCTTGCTTATAGTTTCCTTTGTTGTGCAGAAGCTTTTAAGTTTAATTAGGTCCCATTTGTTTATTTTTGATTTTATTTCCAGTATTCTGGGAGGTGGGTCATAGAGGATCCTGCTGTGATGTATGTCAGAGAGTGTTTCGCCTTTGTTCTCTTCTAGGAGTTTTATAGTTTCTGGTCTTACGTTTAGATCTTTAATCCATTATGAGTTTACTTTCATATATGATGTTAGAAAGTGCTCTAGTTTCATTCGTTTACCAGTGTTTGACCAGTTTTCCCAGCACCACTTGTTAAAGAGATTGTCTTTAATCCATTGTATATTCTTGCCTCCTTTGTCAAAGATAAGGTGTACATATGTGCATGGATTTATCTCTGGGCTTTCTATTTTGTTCCATTGGTCTATTTTTCTGTCTTTGTGCCAGTACCATACTGTCTTGATGACTGTGGCTTTGTAGTAGAGCCTGAAGTCAGGCAGGTTGATTCCTCCAGTTCCATTCTTCTTTCTCAAGATAGCTTTGGCTATTTGAGGTTTTTTGTATTTCCATACAAATTGTGAAATTATTTGTTCTAGCTCTGAGAACTAAATAGACATTTCTCCAAAGAAGACATACAGATGGTGAACAAATACATGAAAAGATGCTCAACATCACTCATTATCAGAGAAATGCAAATCAAAACCACTATGAGGTACCAATTCACGCCAGTCAGAATGGCTGTGATCCAAAAGTCTACAAGCAATAAATGCTGGAGTGGGTGTGGAGAAAAGGAAACTGTCTTCCACTGTTGGTGGGAATGCAAACTAGTACAGCCACTATGGAGAACAGTGTGGAGATTCCTTAAAAAACTGGAAATAGAAGTGCCTTAAGACCCAGCAATCCCACTGCTGGGCATACACACCGAGGAAACCAGAATTGAAAGAGACATGTGTACGCCAATGTTCATCGCAGCACTGTTTATAATAGCCAGGACATGGAAGCAACCTAGATGTCCATCAGCAGAAGAATGGATAAGAAAGCTGTGGTACATATACACGATGGGGTATTACTCAGCCATTAAAAAGAATACATTTGAATCAGTTCTAATGAGGTGGATGAAACTGGAGCCTACTATACAGAGTGAAGCAGGCCAGAAAGAAAAACACCAATACAGTATACTAACGCATATATATGGAGAAGGCAATGACATCGCACTCCAGTACTCTTGCCTGGAAAATCCCATGGATGGAGGAGTCTAGTAGGCTGTAGTCCATGGGGTCGCTAAGAGTCGGACACGACTGAGCAACTTCACTTTCACTTTTTCACTTTCATGCATTGGAGAAGGCAATGACACCGCACTCCAGTACTCTTGCCTGGAAAATCCCTTGGACGGAGGAGCCTGGTAGGCTGCAGTCCATGGGGTCACTAAGAGTTGGACATGACTGAGCGACTTCACTTTCACTTTGTGTTGTAAGGACTTCCTTTGTGGCTCAGACCGTGTAGAATTTGCCTGCAATGCCAGAGACCTGTGATTGACCCCTGGGTCAGAAAGATTCCCTGGAGAAGAGAATGGCTACACACTCTAGTATTCTTGCCTGGAGAATCCAAGAGATTCTGAGTGACTAACACTTTCACTTTTGCTTTCACTTTTTGTGTTTTAAAAATGTGTAATGACATGTGGGCATTTTGAGTGTTTTTTTTTTTTTAAATTTTATTAAATCACTCTATTGAGAGATTATTTATAAGCTTCCCTTATTTAATTTACTTTGCATAATATTCTCACCCCCAAATTTTCGGTTTATTAGATTTCACACTCACTGAAATCAGTATTTTCACTCATGTGACAAATTTATCTAAGACTAAACATAAATGCATAAAATTTAGTAGAAGTGAAGTCACTCAGTCGTGTCTGACTCTTTGTGACCCTCTGGACTGTAGCCTACCAGGCTCCTCAGTCTGTGGAATTTTCCGGGCAAGAGTACTGGAGTGGGTTGCCATTTCCAAAACATAAATGCATAAAATTTATGGTTTAATACTGAAGTTTTTTTGGGACACTTAATATGAATCTGTTTCAGAAAGACACTAATTATTGTTTCCTAAGCAGAAGGGTAGATTGTCGACTAAGTTAAATAATCTTAGTTAGCAGACATCTAAGATATGGTAAAATGTAGGTTGAGATAAACAATACATATCATAAACCTTCCTTGTAACAGTACACCAGATACCTTGGGCAATAGCTTCGCTGTGTGCAGATCCAGTTGTTTAATTTTCATTTAAATGTTTAACTTTCAAAACTCATTCAAAATAATAAAATATTATTATATGGATAGAGGACAAAAATAAATTATTTGTTATGAAAATTTTGCTTAAAATTATGAAATAAAAAGATAAAGATATTTTTAAAAAGTGAAATCCTTTCAGTTAAAAAAGAATTGCTTACCTAATTAAACATTTTCTAGTAATATCAATGATCAATTGATTCAGAATTTCTCAGTTTACATATTTTAGACTTAGATTAATTATGCATTCTACTAGATGTTAACCAACTAATATTTGAATTTTTTCTCAAATTGGCATTTACATCTATTGAAGAAAAATTACTAGATTAAAGATTGCGTTCTAGATTTATTGGAAGTTTTTAAAAAGAAACTAATGCTTACCTTGTTTTGTTGCACTGTATTATCCATACTCCACTGTATGCAGGTCAGGAAGCAACAGTTAGAACTGGACATGGAACAACAGACTGCTTCCAAATAGGAAAAGGAGTACGTCAAGGCTGTATATTGTCACCCTGTTTATTTAACTGATATGCAGAGTACATCATGAGAAACGCTGGACTGGAAGAAACACAAGTTGGAATCAAGATTGCTGGGAGAAATATCAATAACCTCAGATATGCAGATGACACCACCCTTATGGCAGAAAGTGAAGAGGAACTCAAAAGCCTCTTGATGAAAGTGGAGAGTGAAAAGGTTGGCTTAAAGCTCAACATTCAGAAAACGAAGATCATGGCATCTGGTCACATCACTACATGGGAAATAGATGGAGAAACAGTGGAAACAGTGTCAGACTTTATTTTTCTGGGCTCCAAAATCACTGCAGATGGTGATTGCAGCCATGAAATTAAAAGACGCTTACTCCTTGGAAGGAAAGTTATGACCAACCTAGATAGCATATTCAAAAGCAGAGACATCACTTTGCCAACAAAGGTTCGCCTAGTCAAGGCTATGGTCTTTCCTGTGGTCATGTATGGATGTGAGAGCTGGACTGTGAAGAAGGCTGAGCGCCGAAGAATTGATGTTTTTGAACTGTGGTGTTGGAGAAGACTCTTGAGAGTCCCTTGGACTGCAAGGAGATCCAGCCAGTCCATTCTGAAGGAGATCAGCCCTGGGATTTCTTTGGAATGAATGATACTAAAGCTGAAACTCCAGTATTTTGGCCACCTCATGTGAAGAGTTGACTCATTGGAGAAGACTCTGATACTGGGAGGGATTGGGGGCAGGAGGAGAAGGGGACGACAGAGGATGAGATGGCTGGATGGCATCACTAACTTGATGGGTGTGAGTCTGAGTGACCTCCGGGAGTTGGTGATGGACAGGGAGGCCTGGCGTGCTGCGGTTCATGGGGTCGCAAAGAGTCGGACACGACTGAGCGACTGATCTGATCTGAGCTGATCTGAAAGCCCAGGGATTCAGTTATACATATACATATATCTATTATTTTTCAAATTCTTTTCTAATTTAGGTTAGTACAGAATATTGAGCACAGTTCAATTCAGTTCAGTTCAGTCACTCAGTCATGTCTGACTCTTTGCAACCCCATGAATCACAGCACGCCAGGCCTCCCTGTCCATCACCAACTCCCACAGTTAGTACGGAATATTGAGCAGAGTTTGCTATGCTATCCTGGAGGAGAACATGTCAACCCAATATTCTTGCCTGGAGAATCCTATGCATAGGGGAGCCTGGTGGGCTACAGTCCATAGGGTCACAAGGAGTTGGACATGACTGAAGCAACTTAGCATTCATTCACACATGCCCTATGCTATACAGTAGGTCCTTGACGATTACATATTTTACATATAGTAGTGTGCACATGTCAATCCCAATCTCCCAATCTATCATTCCCCTCCACTCTTCCCCTTGGTAAACTTAAGTTCATTCTCTAAGTCTGTGAGTCTATTTCTGTTTTATAAATAAGTTCATCTGTATCATTTCTTTATTAGATTTGGCATATAAGAGATATCATATGTTATCTGTCTTTTTCTGACTTACTTCACTTAGCATGATAATCTCCAGGTCTTTCTGTGTTGCTGCAAATAGTATTATTTCATTCTTTTTAATGACTGAGTAATATTCCATTGTATATATGTACCACATTTTATCCATTCATCTGCCTATGGGCATTTAGATTGTTTACATGTCTTGGCTATAAAAAACAGTACTGCAATGAACACTAATGTTCATGTATCCTTTTGAACCATGTTTTTCTCAAGATATATGCCCAGAAGTGGGATTTATGGATCATATATTAGCTGTATTTTTTCATTTCTTTCAAGAAATCTCCATACTGCACCCCAGGTAAATGAATAAATTTTAAAAATATCACCATTAAATAATTTATCAAAGTTAAACCATTATAATAATATCAGAAAAGTAGATTTTTAAGCAAAAATTATTTTAATAAAGAAGAACATTTCATTGTAATACAAGGATCCAGTCCTTAGGAAAAGTTACATTTACAAATTTATATGCAATCGAAAAAACTCTGAGTAGATTGAACAAAACAGATCCAAACAAAAGGGAAAACAAACCAATTTATATTCATAGCATGAGATTTGGCATACTTATGAATAATTATGAAAAATAATTACAAAAATCAGTAAGGATTTATAAGTTTAGAAAAGCTTGATTAACAAAATGATCTAATTGAGAACTATAAGCAAATTCTTTTCAGAAGTCAAAATGCACATACTTTACAAGTATACGTGTAATATTTTTAAAAAATAAGCATATCTTCAGCCATTAATCAAGTCTCACATAATTTCAAAGCATTAAGATTATAATAAGTGTACTTTCTAACCACAGTGAAAAGAAGTTAAAAACAGTACCAAAGAAATAACTATAAAATTCCCTATAAGATTTTCAATTAAGAAATACATAAATTAAAGATGAAATCACAGTTTTAAGCATTGTTATTTTGAATGAAATAATAATGGAAATAATGCATAAAATGTGTTTGTTTCATAAAATGCAAGTTTATGGGAAAATATATAACCTTAAATTCAAATGTTAAAAAAAGAAGAGAGTTTAAAATAGCCAATAAATATCCATTTCACTGAATTGGAAAAATAGTATCAGGGAACTAAATCTTTTGATTCAGCATTGTTTTCATTAAAAGTCAGAGATTTGCATGCACCTAACTTGGGCAGTATCTAAGCCAGTGTTCAGTTCATTTCAGTTAAGTAGCTCAGACACGTCCAACTCTTTGCAACCCTATGGACTGCAGCATGCCAGGACTCCCTGTCCATCACCAACTCCTGGAGTTGACTAAAACTCATGTCCATTCAGTCAGTGATGCCATCCAACCATCTCATCCTCTGTCATCCCCTCCTCCTTCCAACTTCAATCTTTCCCAACATCAGGCTCTTCACAAATGAGTCTGCTCTTCTCATGAGGTGGCCAAACTATTGGAGTTTCAGCTTCAACATCAGTACTTCCAATGAACACTCAGGACTAATCTTTAGGATAGACTGGTCGAAACTCCTTGAAGTCAAAGGGATGCTCAGGCATCTTCTCCAACATGACAGTTCAAAAGTTTCAATTCCTTGTGGACTTTTGGATCGCAGCCATTCTTACTGGCGTGAAATGGTACCTCATAGTGGTTTTGATTTGCATTTCTCTGATAATAAGTAATGTTGAGCATCTTTTCATGTGTTTGTTAGCCATCTGTATGTCTTCTTTGGATAAATGTCTATTTCGTTCTTTGGCCCATTTTTTGATTGGGTCATTTATTTTTCTGGAATTGAGCTGTAGGAGTTGCTTGTATATTTTTGAGATTAGTTGTTTATCTGTTGCTTCGTTATTATTTTCTCCCATTCTGAAGGCTGTCTTTTCACCTTGCTTATAGTTTCCTTTGTTGTGCAGAAGCTTTTAAGTTTAATTAGGTCCCATTTATTTATTTTTGATTTTATTTCCAATATTCTGGGAGGTGGGTCATAGAGGATCCTGCTGTGATGTATGTCAGAGAGTGTTTTGCCTATGTTTTCCTCTAGGAGTTTTATGGTTTCTGGTCTTACATTTAGCTCTTTAATCCATTTTGAGTTTATTTTTGTGTATGGTGTTAGAAAGTGTTCTAGTTTCATTCTTTTACAAGTGTTTGACCAGTTTTCCCAGCACCACTTGTTAAAGAGATTGTCTTTAATCCATTGTATATTCTTGCCTCCTTTGTCAAAGATAAGGTGTCCATAGGTGCGTGGATTTATCTCTGGGCTTTCTATTTTGTTCCATTGATCTATATTTCTGTCTTTGTGCCAGTATCATACTGTCTTGATGACTGTGGCTTTGTAGTAGAGCCTGAAGTCAGGCAGGTTGATTCCTCCAGTTCCATTCTTCTTTCTCAAGATAGCTTTGGCTATTCGAGGTTTTTTGTATTTCCATACAAATTGAGAAATTATTTGTTCTAGCTCTGTGAAGAATACTGTTGGTAGCTTGATGAGGATTGCATTGAATCTATAAATTGCTTTGGGTAGAATACTCATTTTCACTATATTGATTCTACCAATCCATGAACATGGTATATTTCTCCATCTATTAGTGTCCTCTTTGATTTCTTTCCCCACTGTTTTATAGTTTTCTATATATAGGTCTTTAGTTTCTTTAGGAAGATATATTCCTAAGTATTTTATTCTTTTCATTGCAATGGTGAATGGAATTGTTTCCTTAATTTCTCTTTCTATTTTCTCATTATTAGTGCTGAAGAGGGTGTGGAGAAAAGGGAACCCTCTTACACTGTTGGTGGGAATGCAAACTAGTACAGCCACTATGGAGAACAGTATGGAGATTCCTCAAAAAACTGGGAATAGAACTGCCTTATGATCCAGCAACCCCACTGCTGGGCATACACACTGAGAAAACCAGAATTGAAAGAGACACGTGTACCCCAATGTTCATAGCTGCACTGTTTACAATAGCCAGGACTTGGAAGCAACCTAGATGTTCATCCGCAGATGAATGGATAAGAAAGCTGTGGTACATATACACAATGGAGTATTACTCAGCCATTAAAAATAATACATTTGAATCAGTTCTAATGAGGTGGATGGAACTGGAGCCTATTATACAGAGTGAAGTAAACCAGAAAGAAAAACACCAATACAGTATACTAACGCATATATATGGAATTTAGAAAGATGGTAACAATAACCCTGTTTGCTGCTGAGACAGCAAAAGAGACACTGATGTATAGAACAAACTTTTGGACTCTGGGAACTGGAGAGGGTGGGATGATTGGGGAGAATAGCATTGAAATATGTATAATATCATATCTGAAACGAGTCGCCAGTCCAGGTACGATGCCTGATAATGGATTCCTGGAGCTGGTGCACTGGGATGACCCAGAGGAATGGTATGGGGAGGGAAGAGGGAGGAGGGTTCAGGATGGTGAACACATGTATACTTGTGGCGGATCCATCTTGAGGTATGGCAAAAGCAATACAATATTGTAAAGCTAAGCCAAATAATATTTAATTAAAAAAAAAAAGTTTCAATTTTTTGGCACTCAGCTTTCTTTCTAGTCCAACGCTTACATCCATACATGACTACTGGAAAAACCATAGCCTTGACTAGAGGGACCTTTGTTGGCAAAGTAACATCTCTGCTTTTTAATATGCTGTCTAGGTTGGTCATAACTTTCCTTCCAAAGACTGTCTTTTAATTTCATTGCTGCAGTCCCAATCTGCAGTGATTTTAGAGCACCGCCTCAAAAACATCTGCCACTGTTTCCACTGTTTCCTCATCTATTTGCCATGAAGTGTTGGTACCAGAAGCCATGATCTCAGTTTTCTGAATGTTGATCTTTAAGCCAACTTTTTCATTGTCCTCTTTCACTTTCATCAAGGGCTCTTTAGTTCTTTTTCACTTTCTGCCATAAGGGTGGTATCATCTGCATATCTGACGTTAATATTTCTCCAGGCAATCTTTATTCCAGCCTGTGTTTATCTGGCCCAGCGTTTTTCATGATGTACTCTGCTTGTAAGTTAAATAAGCAGGGTGACAATATATAGACCTTGATGTACTCCTTTTCCTATTTGGAACCAGTCTGTTGTTCCACATCCAGTTCTACTGTTGCTTACTGACCTGCATACAGATTTTTCAAGAGGCAGGTCAGGTGGTCTGGCATTCCCTTCTCTTTCAAGATTTTCCACAGTTTATTGTGATCCACAGAGTCAAAGGCTTTGGCATAGTCAATAAAGCAGAAATAGATTTTTTTTTCTGGAACTCTCTTGATTCTGGGTGATCCAGCAGATGTTGGCAATTTGATCTCTGGTTCCTCTGCCTTTTCTAAAATCAGCTTGAACATTGAAATTCCATTGTTCATGTATTTTTTAAGCCTGGCTTGGAGAATACTGAGCATTATTCTACTAGCGTGTGAGATATAATTGTGTGGTAGTTTGAGCATTCTTTGGGATTCCCTTTTTTAGGGACTGGAATGAAAACTGACCTTTTCCAGTTCCGTGACCACTGCTGAATTTTCCAAATTTGCTGACATATTGAGAGCAGCTATTTCACAGCATTATCTTTTTGGATTTGAAATAGCTCAACTGGAATTCCATCACCTCCACTAGCTTTGTTCATAGTGATGTTTCCTAAGGCTCACTTGACTTCACATTCCAGGATGTTTGGCTCTAGGTGAGTGATCACTCATTGTGATTATCTGGGTCATGAAGAACTTTTTTGTACAATTCTTCTGTGTATTCTTGCCACCTCTTCCTAATACATACTTCTATTTGGTCCATACCATTTATGTGCTTTATTGAGCCCATCTTTGCATGAAATGTTCCCTTGATATTTCTAATTTTCTTGAAGAGATCTGTAGTCTTTCCCATTCTATATTTTCCCTCTATTTCTTTGCATTGATCCTTTAGGAAGATTTTCTTATCTTTCCTTTCTATTCTTTGGAACTCTGGATTCAAATGGGCATTATCTTTCCTTTTCTCCTTTGCTTTTTGCTTCTCTTCTTTTCACAACTATTTGTAAGGCCTCCTCAGACAGCCATTTTCCTTTTTTGCATTTCTTTTTCTTGGGGATGGTCTTGATCCCTGTCAGAAGACATCCCTGTACAATGTCATGAACCTCTATCCATAGTTCATCAGGCACCCTGTCTATCAAATCTAGTGCCTTAAATCTATTTCTCACTTCCACTGCATAATCATTAGGGATTTGATTTAGGTCATACCTGAATGATATGGTGGTTTTTCCCACTTTCTTCAATTTCAGTCTGAGTTTTGCAATAAGGAGTTCATGATCTGAGCCACAGTCATCTCCCAGTCTTGTTTTTGCTGACTGTATAGAGCTTCTTCATTTTGGCTGCAAAGAATATAATCAATCTGATTTCGGTTTTGACCATCTGGTGATGTCTATGTGTAGACACTTCTCCTGTGTTATTGAAAGAGGGTGTTTGCTATGACCATCATGTTTTCTTGGCAAAATTCTATTAGCCTTTGCTGTTCTTCATTCTGTACCCAAGGCCAAATTTGCCTGTTACTCTAGGTGTTTCTTGACTTCCTGCTTTTGCATTCCAGTCCAGTATAATGAAAAGGACATCTTTTTTGGGTGTTAGATCTAAAAGGTCTTGTAGGTCTTCATGCTGCTGCTACTGCTGCTAGATCGCTTCAGTCGTGTCAGATTCTGTGCAATCCCATAGATGGCAGCCCACTAGACTCCTCTCTCCCTGGGATTCTCCAGGCAGAACACTGGAGTGAGTTGCCATTTCCTTCTCCAATAAGTGAAAGTGAAAAGTGAAAGTGAAGTTGCTCAGTCATGTCCGACTCCTAGCCACCCCATGGACTGCAGCCTACCAGACTCCTCCAACCGTGCATGGGATTTTCTAGGCAAGAGTACTGGA
This sequence comes from Tragelaphus eurycerus, assembly GCA_935064755.1. Taxonomy (NCBI): domain Eukaryota; kingdom Metazoa; phylum Chordata; class Mammalia; order Artiodactyla; family Bovidae; genus Tragelaphus; species Tragelaphus eurycerus. Next base: position 621,472 of record CAKXYN010000168.1, on the reverse strand, counting down.
TTGGTTTGCCATTGCCTTCTCTGGTAGGTCTTCATAGAACCTTTCAAATTCAACATCTTTAGCATTACTGCTTGGGGGATATACTTGGATTACCATGATAGTAAATGTTTTGCCTTGGAAACAGAGTTTATTCTATCATTTTGGAGGTTGCATCCAAGTACTGCATTTTGGATTTAGCCAGTGTTACTGAAGTTCAAAAATATAGCAGTGTTTGTATTTAGAAACAAGAAATCAGAACAACTTAGAGTTCTCAAGAACTCACCTATTTTTCAGGTAAAATTCAAAGATAATTTGTATCCTATAGAAAGTATCTTATTATTTTTCTTCTAACTATTGTCCCTACTGCAAAATTGTGTATTATTTTCCAGGAGCAGTTTATATTGGCTCAAAAGATTATCATATTTTTTCCTTTCTATAGTATCATTATGTACAAGATAGCTATGAAGTGCATTAGTCCATGATACTTTCTATTGTGGTGATTTAAAACATATCTGGTAATAATGAGGGATTTCCTTTATCTTTCTTAAAAATATTCCCATCATTCTTTGTACTACTTTTTAATTGAAGTATAGTTGCTTACAATGTTTTAGGTGTATAGCAAAGTAATTTAGTAATATATGTGCTTAATTGCTCAGTCTTTGTAACCCCATGGACTGTAAACTTCCAGGCTCCTTTTTCCATGGGGATTCTCCAGGCAAGAAGACTGGAGTGGATTGCCATGCCCTCCTTCAGATGAACTTCCAGGGATTTAATCCAGGTCTCCCACAGTGCAGGCAGATTGTTTACCATCTGAGCTATGAGGAACATCCAGGTCAGTACATATGTATTCATTTTCAAATTCTTTTCCATTATAGCTTATTAAAAGATATGGTATATAGTTTCCTCTGCTATAAAGTAGATCCTTGTTGCTTATCTATCTTATATATAGCAAGGTGTATCTATTAATCTCAAACTCCTATTTATCCTTCCTTTACTTTCCCCTTTTGTAATCATCATAAGTTTGGTTTCTATGTCTATGAGTCTGTTTCTGATCTGTGAAAGTGTTAGTCTCTCACTCATGTCTGACTCTTTGTGACCTGATACACTGTGCCCGCCAGGCTTCTCTGTCTGTGGAATTCTCCAGGCAAGAATACTAGAATGGTTTGCCATTTCCTTCTCCAGGGAATCTTCCAGATCCAGGGATCAAACCAAGGTCTGTTTTGTAAGTAAACTCATTTATGTTTTTTTTTTTTTTTTTTTTTTTTAGGTTCTGATGTAAGTGATATCATATGATACTTGTTTTTATCTGTCTGGCTTACTTTACCTAGTATGGTAATCTCTAGTTTCATCCACGTTGCTGCCAGTGGCATTATTTCATTGTTTTTTACTGCTGAATAATATTCTATTTTATATTTATATATATATGTATAAAAATACATATATATGTATATGTATGTGTATATATACACCATATCTCTTTATCAGTTCATCAAGTCAATGGAATTTAATTTGCTTCCATGTTTGGTCTTGTAAATAGTGCTGCAGTGTACATTGGGCTGCATGTGTCTTTTTGAATTAGAGTTTTCATCTTTTTCAAATATATGCCAAGTAGTGGAATTACTGGATCATATGATAACTCTGTTTTTAGTTTTTAAGAAACCTCCATACTTTTCTCCATAGTGGTAGCCCCAATTTACATTCCTACCAACAGTGTAGGAGGGTTTCTGTTTTACCACACACTCTCCAGCATTTATCATTTGCAGAATTTTTAAGTGTACAAGTCCACAAAAGTCTACAAATGTCATTCTGACTGTAGTTTTGTAGATTTGTGGTGATACCTTGTAGTATTGATTTGCATTTCTCTAAGTATTCATGATGTTGAGCATCTTTTCATGTGACAATTGGTCATCTGTATGTCTTCTTTGGCGAAATATCTATTTAGGTTTTCTGACCATTTTAAATTTATCTTATGTTGAGCTGTACAAGTGGTTTGTACATTTTGGAAACTAAATTTTTTGTTAGTTGCATGATTTGCATATATTTTCTCATTCCGTGGGTTGCCTTTTCATTTTGATTATGGTTGTCACTCTATGAAATTGACATACTATACATACCTTCAGAAAACTACTAGAACTCAAGAATGAATTTGGTAGGCTACAGGAATAATATTAATATACATTAAACTTGCATTTCTGTATGCTAACAACAAAATATCAGACAGAGAAATTAAGGAAACAATCTAATTTAACATTGCATCACAAATAATAAAATACCTAGGAATGAACCTACCTAAAGAGGGAAAAGAAGACCTATATTCCAAAAACTATTAGATGCTGATGAAAGAAATTGAAGACAGTATAAAGACAAATGGAAAGATATATTGTGTTCTTGGATTGGAAGAATACATATTGTTAAATGACTACTCCTGAAGGCAATTTGCAGAGTCAGTGTAATACCTATAAAATTACCAATGGAATTTTTTACAGAACTGAAATAAAACAAAAAAAAATATTTGTATAGAAACAGAAAAGATCCTAAATAGCCAAAACAATAGAAGAACAGAGCTAAAGGTATCAGGCTCCCTGACTTCTGACTATATTGTAAACTTACAGTAATCAAAAAAATATGATACTGGCACAAAAACAGACACATAGATCAATGGAACAGAATAGAAAGCCCAGAAATAAACCCATGCACTTGTGGCCAATAGATCCACAACAAAAGAGGCGAGAACATACAATGGAGAAAAGACAGTCTCTTCAATAAGTCATACTAGAAAAAATGGATCAGATCAGATCAGTCGCTCAGTCGTGTCCGACTCTTTGCGACCCCATGAACCGCAGCACGCCAGGCCTCCCTGTCCATCACCAGCTCCCGGAGGTCACCCAGACTCACACCCATCAAGTCAGTGATGCCATCCAGCCATCTCATCCTCTGTCGTCCCCTTCTCCTCCTGCCCTCAATCCCTCCCAGCATCAGAGTCTTCTCCAATGAGTCAACTCTTCGCATGAGGTGGCCAAAATAATGGAGTTTCAGCTTTAGCATCATTCCCTTCAAAGAAATTCCAGGATTGATCTCCTTCAGAATGGACTGGTTGGATCTTCTTGCAGTCCAAGGGACTCTCAAGAGTCTTCTCCAACACCACAGTTCAAAAGCATCAATTCTTCGGCGCTCAGCCTTCTTCACAGTCCAGCTCTCACATCCATACATGACCACAGGAAAGACCATAGCCTTGACTAGGCGAACCTTTGTTGGTAAAGTAATGTCTCTGCTTTTGAATATGCTATCTAGGTTGGTCATAACTTTCCTGGCTACATGTAAAAGAATGAAATTAGTGCATTCTCTAACACCATACATAAAAGTAAATTAAAAATGGATTAAAGACTTAAATGTAAGACCAGATATTATAAAGCTCTTAGACGAAAACATAGACAGACTATTCTTTGAAGTAAATCACAGCAATATTTTTTTAAACTTGTCTCCTAAAGTAATGGAAACAAAAGCACAAATAAACAAATGGGATATAATTAAACTTAAACACTTTTACACAGCAAACAAAACCGTAACAAAATACACATTCTTCATAGTTTTAATTAAATTGTAGATATACCTGACAATTTTTTAACAAAGAAGAATTATCAAATCTTCTATGGTTTTTACAAACAACTATAACCAATAGTGAATAATTTGAGCACTGGAAAATAACAATGAATGTTACTGGGTATTTGGATAACAATTACAATCTCTTAGCAAAGATTATAGCACAACACACAATCACATGTCAAAATTGTGACTTTACTGAGTAATTTTCTACCCGGGAGGATGGTATGGGAGGGAGGAGGGAGGAGGGTTCAGGATGGGGAACACATGTATACTTGTGGCGGATCCATCTTGATGTATGGCAAAAGCAACACAATATTGTAAAGTTAAGCAAAATAAAATTAAATTGAAATGCTAAAAAAAAAAAAAAAAAAAACTTTTCTGTATATTAGAAAAATATTCATAGGATTTGTGTAAAGTACACATGCCTATTAATTTTTCCTATTAATATTGATTTTGTTCACAAGAATGAATCATCATTACCAGAAAACAAACACACACATATTTCATAGCATCAGCTACAAGACTGAGGGACTGATAGCTTCTTTTCAACTAGCTCCTGCTCCTATTACCCAAAATGACAACCTCAACATTTGACTCCACATATCAGCATTAAAAAATTTTTCAGCCTCAGAACATTTTTGCATTTTCCCAATTGTGCAACTGATTTGCCTTATTTTTTTTTATTTTCCTTAACTTTACAATATTGTATTGCTTTTACAATACATCAAGATGGATCTGCCGCCAGTATACACGTGTTCCCCATCCTGAACCCTCCTCCCTCTCCCCTCCCCACACCATCCCTCCAGGTCGTCCCAGTGCTCCAGCCCCAGGTATTTGTTATCGGGCATCGTACCTGAACTGACGACTCGTTTCAGATATGATATTATACATATTTCAATGCTATTCTCCCCAGTCATCCCACCCTCTCCCGGTCCCAGAGTCCAAAAGTCTGTTCTATACATCAGTGTCTCTTTTGCTGTCTCGTAAATAGGGTTATTTTTACCATCTTTCTAAACTCCATATATATGCGTTAGTATACTGTATTTGTGTTTTTGTTTCTGGCTTACTTCACTCTGTATAATAGGCTCCAGTGATTTGTCTTATGATTTGGAATTTGGAAAGCCGTAATGCAAATATGTCTTTCACATTTGCATTAGTGAAAAATATTCTCTCTCCACTCACATGATTTTAGATAGCATTGGGCAGAAAGCTTTAGTCTGGTGACTGTAGCATTGGTCTCTGAAACAGATTTAAGAGATTGTAAAATTTGATGGGTCCACAGTTGTGAGGTCATATCTGTCTGCTGTCAGTCATTAAAGTTCATCAACCTTACAAAATGTAGAAGAAGCAGGGGTTTAACCCAAGGCACAAATCAGAGCCGGTCTCATCTGCCTATTCCCATCCTTCTTAAACAAGAGGCTCTCTGTTTTACTACTATATCTCAAAGGATCAAGGATCACAAATTCTAAGTGACTAATTCAAAGAATGATGGCACCCCCACAGAAATTAGAGCTTCTAAAGCCTCATTTGCCATACTAAAAGCTCCTGTCCATATCCATACAGCCTAATATATGTTCTTGCCTTTTTTTTTTTCAGGCCATTTTTTCATTCCTTGATATTACCTTGGATACATGAACCTCGTAAATTATTTTGAATCCAGTTCAATTCAGTTTCTCAGTCATGTGCGACTCTTTGCAACCCCATGGACTGCAGCACACCAGGCTTCCCTGTCCATCACCAACTCCCAGAGCTTGCTCAAACTCTTGTCCATAGAGTCGGTGATGCCATCCAACCATCAAAACAAACAAACAAACAAAACAAAACATAGTCCTTAGAGTAAAGAGGAATAAGCCCAAACCGACTCTTGTGATCCATGGAATTCTCCAGGCCAGAATACTGGAGTGGGTAGCCATTCCATTCTTCAAGGGATCTTCCCAACCCAGGGATCAAACCCAGGTCTCCCGTATTGCGGGCAGATTCTTTACCAGCTGAACCACAAGGGAAGGCCTTTGAATCCATCAGCTTTATATATTATCTCCTATACATTGACCCCAGAATGCAATAAGATCGTTTTTCAATTAAGTTTACCTATGACATATATTTCTGAGAAGGCAATGGTACCCCATTCCAGCACTCTTGCCTGGAAAATCCCATGGAAAGAGGAGCCTGGTGGGCTGCAGTCCATGGGGTCGCAAAGAGTCCCACGGACACGACTGAGCAACTTCACTTTCAATTTTCATTTTCCTGCATTGGAGAAGGAAATGGCAACCCACTCCAGTGTTCTTGCCTGGAGAATCCCAGCGACGGGGCAGCCTGGTGGGCTGCCGTCTATGGGGTCGCACAGAGTCGGACACGACTGAAGCAACTTAGCAGCAGCAGCAGCATGACATATATTTACATATTATACAGTAAAAGGCAAACTATTTGGTTGTTTTTTGATATTGTGCTTGATGATGTGATTTGTCCAAGATCATTAGTTCAGTTCAGTTCAGTTGCTCAGTTGTGTCTGACTCTGTGACTCCATGAACCACTAGGGAAACAAAATTGACACCTCCTTTATTGTCTCCATTATAAATAGAGATGCAGATAATATTCCACAAATGAGAGAAGAAAACAAGCATTCGTACTTCATATGAATTAAAAAGAATTAAAGAGACCCTTTATTCACCTCATCTGCTTCTCATTCTCACATTAAAATAAAACCTTTACTTTCGTTTTCCTATAAATTACAGATTTACAGTTTCATCCTTGACTTTGGAATAGTGATATTTGAAGATATATAATATTTGCAGATATAATAATTCTGTGAGAAATTTGCTGTTTTCCTTCCCTGAAGAGCTAACTGTTAACCTAATGACATTGTAAACTATTTTGGAGTTTGGGGTTTTCTATGAAAATACCTTTCACATTTTTTCCTGTGAGTCAGTTTCTCAAAAACCTGAAAATCTTATCATTTTTCCACATAAACTACTTCTCATACAATGCTTCAATTTCTTTTTGTTTGTTTGTTTTACTAAAAAAAGGTGACATACTGTCCAAAATGTGATAGCATGCCTCTAAAATAAAAAATTAGAAACAGGAAATTTTATTTTTCCAAATAAACAATTTAAAAAATGGACTTTATACACATATCCATTATCATTACAGATATAGTAAAGTCCATGGAGTTAGGCTGCTGCTGCTGCTGCTGCTAAGTCACTTCAGTCGTGTCCAACTCTGTGCGACCCCATAGACAGCAGCCTGGATTCAAATCCTAACTCCTACTTCCTTTGCTGTTGTTGTTCAGTCCCTGAGTCATGTCAGATTCTTTATGACCCCATGGACTTCAGCACACCAGGTCTCCCTGTCATTCACTATCTCCCAAAGTTTGCTCAGACTCATGTCCACTGAGTTGGTGATGCTATTTAACTATCTCATCTGCTCCCACCCCCTTCTCCTTTTGCCTTCAGTCTTTCCCAGCATCAGTCTTTTCCACATGAGTTGACTCTTCACATCAGGTGGCCAAAGTATTGGAGCTTCAGCTTTAGCATCAGTCCTTCTAATGAATATTCAGGGATGATTTCCTTTAGGATCGACTGGATTGATCTCCTTGGAGTCCAAGAGACTCTCAAGAGTCTTCTCCAGCACCACAATTTGAAAGCATCAATTATTCGATGTTCAGCCTTCTTTATGGTCCAACTCTCACATGTGTACCTGACTGCATAGGAAATAATTTAGGGATTAAAACCAATATTGAACAAAAATTGATTGGCTGGAAGAATAATAGCTACTTAAATGATGTAGTCATTGGATTAACAGTTTAGAAATCAGTTTATCCCATAGCACAACTTTAGCAGAACCATGTGTGTGTGTGTGTGTGGGGGGGGCACCCAGTGGCATATGGGATCTTAGTTCCCAAACCAAGATTTAACCAACCCCCTCTGCAGTGGAAACACAGTCTTAACCACTGGACTACCAGGGAAGTCCTCAGTCCATTGTTTAAATGAATATATGTGACATAAAAATTATTATCATGAAATATATTACTAAGATTATACCACAAATGTTATATCAGTGTTAAGTAAGAATACAGTTTAAAATAGACCATATTTTCACAAGGAAAGTGATCTAACTTTCTGATAAATTGCATTATGTAAGATACAGATAGAAAAATAAATTTAATATTTTAGTACAACCAATTAGATACTAATTAAATTTTAATTTTACTGATAATAATTAAATGTCAGAAAAGAGAAATAATATTTAAAACAAAATGTAACCCTATACAATGAGAACTTTAAAAAATTAAAGATCCCCCAAAATGGTATGTAAATCATAATATAAAAATAAAGTGCATTGTGTTGGATTTTGAAAAAAAGATTTCTACCAAGAAGATATTCGATTTTGTTTTAGTATCCTCTAATTTTTAATATTGAAATTGTGGTATACAAAATTATTATATAGGAAGCAAAAATGGAAAATATTATTTGCAATATTTCTATAGAGAATTTAGGTTTCACAAAATGAAGAAATGTCATTTTAAAACAAGTTTGTGTTTTCTAATTCTCAGTAAAAATTTATGATAATGTTGAAATAATTGGGCATTTTGACTTGAAGTCATATGAATGCCAGTGGTTGGTCATCATTGTTTCAACTACATATCCAGAATTGTCTGTCATGCATTCCTCATCTATAAAGCTGTGAGTTATGAAATGTTAGTAATAATGTTAGTAGTAAGATGCACCACCTTATTCACCCTGGTGGCTCAGACAGTAAAGAATCTGCCTGCCAATGCAGGAGGCCCAGGGTGTTCTGGACAGGTCTCCTGGGTCATCTCTGGGTCAGGAAGATCCCCTGGAGAAGGGAATGTCTTAATTCTCAAAGACTTAAGACACGACTGAGCAACCAATACCTTGTTCACAGGTGGGATTCATTTGTAGCTGGGTTAATAGTAAGAAACTCTAATTTCTGTTTGAGTTCTTGTCAAATAATCTCACTACCATTACAATTGGAGTTTTGCAGGATACATCCTTTCTTTAATTGTTTCCTTTTTCTTTTGCAATAACTGATGTAAAGGCAGTCTGGGATATGTTTAGAAGCTAACAACCAACCATAAGAGGAAGAAAATAATTAAAACAATGTTTCCCAAAAGATAGTTTCTGGGCCATCTACATCAGTATTGCCTACACTGTTTTTAACAATTCAGATCCCAGGGCTTTACTTCATAACAGAGAGAATCCCCATTAGCCAAAAAGTAGAGCATTAATATGACATCAGTGGTAAGCAGAATATTGTTCAAACAAGAAGCAATTACCTTTGGACACATCAAGCTAAAGCACAGGTGCTTACTGATGTTTCATTAAGCTATGGATGAGATGCTGACTGCAGTTCCCAGGAGAGGAGCTTGGTGGTGCCACTCTTGCCGCTTGGGGTTCTCGCCAGCGGAAAAATAATCTGACTGCCATTTTTACTCTTCACTGTTTTTTGTAAAAGGGAAAATCCATTTTGTATTTCTTTGGGTATGCGAAAAGAAATAAATGCTAATGTAGGTCTTTTGTAAAAGTGAAGTGGCATAGAGCAAACTCAAAAAGCGGGAGATACCTGTAATTGAATCAAAATTGAAGGGTGACTATTCCCAGGAATATTCATTTTAAAGAAGTAATCTTATAGATCTATAGAATAATGATTAAGCAAAAGAATGTTTGTTCTTTATTCATATCCCTAGATTAGAGAAGGAAATGGCAACCCACTCCAGAGTTCTTGCCTGGAGAATCCCAGGGACGGGGGAGCCTGGTGGGCTGCATCTACGGGGTCGGACATGACCGAAGTGACTTAGCAGCAGCAGCATATCCCTCGGGCAATGGAGGAGCCAGTGGAAACAACAATTGTTGCTATTAAATGTCTTAAGGAAGCGCCTGAGCTACAAACACCAAGTACTTGGGTATGTGTACTTCATAGTCTCTCTTGGCCTCAGGTGCTGTGACAATAGCACCTCTAGATGCACCTCGGTTCCTCTCTAGATCCAATTATAATGTGAGATTTCTTCTAGTCATTCATGGATGTTCTCAAGCATACAAACTGAGCAGCTGCCATTGAAAGAAGCTGAATGGTGAAGAAGAATAACATGTAGATGGGTTCAGAAAACTTAAAATCCAATAAAATCACAGGCATCAATGATGCAAGTTAAAATGACATTGATTCCAGAAAAAAAGTCAAAACCCACATGCAATGAGAGAAAAAAGAAAAAAAAAATCAAATCCATTGCCATTAAGAGATATTAAGAACATCCTTTCTGATGAACACGAAATTAAATTTACACCTTGAGTTAGGCAAAATTATGAAGGGGCAATAATAGAAGTCTTAAGGACAGGAAAAGAATTAAATCTCCCTCAGTATTAATGCATAAAATGCCCAACATTTAGGTCGTTTCTTATCTTTCATTGCATTATGTCCTTAACTACATTTTTTTCCAGACATCTCTTTTATTTTTTGTTGTGATGTTAGTATCCCAAAAATGCCTGGGGTGAGTTGTTGGTCTCGATACTGAAGGAATTTTCTTGCTTGAGTAAAACTATCACGTATGAGACTCAGAAAAAGAAAAATCTTTTAGATCTTAAGTTTAAAACTTTAAAGTATTAACAAATTCTTTATCTACGGATCAAAAATCTTTTGAAGAGCTGTGGGTAAAGCACAACTGAGACTCCGTATGCTTCAGAGAGCAGAACTCTGTCAGTGGCTGATCACTATTGTTTCATTCGTATATCTAGATTTAAGCCCATCACAATTTTCTTTGTAAATAGCAACTTTGACTTAGATTTTATATATGAAACCTAAATATATGGGTTTTTTAAAAGTGCTATATCAACCCACAAGTATATTTAAAAATCTCTATGCTGTAAAACTATATTACTAAAAGCATCAATTAACTAGTGTTGCTTCAATTCATTTGGATATTTTACATTCTCCAATCCATTTACATGAGTTCTATTCTAAGAAAAATATTGCAAATCTGAAAAGAACTGAAACATAATAATTAATTATGTTGATGTTAGGGTGGAGAGAGGACTTGAATATTTAAAAAGAGGAAAACAGAATCTCAAATACACAAAAAAACAAATTTATAACCTGGGAATTTCATTCAATAAGTAAATAAAGCACTACATTGGCTTTCAGTTTATAGTAAGAATTTATAATCCCATGCAAAAGAGTTCTAGATGTAGCTAGTCCAGGACTGGTTTGGTGGTTCTGAAAACACTTGAAAGACTAAAGTTTCTGTGGGAGGGTGGTGGGCAGGGAGTTTGTTGTTTGTTTTCTCTCTGATTGCCATAGTTTTCAAGTACACAGTATGGTAACTGGAACGCTTACAATTAGGTACACATTGCAGGAAGCACTTGTGGGCACCATTTCCAGATGAGAAAAATCCATTTTAAAGACTTTTAAATGACAGAAATTTAAAAGAAACTTTTAAGAAACTTTTAAAGACAGAAATTTCAACACTGTCACATTGTCCAATCTATGTAAAAGGGTATTTTGGAGAATTTTTCTTCATTCATTTGTTGTTGTTAAGCTTATTACATTTCTCCATCCAAATAAAAACAAAAATAGAGAAAGAATGTATATACTAAATTCATAAGTACCAATAGTAAACTCCATTGTAAGAAGATAAAGCAGTTTAAAATTTTATTTAATCTACAGGATAGTTATTCTAATCTGTTATTGAACTCCATGGAAAGGATGGCAAAGATGTTGTTCTGATTTAAAAAAGAAAAAAAAAATCCAAAACATAATTACTCAGAAGTTCATTAGGACCACGTCAGGACTGGTTCTAGCTGTGATATGTTGAAAAATGTTTTTTTCTGGCTAGGCTTTAAATTCAATTTAAAATAACTATGTTCTTGGTTTTATCAACGTATTTTATTTGTGTTATTTTGCTTGTTCTCGGTATAAGTGGATTGTATCTAAAAAGTAATATTTCACTTAAAATGTCCACTATATATATGTGTGTGTGTGTGTGTGTGTATTTCTACTCAGGAAATGACTATATAAGGTTATATATTTAACTAAAAATTACAAGAAATAAGATACACTGAAGAAAGGAAAACCCACAGGAATGCTTTGAACCAAAATATTTCATGATATAAAGAAGATATCTAGTTTCCATATGCAGTTTAGAATACTATAATTACAATGAATAAAACAAAAATTAGCTACTCTGGAAGCTGATATAAAGCAGAGAGATAAAGATGACAGTTAATTTTTCCATTCATTCTGCAATACCTCTTTCTTTTGGCCATGATCACAGACTCTGGACACATAGAAACATCATAAACTATGCAATCTACAAATGACTAGCCTCAAATCACATAGAAGCCCATAAGGTATTAGGATGGCCTATTTGCAAACAATAACTTGCTTCTATAAATGTTCTATGAGATATCACATTTCAGCAAAGACTATATGTAAGAAGTTTTTCTAACACAGGCGGATCATTATATGTTATATCACTAAGAATATATTAAAACATGAGATGGTAGTGCTAGCATAGAGTTAGCCCCAGAAATCTGCATTGTGGTTTTAAAAATAACATGGATTTTATAATATGATAAATATGGCTTAATATTCCATCTTAATGACTTAGTAGAAATATTGTATCAGCCTGTCAACTGTGGTTTTGGGGAACTAGTTGTCCTCCATATTAGTTCATAAGATTTGAATAGTACTTTGCATAACTTCCAGTTTAGGGATTGGCCAGGAAATGCAAACTAGTTAACAAATATGTGCTATTCAGAGTTGGATCTGAAGGATGGGCATGTGACCAAAGTGAGCCAGTCCAAGTTCTTTTTCAAGTGACTGCTATGGCTTCTAAAGAGAGAATTTTCCCCCTTTTAACATAACGATAATAAAGAATAATGTTGTTAATTATACATGAACTGTTTTAAAGTTCCTAGCTTGAAAAATAACAGACACATCATAAAATTCTGAAATTTTTATTTTAAACTTGAAAATGACCAATTTTTTAAAAAACAAGATCAAAATAAAATGGAGTAGTAAAAAGAATACTAAATCTGGAATTAGAAATCCTACTCTACCACTTGCTATATGGAAATTCACACAAATTACTTAACATCTATGGATCTGTTTTATAATCAGAAGAGTAAGGTTGAAATATTTTTTAAACCTCTCTGGTTAGTGTAGGTAGTCAGAAATGGTTAAAAAATTTGTAATGACCTGTGCAAAATTAAAATGTGGGACCCACTGTCTAAAAATTATTAGAAATGTAAATGATGATTCACTAAACCAAATGCAATCTGCTTATGCAGAACCCACTGCAACTAAACAGAGTATTGTACATATGCATGTGTATATACATATATGTGTGTATATGTATATATGTGTGTGTGTGTTTGTATATTTATGTCTGTCCAAAGGCTAACTCGCCCTCACCCCTGAGAAGAGCTTTTTAGGCTAAAGGCTACATGCAGAAACTGTACAGTCAGCTCTGACAGTCATCTCAAAATTGGTCATGAGGTGATCTGATCAGCATCATCTTAATTAAGTACACTTAGTCTTCAGTTCCAGGGTCAGTTTGTCCCCATTTTATTGAGACCAGTTCTTGGAATTGTGGCAACTTATGTCATTAGTACAGTCTGGTCATCATGTATTGGGCTGACCAAAATTTCCTTCATTTTTCAAGTAAAAATGAAAGAGACTTTTTTTCATTTTCACCAAGAATTTTATTGAAAAATATACGCACCATTTTGTTCATCATTTGTATCACCATTACTTAGATAAGTGTTTACCAATTGTATACTACTTTACTGCTATGATAATGATGTGTAAGAAACAACTTCTAAATCTCAGAACCTTATGACCATCGTCAGTTCTCTCTAGTATCTGTGGCTTGACTGGGATGGCTATACTTCAGATTATACATTGGGTGCACAGCTCAAGCAACACTCTTTTCATTTCTGAGGGAAAAGTGTAACATATGTGGGTAGAAACACATGATACCTCTTAAGGATTTAACCCTAGTCCATTAGTCAAAGCAAGCCCCATGGCTAAACCTAACATCAAAAAGAGGGGAATGTATACTCTACTTACAGAAAACCATGGGAAGAAGGGAATATAGCAATTTCTGTGGAAACTATAGGTATAAAAAATCTGCTTATAGATATAAAAAAAGCTACAGGTACAGTACATTTTTATGTACTATAAACTCAAAGTGAATAAAAATGGGAAAATTTATTATACACTGTATACATTGACTAGAACAGGGTATCAATACACGGTATACATGGACTACAACAGGGTATCAATGCTAACATGCCACAGCTAGAACACAGCTTAAAATTGCAACATTGAAAATTACAAAATATCTTATAATTCCACATTCAGTGTACATTTCTCAGATTCACTTGTTCTGAAGCACTTTATACTATCAACTATTCACTGCTTGCAACATTTTTCTCTCACAACTTCTGTAACAGTAGGTGGTTTTTTCTATTACTATTTTGCTTATTTTTCCTCATTCACTGAATCTTTGTCCTCTAAGGATGCAATAATTTAGTTTTTTATTTTTCTTATTTTATTTTTTAAATTTACAATATTGTATTAGTTTTGCCATATATCAACATGAATCCACCACAGGTATACACGTGTTCCCCATCCTGAACTCTCCTTCCTCCTCCCTACCCATACCATCCCTCTGAGTTGTCCCAGTGCACCAGCCCCAAGCGTCCAGTATCATGCATCGAACCTGGACTGGTGACTCGTTTCATATATGATATTATACATGTTTCAATGCCATTCTCCCAAATCATCCCACCCTCTCCCTCTCCCACAGAGTCTAAAAGACTGTTCTATACATCAGTGTCTCTTTTACTGTCTCGTATACTAATTTAGTATTTTTAAAGTTATGTTTCTACTAAGGTGGAGAGTCTTAAGGTGAATACAAAGGAACATACTCATAAAGGAAAAAAAATATGTTTAACCACCTGTATTATTAAAACAGTGTCTAGGTTTGAATTTCAGGAAAAAACTTAGCAGTGGATCAAACATATTGGAAGTTTGTTCTGGAGGTATACAGTCAATGAAGTAATGCTCAAAATTCTCCAAGCCAGGCTTCAGCAATATGTGAACCGTGAACTTCCTGATGTTCCAGCTGGTTTTAGAAAAGGCAAAGGAACCAGAGATTAAATTGTCAACATCTGCTGGATCATCGAAAAAGCAAGAGAGTTCCAGAAAAACATCTATTTCTGCTTTACTGACTATACTAAAGCCTTTGACTGTGTGGATCACAATAAACTGAAGGAAATTCTGAAAGAGATGGGAATATCAGGCCACCTGATCTGCCTCTTGAGAAATCTGTATGCAGGTCAGGAAGCAACAGTAGAACTGGACATGGAACAACAGACTGGTTCCAAATAGGAAAAGGAATACGTCAAGGCTGTATATTGTCACCCTGCTTATTTAACTTATATGCAGAGTACATCATGAGAAACGCCAGGCTGGAAGAAGCACAAGCTGGAATCAAGATTGCTGGGAGAAATAGCAATAACCTCAGATATGCAGATGACACCACTCATGGCAGAAAGTGAAGAGGAACTAAGAAGCCTCTCAATGAAAGTGAAAGTGGAGAGTGAAAAAGTTGGCTTAAAGCTCAACATTCAGAAAATGAAGATCATGGCATCCAGTCCCATCACTTCATGGGAAATAGATGGGAAAATAATGGAAACAGTGTCAGACTTTGGGCTCCAAAATCACTGCAGATGGTGACTGCAGCCATGAAATTAAAAGACGCTTGCTCCTTGGAAGGAAAGTTATGACCAACCTAGATAGCATATGCAAAAGCAGAGACATTACTTTGCCAACAAACGTTTGTCTAGTCAAGGCTATGGTTTTTCCTGTGGTCATGTATGGATGTGAGAGTTGGACTGTGAAGAAGGCTGAGCGCCGAAAAATTGATACTTTTGAACTGTGCTGTTGGAGAAGACTCTTGAGAGTCCCTTGGACTGCAAGGAGATCCAACCAGTCCATTCTGAAGAAGATCAGCCCTGGGTGTTCTTTGGAAGGAATGATGCTAAAGCTGAAACTCCGGTATTTGTCCACCTCGTGCAAAGAGTTGACTCATTGGAAAAGACTGATGCTGGGAGGGATTGGGGGCAGGAGGAGAAGGGGACGACAGAAGATGAGATGGCTGGATGGCATCACTGACTCGATGGACGTGAGTCTGAGTGAACTCTGGGAGTTGGTGATGGACAGGGAGGCCTGGTGTGCTGCGATTCATGGGGTAACAAGGAGTTGGACACGACTAAGTGAGTGAACTGAACTGAACAGTCAATGGCTTGTATAGTGGGTCTGCTCCACGAAATTCATCACACCTCTATTCCTTAAAATCTCAATATCTTAGGAATCATCTGTATTTCAACAGTAGGATGGAAATATTAATGAATTAAAATGGGCAATGGGCATGCAATAATGTGTCTTAGGGAAGTCACTATAAATTGCACATAATATCAGAGTTACATTCTACTGGCCAAAGTTTGAGCTTCCATGGTGGCTCAGATGGTAAAGCATCTGCCTACAATACAGGAGACCCAGGGTCAATCCCTGGGTTGGGAATATCCCCTGTAGAAGGAAATGGCAACCCACTCCAGTATTCCTGCCTGGAGAATCCCAGGGATGGAGGAGCCTGGTAGGCTACAGTCCATGGGGTTGCAAAGAGTCAGACATGACTGAGCAACTTCATTTAGACACATGTCTAACCTTAAATACAAAAGAGGCTTAGAATATAATCTTATTTGTTGTGTTTATGCCTTCCTGAAAATGTTGCCAATATAGGAGAAGTGGAGACTTGCAATTGGCGCCATGCAATATCTACTAAACTAAAAAAAAAAAAAAAGAAAAATAGGTGGAAAGTGTCATAAACTATTAAAATTAAGAAATACTGAAACTTATAAACAAATTATAAAAACCAGAATGCAAATTAATACAAATAAGTGTAAATTAGTAGGAATAGAGGAAAATTTTAATAGCAAATAAAGGGCAAAAAAAGAAGAAAAACACAACTCCCAAAACACATATAAATAAGGGACAAAAAATTATTTCCAAAGTATTAGAATAAAGGGTATGAAACCTCTAAGGAAAGGGTAAATTCAGGGAAACATATTCTTATGAATTCTAGGATATTGTTCTCTTTTATTAATAGAATAAATATAAGCTTTAGGTTAATCACTGGGGTGTCTGAATTATTAAAAAAAGTCATTGGTCCCATGAATGGTATAAGCTCTGGACTAGAACTCATCCTGGTCAAATCAGAATAAAAGGAAATTATCCAAAAATAAAAATCTGTATTTCTCTGCGATATTTCATTCATGTAGTAAACAACTTAAATTACCTGAGAATGACTATAATAAATTATAGAAAAAAAAACATTGTGGGCAAAGCTATCTCTCTGCAGGATTTTCTGGTTCCAGACTTTGTCATGGCAATGGTAAAGTTAAGTAATCTCATCACCATTTACCATCTGTATGGGAAAGTAGGAATAGAAGAGAAATAAAAATGGAGTGTATGTAAAAACAATGAATTGGAGGAAGTAAAAGAAGGATATCTGTTCATGGATATGAAGACAAAAAAAAAAAAAAAAACAATTATAATAACAATTATTTTTATGTTCAGAAAGTTAAACAAATTCCAATAGTGAAACTCTTATAAATAATAATAAAGACACTGTTTGAAGGGCAGCTCCCTATCACAAGAGATGGGAGATACAATGGGCTCCCCAGGTGGTGGTAGTGGTAAAGAACCCTCCTGCCAATTCAGGACACATAACAGATGGAGCTGTGATCCTTGGATCAAGAAGACCCCCTGGAGAAGGGAATGGCTACCCACTCCAGTTTTCTTACCTGGAGAATTACATGGACAGAGGAGTCTGGTGGATTGCAGTCCATGGGGTTGCAAACAGTCAAATACTACTGAGCAACTAACAGTTTCACTTCACTTTACAGGAGATATTAATACAACACTGCATTTCTCCCTAGGGGAGAAAAATGGAATGGTATATACATGAAAGTTACAGGAAATTCACTTTCTATTGAACATATTATTCTTCACACACACACAAAATTATCAATTTTTCTCAAAATACACCAAATGTATTTTATGTAAGGTACATAGTGCATTTTGTGGTTTACTATTTTATGATCAGGCCTCTGTTTATCTCACAACAAACAAAAAGCTGTTTTCCACCATGGTTTCTTTCAAGCTATTAATTCCATGTCACTGATCCAAGAGTTGAGAGGTAATGTTCACAGTGGATCTCAGTAGCAGGTATCAGCACCATAATCTCAGTCTCTCCTAAGAACAGTTTTACACCTCCTTGTCATTCCCATCATAGTGCTTTCGTTATTTTCTTTAAGAAGTCTTTCTAGTCTGCCTTCACAAATTTTAGTATCTGGCCCTCCCATATACTGCCATTGCACTACTTAATAAACCTATCTTAACACTTTTAACCTGTATGCATGTATGCATCACTAGATCATATGCTGCTGGAGGGCAAAGTCTTCTAGAAATGTATACAATACCAGACCAAAAGTAGATGTTCAATAAATATTTGTTAAATAAAGTAACAAAAGGCAGAGGAACTGAGGAGAAAGGGCAGAAAGTAGAAAGTACAAAAAAAGGAAGAGGAACCAGAGATCAAATTGCCAACATCCATTGGATCATTGAAAAAGCAAGAGAGTTCCAGAAAAGCATCTACTTCTGCTTTATTAACTGTGCCAAAGCCTTTGTCTTTGTGGATCACAACAAACTGTGGAAAATTCTTAAACAGAGGGGAATGCCAGACTATCTTACCTGCCTCCTGAGAAATCTGTGTGCAGGTCATGAAGCAAAAGTTATAACTGGACATGAAACAACAGACTGGTTCCAAATTGGGGAAGGAGTA
This sequence comes from Tragelaphus eurycerus, assembly GCA_935064755.1. Lineage (NCBI taxonomy): Eukaryota > Metazoa > Chordata > Mammalia > Artiodactyla > Bovidae > Tragelaphus > Tragelaphus eurycerus. Next base: position 602,967 of record CAKXYN010000168.1, on the reverse strand, counting down.
CTTCAAGGCTGCATATTGTCAAACTGATTATTTAACTTATATGCAGAGTACATCATGAGAAACACTGGGATGGATGAAGCACAAGCTGGAATCAAGATTGCCGGGAGAAATATCAATAACCTCAGACATGCAGATGACACCACCCTTACGGCAGAAAGTGAAGGAGAACTAAAGAATCTCTTGATGAAAGTTAAAGAGGAGACCGAAAATGTTGGCTTAAAACTCAACATTCAAAAAACTAAGATCATGGCATCCACTACCATCACTTCATGGCAGATAGATGGGGAAACAATGACCCAGTGATAGACTTTATATTTTTGGGCTACAAAATCACTGCAGATCATGATTGTAGCCATGAAATTAAGACATTGCTCCTTGGAAGAAAAACTATGACCAACCTAGATTGCATATTAAAAAGCAGAGACATTACTTTGCCAACAAAGGTCCATCTAGTCAAAGCTATGGTTTTTCCAGTAGTCATGTATGGATGTAACAGTTGGACCATAAAGAAAGCTGATCGCTGAAGAATTGATGCTTTTGAACTGTGGTGTTGGAGAAGATGCTTGAAAGTCCTTTGGACTGAAAGGAGATCCAACCAGTCAGTCCTAAAGGAAACCAGACTTGACTATTCATTGAAAGGACTGATGCTGAAGCTGAAACTCTAATACTTTGGCCACTGGATGCGAAGAACTGACTCATAGGAAAAGACCCTGATACTGGGAAACAATGAAGATAAGAGGAAAAAGGGAAGGCAGAGGATGAGATTGTTGGATGGTGTCACCAACTCGATGGACATGAGTTTGACCAAGCTCCGGGAGTTGGTGATGGACAGGAAAGCCTGGTGTGCTGCAGTCCTCAGGGTCACAAAGAGTTGGACATGACTGAGCGATTGAACTGAACTGAACTGAAATAAAACAAGTGCATTCTGCTGCTGCTGCTACTGCTGCTAAGTCTCCAGTCGTGTCCGACTCTGTGCGATCCCATAGACGGCAGCCCACCAGGCTCCTCCGTCCCTGGGATTCTCCAGGCAAGAACACTGGAGTGGGTTGCCATTTCCTTCTCCAATGCATGAAAGTGAAAAGTAAAAGTGAAGTCGCTCAGTCGTGTCTGACTTTTCGCGACCCCATGGACTGCAGCCTACCAAGCTCCTCCGTCCATGGGATTTTCCAGGTAAGAGTACTGGAGTGGGGTGCCATTGCCTTCTCCAAACAAGTGCATACAAGAGCATAAATATAAAATAATTTTGTGAAATAAAAATTTGTTGTAGACTATAGTTTATAAGCAATCTGGGTTCAAAGTATTTATGGGATAAGAACACGAATCAAACATACATTGCTCATATGAAGCAGGGAAGAAGTACATATTAAATGTTAGAATTCACACAGTTTTTCTCAAATCCTCATGGAGCTACTGCTTTGCCGAACACATTCTTTCTAGGTACTTGTTACACTTGGCAAGATAATGCTTAATGTTCCCTTCTATCCAAACAAAATAGTAGAATCTTTTTCACAAAACTAAGTCACAGAACCAGACTCTCTATTTTTAACCCAGTGTTTAAAATGGCACATACATCATTAAATTTGTCTTTCTCTAATTGTTTCTTTTATTCAGAGACAGTTAAAAGCACATAATAGTTTAAATTGAACCTAAATTTTTTTCAAGAAATGTGGTATTTTAACACATGTTTTTTGTAGATTTGTTGAATATGTAGATACATTTAAATCTGTGTCTCACTACTAAAACCTAGAAATGACTCAGATGGCAAATAACTAAGAATTTTAAGATTGTTAAGAGGCTTTTAACATTTCCAAACTGCTGTTTAGCACAGCCATCAATATCTATTGCCAAACTACTATGGTACTGTGTTAGGCATAATATTATTTACCAGTGTGTTTGTGACATTTTCATATTCTAATTGGACCAGAAAAGATGTTAAGTACTGCTATCCATATGGCCCAAATTGTGACACAAACATGATTGTTATGTTGCCTGTTATCTATAATGGATAAATCATACTTTTCTAAGTCTGAAGAGTAGACAGTAAGTAAAAGGAAAATGTAGTCATCATCATAGAAATATCAAGATACATATTGTCTATATATAACTGTGTAGTTATATCCCTAAAGAATATAGACCTTGAAAAAACAGGGCGTTGTTGACTCAATTGGGAAGATGCTTATGAAAAAATTAGGTAATTATAGAGCAAAGAGTTATGATGAAGATACTGGTGTTAGAAAGCCCCAGAAAATTCACCATTTAGCATTTAAAAGCAACAAACAATACAATGTATGCTTGAGATCTGATGATTAATTCCCAGGGCAAGGACCTTGATAGAACAAGATGTTTATAAGGAAGACAAATTATAATGTATCCAGGAAACCAAACACTTAAGTTTGGTTTCTATTTCTGATATCATGCTGCATCATATGATCATAATCATAAGTGAGAATATGATTCAGCTTATGAATAGATAACAACCATCAAAGAAGTAAAGTGATTGAATTAATAGAAATACAATGTATACTTAATATATTTTCCAGATTATAAATATAAAATAGAAATAAGAATATACAATATATAACTGAACATATAATACAGAAATTTTTCTTTTAGTTACTACATATCTACCCTGTTGGAATATGTAATCTGTTTAAGAAAACAAAATATACACGTAAGACATTTGATCATAAATGAGGCAACAGGGTAAAATATCACAAAGATTGGGGCTATTTCTTAAAGAATCTCTGAAACCCTTGCAGTACTCATTGGGGAAATATTATGGTCATCTATATCATTGATTTCATTATTTCAGTAAAGAAATACAATGTTTTAAGCCCTTCACAAGTATTTATTTTATTTTCACAAAAAACTGATGAAATAGATACTATAACTATCCACATTTTACTGATTAGAAAACAGAGTCACAGGATAGTCAAGTAACCCAACAAAGTTACATTGCCAATAATCAAAAATCAATATCTAAAATGAAGCATACCTACCTAAGAGTGCTTCCCAGGTGGTGCTCTGTCAGTTCAGTCGCTCAGTCATGGCCAACTCTTTGCGACCCCATGGACTGCAGCACACCAGGCTTCCCTGCCCATCACCAACTCCCAGAGCTTGCTCAAACTCATGTCCATCAAGTTGGTGATGCCATCCAACCATCTCATCCTCTGTCATCCACTTCTCCTCCTACTATTCTTTCCCAGCATCAGGGTCTTTTCAAATGAGTCAGCTCTTTGCATCATGTAGCCAAAGTATTGGAGTTTCAGCTTCAGCATCAGTCCTTCCAATGAATATTCAAAACTGGTTTCTTTTAGAATTGACTGGTTGGATCTCCTTGCAGTCCAAGGCACTCTCAAGCGTGTTCTATAACACCATAGTTCAAAAGCATCAGTTCTTCAGTGATCAGCTTTCTTTATGGTCCAACTCTCGCATCCGTACATGACTACTGGAAAAACCATAGTTTTGACTAGATGGACCTTTGTCAACAAAATTATACCTGGTGGCTCAGACAGTAAAGCGTCTGCCTATAATGTGGGAGACCTGGGTTCAATCCTTGGGTCAGGAAGATCTCCTGGAGAAGGAAATGGCAACCCACTCCAGTATTCTTGCCTGGAAAATCCCATGGATGGTGGAACCTGGTAGGTTTCTCATAGCTTTTCCAGGTGGCGCTAGTAGTAAAGAATCTACCTGCCAATGCAGGAGATGCAAAAGATGCAGGTTTGATCCCTGGGTCAGGAAGATCCCCTGGAGTAGGAAGTGACACCCACACTCCAGTATTCTTGCCTGGAAAACTCCATGGGCAGAGGAATCTTGTAGGCTACAGTCTATGGGGCAGCAAGTAATCAGATGACTGAGTGACTGAACACATACACACTCATATACACACATACCTACTTGAGAAACTGAAATTCTTAACCATTATATTACACAGCTTCAGCAAATGTATTGAGTTGGACCCAATTCAGTTAAATGTAAAGCTACTTAAGTATAAGGTAACAGAAGAGATGAGATCAGTCTCACTTTAAATTAGGACTGTGCATGTGTTAGCACTTTAGTGCCATTTCAGCTTTGAAGCAATAGGAGAAAAAAAAAACACACACACACACACACAAGAATTTCTTATTATCACAGAAACTATTTCACTTCAGAAATCATAAATTCCAAATCTCACTATAACCCCATTCCTATCCTTCTAACACTTTAATTTCTGTATTACAGTTTTCTTTTATTCAAATTTACTGATTCTAATTATCCTTTCTTTGCAGTCTTTCAATCTGGGACACATGTATATGGAAGATGAGTGAGTATATTAATGAATGAGCAGTATAGTAAATATCACAGAACAGAAACCAACAATGTTAAAAACCCTGAACTCTTTATTTTATTCAAAGCTAAGCTGAAGCCCTTAAAATTTTCTTCAAGTCTCAACAGGAGTCTACTCCATGTCTCAAATGTCATCTTAGTATCTCTGACCTCTTTAGTATCATGTTCCCTGGCTCCAACCACACTGACATCCTTCTTTTTGGACAAATATTATATGCAAACTTCTGCCTCAAATTTTGTTCAATCCTTTTCTCTGTCAAAAACATCATCTTCTCCCAAGCCTCTTCTCACATCTCAACCTCTCAGTAAGGCTGGTTCGCATTGCACAGTTTAACTCCATAATCTGTCCCCCTCACTCTCCCAGAAAACCCAATCAACCTCACTTTATGTGCTTTTTGGTTTTCTCTTTCTTATAGCATGTATTAGATTCCAACATAGTGTATTAAATACTTCCTTTATTATGTTTATTGTATGTACTATAATGTAAGCTCCAAAAAGTTGGGAATCTTCCATCCACTAATATACCCACTCAGCAAGTTTGTATTTATGATTGGATACAAGTAATACATGCTATAAATGTATCTTTGCAGGGCAACACAGGAGTCATCATAGGCACTGGTGGCACTAAAGTTTGACTTGGAGGACATTAGCTTGTAAATTCCATAAATTCTTTAAACCAACCTGAAATATATAAAGCTGATTTGCTCTACCAATACAGCTTTGAAGTTAGTAACCTAACCTTTCCAAGAAAGTTTCCAACCCTTGTGTTTTCTATTTTGAAATTGGAAGAAGTCACTAATGGTGGATTATAATGAAAGACTGTTGTAATTTTTGGATTCCCAGAATATTTTGCAATCATTCAATCACTTATCCGACCATACACTCCTTTATCCATCTAATCAATATTGTTTGCACATGTTGCAGGAGTCAGGTACATTGCTAGACACTGTGTAAAGCAAGATGAAAGTGTATGGTTCTTTGCTAAATGATCTGGTCACTGTATAAATATTTGATGAATGGTGAATGAATGGGCATATAGAGGGCACAAAATGTTTAAGTGGATATAAAAATCACTCTCTAAAGTTTATTCCTTCATGTGCAAAGTGAAAGTACAGGATAAGTAATTTTAATATAACCTTTTTATAAGCCCATGATTTGATCCAAGGGAGAGGAGCAAAATACTAAAAAGTATTAAGCATGGAGATGTCAGAAAGTTTTATTTGATCAAGATTATTTTTGACAAGGACTTACAATGTGAATCAGAAAGAGAGAGAAGAGAGAGAGAGTCAGAAACAAGATAAGCAGAGAAAAACAGAAACAGATACATACAAATACACAGAAATTGAAAGCTGGAAAAAGTGGAGCTTAAAGAGTCATTTAGGTGAAGCCTCTGGTATTGATGCATAAAGAGGAAAAATACAGATGTAACAGTGTTTTAAAAGAGAGATCAGTGGCACTTGGTATCTGAATATTAGTAAGGGAGAATTCTAAGACATATCTGCAAACATCTTTATTGTCTGCAGCTCTGCTATGGAACTGAGTTTAAACAGTTTTATATTATTGTTTATGGCTGAATTTACTTGTCCTGACTGCCATATTAGATTACAGCATTTTAAAGATCAGGAATAAGATCTTTAAAATGAGGCAAAAGAGATACAGAGCGTGTGGTGGAGAAAGTAAGTGGAAGAAACAACTGTAATTTATACATGCAGTTTTACATTTTGTACTACAGTCTCATGACATTTAAACTTTCCATTAAACTCCAACTTTGTGGTAGGAGGGCCCACTATACATATCTGTATGTCTGAAAGCACTATTGTGTACTAGTTAAATAAATATTTTTTTACTGAATTTGTCCTGGATTGTTCTCTTGTTATTTGTCATGGATTTAGAGAGAGAAAAAGAGATGGGAATAATGAAGAGAATAGAACCTTGATAAATGAAAATGTTTCCAATGCATAAACTGTGAATCCAATAGAAATGTTATGAACCAAATGAATAGAATATAAGATGATTAGAAATATAGTCATTATGTAACTGAGAAATGACTCAAGTGACTTGCACATTTTCCTAAGGAAAAATAGCACTGTAACCTGACTCAGTTTCTAGTTCTCAAAAGACAAATTAAAGACAGTTACTAAAACCTATGTCTTTCAAATTTGTAAGGAGACCCAGTTAATTGTAAGTAGGCTCACCTTCTAACATATATGATGGGCTTCAAAATTCCAGCTCAGAATAATTTAGTTTACATGACAATGATAAAAGGATTAAAATATGCTAAATAGAATGTTCAGTTATAAAAGAGCAAGAAAGATGAGTTTGTAGTTGATATGTTGAGTTGCCATGATCTCCTTTGACTGTGCCTATCTATATATCAGAGCTTGTAAATTGCATTCTTCCAGCTTCTTTCTAAAAGGTTGAGGAACAAGAGGCAGAGGTAGGATGGCTTCCATTTGACAAGCATAAGATCTTTGAGTCAAAGCTTCTATTATAAGCCCCCAAACAACCACTTCCTGCAGTGCCAGAAATATTAGTTATCTACTTGGACCTTGTATAACTGTGGAATAACTTCTGAAAAGTCAGCCTACAATGCCTCTTGCTGTCTTCCAGTTGATTTTTTAAAGAAACTAATTTTCTGTGTTTAAACCTCTTCATTAAGATGGATAGAATGGCTTCAGTTTCTTGTAGCTGAATTTCACTGGATCTTTCAATGGCTTGATTGTCTACTGTGTCCCAACATTTTCTATCTTGTTTTTTTATTTTCTTGACTCACCTTACTTCTGTTCTCTTGATAGGTTTTTCTAAAGTAGAATAGAGACAAAAGAACTGGAAAAATCTATGTATTGTCAAGGATTGGCTTCATGAAAGCAGTGATAGCTTTTAAATACAGTGTATACTCACAAATATCAAATAATTTTTTGCAGAAATGCATGCATAGTGTTTAAACATACTAGTCATTTATTTAGATATCTTTATTATTTATATGCAGGTCAGGAAGCAACAGTTAGAACTGGACATGGAACAACAGACTGCTTCCAAATAGGAAAAGAAGTACATCAAGGCTGTATACTGACACACTGCTTATTTAACTTATATGCAGAGTACATCATGAGAAACGCTGGGCTGGAAGAAGCACAAGCTGGAATCAAGATTGCCGGGAGAAATATCAATAACCTCAGATATGCAGATGACACTACCCTTATGGCAGTAAGTGAAGAGGAACTAAAAAGCCTCTTGATGAAAGTGAAAGTGGAGAGTGAAAAAGTTGGCTTAAAGCTCAACATTCAGCAAACGAAGATCATGGCATCTGGTCCCATCATTTCAGGGGAAATAGATGGGGAAACAGGGTCAGACTTTATTTTTCTGGGCTCCAAAGTCACTGCAGATGGTGACTGCAGCCATGAAATTAGACGCTTACTCCTTGAAAGGAAAGTTATGACCAACCTAGATAGCAAATTGAAAAGCAGAGACATTACTTTGCCAACAAAGATCCGTCTAGCCAAGGCTATGATTTTTCCAGTGGTCATGTATTGATGTGAGAGTTGGACTGTGAAGAAAGCTGAGAACCGAAGAATTGATGCTTTTGAACTGTGGTGTTGGAGAAGATTCTTCAGAGTCCCTTGGACTGCAAGGAGATCCAATCAGTTCATCCTAAGGGAGATCAGCCCTGGCTGTTCTTTGGAAGGAATGATGCTAAAGCTGAAACTCCAGTACTTTGGCCACCTCATGCGAAGAGTTGACTCACTGGAAAAGACTTTGATGTTGGGAGGGATTGGGGGCGCGAGGAAAAGGGGACGACAGAGGATGAGATGGCTGGATGGCATCACCGACTCGATGGACGTGAGTTTGAGTGAACTCCGGGAGTTGGTAATGGACAGGGAGGCCTGGCGTGCTGTGATTCATGGGGTTGCAAAGAGTTGCACATGACTGAGTGATTGAACTGACTGACCGAACTGATTAACCAACTGGGTGAAGCCTTTTATTTAAAACTAAAACGATCAAAACTTGATTTACAGTCTGTCAGGTGATAGATTTTGGGACTTATTCATATGAGTAAGAGTAGGTGTACTTCTAGAAAATTTCCTCTCTAAAAAATCAATAGCTAAACCAGCAGCACTAGGCTAAAAGACAATGTAGCTCATAAAAAAGACAAAACAAAAGGAAAAAAAAGACATATCTTCAGAAAGGGCTAAAACTAAACATCATTCAATTTCTGCTTAAGTAAATCAACATTGAGTATGATGACAGGAAAAAAGCTCTAAGTCAGTGAATTAACAATATAATTATTTACTTACAACTTGAAGTATGTTTTGAGACATCTGACACTAAGAGCACCTTTGTAAACCATTTAACTGTACCCATAGGCTCCTCTCTTGCTTCTCCACAGACAAGTGAATTGGCACTGATTAACCAAACTCTGTGGCATCTTTTATTCTTCTAACATATTTTTATGAAATTAGTTACTTAACCAGTTTGCTAACAACAAAACTAGTTGTACTTTCTCTATATTTTCTAAACAGTAAGGAATTTTAAAAATTCATTAAGATTAAAGTATAAATTAGATGTAGCCAAAATTTTAAAGAGGAAATTAAGCAGAATAAAGACCAAAGAGAGATTACATTACTTTTCTCAATGCAGTCATTGCTGGGGGAAAAAAGATCATCTAGAGTCTTGAAAATATCTTTAGTCTAAAACACCAAGGAACTCTGTGACAACCTAGAGGGATGGGATGGGGTGGAAGGTGAGAAGAAGGTTCAAGAGGAAGGGGACATACATATACTTACGGCTGATTCATGTTGCTATATGGCAGAAACCAATACAATGTTGTAGAGCAATTATCCTCCAATTAAAAGTAAAATAATTAAAAAATTAAAAAAAAAAACAAGAGTTATAGACAACAAGCATTCTCTAAGGAGTCAATCGTGATTCATTAAAGCTCAAAACCTAAAAATCAATTCCAATACTTCTACTTTCTCTATAGTTAAAAAGGATCTATTTAGAGTTTTCATTAGATAAAATTGTATCATACAGAGAAAGAATAACATACATCTTTAGGAAAACTGTATGTAGGTGTGCTTTCTATCAGAAAATATTGTAAAAACGGGATGGCTCATTATCCTGTATCAGGAAACATTTGTTGGACTTTAAGTGAGAACCTGAACCAACAAGGTCTTAGAACAAAGCATCTTACGGAGAAGGCAATAGCAACCCACTCCAGTACTCTTGCCTGGAAAGCCCCATGGATGAAGAAGCCTGGTGGGCTGCAGTCCATGGGGTCGTGAAGAGTCAGACACAACTGAGCGACTTCACTTTCACTTTTCACTTTCATGCATTGGAGAAGGAAATGGCAACCCATTCCAGTGTTCTTGCCTGGAGAATCCCAGGGATGGGGGAGCCTGGTGGGCTGCCGTCTATGGGGTCGCACAGAGTTGAACACGACTGAAGTGACTTAGCAGCAGCAAAGCATCTTAAGGATTTCTAAAGTTCATGGGTGTACGTGTATGGGGGTGTGTGTGTTTTCTCAAGAATTCTTTTTTTCATTGAATTTCAATGTCTAAAGTTTAAAAGAGAACAAAAAATTATAAACCAATGCGGGAGAATTGTATTAATTTATAGATTTTATACAGTGGAGAATTCCTTCATATGCATTCCCAAACTTTTCCATGAACACTAATATAGACTTAACGTATATCTATTTTAGCACCTTCATTAATTTGCAAACTTGTTGAAACAGAGACTAAATTTTAATCATTTTCTGTACCTTTCCTGATAACTGAATTCATAGTTAAATCCACTAGCAAACTATTGATTACCAGATTAAAAATAACGCATTGAATGTATGTAAAGGAAAAGCAGTTTTCAGTAAGTTTACTCTATACTTTTGTCTTTCATACTAAGATAATGAAAGCAACCATTCCTTCTGATCTTAGTTTAAAAGTCATTCTTCAGGGGGGGGGGGAAAAAGACACTGATGTTTAATCATGCCCTCTATCTCCTGCTGCTCCCCACCCTGAGCGCCCAACAATGTCAGATCCTCATTTCTACTTTATGAATACCAATCCAGCTTACCAGATACATTTTGTATTCTGTGATTATTTTGTTAATGTCTCCTTTACTAGAATATAACCTCCCACACAAAGAGGAATTTCTTTAGGCTCCCAGTGTAATAGATTTTGGATAACAGTATAATATTTTTATAGATATTATAGACATATGGGAGAGGAAAGACAAAGAGGGAAAGGAGGACTTCAAACATTATTCATTTAATAATGAATTTTATTGACTGAATCCATTACCTGGAGCCTAATCCTCCTCTCCCCATCTCACCCTGCCCTTACTGTGACCAAAGAATGAACATGTAAGGATGAGCAGGTTAGGGATATAGTTTTGGGAAAGGTTTCACTGTTTTTCTGTGTGTCAAAAGGTCAGAACCAAAACATAAAGTAAATGACTCTGAAGACATGGTTATGGTCCTTGCAGTGCCTAGTATCAATCCTATCCAATCCTGTCCATGTTTCTGGACAGTAGTTTTAGTTCCTAGTTTGTCTTGTTCTAGGCTTTCCCAGTGGAGAAGGCAATGGCACCCTACTCCAGTACTCTTGCCTGGAAAATCCCATGGACAGAGAAGCCTGGTAGGATGCAGTCCATGGGGTCGCTAAGAGTCGGACATGACTGAACGACTTCACTTTCATGCATTGCAGAAGGAAATGGAAACCCACTCCAGTGTTCTTGCCTGGAGAATCCCAGGGACAGGGGAGCCTGGTAGGCTGCCATCTATGCAGCACAGAGTCGGACATGACTGAAGCGACATAGCAGCAGCAGCAGCAGGCTTTCCTGATGGCTCAGACAGTAAAGAATATACCTGCCAGTGCAGGAGAGGCAAGAGACATGGGTTTGATCTCTGAGTCAGGAAAATCCTTTGGAGAAGGAAATGGCTACCCACCCCAGTATTCTTGCCTAGGAAATCATATGGACAGAGGAGCCTGGGAGGCTATAGTCCATGGGGTGGCAAAGAGTCAGACATGACTCAGCAACTAAACGACAATAATAATAATCTTATCCCTGGCAATTAGTATTTCATTGAATGCTAAACTATTGACGTCAGTGCCAAGGTTTTTATTAACATAGTACAAGCATAGTAAAAAACACCAGGGCTTCCCTGGTGGCTCAGACAGTAAAGAATTCGCCTGCAATGTGGGAGACCTGGGTTCAATCCCTGGGTTGGGAAGATCCCCTGTAGGAGGCCATTGCAGTCCACTCTAGTATTCTTGCTTGGAGAATCCCCAAGGACAGAAGAGCCTAGAAGACTATAGCTAATAGGGTCGCAAAGAGACAGACACAACTGAGCAACTAAGCACAGTAAAAACTTACAGGCTTCAATTTGTGCTATACTTCTTTTATGCTAATAAAGGATAAAGAAGGAAAGTGAGGCAGTAGTCATAATCTCTGATTCCACATTCTAGTTTTCACCATTTTATTACAAGAAACACAAGGATAGATATGCTGTGTGCTTCACAGACCTTTTCACCCTTCTCAAGGGATAAAGTTTAGTACGAAGGATAGAAGAAAATGGATCTGAACAAATCTGATAAAAATTTGAGTGAGAGCAGCAATTTTTACTCTTTCTTAGCAAGAACTAAATTAGAAATAACCCTGAATTTGAATCCTCAGATTATACTGAAGTTTTGAAGAGGAAGCTTAAAAATCAGTATACTAAAGTTAAGGCTGTAGTATATATTGAGCTCCTGAACCATATGTTTTATATGGTTTCTTGGCTGTGGACTCTATTTTGCAGTGCTTTGTTCTGTCTCCACGAGGTAATCAACATAATCTGATCAACTACCTCAAGGTGGGAAATGGCAACACACTCCAGTATTCTTGTCTAGAAAATCCCATAAACAGAGGAGCCTGCTGGGTTGCAGTCCGGGAGCCACAAAGAGTCAAACATGACTGAATGACTGAGCACACACACACATTCTTACAATCCATGTGAAAATGCCAGGATTCTGTCATCTATTATCATCTACGTATATGAAAATGTATATGAAAATAAATGTCAATAAATGACAGTTTATGAATGACTTTGCAATAATATCTTAATTTAAGTAAAATTACAGAGCTCAAATATTGAACAAACATTCATTATTATTAGAAATGCATTTTTAATATTTTGATTAAAATTCAACAACAACTCATTAACTGTAAATAAAAAAGGTAATAAGTCATTATTTCAGATCATAATAATTACTTTAAATATAGTTTAATATCAAATTTAGAAGCAGTAAACTTAGTGTGATATCATTATTTTCTTTTCATAGCTGCTAAAATAATTTTTTCACAGTTATTTTGAATAACCCTTCAGAGGTGTGAATCTTTGAAATTGAAATAAGCATTCTTAATAAGTTTTGTTTCTCAGCTATGTGAATGCACATTCAGGGCAGGCTTCTTTCTGTAAAGGGTAATAACTCCATAACTCTTTAAACTTTGTGTTTGTTTTGTTTTCCTTCCCCATGAATAATTTGACTTTGCCTTAATTTGAAAAGAAAACTACATGGATACTTTTGGAAGATGAAGTAAGTAATTTCCAATCTTGTAAAAAACATTTATGCTCTAAGATTTACCAGCCTTGATACATTCACTAAAAATAAGGTTATGATTTTAAGACACTGTGATTGCTGGAAAAAATAATTTTGCCCCATATATTTTACCTTGAATGTGCCAAACCTATTTATTGATAAGGCAGAAATAATGTTGTCTTTCAGTCTTCATATCATTTGCCTTCTTTTTATTGTTGATAAACTTGAAAGTTTCAAGGAAATTATTTTACAATGTAATGTAAAACAAGCACTCAAGCAACTTTCACTATAATACTACTTGGTACTATGTGATGTCAGTATTTCTTTTTATTTGCACTTGTTTTATAACCTACTTACTACTCTAGAAGAAATATCTAAAATTGTTTCTGGAAGTTTACATTTAATTTGAAATTATTGATGATCCCCCATGATCACCAAAAAATATATATTTTAAGATTATCCTTTTAGTTAATCATCTGGAAGTGAATTGGGAAAAGAAAACACAGGTTACTCTGCCCACTTTGTACAAAGAACAATCAACATGATTTTTCAAGAAAGAAATGAAAGAATGGCACTAAGGACATGAATATGTAAATAAATATAAAAATGTACAATAAAAGTAAGCAAAAGTGTCCTCAATCGCTGCTTTTCACCCTGAAAGAAGTTTGAATTCACAAAAAATATTTGAGTTAGTACTAGTTTCCACAACCACAATCTAGAAGGATCTGTTTATAAGAATTTCTTGACATAAACCCTAAACAAATATATATCTGTGATAGAATCCCAGTGTTGCTTCAACTTCTAGTTTATCAGATTTTAAACCTAAGTACTAAAGATATGCTACATTAGCATAATATTAGCTTTCAGAAGAAGAGGTAATGATAACAGAAAAGAATGAAAGGTAGATACTTGAACACAGAAGATCGAGAGACATCCATATATGAAGTTGGCTACTCTTGTTAGACTATAAACAAATTTAACACAGCTAACAGATTTCTAATTGTGGATTTATTGCAGACTTTGGGAGAAACTATCCCTACAGCCTCTCTCTTGGCTTCTTAAAAAGTCATATTTATACAAAAAGGGATCTTTTTTGTTAGTTTATAAATACCTAAGAGTGGTGATGTAATTTCCAATCTAAATCTATATAGAAAAGATACATTTTGTAAGCAAGTCTGTTTATATATTTGTCCATATTAAGTTTGCCAGGTTTTATTTTCCTGCATGTACTCTCAAAACATTTCCTCAGTTATTGTGAAAAAAAAACAGGGTTTATACAGTTTTGGAGTCATTTTAATGTGGATATTTAAAGAGAAAGCCTGGCAAAGATTTAAATAGAAGGAGAATACACCAATTAATTCGTCAGTATTACCTCCCTTCAGAACTTTAAGTAGGTTTAATTATTCAATAATTCAGATTCAGAGAGCAACTTTAACATTAAGGAATTAAATAAAGAAAAAAGGTGATTGTCTTCTTATGCAGCCTGGATCTCAATGGAAAAGGAAAAGAACAAACATACCTTTTTTTTCTTAATAATCACTGACCAACACACTGAAGTGGTTTGCCATTCCCTTCTCCAGAAATTTCTCTAGAAGGAATGATGCTAAGCTGAAACTCAGTATTTGGCCACCTCATGCGAAGAGTTGACTCATTGGAGAAGAGTCTGATGCTGGGAGGAATTGAGGGCAGGAGGAGAAGGGGACGACAGAGGATGAGATGGCTGGATGGCATCACTGACTCGATGGATGCGGTCTGAGTGACCTCCGGGAGCTGGTGATGGACAGGGAGGCCTGGCATGCTGCGGTTCATGGGGTCGCAAGGTCGGACACGACTGAGCGACTGATCTGATCTGATCTGATCTGACCAACACACAAAAATAAAGAATTTAAGAAAGGAAACTCCTTTTGAAACATTTGTGTTTTGCTTAAGACTTTTTGAATGGTGCAGGATTCGATGATTCCTTTAGTTAAGACAACTCTTGCTGCACCTCTGAATATAGGGATTCCATTTTTTATGATTTGGATAAGCCAACCATATCATTTGTATTAGGCATGCATAAAATGCAAACAAATTCAAATTTCCAATAAAATACTATTGGTAGAGTTTATTTGATTTTGTAAATGTATTTTCTGTCTCCCATAATGATAAGCATAGTAGAAATAAGCAAGGAGGTGTTGCTTAGAGCATGTTGCAGGCTCTTACTCAATGTGACCGCATCATGGGGCTTTTAAGAGAGTTCTTGAATAAAGGCCAAAGGAGCATCACAGCAGTCTCATGATAGACAGAAAAGAGCATCTCTGGGCCTGTGTGTTAGCTGTGAAAGCTCCTGCTCAGAAGCAGTATTTGTCTTTTCTACTCACATTTCCTGCCAAAGCAAGGCCATCACAAAGGTCCATGGAAATATATTGGAGGAAGATAATCCTTTATCGGGGGAACAGCAAGTAATTAGACAAAACTGTATGATCTTGGTTACAAATAATTCATCCTCTTAATTGGAAACAGGTCACTTTTTTCCCCCTTCCTCAGCTATACTTGTTTCTCCTCAAAGTTCCATCCAATTGTGACACAGACTGAGAGTCTAGGATCTCACAATAGAATATACTCTGCTGCTGCTGCTGCTGCTGCTAAGTGACTTCAGTCGTGTCCGACTCTGTGTGATCCCATAGACAGCAGCCCACCAGGCTCCCCCGTCCCTGGGATTCTCCAGGCAAGAACACTGGAATGGGTTGCCATTTCCTTCTCCAATGCATGCAAGTGAAAAGTAAAAGTGAAGTCGCTCAGTTGTGTCCGACTCTTAGCTACCCCATGGACTGCAGCCTACCAGGCTCCTCCATCCATGGGATTTGCCAGGCAAGAGTACTGGAGTGGGTTGCCATTGCCTTCTCCAAGAGTATACTCTGGCCCATAGCAATTTCAAAAACTTCCTTAGGAAAATGTTTCAAGGAACCAAGGGAAATATTCCTTTTCCAGTGTTAAGGAATTCTGTCTTGAGATAGCTGATCCTTTCCTTAGGATAGCTCCTCAGTTTATTGCTCTGCATGGCCCTGAATTTATTCTTAGAATAGTCTTTACTTTTCTGTCAACATTCTTCTCCACATATGAAAAAAGCATTAGAGAATATGCCAATCTTGGGCACCAAGCAATTTTCTTATTCTGCTTCCCACTCAGAGAAAGTTAGAGACCCAGAATGTATTTTAAGTCCCAAGCAATCACATGCTGCTTGATTCAGGTGGATAGCTCTTCTGAAATACAACTATCTCAGAACTTTGTTTTAATCTCTTTTGCTTCCAGTCAGTTGTATGTGCAAAACCACATCCATAATTATTTTCCAGACATGCCTGTCTCTCTAGACATCTTACCTATGCTGCTGCTACTGCTAAGTCGCTTCAGTCGTGTCCGACTCTGTGCGACCCCATAGACGGAAGCTCACCAGGCTCCCCTGTCCCTGGGATTCTCCAGGCAATAACACTGGAGTGGGTTGCCATTGCCTTCTCCAATGCATGAAAGTGAAAAGTCAAAGTGAAGTCGCTCAGTCGTGTCCGACTCTTAGCGACCCCACGGACTGGAGCCTACCAGGCTCCTCCATCCATGGGATTTTCCAGGCAAAAGTACTGGGGTGGGGTGCCATTGTGAGCTTATCAAACACAAGTAGGCGAGCTCCTCCTTTGTTCCTCTTTTTTCCCTTGAGCCATTTTGTCAACCTTAAGTGGTCTACTAGGCAGTACCTTAAAATATTCAGAGATGTTATCACAGGCAAAGAACTGCCTCAAAGCTGTTTTAACTGCTTTTTTTTTCCATTTAAAGCAATTCTCAGATTTATCTTTTACTAGTTATTTATGAGAAACAGTTACCTCTTTCTTTCACCCTGTAAATCCCAGAATTTATGGATTCTCTGTATTCCACAGAGAAGGCAATGGCACCCCACTCCAGTACTCTTGCCTGGAAAATCCCATGGATGGAGAAGCCTGGTAGGCTGCAGTCCATGCAGTCGCTAGGAGTCGGACACGACTAAGCGACTTCACTTTCACTTTTCACTTTCATGCATTGGAGAAGGAAATGGCAACGCACACCAGTGTTCTTGCCTGGAGAATCCCAGGGATGGGGGAGCCTGGTGGGCTGCCGTCTATGGGGTCGCAGAGTCGGACACGACTGAAGCGACTTAGCAGCAGCAGTAACAGTTATTTATGAGAAACAGTTACCTCTTTCTTTCACCCTGTAAATCCCAGAATTTCTGGATTCTCTGTATTCCACAGTTGTAAACCAGATAATTCTTTTCCTTGGTCATCTCTTTTTTCATTGCATCTTGTCAAGTAGAGTCAATGATCACTAATACATATTAATACCATTCTGTTTCACAAAGTTTACCTGAAGCCATAGATTTTTATCTTTCTTTCAACTAGTTTGAGGAATGGTTTTAGCGAATGCTCCCCAAATGCATGATGTACAGTCACCATTTTTCCCGCCTTTTATAATGATTTCTTTTTTTCTTAATGGTAGGCTCCAAGGTCAATCTGACAACTTTTAGATTTTTGTTAGGATGGAGTAGGTTATTCTATGGTAGCAAACATCACTCAAATGTTAATGAGTTACAACAATTGAGGTCTATTTCTTGTTCTTAAAACATGCTGGCTCTCAGTCATCTATGACTTTGCTCCAGATGTCTTCTTCTTTCTGGGATCTAGGCCAAAGAAGATCCTACCTGAGACATAAGTTTCTTTTACAGTGGGAAGAAAGCCATGGCAAAATCACCTGATAAATCTTAAATGTTATGCTCAAAAGAGACATGTGGCACTTTTCCTCTCATATCATGAGCTAAAGCAAATCTCATGTCCCAGCCTGATGTTAATGAGATAAAGCTATATAATATCCTCCCAGATAGTGGTACAATATATCATAGATTGGAAATAAGATGCTCATATTTCAACCTTGGAGTGCAGAACCCAGAACTAGTTGAAGGCCAGCATACAATATTAACTTCAGAATATTAACCTCTCCTAAGGACCAATGCAGTAATCTAAAACTAATCAATGATAGTTTAACCTCCTTGTTGCTAGAATTATTGATTCTATTTTGTTCATAATGAGATTTTTTTAACCAATTCTATTAAAGTCCATAATAAAGTATTAACATGGAGTCATAATTTGTATTGAAGCCTGGTGCTGTCATTTGAAATCGGTTTTATAATTGTTCATTTAATTTCAAATCAGTAAATAAAGAGCTATATAAAAGTATTTAAACTTTAAATGTACCTGATACTTTGATTTTCAGTCTTTATTGAGTGCATCTTTGAATGAAATGTTCCCTCAGTTCAGTTCACTTCAGTTGCTCAGTCGTGTCCAACTCTTTGTGACCCCATGAATCGGAGCACGCCAGGCCTCCCTGTCCATCACCAACTCCTGGAGTTCACTCAAACTCATGGCCATCGAGTCGGTGATGCCATCCAGACATCTCATTCTCTGTCATCCCCTTCTCCTCCTGTCCCCAATCCCTCCCAACATCAGAGTCTTTTCCAATGAGTCAGCTCTTCACATGAGCTGGCCAAAGTACTGGAGTTTCAGCTTTAGCATCATTCCTTCCAAAGAACACTGCCGGAGTCCGGCTCCAACATCCAGGGAATCAGCCTGAAGGGATGAGCTGTGTTGGCAGACGATGATGTAGCCTCTGACTCATAGTACGGAACTACCTGTTTATTTCAAGCTTCAGGTTTTCTTTTATACTTTGACAAAAGCATTAGGTCAGAGGTTTGACATTTTCAGTTTCCCTTACCCAGATTTACTGTCTCCAGAAATCATTGTTGTCCTACAAACAGAGTTCCTGCTTCAGCGATTCTCTCAGAATCAGCTTTACTATCTATAATCTACTTCTTCTTATGTGTCCTATACTTAACTTGTGATTACAATGTAACTCATGCTATATTCCTCAGTTTATTTCTTATCTGTCTAAATCCTATTTGCTCCTAGCAGCTTAAGATCA
Organism: Tragelaphus eurycerus; assembly: GCA_935064755.1. NCBI lineage: Eukaryota > Metazoa > Chordata > Mammalia > Artiodactyla > Bovidae > Tragelaphus > Tragelaphus eurycerus. Next base: position 584,092 of record CAKXYN010000168.1, on the reverse strand, counting down.
CTATCTCCTAAAAAGGCTTCTAGCTATTCTTAATTATTCCTAAACCCTAAACTCAGCAAACTACTTTTGCCATAAATATTTTCCTCAAAAACAGGTCTCAGAAAACAATCATTGCCATGGCCTCAAGCCGCGGCCAACGTGCTCATCTTGGAAAATTCTTTGTAAAGATTCTTGAACAAATGTCAGTGGTTACTTTATAGATTATTTTCTGGACACAACTGCAGAAGGCTTTGTGCTTTCTTTGGCCATCTCATGCGAAGAGTTGACTCATTGGAGAAGACTCTGATGCTGGGAGGGATTGGGGGCAGGAGGAGAAGAGGACGACAGAGGATGAGATGGCTGGATGGCATCACTGACTCAATGGATGTGAGTCTGAGTGACCTCTGGGAGTTGGTGATGGACAGGGAGGCCTGGCGTGCTGCAGTTCATGGGGTCGCAAAGAGTCAGACACGACTGAGCGACTGATCTGATCTGATCTGATGAAGACCTACTAGTTTTCTGTGAGTATGGTTTCAGTGTGTTTGCCCTCTGATGCCCTTTTGCAAGACCTACCATCTTACTTGGGTTTCTCTTACCTTGGGCATGGGGTATCTCTTCCCGGCTGCTCCAGCAAAGCACAGCCATCGCACCTTACCTTGGACGAGGGTTCTCTCCTCACCACCGCCCTTCCTGACCTTCGAGGAAAAACGCTGGACTGGAAGAAACACAAGTTGGAAACAAGATTGCTGGGAGAAATATCAATAACTTCAGATATGCAGATGATACCACCCTTAGGGCAGAAAGTGAAGAGGAACTCAAAAGCCTCTTGATGAAAGTGAAAGTGGAGAGTGAAAAGGTTGGCTTAAAGCTCAACATTCAGAAAACGAACATCATGGCATCTGGTCCCATCACTTCTGGAAATAGATGGGGAAACAGGGGAAACAGTGTCAGACTTTATTTTTCTGGGCCCCAAAATCACTGCAGATGGTGACTGCAGCCATGAAATTAAAAGACGCTTACTCCTTGGAAGGAAAGTTATGACCAACCTAGATAGCATATTCAAAAGCAGAGACATTACTTTGCCAACAAAGGTCCGTCTAGTTAAGGCTATGGTCTTTCCTGTGGTCATGTATGGATGTGAGAGCTGGACTGTAAAGAAGGCTGAGCGCCGAAGAATTGATGCTTTTGAACTGTGGTGTTGGAGAAGACTCTTGAGAGCCCCTTGGACTGCAAGGAGATCCAACCAGTCCATTCTGAAGGACATCAGCCCTGGGATTTCTTTGGAAGGAATGATGATAAAGCTGAAACTCCAGAATTTTGGCCACCTCATGTGAAAAGTTAACTCATTGGAGAAGACTCTAATGCTGGGAGGGATTGGGGGCAGAAAGAGAAGGGGACGGCGGAGGATGAGATGGCTGGATGGCATCACTGACTCGATGGATGTGAGTCTGAGTGACCTCCGGGAGTTGGTGATGGACAGGGAGGCCTGGCGTGCTGCAATTCATGGGGTCGCAAAGAGTCGGACACGACTGAGCGACTGATCTGATCTGATGAAGACCTACAAGACCTTTCAGGACTAACACCCAAAAAAATGTCCTTTTCCTTATAGGGACTGGAATGCAAAAGTAGGAAGTCAAGGAACACCTGGAGTAACAGGCAAATTTGGTCTTGGAATATGGAATGAAGCAGGGCAAAGACTAACAGAGTTTTGCCAGGAGAACACACTGGTCATAGCAAATACCCTCTTCCAAAAACTCAAGAGAAGACTCTACACATGGACATCACCAGATGGTCAACACCGAAATCAGATTGATTATATTCTTTGTAGCCAAAGATGGAGAAGCTCTATATAGTCAGCAAAAAACAAGACCAGGAGCTGACTGTGGCTCAGATCATGAGCTCTTTATTGCAAATTCAGACTTAAATTGAAGAAAGTGGGGAAAACCACGAGACCGTTCAGGTATGACCTAAATCAAATCCCTTATGATTATACAGTGGAAGTGAGAAATAGATCTAAGCGACTAAATGTGATAGATAGAGTGCCTGATGAACTATGGACTGAGGTTCGTGACATTGTACAGGAGACAGGGATCAAGACCATCCCCATGGAAAAGAAATGCAAAAAAGCCAAATGGCTGTGTGGGGAGGCCTTACAAATAGCTGTGAAAAGAAGAGAAGGGAAAAGCAAAGGAGAAAAGGAAAGATATAAGCATCTGAATGCAGAGTTCCAAAGAATAGCAAGGAGAGATTAAAAAGCCTTCTTCAGCGATCAATGCAAAGAAATAGAGGAAAACAACAGAATGGGAAAGACTAGGGAATCTCTTCAAGAAAATTATAAGATTTCATGCAAAGATGGGCTCTACAAAGGACAGAAATCGTATGGACCTAACAGAAGCAGAAGATATTAAGAAGAGGTGGCAAGAATACACAGAAGAATTGTACAAAAAGATTTTCATGACCCAGTTAATCACGATGGTATGATCACTCACCTAGAATCAGACATCCTGGAATGTGAACTCAAGTGGGCCTTAGAAAGCATCACTTTGAAGAAAGCTAGTGGAGGTGATGGAATTCCAGTTGAGCTATTCCAAATCCTGAAAGATAATGCTATGAAAGTGCTGCATTCAATATACCAGCAAATTTGGAAAACTCAGCAGTGGCCACTGGACTGGTAAAGGTCAGTTTTCATTCCAATCCCAAAGAAAGGCAATGCCAAAGCATGCTCAAACTACCGGATACTTGCACTCATCTCACACGCTAGTAAAGTAATGCTCAAAATTCTCCAAGCCAGGCTTCAGCAATATGTGAACCGTGAACTTCCTGATGTTCAAGCTGGTTTTAGAGAAGGCAGAGGAACCAGAGATCAAATTGCCAACATCCGTTTGATCATCAAAAAAGCAAGAGAGTTCCAGAAAAACATCTATTTCTGCTTTTTTGACTATGCCAAAGCCTTTGATTGTGTGGATCACAATAAACTGTGGAAAATTCTGGAAGCGATAGGAATACCAGACCACCTGATCTGCCTCTTGAGAAACCTGTATGCAGGTCAGGAAGCAACTGTTACAACTGGTCATGGAACAACAGACTGGTTCCAAATAGGAAAAGGAGTATGTCAAGGCTGTATATTGTCACCCTGTTTATTTAACTTATATGCAGAGTACATCATGAGAAACACTGGGCCAGAAGAAGCACAAATTGGAAACAAGATTGCTGGGAGAAATATTAATAACCTCAAATATGCAGATGACACCACCCTTATGGCAGAAAGTGAAGAGGAACTAAAAAGCCTCTTGAAGAAATTGAAAGAGGAAAGTGAAAAATTTGGCTTAAAGGTCAACATTCAGAAAACTGAGATCATGGCATCTGGTCCCATCAGTTCTTTGGAAGTAGATGTAGAAACAGTGTCAGTGGAAACAGTGTCAGACTTTATTTTTCTGGGCTCCAAAATCACTGCAGATGGTGACTGCAGCCATGAAATTAAAAGACACTTACTCCTTGGAAGGAAAGTTATGACCAACTTAGACAGCATATTCAAAAGCAGAGACATTCCTTTGCCAACAAAGTTCCGTCTAGTCAAGACTATGCTTTTCCAGTGGTCATGTATGGATGTGAGAGTTGGACTGTTAAGAAAGCTGAGTGCTGAAGAATTGATGCTTTTGAACTGTGGTGTTGGATAAGACTCTTGAGAGTCCCTTGGACTGCAAAGAAATCCAACCAGTCCATCCTAAAGGAGACCAGTCCTGGGTGTTCATTGGAAAGACTGAAGCTGAGGCTAAAACTCCAATACTTTGGCCACCTCATGCGACATGTTGACTCATTAGAAAAGACCTTGATGCTGGGAGGGATTGGGGGAAGGAGGAGAAAAGGACTACAGAGGATGAGATGTCTGGATGGCATCACCGACTCTATACACATGAGTTGGGTGAATTCTGGGAGTTGGTGATGGACAGGGAGGCCTGGCATTCTGCAGTCCATGGAGTCAAAAGAGTCAGACAATACTGACTGACTGAACTGAACTGAACTTGTCCTTTGGGACCCCTTGGATTTCTTATCAACCTGCCTAGAAATTGTCTCTCTCATTATAGTTTGTTGGTAATTAGGGAAAGATCAGATTTTGTTTTCTGCAAGAGTTCTAACTATAGAGAAACCTGAGCATCTATGCTATGATAAGAGTAGGTTTTGGTTTTCAAGTAAGATGCATCAGATCAGATCAGATCAGTCGCTGAGTTGTGTCCGACTCTTTGCGACCCCATGAACTGCAGCACGCCAGGCCTCCCTGTCCATCACCAACTCCCGGAGGTCACTCAGACTCACATCCATCGAGTCAGTGATGCCATCCAGCCATCTCATCCTCTGTCGTCCCCTTCTCCTCCTGCCCTCAATCCCTCCCAGCGTCAGAGTCTTCTCCAATGAGTCAACTCTTCACATGAGGTGGCCAAAATACTGGAGTTTCAGCTTTAGCATCATTCCTTCCAAAGAAATCCCAGGGCTGATCTCCTTCAGAATGGACTGGTTGGATCTCCTTGCAGTCCAAGGGGCTCTCAAGAGTCTTCTCCAACACCACAGTTCAAAAGCATCAATTCTTCGGCGCTCAGCCTTCTTCACAGTCCAGCTCTCACATCCATACATGACCACAGGAAAGACCATAGCCTTGACTAGGCGAAACTTTGTTGGCAAAGTAATGTCTCTGCTTTTGAATATGCTATCTAGGTTGGTCATAACTTTCCTTCCAAGGAGTAAGCGTCTTTTAATTTCATGGCTGCAGTCACCATCTGCAGTGATTTTGGAGCCCAGAAAAATAAAGTCTGACACTGTTTCCACTGTTTCTCCATCTATTTCCCATGTAGTGATGGGACCAGATGCCATGATCTTCGTTTTCTGAATGTTGAGCTTTAAGCCAACCTTTTCACTCTCCACTTTCACTTTCATCAAGAGGTTTTTTAGTTCCTCTTCACTTTCTGCCAAAAGGGTGGTATCATCTGCATATCTGAAGTTATTGATATTTCTCCCGGCAATCTTGATTCCAGCTTGTGTTTCCTCCAGTCCAGCATTTCTCATGATGTATTCTGCATATAAGTTAAATAAACATGGTGACAATATACAGCCTTGACGTACTCCTTTTCCTATTTGGAACCAGTCTATTGTTCCTTGACCAGTTCTAACTGTTGCTTCCTGACCTGCATACAGATTTCTCAAGAGGCAAATCAGGTGGTCTGGTATTCCCATCTCTCTCAGAATTTTCCACTTACAAAAAAAAGTAAGATGCATAATTAATGATTTTAATTACTGGGGTCATTCCAAGAGACACCTCATTAACATAACAAATTTTTTTTTCCTCTTTGATCACTGAGGAAATCCCAAGGGTCTTAGAAGCTTTGTACTAGAAGAGGAAGATCAACTATATATTTTTTTATAAATTACCATATCACATTAAGGGCATTTATTGTTTATATTTGTTATATAGAACTTTGAACAATAGAAAATAAAGATAAATATTAAACCATATAAAAATAAAACATCTTCCTTAAGTGCCTCACTTCACTGTGGATGGCATCATTGAAAAAAGTCTCTTTTGTTCAGTGTTTTTAAAACAGTCTGTTTACAAAATGTTATAGAAACAGACATAAGCAGCACTTAAATTGGAAATTTGAACCTCAAAATATAAGAATTCAAAACAATGACAAATGTTGCCCACTAACTCAGCATCTGCTTAATAAGAATATAATAAACCAAGGTACTTTTCTCCCATTTAATGGCATCATGGAATCTGAGCTATTTCTTGATAAAATTTATTATGGTTAAAATAAATTAGGTCATGGTTTAATTCACATCTTCTCCTCTAGACTGTAAGCTGTTTGAGGGCTAGGCTATGTTCCCCAAACATTTTTTTTAGCAGATTCTTAATAAGTATTTGTAAATGAAGCAAATAATCAAATGGCTCTGGGAACATATATAAAATTGAAAGTGAGCAATGCATTATATTACTTTGAGGTAGAAAAATATAAATATTAGTAGTAATAATAAAAAGAACAAGATAAAGAATATGAGATGTTTGTTTTTAAACCTATTTACCTAAAATACAGTGACAAGAAGTCACAGACCAATGTCAGGGCACAATGGTCCTTTTAATTTAACAAATTTTCATTTCAGTTCAGTTCAGTACAATTCTGTCACTCAGTCGTGTCTGATTCTTTGTGACCACATGAACCGCAGCACTCCAGGCCTCCCTGTCCATCACAAGGTCCTGGAGTTTGCCCAAACTCATGTCCATTGAGTCGGTGATGCCATCCAGCCATCTCATCCTATGTTGTTCCCTTCTTCTTCTGCCCTCAATCTTTCCCAGCATCAGGGTCTTTATCAGTCAGACAGCTCTTCTCATCAGGTGGCCAAAGTATTGGAGTTTCAGCATCAGTCCTTCCAAAGAACACCCGGGACTGATCTTTAGGAAGGACTGGTTGGATCTCCTTGCAGACCAAGGGACTCTCAAGAGTCTTCTCCAACACCACAGTTCAAAAGCATCAATTCTTTGATGTTCAGCTTTCTTTATAGTCCAACTCTCAAATCCATACATGACCATTGGAAAAACCATAGCTTTGACTAGACCGACATTTTTTGGCAAAGTAATGTCTCTGCTTTTTAATATGCTGTCTAGGTTGGTCATAACTTTCCTTCCAAGGAGTAATCATCTTTTAATTTCATGGCTGCAATCACCATCTGCAGTGATTTTGGAGACCCCCAAAATACAGTCTAACACTATTTCCACTGTTTCCCCATCTATTTCCCATGAAGTGGTGGGACCAGATGCCATGATCTTAGTTTTCTGAATGTTGAGCTTTAAGTCAACTTTTCACTCTCCACTTTCACTTTCATCAAGAGGCTCTTTAGCTCTTTTTCACTTTCTGCCATAAGGGTGGTGTCATCTGCATATTTGAGGTTATTGATATTTCTCCCGGCAATCTTGATTCCAGCTTGTGCTTCTTCCAGCCCAGCGTTTCTCATGATATACTTTGCATATAATTTAAATAAGCAGGGTGACAATATATTACCTTGACGTACTCCTTTTCCTATTTGGAACCAGTCTGTTGTTCCATATCCAGTTCTGTTGCTTCCTGACCTGCATACAGATTTCTCAAGAGGCAGGTCAGGTGGTCTGGTATTCCCATCTCTTTCAGAATTTTCCACAGTTTATTGTGATCCACACAGTCAAAGGCTTTGCAGCTATTATGTTGCAAATATTCAAAGGTAAAAATGAGCAAATATCATGGGCTTTGTGTTTAGAGAAGTTATTTACTTCTACTTTTTATTGTATAAGTCACAAGGCAAGGACACATTAAAAATAGGCACAGTGAGAATTCTAGTAAGAATGGGCCAGTTGCAACTGCATTTTGTATACCAAAGTACATTCACTTTTGCAAAAGATGCTGAGGCTTATGTATCACTACTATTTATACAGTACCCTCAGAGAATTGGAGCCAGACAAGGCAACTAATGATAATACAGATCTAAATATAAAGCAGTCCTGTTATAAACATTTCCTTTCAAGAGGTGCTAAATATGAAAATGTGTATGCTAAAATTCTAGACTTCCATTATGTAATTTTCAGTACTGCCCTTAAGTTTTCTTCGCAGTCTTTCCTAAAACTGCTTCAGTTGGCTATCTGGAAGAGCCTTGACTATGGCGTTTGTGAAGCTGACTGTAAAGACTCTAGGCCAGTTTCTGCCTTCCTGGTAGAGAGAGGGGAGAGCAGGGCTCCAGCAGTCCTAACTGCTATCTTTGAAGCGGGAAGGAAGTCAGATGTGAAGGAACAAATTGGAACTAGAAAGTGGTTGGTTCTTTTGATGAGAATGAAATGGTTATGTGATAATGCATAAAATCAAAGCTGTTGTTTAAACAAATTTATTTCCTATTGAAAGAAGTTTTTAAGCTTTTGATACTTCATTTCTAAGATTGACAAAGCTCTTTACACTAGAAAAGTTATTTATATTTCCAGTTTGCATGGAAATAATTTTGGGAGAGAGACATGCACATTACTTATATTTCTCTAATATCTCTAAGGGAAAAATATTAAAATTGCTTCCGAATATTCCTCAGACTACTGGTTTGGCAGAAGGAGGTGGTGTTGTTTAGTCACAAAGCCATATCTGATTCTTTGTGATACCATGGACTCTAGACCACCAGGCTTCTCTTTCTATGGGATTTCCCAGGCAAGAGTACTGGAGTGGGTTTCCACTTCCTTCTCCAGGGGATCTTCCTGACCCATGATTTGAACCCACATCTCTGGCACTGCAAGCAGATTCCTTATGGTTGAGCCACCTTGGAAGCCTATAAAAGGGGGTATTTGCATTTATTTTCATGAACAAAAATTCATTAAAAACCTTTTTGAAAATCCTGCTTGCTTTATAAACTCAATGATAATTATTTTCCATAGAAACGTTACTTTTTTTTTTTTTCTTTTCTAGCCCTAAGGAGTTAAGCTGTAAGGACAATTAACAATTCAAGCTAAAAGTGCTACAACCTGAAGGTGGAAGAGTGTGAACTTCTCTGTTTCCTGAGTTCCTATTATTATCAAATTTCTTTCTCTCTCACTTTATCACCTTTAGCATTCACTTCAGGAAATGTAGGAGATAAAAGAGAAAAATGTTAACATCCGTTTGCACTACACCTTTGATGATCAAAATAGTTATATATACCTTGTCTATCTGTGTTGCCCGATAATAGAGCATATGAATAAAAGCAAGTAGGAAAAAATTTTAGATAATATTCCATTTAAAGTATAAAGAGAATCCTATAAAGAGCATCTTATTATAACATTGCAGTAACTATAGTAATGAATATACTCAGGCATTAATTAATTTCTGGTAAGTAAATCTGGAATAAAAAAATATAGCCATAAGATCTAGGTACTGTGACATAAGAGATGCCCACAATAATGTACTGCTACTGCTAAGTCACTTCAGTCCTGTCTGACTCTGTGTGACCCCAAAGACAGCAGCCCACCAGCCTCCCTTGTCCCTGGGATTCTCCAGGCAAGAACACTGGAGTGGGTTGCCATTTCCTTCTCCAATGCATGAAAGTGAAAAGTGAATGGGAAGTGCTCAGTCGTGTCCGACTCTTAGCGACCCCATGGACTGCAGCCCACCAGGCTCCTCCATCCATGGGATTTTCCAGGCAAGAGTACTGGAGTTGGGTGCCATTGCCTTCTCCAATAATGTACTGAATGTGAATGAATGTGAAGTCGAACAGTCGTGTCTGACTCTTTGCGACCCCACGGACTGTAGCCTGCCAGGCTCCTCTGTCCATGGGGTTTTCCAGGCAATAGTACTGGAGTGGATTGCCATTTCCTTCTCTAAGGGATCTTCCCAACCCAGGGATCGAACCCGGGTCTCCCGCATTGTAGACAGACGCTTTACCATCTGAGCCACCAGGAAAGTTCAATAATGTATTAGAAATCTTTATACTAAAGGTATATCATTCAATATTTATTAATAGTATAGAATTCTTTTAAATTTATTTCTTCTAATACATGGAATGAACTTTAGTTCTCTGCTTAATAGCATACAGTTTGGTTTATAATTTATGATAGCCAATAAAAAATGTTCAAATCACATTGCAAAACAACACTGGACTTTTAGTTTTAGTTCAGTCAACCTGTGGAGTGATAACCAAGATTACACTCTGAAAATCATATTGCTGACCTATGGGGAGGTCAGTTTGCTATAACAGAAACTAATTGTCACATGCTATATACAGTCTTTGTAAATCTTTCTTACAGGGCTAAGTTAGAGGTTACTTGCTGTCACAAGTGGTAGGACACTGTAGAGTGTGTGTGTGTGTGTGTATGTGTATGATCAGTCGCTCAGTCTTGTCTGATTCTTTGCAGCTCCCTGGTCTGTAGCCCACCAGGCTCCTCCTCTTCTCCAGCCAAAAATACTGGAGTTGGTTGCCATTCCCTCCTCCAGTGGATTTTCCCAAGCCAGGAATCAAATGCTCATCTCTTAGGTCTCCTGCATTGACAGGTGGGTTCTTTACAGTTGCACCATCTGGGAAGTCCACATTGTATAATAGTTAATCTAAAAGAGAAAGAGAAGGCAGCTAAAAAAATATAAAGATTTGAAATTGCAGGACAAAGCTAGGCCCCTTTGGTTACTTGCTCATTTCCTTAATAAAGCTGGAGGTAATCTTTTTGGTAATCAGAAGGGAAATAATTGAATTAAGGAAACTTGTGTATTTAATAAACACTACTAACTGTTAGAATAAAAATTCACTCCACTGAGTGATTGGAAGGCATGGAAAAAGCAGTCAGTGCAGAATGGTGGCTGCCGTGAGTAGCACATGAATGTTACTGGAGATTCTGTGTGGCTATTGGTTGAAATGATTCCAAAAGCAGTTAGCCAGGCAAACTGAGAGATAAGAGATTTGAAGTGATAGCAGGAAAGATTGGAAAAACCTGGAAGTTAAAAGAATCTCTTATCCTGTCTATAAGAATCTCTTATAGATGAGAAGAAGTATTGCCAAATATTAATGAAAATAGAGATGAGGTTGGATGACACTAAGATCTAGTCAGTCCAGCCAGCTAGCATAGTTTCCCATTTGTCTCCAACCTTATTTAGTAGTAAAAATGAGGGTTATAAATTGTGACTTTTTATAAAGTTATGAATTCACCTAGAATCTGATCTTGTCTATAGAGGAATTATCTTGAAGACTCACATGAAATTCCATCTTGTAAAAGTCTCCCTGGATTTTCAGTCTCATTGACTGCTCTCAGAAGTAACCCTACTTACCTGATCTTGTAGGTGCAACCAATGATGGCTCACATGGGGTCCTCTGAATGATGAGTCAGTACCCAGAGAACCACCACCATGTCTACAGTATCCTATGTGGTAATGAACACTCAAGGTCAAGAGAATAAGAATGATTGTGAGAGCATTGTTCTAATGATTAGCCTCAGAAACGTGGCTGTGGACTGAAGAAGGTAGTCATTGGAAACATAATTAAAGAAATTTAGCATTATAGTGATGCTATTGGACACACTAAAGGTATTAAGGACAATGTCAGGAAGTGTATTGAGAAAGAAATTATAAATTAGATGCCCACATCCATTGAGGCAGAGGATGAATATCCTTTTTACATTTGTTGATAAATAGAGGTAAAAAGGGAACACAGTGTTACAAGGAAGTTTTGTGCACTTGAGAAGAAGTAAAGTGATATGACAGTGATTTGGAAGTAAGTAATTTAAACTAAACACCATGTCCATCTTTTCTTTAAAGGCCACTGGGAAGTGGGAAATGCAGAAGGGTCAGAGAAAAGGATTTGCAAGGGGATAGATGTGAACAGTGTGACAGGATTGAGAAAGATTGGAATACAGTTTGCTGGGACAGTGAGGTCTAGGATTTGTCTCACCATAGTTGATGCCATGGATGTGAGACCAGTCGGTCAAAACAAAGCCTCCTGCTCAAAGGGTCTGTGCTTGGGGCATAGAATACTCTCCAGCTGCCATCTTTAAATTCATAACAATTTTATTTTTAAATTTGTATTTTGTGAGTGAAGTCCACAAAAGTCCACATATTGTCTATGGGGCAATGGAAAGTGTGCCAGTAGCCTGAAGTCTCAACTCAAATACTGTCTCACTTTCTACTACTTCCTGCCATCCCAGGAAGGGTTCATTACCTCCTACTCCATTATCTTCTAGCACCTGGGTCCCTTCCAGCCTCTTCCTCCTCACTATCAGCTACCCAGTGACACCTGCCACCTCCTGCCCCCTGGTGTCCCAGGCCTTGTCTGACCTTCCTTTCCCTACATCCATCCAGCCATTGCTACTGCCTTCCACTCCTGGTAGGGGACTGGGCATAGGTTTAAGGTGAGCCAACTTTTGCTGCATACCTCAGGGCATCTCTGAGCTGGGTATGGCTGTGCACACCCCTACTTGGGGCTTGCAACACGAGAGTTTGTTTAATGGGTAATTTGTTGGGACCAATCTTCTAGCCAACCCCAAATCCAGGCAGCCAGAGGGTCTTGGTGCAGAGATTACAATTCCTTGGGGACTGCCCATCTACTGTGTGTTGGACAGCCAGTACATGAGAAAGTGGGACTGACTTCTCCACACCAGCTGGGGTACAGCATGTCAGTGAGTGGGGAGAAGAGGAATCCAGCAGCCTGTGGCTATGAGCTAAACTTACAGAATCACAGGGGGAGGCTCTTTGGTACCTTGTAAAGTCTGCATTCTGCAAAATTAATTTGCAGATAAAAAGCACCATAACAGGTTGGAAGAGGGTTGGCACGAATAAAGGTAAAGGTTTTATATTTTAGTAACTTTAAAGGCACTTTTTTTTTAGCTTTTTGAGCAAAGGGCTCTGAATTTTCATTTTGTACTGAGCCACAGAATTTATGTAGTCAGCCTTGGAGTTCAGTAGTACTTTGAATATTATACATAAAAGAAGCTACAGAGTAATAGTTGTGGGAGGATACATTAATAATGGGAGAATATAGAAGAAAGCTGAGAGCTGAAGAACTGATGCTTTTGAACTGTGGTGTTGGAGAAGACTCTTGAGAGTCCCTTGGACTGCAAGGAGATCCAACCAGTCCATTCTGAAGGAGATCAGCCCTGGGATTTCTTTGGAAGGAATGATGCTAAAGCTGAAACTCCAGTACTTTGGCCACCTCATGCGAAGAGCTGACTCATTGGAAAAGACTCTGATGCTGGGAGGGACTGGGGGCAAGAGGAGAAGGAGACGATAGAGAATGAGATGGCTGGATGGCATCACTGACTCAATGGATGTGAGTCTGAGTGACCTCCGGGAGTTGGTGATGGACAGGGAGGCCTGGCGTGCTGCAATTCATGGGGTCGCAAAGAGTTGCACACGACTGAGCAACTGAACTGAATTGATAATTTGTTTTGGCAAATGATTAGAAGAAATGTAAAATGGGAAGCTGGGAAAACAAAGAAGTTATTACACATTCCCCACCCTCAAAAAAATAAAGGTATGATATTGAACAGGTTAATGCTATGGAAAATTGTGGCCAGTCTTCTTGGGGAACTCTGGAAGACAGAGTAGAAAGTGCTTCAATGTTGCTCCAACTTCAATCTAAAGGATCCAGGAGGCTGGGGGTATTTGAGCTCCACTTTCCATTTGTCAAGGACCACTTCCCATGGTGTGTGCATAAACTGAGAAAGTCTTCAATTCGAGAGTCCCAGAGGTTAACAGGAGACATTAAGGGCCTGATATGGATGGGGATGCTATAAGTATCTGGCTGGAATTGGTTATCTGCAATGCCTCTTTAAAAGATTTTAGTGAGTTGCCTCCAAGGATGACAGCACTGAACTAGGCCACACTAAATTAGGAGTATACTACATGGTTCTTCTTCCCAGTGTTTATTTAGACGTGAAACTAATAATAACCAACTTCAGAGGCCTCAAAACTCCACTTGCCATTTAAAGTAATAAGAATTCACAAAAGTACAAATGTGCAAAGTGTCCTATATAATATGGGGAGGGAGGAGGGTTCAGGATGGGGAACACATGTATACTTGTGGCAGATCCATCTTGGGGTATGGCAAAAGCAATACAATATTGTAAAGTTAAGCAAAATAAAATTTAATTAAAAAAAAATTAAGTACCTGATTTCTTCATTTCCTCTATATACCTCCCTGTGTGAACGACAGTCTCTCTCAGCTCAGAATGTTCTAAATACAATTTTCTTCAGGCATTCAACTAAGTACATTAGTTCTCCACAAAGCACAGATTTCATTTTGAGTTTAACTAAAATTCAAACACATATAAACATAAACTGCTGGTAACATTAAGAACATATTTCCTTGGTTAGAAAATGAAAGCTGATGAATTTCTGGATTTAGGCTATAGTATTCACATATATTTTTTTCTTCTCTTACCTTCATTACAGGTCAAATATCACCACTATTAATTAAACATATAATCTCTGAATTATTTAAACTTGTTCAGAGAATACAAGTCCTCAAATCACCTTTATATGGATAGTAAAGGTAATTTCAAAGGTGTGCATATATACAAGAAGAAATGCAAATGACTGACTAATATCACCTGTAAATATAGATGCAAAAATATAAACAAAATGTTATAAAGTCAAATGCAGAAATATGCATGTTTACAAGCCTATAAATGCATGTGTGTATATATAAATGAAAAGACATGTGTAAAATTATAATCAAGCTGCATCACACACTTATCCAATTTTTTTAAAAAAGGAAAAAATATATAAGTATTTGATAAGTGAAAGAGACATCAACAAAACTCAACAATAACCTAGAACTTTAAAAAATCTTGTTAGCAAACTAATAGTAATAAGTGGGAATTCCTCTGGGTAAATTGTTCAAATATATCTCAGCATGTCCATTTTCAAAGAAGTATGAGAAACATTACCTATTAAAAATAAAAACTGAAAATGGATATCTAGCAACACCACTTCTATTCAGTATTGTCCTGAAGGTTGTAAAAGACACCATAAAGGGAAAAAAAGAAAGAATATAAAGTTTGGAAGGAAGAAAACTATTTGTCTTTATTTGCATATTAAATGATTGCCCATATAGACAGTCCCATAGAACCACAATTACTAGAACTTATAAAAGAGCAAGGTTTCTTGATATAAAATCAGCAATTGATAATAAAGTTTGTTCTACAATTTTAGCAATAACCACAAATCATTCTATGCACAAAGATAATTTGCGAACTATTTTATATAGAATGCAGGAACAAGATCCTAATGTTCAGCACATCAATGTGTATTAATATATACATATTAATATAGTATGTTAATATATACATATTAATATTAATATATCAGATCAGATCAGATCAGTCGCTCAGTCGTGTCCGACTCTTTGCGACCCCATGAACCGCAGCACGCCAGGCCTCCCTGTCCATCACCAGCTCCCGGAGGTCACCCAGACTCGCATCCATCGAGTCAGTGATATATAAATTATTGTTCAGTCACTAAGACATGCCTGACTCTTTGCAACCCTATCAACTGCAGCGTGCCAGGCTTCCCTGTCCTTCACTATCTCGTGGAGTTTGCTCAAACTCATGTCCATGGAGCCAGTGATGCCATCCAACTATCTCATCATCTGTAACCCCTTCTTTCTCTTGCCCTCAGCATTTCCCAGCATCAGAGTCTTTTCCAATGAGTCAGCTCTTCACATGGGGTGGCCAAAGTATTGGAGCTTCAGCTTCGGCATCAGTCCTTCCCGTGAATGATCAGGGTTGATTTCTTTTAGGATTGATTGATTTGATCTCCTTGCTGTCCAAGGGACTCTCAAGTGTCTTCCCTAGAACAACAATTTGAAAGCATCAATACATCAGCTCTCAGCCTTCTTGATATGGTCCAACTCTCACATCTATACATAACTACAGGAAAAACCATAGCTTTAACTAGATGGACCTTTGTCAGCAAAGTGATGTCTGTGCTTTTTAATATGCTGTCTAGGTTTGTCATAGCATTTCTTCCAAGGAGCAAGGATCTTTTAATTTCATGGCTGCAGTCACTGTCTACAGTGATTTTGGAGCCCCCCAAAATAAAATTTGTCACAATTTCTTCTTTTTTCCCATCTATTTGTCATGAAGTGATAGGACTGGATGCCAAGATCTTTGTTTTTTGAATGTTGCATTTTGAGCCAGTTTTTTAAATTTTCCTTTTTCACCCTCATCAGGAGACTCTTTTTAGTTCCTCTTCACTCCTGTCCTTATAGTGGTATCATCTGCATATCTGAGGTTGCTGATATTTATTCAGGCTATCTTGATTCCAGCTTGTGACTCATCCAGCTTGGCATTTCACATGATGTACTCTGCATATAAGTTAAATAAGCAGGGTGATAATATATAGCCTTGATATACTCCTTTCTCAATTTTGAATCAGTTCATTGTTCCATGTCTGGTTCAACTTCTGCTTCTTGTTCTGCATACAGTTTTCTCAAGAGACAGGTAAGGTGGTCTAGTATTCCCATCTTTTTAAGAATTTTCCACAGTTTGTTGTGATCCACAGAGTAAAAGACTTTAGCGTGCTCAATGAAGCAGAAGTTTTTTTTGGAATTACCTTGCTTTTTATGACCCAACAGATTTTGCCAATTTGAACTCTGGTTCTTCTGCCTTTTCTAAATCCAGTTTGTACATACTGCTGAAGCCCAGTTTGAAAAGTTTTTGAGCATTGCTTTGCTAGTGTGTGAAATGAGCGCAATCATATGATAGTTTCAACATTCTTTGGCATTGCCTTTCTTTGGGATTAGAATGAAAACTGACCTTTTCTAGTCCTGTGGCCACTGCTGAATTTCCCAAATTTACTGGCATATTAAGTCCAGTGCTTCTTTTCAAATTTTAAAATAGCTCAGCACAATTTCATCACCTCCACTAACTGTTCATAGTAATGCTTCTTAAGGCCAACTTGACTTCGCACTCCAGTATATCTGGCTCTAGGTGAGTGATCACATTACTGTTGTTATTTGGGTAGTTAAGACCTATTAAAATATATATATATATATATATATATATATACACACACACACACACACATATATATATATATATAGTTCTGTGTATTCTAGACACTGCTTCTTAATCTCTTCTGCTTCTGTTAAGCTTGAAGTTTCTGTTCTTTATTGTGCCCATCTTTGCATCTCTAATTTTCTTGAAGATATCCCTCGTCTTTCCCATTCTCTTGTTTTCCTCTATTTCTTTGCATTGTTCACTTAAGAAGGCTTTCTTATCTCTCCTTGCTATTCCCTGGAACTCTATATTCAGATAGGTATATATTTCCCTTTCTTTCTTGCCTTTTGCTTCTCTTCTTTTCTCAGTTATTTGTAAGGCCTCCTCAGACAACCATTTTGACTTCTTGCATTTCTCTTACTTTGCTATGGTTTCGGTTACCATCTCCAAATATTACAAACCTCTGTCCATAATTCTTCAGGTACTCTGTCTACTAGATCTAGCCCCTTGAATCTATTTGTCACCTTTACTCTATAATCATAAAGGATTTGATTTAGGTCATATCTGAATGATCTAGTGGTTTTCCCTACTTTTTTCAATTTAAGCCTGGATTTTGCAATAAGGAGCTGATGATCTGAGCCACAGTCATGTCTAGGTCTTGTTTTTGCCAACTGCATAAAGCTTCTCCATCATCAGCTTCAAAGAGTATCATCAGTCTGACTTTGGTATTGATCATTTGGTGATGTCCAAGTGTAGAATTTTCTCTTGTGTTATTGGAATAGACTATTTGCTATGGCCAGTGTGTTCCCTTGGCAAAACTCTTGTTAGCCTTTGCCCTATTTCATTTTGTACTCCAAGGCCAAACTTGCCTGCTACTCCAAGTATCTCTTGACTTCCTACTATTACATTCCAATTCTCTATAATGATAAGGACATCTATTTTTTTGCTGTTAGTTCTGGAGTGTCTCCCCTAGTGGCTCAGATGGTAAAGAATCAGCCTGAAATGCAGGTGACCTGGGTCAATCGCTGGGTCTGGAAGATCCCCTGGAGAAAGGAATGGAAACCCACTCCAATATTCCTGCCTAGAGGATTCCATGGACAAGTGACCCTGGTGGGCTACAGTTCATGGGATCACAAGGAATTGGACATGATTGATCACTAATACTAGAAGGTCTTGAATGTCTTCAGAGAATCACTCAACATCAGCTTCTTCAGCATTCACGGCTGGGGCATAGACTTGGATTACTATGATGTTGAATCATTTGCCTTATAAATGAACTGAGATCATTCTGTCATTTTTGAAGATCACCCAAGTACTGCATTTTGGACTCTTGTTGACTCAGGGCTACTCCATATCTCTTAAGAGATCACTTTGGCTTCCTTGATAATAGTGGGTTTTGCTTAAACCAGATCATGGAGAAATCAAATCATTTCACAGGACCTCTATTCCCTTTTCTTTCTGAGGCTTATACACAAACTCTACTGCATACCCATTTGTAAAAGGAGCTGGAGGATGGGAACAAGCTGCTAGCTTCTTTAAGAGAGAGAGATGGATGGGAAGAAAATATGTTGGGTTATGAGATCAGCTGTAATGACTGACTTGACTATGATGGTGATGTATGGTAATGAAAATGTAGAGGAATCATAGTCTTATTAGTAATTACTGCATAGACAAAAGCAGAATCAGAAGCTTTTACTGAAACATCCCATCATTGCCTAGTAGCAGGGATACTACTATCTGAATTCCAAGAATTCTATGCATTCATATCTTTCTGCAGTGCCAGTGTCTTCATATCATTCCAGCTTCTTGGTTTTATTAGCCCTGTCTCAAGCCTTTACAGGATTCCCAGGTGACACTAGTGGTAGAATCCACCTGCCACTTGTAAGAGACACAAGGATGAGGGTTTGATCCATGTATTGGGAAGATCACCTGGAGAAGGAAATGGAAATCCACTCCAGTATTCTTGCCTGGAAAATTCCATGGGCAGAGGAGCCTGGCAGGCTATAGTCCATGGGGCTGCAAAGAGTAAGACACAGCTGAGCATGTGTGCACGTGTGCGCACATGCACACACAACACACACACCCTTTTACACTGCAATCTACTTGTAATTCACTTTTTGCTACCTACTACTTCATTTCTCAAGCTGCAGTTTGAAGTCAATATAACAAACATTAGTCCCTGACACATTCTGGATACTCAGATCTAAGCTAGAGGGCTCAAGGGGATTGAGATACAGTTGTCCTCAAAGAACACATGGTCTAGAGGGGAAATACACTTTATCCATTCATCTTGACTTTGAGATATTTAAACTAGCAGCATCACAGTGTTTGAAATTTCTGTATTGACATCAGTAATATTTCTTAAGAAATATTCCTGAGTAAACTCAGCTTGGTATTCTCAAGAGACACTCCAGTTATAAAGAGCAAAATGTTAAATAAAAATGACCATGACAGAAACTAATTTTATTTCTTTTAGATTTCTGATGTAACATGATGCAGACAGAACTTAGTAAATCTGATGGATAATTAAGAACAGGAATTAGATATGACCAGCACAGAAAAAAATATCTCTAGATCGTCTTTTTCTTCCAAAGCATTTCATCACCATTTATTATCTTATTACTCCCTCCATTTTATGTAATTCCTTTTATAACACCCTAAACATGTTAGCTAGAAAACAAAGATGAAGACTGTATGGACAATTTCTTGGATTTTGGCATGACTTTTCCACTCTGTAGTAGGAAAGAAATGTACAAATCTATTTATATCCTTTGAAAATATGAAATTTGTCATTTGTTACCTTTTAGAGAATATTTTTGTATCTAAACTATAATTTTGCAGGTGGCTTTTAATAAAAAGTAGAAGGCTAAAATTAAGCAAAGTGAAAAAACAGCCACAAAAAATTTGTCTTTTCTTTAAGCATTTATGACCAGGAAAAAAATAAAAGTAAGTTACCATGAACATAGTAACAGTATTAGAATTTTAAGTTTTCCACCTTCATCATTTTAAAAGCCATCATTTTTAGCTATTTACATTCATTTTTTGTTCACTTAAAATTCTTTTGAAAATTTCTGACATGAATGTAAGCATACTGTGATTTTTCTTAATTAACAGGAATTATTACTGAAAAGGCATAGAAATTTGTGGGAAGGAAAAAGAATGGTAAATTCTAGGTAATTTTCATACATATCCCTAGCAAAGCTTAACGTAAGAGTCTGGTTAATGTCCAGTATAAACTTAATCTCAAGAAAAACCCATAAACTTTGCTCCCCATGGATAAAGGCTAGCTATTGAATGCTGCCCAACTCTATCTGTTACATTTTTTGTATAAAGTTATAGTTTTTCAGGATCCCTTAACTTATTTGGATTTCATTATATATGTCTACCTCGATTATTAAATAAAAGAGTATAAGAGTGAAACAGTTATGAATTAATAAGGGAAAAAGACTTTGTAATATGATGTAAACAATAACATTATTGAAACTTCCTCTTCCCATTTTACAAAAGCTAATTAGAAATAATGCATTATATGTCACTGTAAAAGAAACATCAATTAGCTGCTAGCATTGAGCATGGACAGATTGTGGTATATGTTAGAGTGTGTGAGTTTTAAAATTATATTCAGAATACAGAAAAAAGTTTGTAAAAATAACAAAAACTAAAGAAAATGATTCTACAAGATTATTCTACTAATTTAGACAATTTCTGTCTCTTGGTTATATTTAATTCAGTAGTTAAGCTTTATAGTTCAATATTCTATATAAGTCTACCTTTGGATTTTGTGGCACATAAATATAGAGTATTATATTGGAAATCACATAACAGTTGTTTGTTCAGTTTGGTGTTTGGCCACAATTCTTAGTATTAATAAAATAAAATATTCATTATAGATAGTTCCTGAGAGACCTGGGTCCTGTATTGTGGAGCCACAAAGTCTGATTAAATGCAGGAAAGTACATAGCATTACTATGGGCTCTCAGTTGGCTACAAATCCAGCTCGTCTTCTTTAACAGCTTAGCTTTTATCTCCTGTAATATGTCCTCAATTTGGTCACAGCACTGAAACAAAAGAAGCAAATCTGAAAACTCAACTACAAATCAATTCAATTTACTGTATGTCTTTAGTGGCTAAATTGCAGGATAAAGCTCCTATTTATATAAAACACATACACATAAGTCAGCAGTGTGCTTTTACTTTGACATCAAATCAAATTATATGGATATTTAACTGAAAAATAATCCTATTCTAGTGAATTTCAAATTCAAGATACTTTTGATGAAAATAGATTGCTCTTATTGACATTTATTATTTTCAATTCTGAGTCACATTAATGTAATTCACCATCTAAAATTTCAATCCTATACATCTTTAACATGCATAAAACTGTTTAGCAGTGAATGTATTTTTATAAAACTATATGTTCTATACATGGTTTTGAAGTAAAAGGCAATATTCTTACCTTTGAGTCTAGCATGATTACTTGAAAAGAATATGATGCTCATTTATTTAAGATTAGTTAGTTCTTTAATATTCAAGCATAGTATCATACCAGTCAATTGCCAGGAGAAAAATGCTCTGGATATGGGCCTGCAGTTGAGGAGCTGCAAGAAGCGAAACAGCCAGGATTAACAGATTTTTGGCAAGATGCATCAATCAGCCAAGGAATTAGGAATTCTCACTCAAGCCACCTTACCGTACCTGGGAAGTACTGTATTTGCACAGGGAGGTTTTTCAGATCAATGGGACAGCACCTGCTGTACTTTGCTTTGAGGTATGGAATTTTAGTTCCAAGAAGTGCTAACAAATATCTGATGTCAAAGACTGAACCAATAATGAAAGAAAAATTCCAGAGGGCAATGTTTTGTTCCCATAAATGCTGGGCTCTAACCAGAATGTAATTATATTTGAAAAAAATTAATTTGTCCAAAGTGTGACACTGGAAAATATCTTATGCTGCAAATTACCTGGTCACTTAGTAAATGCACATGATACAAGCTTTATCATTTTACATTTTAATTTAAATACAAAATAGAACACGTATTCAAAATATCCATATTTGGTCCATTCGTTTTACCTCTCCAAGATCCATTTTCCTCAAGGCTAAGATAGAAATAATACCTATCTTATAGAATGAGTGCATGGATCAGTAACAATGCCTGTAAGATTTCCTATAGTGTACTCAATGGAGATGCTAGATCAATAGGAAAGAACTTGTTTCTGTCCAAATCCTCAAATAGCACTTAAAAGGCAGATGCATATGAACACCTTACTATTTTCTGTTTACCTTGACATAATGCTTATTCTATGATTCCTTTTCTACTAATGTTTGACAGCAGCAATGTGGAAATATCAGTCCTATTATCTTCTTTCCAATACTGAATGCTAAAATTATTTCTACTTATTCATTTAATACTTAGCAATGCCTACTGTGTGCCAGTCTTTGTGCCAAGCAAAAGAGTACAAAGATAAGTAATTGTGCTCCTATACTGTCTACTCAGTAGAGCCAGGAATGTAATTGCACATCCAAATATTGGCTTTGATGCTTAATAATCAGTAGCCACACAAAATAGTAAAACAAAATACTATATCCTACAATAAGAAAATTCTGATTGGAAATCTCTCTCTTTGTTTTTGTGTGTATGGAGAGAGCAGGGGAAGAGTGCAAGGATGAAACACCGAGGAACAAATATGTGGAGCGAAGCAGTCAAAATGTAATTGACCCTATCATTCTCCATATATATGAAATAATGATCAAGTAAAAATGTAGCGGTATACAGCAGACAACTGGGAAAATATTATCATTATATAAAATGAGGAGGAAGAAATAATTAAGAAAAAGATCACTATTAAACTCCTTGGCAAAATAAAACTGAAACAATAATTGGATGACTAGTAATGAAAGTGCCTGTCTGTAATGACTTCACCAAATTTGAAGTTGAGTTTACTGCATCTGACCCTTCATGTCTATAGTGTATCTGTTCTCACTATGTTCTTATATATAATTAAAAGTTTATTCTTTGGGTTACTAGTATTTATGAAAGTGGAAATTTTAAGCCCTGTAATCTTTTGGTTTAATTTTGCTTTTTACAGTTTATTATGGCATACTTGATGCATAATAAACTCATAATTTTAATATACAAATTTGATATGTTGGAATATATATATATTATACACCCTTGAGACCATTATCACAATCATGATAGTGAACATATCCATTACCCCTGAAAGTTTCCTCATGTTCCTTGGTAATCCCTTTCTCAAGCTCCTCCTCCCCACCATGTGCAACTCTGACCCATTTTCTCTCACTATATGTTATAGTGAGAGAATTGCATTTTCTAAAATTTAAACAAATAATCATAAAAATTTATTCTTTATGCTTCTTTCATTCAGCATAATTATTTTGAGATTTACTCATGCTGTTTTTTTAATAGCTTATTATTGTGTTACCCGGTAACATTCCTTTGTATGGATATGCCATATTTGTTTATATATTCAGCTGTTGATGGATTTTTGGATTGTTTTGAGTTTGAGGCTACTCTGAATAAATATGCTGAATAGATACACAGATACAAATCTCTGTATGGACATATACTTTCATTTCTTTAGGGTAAATGGCTAGCAGGAGAATAGCTGGGTCATTTGGTGGTTATGTTATTAATTCTTCAAGAAACCACCACACCGTATTCCAGAATTGCATCTTACATTCCCACTAGCAGTGCATGAGAGCTTCATTCACTCCACATAGTTGCCAGTACTTGGCTTGGTAAATTTTTAAAATTCTCTCTATTATCAGAGGTGTGTAATGGTATCTCATTATATTTTATTTGGCATTTCCCAATTAGTAATTATAAGAGATTCTCAAATCTCTTCATGTAATTATTTGCAACCACTACATCTTCTTAAATAAGATGTCTGTTCAGATTTTCCGCCAAACTCTTTAGTAGGTCATTTTGTTTTCATTCTAATGTGTTCTGAGAGTTCATTTTATAATCTGGATATAAGTCGCTTATCCAATATCTAACTTGAAATTATTTTCTTCTAGTCTGTGGCTTTAAGAGCTTGTAGCCTAATGCTCTTAAAAAAATGTTTTGGAGATCAAAGTTTGTATGTTTAGAGAAGTATAATTTATCTCTAACTGTTATAAACATAGATGTAAAACTTCTAAAGAAACTTGTAAAGAAAATTCTAGCTAATTCAATCCAACAGTATATAAATAGAATAAAACATTATGACCAGGTGAGACTTTTCAACATCCATTCTTATTTAAAGTAAAAAAATAAATAAATTAAAAATCCTGAAAGAGAACATCAAAGAGAATGTCTTTTCTCTGATAATGGGCACCTACGAATAATGTTGTGTTTCCCAGATGGTGCCTGCCAATACCGGAGACATATGAAAGGCAGGTTGGATTCCTGAGTTAGGAAGATCAGATCCCCTGGAGAAGGGCCTGGCAACCCACTCAAGTATTCTTGTCTGGAGAAAACCATGGACAGAGGAGCCTGATGGGCTACACTCCGTAGGGTCACAAAGATTTGGGCACGACTAAAGCGACTTAGCGCATACATGCACCAATAATGTTAAACATCCTGCTTAATGTTAAAAATATGAAATCCTTTCCCCCTAAAATTGGGAATTAGAAGAGGACGACTCCTCTCAGCACCCCTATTCAACATTGTACTGAAGATTCTAATCTGTGAAATAAGGTATAAAATAAGTGGCATGCAAATTTAGGAAAAGCTACTAGAATAAGCAAGTTTAGCCAAGTTGCAAGATAAGACATCATGATTGTAGTCATGATTTAATTTCGTTTAAAAGCCGCATTTTTAATACAATAGAAATATGATTCTGCATGTGTGTTAAGTCATTTCAGTTGTGTCCGACTCTTTCCAGCCCCATGGATTGTAGCCTTCCAGGCTCCTCTGTCCATGGGATTCTCCAGGCAAGAATACTGGAGTGGGTCACCATGCCCTCCTCCGAGGATCGTCCTGACCCAAGGATCAAACCTTTGTCTCCTGTGGCTCCTGCATTGCCGGCAGATTCTTTACTGCTGAACCACCTGGAAAGCCCAGAAATATGATTACTTCAGAATAAATCTAGCAGAACATGTGTAAACTTTATACATTTAAAATTATAAACATCAGTAACACAATTTAAAGAAGACCCAATAAAAAGTGAGATTTTATCATGTTTCTAGTTCAGAGCACTCAGTATGATGGTAAGTGTTTTTTTCTCCAAAATGTGTCTCTAGATTATATCTACAGATTCAACACAATCCTAATAAAAATCATAGCAGAATTTTTTGTACAAATCTACACTTTTTAAAAAAAAATTCATATGGAAATACTAAGGATCTTGAATAGCTCCAATAATTGAAAAAATTGGAGAGCTGGAATAAAACAGCAACACTATAAAAAAAAGATGTGGGTTTTGGCTTAACTGTAGTCAAATAGATGAAATAACAGGATAGAGAATCTAGTGATAGATCTGTATACAGGCATACCTCAGAGGTACTGTGGGTTTGTTTCTGGACCACTTCAATAAAGTAAAGATTGTAATAAAGTGAGTCACAAAATTTGTTTGGCTTCTCAGTGGGTATAAAAGTTGTGTTTATACTGTAGTGCATTAAAGATGGAATACTATTATGTCTAAAAATAATATACTTAGTTTAAACATACTTTGTTGGTAAAAATGCTAACCATCATTTGAGTCTATTGAGTCATAATTATTTTGCTGGTGGAAGATCTTGCCTCAGTGTTGATGACTGTGACTAATTAAGGTGGTGGTTGCCGAAGGTTGAGGATAGCAATTTATTAAAATAAGATAGCATAGAAGTTTGTCACATAGATATTTAATGTGGCAGATCTATCTCTTGTTTTCATGAACAATTATTCTGTAGTGTGATAGGCTATTTGAGACAGTTTACTTACAGTAGGACTTCTTCCAAAATCAAGTCAATCCTCTCAAACTTGCTGCTGGTTTATCAATTAAGTTTATGTAATATTCGATGATGTGATCACTGACCTAGAGCCAGACATCCTGGAATGTGAAGTCAAATGGGCCTTAGAAAGCATCACTACGAACAAAGCTAGTGGAGGTGATGGAATTCCAGTGCAGCTATTCCAAGTCCTGAATGATGATGCTGTGAAAGTGCTACACTCAATATGCCAGCAAATTTGGAAAACTCAGCAGTGGCCACAAGATTGGAAAAGGTCAGTTTTCATCCCAATCCCAAAGAAAGGCAATGCCAAGGAGTGCTCAAACTACCGAACAATTGCCCTCATCTCACACGCTAGTAAAGTAATGCTCAAAATTCTCCAAGCCAGGCTTCAGCAATATGTGAACCGTGAACTTCCTGATGTTCAAGCTGGTTTTAGAAAAGGCAGAGGAACCAGAGATCAAATTGCAAACATCCGCTGGATCATGGAAAAAGCAAGAGAGTTCCAGAAAAACATCTATTTCTGCTTTATTGACTATGCCAAAGCCTTTGACTGTGTGGATCACAATAAACTATGGAAAATTCTGAAAGAGATGGGAATACCAGACCACCTGATCTGCCTCTTAAAAAATCTGTATGCAGGTCAGGAAGCAACAGTTAGAACTGGTCATGGAACAACAGACTGGTTCCAAATAGGAAAAGGAGTACGTCAAGGCTGCATATTGTCACCATGTTTATTTAACTTATATGCAGAGTACATCATGAGAAATGCTGGACTGGAAGAAACAGAAGTTGGAATCAAGATTGCCGGGAGAAATATCAATAACCTCAGATATGCAGATGACACCACTCTTATGGCAGAAAGTGAAGAGGGGCTAAAAAGCCTCTTGATGAAAGTGAAAGTGGAGAGTGAAAAGGTTGGCTTAAAGCTCAACATTCAGAAAACGAAGATCATGGCATCTGGTCCCATCACTGCATGGGAAATAGATGGGGAAACAGTGGAAACAGTGTCAGACTTTATTTTTCTGGGCTCCAAAATCACTGCAGATGGTGACTGCAGCCATGAAATTAAAAGACGCTTGCTCCTTGGAAGGAAAGTTATGACCAACCTAGATAGCATATTCAAAAGCAGAGACATTACTTTACCAACAAAGGTTCGCCTAGTCAAGGCTATGGTCTTTCCTGTGGTCATGTATGGATGTGAGAGCTGGACTGTGAAGAAGGCTGAGCGCCGAAGAATTGATGCTTTTGAACTGTGGTGTTGGAGAAGACTCTTGAGAGTCCCTTGGACTGCAAGAAGATCCAACCAGTCCATTCTGAAGGAGATCAATCCTGGAATTTCTTTAGAAGGAATGATGCTAAAGCTGAAACTCCAGTATTTTGGCCACCTCATGTGAAGAGTTGACTCATTGGAGAAGACTCTGATGCTGGGAGGGATTGAGGGCAGGAGGAGAAGGGGACGACAGAGGATGAGATGGCTGGATGGCATCACTGACTCGAATGATGCGAGTCTGAGTGACCTCCGGGAGCTGGTGATGGACAGGGAGGCCTGGCGTGCTGCGGTTCATGGGGTCGCAAAGAGTCGGACACGACTGAGCGACTGATCTGATCTGAATATTCTAAATACTTTGCTGTCATTTCAACAACTTCATAGCGTCTTCATCAGTAATAGCTTCCATCTCAAGAAACCACTTTCTTTGCATATCCATGAGAAGCAACTCTTCATCCATTTAAGTTTTATCATGAGATTACAGTAATTCAGTCTCATCTTCAATGCCCACTTCTGATTTCAGTTCTCTTGCTGTTTCTACCACATCATCAATTCCTTCCTCCACTGTAATCTTGAATCCCTCAAAGTCATCCATGAGGGTTGGAATCAGCTTCTCCCAAAATCCCATTAATATTTATATTTTCACCTTTCCCCATGAATCATAAATGCCTTTAATGGCATAAGACTATGGATGTTGTGTTATCAGGCATGAAAACAACCTTAACCTCATTGTGCCTCTCCATCAGAGTTCTTGATTGACCAGGTGCAATGTCAACGAACAGTAGTATTTTGGAAGGAAATTTTCTTTTTTTGAACAGTAGGTCTCAACAGTGGGTGGGCTTAAAACATTCAGTACATGATATTGCAAACTCATTGCAAACTGTATTGTAATTCAGACTTGGTCTATTTATAGAGCACAAGAAGAGTTAATTTAGCATCATCCTTAGGGATTCTAGGATTTTTAGAATGATAAATAAGGACTGGCTTCAACTTATAGTCACCAGCTGTACTAGTCCCTAACATGAAAGTCACCCTGTCTTTTAAAACTTTGACGCTGGAGATTGACTTCTCCTCTCTAGTTATGAAAGTCCTAGATGGCATTTTCTTCCCCAAAAGGCTGTTTAATCTGTATTGAAAATCTGTTTTTCAGTGTAGCTACCTTCTTTAATGATCTTCACTAGATCTTCTGGATAACTTGCTGCAGCTTCTCCACTTTCTGCACTTGCTCCTTTACCTTGTACTTTTATGTTTTGGAGATGGCAACTTTCCTTAAACCTCATGAACCAACCTCTGCTAGCTTCAAACTTTTCTCCTGCAGCTTCATCACCTCCCTCAGCCTTCATCAGATTAAAGAGTTAGGGTTTTGCCCTGGATTAGGCTTTTGCTTAAGAGAATGTTGTAGCCGGATAATGTTCTAGTCAGACAACTAAAACTTCCTTCATATCAGCAATGAGGCTGTTCCACATCTTATCATTTGTATGTTCACTGGAGTAGTACTTTAATTTCCTTCAAAAACTTTTCCTTTGCATTCACAACTTGGCTAATTGTTTGGCACAAGAGGCCTAGCTTTCAGCCCATCTTGGTTTTCAACAATTCTTCCTCACCAAGTTTAATAATTTCTAACTTTTAACTTAAAGTGAGAGATGTGGCTTAAATACTTAGAGACTATTGTAGGGTTATTAATAGACTAATTGCAATAGTTGTGTCTCAGGAAATTGGGAGACCAGAGGAGAGGGAGAGAGACAGAGGAATAGCTGGTCAGTCAAAACACACACATTTGTTGATTAAGTTTGCCATCTTATATGGAAGTGATTTGTGCCACCTCAAATAATTGCAATACTAAAATCAAATATCATAAATCATAGATCGCTATAACATATATGATAATAATGAAAAGCTTGAAATACTAGAAGAATTACTAAAAGAGAGGCAGGAAATGGGAAAATGCTGTTGGAAAAATGGTGCCAATAGACAATAAACTTACTTGTCATAGAGCTATCACACAGTATCTGCAAAGTGCAATAAAATAAAAGTGAAAGTTGCTCAGTCATGTCTGACTCTTTGTGATCCCATGGACTGCACAGTCCATTAGAATTCTTCAGGCTAGAATATTAGAGTGGGAAGGCAATGGCACCCCACTCCAGCAGTTCTGCCTGGAAAATCCCACGGATGGAGGATCCTGGAAGGCTGCAGTCCATGGGGTCGCTGAGGGTCGGACACGACTGAGCAACTTCCCTTTCACTTTTCACTTTCATGCATTGGAGAAGGAAATGGCAACCCACTCCAGTGTTCTTGCCTGGAGAATCCCAGGGACGGGGGAGCCTGGTGGGCTGCTGTCTATGGGGTCACACAGAGTCGAACACAACTGAAGTGACTTAGCAGCAGCAGCAGCCTTTCCCAAGACACGCCAGAATACTGGAGTGGGTAGCCATTCCCAAGAACAATTTATTTCTGAAAACACTCTAACGAATTCAGTAGGAAAAGGTAACTATTTTCAACAAATGATACTGGAACAATTGGAAATCTGATTTTAAAAAAGGGTTGATACAAATTAACTTCAACTTGTATCTTGTAATTAATCATACATGTAAATGTTTAACCTAATATTATAAACATTCTAAAATAAAACATAGGAGTACATTTTCAAATTTTTGCTTATTTATTTAATTTTGGCTGTGCATGGTCTTCCTTGCTGCGTGGGCTTTTCTCTCATTGTGGTAAGCAGGGACTGTTCTCTAGTTGCAGGGCACAGGCTTCTCATTGCAGTGGGCTTCTCTTGCTGTGGAGCACAGGTTTTAGGACAGGCAGACTTCAGTAGATGTGGCACATGGACTCATTAGTTGTGGCTCCCGGGCTCTAGAGCCCAGGCTCAGTAGTTGTGGCACATGGAGTCAGCTGCTCTGTGGCATGTGGAATCTTCCTGGACCAGGGATCAAACCATTGTGTCCTGCATTGGCAGGTGGATTCTTTACAACTGAGCCACAAGGAAAGCCCAGGAATACACTTTTTAACCTTGGTTTATGTGAAGATTCTTAAGTTACAGCACCACAAAATTCATTATAGGAAATTATTGATGAAATGAGTTCCTAAAGATACAAAATGATACTTTTTGAAAGTAAATAAAAAGACAAGCCAAAGACTGAGAGAAAATACTTACTAAGCATATTTTGTATCCATAATATATAAGCAAACTCTCAAAACTCAGAATTTTTAAAAAGTTTTAAATGAGCAGAGAATTTGAAAAGGCACTTCAACAGAGAAGAGTAACAGTAGCAAAAAGTATATGAATACATGCTCAGTTTCATTAATTGTTATGAAAACGCAAGTGAAACTTCTATGATCGACAACCTAAGACTTACAGGGATGGGTAAAATGAAAAACACTGATTGAGGCAAGAGTTGGCAATGCTCTGGAGCAACTGAAACCCTCATACCCTGCTGGTGAGAATGTAAAATGATACAACTTTGGAAAACTATTTGACAGTTTCTTCAAAAGTTAAACCTACATGTGCTATATAATTGGCTGTTCCACTCTTGGACCATACACCTATGAGGAAAGAAAGCATATGTTCATACCAACAATTGTACATGAATGTTGACAGTAACATTATTTGTAAGAGCAAAAATCAGTACAATAACACAAACATCTATCAATGGGTAAATGAATAAATTGTGGCACAGTCACTCATTATTTTAAATTCCATACTTGCAAATACAGCATTTGTGAATTCTGATACTGGCTATAATTTATTTGTAACCCCAAATCATACAATCTCCAACTCCTGCTAGAATGAAGTTCCTTAGTCCTAATTCTCAAATTATTTTACTATAGATATATGTCAGAAACTAATGATACAAACTTGTTTTTGCATTCATATGCATTTAATTCCATTTACTGAAGAAGTATTTCTAATCTGAATGCTTAGCCTTCTTTATGATACTTTACTTTTTTGCACTTTTACTTCCCTAGGGTACAATTCTGTGATTTTACATAGTATTCTGGTAGAAAGGGTTGTGAACATTTTCAAAGAATAACAGACATATAAGACTTTCTTGAGAAATTTGTGAATAATGAAAAGATTAATTCACAATTTTATACATCAAAGCACAACAATTCAATTTGTCAATACATTCATTCTAGCAAGTCAGATATGCAATTTCTCCATTCAATCTATTACATATAAATTAGTGGTCTTATTGATTAACTGTGGTATAAGAATAATGATTTTTCTGATATTGTCTATTTGACTATTTAATTTTTAGCTTAAGAAACTACCCTCAGTTTCATCTAACCTTTTTAAAATGTTTTAAGTGTACGAAAGTACAAGTAAACTTGATATTTATTTACTACAGACCAAGGATGATTTCCCTGGTGGCTCAGATGGTAAAGGGTCTGCCTACAGTGCAGGAGACCTGGGTTTGATCGCTGGATGAGGAAGATCTCCTGGAGAAGGAGATGGCAACCCACTCCAGTATTCTTGCCTGGAAAATCCTATGGATGGAGGAGCCTGGTTGGCTAATGTCCATGGGGTCGCAGAGTTGGACACAACTGAGTGACTTCACTTCAAAGATGACATTAATTTTTCAAAAAACTCAATTTGACAAGAGGAAAATAACTTTTTCAAATATAATTATAAGGTTTTTTTAATTGAACAATATTTTTGTGATGATATTGCTTATTAGTTTACCAAATATAGACCAGCTACTCTTTCTTGCTACTTCCAATTTCAAGTCTGGAAAGATTACATAATTCACTTTTCCCATTTCTATGACCATATGATGGGCTTCCCATGTGGCTCAGCTGGTAAAGAATCTGTCTGCAATGCAGAGGAACTGGGTTTGATCCCTGGGTTGGAAAGACCCCTGGAGAAGGGAAAGGCTACCCACTCCAGTATTCTGGCCTGGAGAATTCCATGGACTGTGCAGTCCATGGGATCACAAAGAGTCAGACATGACTGAGTGACTTTCACTTTCATGGCCATGTGACACAGATCTGATCAATGAAATGGAAGCAGGAGGCACCGAACACTTTTAAGAATGATTTTGCATTTCCTAAAATAGAAATAAATGCAGCTGGTGTCATCATGTCTATCCTCCTCTTTCAAACCCACACATGAAGTCTAGAGTTGCTACAACTTTCATGTCACTATGACAGAAAAGAAAAGAGAAACATGGGGATTCTGAGACCACTATTTTTGAAGTCTTTTTTTCAGAATTTTTATTGACATGTAACATTATTATAGTTTCAGATGTACAGTACAGTGATTCAATACATGTATATAGTGATATGTTCACCACAGTAAGTCTAGTTAACATGTCACCATGCATAGACAGAAAATTTAGCTCTTTATTTATCTCTTGTGGCAGTTTCTCTTTTTATTTTTTAAATTATGAAAGTGTGATAACATTTTCAGGAGACTTGGAAAATACAGAAAAAAATTACATATTGTTCTACTGTATATTACAGTTATTTTTTAAGTAGCTAAATTAAGATTTTTAGTTGGAGTTTCAATATAAAACTCTCAAAAATGAATACAATGAATAGACAGAAAAGTAGAAAGATATACTAGACCTGAAAAGCACTATGAACCAATTCAACGTAATTAAGATTTATACAATTTTCACACAACAACATGATATAAATTCTATTAAAGTTCCCATAGACTATAAATCAGGGGACACTGGAACATATCCACGGACATAAAACAAGGTACAAAATTTCATGGTCTATATATATTGAGATCATACAGAGTTTGTTTTCTTATCACTGTGAAATTATGTTAGAAATCAATATCAAAAATATTTGAAAATAACCCACATATTTTCAAGTGCAATATGACATTTACCAAGAGAGATTTTGACTTAGCCATTGAAAGTTTCAATAAAGTTAAAAGACTGAAAAAACGTAGAGGGTGTTTGCAGAGAAGAAAGCATTTAAATGAGAAATTAATAAGATACTTTAAGATCACATTTATTCAGAAATTAAATGTCCGCTTTTAAATGATAGGTGTATCTAAGAAGCCATAAGAAGAAAAATTTAAAATATATATTTGTATGAAAAAAGAATTTATCAGAACTTGTTACATGCAGCTGAAGCCATTCAGTGCAACTAAATACAATGTGGAATCTTAAATAAGATATGAAAAAATTAATGGATGCCAGCAGAAAATTTTGTGAAACTTGAAACAAATCTATACTTTAGTTAATAATATTGTATCATACTAGTGGAGTCTGTTTCCCCAGTCCTCCTATCAATGGTTGTTCATCAGCAAGTTGCAATTTAGGTGCTGTCATAGGAGCAGATGAGTGCACATCCTTCTACCCTGCCATCTTGAAATTATCTCCCACCTCTTGAATTTATGTTGCAAGCTGCGTACTTTCTTATTCCTTCATATGTGAGAAATATTGACTCCTATTTGTTTAAGGCAGTGAAAGTCAGGATTGAGTCTTTTTGAATTTGATGTTATAGACAGCTAAATGTATTTTTAACTCATATATTTTTGTTTTGTTTATTTCAGGTTGACAATTTTAATGAGGATATTTTCTTTTACTTGCATTATGGCTATGGTTAGATTTAGGCTGTTCATGAAAAGCAGAATAAAAAGCTGTGAATTTCCTAATAAAACTCACAACATAAAAACAGCAATCAGG
This sequence comes from Tragelaphus eurycerus, assembly GCA_935064755.1. Lineage (NCBI taxonomy): Eukaryota > Metazoa > Chordata > Mammalia > Artiodactyla > Bovidae > Tragelaphus > Tragelaphus eurycerus. The sequence continues at coordinate 550,811 of CAKXYN010000168.1, read as the reverse complement.
TTAATTCAGGTCACGGTAATGTGTTACCAGGTTAATTCAACATGCTACCAGAAATTTCTAAGCTAATTAGAGAAACTCATTTTTTTTTAGCTAACATGAATCAGATCAGATGAGATCAGTCTCACAGTCGTGTCCGACTCTTTGTGACCCCATGAACTGCAGCACGCCAGGCCTCCCTGTCCATCACCAACTCCCGGGGGTCACTCAGACTCACATCCATCGAGTCAGTGATGCCATCCAGCCATCTCATCCTCTGTCGTCCCCTTCTCCTTCTGCCCCCAATCCCTCCCAGCATCAGAGTCTTCTCCAATGAGTCAACTCTTCGCATGAGGTGGCCAAAATACTGGAGTTTCAGCTTTAGCATCATTCCTTCCAAAGAAATCCCAGGGTTGATCTCCTTCAGAATGGACTGGCTGGATCTCCTTGCAGTCCAAGGGACTCTCAAGAGTATTCTCCAACACTACAGTTCAAAAGCATCAATTCTTCGGTGCTCAGCCTTCTTCACAGTCCAGCTCTCACATCCATACATGACCACAGGAAAGAACATAGCCTTGACCAAGCGAACCTTTGTTGGCAAAGTGATGTCTCTGCTTTTGAATATGCTATCTAGGTTGGTCATAACTTTCCTTCCAAGGAGTAAGCGTCTTTTAATTTCATGGCTGCAGTCACCATCTGCAGTGATTTTGGAGCCCAGAAAAATAAAGTCTGACACTGTTTCCACTGTTTCTCCATCTATTTCCCATGTAGTGATGGGACCAGATGCCATGATCTTCATTTTCTGAACGTTGAGCTTTAAGCCAAGCTTTTCACTCTCCACTTTCACTTTCATCAAGAGGCTTTTTAGTTCCTCTTCACTTTCTGCCATAAGGGTGGTATTATCTGCATATCTGAGGTTATTGGTATTTCTCCCAGCAATCTTGATTCCAACTTGCATTTCTTCCAGTCCAGCATTTCTCATGATGTACTCTGCATATAAGTTAAATAAACATGGTGACAATATACAGCCTTGACGTACTCCTTTTCCTATTTGGAACCAGTCTGCTGTTCCATGATCAGTTCTAACTGTTGCTTCCTGACCTGCATACAGATTTCTCAAGAGGCAGATCAGGTGGTCTGGTATTCCCATCTCTCTCAGAATTTTCCACAGTTTATTTTGATCTACACAGTCAAAGGCTTTGTCATAGTCAATAAAGTAGAAATAGATGTTTTTCTGGAACCCCCCCCCCCCCCCCCCCCCCCCCACCCCCCACCCCCCCCCCCCCCCCCCCCCCCCTCCCCCCCCCCACCCCCCCACCCCCCCAACCCCAACCAAAAAAAAAACATTACATCTTGCTTTTTCCAGGTGATCCAGCGGACTGTTGGCAATTTGATCTCTGGTTCCTCTGCCTTATCTAAAACCAGCTTGAACATCAGGAAGTTCATGGTTCACATATTGCTGAAGCCTGGCTTGGAGAATTTTGAGCATTACTTTACTAGCGTGTGAAATGGAGTGCAATTGTTCAGTAGTTTGAGCATTCTTTGAAGAACTCTCTCCCTTTCCTTTCATCGCTTTTTACCCCTCTTCACTTTCTTCCATAAGAGTGATGATCCTGAATCTGAGGTTATTGGCAATTTGATCAGGGAATTTGATCTCTGGTTCCTCTGCCTTTCTAAACTCAGCTTGAACATGAGAAAGTTCATGGTTCACATATTGCTGAAGCCTGGCTGGGGAGAATTTTGAGCATTACTTTACTAGTGTGTGAGATGAGTGCAATTGTGTGGTAGTTTGAGCACTCTTTGGCGTTGCTTTTCTTTGGGATTGGGATGAAAACTGACCTTTCCCAATCTTGTGGCTACTGCTGAGTTTTCCAAATTTGCTGGCATATTGAGTACAGCACTTTCACAGCATCATCTTTCAGGATTTGGAATAGCTCCACTGGAATTCCATCACCTCCACTAGCTTTGTTCCTAGTGATGCTTTCTAAGGCCCACTTGACTTCACATTCCAGGATGTCTGGCTCTAAGTCAGTGATCACACCACCATGATTACCTGGGTCGTGAAGCTCTTTGTTGTACAGCTCTTCTGTGTATTCTTGCCACCTGTTCTTAATATCTTCTGCTTCTGTTAGGTCCATACCATTTCTGCCCTTTATCGAGCCCATCTTTGCATGAAATGTTCCTTTGGTATCTCTGATTTTCTTGAAGAAATCCCTAATCTTTCCCATTCTGTTGTTTTCCTCTATTTCTTTGCCTTGATCGCTGAAGAAGGCTTTCTTATCTCTTCTTGCTATTCTTTGGAACTCTGCATTTAGATGTTTATATCTTTCCTTTTCTCCTTTGCTTTTCGCTTCTCTTCTTTTCACAGCTATTTGCAAGGCCTCCCCAGGCAGCCATTTTGCTTTTTTGCATTTCTTTTCCATGGGGATGGTCTTGATCCCTGTCTCCTGTACAATGTCACGAACCTCAGTCCACAGTTCATCAGGCACTCTATCTATCAGATCTAGGCCCTTAAATCTATTTCTCACTTCCACTGTATAATCATAAGGGATTTGATTTAGGTCATACCTGAATGGTCTAGTGGTTTTCCCTACTTTCTTCAATTTAAGTCTGAATTTGGCAATGAGGAGTTCATGGTCTGAGCCACAGTCAGCTCCTGATCTTGTTTTTGCTGATTTTATAGAGCTTCTCCATCTTTGGCTGCAAAGAATATAATCGATCTGATTTTGGTGTTGACCACATGGTGATGTCCATGTATAGAGTCTTCTCTTGTGTGGTTGGAAGAGGCTATTTGCTATGACCAGTGCATTTTCTTGGCAAAACTCTGTTAGTCTTTGCCCTGCTTCATTCCGTATTCCAAGGCCAAATTTGCCTGTTACTCCAGGTGTTTCTTGACTTCCTACTTTTGCATTCCAGTCCCCTATAATGAAAAGGACATCTTTTTTGGGTGTTAGTTCTAAAAGGTCTTGTAGGTCTTCATAGAACCATTCATCTTCAGCTTCTTCAGCGTTACTGGTTGGGGCATAGACTTGGATTACTGTGACACTGAATGGTTTGTCTTGGAAACAAACAGAGATCATTCTGTCTTTTTTGAGATTGCATCCAAGTACTGCATTTCGGACTCTTTTGTTGACCATGATGGCCACTCCATTTCTTCTGAGGGTTGAAAGTGATAGCTAAATCACTCAGTTATGTCCAACTCTTTGTGACCACATGGACCACATGTGACCTACCAGGCTTTTCCATCCATGGGATTTTCCAGGCAAGAATACTGGAGTGGGTTGCCATTTCCTTCTCCAGGGGATCTTCCCAACCCATGGTTAGCTAGCATAGATTTTGCTATATCTCATGCATACAGAGAAAATATTGGGCATGCTCAAATTATCCTTAAAACATAAAAATAATTCTTCATAGCTATTCAATTGAAATTATATATATGTTAATACATATTCTGTTCCTTATTTACTTTTCTTTGTACTTTGCTGCAGTTAGTCACTCAGTCATGTCCAACTCTTTGTGACCCCATGGACTGTAGCCTGGCAGGTTCCTCTGTCCATGGGATTCTCCAGGCAAGAATACTGGAGTGGGTTGCCATTTTCTTCTCCATCTTTGTACTTTATAATGATTATAATAATAAAAATCCTAAATCTCCATGTTAAAAATTTCTTTTCACAGAAGGTTTATAAAGTTAAGTTTGTTAAATAAGAAAAAATACACATAATGATAGTAGTAATAATTATAATTGAAATTTTTGAGTTCTTATTTTGCTCTGGATGCTAGTCTAATTGCCTTATATATAAATTAATTGTGAATTTATGAGTCCAATACTAATTTTACTTCAGTTTTATGTATGAGGAAACTGAGGCCCTCAGTATGAGGAAACACAGTAAATCTTAAACTTCAGTCTACACTGAGGCAATCCCGTTGCATACACAGTTGGCTTATTGTCTACAGAGCATCTCATTTCTTCTTTGTTTAGAGACAGGATATTTTTGGGTAGAGGAAATAGTCCAACTTAGAGTCCTAGCTCAGTCCTGAAGGAGAGATTGGAGATGTTTGGAATTTTTCAAAAATGAAAATATGATTTGGTGTCCAAAAGAACTTTCATTCTCCAGTGGACTACTGGAATTGGTAATTCACTTTCTCTGTTATTGTATAAAAGAGGTCTGGAGCAGTTGTGAAGAATGAACAGATTGATTTGTTAGTATTTATCTCTCAATCCAAAATGTGTAGTCTTAGTTTCTTAGCAACTTCCCAAGGCCACAGTTGGAAATTAATCCCTTTATCTCTCACTTCTTTCCTTCCTTCCTTCTCTCTTTCTTCCTTCCAGCCACTAGACAAGACTCTGGAAATTTGAAAAATAAATTTGACACTTATTATATAATTATATTATGAGTATTTTTTAAAAGAAGAGGAAAAGAAAATCAACTTGCCCTTAAAAATTTAGATCTGGTAATATTTTACATGTACTGAAAGGAAAAAATAATCTTTTTATACTTATCCTATAGGAAAATTTTTAAAAAACTATATCACTTATTATTTGAAAAGCCTAATTTGGGTTGCTTTCTAGAAGAAGAAAAAAATTATGGAATTTTTTTTTAGTAAGAAAAATCAGATCAGATCAGATCAGTCGCTCAGTCGTGTCCGACTCTTTGCGACCCCATGAACCGCAGCACGCCAGGCCTCCCTGTCCATCACCAGCTCCCGGAGGTCACTCAGACTCGCATCCATCGAGTCAGTGATGCCATCCAGCCATCTCATCCTCTGTCGTCCCCTTCTCCTCCTGCCCTCAATCCCTCCCAGCATCAGAGTCTTCTCCAATGAGTCAACTCTTCGCATGAGGTGGCCAAAATACTGGAGTTTCAGCTTTAGCATCATTCCTTCTAAAGAAATTCCAGGATTGATCTCCTTCAGAATGGACTGTTTGGATCTTCTTGCAGTCCAAGGGACTCTCAAGAGTCTTCTCCAACACCACAGTTCAAAAGCATCAATTCTTCGGTGCTCAGCCTTCTTCACAGTCCAGCTCTCACATCCATACATGACCACAGGAAAGACCATAGCCTTGACTAGGCGAACCTTTGTTGGTAAAGTAATGTCTCTGCTTTTGAATATGCTATCTAGGTTGGTCATAACTTTCCTTCCAAGGAGCAAGCGTCTTTTAATTTCTTGGCTGCAGTCACCATCTGCGGTGATTTTGGAGCCCAGAAAAATAAAGTCTGACACTGTTTCCACTGTTTCCCCATCTATTTCCCATACAGTAATGGGACCAGATGCCATGATCTTCGTTTTCTGAATGTTGAGCTTTAAGCCAAGCTTTTCACTCTCCACTTTCACTTTCATCAAGAGGCTTTTTAGCCCCTCTTCACTTTCTGCCATAAGAGTGGTGTCATCTGCATATCTGAGGTTATTGATATTTCTCCCAGCAATCTTGATTCCAACTTCTGTTTCTTCCAGTCCAGCATTTCTCATGATGTACTCTGCATATAAGTTAAATAAACATGGTGACAATATGCAGCCTTGACGTACTCCTTTTCCTATTTGGAACCAGTCTGTTGTTCCATGACCAGTTCTAACTGTTGCTTCCTGACCTGCATACAGATTTCTCAAGAGGCAGATCAGGTGGTCTGGTATTCCCATCTCTTTCAGAATTTTCCATAGTTTATTGTGATCCACACAGTCAAAGGCTTTGGCATAGTCAATAAAGCAGAAATAGATGTTTTTCTGGAACTCTCTTGCTTTTTCCATGATCCAGCGGATGTTTGCAATTTGATCTCTGGTTCCTCTGCCTTTTCTAAATCCAGCTTGAACATCAGGAAGTTCACGGTTCACATATTGCTGAAGCCTGGCTTGGAGAATTTTGAGCATTACTTTACTAGCGTGTGAGATGAGGGCAATTGTTCGGTAGTTTGAGCACTCCTTGGCATTGCCTTTCTTTGGGATTGGGATGAAAACTGACCTTTTCCAATCTTGTGGCCACTGCTGAGTTTTCCAAATTTGCTGGCGTATTGAGTGTAGCACTTTCACAGCATCATCATTCAGGACTTGGAATAGCTGCACTGGAATTCCATCACCTCCACTAGCTTTGTTCGTAGTGATGCTTTCTAAGGCCCATTTGACTTCACATTCCAAGATGTCTGGCTCTAGGTCAGTGATCACATCATCATGATTATCTAGGTCTTGAAGCTCTTTTTTGTACAGTTCTTCTGTGTATTCTTGCCACCTCTTCTTAATATCTTCTGCTTCTGTTAGGTCCACACCATCTCTGTCCTTTATCGTGCCCATCTTTGCATGAAATGTTCCTTTGGTATCTCTGATTTTCTTGAAGAGATCCCTAGTCTTTCCCATTCTGTTATTTTCCTCTATTTCTTTGCATTGATCACTGAAGAAGGCTTTCTTATCTCTTCTTGCTATTCTTTGGGAAAAAAAAGAAAAATAGGTAGTCTCAAAAGTCAAATAGTAAAATTGAGAACTCATAAAGAATCTCACTATTGGGCATTAATAATGAATATTTATTACTTGAATATAGGCCTTATTTAAGAAAAGAGATATCATGCACACTGGGTGTAATAAAGTTGTTGGTGGCCTAATGTGTTGCAAGTGTTTTGTCATCTACAGCACTGCATTCTTTAAGGATGTCTAACACAAAAAAAAACTCTCAAGTGAATTTATTGACTAAAACCAGTTCCACAGAACCAATTAGTATCTTACACAGGCTGCCCTGCAAGGCTTATGAGGCCATCCATCACCTGTCCATTTAACTATTTAGCATTTGTTCAAGCAATTTGTCACTGTGTCAGAATGCTAGCATTTCAGAATGGGAGTTTTTGGTTGAAAGAAATCTAACTCAGATACTGCAGATATTTCTCCTTTAATAAGGCTTAGGAAGATTTATGTTTCTATTATATTTAACCTTAAACATCTTGTCTAGAGGGTGAGGTTCTTTGTACTGCAAATATTTCAAATTTAAATCAATTTTTGTGTGAATTTTAAAATATCATGCAAAATGGAATTATTTTATAGTTTAACAATTCAAAGTGCTAACATTACAAAGTACCTTACCTCACAGGTTCAGTGATTACATTTTTATTACTTTTCCAATTCAGTCATTTGCTTTTATATTCATTTCTCATATCTATTAATTTCACACTCCTGAATGAATTATTTACTATTGAATGGAACAGAAAATGTCTGCATTGCTCATAACACTACGTATCTCAGGTAGATTTGGAATCCTAGAAATATCTAATAGTGGAAGGATTATTGCAGCATTTCAATTAAATTACATATAATTTGCAATCAAATCGTTACCCATTTGAAGCACAGAGTATTAATTATAATGCAACTTTGCTGTTGATTACAGATCATAGTCAAATGCTTAATTTTTGTTTCATAAAATGCCAAAAAATTCTACAATAGTATAATTTGAAATGTACTGGCTACTTAATATTGAGTAAAATGATGAAAATCACAAAGAGCACTGTAGCCAAAATATAATTTATAAAACGGGTCCATGTAGTACAACAATTACAGAAAATATAAGTTTTACATATTGTTTCAAAGACCCAGCCAGTTTACTACCTTAGGCATGCCAATCAAATGAAAATTATTCAGGTATCTAACCTTTAGATTTGATTCAAAAATGAGATGCAGATATATAGATGGCCTTTTTCCCATCTACCCTGTAAGTCTACCTGATTAAGATTTCTAATATGAAAGAGGCAGGTCTGATGCTGGGAACTCGAATGCCATTTCCTCATCTGAATGTTGTTAAGCAGTTCCCATGACATTTCTCACAAACTTTCAGTGTGTGCTTGTCACTAAACTCAATCCCAGAGATGAAACAGAAAATGTAAACTCCTGAAGAAGGGAGCTGAGTAAAAAGCTTTCCTAAAGTCCTCAGAGTGCTGTATTTCCATGATCAAGACTTCAGTCACCAATTTCATCCCTCCCACCTAATATAGCCAGCCAAGAATTTTATATGAATGGATATTAGGTTGAAGTAAGGAATGCACAATAAAAATGTATATGTGTAGCTCTACACACATGCATACATATGAGTGTTCACAATAGCCATCTTTAAGACATTGCAAATTCCATCATCCCCATCCATTCCTCAAAATTTTGTTACCTAGAAAATATATTTAACTAGTCAAGCATCCTTAAAAGTCAGAGAAAAATGTTTTTATGGTTTATTGGCTCTATAGTCACTATATTATATTCACACACATATGCATACATAATATACACACACATTTATTACCTTTTCACAATGTATTTGCAATCCTTATTTTCAAAATAAGGGTAGAAAAGAAATAATTTTATATTTTTTCATTGGTGTGTAAAATAATATCAAGATACTTCCTTAAGGATTTCTCAAATAAAAATAAGGTATTTGGAAAACTTATTTAGCTGAAGGATTTATTAAAGAAGGGTATCAGAGATTATAGCTTATCAAAGGCTAGAAAGCAACTTTTCAGAGGTGAGCAGACTAAAGTATAGCTCTTAGGCAAGAAACAAGGCTCAGGAAATTCTTGAGAAATTGTCTCCTTGTGAGTAAAAGGAGTGGAGAGAAGAGATAGAAAGACAAGAGTGAGAGATAATTGAGCTATTAATAATAATGAACTGAAGCAAAGTAAATCAAAATCTTAGACACAACTATGGAAATTCCAAAATGAGGAGGATGTACTGTGCTGATAACTTAACGAGGTAACGGCTGTTTTTGCTGATTGTGTTTTTTTTTTTTTTTTTTTTTTTTGTCCCAGAAGGGATTTCCCAGGTGGCTCAGCAGTTAAGAACTGGCCTGCCAATGCAGGAGACACAGGAGATGCACGTTTAATCTCTGGGTTGAGAAGATCCCCTGGAGGAGGAAATGGCAACCCACTCCAGTATTCTTGCCTGGAAAATCCCATGGACAGAGGGGTCTTGCATGCTACAGTCCATGGTGCCACAGAGTTGGACACAACTGAGCACGCACATGTACACAAGCATGTGTAATTACAGGGCAATTTTTTTCTTTCATGACTTAGTTCCACAAGAATAAGTATTAGGATTGAATAATGGGACATGATCATGTACAAATATTGTTTGGCTTCTTAGTCTACTTTAGGAAAGGGACTGGGAAATGTATTGCGTTCTTCTTCATATGTTACCAAATTCACAGACATAGCTATACAGAGATTCCACTAGTGGAGAGGGCTCCCTTTGTACATTAAATAAAATAATAATAATAGCCATAACTACACTACAGCCACTCTTCTTTATATATCAAAACTCATTCAATACTTTCACAAATCTCTAAATTCAAAAGAGTTTTAAATTAGGTTACCAAAGTATCACAGTGATAGGGTGTGGTCTGAGCCCATAAAGTGCTCTAATTGCCATCCCCTTAATATTTAAACTTCTTTCATAGAAACAGAGAGAAACTATTATTTATTGAGTTCTTTCCTTTTCACAATATAGTAATGTTTTATATATAACCTCATTTAATACTTCTCAAAATTCTGTAAAGTGATTGCTATTGTCCTAGTTAAAATATAAATTAATTAATTATATTAATTACTATTGTCCAAATTAAAAGATAGTAACTTATCAGAGGTTATAACACTAGTAATTGACAAAGGAAATAGTCAAACTCAGATATATCTGATGTCAAAGCATATTTGATTACTTGTTCAACCAGTGAACAAACTACTGTTGCATGTACAAAGCCTCTGTTTCAATTTTAATTTTAACCTCAGTCTTTCTAGTACCTTAAATCTGTATGTAGTAGCATAAATCAAGATGATGGATATTCAAATTTTCCTTATGGTGATAGGAATTCTTGAGCTATGTAGGGACACATATTTCTCAAGTGAAAATGTAATTTATATTATGTGTCTTAAAGTATAATTTTGGAAGTTTATGCTAAAGCTTGGGAAAGAGTAGGTACAACATGAATGTAGATTTTCTTTTCATGAAAAACAACTTGGAGTGGCCATCTTAAATTTTCTTTAAAAATCTTCAAGGAAGACAGGAGAAATAAATTTTATTCATGAACAATATGCAATACAAGACTTAATAATGAATACACTGGCATGAATATAAAGCTATTGCTATAGATGTACCAGTAGTAAGGAAATGGCAACCCACTGCAGTGTTTTTGCCTGGAGAATCCCAGGGACAGAGGAGCCTGGTGGGCTGCCGTCTATGGGGTCGCACAGAGTCGGACATGACTGAAGCGACTTAGCAGCAGCAGCAGCAGTATTATTTTAAAAAGACTAAATGAGAGAGCTCTTTGAGGGCTTGAGTTCTTGCCTACTGAGCCATGCTTTGTTTAAGACCAATAATAATGTCAATCACCTAGAATGTACTTGGACTGACCGTGTGCTGAAAGAGAGGGTTCAGCATAAGGGTGGCTAAAAATGTGGAAACAGTGGAGCAACATCATTTTCAAAGTATACCAATCAAAAGAATCCCGGAGGCTTCATCTGTCGATTGGACACTTTTTTTTTTTTTAAGTTTTGTAGATGGGGGGTAGAGTGGGAGTGGTACAGAGATGTGAGAGGGAAAATTTTCAAATCTAGCAGCCTATTCTATAATCTGGAAATCTGGTGTTTGTTCACACTACCATAGTGTGATGATCATCACCACTAATTAGGTGGTAGTATCTATACAGAATAATTTGCAAGAAAGACCCTCAAATTCCTGTTGGAGCAGAAGCAGGAAAGCAAGTGCTGGATACTATCTGAGCAAATACAGAGAAAAGTGTGTGTGTGTGTGTGTGTGTGTGTGTGTGTGTGTGGGTGTGTGTGTGTCTATGTGAGGCATATATAGGTGAGGATGCCTTAAATATTGGTGAGGGCTTCCCTGATAGCTTAGTTGGTAAAGAATTCACCTGCAACGCACCCTGTTCAATTCCTGGGTCGGGGAGATCCCCTGGAAAAGGAATAGGCTACCCACTCCAGTATTCGTGGGCTTCCCTTATGTCTCAGCTGGTAAAGAATCTGCCTGCAATGCAAGAGACCTGGGTTTGATCCCTGGGTTGGGAAGATTCCCTGGAGAAGGGAAAGGCTACCCACTCCAGTGTTCTGGCCTGGAGAACTCCATGGACTGTGTAGTCCAAAGAGTCGGACACAACTGAGCAACTTCCACTTTCACTTTGCTTTAAATATCAGTGTCTTCCCCATCCCCTATAAGTAACATTTGACTTAAGCCAGAGCTAATATTGTCAAAGGAGCAAACATTCATGGATAAATGCCTCACATCTGGCAAAGTGAAGTTAGCTGACATTTACTTCGTACAAAGGAGCAGGGATTAAATCAGACAAAATCTCATTGGATCTAATATTGGTATATTTTTTCTGTTTTTCTGTTCCTTTTGAATAAAACTGGGAAAATTCATTATCAACTAGGAGGTTAAAAGGGGAAATCATACATTATTTATCTCTTTAACTTATTTTTCTTGGCAGTAGAAATATATACTAAAACATGGAAAGCATAGACATGAATTGTAGATAATTTGGAAAATTAGGAACATATAAACAAGAAAGAAAAATAGCTCATGGTTCAGGGAGAAACACTCAAAACTTTGATGGTTTTCTCCGCAGTATTTTCTTTTACATGTTTGAGTAGAGAGGTAATACACACATTGGAAAAAAAGAGAAAGAGAGAGAAACAGGCCTAGATACAGATTGTAGTTGATATTTATTATATCCTTTCTTTTACTGTTTGTACCATTCATGGGATTCTTGTGGCAAGAATACTGAAATGGTTTGCCATTCCCTCCTCCAGTGGACCACATTTTGTCAGAACTCTCCACTTTGACCTATTGGTCTTGGGTGGCCCTGCACAGCATGGCTCAGAGCTTCTTTGAGTTAAACAAGCCCCAACGCCATGACAAGGATGTGATCCATGAAGGGGATCTTTTACCTATACCATTTTCCATCACCCACAGCTAACTTCCCAGCTGGTTAGGGATACTCTACTTGATGGTGTCGCTTAAATCGTTTTTGAAGACTCTGAGTCCTTTATGATTTTGCATTTATTGGATTACTATTTTTCTATTAGCATGTAACACTTACCAAAAAGTGCCCAGTAAAGCATTTATGTTCCATTCATAGTTTGCCCTCACTCCACTGAATACCAGAAGCCTATTTCCACTTGGTATTTTAATCAATCACACTAATAGCCTATTGGCAGCCTCAGCTAAAAAATAAGAAAACCAATGTTGTATTCCAGTTTGAAAGTTTTCCACCTTTAAGATATGACTTCTAGGCATAAAAGCCTGAGTATGGGAAAAGAAAGCAAAAGTATTGTAAGTTAATTAATAATACAGAAAGAGGGATCACCTGCATCCCATTCTTCAGGACTAAGGCCTGTGTGTTCTGCGCTAGAAGAAATCACGCTATAAATGTTAGTGTTTCGAAGAGTATACTTTATTGTATAGGATAGTACCCAAACTTCACTGGATATTTTTTTCTCAGCAGGTGCTATAACTGAATCCTTAATAAACGATTCCATAATTATATCAGGCTTGCTAACACTAGTTATGGTAAATTTGATAGATAGGATGAGTGAAGTCCATGATCCATGAGCACTGTGTTTTTTGTTTTTGTTTTTGGCTATGGTTTGTTTGTGTTTTATGAAATGTACTCTTTGGTTAAAGCAATGTAGTTTGTGGTATCAAGATTGTAAATGACTTCCTAAAACCAAATAGTGCCACTGCAGAAGCATTACAGGGAGGGAAATAAAATCTATATCCCCTCTCCCCTCCATAATTTTTCAGTAAGAGTCTAATTGATGTCTTTATGGAAGGACCATATCAGGGGCTCAGCAACAACCTTTGATTTTAGCATTTTGATACTTAGATATGAGTAGTGAAATTATCTAGAGGAGTGGAGAACCCTGTTACTGAGCCTATGCATAACAAACTTTTCACCATGACCACTTTGTAGACAGATAGGGTACTAAGGCAGAGAAGGCAATGGCACCCACTCCAGTACTCTCACCTGGAGAATCCCATAGGTGGAGGAGCCTGGTGGGCTGCAGTCCATGGGGTCGCTAGGAGTCGGACACGACTGAGCGACTTCACTTTCATGCGTTGGAGAAGGAAATGGCAACCCACTCCAGTGTTCTACCCAGGGTACTAAGGTGATAGACCTCAAAAAAATGGACCATTTTGTCTATCTAATCATGGAAAACTCATTTTCAGCAGACTTTTTGATGAGAACTAACAGGAAAATTATACTCGCAAACAATGAATATACATTCATTGTTATTCAGAGAAATAAATATACATAACATTTTAAAAATATTTCCTTATCACCAAATTTTGTTTATTTCAAGTCCCTAATAAGTCATAAAATTGACACGGCCCATGAACCATGAAAATCTGTTGCTCTGGCTATCACTTCTTCCAGGCAAAGCAGACAATCAGATATACTAGATATACTGTCTGAGGTATTGTTCACTGGAACAAATCCTATTTACCACTGTCTTTCAGGATCATCCCTGAATAAGTTGTAATGTATTTTTAGACCACTTTTTCTGGTGCCAGCATTTCCATCTGTAAACCAGAATGGAGATATTTTTCTTCCTCCATCAACTGATAATAAATAATTCCCCATGAAGGCACAGAAATTAGTGAAGGAGTAGGTATTATTAAAGCCTGAATTACTTACCAATAAAACTTATTTATGTGTTCAGAAACTGTTCAAGTACTATATCATATATACTATATCCACTTAATAAGAGGTTGCTTCTGTATTCACCCATTGTGGCTTGGCACACCACACAGTACTCAGTTCAAATGGGCAGCTTAAGTTGCATAAACACGTGTGACTCAGGGCCCAAATATTAGGATTATATGAAGGTCCAATAAAAGAGCTGTTATTTGATTTTAAAATAAAATTATCTTTCAAGTTTCCATCCCATATCTGAGAGTCCCATTCCTTTCCAACTAATTCCTTGGCATTTAAATGAAAGAATTAGTGAAGCTCTTGAAGTCTATGTCATTAGCAGCATCTTCAGTTGCCAACAGAGCCACCAAAATAACTTTTTGAGAAAGCTGGTTTTGTTGTGCCTTTTCTCATTGTCTCTGTGAGTAAGTTGGCTTCTAAGCCCTCTCAAGAGACACAGTTCAGGTTAGGATGAACAACGGCATACAATAATCCATTCGAACATCTTCATTTCTTCATTTTCTTGAGTTTTATAATTCTTCCACATTAGGCCAGAAATGTTATGTTCTGGTATGTCAACTTCATTGATTTCCCCATTATTGAGTCCAGGTTTCAATCAGCCAACTAAGATCACTAGCATCTTGAGGCTAGTGCATTAAATCCAAATCTCTTGTTAAATGCTCTCATATGAATAAAGTTGGTCTGATCCAATGTTACAATTTATCCTCCTAAGACTAAAACCCTAAGAAGTATTAATTTCCACATATCTACTTCAGATGATTTTTCCAACCCAGAGATCAAACTCATGCATCCCACATCTCCTGCCTTGGCAGGCAGACTCTTTACCACTTCGCCACCTAGAAAACTTATATCTCAGCAACCTGACAATAAAAATTAGTAATGTCAAGTTGAGTCTTTAAAAGGACAGATACTTTTTCATAAGGCAATTATCTCGTGCCAGGTGACTGAAGTCATACAGGCTAGTCTCCAAAGACAGTGGTAAAGGAGGATATTTCTGCTGATGAGGAAAATTAAAGGGAAATTGGAGTTCCAGGTTCTCAGCTTCATCCAATTCTTCCCAAATGTCCATGTTCCAAGTTTCGGGATCCTACTCTATCCCAAATAATGATCTAATCATAGCATCAGAGATATTTGGAAGTTTCACAACTTACATAGTTATTTTTTCAACTGAAGCTATATGGTTTGGTGCCTGTTACATAAGGTCATAAATAATGGTAAGAGTTATTAGTATTACAGATTATAGAGTCTTAGTTGGGACTGCCATATAGAACTGAGGCCAAATAGAGAGATGGTGTCATGGAACGGAGATAAACTCTGTCTCTACACCACCAGAAACACATGTAGAAGAGTAAGTATTTTGGCTCAGATAAAGCTTCTTTATACCCTCAAATCATACACCGGTTCTTGTAGCTGGCTTAATATATCAAGAAACCAAAAGACATGTAACATGTGATGTGTTACAGAAAAAAATTGTGATAAATTGTGGACAATTATCCTAAAAGTAAGCATTTAGTTTCCCAGCATTATACTGCAATATATTTAGCTGGTCTTCTACAATGGACATTTGGCTGTTTCCAAGATATATTTTAGTGAAAAACACACAACATAGTTATTACTTTTTGACATGTATGAAAAGCTTCTCCCAGTATATACACCTAGGATAGGATAGCCATAGATTCAAAATAATGTGAAATCCTTCAACTATTTCACCTTGTTCTCTAGGTTTATAAGAGCTTTTGTTAACTTTACATCCTTGCCCTAACTTTTACAAATTTAGAAGATATAAAATCATAACTCAGTGGGAACTAAGCCTGGAAACATTTTCCTTCACAATTAGAGCAGTGAGGGTTCATATGGTAGAAGAAAAATGTTGGTAAAAACCGCTCTAGATAAAGAAGCCAAAGATTTGAGAGGTCAGCGTATTTGCTGAGTAATCATTACAGATTACAAAGCCACCCAGATAATAGCAAGACAAGATGAAGGAGATAGTAGAAGTAGGTGTCAATGTCTGAAATAGGAGCTAGTGGTTTTCGATGTTATCATAATAGCAGTTTGAGGCTATTATATGCAGGTTCAAGAGCACTGGACTAGAGACATTTGTGAAATTAAGAAAGTTATTAAGATAATTTTTAAATAAAATTGTGATATTCTCTCAATTGGAAAACAAGCAGCCTTCACTAGAATGAACACCAGCAGATGTTTAAGGGGAGATAAGAGTTCAATAGAGGCTTAAAATATTGGGACAAATGATAAAGAAGTAGGGGGAGTAAAGGACATTTGTACTGTGTTTTGAAAACAATAGTTGTAATACTTTCTTTTAATTATATTTATAGATGATTTGAATCCATCCTAAAACAAATGCCATACTATAACTGCATTTTTTAGAGCTCTTAAAACATGTTTAAGGCTTACACTATATATATACATATATATCAGATCAGATCAGGTCAGATCAGTCATTCAGTCGTGTCCGACTCTTTGTGACCCCATGAATCGCAGCACGCCAGGCCTCCCTGTCCATCACATTAAACCCTATCATTCTTGAATACAACATATATGTTGTATTCAAGAATGATAGGGTTTAATACTCTTTCATTTCTTGTATTCACTTGAGAAGTAGTCAGAGAATGATATTCTTGGGTCATAAATATTTTCCTCAAAACAAAATGGATGAATTATTATTTTAGTATCTTCTGTCATTTAATATTATAGGTGAGAATATTAAAAGAAGCCCTAATTTTTGTGGTAAACTGATATATTACAGTTTTTTTCTTTTCATTTTTAAAACTTCTGCTTAGTTTTTTTTGCAAGATTATATTTTTGAAATGTACAGAAAATCATAACTGACATGGACATTGGTACACTTCCATTAATCTTCCCTGAAACCCTATTGAACTCTTCTGTCTGCAAACATGTGACATGCTCTTACTTTCCTCTGTTGTATTTTTTACTGTAGCTGCCATTCCACTGTGCTCTGAGGGCTCTCTAGAGAGCAGCAAGAATCTCCAAGTTTAATTCCTTTCTTGGTGCTCCATGCATGTGTTCTCTGCTTCTTATTTTCATCCTTTTGCCCCACTATCCCTATTCTGGGACACATCTTTTCTTCATGTCACTTTCTACAGCACAAAGAACTGTTATTCATATTCTCTGTTATTTCCTCTTCCTATAGTATAAGAGAATTTTCTCCCTGCTGCTATATTTAATTTAATTTCAGTATTTTCCTATCTCATCCATCTTTGTTTTATTTCAATCTGACTCTCAGGCAGAACTTTTGTCATATGTCTTTTGTCTTATCATTCCACATTTCATTTCTTATTACAGAGAATCCAAGTTATATTGCATTATATTGAAAACACAGATATATCCTAACATTTATTCTTTTTCTTACAGTAAGATTTTTTTCAAACCTTCATTCTTGAATGGTATAACTATATGTATTTTTTTCTTTTGTAATCATGGAATTTTTTCACATGCTAAAAATGTGGGGTTTTTTCTTCTCTGTTTAATAATATTAATACCAGAAAGATCTATTTAAGGATATCATTTGCACCAAGTGGAAAAATCTCCTACTTCTTCCCATCTTCTGGTATATTGCTGTTAGAATCTGCATCACAAACACAGTGATGCAGGGCTCTGTTTCAAATATTTACCACATGTAGGTTCATGAAACTTTGACACCATTCTGAAAACCTACAGTGAATAATTTACCCTGATTTTTACCTGGCTATAGTTGAGAAAATTTTTCACGTTTATACATGTAAAAGACTAAATTTGAGTTAAATAAAACATGAGAGCTGTGATATACATGTTTATATGTTAATATTTTTATTTTTAAAATTTAGTTTCTATCATATTTTTCAGATATTAGAATTCTATATACATATTCCATATAAATATAGAATCCTAATATCAGAAAAATATAAATTATCATTACGTATTGTTATTTGTAGATTTTTAAAGTGTGAAAATGTTAGTTGCTCAGTCACATCCAAATCTTTGCAACCTCATGTACTGTAAGTCGCCAGGCTCCTCTGTCCGTGGGAATTCCACTGGAGAAACTTGCCATGCCCTCCTCCAGGGGATCTTCCCGACAGGGATCAAACTTGGGTCTCCTGCATTGCAGTCAGATTTTTTACCATCTTAGTTATATAGCAGAGAATCAGACATGACTGAGTGATTAAGCACAGTATATATATATATATATACACACATATATACATATATATACATACACACAACACACACACCCCGTCTGAGTTTAATATATATGTAAACTCCTTTTTTACGATGACAAAATCAAGAAATCACTACTATGAAACCAATAACTGATGAATAGGACATTTATGTTACAGTGAAAATGGATTCGGAAGGTATTGAAAACTAGAACAATTCTTCATCTTCTCCAGCGTGAACATCAAGGCAGGGAATCATCAAAGACCAGAAAACTAGCACATAAAGAGTTATGTCTTGTATCGTGTATCAAAAAGACAAGGGCAGAGAATTTCCTGAGGTGTACAGATGCTCAATCATATATCAGGCATACAGTTGCTCTGCAGTCTCCCGTGTGCTAGAGAAGTCTCCAGTTTTGAACATAAGATCACTACAGCAGTTGTGAGTATCACATATAGGAACAGTTATGGATTACCATGAGGAAGGGGACACTTTGGTGAATATCTCTTTATTTTTTACTAAAAGCACTTCCCAAAAGTTGCCCAGAAAGGTTCCACTGGTCAGGATTTGGTTCCATTACATGCTTTAGTGACAAGAAAAAGAAGGTTCATATTCAGAATTGTTAACCTCCAAGATAAAAGCCAGTCTCTACTAGTAGGGAAGAATGACATACATGTAGTTTATGGGCTTATACCACTCAGAATCAGACATGAATATATCACTTCCTGGAACTAGGAGAAAATGTTCAAATATATCATCTGAACCTCCAGAACTACCACTAATAAAGTCAAAGTTCATTTGTAAAAATTCCCACACAAAAAGGATGTTTGGATCTGATTGATTTCAGAGATTTTATAAAATTGGTGCATGGGGTTTTTGTATTGGTATGGCGAATAGGCTAATCTATTATCTTTGACAATAAACATGGTGACAATATACAGCCTTGACGTACTTCTTTTCCTATTTGGAACCAGTCTGTTGTTCCATGACCAGTTCTAACTGTTGCTTCCTGACCTGCATACAGATTTCTCAAGAGGCAGATCAGGTGGTCTGGTATTCCCATCTCTTTCAGAATTTTCCACAGTTTATTGTGATCTACACAGTCAAAGGCTTTGGCATAGTCAATAAAGCAGAAATAGATGTTTTTCTGGAACTCTCTTGCTTTTTCGATAATCCAGCGGATGTTGGCAATTTGATCTCTGGTTCCTCTGCCTTTTCTAAATCCAGCTTGAACATCAGGAAGTTCACAGTTCACATATTGCTGAAGCCTGGCTTGGAGAATTTTGAGCATTACTTTACTAGCGTGTGAGATGAGGGCAATTGTGCGGTAGTTTGAGCATTCTTTGGCATTGCCTTTCTTTGGGATTCGGATGAAAACTGACCTTTCCCAATCTTGTGGCTACTACTGAGTTTTCCAAATTTGCTGGCATATTGAGTGCAGCACTTTCACAGCATCATCTTTCAGGATTTGGAATAGCTCCACTGGAATTCCATCACCTCCACTAGCTTTGTTCCTAGTGATGCTTTCTAAGGCCCACTTGACTTCACATTCCAGGATGTCTGGCTCTAGGTCAGTGATCACACCACCATGATTATCTGGGTCATGAAGCTCTTTTTTGTACAGTTCTTCTGTGTATTCTTGCCACCTCTTCTTAATATCTTCTGCTTCCGTTAAGTCCATACCATTTCTGTCCTTTATTGAGCCCATTTTTGCATGAAATGTTCCTTTGGTATTTCTGATTTTCTTGAAGAGATCCTTAGTCTTTCCCATTCTGTTGTTTTCCTCTATTTCTTTGCCTTGATCGCTGAAGAAGGCTTTCTTATCTCTTCTTGCTATTCTTTGGAACTCTGCATTCAGATATTTATATCTTTCCTTTTCTCCTTTGCTTTTCGATTCTCTTCTTTTCGCAGCTATTTGCAAGGCCTCCCCAGACAGCCATTTTGCTTTTTTGCATTTCTTTTCCATGGGGATGGTCTTGATCCCTGTCTCCTGTACAATGTCACGAACCTCATTCCATAGTTCATCAGGCACTCTATCTATCAGATCTAGGCCCTTAAATCTATTTCTCACTTCCACTGTATAATCATAAGGGATTTGATTTAGGTCATACCTGAATGGTCTAGTGGTTTTCCCTACTTTCTTCAATTGCAGTCTGAATTTGGCAATGAGGAGGAGTTCATGGTCTGAGCCACAGTCAGCTCCTGGTCTTGTTTTTGCTGATTTTATAGAGCTTCTCCATCTTTGGCTGCAAAGAATATAATCAATCTGATTTCAGTGTTGACCATCTGGTGATGTCCATGTATAGAGTCTTCTCTTGTGTTGTTGGAAGAGGGTATTTGCTATGACCAGTGCATTTTCTTGGCAAAACTCTGTTAGTCTTTGCCCTGCTTCATTCTATATTCCAAGGCCAAATTTGCCTGTTACTCCAGGTGTTTCTTGACTTCCTACTTTGGCATTCCAGTCCCCTATAATGAAAAGGACATCTTTTTTGGGTGTTAGTTCTAAAAGGTCTTGTAGGTCTTCATAGAACCGTTCAACTTCAGCTTCTTCAGCATTACTGGTTGGGCATAGACTTGGATTACTGTGATATTGAATGGTTTGTCTTGGAAACGAACAGAGATCATTCTGTCGTTTTTGAGATTGCATCCAAGTACTGCATTTCGGACTCTTTTGTTGACCATGATGGCCACTCCCTTTCTTCTGAGGGATTCCTGTCCACAGTAGTAGATATAATGGTCCTCTGAGTTAAATTCACCCATTCCAGTCCATTTGAGTTCGCTAATTCCTAGAATGTCAACATTCACTCTTGCCATCTCTTGTTTGACCACTTCCAATTTGGCTTGATTCATGGACCTGACATTCCAGGTTCCTATGCAATATTGTTCTTTACAGCATCGGACTTTACTTATATCACCAGACACATCTACAGCTGGGTATTCTTTTTGCTTTGGTTCTATCCCTTCATTCTTTCTGGAGTTATTTCTCCACTGACCTCCAGTAGCATATTGGGCCCCTACTGACCTGAGGAGTTTCTCTTTCAGTATCCTATCATTTTGCCTTTTCATACTGTTCATGGGGTTCTCAAGGCAAGAATACTGAAGTGGTTTGCCATTCCCTTCTCCAGCGGACCACACCCTGTCAGATCTCTCCACCATGACCCGCCCATCCTGGGTTGCCCCACGGGCATGGCTTAATTTCATTGAGTTAGACAAGGCTGTGGTCCTGGTGTGACTAGATTGACTAGTTTTCTGTGAATATGGTTTCAGTGTATTCGCCCTCTGATGCCCTCTTGCAAGACCTACCGTCTTACTTGGGTTTCTCTTACCTTGGGCGTGGGGTATCTCTTCCCGGCTGCTCCAGCAAAGCACAGCCATCGCACCTTACCTTGGATGAGGGGTCTTTCCTCACCGCCGCCCTTCCTGACCTTGGGGGAGGGGTATCTCCTCACCACCGCCCTTCCTGATCTCGGTCGTGGGGTAGCTCCTCTTGGGCGGGCTCTCAGTGCGCCGCACAGCCAACAGGGAAACCTCATATCTGCATCTTTCCTTCTCTGGAAATTGTGAACTTCAGCAAAGATACTCAGTATTTTTTCTGTCATTCTGTTTGGGCACAACCTGATGTCACTAGGCAACCTGTGGCAGGTCCTACTGTTATTGCCTCTAGCCATACATCTACCTGTACTCCTGACTGCCTTTCTGTTTAACCACTGACCAAATAAGGATATACAGTCATGATCACTGTTTTCCAATACTACATTGGATTAGAAGAAAAAAGTGAAACCATAGCATACACTCCCTTTGTTCCATATCTCAATTCAAGGCTTCCCTTGTTTCTATATCCCACTACAAATCAGAAACTTTTAGTGTTATTCTGCTTAGGTGTTCTTTCACAGCTCCCCTGGAATGGTTTGTTTTTTAGGAGAACAAGTAGGTGTAAGATGTCCGTGGAGACTTCCTCAAGCCTAGTTCAGTACGCTCTATATCTCATACTAATTCCTTATACCTATATGTATATTTTCAGCAGAGCCGAGGGACTTTTTTTTTCAAATTTGAATATTCTATTAGTAATTTCAATAAGAGCTGGGTGGAAAAATTGAGCAAAACTGTTCCTTTTTGCCTCTTAATGTCTTTTTTTCTTTATTTTGTTCTGCTAAAATTGAGGGAAAACAAGTGGAAACACATTTTCACCTCTGAGAGATAAAAAAAAAAAAAAAAAAAAGATACTTTTATCCAACAAATATTTCTCTCAACCGCACAAAACAAATGTAAATGAACTCAGTTTTCCATCTGTGGGTATGTTGTGTTATTGTTGTTCAATTGGAGATGTACACAATTTTTATTGAAAGTAAATCAATTTCAGACTATTCCTTAGTATAAGAATGATTTCTCAGCAGAAAATACAGAGAAAGCATTCTAGAACCAAGAGCTTAATGGCATGCTTTGTATCCTTTTTCCTTTAAGAGCTTATGACAAAAAATAAAGGCAATGAATAAAGTTCAATTAAAACATCCACCAGTCTTTTCCCCTTCATTTCAAGAACACACATGCTCTTCTTTTTTCCAATTTCCAGAGAACATCATAATAAACACTTCCTCTAACTACATGGCATACAGAAGTCCTGAGCAGAACACAAAACATCAAGAAACAAAGGGAGAAAAATCAAATCAATAAAATTAGAAAAGAAAATGGAGAGATCACAACAGACAGCACAGAAATACAAAGGATCATAAGAGACTACTATCAGCAATTATATGGCAATAAAATGGACAATATGGAAGAAATGGACAAATTCTTAGAAAAGTACAACTTTCCAAAACTGGATCAGGAAGAAATAGAAAATCTTAACAGACCCATCACAAGCACGGAAATTGAAACTGTAATCAGAAATCTTCCAGCAAACAAAAGCCCAGGCCCAGACGGCTTCACAGCTGAATTCTACCAAAAATTTAGAGAAGAGCTAACACCTATCCTACTCAAACTGTTCCAGAAAATTGCAGAGGAAGGCAAACTTCCAAACTCATTCTATGAGGCCACCATTACCCTAATACCAAAACCTGACAAAGATCCCACAAAAAAAGAAAACTACAGACCAATATCACTGATGAACATAGACGCAAAAATCCTTAACAAAATTCTAGCAATCAGAATCCCACAATACATTAAAAAGATCATACACCATGACCAAGTGGGCTTTATCCCAGGGATGCAAGGATTCTTCAGTATCCACACATCAATCAGTGTAATACACCACATTAACAAACTGAAGAATAAAAACCATATGATTATCTCAATAGATGCAGAGAAAGCCTTTGACAAAGTTCAACATCCATTTATGATAAAAACTCTCCAGAAAGCAGGAATAGAAGGAACATACCTCAACATAATAAAAGCTATATACGACAAACCCACAGCAAACATTATCCTCAATGGTGAAAAACTGAAAGCATTTCCTCTAAAGTCAGGAACAAGACAAGGATGCCCACTTTCACCATTACTATTCAACATTGTTCTGGAAGTTTTGGCCACAGCAATCAGAGCAGAAAAAGAAATAAAAGGAATCCAAATTGGAAAAGAAGAAGTAAAACTCTCACTGTTTGCAGATGACATGATCCTCTACGTAGAAAACCCTAAAGAATCCACCAGAAAATTACTAGAACTAATCAATGAATATAGTAAAGTTGCAGGATATAAAATCAACACACAGAAATCCCTTGCATTCCTGTACACTAATAACGAGAAAATAGAAAGAGAAATTAAGGAAACAATTCCATTCACCATTGCAATGAAAACAATAAAATACTTAGGAATATATCTTCCTAAAGAATCTAAAGACCTATATATAGAACACTATAAAACACTGCTGAAAGAAATCAAAGAGGACACTAATAGATGGAGAAATATACCATGTTCATGGATTGGTAGAATCAATATAGTGAAAATGAGTATACTACCCAAAGCAATTTATAGATTCAATGCAATCCCCATCAAGCTACCAACGGTATTCTTCACAGAGCTAGAACAAATAATTTCTCAATTTGTATGGAAATACAAAAAACCTCGAATAGCCAAAGCTATCTTGAGAAAGAAGAATGGAACTGGAGGAATCAACCTGCCTGACTTCAGGCTCTACTATAAAGCTACAGTCATCAAGACAGTATGGTACTGGCACAAAGACAGAAATATAGATCAATGGAACAAAATAGAAAGTCCAGAGATAAATCCACGCACATATGGTCACCTAATCTTTGACAAAGGCGGCAAGAATATACAATGGATTAAAGACAATCTTTTTAACAAGTGGTGCTGGGAAAACTGGTTGAACACTTGTAAAAGAATGAAACTAGAACACTTTCTAACACCATACACAAAAATAAACTCAAAATGGATTAAAGAGCTAAATGTAAGACCAGAAACCATAAAACTCCTAGAGGAAAACATAGGCAAAACACTCTCTGACTTACATCACAGCAGGATCCTCTATGACCCACCTCCCAGAATATCGGAAATAAAATCAAAAATGAACAAATGGGACCTAATCAAACTTAAAAGCTTCTGCACAACAAAGGAAACTATAGGCAAGCTGAAAAGACAGCCTTCAGAATGGGAGAAAATAATAGCAAATGAAGCAACAGACAAACAACTAATCTCAAAAATATACAAGCAACTTCTACAGCTCAATTCCAGAAAAATAAACGACCCAATCAAAAAATGGGCCAAAGAACTAAATAGACATTTCTCCAAAGAAGACATACAGATGGCTAACAAATACATGAAAAGATGCTCAACATCACTCATTATCAGAGAAATGCAAATCAAAACCACTATGAGGTACCATAACACGCCAGTCAGAATGGCTGCGATCCAAAAGTCCACAAGCAATAAATGCTGGAGAGGGTGCGGAGAGAAGGGAACCCTCTTACACTGTTGGTGGGAATGCAAACTAGTACAGCCACTATGGAGAACAGTATGGAGATTCCTCAAAAAACTGGGAATAGAACTGCCTTATGACCCAGCAATCCCACTGCTGGGCATACACACTGAGAAATCCAGAATTGAAAGAGACACGTGTACCCCAGTGTTCATAGCAGCACTGTTTACAATAGCCAGGACGTGGAAGCAACCTAGATGTCCATCCACAGATGAATGGATAAGCAAGCTGTGGTACATATACACGATGGAGTATTACTCAGCCATTAAAAAGAATACATTTGAATCAGTTCTAATGAGGTGGATGGAACTGGAGCCTATTATACAGAGTGAAGTAAGCCAGAAAGAAAAACACAAATACAGTATACTAACGCATATATATGGAATTTAGAAAGATGGTAACAGTCACCCTGCTTATGAGACAGCAAAAGAGACACTGATGTATAGAACAGACTTTTGGACTCTGGGACCGGGAGAGGGTGGGATGATTGGGGAGAATAGCATTGAAATATGTATAATATCATATCTGAAACGAGTCAGTCCAGGTACGATGCCCTATAACAGATGCCTGGGACTGGAGCACTGGGATGACCTGGAGGGATGATGTGGGAAGGGGGAGGGGAGGAGGGTTCAGGATGGGGAACACGTGTATTCTGGTGGCGGATCCATCTTGATGTATACTAAAAGTAATACAATATTGTAAAGTTAAGCAAAATAAAAATACATAAATAAATAAATAATAAAAAAAACCATTTAAATAAAATAGATAAGATGTCTAAAAGTAAAATAAATTGATAAACACTTAAAGCTAATAAATATATTTGTAAAATAAAAGAGACAGCTCCAAGAACTCTTAATGAAAATGATTGTCTGTATTAAATCTGATTTTTTTCAGAGCGTATCCTTGGGAAAACATCTATTGAAAAATCTTTAAGACAGACTTGAACAAAAGTAAATCATGAGAAATTCAGAATTATAAAACATACAATTATTCTCCAAATTATGATAAAGATCCTCAGGATCCACAGGAAATTTTATGAAAATGAATGCAGCCATTCTCAAAATAATTTTGCAAGTGCTTAGTGAACCTTAAGTTATGCATGTTTTACAAACCAGGAACTCTATGCCCCAGTATTTACAGTCTAGCAAAATTTAAGCTAAGTAAATAGACACATATGAGGATGTTCATAACTCTGTATGTGTATGTGTTTTTGTATGTGTTTTGTAATAGCAAAGAGAAGAACACAGTCTTCTGTTCAGCAGTAAATTAATGGCTATATAAAATGGAATATAAAGAAACAATATCTTATAGCAGTTAAAATAAATTACGTCTACAGATATCAAAGGACTTCCCAGGTGAAACCAGTGGAAAAAACCCTGCCTGCCAATGCAGGAGACATAAGAACACAGCTTTGGTCCCTGGGTCAGGAAAAATCCCCTGGAGGAGGACATGGCAACACACTCCAGTATTCTTGCCTGGAGAATCCCATGCACCGAAGAACCTGGCCAGCTGCAGTCTATATGGTTTCAAAGCCTCCGATGAGACTGAAACAACTTAGCATGCACAGACACCAGCAAGAATCTGAAGATGGGTCAAAGGCCAATATTAAGACAAAAAATAAAACACAATTACAGTGCCTTTAATATAATTTTATAGACTTGAGATCATGAAGAATATTACTTTTTAAATAGAGATTTATAAATTATTTTAAGACATATTTTAAGACATGAGTTTTCTGTAAATTTTTGGTAAAAATGGGGATAGGAAAAATGAGATGAAGAAAGATAAACAAAGAAATAAGGTAATATATAAGGATTCTACTTGGGAACAAACCAATATTCTGATTCTGAAAGTTATGGTCTATTTAATTTTGTCAACCTGAGGTCAAATGTAAAAACAATTAAAAATGGAACATACTAAGGTAGATTAATCACTTATTTTTGAGGGATAAACTCAGAACTAATATTAGAACCTTATAGTATAGATTTCAAGGTTTGTTTTAAAGTTAATTATAAAGTGTTTATGGATATATACCTCAAATCCCCCCACCCACAACACACAGAGCTGCAAAAAATCCACTTTTAACAATGCCTTAAGTGTCCATATACACAATGAACGTTTTTCATCCTTGATTCTATATGTTTTAAAGCATTTGCCACTCTTAAAATTCCCTCCTTATTTATATGCTTTCTTCTCTTAGTTTGCATGTTTGTTCATTGTCCTGATGTTATTACTTCCTGAATCGTTCTCTCTCATTCACTTTTCCTGGATTACTGCCACCTTACAGACCTCCCATTCTCCTTTCAATACATAGCATTTATCTTGAGACCTTCAGTCAAAATCTCTCATGTACAGTAGGATACCTCAACAGACCCTCAAACATATTTAAAATCTGCCAAACCTGGGTGTTTTCTAGCATTTCCTAACTAATTGAACAGCCTCATCACCCCAAAATTTCCTTCAGCACCTATTTCTTGTAAATCCCACCTATTCAGTTCACTGGGCACTAATAATTTGTGTCTTTTTTTTTTCCAAATTTGTCAATTTTTCTCATCACCATCACTCACAAAATATCTTTCCTGGAACATTTCAATAGCTTTCTGACTGGATTTGTTGCTTCCACTCTGATCACTGTAGATCTGTTCTCCCCATAGTGGTCCCTAACCTTTTTGGCACTAGGGTCCAGTTTCGTGGAAGATAATTTTTCCATGGATCAGAGATGGGGGATTGTTTTGGAATGATTCAAGCACATTACATTTGTGTACTTTATTTCTGTTATTATTGCATCAGCTCCACCTCAGATCATCAGGCATTAGATCCTGGAAGTCGGGGGCTACACAGCAACCAGAATGACTGTTCCAATACTAAAAATTCCTTTATTCCACTTGTCTGCTTAAAGTCCTTTAGTAGCTCCCTGTTACACATAGCACAATAATAGCATAGTGCAGTGAACAACTTTTCAGTAGGTCCTACAAGCCATGCCTAAGCTATCTTTTTTCCCTTATCTTTTTCTGATGTCCTGAGCAAGCCAGCTGGATATTGACAGAGGCAACTTACAGAACTCATCTCCAAAATTTGGTCCAGCCAATCTTATCCATGCAAATACACGTGTGGATAGCTTCTAGAGCTCAAAATTGCATGTGAACTTTAGATTTAAAAATTTTGGCATGTAACTCAAAAGGTTTTAAAACATTCTATAAAATTAACCTATAGTATATATGGCAGGATTTGAGTCACAGGCCATGAGGTGGCAACCTCTGTCTTGCAGAGACTGCTGGTTCCATCAGAATACATATATTGTTACATGTTACCTAAGGATTTTTCAGACTCCAAATTTCTTAAATTTCTTCATGTATGATTATAAATATTAATGCCACACTGGAAGGATTTATGAATTTGATGTTTTACTTTTATTTTTCAGTAATTTCCATCATGACTAAGTCAACAGATGATCAAAAATTAAGAACTAATGCAGAGATAAGGAGACACAGATGGTGGATAAATGAAATAATTTATGTACAATTTCAACTTTAACAAGTTAAAAACAGGTGTTTCCAGAGAATAAAACACAACAGAGACCCAAGGTGGGAGGCAGAAAACCTGGAATGCAATAATGCTAAAAATTAACTTTGTCTAAAAACGTCCCCAAATTAAAAGCAAATTATTAGCATGAGAGAAATAGCTAAGAGGGAATATTGCTGAATAAAGCAGGGGCAAGTACTCTCACCTGAACAAATTTGATTAATTTCCTATTTTAGCTCTATATAATTCTCCATGGCAATTGAAGTTTTAGAAAGAATTTAAAAGGCAGTACTAAAATAATCAAGACTAAAGAGATTGGTAATTGTCAAAAACAGGTAAATGATTTCACAATTCTTAATTTCAAAGTAAAGTCAATAAAATAAAGCTTTATATAAAATAAAAATATTCCCAACTAGAAATATCACAAGTGAAAGTGGGAGCAGCTTAAAGTTTTATTTGGAGCCTCCTCTCTTTAGAATTATACTGTTAGTTAAGTAAACTTTTAAATACAGAATCTAAGTCCCATATGGATAGGTATCTTGCCTATAGTAGGAGCTCAATAAATTTTTCAGGACAAATTCCCCTAATTAAGAGACAAGTGAATTCCTTGCCATCCAAGAGTAAGAGATTTCTAGTAAGAAATTTTTCCTGAATCATGTCATCTAATATCTTCTCTTGGATCTTCCTGGAACAATGATCTGTTTGGCCCCTAATTGAATCTCTCATAGACCTGCTGTTTTCTCCTGTCAACACACAAGCCTTGTTTATTTTTCTTAAATCTTAATCCACATTTTACCTCACCCCAAATTTCCATCCTCACCTTGCTTATTCACTTTGTAGAATCAACTTATCTTCCAGTTTTCCTTTAGAAACAAACTCCTAAAAAGAGGGCTTTATGCTTTAATACCATAATAGTGAGAGATAATTGTGTATTTTGTAACAATATAGAAGCTTTTCTTGGTATAAGAATCAGTTAAATGGTGAAGTTTTATATTCAAAATTAAAAATTTAAACCATCATCTCTTTCCTACTCCATGTTTTAAATTTTATTCCTCTAAGATATTTTGCTGAGTAAGACCTAACATTTGTGAAGCACTGTGCTGAGTATTTTATATGTATTATCTAATTTTATTATGCCATAATTATTTGGAAATATTATATTAAGATATATGTGGTTAGAGTTAAACTTTCAGACAAAATTAGGGGAAGTACAAGTAGCCAACCATGAATTCAGCATCCAAACTTCATTGCCTGCTAGAACAAGCAGGCCAGAAAGCAGCAGTTAAAAGAACTGATGGCCAGAGTATTTTTTCAGACTCTTCATCTACTTCATTACAATCAGAATATATACCATAATTTTAGTGATATATCTATCAAAAGTCAATTTTTTGTAAGTTGCTGCTGCTGTTGCTAAGTCGCTTCAGTCGTGTCCAACTCTGTGCAACCCCATAGACAGCAGCCCACTAGGCTCTTCTGTCCCTGGGATTCTCCAAGCAAGAATACTGGAGTGAGTTGCCATTTTGTAAGTGTTGGTATCTAATTCCTTTAGGGCTCTGAGATAAACACAGACACATGCACGCACACGCACACACACGTGCCCAGATGTGAAAACACTTTCTCTTTTTCATCTGACAAACCTTATTGCTTTTGTTGTTGATGTTGTTCAGTCACAAAGCCATGTCTGACCCTTTTGCCACCCCATATATTGTAGCCCACCAAGCTCCTCTGTCGATGGGATTTTCCAGGCAAGAATATTGGAGTGGTTTGCCATTTCCTTGACCAGAGGATCTTCCTGACCCAGGGATCAAACACACATTTCCTGCCTGCATGTCCTACACTGCAGGCAGACTCTACCTCTGAGCCACCAGGGAAAGCCATTGTTTTTTGATTCATTTTTATTAAAGTATAGTTGATTTACAATATTGTGTTAGATTTGGATGTATAGAACAGTGACTCTGTTATATACATTTCAGGTTCTTTTCCAATGTAGGTTATTATAGAATACTGGGTATAGTCCCTGTACTATATAGTACATCCATGTTGTTTATCTCTTTTGTATATAGTAGGAAAGGAGAGGGAATGATAAATTAAGAATTTAAGGGTAACATATACACCTTATTCGGAGAAGGCAATGGCACCCCACTCCAGTACTCTTGCCTGGAAAATCCCATGGATGGAGGAACCTGGTAGGCTGCAGTCCATGGGGTCGCTGAGGGTCGGACACGACTGAGCGACTTCACTTTCACTTTTCAGTTTCATGCATTGGAGAAGGAAATGGCAACCCACTCCAGTGTTCTTGCCTGGAGAGTCCCAGGGACGGGGGAGCCTGGTGGGCTGTTGTCTCTGGGGTCGCACAGAGTCGGACACGACTGAAGTGACTTAGCAGCAGCATACACCTTATTGTGGATTAAACCTCAATTCAAGCATCACCCCGTCTCTCGCTTTACCTGGCTCCCATAGGTATTCTGTCTCTTTTCTGTGTTTCCATAACATTTTGTCTTATGATACTTTTCACCATCCACTGTAATTTCTGGTTTTCTTAGTCTGTCTTGGCAAAGAATGTTAGTTCATTGAAGTTATCATTCATCTATGCATCCTCCAGGTTTAGCATAGTATCTAATTCTTGGTAAATGCTCAGACTCAGAAGAGGAGGAAGTAAAGTTGGAAAGAACATGAAAAGGAAGAGAAGGAGAATAGAGTAGACAGCCAAGTTCTGAAAAAGAAGAGTATAATTATATTAGGAAGTGATGGAGATTAGGTACTTAAGGTAAGAAAGACTAGAAAAGATGAGGAGCAGAAACGAAAGCTAATTGAAGCTTTGAGATCCTTGAAGACAACAAATGTGACTCCCTGGAATCTCAAATGGCTAATAAGTAATAGCATACGTATTTATGAAGCTCTGTGATATGAAATAGTAAATAAATAATAATTAGGAACTATTAACATGCACAATAATATCTTGTAGTGGGAACTAATGATAGAGCCAAGCTCTTTTATATGCTCAAATTACATCAGATCCGATCAGATCAGATCAGTCGCTCAGTCGTGTCCGACTCTTTGCGACCCCATGAACCGCAGCACGCCAGGCCTCCCTGTCCATCACCAGCTCCCGGAGGTCACTCAGACTCGCATCCATCGAGTCAGTGATGCCATCCAGCCATCTCATCCTCTGTCGTCCCCTTCTCCTCCTGCCCTCAATCCCTCCCAGCATCAGAGTCTTCTCCAATGAGTCAACTCTTCGCATGAGGTGGCCAAAATACTGGAGTTTCAGCTTTAGCATCACCCCTTCCAAAGAAATTCCAGGATTGATCTCCTTCAGAATGGACTGGTTGGATCTTCTTGCAGTCCAAGGGACTCTCAAGAGTCTTCTCCAACACCACAGTTCAAAAGCATCAATTCTTCGGCGTTCAGCCTTCTTCACAGTCCAGCTCTCACATCCATACATGACCACAGGAAAGACCATAGCCTTGACTAGGCGAACCTTTGTTGGTAAAGTAATGTCTCTGCTTTTGAATATGCTATCTAGGTTGCTCATAACTTTCCTTCCAAGGAGTAAGCGTCTTTTAATTTCATGGCTGCAGTCACCATCTGCGGTGATTTTGGAGCCCAGAAAAACAAAGTCTGACACTGTTTCCACTGTTTCCCCATCTATTTCCCATGCAGTGATGGGACCAGATGCCATGATCTTCGTTTTCTGAATGTTGAGCTTTAAGCCAACCCTTTCACTCTCCACTTTCACTTTCATCAAAAGGCTTTTTAGCCCCTCTTCACTTTCTGCCATAAGAGTGGTGTCATCTGCATATCTGAGGTTATTGATATTTCTCCCGGCAATCTTGATTCCAACTTCTGTTTCTTCCAGTCCAGCATTTCTCATGATGTACTCTGCATATAAGTTAAATAAACATGGTGACAATATGCAGCCTTGACGTACTCCTTTTCCTATTTGGAACCAGTCTGTTGTTCCATGACCAGTTCTAACTGTTGCTTCCTGACCTGCATACAGATTTCTCAACAGGCAGATCAGGTGGTCTGGTATTCCCATCTCTTTCAGAATTTTCCATAGTTTATTGTGATCTACACAGTCAAAGGCTTTGGCATAGTCAATAAAGCAGAAATAGATGTTTTTCTGGAACTCTCTTGCTTTTTCCATGATCCAGCGGATGTTGGCAATTTGATCTCTGGTTCCTCTGCCTTTTCTATAACCAGCTTGAACATCAGGAAGTTCACGGTTCACATATTGCTCAAGCCTGGCTTGGAGAATTTTGAGCATTACTTTACTAGCGTGTGAGATGAGTGCAATTGTTCGGTAGTTTGAGCACTCCTTGGCATTGCCTTTCTTTGGGATTGGGATGAAAACTGACCTTTTCCAATCTTGTGGCCACTGCTGAGTTTTCCAAATTTGCTGGCATATTGAGTGCAGCACTTTCACAGCATCATCTTTCAGGACTTGGAATAGTTCCACTGGAATTCCATCACTTCCACTAGCTTTGTTCGTAGTGATGCTTTCTAAGGCCCATTTGACTTCACATTCCAAGATGTCTGGCTCTAGGTCAGTGATCACATCATCATGATTGTCCAAGTCTTGAAGCTCTTTTTTGTACAGTTCTTCTGTGTATTCTTGCCACCTCTTCTTAATATCTTCTGCTTCTGTTAGGTCCACACCATCTCTGTCCTTTATTGTGCCCATCTTTGCATGAAATGTTCCTTTGGTATCTCTGATTTTCTTGAAGAGATCCCTAGTCTTTCCCATTCTGTTGTTTTCCTCTATTTCTTTGCATTGATCACTGAAGAAGGCTTTCTTATCTCTTCTTGCTATTCTTTTGAACTCTGCATTTAGATGTTTATATCTTTCCTTTTCTCCTTTGCTTTTCGCTTCTCTTCTTTTCACAGCTATTTGTAAGGCCTCCCCAGACAGCCATTTTGCTTTTTTTTACATACTGAAGTTTAAAGCACAATAGCAGGAAATCAGCTACTTGTATCATGAATGTATATTCAGCATTTAATTTGCTAATTAATTATGCTTCCTTTCCAACAGTAATTAAGATGTGTGATTGCTTAATTTTGTGTACACTGATCATGTGTATCTGAAGATGTAGGCAGTAATCTTCATTTTTATCATTAGTACAATCACATCTAATATCCTTACTTGAACACTGTCACTATAAAAGGAAAGACTTATCTTTCATCTATTTCTAGTCTTTCTCATCTGCTTCATCTAATTAATAAATCTATAAGTGAAACTTTAGCAGGTATGTCACTATGCATGTATCCTTCTATCTTGTGATCTCAAGATTACTGTTATACAGTAATCTGCCATTGGTTTATTTCCAATATTTTCAATGTTATATTCATTCTAAATGCAGCTGTGAAATTAATTTTCTATTCCCTAAGTTCATATTATTTTAGTTACTTAAAGAACAATTTCCCATTCACAAGAGAATTGAGATGAAACTGTTATTTTTTGCATTTTTTAATTTCTGTTAAATGGCTCCCTTATATCTAGTTAACAATCTGTGTCTAAACTTTTAGAGGAGAACTGCAACCTTTCAGTGAGAACTGCCCTTCCATCTGGGCCTTGTTCCATTTTTAAATCTAAGGCATTTTCTTATTTGACTGCCTATTGATGAAATGTTCTACAGCTTAAAGTTCAAACATGTAAGCTATTTAATTACTTTAAGGTCCAAGATGAAATATCAATTTTCATCATGTATGGTGTGTTTATGTTAGTCTGCAAACTGAACAGAGTCCATCTTTTCCTCACATGTTGATTTTCTATAATAATGAGATATATGGAGGGCATAGGCACATAAAGGTGCACAAAATGGACAATAAATGGAGTGATGATAGTGTCAAGATAGTTTCTATGGTTTTAATATAATTTATAGTATATTCTGAAAAACTTTGATTAATTTTTTCATTGTTATACTAAGAATTAGCCACAAATTTGGCTTAACCAATTCAGCTTTATTATCTTATAGTTTTTTAGGTAAGAAGTCCAACATTGGTCTGACTTGGCAAAAATCAAATCAGGTTGCATTCTTTTCTGGGTTTTAAGGAATAATCTGTTTTCTTTTTTTATCCTAGCTTCCAGAGATCATGCACATTCCTCAGTTCATGCCCCTTTCCTTTTCTTCAAATCCAACAGTAATGGGTAGAGTTTTAATCATGTTCCCTTTTCTCTGATTCTCTGTGGGTGGGAAAGATTCTTTGCTTTTAAAAATCCATGTTACTGTATTTGATAACCAATAAGAACCTACTGTATAGCATAGGGAACTCTACTCAATTTTGGCAGTCTGGATGAAGGGGAATTTGGGGGGAGAATGGATTCACATATATCTATGGCTGAGTCCTTTTGCTGGCTGCCTGAAACTATCAAAACATAGTTTTGATATACTCATTTGTTCAGCTATACTCAAAATGAGATTAAAAGTTTTTAAAGATTTTAAAAATTCATGTTACGATATTGTGCCAACTTGGATAAGCCAAGCTAACCTTCCTATGTTGTCTGTAACCAAAATCAAATCTGCCAAGTCTCATTTAACATATTCCCAGATTGCATGGAGTAAGGAGAAGCCATCTTGGTGGGGGCAGGGAGATCATTCTGCCTGCTGCTGCTGCTGCTAAGTCCTTCAGTCGTGTCCAACTCTGTACAACCCCATAGACGGCAGCCCACTAGGCTCCCCCGTCCCTGGGATTCTCCAGGCAAGAACACTGGAGTGAGTTGCCATTTCCTTCTCCAATGCATGAAAGTGAAAAGTGAAAGTGAAGTCCTATCGGACTCTTAGCAACCCCATGGACTGCAGCCTACCAGGCTCCTCTGTCCATGGGATTTTCCAGGCAAGAGTGCTGGAGTGGGGTGCCATCACCTTCTCCGATCATTCTGCCTACTATACCCTTAAATACATGTATCTATAACCATCTCTTATGTATCTACTGAATACATTGGCAATGTGAGCTGGAGTAATTCAGATGCTCAAAGCTATCATTTAAAAAGTATTATGAGTATGTTAAAAGAAAAAAATTCAAGCATAAATAATAAATTATGAAAATTCTGTTTCATCTCAAAACTAATGTCAAGCCCATTCCTTTTGCCATAATAACCACTATATCAATATTTTATACATTTACATATGTGTTCACACATGTATAAGTAGGATCACACTTATATTTAGCAATTGCTTTCTTTATTGAATAATAAATAGGCTTCCCTTGTGCCTCAGACAGTAAAGAATCTGACTGCAATGCAGGAGACATAGGTTTGATCCCTGGATTGGGATGATCCTCTGGAGAAGGGAACAGCTACCCACTCCAATATTCTTGCCTGGAGAATTCCATGGACAGAGGAGCCTGGCGGGTTACAGTCCATGGGGGCACAAATAGACATGACTGAGAGACTTTCACTTCCACTTTTCTTTTCTTTATTTAATGCGTATATTATTGTTTTTACATATCACTACATATAGACTCATGACATTCCACAGTCTAACTTTAACACAATTTATTAAATAACTCAGGAATTAAAAAAATCAAATCATTAATATTTTTTAACTTTAAAAACAATATGTCAGTAAACATTTTTGGATTTAAAACTTTGAGTACACACAGGGATTAGTTAGGACTCAGGCTGCACATGACAAAAATGCAATTCAAACAGCTCAAGAACAAAAACAACTTGTCGCTGTTCAGTCTCTAAGTCATGTCTGACTCTTTGTGACCTCATGGACTTTAACACTCTAGGCTTCCAAGTCCTTCACCATCTCCCAGAGTTTGCTCAAATTTTTGTCCATTAGGTTGATGATGCCATCCAACCACTACATCCTCTGTTGTCATCTCTTCCTTTTGCTTTCAATATTTCCCAGCATCAGGGTCTTCTCTGGACAAAATAATGGACAGCAATTTGTTGGCTAGTATGATTGGGAAACCAAAAGATTCATATAATTTAAAAAGTGTTAGATTCACAGGTTAAATAGCATCTGTCCATCCATATCTCCACTTTTCTTTATTTGGTGTTATTCTGAGATAGATTCTTTCAGTATGGTGGTAAAACTATCCAGCTGTCTAAGCTAACATCCAAGAAGAGAGAGTAACTTTCCCAATTATTTTGGAAATATCCAGTAATGACACTGATTAGTCCAATCTGAGTCATGTGCATCCAGGAGAAATATAAGATGAGAATGCGAAGCAATCATTGTGAATAAGAAAGTGGAATATTCTGGTCTTCAGACTTCAGCTCCATGCCTCCAGCTTCTGTAGTCCCAGTTATTGTCAGATCTTATTTTCACTGTGGTTCTAGTTCCCTTTAGAGACAGCAACTTCTGGAATCTGATGACAGTACCTCTTCTATTTTTCTCTCAAGCTTCCTGTTGTTCTAATTTCTAGGTTGTTCTACCATTTCTTCTTTGAGTCCTCAGTCCTTCTGTCACCTATAAGCTAATTCCATGTATTCAGACACTTTTGTTTGAAATGCCTAGGATGGTTTTTACTTTTCTCAATATAAGCAATATATAATTTTACTTATGTAGAAGAATTTTAAAGAAAATTAACTATGGTTTAATTTATGTGTCAGACAGTTGTTACTGCCAGCTATTGCTAGACCCTGTAATAGACATTGAAGACAAAATATAAAACAAGGAAATGTCTGTGTTGTGGAGGTTATACTTCCGTGAATGAAGACAGATAATAAATAATGTATGACACATACATAAAATATACTGTAGTTTAGAAGTCAATGAGAGTAATGGAAAAATAAAGTAAGGCAATGGGAATTTAAAGTTTAGTAATATATGAACATAGTGGATTGTCAGGATAGACTCTAAGGAGAGGATGACATTTGAAGGAGGTGAAGTAGATTATTTGGATAGAAACATTCCAAAGAAAAGAAATGATTCAGGCAACAATTTTAAAGAAGTAACATATTTAACATGTTCAAGAAAGAACAAAGAGGCCAGTGTGGCTGTACAGGAATTATTTAGGCATGGGTAATATGAAGTAAAATCAGAGAGATAATGGAAAACCAGACCATGTCGATTGGAATTTATAAGACCTTGACTTTGAAAAGAGAGGGTCTAAGCCAGTGTAGGATGAATAAAGGATACCAGTTCAGGAATGACTGAAGGTGCCAGCTGAGAAATGATGACAGCTTAGAACAAGATGGTAGCTATAGAAGTGATGAAAATTGGCCAGATTCTGGATCTGTTTTAAAAGAAAACCAAGTAGATTTATGTGTAGCTTTTGAATATGTAAGACTAAGGGTGGAGTTAAAAATTACACCAAAGTTTGAGGTCTAAACAGTGGGAAAGTGAATTTCCGTGTATTGTGATGGTGAAGAGTATGGGGATATCAGAAGTCTTATATTATGTTAAATCTGAGATGTTTATCAGATCAGATCAGTCGCTCAGTCGTGTCCAAGACTCTTTGCGACCCCATGAACTGCAGCACGCCAGGCCTCCCTATCCATCACCAGCTCTCGGAGGTCACTCAGACTCACATTCATCGAGTCAGTGATGCCATCCAGCCATCTCATCCTCTGTCGTCCCCTTCTCCTCCTGCCCTCAATCCCTCCCAGCATCAGAGTCTTCTCCAATGAGTCAACTCTTCGCATGAGGTGGCCAAAATACTGGAGTTTCAGCTTGAGCATCATTCCCTCCAAAGAAATCCCAGGGCTGATCTCCTTCAGAATGGATCGGTTGGATCTCCTTGCAGTCCAAGGGACTCTCAAGAGTCTTCTCCAACACCACAGTTCAAAAGCATCAATTCTTCAGCGCTCAGCCTTCTTCACAGTCCAGCTCTCACATCCATACATGACCACAGGAAAGACCATAGCCTTGACTAGGCGAACCTTTGTTGGCAAAGTCATGTCTCTGCTTTTGAATATGCTATCTAGGTTGGTCATAACCTTCCTTCCAAGGAGTAAGCGTCTTTTAATTTCATGGCTGCAGTCACCATCTGCAGTGATTTTGGAGCCCAGAAAAAGAAAGTCTGACACTGTTTCCACTGTTTCTCCATCTATTTCCCATGTAGTGATGGGACCAGATGCCATGATCTTCGTTTTCTGAATGTTGAGCTTTAAGCCAACCTTTTCACTCTCCACTTTCACTTTCATCAAGAGGCTTTTTACTTCCTCTTCACTTTCTGCCATAAGGGTGGTGTCATCTGCATATCTGAGGTTATTGATATTTCTCCTGGCAATCTTGATTCCAGCTTGTGTTTCCTCCAGTCCAGCATTCCTCATGATGTACTCTGCATATAAGTTAAATAAACATGGTGACAATATACAGCCTTGACGTACTCCTTTTCCTATTTGGAACCAGTCTGTTGTTCCATGACCAGTTCTAACTCTTGCTTCCTGACCTGCATACAGATTTTTCAAGAGGCAGATCAGGTGGTCTGGTATTCCCATCTCTCTCAGAATTTTCCAGAGTTTGTTGTGATCTACACAGTCAAAGGCTTTGGCATAGTCAATAAAGCAGAAATAGATGTTTATCAGATATCTAAGTGGAAATGTGAAGGAGGCATATACAAAATGGAACTCATAGAGATTTGGGATGAAGATATATATTTTGGAAAACTAATCATGTTGATGACATATGAAGCCTTAAGAAAGAAAGTGATCACCAAGTGAGTGTATCTAGAAAGAAGAATGAAGTCCAAGAACTGAGCTTTAGTGCATGTTAAGTCGTTTCAGTCTTGTTTGACTCTTTGTGATTCTATGGACTGTAGCCTGTCAGGCTCCTCTGTCCATGGGATTCTCTAGGCAAGAAATACTGGAGTGGGTTGCCATGTCCTTCTCCAGAACTTTTGTAGGATTATACAATGTGTTAACATCAGGGAATGGGAATCTTTTTGGCCATCTCAAAATTCTTCGTATCACTTGCCAAATGAGGCCCCAAAATGGGAAGCTTAAGCTCTGATAAACAACTAGTAAAAATTAATTTAAGAATGAATTCTAAATTCTTGGAATTAAGTAGAATGATTGAATTGGGGTCTGGCAAAGGCCTCTGCCTAACCATCTATGGCTTGTAGGATTGAGTAATATACTATAAATCTTATTGTCAGAGTGCTCAAAATAGAGGAGATACAGTACTCAAAATAATAAGGAGAATGAAAAGGATTTACTAATAGGAAAAATAGGAAACCAAGGACCTGTGCTAACCTGAAACTCAAGCTAAAAAAAGAAAAAAGAAAATTTCAAAAGAAGGGCACAATCAGTTGAGTAAAGTTTTTGGGGTTAACAGTTAAGTCTAGCAATATAGTGAGATAAATATTAAATACAATAGTGATATAAGCACTATTTCTATTACACCAATAACCTCTTTTTATAAAGGTATATTATTTTATTGCTTTTAAAGCAATTATCAAAATTGGAAGCAATTTTTGCAATGCAATATTCTGTTTTTGTGACAATTTCCACCAAAGAATAGAAGCTAAGATGGAAACTTCTCTGATATTTATTAAAATAATTTTGTAAGTTGCAGTTTAGTTAATGGATTGCTTTTCCTACCAATTTTCTAACTTCTTAAAGAAGTTTCAAAATAATATAACTGCCTGATGTGTAGTTAGTTTGGGATAATTTGGTTATATTTAAGGATATCTCACTGAAGCGAGGAAAGTCAGCAACTCCACACTGAGTACCAGCATATATGAATATCTCTATGTCATCAATAAAGAATACAAACCTCAGGAGCTCCCCAGGAAGCCAAGGGATCTGGGAGAGAGGATTGATTTCTTCGAGAACAATGGTGCCTGGCAAGGGACTGAGAAGAGGAAGGATACCCCTGCTTCCAGGTAGGCTGTGCCAGAGGGCTCAAGTTTTGTTTCATCACATTTCATGCAGGACTTTACACCAGTAAACTCTTGATTTCTGTGAAATACATACAACTTTCTGCACTCAAACATGTTCATTTTCTTCTGTTTGAAGAACTTTTCTTCTCTGGTATGAACTAAAACTGATCCTGCTGAGAACTATTCACTATCCATCTACCATAATCATTTAAATGAGTATTTAAACTTTAGTGTGTAATATACATGAATACACAGAGCCTATACCATAAACCTATTAAGATAGGATGTAGGATATGAAGGATATCTGTGTTATAGAAGTCTTTTAAAATTTTTTTCTTAGTAGATTTTTAGAAATTTGATA
The DNA here is from genome assembly GCA_935064755.1 of Tragelaphus eurycerus. Lineage (NCBI taxonomy): Eukaryota > Metazoa > Chordata > Mammalia > Artiodactyla > Bovidae > Tragelaphus > Tragelaphus eurycerus. The sequence goes on along the minus strand of CAKXYN010000168.1, from coordinate 510,398 downwards.
AACTGTGCCCCAATAGCCAGATATTTGTTGTACCATATATAGATGTGCAGATGACACCACTCTTATGGCAGAAAGTGAAGAGGGGCTAAAAAGCCTCTTGATGAAAGTGAAAGTGGAGAGTGAAAAGGTTGACTTAAAGCTCAACATTCAGAAAACGAAGATCATGGCATCTGGTCCCATCACTACATGGGAAATAGATGGAGAAACAGTGGAAACAGTGTCAGACTTTATTTTTCTGGGCTCCAAAATCACTGCAGATGGTGACTGCAGCCATGAAATTCAAAGACGCTTACTCCTTGGAAGGAAAGTTATGATCAACCTAGATAGCATATTCAAAAGCAGAGACATTACTTTACCAACAAAGGTTCGCCTAGTCAAGGCTATGGTCTTTCCTGTGGTCATGTATGGATGTGAGAGCTGGACTGTGAAGAAGGCTGAGCGCCGAAGAATTGATGCTTTTGAACTGTGGTGTTGGAGAAGACTCTTGAGAGTCCCTTGGACTGCAAGAAGATCCAACCGGTCCATTGTGAAGGAGATCAGCCCTGGGATTTCTTTGGAAGGAATGATGCTCAAGCTGAAACTCCAGTATTTTGGCCACCTCATGCGAAGTGTTGACTCACTGGAGAAGACTCTGATGCTGGGAATGATTGAGGGCAGGAGGAGAAGGGGACGACAGAGGATGAGATGGCTGGATGGCATCACTGACTCGATGGATGTGAGTCTGAGTGACCTCCGGGAGCTGGTGATGGCCAGGGAGGCCTGGCATGCTGCGGTTCATGGGGTCGCAAAGAGTCGGACACAACTGAGCGACTGATCTGATCTGATCTGATCTGATATACAAAATAGAAGACAAGAGACAACAGCTAAACCACAATAACAATTTCCATTTCAAAAGCTTAAACAAATAAAACTGATAGAACAGCAACACATAGCAATCATTAGTTAAGATATTTACTATGTACAGGGAGATAACAAGGGAATATTTCGTGCAAAGATGGGCACAATAAAGGACAGAAATGGTATGGATGTAACAGAGGCAGAAGATATTAAGAAAAGGTGGCAAGAATACAAAGAAGAACTATACAAGAAAGATTTTTCTGACCCAGATAACCATGATCAGGTGATCACTCACCTAGAGCCAGATATCCAGGAATGTGAAGTCGAGTGGACCTTAGGAAGAATCACTACAAACAAAGCTAGTGGAAGTGATGGAATTCCAGTTGAGCTATTTCAAATCTGAAAAGATGATGCTGTGAAAGTGTTGCACTCAATATGCCAACAAATTTCAAACACTCAGCAGTGGCTGCAGGACTGGAAAAGGTCAGTTTTCATTCCAATCCCAAAGAAAGACAGTGCCAAAGAATGTTCAAAGTACCACACAATTGCACTCATCTCACAGAAATGTAATGCTCAAATTTTTCCAAACCAAGCTTCAAAGGTATGTGAACTGTGAACTTCCAGATATTCAAGCTAGATTTAGAAAAGGCAGAGGAACCAGAGATCTAATTGTCAACATCTGTTGGATCATCAAGAAAGCCAGAGAGTTCCAGAAAAACATATCATATCAGATCAGATCAGATCAGTCACTCAGTCGTGTCCTACTCTTTGAGACCCCATGAACCGCAGCACACCAGGCTTCCCTGTCCATCACCAGCTCCCGGAGGTCACTTAGACTCACACCCATCAAGTTAGTGATGCCATCCAGGCATCTCATCCTCTGTCGTCCCCTTCTCCTCCTGCCCCCAATCCCTCCCAGCATCAGAGTCTTCTCCAATGAGTCAACTCTTCGCATGAGGTGGCCAAAATACTGGAGTTTCAGCTTTAGCATCATTCCTTCCAAAGAAATCCCAGGGCTGATCTCCTTCAGAATGGACTGGTTGGATCTTCTTGCAGCCCAAGGGACTCTCAAGAGTCTTCTCCAACACCACAGTTCAAAAGCATCAATTCTTCAGCGCTGAGCCTTCTTCACAGTCCAGCTCTCACATCCATACATGACCACAGGAAAGACCATAGCCTTGACCAGGCGAACAGTTGTTGGCAAAGTAATGTCTCTGCTTTTGAATATGCTATCTAGGTTGATCATAACTTTCCTTCCAAGGAGCAAGTGTCTTTTAATTTCATGGCTGCAGTCACCATCTGCAGTGATTTTGGAGCCCAGAAAAATAAAGTCTGACACTGTTTCCACTGTTTCTCCATCTATTTCCCATGTAGTGATGGGACCAGATGCCATGATCTTCGTTTTCTGAATGTTGAGCTTTAAGCCAACCTTTTCACTCTCCACTTTCACTTTCATCAAGAGGCTTTTTAGCCCCTCTTCACTTTCTGCCATAAGACTGGTGTCAACTGCATATCTGAGGTTATTGATATTTCTCCCAGCAATCTTGATTCCAGCTTGTGTTTCTTCCAGTCCAGCATTTCTCATGATGTACTCTGCATATAAGTTAAATAAACATGGTGACAATATACAGCCTTGATGTACTCCTTTTCCTATTTGGAACCAGTTTGTTGTTCCATGACCAGTTCTAACTGTTGCTTCCTGACCTGCATACAGATTTCTCAAGAGGCAGATCAGGTGGTCTGGTATTCCTATCTCTTTCAGAATTTTCCACAGTTTATTGTGAACTACACAGTCAAAGGCTTTGGCATAGTCAATAAAGCAGAAATAGATGTTTTTCCGGAACTCTCTTGCTTTTTCCATGATCCAGTGGATGTTGGCAATTTGATCTCTGGTTCCTCTGCCTTTTCTAAAACCGGCTTGAACATCAGGAAGTTCACGGTTCACATATTGCTGAAGCCTGGCTTGGAGAATATTGAGCATTACTTTACTAGCGTGTGAGATGAGTGCAATTGTGCAGTAATTTGAGCATGCTTTGGCATTGCCTTTCTTTGGGATTGGAATGAAAACTGACCTTTTCCAATCCTGTGGCCACTGCTCAGTTTTCCAAATTTGCTGGCATATTGAGTGCAGCACATTCACAGCATCATCTTTCAGGATTTGGAATAGCTCCACTGGAATTCCATCACCTCCACTAGCTTTGTTCGTAGTGATGCTTTCTAAGGCCCACTTGACTTCACATTCCAGGATGTCTGGCTAACACCCAAAAAAGATGTCCTTTTCATTATAGGGGACTGGAATGCAAAAGTAGGAAGTCAAGAAACACCTGGAGTAACAGGCAAATTTGGCCTTGGAATACGGAATGAAGCAGGGCAAAGACTAATAAAGTTTTGTCAAGAAAATGCACTGGTCATAACAAATACCCTCTTCCAACAACACAAGAGAAGACTCTATACATGGACATCACCAGATGGTCAATACCGAAATCAGATTGATTATATTCTTTGCAGCCAAAGATGGAGAAGCTCTATACAATCAGCAAAAACAAGACCAGGAGCTGACTGTGGCTCAGACCATGAACTCCTTATTGCCAAATTCAGACTGAAATTGAAGAAAGTAGGGAAAACCACTAGACCATTCAGGTATGACCTAAATCAAATCCCTTATGATTATACAGTGGAAAAACATATACTTCTGCTTTATTGACTATGAGAAAGCCTTTGACTGTGTAGATCACAACAAACTGGAAAATTCTCCAAGAATGGGAGTATAAGTCCAATTTACCTGTCTCCTGAGAAATCTGTATGCAGGTCAGGAGACAACAGTTAGAACCAGACATGGAACAACAGACTGGTTCCAAATTGGGAAAGGAGTACATCAAGGCTATATATTGTCACCCTGCTTATTTAATTTATATGCAGAGTACATCATGTGAAATGCTAGGCTGGAAGAAGCACAAGCTGGAATCAAGACTTCTGGGAAAATAACAATAACCTCAGCTATGCAGATGACACCACCTTTATGGCAGAAAGCGAAGAAGAATTAAAGAGCTTCTTGATGGAATTGAAAGAGGAGAGTAAAAAAGTTGGCTTAAAACCCACCATTCAGGAAACTAAGATTACGACATCTGGTCCCATCATTTCATGGCAAATAGATGGGAAAACAATGGAAAGAGTGAGAGACTTTATTTTGGAGGGCTCCAAAATCACTGCAGATGGTGATTGTAGTCATGGAATTAAGAGACCCTTGATCCTTGGAAGAAAACATATGACCAACCTAGACAGCATATTAAAAATCAGATATTACTTTACCAACAAATGTCTGTCTAGTCAAAGTTATGGTTTTTCCAATAGCCGTGTATAGATGTGAGAGCTGGATTATAAAGAAAGTTGAGTGCTGAAGAATTGATGATTTTGAACTGTGGTGTTGTAGAAGAGTCTTGAGATTCCCTCGGACTGCAAGGAGATCAAATCAGTCAATCCTAAAGGAAATCAGTCCTGAACATTCCTTGAAAAGACTGATGCTGAAGCTGAAACTCATACTTTGGCCACCTGATGCAAAGAACTGACTCATTAGAAAAGACCCTGATTCTGGGAAAGACTGAAGGCAGAGGAGAAGGAGATAAAAGAGGATGAGATGGTTGCATCACTGACTCAATGGACATGAGTTTGAGCAAGCTCCAGGAGTTGGTGATGGACATGGAAGGCTGGTGTGTTGCAGTCCACAGGGTTGCAAAGAGTTGGACACAACTGAGCAGCTGAACTAAACAGGGAGATATAATGAGAAAAGTGATAGAAACTGTGACTCACATGGGCCTCATTATATTGACACAACTGTTTGTTTGGGGAGATGATTTTGTTGATCAGCAAATCTGACTGCCCTGTGTTCTGACAATTGGTAAAAATGTCCCTTATCTAGTCTTTGTCAGTGAAGAGACACAGTAACACCAAAGGAATTGTAGTTGACAGCTTCCAGCATGTTTTGCTATTCTTTTACTCATCAACCAGGTTAGGAATAGCCTGAATAACCAAGATTTTCTGTCTTCTTGGTTTGAATCAAGCAAAGTCCATGTGCAATAATATTTGTTTTATTTCCAGTCTTATTGAGATATGATTGACATATTATATTAATCCAAGGTATAAAATATAACAATGGCATACATGTACACATTGTGAAATGCTTATCCAAATAAGTATAGTTAACATCAGTCACCTCACATAACTAACATTTCTTCTTGTGATGAGAACTTTTCAGATTTCTTCTCTTGGCAATACTTTGGCACTTTTTTAAAATGGGATAAAAACCAGACTGTACTTGGAAACTTCTCTGAGTAATTCTTAATAACTGTAGCATAGGAATCTATGTGGAAAATGATTAGCTAGAGCAGAGTTGACATTTTAAAATAGCCTTGGAGAATGGTAAGGCAGAATGGAAGAGTGTGCTTTAATAATAGAATGTGGATTAGTGTCCACATTCTATATGGAGTTAAACATCATTACAGAAAGTGCTTGGGTTCTCTTGTTTCATGGTTCCACCACTTTTCATAATCATTTCCATGAATGTTTCCAGAATTTCCCCCATTTTTCTTTCAGAAATCAGCCTGTGTGATAAGCACAAATAGGAGAGGATGCAGTCACTTCAACAACAAATGGTAACTTTCTTGATCATGTTCAATATAGCATAATGGTTAAAAGTGTAATGCTGCTGCTGCTGCTGTCACTTCAGTCGTGTCCGACTCTGTGTGACCCCATAGACGGCAGCCCACCAGGCTCCCCCGTCCCTGGGATTCTACAGGCAAGAACACTGGAGTGGGTTGCCATTTCCTTCTCCAATGCATGAAAGTGAAAAGTGAAAGTGAAGTCACTCAGTCGTGTTCAATTCTTAGCGACCCCATGGACTGCAGCCTATCAGGCCGCTCCATCCATGGGATTTTCCAGGCAAGAGTACTGGAGTGGGATGCCATAATGTTTGCATAAATCAGAAGTAGAATAAACTCAATTTGTAACACTTTGAGCAAATTTCCTAACACTCTAGACCTCATTTTACTCAAATGTATTAAGGAAATGATAAAAGAATCTATCTTTTTAAATTTTTGGTGAAAATTAAATAAGACAATGAATACAAAAGACTTGGCTCCCAGGAATCATGCATATAAATTGTCTCTATTTTTATAATTATTATCCATGTAATTGATTTGGATCTCAGTAACTTCAGAGCATCAGTCTGTTTTTTCTTTCTCTCTACTTCCAGCCAAAGGAACTTGGGACTTTAATTGGACCCTTTTCTACTATGTAAAAACTAATCAAAACAATTTAATTATATTTGGCTTCTAAGTCCCCTAAAATGTTATTTTATGAGGGCATATGATCTGGATGCCAAAGGCAGTAGAAAATCACTTGGGTAATGTATATGTTGAGTCAGTTTAATAAGCCAAGCTAGAGGAAACTTCCTTCTCTCTACTACTCATCCAGGCATGATTCTGGGGTATGATACTTGCAATCTCAGACTTTCGATCAAGTATTGAGTTAGTAATGACTTTATCGGAAGGAAAACTCAATCTAGCTTGAATTAAAAAAGAACTTCTTATGATGTACAGAGCCTAACCCTGGGAAACAGTTCTGTTAGAATACATTTAATTCATGATACAAAAATTAAATAAGAAACAAAAAAAAATAAATAAAAGTGAGTATGTATCTCGTAGACTATCCCTTTGGATCATGTTTTTTAGCTTCTGTTTCTCCATCAGTTTGCTTCATTTTCTTCTTTCCATCTACTATTATTTACTATTTCATATGCTTGGTCTACTTAGGATAAAAGCTAGACTGCTATTGAAAAAAAAGAAGCCCAAAGTGAAGGAGCTTAGAAAAAAAGATTTTTTCTTTTTTTCTCTCAGATATAAATGTCCCAAAGTGAGCATCTGAAGTCAGCACTCATTTAAAGACCCAGATTCTTTCAAAACTCTGATTTCTATATACCCTCTGATATTGTCTTCTGAAGTTCAGGCTAGATTATGGGTTTATGTTCCAACACTATGTAATGCATGGAGACAGGAATACTTTAATGTCCTAAGACAAAGGTAAACATTTCAATGGTGACAATTTAATACATGGCCACATCTGGTATAAGAGAGACTGGAAGGTATTGTTTCTACTTAGGCAGCCATGTGAAGACCACTATTTTCTACCTCACAATTTAAGACTCACAAAGTCAGTCTCAGCACTAGAATTTATTGCCCTAATTTCAAGAGACCAAGAAAAATGACTAATTTTGAATCCCATTTCTAAGTTTCCAAGAGAGAGAATCTGAATGTATCCAAAGTTATGTTTGTTGTAGTTGTTTAGGCACTATGTCATGTCTGACTCTTTGCAGCTCCATGGACTATAGACCACCAGGCCTCTGTCCATGGAATTTCCCAGACAAGAATACTGGGGTGGGATGTCATTTCCTTCTCCAGGGGGTCTTCCCGACCCAGGGATCAAATCAGCGTCTCCTGCATTGGCAGGAGGATTATTTACCATTGAGCCACCAGGGAAGCCCAAAAAGTTATGGGGAAAGATAAGTAATATAAAACAAACATTGTGTAATTCCCTTGAGATCTGGTGGTTAAGACTCCATGTTTCCATTGCAGATTGCATGAGTTTGATCCCTGGTTGGGGAACCAAGATTCCACATGCATGCTGCACAGCCAATAAATAAGTAAAACATGGTTGTCAATATCCATATCTAGTCAGAGAGTAGGTCAGTGGAAGGAGTTACAGGGTGAACAGATAATCCAATAGTTATTTACTACCTATGTATTTGAATTTTAAATCTGTGAAGCTAATAAAATAAAGACATCAAAACAGGACAATATACTCACAAACAGAAAACAACAGATCAAAAAATAATTGATAAAAATATCTTTATCTAGAATACTAACAATCTGAATTCTAAAAGACACATAAATAGTCAGATGGTAGCCTTTCAGTCACATATGACACTCTGTGACTCCATGGACTGTAACCCATCAGCTTCTCAGTCCATGGAGATTCTTCAGGCAAGAATACTGGACTGGGGTGGCCATTCCCTTCTCCAGGGGATCATTCCAACCCAGGGATCAAACCCGGGTCTCCTGCATTGCAAGTGGATTCTTTACATCTGAACCACCAAGGAAATCTGCAAAGCACCATATTCAAGTTCAGTTCACTTTATAAACCTAAAGGTATTTTACTGAAGGACACTTTAGCCATAATCTATTCTATTAAGACATCAAAGTGGAGAAGCTGTTATTATTTTTAGTTGATGAAAAGGGATTTTAATCAAACATATTTTTATTTAAAAAACATAGAACTAAAAAGTAGATGGATTTACTATTTAAAAAATTCTGTATCTCAAAGCTCTTTAGTCTTTAAATAAGTCTGGTGCTAGACTGTCTTTGTCTAACTTATAAAGCCTATAGACCACGGACCCAATCTGATCCATGAATTAGCCATGGAATCATAGTCCTTGATTCAGTCTGTCATGATATGGATGTCAGAGGAGTCTCTGGCCTCCTCCTAAATTGTGCGTGAGAGAGAGAGAGAGAAGAGAGAGAGAGAGAGAGAGAGAGAGAGGGAAGGAGACAAAAGATTCTCTTCTAAGTGTAAATTAAAACTTCTGGAATTCTATTTAACTATAAAAATGGAAAATTTCTTTTACAAAGATAACTAAGTATCTCTGATGCTTCAACTGCTTTTATTTACTGCTCAAAAACAAAAACAAGGGAAGCTAAATAATTTGCACAGTTTTGGGTACTTCAGATACTTTATGGAACACGAAATAAAGAAGGAACTATTTAGGTTATACTTGATTGAGAATTCCTTTTTGATCTTTTACAATATCAACTAATTTCATAATTGGATTGCAAGTTGCAGCACTTTGAAATACTGTCTAGATATATGACTATTTGCAGTGAAATAGAACTCCAAACATAAAGTATAGTACTCAGCTATTCACACATATTATTTGTTCTTATGTGAAAAGGAGTTATTGATTCTTATATCTATTAATATATCAGTTTTATAGTCATGCAATCAAATTTCAGGGAGACTTTCTAATTCAGACTTGTAGATACATTAGACATAAAATATATTTAAATCTCAGCAAGCAGCACTAGTCTCAAAACTTGCATTGATATCTACTCTCTCTCAATAATAAAGTTTCCCCTTCTATACAATATAGCCTGTATTTCTGAACCCCATAATGCCAAATTAAGAGAACAAACATGCATTGAATATATCTACTTCAAAATTACTGTGGTGTTTCCTATATGTATTATTCAATCCTTGCTTTGCTAAGCATTAATTTAGTACCTATATTCTAATTGTTCATGTATTTCTAAAATGCTTAGCTAAGGGGAGCCCTGCCAAGAAATGCCATGATCAGTTGCTTCTAGGCCTTATAAATAACTGCTTATGTAAGTCTACAGACAGACCATCTTTATATAGTCCTGATGCAACCGTGTATATGGAATGCTTAGTCATCATTATGTAACCCTGAGCAATGAAGCTGCATAATGCTGATGGCATAACAGCTTATATTTAAGATCCAGATATTAGATCTAGTATTCTGGCTTGAAAAAGGCAAGTTTTGCAAATAAGCAATGGAGTTTAAAGATGACACAGTTGGAGTATAAGAGGATGTTTTCTAAGCCCCTAGTCTCTGCTTCTCACAGCGTGGCAAGATCTCACCCAGGGAGGCAGAATTTCATCACCACCAATGCTAGTACATTTCCACTTAAGAAACTGGAAAAACATGACTCCTTACACACTGAAGACCCATACACCTCTGACTTTATGTCCCCTGGTAATTAGAAAAGGATTCATTTAACATATTTTAGTTAACTAATTTCTTTAAAAATTTATTTGAGGTTTTGGCCAAACATCAAATCCAGTCCTTGGTAGTACAATTTGAATGGCACACTCTGACACAAATAGTAGAAATTCAATGACAGGTCATTAACCAAGTTAATGTATAAGTATTTATCACATTCTTAAAAATATCTCTATTACCTCACTATTGGATTCAATAGCTTTGTAAATATCAAGCCCTCTCGCCATCCATAGTTTTTCAGGCACTATGTCTATCAAGCCTAATCCCTTGAATCTATTTGTCACTTCCACCATATAAGGGCAGTTTTCATTCCAATCCCAAAGAAAGGCAATGCCAAAAAATGCTCAATCTACCACATAATTGTACTCATCTCACACACTAGCAAAGTAATGCTCAAAATTCTCCAAGCCAGGCTTCAGCACTATGTGAACCGTGAACTTCCTGATGTTCAAGCTGGTTTTAGAAAAGGCAGAGGAACCAGAGAACAAATTGCCAACATTCGCTGAATCATGGAAAAAGCAAGAGAGTTCCAGAAAAACATCTATTTCTGCTTTATTGACTATGCCAAAGCCTTTGACTGTGTAGATCACAATAAACTGTGGAAAATTCTGAAAGAGATGGGAATACCAGACCACCTGATCTGCCTCTTGAGAAATCTGTATGCAGGTCAGGAAGCAAGAGTTAGAACTGGCCATGGAACAACAGACTGGTTCCAAATAGGAAAAGGAGTACGTCAAGGCTGTATATTGTCACCGTGTTTATTTAACTTATATGCAGAGTACATCATGAGAAATGCTGGACTGGAAGAAACAGGAGTTGGAATCAAGATTGCCAGGAGAAATATCAATAACCTCAGATATGCAGATGACACCACCCTTATGGCAGAAAGTGAAGAGGAATTAAAAAGCCTCTTGATGAAAGTGAAAGTGGAGAGTGAAAAGGTTGGCTTAAAGCTCAACATTCAGAAAACGAAGATCATGGCATCTGGTCCTATCACTACATGGGAAATAGATGGAGAAACAGTGGAAACAGTGTCAGACTTTATTTTTCTGGGCTCCAAAATCACTGCAGATGGTGACTGCAGCCATGAAATTAAAAGACGCTTACTCCTTGGAAGGAAAGTTATGACCAACCTAGATAGCATATTCAAAAGCAGAGACATGACTTTGTCAACAAAGGTTCGCCTAGTCAAGGCTATGGTCTTTCCTGTGGTCATGTATGGATGTGAGAGCTGGACTGTGAAGAAGGCTGAGTGCCGAAGAATTGATGCTTTTGAAGTGTGGTGTTGGAGAAGACTCTTGAGAGTCCCTTGGACTGCAAGAAGATCCAACCAGTCCATTCTGAAGGAGATCAGCCCTGGGATTTCTTTGGAAGGAATGATGCTAAAGCTGAAACTCCAGTATTTTGGCCACCTCATGCGAAGAGTTGACTCATTGGAAAAGACTCTGATGCTGGGAGGGATTTGGGGGCAGGAGGAGAAGGTAAGACAGAGGATGAGATGGCTGGATGGCATCACTGACTCGATGGATGTGAGTCTGAGTGACCTCCGGGAGTTGGTGATGGACAGGGAGGCCTGATGTGCTGAGATTCATGGGGTCTCGAAGAGTTGGACACGACTGAGTGACTGATCTGATCTGAGGAGGCAAATATTCATATGCATACAGGCTTCTTAGAAGAGACAGTTTTTACTGTACTTTTCATAATGAAGTAAAAAGCAAGATCATCATCTCAGAGTGAGGAGAAGGTGAGTTGTAAAGTTGCATGGAAAAGAGGTACTGAATCACTGTTTAAGATAAATATTCTTGGAATACCTTGTAGGCTTGTTGGATAATGAGGATACTCATTTCATTTTTTATTACTTTTAATATTTTAATGAAAATATTATACAGACCTAAAACCACAACTTCTGGAAGAACCATTTACTCTTGCCAGTCTTTTATCTCTCCTCAAACTTATCCTTGTCCTCTTCTTGGGCCTTGCATTTGAGAGCAGGAAGACATCTTTGTTGACAGCAGTTTTGTCCAAAGAGGTATCCACAGAATACCTTGTGGGCATGAGGTGATTATAATTACAAACTTTTGAAAAAAACTTGATCTTTGACCTCTTGGCAATTTTCTTTTTGCCCATAGCAGGTGTCACTTTGCAGAGATAGCAATTAATCCCAGCCACCAAAGCACCACCTTCCCAAGTTTCATGAACTTGCCCATTTCAGCAGCTACCATGGATACTCATTTGAAATGTATCGTCCTAAATTTAAAGTGTACTCCATTAATATAATATTCACCCAACATGTTCAACTGCTCCTAAAAAGACATGCAATGATTAAATACTTGGGATTTATTAGAATCATTTTTCCAAGCAAATATTATAGAAGGCTATCAGATTTTATGGCATTTATAAGATACTTGTTACAGCGATGGATCATGGAATCTAACCTGAGCCAAGAGAAAAATAGAACTTGAGGTATCAGGGAAAAGGATTAAAGACTTAAAGGTGGCAGGTTTGAGATCAGAAATTCTCAATGAGGTTGGAGAAATGCTGGAATGAAATATTGAATGGGAGGATAGTCATCAGCAGATAATAAATCAAAATTTTGAATGAGGTGCTGTTTTTGGTGATAACAAAGACTAGGTTATATCTGAAGAGTGGTGGATGAAATGTTAGCAAATCCAAGGAGATCAAGATCCAAGATCCTCAGTAGTTAGTTGGACCTTCCTCACGTGTTTTGACATTAGGCAATATTCACAACAGTGCAGGAATGAAAATATAGGCTGACAAATACCTTAGACATTTGGTTTCTAATAGTTAACATAAGAAAAAGAGGGATAAGGACATGACAGAGAATACCGAAACTCTTCTAAATCAGGTAATACAATTAGTGTAATGTTAATAGACTAAAAAGAGAAACATATCTCAACGGATGTTGAAATGCCATTTAAAAGGATTTTAAAAATGTATATAAATATAGTATACATATATATTCATTTATATATATTGTTATATATATAGTTCAGAAAAGGTAATGGCACCTCACTCCAGAACTCTTGCCTGGAAAATCCCATGGGTGAAGGAGCCTGGTAGGCTGCAGTCCATGGGGTCGCTAAGAGTAGGACATGACTGAGCGACTTCACTTTCACTTTTCACTTTCATGCATTGGAGAAGGAAATGACAACCCACTCCAGTGTTCTTGCCTGGAGAATCCCAGGGATGAGGGAGCCTGGTGGGCTGCCGTCTATGGTGTCGCACAGAGTCGGACATGACTGAAGTGACTTAGCAGCAGCAGCATATATATAGTTACCATAATTTAACATTATCTTAAACATGCTGAGACAACAATTACAAAAAATAAATAGAAGTGTAACATAAACATTGGAAAATAAGAGGCAAATTTGTATACATTTATATTTTTTCATTTATTGGTAAATTTGAAGGAAAAATTAGGTGAATTCCATGGTCTCTCCTAGGATTAATGTTCTCCAATGCCTCAATATTTCTTCTCTAGTATCTCCAAGAGGGAAAGTTTAAGAGTCATTGAAAAACTGCATGGTTTTTGCTTCTCCCTCTTTGTATCACAAAGGTAATATCCATTGACTGAAAGAATGAAATAAAAACACTGATGATTATATAGGATCTTTATATGTACTTACATTTATCCTCTTCACAAATAATTTGTTTTGCTTTTTTATATTTATACTGTATTTCTGTATACATCAAAATTGTTTTCTAAATGGTAGATGGCTACTTGTTTGATAGGAATAATTTAAACATAATTATAATAAAGGCTTAAGCTTGACTTTCAAGTTTTCTTCTCTAACAATTAAATATGCATTTATTTAAGCAATCATGGTATGAAACAGTAGTGGGTGAGAAATGAGGGTAATTAGGGAATTAAATGATTGAACTGGTTTGAATAGTGTTTGAGTTTCACTCTACCTAGAAAATGTATGTTCTCACTTATATTTTGTTCTTCTTCCTTTCACAATTCTTCTTTATGGTTTTCCTTTCTGTATTATAATATTTATCTAACATTGTGGGGAAAAAAATTCAGCTGAAATAGCAGAACCACTGATAAACCCAACAAAATTTGATAAATATAACCACCTCGCACTAAGAATTTTCCAGATATTCTTGAATCTTTAGAGAACCAGACAGGACTAATATGACAAAACTTTATTCCTTGATCTATGCCTCAAGGACAGAATGGAAATTAGTCAACAAGCCCAAGCAGACATGAATGGATGCTCTCATAAACAAAATGCTGGAGGCCAGCTACATCATCTCCAGCATTATTTCCTAAATTCTCCTTTTACTGTTCTAGACCAACACATGATGATATATCACCTTTCTGGAATGTCAGAGAAGGATAGTGATTACAACTAGAGAACATCTTAATCAGTAGAATTGATATGTTTGTGTCTGTATTCTCATTTTTTCCTCTCTTCTTTTCTTTTCCTTCTCCTTTTCCTGTATATTTCAAGTTTGCTCATCACTGAATTTTTTGTGGTCTGCATTTCTACCCTTTCCCCATTCCATTCAGAAGTAAACACTGTATAGCTAAGAAATCAGAAAAGTCAAGCACTTTCATATTTTTATTAATTTATAATATGAGAAGGAGTTTTCATGTGTACCATAATTTTTAAATTATCCTATATTAGTAAATTGTGTTATTAAGCACTATATGTGATACATAAATAAGAGAGTTTATCCTCATCTTCATGTAGTTTTCAGTCTGTTGTAATAAGATATTTACTCAAAGAAAAATTAAAGGAAACCTGATAAATATTTTCTTTAAAAAGAAATAAACATCGTACTATTGATTTTAAAAGAGAGATAGCTCAAGTGTGTGGAAACTAAGAATAAAATAAGGAGAAAAACAATATAAAATAAAATTTGAGTAAAATTTTGAGGAAATGAGATTATCAGTTCATTCACTCAGTCGGGTCCGACTCTGCGATCCCATGGACTGCAGCACACCAGGTCTCCCTGTCCATCACCAACTCCCTGAGTTTACTCAAACTCATGTCCATTGAGTCAATGATGCCATCCAACCATCTCATCCTCTGTCGTCTCCTTTTCTTTCTGCCTTCAATCTTTCCCAGCATCAGGGTCTTTTCAAATGAGTCAGCTCTTCACATCAGGTCGTCAAAGTATTGGAGTTTCTGCTTCAGCATGAGTTCTTCCAATGAATATCCAGGACTATTTCTTTTTGGATGGACTGTTTGGATCTCCTCATAGTCCAAGGAACTCTCAAGAGTCTTCTCCAACACCACAGTTCAAAAGCATAAATTGTTCAGTGCTCAATTCTTGGCTTTCTTTATAGTCCAACTCTCACATCCAAATGTGACTACTGGAAAAACCATCGCCTTGACTAGACAGAACTTTGTTGGCAAAGTAACGTCTGCTTTTTAATAGCTGTCTAGCTTGATCATAACTTTTCTCCCAAGGAGTAAGCATCTTTTCATTTCATAGCTGCTGTCACCATCTGCAGTGATTTTGGAGCCCCCAAAAATAAACTCTGCTACTCTTTCCACTGTTTCCCCATCTATTTGCCATGAAGTAATGGGACTGGATGCCATGATCTTTGTTTACTGAATGTTGAGCTTTAAGTCAACTTTTTCACTCTCCTCTTTCACCTTCATCAAGAGGCTCTTTTGTTCTTCACTTTCTGCCATAAAGGTGGTGTTATCTGCATATCTGAGGTTATTGATATTTCTGCTGGCAATCTTGATTCCAGCTTATGTTTCATCCAGCCCAGCATTTCTCATGATGTACTCTTCATATAAGTTAAATAAGCAGGGTGACAATATATAGCCTTGAGGTACTACTTTTCTTATTTTGAACCAGTCTGTTGTTCCAGGTCTAACTGTTGCTTCCTTACCTGCATATAGATTTCTCAAGAGGCAAGTCAGGTGGTCTGGTATCCCCATCTCTTTCAGAATTTTGCACAGTTTAATGTGATCCAAAGATTATCAAGTGCTAGTAAAACACGAAGGTAGGAAATAAGTATATCTGGAATGTAACTAGCAACCAAGTTTCACTGAAGAGTATGGCAATGTTCACTAGTGATAGGAAGGTACTGGATATAAAAAGCTTAGAGTTTCAGAAGGGAAACTGATATGGAATTTATTCAGTGTCATTGTAAGCCAGATTTGTTGTCCAGTAGCTAAGTCATGTCCTACTCTGTGATCCCATGGCCTACAATATGCCAGGCTTCCCTGTCCTTCACTACCTCCCAGAGTTTGCTCAAACTCATGTCCATTGAGTTAATGCTGACATCCAACCATCTCTTCCTCTGTCACCCCATTCTCCTCTTGCCCTCAATCTTTCTCAGCATAAGGGTCTTTTCCAATGAGTCAGCTCTTTGCATCAGGTGAACAATATTGGAGCTTCAGCATCAGTCCTTCCAGCGAATATGGGCTACATGATTTTCAGGGCTCAGTGCAAAATAAATATTCATAGCCCTTAGTTAAAATATTATTAACAATATTAAGACAGCTATAGCAGATCATAAAACCAAGTGTGTGGTCCTTCTAAGCATGGGACCCTATGAGACTGCACAGGTCACATAATCATGAACTTGTCCTGTTGGTTAGTCACTGGTCCTGTTGGTGAGTTCTGGAGTAAATGAGAGAACATTTTGCTAAGGAAAATATAACTAGATGGAGTATCAAGATAAATAGGAGGGTAAGAAAATAGGAAAAGGAAAACAATCAAAAGACAGTGGAATCGTAAAGTGAACTGAAGTCACTCAGTCGTGTCCAACTCTTTGCGACCCCATGGACTGTAGCCTACCATGCTCCTCCATCCGTGGGATTCTCCAGGCAAGAGTAGTGGAGTAGGTTGCCATTTCCTTCTCCAGGGGATCTTCCCAACCCAGGGATTGAACCCAGGTCTCCTGCATTGCAGTCAAACGCTTTACTATCTGGGCCACCAGGGAAGCTCAAAAAGCTTAAAGAAGCCTAATTATTAGGAATAAAATTTTATGATATGTAAAACAAAGTGGAAAAAAAAACCATCCATAATAGTTAACAGATAATAGCTAGCTAAAAAGATAAAGAATAAAATTAAACCAAAGATGAGTCCACATTTTCATCTTGGATGACTAGAAGAGAAAGCAAATACCAACAAGAACAACAACAAAAATCAGAAAGAGGAGCTGATTTTAAGGGGACACTGGAATGATGCTGATCTTAATTGAAGGATGCCAAAGTACAACAGGATAGAAAAATATATGAAGTATCCAGGGAAATGCAATCAGATACTAGAAGGCTGGAGAGAGGGGGACATATTAAGGAAAAGAATAAATATTTTAAATTTATATAGGTTAATGAGATAGTGACTGTCCTCTTTTAGGTTAAATTGTTCAAACAATTAATCCTTACAATCAATGGAGTAAATTATTATCAGATGCTATACTGATTTTCTCATCCTAGACTTGCATACATTGTCATCTATTTGAAAGTCAGAATTAAAGGTGAAGGTGAATGAGATAATTGATGAAAAGATATTTGAGTAAGAAAATAGTTTAGCTTGTAACCTTGAAGATATCAACATCAAAGACTAAAGGACAGAAAAAGGATCTAATGAAGAATATTTTAAAAGGTCAATCTGAACAGTAAAGACTCACTGATGTTATAGGTGGGAAGACTTTGAATATGGAGACAAAGCATGTCTAATGCTGTAGAAAAATCAGGAGAGATAGTTTCATTGGAAGTTCGCAAATTGGGTGAGTAGGTTTCTGGTGCTGTGTGTGAACCAGCAGCTCCAGGAACAGTGTACAAACTCCAAACAGATTGAGAAAGATATCAGAGGAATATGTAACATGTCAGGAAATTCAACCTATGTTATACAGTGTGGAGGTGACCCCTGCAGGTGGACTGGGCAAGATGGGTGACAGAGAATAATAGGAAAGTGAGAGATTCTATGAACAATATTACAAATGCAGTCCAACTGTAAAGGTGGGGAAGGGTACAGAAAGGTAGATTGGGGTAAACTGGAAGAAAAAGGATGAGTTGAAGAAGAGAAGGTTTAAAGACACCAATGATACCAAGGACCAGTAGTTGTAAGAGACAGAGAAAAAAGGCAGAGAGAGTGAGAGGGGAGAGAGAATAGAAGATACTCTGCTAAATTTCAGATTTTATTACCATAGTGATGAGTTAGAGTTAAATGGATTTGCAAGTTTAAAAGAAGCCCCAAATAGTGTTATATAATATGTTTCATTTCTTCTTATTCTTTGACAATGCTCATTGGGGTTACAACATTATTGGCATATTTTAATTTTCTTTTTTTATATAATTTATTTTTTAGTTCAGCTTCTGAAACTTCAGCTTTCTGGTTCCTTATTTGAAGATCTATACCTAAGAGTTGTGCTCTGGCTTTTTTGTTCTGAATCTATTTAAATGAATTATATTTAGCAAGTATTTTCTGCAATATGAGAGCTAATGATGCAGGCCTTCACTTCCACTGTCTCATTTAAATTTTACTCCCATAAAGAACAAGAAGCCTTGAGTAACTGGGAAGGTAGAAGAACTAAAACAAATCTTCTATCTTTTGACCATTATACTTACATTATAATAAATCAGAGTGAAGAATTTACTGTGTATCCAGACTAGAACAAGACAGGGAGCCAGAATTATCTTGGCCATTTCTCTGAGCTTATAAAATATATACACACCCTTAATTCTAACTGGAACAAATAGATATCTTGTATTCTTCCACCTGCAGTATCGGGGAAATGGTTTTTTTTTTTTTTTTTTTTTTTGATAACTGTTCTCTAGTGTGACCAAGGTCACCTAAGCCTACTACAAATGCAGAGTGTACTTGCTGATACTCTGAAGTCACTTAAGAAAAATCTCTCTACTTTTCCTGTTGGCGATGTCAGGGATGGTATATGTGAATATTGTGAAAAATACAGAGACAAAGTTTTCCCTTGACTTGTCTATAATCTTGTCTTCCTTCCCCTGGTTTGCTCATTACTCCTACAGTTCTCTCACTGAATGTGATAATACTCATTAAAGAGTACAATAAGTAATTATTTACTCCTCTGAGTCTGTCTTTAGGCATTGAACACTCTGATAGGAAGGCCTCTGCCCAAATGATATTGGTATCAGTAATTCATAATACAGTGCCTGAAATGCAATAGACCCTCAACACTTGTTAAGCTAATGGTAGATATATACACATAATCTGAATCATGTGCCATAATGAGATACACTTTCCAATTTCTTGCAGATCTAGGACAAGATTCCCCATCATTGGGACCCAAATAACGGTCTATAAATGGTTCCTGTCATAGACAGTGACTCTCAGTGTTTCACGGATATGAGAAACCATAGGTAAAATTCTGGAACATTCTGAAGTGCTAAGAAATCGGACAAAATAGGATAATGAGAATTAATGATGAAGTGGAGTTAGAGGTCTCTGCTCCACCTAGGGAGAAGGCAATGGCACCCCACTCCAGTACTCTTGTTGCCTGAAAAATCCCATGGATGGGGGAGCCTGGTGGGCTGCAGTCCATGGGGTCGCTAAGAGTCAAACACGACAGGTCTCCATCCAGGGTTCATTTCAGTAATATTTTTCTCCCTGTGAGAACATTTTAAAAGTTGAATCATACAGTATGTAACTTTTTGAGAATTTTTTCTTTTTTCACTAAGCCTAATACCATTGAGATCTGTCCAGGTTTTTGCATGCGTCAATACTTTTTATTTATTCAGTACTTTTATTGCTGAGTAGTTTTCCATTGCATGATATTCTATTGTTACAGAATTGGTTTAACAATTCAGCTGTTCAAGGACATTTGAGTTGCTTCTAGTTTTAGGTTACTATGAATAAAGTCACTATGAACAATTGCATATAGGTTGTTGTGTGAACATAAGTTTTTATTGCTCTGGGATAAATGTCATAGGGTATGATTGCTGACTTATTTTGAACATGCATATTTAGTTTTATTATTTTTTTTTGTTATTTTTTTTTGAGATATAAAAGTTTTATTGTTTCCATTTTTAAAAGAAACTACTGAACTATTTTCCAGAGTGACTGTACCATTCTTCATTCCTACCAGCAATGTGTGAAAATCATTTCTCCCCAGCCTCAACAGTGTTTAATATTATCACTGTCGGTTTTGTTTTCATTTTTTCCATTCTAAGAGATATTTAGTGATATATCATTGTAGTAGTTTGCATTCCCTATATAGCTAATGATGTTGACCATTTCTTTATGTATTTGCCCTCCATATCCCTTTTACAGTGAAATATCCAAAGTCTTGCCCACTTTAGATTTATTTCTTTACTATTGAGATTTGAGAGTTCTTTTTAAAGTTTACATATGAGACCTTTGTTGAATGTGACTTGCAAATATTTTATCTTAGTATATAGTGTGTCTTTTCATCCTCATGATAGGGTCTTTTACAGAATAATCTTTTAAATTTTTGATGAAGCTCAATTTATCATTTTTAAAACAAATCACAATTTTAATATGACATCTCAGAACTCTACACCTAGCCCCAAAAATATTTTTCTTATGCTTCCTGCTGATCCTTAATACTTTAAAGAATTACTACCCCAACAAATGTTTTCCTGAAAAGCTGCAGTATTACAGCAGCAAATATGTGGTATATTGAGATTTAGCTATAAATTGAAAAGTACAAAAAAATTGTTGAAAAATTATGTCACTTAATATGAAAATAACATCTCATTGTTATTCTGTTTCAAAATTAAGTTGCTGAGAAAAAATTGTCAAAAATATATGTTTATGGAAAGGACATCACTAAGTGGATTATAACCAAAAACTTGTATAAAATTTTCTGTATCTTCTTTTATATAATAGCTTAATTAACTAATTAGTTAATTGTACCCACCCATTTGCAAGACACATATACACACTGATAATCCCATAACCCATTAATTAAATTATCCCATTAAAAGGATCACATTTTTTAAAGTGAGGGTAAACGGTAGTATTGTAAAAAAAAAAAGGAGGTTAGGCATAATTGCTGCTATTAAGCATAAAAGTTAATTCTGTATTTTCTGGAGTGGCATGCATAAATGAAAATATAATTAGTTACAAAATTCTCATTATTTATTAGTAAGAAGTAATACTAGCTGGTTAGGAGAAATGTTCATTTTCTGTAAAAAATCTCAAAAGGACTAATTACACAGATTTTTTTATCACTGTCATCAAATGAAAAAGGAATATTGTTTTCAAATATAGTTTTACCAAGAAACGGAAGAGATATTCATATAGACATATTGACCTTTCATAAAATTAGTTCTCAAAAGACCTGAGGAATATTTTTTAATTACAGAAATTTTTGAGGTTGCAATTTCATATACCAAAACAAACAGAGTCCAAAGAATGAATCTTCCCTTTGTTAACTTCTCTCTAATATTCCAATTACCTCAATCTAAGCTAAGAAATCTCTTAGAAAAACTGGAGATCAGGTTATTAAAGATCAAGGGCACAAAAGAGGAGTAGAAGGATCTGACATCCACAGAGTACCAACTGCCTGATATATGATTTATGTTCACAAGAAAATGGTGGGGAGAAAGAAACATACAAAAAAAAAGTGTTCTAGTTAATTAGCTAGATACATGAATAATTGTTCAAGAGATTCAGGGAAGTTTGGAATTTCTTTTAATATACTATCTGTTGTGTGAGTGTGTTTCTTTGACTGTTACATTGTGCTCAGATTAGGTTTTTATTTTGATTATATTTTAGAACCATTTTAACACATGTTGAACAACAGTGCAGTTGGACCTGCTATTAAAGTTACTACCATAAACCAGAATTTTGTTTTCTCCAAGCCAGGCTTCAGCAATATGTGAACCATGAATTCCTGATGTTCAAGCTGATTTTAGAAAAGGGAGAGGAACCAGAGATCAAATTGCCAACATCCGCTGGATCATGGAAAAAGCAAGAGAGTTCCAGAAAAATATCTATTTCTGCTTTATTGACTATGCCAAAGCCTTTGACTGTGTAGATCACAATAAACTGGGAAAATTCTGAAAGAGATGGGAATACCAGACCATCTGATCAGCCTCTTGAGAAATCTGTATGCAGGTCAGGAAGCAACAGTCAGAACTGGTCATGGAACAACAGACTGGTTCCAAATAGGAAAAGGAGTACGTCAAGGCTGTATATTGTCACCATGTTTGTTTAACTTATATGCAGAGTACATCATGAGAAATGCTGGACTGGAAGAAACACAAGCTGGAATCAAGATTGCTGGGAGAAATATCAATAACCTCAGGTATGCAGATGACACCACCCTTATGGCAGAAAGTGAAGAGGAACTAAAAAGCCTCTTGATGAAAGTGAAAGTGGAGAGTGAAAAGGTTGGCTTAAAGCTCAACATTCAGAAAACAAAAATCATGGCATCTGGTCCCATCACTACATGGGAAATAGATGGAGAAACAGTGGAAACAGTGTCAGACTTTATTTTCTGGGCTCCAAAATCACTGCAGATGGTGACTGCAGCCATGAAATTAAAAGATGCTTTCTCCTTGGAAGGAAAGTTATGACCAACCTAGATAGCATATTCAAAAGCAGAGACATCAATTTGCCAACAAAGGTTCGTCTAGTCAAGGCTATGGTCTTTCCTGTGGTCATGTATGGATGTGAAAGCTGGACTGTGAGGAAGGCTGAGCGCTAAAGAATTGATGCTTTTGAAGTGTGGTGTTGGAGAAGACTCTTGAGAGTCCCTTGAACTGCAAGGAGATCCAACCAGTCCATTCTGAAGGAGATCAACCCTGGGATTTCTTTGGAAGGAATGATGCAAAAGCTGAAACTCCAGTATTTTGACCACCTCCTGCGAAGAGTTGACTCATTGGAGAAGACTCTGATGCTGGGACGGATTGGGGGCAGGAGGAGAAGGGGACGACAGAGGATGAGATGGCTGGATGACATCACTGACTCGATGAATGTGAGTCTGAGTGACCTTCGGGAGTTGGTGATGGACAGGGAGGCCTGGCGTGCTGCAGTTCGTGGGGTCGCAAAGAGTTGGACACGACTGAGCGACTGATCTGATCTGATCTGCTCTGAACAGAAGCAGAAGATATTAAGAAGAGGTG
The DNA here is from genome assembly GCA_935064755.1 of Tragelaphus eurycerus. Taxonomy (NCBI): domain Eukaryota; kingdom Metazoa; phylum Chordata; class Mammalia; order Artiodactyla; family Bovidae; genus Tragelaphus; species Tragelaphus eurycerus. The sequence goes on along the minus strand of CAKXYN010000168.1, from coordinate 487,646 downwards.
GCAAGAATACACAGAAGAACTGTACAAAAAAAGATCATCAGGACCCAGATGATCACAATGGTGTGATCACTCACCTAAACCAGACGTCCTGGAAGGCAAAGTCAAGTGGTCCTTAGGAAGCATCACTATGAACAAAGCAGGTGGAGGTGATGGAATTCCAGTTAAGCTATTTCATATCCTGAAAGATGATGCTGTGAAAGTGCTGCACTCAATATGCCAGCAAATTTGGAAAATGCAGCGGTGGCCACAGGACTGAAAAGTCAGTTTTCATTCCAATCCCAAAGAAAGGCAATGCCAAAGAATGCTCAAACTACTGCACAATTGCACTCATGTCACACATTAGTAAAGTAATGCTCAAAATTCTCCAAGCCAGGCTTCAACAATACATGAACTGTGAACTTCCAGATGATGAAACTGGATTTAGAAAAGGAAGAGGAACCAGAGATCAAACTGCCAACATCCGTTGGATCATCAAAAAAGCAAGAGAGTTCCAGAAAACCATCTATTTCTGCTTTATTGACTATGCCAAAGTCTCTGACTGTATGGACAACAAAAAACTGTGGAAAATTCTTCAAGAGATGGTGGGCAGACCACCTGACCTACCTCTTGAGAAATCTGTATTCAGGTCAGGAAGCAACAGTAAGAACTGAACATGGAGCAACCGGCTGATTCCAAATCAGGAAAATAGTACCTCAAGGCTGTATATTCACCGTGTTTGGTTTTTTTTAATATAAATTTATTTATTTTAATTGAAGGTTAATTACTTTACAATATTGTATTGGTTTTGCCATACATCAACATGAATCTGCCACAGATATGCACATGTTCCCCATCCCAAACCCCCTCCCTCCTCCCTCCCCGTACCATCCCTCTGGGTCGTCCTGGTGCACCATCCCCAAGCAACCAGTATTGTGCATCAAACTTGGACTGGGGATTTGTTTCATATATGATATTACACATGTTTCAATGCATACTCCCAAATCATCCCACACTCTCTCTCCCCCACAGAGTCCAAAAGACTGTTCTATACACCTGTGTCTCTTACAGTCTCACATACAGGGTTATTGTTACCATCTTTCTAAATTCCATATATGCGTGTTAGTATAGTGTATTGGTGTTTTTCTTTCTGGCTTACTTCACTCTGTATAATTGGGTCCAGTTTCATCCACCTCATTAGAACTGATTCAAATGTATTCTTTTTAATGGCTGAGTAATATTCCATTGTGTATATGTACCACTGCTTTCTTATCCATTCATCTGCTGATGAACATCCAGGTTGCTTCCATGGTACATCCATAGGTACGTGGATTTATCTCATGGCTTTCTATCTTGTTCCATTGATATATATTTCTGTCTTTGTGCCAGAACCATACTGTCTTGATGACTGTGGCTTTGTAGTAGAGCCTGAAGTCAGGTGGGTTGATTCCTCCAGTTCCATTCTTCCTTCTCAAGATTGCTTTGGCTATTCAAGGTTTTTTGTATTTCCATACAAACTATGAAGTTATTTGTTCTAGCTCTGTGAAAAATACCTTTGGTAGCTTGATAGGGGTTACACTGAATCTATAGATTGCTTTGGGTAGTATACTCATTTTCAATATATTGATTCTTCTGATCCATGAACATGGTATATTTCTCCATCTATTAGTGTTCCCTTTGATTTCTTTCACCAGTGTTTTATAATTTTCTATATATAGGTCTTTAGTTTCTTTAGGTAGATATATTTCTAAGTATTTTATTCTTTTCATTGCAATGGTGAATAGAATTGTTTCCTTAATTTCTCTTTCTATTTTCTCATTATTAGTGTATATGAATGCAAGGGATTTCTGTGTGTTTATTTTATATCCTGCAACTTTACTGTATTCATTGATTAGTTCTAATAATTTTCTGGTGGAGTCTTTAGGGTTTTTTATTTAGAGGATCATGTCATCTGCAAACAGAGTTTTACTTCTTCTTTTCCAATTTGAATTCCTTTTATTTCTTTTTCTGCTCTGATTGCTGTGGCTTCCAAAACTATGTTGAATATGTGCTTCCAAAACTATGTTGAATAATAGTGGTGAAAGTGGGCACCCTTGTCTTGTTCCTGACTTCAGGGGAAATGCTTTCAATTTTTCACCATTTAAGATAATGTTTGCTGTGGGTTTGTCATATATCACTTGTATTATGTTGAGGTATGTTCCTTCTATTCCTGCTTTCTGGAGACTTTCTATCATAAATGGATGTTGAATTTTGTCAAAGGCTTTCTCTGCATCTATTGAGATAATCATATGGCTTTTATTTTTCAATTTGTTAATGTAGTGTATTACATTGATTGATTTGCAGATATTGAAGGATCCTTGCATCCCTGGGATAAAGCCCACTTGGTCATGGTGTATGATCTTTTTAATGTGCCCTTGGATTCTGATTGCTAGAATTTTGTTAAGGATTTTTGCATCTATGTTCATCAGTGATATTGGCCTGTAGTTTTCTTTTTTGTGGCATCTTTGTCAGGTTTTGGTATTAGGGTGATGGTGGCCTCGTAGAATGAGTTTGGAAGTTTGCCTTCCTCTGCAGTTTTCTGGAAGAGTTTGAGTAGGATAGGTTTTAGCTCTTCTCTAAATTTTTGGTAGAATTCAGCTGTGAAGCTGTCTGGACCTGGGCTTTTGTTTGCTGGAAGATTTCTGATTACAGTTTCAATTTCCATGCTTGTGATGGGTCTGGGGGGGGGGGGGGGGGGGAAGAGGGGGGGGGGGGTGGGGTAGGGGAAAAAAAGAAAAATACGAATGATCTGATCTGATCTGATCTGATGGGTCTGTTAAGATTTTCCATTTCTTCCTGGTTAAGTTTTGGAAAGTTGTATTTTTCTAAGAATTTGTCCATTTCTTCCACGTTGTCTATTTTATTGACATATATTTGCTGATAGTAGTCTCTTATGATCCTTTGTATTTCTGTGTTGTCTGTTGTGATCTCTCCATTTTCATCTTTAATTTAATTGATTTGATTTTTCTCCCTTTGTTTCTTGATGAGTCTCACTAATGGTTTGTCAATTTTGTTTATCCTTTCAAATAACCAGCTTTTGGCTTTGTTGATTTTTGCTATGGTCTCTTTTGTTGCTTTTGCATTTATTTCTGCCCCAATTTTTAAGATTTCTTTCCTTCTATGAATCCTGGGGTTCTTCATTTCTTCCTTTTCTAGTTGCTTTAGGTGTAGAGTTAGGTTATTTATTTGACTGTTTTCTTATTTCTTGCGGTATGCCTGTATTGCTATGAACTTTCCCCTTAGTACTGCTTTTACAGTGTCCCACAGGTTTTGGGTGGTTGTGTTTTCATTTTCATTCATTTCTATGAATATTTTGAATTATTTTTTGATTTCTTCTGTGGTTTGTTGGTTATTCAGCAGCATGTTGCTCAGCCTCCATATGTTGGAATTTTTAATAGTTTTTCTCCTGTAATTGAGATCTAATCTTACTGCATTGTGGTCAGAAAAGATGCTTGGAATGATTTCAATTTTTTTGAATTTACCAAGGCTAGATTTATGGCCCAGGATGTGATCTATCCTGGAGAAGGTTCCATGTGCCCTTGAGAAAAAGGTGAAATTCATTGTTTTGGGATGAAATGTCCTATAGATATCAATAAGGTCTAACTGGCCTGCTGCTGCTGCTGCTGCTAAGTCACTTCAGTCGTGTCCGACTCTGCGTGACCCCATAGACGTCAGCCCACCAGGCTCTCCTGCCCCTGGGATTCTCCAGGCAAGAAAACTGGAGTGGGTTGCCATTTCCTTCTCCAATGCATGAAAGCAAAAAAGTGAAAGTGAAGTCGCTCAGTCGTCCGACTCAGCGACCCCATGGACTGCAGCCCACCAGGTCTACTGTATCGTTTAAAGTTTGTATTTCCTTGTTAATTTTCTGTTTAGTTGATCTATCCATAGGTCTCAGTAGGGTATTAAAGTCTCCCACTATTATTGTGTTGTTGTTAATTTCCCCTTTCATACTTGTTAGCATTTGTCTTACATATTGTGGTGCTCCTATGTTGGGTGCATATATATTTGTAATTGTTATATCTTCCTCTTGGATTGATCCTTTGATCATTATGTAGTGTCCTTTTTGTCTCTTTTCACAGCCTTTGTTTTAAAGTCTATTTTATCAGATACGAGTATTGCTACTCCTGCTTTCTTTTGGTCTCTATTTGCATGGAATATCTTTTCCCAGCCCTTCACTTTCAGTCTGTATGTGTCCCCCATTTTGAGGTGGGTCTCTTGTAGACAACATATATAGGGGTTTTGTTTTTGTATCTCTTAAGCCAGTCTTTGCCTTTTGGTTGGGGCATTCAACCCATTTACATTTAAGGTAATTATTGATAAGTTTGATCCTGTTTCCATTTACTTTATTGTTTTGGGTTCAAGTTTATACATCCTTTTTGTGTTTCCTGTCTAGAGAAGCTCTTTTAGCATTTGTTGGAGAGATGGTTTGGTGGTGCTGTATTCTCTCATCTTTTGCTTGTCTGTAAAGCTTTTGATTTCTCCTTCATATTTGAATGAGATCCTTGCTGGGTATAGTAATCAGGACTGTAGGTTATTTTATTTCATCACTTTAAGTATATCCTGCTATTCCCTCCTGGCTTGAAGAGTTTCTATTGAAAGATCAGCTGTTATCCTATGGGAATCCCCTTGTGTGTTATTTGTTGTTTTTCCCTTGCTGATTTTAATATGTGTTCTTTGTGTTTGATCTTTGTTAATTTGATTAATATGTATCTTGGGGTGTTTTTCCTTGGGTTTATCCTGTTTGGGACACTCTGGGTTTCTTGGACTTAGGTGATTATTTCCTTCCCCATTTTAGGGAAGTTTTCAACTATTATCTCCTCAAGTATTTTCTCATGGTCTTTCTTTTTGTCTTCCTCTTCTGGGACTCCTATGATTCGAATGTTGGGGCATTTAACATTGTCCTGGAGGTCTCTGAGATTGTCCTCATTTCTTTTAATTCATTTTTCTTTTTTCCTCTCTGATTCATTTATTTGTACTATTCTATCTTCTACTCCATTAATCCTATCTTCTGCCTCTGTTATTCTACCATTTATTCCTTCCAGAGTGTTTTTTCATCTCATTTATTGCATTATTCATTATATATTGACTCTTTTTTTATTTTTCTAGGTCCTTGTTAAACCTTTCTTGCATCTTCTCAATCCTTGTCTCCAGGCTATTTATCTGTGATTCCATTTTGATTTCAAGATTTTGGATCATTTTCACTATCATTTGGTATTCTTTATCAGGTAGATTCCCTATCTCTTTCTCTTTTGTTTGGTTTGGTGGGCATTTATCCTGTTCTTTTACCTGCTGGGTATTCCTCTGTCTCTTCATCCTATTTATATTTCTGTGTTTGGGGTGGCCTTTCTGTATTCTGGCAGTTTGTGGAGTTCTCTTTATTGTTGAGTTTCCTCACTGTGGATGGGGTTGTATGGGTGGCTTGTCAAGGTTTCCTGGTTAGGGAAGCTTGTGTCAGTCTTCTGGTGGGTGGAGCTGGATTTCTTCTCTCTGAAGTGCAATGAAGTGTCCAGTAATGAGTTATGAGATGTCAATGCGTTTGGAGTGACTTTGGGCAGCCTGTATATTGAAGCTCAGGGCTGTGTTCCTGTGTTCCTGGAGATTTTCCATGGTATGTCTTGCTCTGGAACTTGTTGGCCCTTGGGTGGTGCTTGGTTTCAGTGTAGGTATAGAGGCGTTTGATGAGCTCCTGTTGATTAATGTTCTCTGGAGTCAGGAGTTCTCTGGTGTTCTCAGGATTTGGACTTAAGCCTCCTGCTTCTGGTTTTCAGTCTTGTTTTTACAGCAGCCTCTCTCCATGTATACAGCACCATTGATAAAACATCTAGGTTAAAGATGAAAAGTTTCTCCACAGTGAGGGACACTCAGAGAGGTTCACAGAGTTACATGGAGAAAAGAGGGAGGAGGGAGTTAGAGGTGACCCACAAGAGATGAGGTGGAATCAAAAGAGAAGATAGCAAGCTAGCCAGTAATCACTTCCTTATGTCCACTCCACAGTCTGTACTGCTCAGAGATGTTCACGAAGTTATACAGAGGAGAGAAGAGGGAGGAAGGAGATAGAGGTAGCCAGGAGGATAAAGTCAGGGGGCATCAAAAGGAGAGAGACAGATCCAGCCAGTAATCAGTTCCCTAAGTGTTTGCCACCATCTGGAACACATAGAGATTCACAGAGTTGGGTAGAGAAGAGAAGAGGAAGGGAGGAGATAGAGGTGACCTGGTGGAGAAAAAGGAGAGTCCAAAGGGGGAGAGAGCAGTCAAGCCAGTAATCTCGCTCCCAACTAAAAATGGGTACTGAAGATTGAGTTCTTAAAGGTACAAAATTGATAACAAATACCAAAAAGCAAAGATTAAAAATCTAGAGTAGAGGTTGGATTTTCAAAAATACAATATTAAAGAAAAGAAAAAAAGTCACAAAAATTATTTTTAAAAAATATACATATATATGAAGTTTGCTTTAAAAATAGGGTCTCTTTTTTTTGCAAAGTAATAGGCTATAAAAATGAAAATTAAAGAAGTAATAGAGAACTTAATAGAGAACTTAAAATTAAAAACATTTTTTAAAATGATAGTAAAAATAGTAAAAATATATCTAGGACTTTTTCTGGTGTTGTTGTGGGCAGTGTGGGGTCAGTTTATTTTTGGCTAGTTCCTTGGTCTGGCTTATATTTCTCAAGATCTATAGGCCCCTTCCTATGTAATCGGTACTAACTACAGGGTTTTAATCTATTGCACCTGTCACTTCCAAGGTAGTTCCCTCTGTTTTAGCTTCTTCTGTTTGCTTGTCTCTTCAGTGTCTGATTTCTGCCCTGACACAAGGGGCTGGTGGTGGACATTTTTTTTTAGGCTCACTTGTTCAGTTGCACTGTGGGGAGGGAGGGACGCTGCAAACAACACTGGCGTGTGCTCACAGTGTCTTAGCCACACTGGGCCTGCCCCTGCTCACGGCATGTGTGCCCTCCCTGCCCGCACTGCTCAGGCTCTAGGTTGCTCTGCCAGGAACTGTCCAAGGCTGACCCTGGGCTGCATGCACCTCCCAGGTCTAAGCTGCTCAGGTTCAGGCACCCAGGTAGTCCTCAGAGGCACAAACTCAGTTGGGCCTGTGTTTTGTGCCCTTCCCAGGTCCAAGCAGCTTAGGTGATGAGGTGTTTGGGGAGCAAAGTCACTGCGACTTATCACCTCCCCCGTCCCTGCCACTCAGTTTTATGGGTGTACATCCGGCTCCCCTTCTCAGGTGGATGTTGACCGTCCAGAACCCCAAGAAGTCTTAGTTAGCAAAGAAGCCTGCTTGCAGTTTGGTAGATAATGCCTCTCTGGGGCTGCGATTGCCCCTTTCTGGCTCTGGCTGCCTGTCACCAGAGGGGGATGATCTGCAGCCAGCTATCTCTGCTCAGTCCTTTGTTCTGTGAGCGGGCCTGGTGATGTCTTAGGTTAAGGCTTATCCCACAGTCTGGTTTGCTAGCCAAAGTTAGTTCCCTCAGATTGCCCTCGGGGCATTCAGGCCTGGTCCTTACTCTAAGCAATGCAGACTGCGCCTCCTTGCCCAGCCCCCGCTTGCTAGTGGCGGGTGCAGGCCTTTCGCTGCTTCTCCGCTGGGGGAATTACCATTGGACACATAATCTGCGGGGTTTAATTATTTATTTATTTTTCCTCCTAGTTATGTTGCCCTTTGTGTTTCTAAGACTTGCCACAGACTCAGCAGTGAGAGTGTTTCCTGGTGTTTGGAAACCTCTCTTTTTAAGACTCCCTTCCCGGGATGGAGCTCCACCCCTACCTCTTTTGTCTCTCATTTTGTCTTTTATATTTTTTCCTACCTCTTTCTAAGACAATGGGCTGCTTTTCTGGGTGCCTCATGTCCTCTGTCAGCATTCAGAAGTTATTTTGTGGAATTCACTCAGCATTTAAATGTTCTTTTAATGAATTTGTTGTGGAGAAAGTGGTCTCCCCATCCTATTTCTCCACGGTCTTAGGACCACCTCTCCATAAGTATTCTTTGGCACTGCCTAAAATTTTTGGAAATAGAGATAATTGTGTGTGCTTTTTTATTATAGTTTTAGTGAACATGCTGCTAAGTCGCTTCAGTCATGTCTGACTCTGTGCGACCCCAGAGACGGCAGCCCACCAGGCTCCCCCGTCCCTGGGATTCTCCAGGCAAGAACACTGGAGTGGGTTGCCATTTCCTTCTCCAATGCATGAAAATAAAAAGTGAAAGTGAAATCGCTCAGTAGTGTCTGACCCTCAGTGACCCCATGGACTGCAGCCTACCAGGCTCCTCCGTCCATGGGATTTTCCAGGCAAGAGTACTGGAGTGGGGTGAAAACTAATGAGAATAAATATATATTAAACTAATGTCAACAAGTACTGATGGATTTTTAAAATTTTTTGCTTTTTAAAATGTTTGGCTGTACTGGGTCTTCATTGCTGAATGTGCACTTTCTCTAGTTGTGGTGAGCATGGGCTGAATATTGGGTTGTATGTATCTTTTCAAACTAGAATTTTGGTTTTGGTTTTCCAATTATGTACTGAGCTGTGTAATCACTGAATCATATGGTAGTTTTATTTTTAGTTTTGTGAGAGACCTCCATACTTTTTCCCATAATGCCTACATTAATTTAAATTACCAACAGTGTAAGAGGGTTTCCTCTGATCCACATCCTTACCAGAATTTATTATTTGTGTTCTTTTTACTGCTAGCTATTTTGACAGGTGTGAGATCACTGAGGTTTTAACTCTCATTTCCCTTATGATTAGATATGCTGAGCATTTTTTATGTTTCTATTGGCTGTCTGCATTTCCTCTTTGGTAAAATGTCTATTCAGTTTTCTGTCCATTTCATTCTTGGACTTTTTTGAGATGTATGATCTGTTTGAATATGTTGGATAGCAATCTCTTATCAGTCAAATCATTTGACAATATTTTCTCCCATTCAATGGATTGTCTGTTTTGCCGATGGCTTAATTTGCTGTTCAAAAGCTATTAAGTTTAATTAGATAACATTTATTTATTTTGGCTTTTATTTCCTTTACTTTAGGACCAGATCCAAAAAATATTACTGTGATTTATATCCAAGTGTGTTGTACCTATGCTTTCCATTAGGGATTTTATACTATCTAGTCTTATAAAACATTTTGAGTTTATTTTTGTATATAGTATTCAGTTCAGCCACTCCATCCATAGTTCATCAGGCACTATATCTATCAGATCTAGGCCCTTAAATCTATTTCTCACTTTCACTGTATAATCATAAGGGATTTAATTTAGGTCATACCTGAATTGTCTAGTGGTTTTCCGTACTTTCTTCAATTTATGTCTGAATTTGGCAGTAAGGAGTTCATGATCTGAGCCACAGTCAGCTCCTGGTCTTGTTTTTGCTGACTGTACAGAGCTTCTCCATCTTCGGCTACAAAGAATATAATCAATCTGATTTCGGTGATGTCCATGTGTAGAGTCTTCTCTTGTGTTGTTGGAAGAGGGTGTTTGCTATGACCAGTGCATTCTCTTGGCAAAACTCTATTAGCCTTTGCCCTGCTTCATTCCACATTCCAAGGCCAAATTTGCTTGTTACCCTAGGTGTTTCTTGACTTCCTACTTTTGCATTCCAGTCCCATATAATGAAAAGGACATCTTTTTTGGGTGTTAGTTCTAAAAGATCTTGTAGGTCTTCATAGAACTATTCAACTTCATCTTCTTCATCGTTACTGGTTTGGGCATAGCCTTGGATTACTGTGATATTGAATGGTTTTGCCTTGGAAACGAACAGAGATCATTCTGTCGTTTTTGAGACTGCATCCAAGTACTGCATTTTGGACTCTTTTGTTGACTATGATGGCTACTCCACTTCTTATGAGGGATTCCTGTCCACAGTAGTAGATATAATGGTCATTGAGTTAAATTCACCCATTCCAGTCCATTTTAGTTCACTGATTCCTAGAATGTCGGCGTTCACTCTTGCCATCTCCTGTTTGACCACTTCTAATCTGCCTTGATTCATGGACCTAACATTTTAGGTTCCTATGCAATATTATTGCTCTTTGCAGCATTGGACCTTGTTTCTATCACCAGTCATATCCACAACTGGGCATTGTTTTTGCTTTGGCTCCATCCCTTCATTCTTTCTGGAGTTACTTCTCCACTGATCTCTAGTAGCGTATTGGGCACATATCGACCTAGGGAGTTCCTCTTTCAGTATCCTATCATTTTGCCTTTTCATACTGTTCATGGGGTTCTCAAGGCAAGAATACTGAAGTTGTTTGCCATTCCCTTCTCCAGTGGACCACATTCTGTCAGACTCTCCACCATGACCCACCTGTCTTGGGTGGCCCCACATGGCATGGCTTAGTTTCATTGAGTTAGACAAGGCTGTGGTCCATGTGATCAGATTGACTAGTTTTCTGTGATTTGGTTTCAGTGTGTCTGCCCTCTGATGCCCTCTTGCAACACCTTCCATCTTATTTTGGTTTGTCTTACCTTGGATGTGGGGTATCTCATCATGGCTGCTCCAGCAAAACACAGTTGCTTCTCCTTACCTTTGATGAGATGTATCTCCTCACAGCCACCCCTCCTGACCTTGAACGTGACCTGGAATGTATATAGTGTTATATAACACTTTAATTTCATTGTTTAACATAAAGCGCACATGAAATTGTATGACAGGAAAAAATGGTATGAAATATCTATTTCCTAAATAAATATAATTTAATATAAGTATAATATAATATAAATAATAACTAAATTATGTCAATAATATAAAATAAACAAGACCGGGACCTGACTGTTGCTCAGATCATGAACACCTTATTGCCTAATTCAGACTTAAATTAAAGAAAGTAGGGAAAACCACTAGACCATTCAGGTATGACTGAAATCATATCCCTTATGATTATACAGTGGAAGTGAGAAATAGATTTAAGGCACTAGTTCTGATAGAGTGCCTGATGAACTATGGATGGTTTGTGACATTGTACAGGAGACAGGGATCAAGACCATCCCCATGGAAAAGAAATACAAAAAAGCAAAATAGCTGCCTGGGGAGGGTGTACAAATAGCTGTGAAAAGAAGAGAAGTGAAAAGCAAAGGAGAAAAGGAAAGATATAAGCATCTGAATGCAGAGTTCCGAAGAATAGCAAGGAGAGATAAGAAAGTCTTCCTCAGCGATCAATGCAAAGAAGTAGAGGAAAACAACAGAATGGTAAAGAAAAGAGATCTCTTCAAGAAAATTAGGGATACCAAGGGAATATTTCATGCAAAAATGGACTCGATAAAGGACAAAAATTGTAGGGACATAACAGAAGCAGAAGATATTAAGAAGAGGTGGCAAGAATACACAGAAGAACTGTACAAAAAAGATCATCATGACCAGTATAATCACGATGGTGTGATTACTCACCTAAAGCCAGACATCCTGGAATGTGAAGTCAAGTGGGCCTTAGAAAGCATCACTACTAACAAAGCTAGTGGAGGTGATGGAATTCCAGTTGAGCTCTTTCAAATCCTGAAAGATGATGCTGTGAAAGTGCTGCACTCAATATGCCAGCAAATTTGGAAAACTCAGCAGTGGCCACAGGACTGGAAAAGGTCAGTTTTCATTCCAATCACAAAGAAAGGCAATGTCAAAGAATCCACAAACTACTGCACAATTGTACTCAAAATTCTTCAAGCCATGCTTCAGCAATACATGAACCGTGAACTTCCTGATGTTCAAGTTGGTTTTAGAAAAGGAAGAGGAACCAGAGATCAAATTGCCAACATCTGCTGGATCATAGAAAAAGAAAGAGAGTTCCAGAAAAACATCTATTTCTGCTTTATTGACTATGCCAAAGCCTTTGTGTGGATCACAATAAACTGTGGAAAATTCTGAAAGAGATGGGAATACCAGACCACCTGACCTGCCTTTTGAGAAACCTATATGCAGATCAGGAAGCAACAAATAGAACTGGACATGGAACAACAGACTGGTTTCATATAGGAAAAGGAGTATGTTAAGGCCATATAGGTCACCCTGCTTATTTAACTTATGCAGAGTACATCATGAGAAATGCTGGGCTGGAGGAAGCACAAGCTGGAATCAAGATTGCTGGGAGAAATCTCAATAACCTCAGTTATGCAATTTACACCACCTTTATGGCAGAAAGTGAAGAGGAACTAAAAAGCCTCTTGATGAAAGTGAAAGTGGAGAGTGAAAAAGTTGGCTTAAAGCTCAACATTCAGAAAACTAAGATCATGGCATGTGGTCCCATCACTTCATGGGAAATAGATGGGGAAACAGTGGAAACAGTGTCAGACTTTATTTTTCTGGGCTCCAAAATCAGTGCAGATGGTGACTGCAGCCATGAAATTAAAAGACGCTTACTCCTTGGAGGGAAAGTTGTGACCAAACTAGATAACACATTCAAAAGCAGAGACATTACTTTGCCAACAAATATCCATCTAGTCAAGGCTATGGTTTTTCCAGTGGTCATGTATGGATGTGAGAGTTGGACTGTGAAGAAAGCTGAGTACAGAAGAATTGATGCTTTTGAATTGTGGTGTTGGAGAAGACTCTTGAGTGTCCCTTGGACTGCAAGGAGATCCAACCAGTCCATTCTAAAGGACATCAGTCCTGTGTGTTCTTTGGAAGGAATGATGCTAAAGCTGAAACTCTGGTACTTGTCCACCTCATGCAAAGATTTGACTCATTGGAAAAGACTCTAATGCTGGAAGGGATTTGGGGCAGGAGAAGAAGGGGATGACAGAGGATGAGTTGGCTGGATGGCATCACCGACTCGATAGACCTGCATTTGAGTGAACTCTGGCAGTTGGTGATGCACAGGGAGGCCTGGTGTGCTGTAATTCAAGGGGTTGCAAAGAGTTGGACACGACTGAGCAACTGAACTGAACTGAACTGAACTAATTATACCAGAAAGTATATATATAGAGAAAAATAGAGATAGGTAGAGAAAAAGGAAGTAAATGAAACATATATGATGATATTATTCTCATTTATAAATGATTATTGTCTTTGTTATAAATGATCTTTGAAAGAAAAAAAGAAAATTGTGATAAAGCAAAAAATTTTTATGTTGTAAGGATATATTCAAAACTTTAAATAATATATGTGTCTTTATCTGTTTAGTAATTTACTAATATTTTACAGCATACAGAATAGGTAAGAAATTCTAAAGTTGTACTCTACCCTTTTAGTATTTCCTCAGGAATTTATAGCTTCTTTATCTTGTCAGTTATTTTAAAGTTCATAGGTTAATATCAGCCTAATATCAACCTTGCTTTTAAGTTAACAAACTACTTTAATTGTAGTTATAACTTATCCTTGTAGTTTAATATCTTTGTGCAGAACAGAAATTAAAAATGAGAACTACAAGAGGTCAGTATCTGAAATTCTTACTTCACCAGTGGAATAAAAATTAGTATATTTCAAAGGTTGTAAAAAGATCTAAGGAAAGCTAATTTTACTTAGTTTCCAGAATTAAAAAGATATAATTTGTCCTCCTCTGGGAATTGGACCGTTTGTAATTATTTAATGTAATTTGTGGTAAATCTATATGAGAAGTGGATAGTTATCCTATCCATATGAACCTTTTAAATTTAATTGTGTTATCTTGTGTCTAATGTCTGGTATATTAGAGGATTTTATTATATAAGCCAGAAGTTTCAAAGAGCTCCCTCTTATAATGAATAATTTACTTAAGAGTCACTGTCTATTGTTTTTTCCTCACTTTATTTTGGAATCCCCATTTATCCTCAGTCATAGGAATTTTCTCAGTCCAATGGCCATCAATGTTATTGCAGCAATTAGAATTTTTCTTATGTGTCCTGCAATTAGTGGCTGTAGAATATAACATGCAGTTCAAAAATCATTCTTCCTGGAAAAGGATAAATGCTGTTATCAAAAAATGAACTTGAGACAGAACTATCCTAATTTCTCTTTCACTTCAATTTACTTTATTAATAAGAAGCATATGCAAATACAAAAATAAAGTGTTTTAAAGGGGGAATTAAAGAAAGGATTTCTGTTTTAGAGTAATATATTAGATGGGAGATCCCCTAATTCACTACCTATATGATACATAAGGGCTTCCCTGGTAGCTCAGCTGGTAAAGAATCTGTCTGCAATGCAGGAGACCCCAATTCAATTCCTGGGTCGGGAAGATCCCTGGGAGAAGGAATAGGCTACCCACTCCAGTATTCTTAGGTTTCCCTGATGGCTGAGATGGTAAAGAATCCTCCTGCACTGTGGAAGACCTGGGTTTGTCCCCAGGTTGGGAACATCCCCTAGAGGAGGGCATGGCAACCCATTCCAGTATTCTTGCCTGGAGAATCCCCATTGACAGAGGAGCCTGGAGGGATGCAGTACAAAGTGTCGCAAAGTGTTGGACACAAGCAGCCAAACATGCACAAGATATAAAAGTGGTGTTAGTAATAATGAATCCACCAACCAATGCAGGAGATACAGGAGAAATGGGTTCAATCCTTTGTTGGGAAGATCCCCAGGAATAAGAAATGGCAATCCACTCCAGTATTCTTGCCTGGAAAATTCTATGGACAGAGGAGCCTGGTAGCCTACAGTCCATGGGGCTGCAGAGATAGACACAACCTAGCAACAGCAGGAGAAAGGTATTCAAAAGTTAAAAATATTATTTTTAAGTAATGAAAGAGACTACCAGAAAGTAGGAGAATCATTTGAAGCTAATGATGAAGGAACAACACCCATCAAGGAAAGTACGAAGTGGGAGAATTGTCAAAATACCCTGATAGCTTTAAGCTTTGGTGCTTATAGCTTCCATGTCTAGAAACTGCAAAGAGGGCAAGAGAGGGAGGCATTATGGGCTGAGCCTAGGGCTTAAATTCTTTGGTGAGACAAAGGAGAAACCAATCCTCACAAATCTGGACCCAGGAAAATCTCAGTATCTATTAATCCAGAAATATAGAATCTAACAGAACTATACAGAACAGAAATAGATAGATTTTCTTGTGGGCTCTGGATAGTGAATCAAAAATAAGTAAATAAATAAAAATTCCTCCCTAGAATTTCAAAGGCATTAGTCATGCTCACTCTTCTGCATTTAGAGCCTGAATGTTTACCTCCACTAACCATCTCATTAGGATGGTACTTCTGAGAGTACCAAGAAAAATCAAGCACAAGTCTTCTGGGAAAAATACATACCAATTACACACATAACATGTAAATGATGTCACCTAGGATGTAAAGATCTTCAATCTAACATCAGTGTTTTTGAACTTTTCTTCCAACAGTTCTCACAAATGTGAGCACATGATAATAAAATCATAAACACAAGAAAATAAAAGAATTCAAAACTAACTATATACACAATACCTAAATCCTTAGCTATTTTCAGTGCATTTATTTTTCATTCCTTTTATAAGTTACATCATAAAGTACTGATGAACAGGGTTGACTTTATAGCACTTTCACTATAATTAATACTGGTTTTACAATCATGGAGAATCAGAGTCTCTTAAAGGGAGGT
This sequence comes from Tragelaphus eurycerus, assembly GCA_935064755.1. NCBI lineage: Eukaryota > Metazoa > Chordata > Mammalia > Artiodactyla > Bovidae > Tragelaphus > Tragelaphus eurycerus. The sequence goes on along the minus strand of CAKXYN010000168.1, from coordinate 472,152 downwards.
GGTGGATAAAGGCAGCAATAATCAAATTAACCTCATTTATTTCTAAAATTAAAGGGTGTTACTAAAATCACCATAATAAAATCTAACCTGGATTGTTACACAGATGGTTTGGAAGTCTGGAAGAGAAATGATTCATCAATAGCAAGCCCTATAGCAAAAAAAAAAAAAAAAAAGAAAGAAAGAAAAAAAAAAAAAAAGATTCAAATTATGTTTTCCAAAAGCACTCATAGAATTTTCAAACACATATACCCCATGGAATTAAAAATATATAGTCCTAAATATATATATATATATATATATATATATATAAATATATAAAAAAAATATAATTTTTCCTTCAGGTTTTAATGTCCTTTTAGTCTTTTTAGATATTTTTTTTGTATACATTTTGACATGTAATTTTATTCCTATATTGTTGGTGGAAAAATTGTAACCAAAGAAAGTTATTATACAAATATTTAATAAAGCCTGAAAGCTCTTGTAGTATGCCAAAGAATTCCCTCTTTGATTTATTCATCCATTTGTCTTTCAACATCTATCATTTATCATGCACCATTCACTGCCCTAGAAACTGAGTCTTACAGGAATGAAACAAAGTGCAAAGTCACTAGTCTGTTGTGTTTGTGTATTGAAGAGACAGACTTAAAGGTATAAACAAATGACTACATGATATATGAGATGCAATAAGGGCTTTGAAGTAAGGTATGGTAAAAGAGAATAGAGAGTTACAGGATGTAATTTTATATAAAGTGGTATGATAAGACTTTACTGAAAAAGTGACATTTGTTCAGAGACCCAGTGAAAGTGAATGAAAGCTAAACACTTTGCAAAAGAGTATTATATCAGACTCTCCGGGAAATGTGTAATTTCCCTGGTTCTGTCTCACTACAGCAAAAATTTGAAGTGACAGATGGAGTTACACTCAGTGTTACAGCTCTGTTGCAGCTCAGTTTTATTTGGTAAGCAAAGGAAAATACATCCTTGAGGCATGAGTGCTGGCCAATCCAAAAGATGCAGAGAAGGGAAGCCTGAGGCTCAATTTTGGCTCCTTTTTTTGTACGTTTTTTTCTCCTCCCCTTGAGCCTGCCCTAGGTAAAATGGGTTAGTCTGGAGGCTGTTTGCTTCACCTCAGGTCCTCACTCCAGTCCTCGGACCTTCTTTTGTTCTATTTTCATGGGCTTTTCCCTTCTTTATCTTTTAGCCACAACTATTTTGGACTCCTTTTTCCTATTCTAAGTACCTAACAAGATAAAACAGTAGATATGAAAGAATTTAGGGAAGAAACTGGTTGAGCATGTTTGGAGAATATCAACTAAGTCATCATGACTGGAGCAGAATGAGCAAAGGAGAGAAAAGTAGGAGATGGTTATCAGAGAGTTCTCAAGGACCTATATCATGTACAGTCTTGTAGACCACCATAAGTTCTCTTATTCTGAATGAGATAAATGGAAAGGTCTGAGATGAACATTTATATGATTCAATTTATGTTTTAAAACTATAATATGGCTGCCTTGAGAAAACTAAACAGTGGAGATGATGGGGCCAGAGTGGATCAGGGAGAACAATTAAAGAACTATTACAAATGCCCAGGTAATGAATGTTTAGATCTGGCCAATAACAGTGACAATGGAAATAGATGACAGGTGGTAAAGATTGAAAAAAACAAAACTGGAGTATAGCAGTATATAAATGTTGGAGGATTCCGTGGTTTTTGGCTACAATAATTGAAATAATGAAAATCATTCTTTTGCAGTTTAAAGACTTTCAGCAAGAGAAATACATACACACACACACACACACACACACACACACACACACATATTGGGGATATATTACATTGGAAATGCAGAAATTGAAATAGAAATGCTGAGTAGAGAATCTTATTTACAAATTTAGAATTTAGCAGTTTTGAGTTGAATATATACTATTGGTTGTCATCAGAATAAATATTATTTAAAATCATTGTTTTCTAAAGGAAATCAGCCTTGAATATCCACTGGAGACTGATTCTGAGGCTGAAGCTCCAATACTTTGGCCACCTGATGGATGTGAGAGTTGGACTATAAAGAAAGCTGAGCACCAGAGAATTGATGCTTTTGAACTGTGGTGTAGGAGAAGACTCTTGAGAGTTTCCTGGACTGCAGGGAGATCAAACAGTCAATCCTAAAGGAAATCAATCCTGAATATTCATTGGAAGGACTAATGCTGAAGCTCCAATACTTTGGCCACCTGATAGGAAGAACTGACTTATTAGCAAAGTCCCTGATACTGGGAAAGATTGAAGGCGGGAGGATAAGGGGATGACAGAGATTGAGATGGTTGGATGGCATCACCGACTCAATGGACATGAGTTAGAGTAAGCTCTGGGAGTTGGTAATGGACAGGGAAGCCTGGTGTGCTACAGTCCATGGGATCGCAAAGAGTCTGGCAGGAATGAGCAACTTAACTGAACTGAACTGAAAATCATGGAAGATTATCATATTACCTAGGATGTAAATGTACATAAAGGAGAAAAGTTCAGAAGACTGACAAATACTATAGAAAGCTGAGAAATCAAGAAGAGGAGGAGGAGGAACCATCAATGAAGTCAAAAAGCATACAATGAGATAGAAGGAGAATAAGAATGATACATCAAAAAGAAGTGGAAAAAAATGTGTTTCAAGAGGAAATTAGGATCAATTCTATCAATTGCTTCTGATTGCACTAGTAAGATATTACTTGTGAACTGAAAATTGTGTTTACTATCTGGAGGTCATTTATAATGGAGTAACCACTAATGATCACGATGGTGTAATCACTGACCTAGAGCCAGACATCCTGGAATGTGAAGTCAAGTGGGCCTTAGAAAGCATCACTACGAACAAAGCTAGTGGAGGTGATGGAATTCCAGTTGAGCTCTTTCAAATCCTGAAAGATGATGCTGTGAAAGTGCTGCCCTCAATATGCCAGCAAATTTGGAAAACACAGGATTGGAGAAGGTCAGTTTTCATTCCAATCCCAAAGAAAGACAATGCCAAAGAATGCTCAAACTACCTCACAACTGCACTCATATCACATGCTAGTAAAGTAATGCTCAAAATTCTCCAAGCCATGCTTCAGCAATATGTAAACCGTGAACTTCCTGATGTTCAAGTTGGTTTTAGAAAAGGAAGAGGAACTAGTGATCAAATTGCCAACATCCACTGGATCATGAAAAAAAGCAAGAGAGTTCCAGAAAAACATCTATTTCTGCTTTATTGACTATGCCAAAGCCTTTGACTGTGTGGATCACAATCAACTGTGGAAAATTCTGAAAGAGATGGGAATACCAGACCACCTGATATGCCTCTTGAGAAATTTGTATGCAGGTCAGGAAGCAACAGTTAGAAATGGACATGGAACAACAGACTGGTTCTAAATAGGAAAAGGAGTACATCAAGGCTGTATATTGTCACCCTGTTTAACTTATATGCAGAGTACATCATGAGAAATGCTGGACTGGAAGAAACACAAGCTGGAATCAAGATTGCCAGGAGAAATATCAATAACCTCAGATATGCAGATGATACCACCCTTATGGCAGAAAGTGAAGAGGAACTAAAAAGCCTCTTGATGAAAGTGAAAGTGGAGAGTGAAAAAGTTGGCTTAAAGCTCAACATTCAGAAAACGAAGATCATGGCATCTGGTCCCATCACTTCATGGCAAATAGATGGGAAAAACAGTGGAAACAGTGGCTGACTTTATTTTTCTGGGCTCCAAAATCACTGTAGATGGTGACTGCAGCCATGAAATTAAAAGACGCTTGCTCCTTGGAAGGAAAGTGATGATCAACCTAGATAGCATATTCAAAAGCAGAGACATTACTTTGCCAACAAAGGCTTGTCTAGTCAAGGCTATGGCTTTTCCTGTGGTCATGTACGGATGTGAGAGCTGGACTGTGAAGAAGGCTGAGCACCGAAGAATTGATGCTTTTGAACTGTGGGGTTGGTGAAGACTCTTGAGAGTCCCTTGGACTATAAGGAGATCCAATTAGTACATTCTGAAGGAGATCAGCTCTGGGATTTCTTTGGAAGGAATGATGCTAAAGCTGAAACTCCAGTACTTTGGCCACCTCATGCGAAGAGTTGACTCATTGGAAAAGTCTCTGATGCTGGGAGGGATTGAGGGCAGGAGGAAAAGGGTCTGACAGAGGATGAGATGGCTGGATGGCATCACTGACTCGATGGACGTGAGTCTGGGTAAACTCCAGGAGTTGGTAATGGACAGGGAGGCCTGGCGTGCTGCTATTCATGGGGTCAAAAAGAGTTGGACACGACTGAGTGACTGAACTGAACTGAACTGAACCACTAATGAGGAAAAAAATCCTCATTAGTGAGTGCAAGAGGTATTGAATAGATATAAAATATATTCACTTGAGAGTTTCACTGCAGATGTAAACAGAGAAGTGGCCAAGTAACTAAAAAGGGAGTGAGGTCCATTTTTGTTTAAAGTGAGAAATACTGTAGCATATTTGGAATATGTTGAAATGATACAGTAAAGATAGAAGAATTGGTGATGCAAGAGTCAGAGGGTACAATTATAAGAGTGTTGTCCTTGATAAGGTAGAAAATGCACTGTATGGGAGGCAAAATTTTTCTTCTCCCTTCCTAGGTTTTTTGCCTGGCAGAAGAACTAAAGAGCCTCTTGATGAAAGTGAAAGAGGAGAGTCAAAAAGTTGGCTTAAAACTCAACATTTAGAAAACTAAGATCATGGCATGTGGTCCCATCACTTCATGGCAAATAGATGAGGAAACAATGGCTCACTTTATTTGGGGGGGGCTCCAAAATCACCACAGGTGGTGATTGCAGCCATGAAATTAAAAAAAACACTTACTCCTTGGAAAGAAAGTTATGACCAATCTAGACAGCATATTAAAAAGCAAAGGCATTACTTTTCCAACAAAGGTCCGTCTAGTCAAGGGTATGGTTTTTCCAGTGGTCATGTATGGATGTGAGAGTTGGACTATAAAGAAGGCAGAGTACAAAAGAATTGATGCTTTTGAACTGTTGGAGAAGACTCTTGAGAGTCCCTTGGGCTGCAAGGATATCCAACCAGTCCATTCTAAAGGAAATTAGTCCTGAGTGGTCATTGGAAGGACTGGTGTTGAAACTGAAACTCCAATACTTTGGCCAACTGATGCAAAGAGCTGACTCATTTGAAAAGACCCAGATGCTGGGAAAGATTGAGGGCAGGAAGAGAAGGGGACGGCAGAGGATGAGATTGTTGGATGGCATCACTGACTTAATGGACATGGGTTTGGGTGGACTCCAGGAGTTGGTGATAGACAGGGAGGCCTGGTGTGCTGCGGTTCATGGGGTTGCAAAGAGTCTGACGTGACTGAGCAACTGAACTGAACTGAACTGAATAATTAAATTGACATAAGAGTTTAACAAGAGAAAAACTAACAGTTTTAGAATACTGAATTCTTACAAACATTCCCTTCAAATGCACTAAATAGAGTGTTTTATAAATTGATATTGTCAGTTCTGTCTGGAGGTATAAAAAATATTACCCATCTACTGCATATATAGACAGACACACATAGCAAACATACACACTCTAAGGTATTTCATTTATCCAATTTCCAACACATCCTTCCCCTCCCACTTCTTCTTCTTCTTCATTTTTAAAGAGAATTATTTTCCTAAAGTTTCCATTTCAAAAGATGGCTTTTGGGTCCTACAGGCAATGGAGGTAGAAAAATCTCTATCACAGAGAGAACATATTAGAGTATTTTCTAAGACGCAGATTTTGAATCATATATGCCCATTATTGAAAGTCTAGAGTAGGAAATGGGAACCCACCCATGTATTCTTGACATGAAATTTTTCTGGATAGAGGAGACTGGTGAGTTGCCATCCATGGAGTCGCAAAGAGTCAGGCATGAAAGAGTCACTGAGCTATAGTCAGACTATACACATGCTTAGTCACTGGTCGTGTCCGACTCTTTGTGATCCTATTACAGGAGCTCACCAGGCTTCTCAATCCATGTTTTCTCCAGGCAAGGATACTGGAGTGGGTTACGCTGCTGTGCCCTCCTCCAGGGCATCTTCCTGACTCAGGATCGGACCTTTGTCTCCTGTGTCTCTTGCATTGCAGGCACGTTCTTTACCTGCATGCAGATATATATTGGGTAATTATTATTTTTTAAATATTTTATTTTTTTTTTTGTATTTTTTTCTTAAATGTAGGACAGTTCTGTTTCCAAAGTCTCAGGACCTACAGATATAAGTCAGGAAGGAAATTTATCAGAAACACCTGGCACAAACAGTAACGCTCACCTTGCAGTCCCTTATACTTCCTCCTGGGCTTCGCTGGTGGCCCAGCAGTAAAGAATCCGCCTGCAGTACAGGAGACACACGTTTGATCTCTGGGTTGGGAAGATCCCCTGGAGGAGGAAATGGCAACCCACTCCAGTATTCTTGCCTGGAAAATTCCAGACAGAGGAGCCTGAAGAGTTACAGTCCAAGGAGCCACAAAAGACTCAAACACGACTGAGCATGTACTGGGCCTTGGAAATAGAATTGTCCTACATTTAAGAACAAAGGTTGAGACAGAAGCAATTCTTTCACATTACACCCTCTGCTTTTTTTTTTTTTTCCCTAATGTCTTTTTTTTTTTTTTTTTTTTTAGTTGTGCTGGGTTTTCACTGCTGTGGATAGGCTTTCTCTAGTTGCAGCAAGCAGAGGCTGCTCTTCCTTGCTGTGCACAGGCTTCTCATTGCAGTGGCTTCTCATGTTGTGGAGCACAGGCTCGAGGTGCATGCACTTCAATAGTTGCAGCACATGGGCTCAGTAGTTGTGGATCTCTGGCCCTCGAGGGGTGAGGCTTCAGTACTTGCAACTTGTAAGCCTCGTTGCTTTGTGGCATGTGGAATCTTCCTGGACCAGGGATCCAACATGTGTCTCCTGCATTGGCAAGTGGATTCACTGTACCACCAGGGAAGTCCCATATCCTCTGCTTTTAATGAGCTTCTTGGTTTTGTCCTTTCCCCACCTTGATTTTCACCTTGAGAAGCAGCTTTGAGTGACTACATGGCCAACCAGGAAAAAAAGAGGTTCTTCATCTCCCACCTCTTTATCTTTTCCCAAACTACATGTTTCTGGGAGCCAGGATTTTTCTCTATCAATTCCCATTTCATTGAAGCCAACCAAACCAGTGCTCTGAGACTCAGTTTCTCACATGGGGGTCTTTAGACCAGGGACCAAGAAGCCAGGTGGCACTTCCCAGGTGACACAGCAGTAAAGAACCCACCTGGCAATGCAGGAGATGTAAGAGATGTGGTTCAGTCCCGGGAATGGGAATATCCCCTAGAATAGGAAATGGCAACCTGCTCCAGTATTCTTGCCTGGAAAATTCTGTGGAGGGAGAAGCGTGATGGGCTACAGTCAAGGGGCTCACAAAGACTCGAACATGACTGAGAGACCAAATACAACTAGAAACCAAAAAAGATCTTTTGGAGGGTCAGGCACTGAGAGCTGGGGAGTTGGAGATAAAAGGTGTTACCAACTTCAAGAAATGCACAACATGAGAATTGTGAGTTAAGTTTTGTTTGAGCCAAAATGAGGATTATAGCCTAGGAGAGAGCATTTTAGAATAGCTTTGAGAAATTGCTCCAAAGTGGTAGTGGGGAAGATGTTACATACTATTTAAAGTGAAGAGAGAGTACATGCCATAAAGCACACATTTTGGCAGAGGTTTGCTGCCAGTCACGAAGAGCAGATGTTACTGTTAATGATTTTTATTTTTTTCTAGATATGAGATGCAAGAATTGAGCTTTTAAAATTTTCTACTGAAAATATATAACCATCTAAAGGCCTGTTCTGCCAGTTTTTCCCAGAGCACAGAGTGCCTCATTCCTGATCTCCACCCTGAATCCATTTCAGGATGTGTTGAAGGTCACAGCTGCAGTGGTTCATGATTTAATCTGTGTAGATGTGGATGACAAATGCCAATTTTTAATTGGCAGCACCAATAAGAGAATTAATGCTTTTAAGTATAGCCAGTTCAGAGGATCTGGCCATTGATGAGTAGGATCTTATTTTAATTTGAATAGAGACTCCAATCTATGGCTTAACCAAGCATACAAGTGGCATCCTGCAAAAGAGTACACAATATGGAGCCCTCACAAGGTCTACAAAGCTCACTTCTAGAGTTAAAGAAAGCACAGTGGGAACTATGGGGGCCCTATTTTTCAACAAACACAGAGAATCACATGTCCGCCTGCCACCTGAAACTCAGCAGGACCCTGTGCGGACCTCCTGATACAAAACCTTCAAAGCATTTCCAGGCCTCCCTTTTCCTGCTTGTAGAAAAAAGGCTAGAAAAAAGGCTTCAGCCACCTAGACCTTCCTAAATTCCAAAGAGTATATTCAAAGAATTGTTAATCAGGGAAGGAAGGGAATAAAGAAATCAAGGAGGAGCAGTTAAGAGACAGTAGTGCAGCAATTTGGAGAAGGCAATGGCACCACACTCTAATACTCTTGCCTGGAAAATCCCATGGATGGAGGAGCCTGGTAGGCTGCAGTCCATGGGGTCGTGAAGAGTCAGACATGACTGAGCAACATCACTTTCACTTTTCACTTTCATGCATTGGAGAAGGAAATGGCAACCCACTCCAGTGTTCTTGCCTGGAGAATCCCAGGGACGGGGGAGCCTGGTGGGCTGCTGTCTATGGGGTCACACAGAGTAGGACACAACTGAAGCAACTCAGCAGCAGCAGCAGCAGTGCAGCAATTAAAGCAGAGTCCTTGTTCCTCCTCAGGGTATATACATAACAATATTCTCAAATTCTTCAGCAGGATTTAAGGCCCCCACTCAGGAAGAGGTTGGTACCTGCAGACAGCACATGGTTCCTAGAATATCACCCTGTTACCACCAACCAATCAGAAAAAAGTCACACATCTTCCAGCCTCATCCTAAATTTTGCCTATGAAAACTGTTTCCTGAAAACCCTTGAGGAGTTGGGGGGTTTTGAGCATAAGTCACCTGTTCTCCTTGCTTGAGCCTTGAAATAAAACTTTCCCTCCTCCATACTCTGATGCTTAGATTTGTTTGGCCTCATATGCATCAGGCATATGAAGGGCTGCAACAGAGGGCTGGTATTTTTGTTGGAATAATGGAAGGTAAATTATATGGGCTTAGATATGGATTTCAACTTCATATTACATACCAAGCATCACAGCTCATTCACACATTCATCCATTGTACCTGGCAACTATTTGCTGGGCATTTTTTTTTTTTTTAAACAAGCAAAGGACTTTTAAAATAAAACAAATAAATATATATTTGTTTGTTTGGCGACATGGCACACAGGATGTTTTAGTTGTAGCATATGGGATCTATTCATCTCGAAATGAACTTTAGGTTTCCCTGATGGCTCAGCAGTAAAGAATCAGCCTGCCTCTATAGGGGACTCAGGTTTGATCCCTGGATGGGGAAGATCCCCTGGAGAAGGAAACCGCAAACCACTCCAGTATTCTTTCCTGGAAGATCCCATGGACAAAGAAGCCTGGTGGGGGAGTCACAAAGAGTCAGATATGACTGAGGACATAAATTCATGACTATTTTAGTTCTCTGCTGCTGCTAAGTCACTTCAGTCACGTCTTACTCTGTGCAACCCCATAGACAGCAGCCCACTAGGCTCCCCGGTCCCTGGGATTCTCCAGGCAAGAACACTGGAGTGGGTTGCCATTTACTTCCCTGACCAGGGATTATACCCAGGCCCCCCTGCATTGGGAGCATGGAGTCTTAGCCACTGGACCACCAGGGACATTCCTGCTGAGCATTTTTAGTTTGGTATCCTCACATAGGCCAAAGAAGAGACCATCACTTAACAAAAATTGAGGTGAATTAAAAAGTGACTGCAGATTCTAAATTTCCTGGAAGGTAATTAAGAATCTAAAATCTATAGTTAACATAACAACATTTAATACTCATAAATTTGGTTTAGTTTACTCACATTTTGAATTTGCAAATTTGTTCTGAAAAGCATTGAGATGTTCTACTCTTCTTTTTCCTTCTCATATTTAGGAGAAAACATTCTAACATCTAATGAGAAAGGGAGTGGAATTTGTCATCCACAAATGTGCATCTTAAGCGTAATGATTATTTTAGACTGATTGTTTTTAAAAAACAGTAGACACAGAAAAGGGGATACTAGTGGTAAAGAACCCACCTGTCAATGCAGACATGGGGCCGGTCCCTGGGTCAGGAAGATATCCTGGAGGAGCAAATGGCCAACCACTCCATTACTCTGGCCTAGAGAATCCCCATGGACAAAGGAGCCTGGTGGGCTATGGTACATGGGGCTTCAAAGAGTCAGACATGACTGAGCAACTGAGCACACGCAGCACATGGCACATTTAGGGCTTCCCAGATAGTGCTAGTGGAAAGAACCTGCTTGCCAACGCAGGATATTCAAAGGACAGTTTCCTGTGTGTCTTCCCTGTGCTGGGAAGATCCTCTGGAGAAGGAAATGGCAACCAACTCCAGTATTCTTGCCTGGAAAATCCCATGGACAAAGGAGCCTTGGAAACTACAGTCCATAGGATCCCAGACTTTGGACACAATTGAAGCGACTTAGCATGGAGAAGGAAATGGCAACCCACTCCAGTGTTCTTGCCTGGAGAATCCCAGGGACGGGGAAGCCTGGTGGGCTGCCGTCTATGGGGTCACACAGAGTCGGACACGACTGAAGTGACTTAGCATAGCATAGCATAGCATAGCATGCATGCAGACACAGAAGAAGCTCTGGAAACCAAGTAGAAGTTAGCCTTTTGTAAGAGACATTTATATTTATAAGGACAATCTCCATTTGTAAGGGTGTCTTCTTTACTGTACAAAGAACAGGATGACTAACTCTTTTGAAAAACGTATTAAAGGCGAGGGTGGGATGATTTGAGAGAATAGCATTGAAACCTGTATATTATCATATGTGAAATATGTCGCCAGTCCAGGTTCAATGCATGAGACAGGGTGCTCAGGGCTGGTGCACTGGGACGACCCTGAGGGATGGAATGGGGAGGAAGATGGGAGGGAGGGTCAGGATGGGGGACACATATACACTCATGGTTGATTCATGTGAATGTATGGCAAAAAACCACCACAATACTGTAAAGTACTTAGCCTCCAATTAAAATAAATTTTTTAAAAACAAAAACTTATTAACGGATAAGGCAGAGACTACATTGCATAATAAATGTACACTTGTTTATCGTGAATCTTTGGATAACTACACATAGCTGACTACCCATTCCCAACATTTTGTTTTGTTTTTAACTGAAGATGATATTTAAGGTGAAGGTTTCTACAATTTCCAGGAGTTGCTAATTTTTCCTGAGTATCTCTCATGTGAACAGGAGATACACATATCATTAAATTTGTTTTTCCCCTGTTAATCTGTCACGTGGCGGCTGCAACGGCGCACGTGCGGCCGAGAGGAGCTACCCCACATCCAAGGTAAGGAGCAGCAGCTGCACTTTGCTGGAGCAGCTGTGAAGAAATACGCCACATCCAAGGTAAGACAAACTCAAGTAAGTTAGTAGACACTGAGAGAGGGCATCAGAGGACAGACAGACTGAAACCACAATCACAGACAGCTAGCCAATCTGATCACATGGACCACAGCCTTGTCTAACTCAATGAAACTAAGCCATGCCATGTGGGGCCACTCAAGACAGGCGGGTCATGTGGAGAGGTCTGACAGAATGTGGTCCACTGGAGAAAGGAATGGCAAACCACTTCAGTATTCTTGCCTTGAGAACCCCATGAACAGTATGAAAAGGCAAAATGATAGGATACTGAAAGAGGAACTTCCCAGATCAGTAAGTGCCCAATATGCTACTGGAGATCATTGGAGAAATAACTTCAGAAAGAATGAAAGGATGGAGCCAAAGCAAAAAGAATACCCAGCTGTTGATGTGACTGGTGACAGAAGCAAGGTCCAATGCTGTAAAGAGCAATATTGCATAGGAACCTGGAATATTAGGTCCATGAATCAAGGCAAATTGGAAGTGGTCAAACAGGAGATGGCAAGAGTGAACATCGACATTCTAGGAATCAGCAAACTCAAATGGACTGGAATGGGTGAATTTAACTCAGATGACCATTACATCTACTACTGTGGACAGGAATCCCTTAGAAGAAATGGAGTACCCATCATAGTCAACAACAGAGTCCAAAACGCAGTACTTGGATGCAGTATCAAAAACAACAGAATGATCTCTGTTCGTTTCCAAGGCAAACCATTCATATCACGGTAATCCAAGTCTATGCCCCGACGAGTAATGCTGAAGAAGCTGAAGTTGAACGGTTCTATGAAGACCTACAACATGTTCTAGAACTAACACCGAACAAGGATGTCCTTTCCATTATAGGGGACTGGAATGCAAAAATAGAAAGTCAAGAAACACCTGGTGTAATAGGCAAATTTGGTCTTGGAGTACAGAATGAAGCAGGCCTAGGCTAATAGAGTTCTGGAAGAGAACACACTGGTCATAGCAAACACCCTCTTCCAAGAACGCAAGAGAAGACTTTACACATGGACATCACCAGATGGTCAACACCGAAATCAGATTGATTATATTTTTGTAGCCAAAAGTGGAGAAGCTATATACAGTCAGCAAGACCAAAACCAGAAGCTGACTGTGGCTCAGATCATGAACTCCTTATTGCCAAATTCAGACTGAAATTGAAGAAAGTGGAGAAAACCACTAGATCATCCACGTGATCCAAATTAACACTTAATGACCTAAATTAACACTTATGACTATACTGTGGAAGTGAGAAATAGATTTAAGTGACTAGATCTGAGAGACAGAGTGCCTGATGATGTATGGATGGAGGTTCGTGACATTGTACAAGAGACAAGAATCAAGGCCATCCCCAAGAAAAAGAAATACAGTTCTAAGGAGGTGGATGGAACTGGAGCCTATTATACAGAGTGAAGTAAGCCAGAAAGATAAACACAAATACAGTATACTAATGCATATATATGGAATTTAGAAAGATGGTAAAAATAATCCTGTTTACGAGACAGCAAAAGAAACACTGATGTATAGAACAGACTTTTGGACTCTGGGACTGGGAGAGGGCGGGATGATTTGGGGGAACAGCATTGAAATATGTATAATATATCTGAAACGAGTCGCCAGTCCAGGTACGATGCCCGATAACAGATTCCTGGGGCTGGCGCACTGGGACAATCTGGAGGGATGGTATGGGGAGGGGGGAGGGAGGAGGGTTCAGGATGGGGAGCACGTGTATACTGTTGGCGGATCCATCTCGATATATGGTAAAAGCAATACAATATTGTATAGTTAAGCAAAAAAAAAAAAGAAATACAAAAAAGCAAAATAGCTGTCTGAGGAGGCCTTAAAAATAGCTGTGAAAAGAAGGGAAGCGAAAAGCAAAGGAGAAAAGGAAAATTATACCCATTTGAATGCAGAGTTCCAAAGAATAGCAAGGAGAGATTAAAAAAAAAGCCTTCCTCCACAAGCAATGCAAAGAAATAGAGGAAAAAAATAGAATAGGAAAGACTAGAGGTCTCTTCAAGAAAATTAGAGATACCAAGAGAACATTTCATGCAAAGATGGGCTCGATAAAGGACAGAAATGGTATGGACCTGACAGAAGGATAAGATATTAAGAAGAGGTGACAAGAATACAGAAGAACTGTACAAAAAACATCTTCACAACCAAGATAATCACGATGGTGTGATCACTCACATAGAGCCAGACATGCTGGAATGTGAAGTCAAGTGGGCCTTAGGAAGCATCACTACGAACAAAGCAAGTGAAGGTGATGGAATTTCAGTTGAGATATTTCAAATCTGAAAATACGATGCTATAAAAGTGCTGCACTCAACATGCCAGCAAATTTGGAAAACTCAGCATTGGCCACAGGACTGGAAAAGATCAGTTTGCATTCCAATACCAATGAAAGGCAATGCCTAAGATTGCTCAAACCACTGCACACTTGCACTCATCTCACACACTAGTAAAATGATGCTTAAAATTCTCCAAGCCATGCTTCAGCAATACGTGAACCGTGAACTTCCAAATGTTCAAACTGGTTTTAGAAAAAGCAGAGGAACCAGAGATCAAATTGCCAACATCTGCTGGATCATCAAAAAAGCAAGAGAGTTCCAGAAAAACATCTATTTCTGCTTTATTGACTATGCCAAAGCCTTTGACTGTGTAGATCACAATAAACTGTGGGAAAACTGAAAGAGATGGGAATATCAGACCACCTGACCTACCTCTTGAGAAACCTATATGCAGGTCAGGAAGCAACAGTTAGAACTGGTCATGGAACAACAGACTGGTTCCAAATAGGAAAAGGAGTACATCAAGGCTATGTATTGTCACTCTGCTTATTTAACTTATATGCAGAGTACATTATGAGAAATGCTGGGCTAGAAGAAGCAGAAGCTGGAATCAAGATTGCCAGGAGAAATATCAATAACCTCAGATATGCAGATGACACCACCCTTATGGCAGAAAGTGAAGAAGAACTAAAGAGCCTCTTGATGAAAGTGAAAGAAGAGAGTCAAAAAGTTGGCTTAAAACTCAATATTCAGAAAACTAAGATCATGGCATCTGTTCCCATCACTTCATGGGAAATAGATGGGGAAACAGTGGAAACAGTGGCTGACTTTATTTTTCTAGGCTCCTAAATCACTGCAGATGGTGATTGCAGCCATGAAATTAAAAGACGCTTACTCCTTGGAAGGAAAGTTATGACCATCCTAGACAGCATATTACAAAGCAAAGACATTACTTTTCCAACAAAGGTCCATCTAGTCAAGGCTATGGTTTTTCCAGTAGTCATGTATGGATGTGAGAGTTGGACTATAAAGAAAGCTGAACACTGAATAATTGATGCTTTTGAACTGTGGTGTTGGAGAAGACTCTTGAGAGTCCCTTGGGCTGCAAGGAAATCCAACCAGTCCATGCTAAAGGTGATCAGTCCTGGGTATTCATTGGAAGGACTGATGTTGAAGCTGAAATTCCAACACTTTGGCCACCTCATGTGAAGAACTGACTCATTTGAAAAGACCCTGATGCTGTGAAAGATTGAGGGCAAGAGCAGAAGGGGACAAGAGAGGATGAGATAGTTGCGTTGCATCACTGACTCAATGGGCATGGGTTTGGGTGGACTTCAGAAGTTGGTGATGGACAGGGAGGCCTAGCGTGCTGCAATTCATGTGGTCGCAAAGAGTCAAACACAACTGAGTGACTGAACTGAACTGACTGTTAATCTGTCGTTTTATTGTGAGTGTTGGAGGGGGGCTGGAAAGAATTTAGAAGAATAGAGGGAAAATTAGTTTCCTCTTCCACAAGTTAAATTCAGATTATTTCTTTTGGATAGAAAGTAGATTTTCCTATACTGTATTACAACATAGCCTTGCATTATATGTTCTTCTATTGGACAAAGTACAACTATAAGACAAATTCAAGAAGAGCTCATGGAGAGACAAACAGGAAAAATAAAGTCAGCCATAGACTGACTTTTCTTTTTACCGGTCCTCCCATTTTTTTTTTCCTTTTTGTCCACATGTTTGCTTTTTGTTGTTGTTCCTTCTTTTGTGATTTTTATGTTGAATGCTAGTCAGACAGCTCCAGGGTCAGTCCCAGCCTATCATGCACATTTTAATGACTTGGGAAAGAAACACCTGGCATTTATTTTTAGTTGTAATTGACAGATTATATAACCCACTAACAATGTAATTGGTAATGTTATATACAGCCCAGGGTGTTTTGCAGCTAATGTGAAAATGCAAATATAGTAACAAGTGTGGTAGGTAGCCATGAGTGCAATATTTTTCTATGAAAAAAAGATTGGGAGTAAATTATACACATTACTATGTATAAAATGGGTAAACAAGAAGAACCTACTCAGGGAAACTACGCAGGAAAATAGAGAAGTATATATTCAATATCTCCTAATAACCTATAGTGGAAAAGAATCTGCAAAAGAATATGTGTGCATATATATATATATATATATATATACACATACATATACATATATATATAAATATATGGCTGAATCTCTTTATTGTATACCTGAAATGAACACAATATTGTAAATTAACTATACTTCAATTTTAAAAAAATGATTAAAAAATAAAATCACATTGGAAAATTATTAAGTGTAAGTTAATTTAGAGTAAAACTATCTCTTCTCACTGGATATTGGTTTACTATTACATTAGTTCAATAATTATGATGTTATGTTTTTTAATTTTTATCATACAGTAATGTCTGTTTTGAATTAATTGTTAAACATTATCAGACAAAATATCTTTCTACATTTAAAAATAATTGAACTCTTATGTTAAAGGCTATGTAACATAACTGTTGCATTAAAGGTAGGATAGAGATACATGGGACATGTTTTCTTTCATAGAAATATTCATGTTTAGACATTATTATTTTTCTTTTCCACTTATACAATAAGGCGTTTTCTTTGGATAAAAGAAAATTAATCTTCTCTTTAACAAAGGATTTTTTTTCACCATTTCTGTAGCATTAACTCTGTACTCTATATCAGCTCATATTTTCTGCAACTGTTTCCACTGATACAAATAAGCAAGTAAAATCAGTAGCAATAGAATTGTGCTTTATAGATTGATTTCAACATCAAGTTGGCACTATCACCTCTTTGGGTCATCACCTTTTTATGGTGATTGGCATATCTCATCTGACATTTTCCAGCCTGCTCTTTGATTGGCTAAATTTCTCTGTTAGCCCTCCCAAAGGCACAACCTTGGACCCTGTGCTTTGTCCAACAGCTGTGCTTCTCAGAAGCAGCTAAGCATTTTCATGAGGAAAGGACAGAGAGGTTAGGAAAAAATGTCAATCATCTCTATTTCTATTGTATTCCTGACTGCCCAGAGGATAAAGAGAATACCATTTAAGTGACTTCAGCGTGAATGCTATTAATCTTGTGTCTAAATGGAATTGTAGTGTCTTGTCTAATTAACATAATTTGAGGAATCACAGGTCTATTTCCAATAATTCAAAATATATATTAAATTAGTAGATTAATGTAATTAAATATATGTATGGCATTTAAATAAATCTTTTAGAAACTGATCACATAGATTTCCTAAAATACCTTTACTTATGTACATATACTTATTAAATTATTACAAACAATAATATCTCCTGTTGTTGTTGTTTAGTTACTAAGTCATGTGCAACTGTTTTGCAACCCAATGGATGGTAGCCCACCAGGCTCCTCTGTCCATGGGATTTCCCAGGCAAGAATAGTGGAGTGGGTGGCCATTGCCTTTTTCATAAGGAAAGGTTAATGACTAAAGCTCTAAAGAGGTCTTCCCCGAATCATAAAAATATCTTCCAAATGCTAACATGTTACAAATTAGTCTGTGAGATGACTTGTAGCCCCATATATAGATTGTCTAGAAATTTATGCTTAGAGGTGGAAATATAAAATATACACAAAATCAGTTAGGAATAACTGAATATTTTTCTGAATTGTTTCATATAGTATTTTCTGTTTTTGTTTTTGGTAATATAAAGTAAGTATTGAACAAATTTTTATTTCTACTCTTATTAATAATATGTATGCTTCCAAAGTATTAAAACATTCATAATAAGGAATAACAGAAATTTATTTGACATATAAATTTATTAAAATGTATTAATATGGAATTATGTAACAACCAAACAAATATACTTTTGTGAACATCTGTATTTACCAATATTTTCTTGCTTCAAAAAATTCTGTATCCACATAAATACTTGTAGTCAAGAACACTGTAGCACTAATATTTTGTCTCTTATTAAATAAAGTTTCCTAAAGCTCACAAGAGATTACATTTCTTTTCATAAGGTTTTCAGAAAAGTCTGGTGGGAAAATGTGTACCATAAACACACTAGGAACTGTGGTAGAATAAATTATTTTACTATTAGTGGGAGAAGAGGAGAAAAGCCTATTCACTTTGTTGAGGAGCTGATCTAAAATGCATCAGCTGTCACCTGGGCAGCCCAGTTTGACAGTTCAATACCTCCTCATCTTCTGAGAATGGCATTGCTGAGTCCTAAGTAAACTGTGCCTGTATGCAAACTGTCAAAGAGAGCCTGACACTTCATTAGCACTGACCTCCACGATGACAATCACAACATGAAACCAAACAGCACAGCTAATTTTCATTAGAGTTCAAATTAATCTCCAAATTTTGCCATCCAGCACTGTGCAAAGCAAGTCCCAGAAAGAAAGCATTTGATGAACTCTGTGATAGACTGACAAAATCCTTAAGCTTAGGAATCCACATAAAAGTCTGTATTCTAGCAGGTTCAGTATAATTATTTTCATAACTCAGGTGAAATACAGCCTAGGTGACCCACAGAGGAATTAGATTCATTTGTGATAACTCACAGCAAGGATTATACATTGCCCAAACTCAGCGGCACTGCTGCTTTTATTCCCTTCTAGCTAAGATGCTTCAGAAAAACACCAACTGCCACAAGAGGCACACAGGCATGGTGGGACTTGCCAAGTTGTCTGATGTTTCTTTGCCTAGCTGCAAAGCATGAAGTGCATGGCAAAATGCACAGCACATGATGTACCGTATAAGAAAGCCAGCAAGCAAACAGGACCAGCAAGCGTCATATTGAAACACTGTGCAACGGTGCAAATGAAC
This sequence comes from Tragelaphus eurycerus, assembly GCA_935064755.1. NCBI lineage: Eukaryota > Metazoa > Chordata > Mammalia > Artiodactyla > Bovidae > Tragelaphus > Tragelaphus eurycerus. The sequence continues at coordinate 453,460 of CAKXYN010000168.1, read as the reverse complement.
CAATTTTCTGACATTTGCTCTTCAGATTTCAAGAAGTCACAGTGCTAGGTCATTTGGGGGAAAGTATCCTCCTCCTAGGACTGTCATAACCACATATTCCCATTTTCTTACCCTGTGAGAATTAAGTGAATGAACTTTGTTACTGACAAAGTCTACTTCCTAGTGCCATCAGCATGTTCAACATCACATTGTCATGTCATACTGTCAGCATATGTGACTCCTTGAATATTTAGTCAACTCTGTCTGGGGGATAATACATTTTAAGAATGAAATAATTCATTTAAAATATTTAAACCCATCTATTTTTGTATTTTAATACAGGAATTGATTTCTTACAGAACAAGGCAAATTTCCCCAGCAAATTATATCCAGTACCTTTGGAAGATCACTAAATCTTTGATGTAGCCCTGATCCTGTTTTTTAGATTACTGCTTCAGTGCTTCAAACAGTGGCCTGTTTAGTAGCTCTGGGCATGCTGCATAGATGATCTACAGTGCATACGGGATACTAACCTCAAGCACTGAGGCATAACTGCAGGATACTGAAGGGCAAGAGCAGCCAACTAACTTGGGAATTTAGCAATCAGATATAGATTGGCTCATTTTGTGCAAAGGCCCTGGACAGCTGGTGAAGGAAAGTGGCAGAGCTACAAATGGTGACAGGCTCTGGAGACAGTGACTGCATTAGCAACCGTGATGTATATATTGTGAGTCATTATTTTTTCCACTTTTAGCCATCCTCACATAAATAGCAACAGCATCAGCAATAATAACTAAGCTGAGATATGAAACACCAATGATATATATTTAATTTTCTTAGCACTGAGACGTTTGTCATAACATAATAGAGGTCACATGGCATAGTGGAAAAGAGTACAGAGTTTTGAAATTAGATAGACTGGGTTTGAAATCCTGTATTTGATACTTACTGATGCTGTGACCTTGAAATGGTTACTTAAACTCTTTTATTCTGAATTGCTCCCTGTAAGATGGTAATAATAAAACCCAAATTACTTGACTAAGGTATGGATTAGAAGTGATATATGTGAACAGAGAGACAGTATCAAGTGTTAATTATAGTTTGGCTTGGTAAGTCTGAATTTCCTGAGAATATTATATTCTGCTCATTGCTTAAACTAAAATTTAGATAGAATTCTAACAGGTTGATAAGACTGTTTTGACTTTAATTTTATGATTTGAATGCTTGCATTTTCCCAAAGTACACTTATCTAAGACAAAAAGAATTCAAACTCTACTCAATTTCATTGTTCTCGTTAAATTGAGAATGATTAGTTAATGGCAGACGCTGACCACAAGGAGGAGCTCAAGATTTCTTCATCCCTTATTCTTTCCCTGTTTAATGGCTAAGTCGCCTCCGACTCTTTTGCAACCCTATGGGCTGTAGACCACCAGATTTCCCAGGCAACAATACTGGGACGGGTTGCCATTTCCTTCTCCAAGGGATCTTTTCCACCCAGGGATTAAACCCATGTCTCCTGCATTTCAGGCAGATTCTTTACCATTGAGTCACCAGGGAAGACCCAATTCTTTCCCTTGCATGCATGCTAAGTCAATTCAATCATGCCTAACTCTTTGTGACCTTATGGACTCCAGGCTGCCACGTTCCTCTGTCCATGGGATTCTCCAGGCAAGAATACTGGAATGGGCTGTCATTCCCTCCTCCAGGAGATCTTCCCAATCCAGAGATCGAAACCTGTGTCTCATTATGTTTCTTGCATTGGCAGGCAGGTTCTTTATTAGTGCCCCCTGAAAAGACCCTGGACAGAGTAGAGCCCAGGTGATAAGAGTATTTGTCTTTCTCAGACTTAGGACTATCACACCCTCCCAATGCAGCCTCTCTTAAGATTCATTGCACTAAGGCCCTGATCTCACCTTAGGAGATAATTGGGTAAAATTAAGACTTGTTTGACTATGAAGAAGTACATCTTTGAGAAGGCCTATGATGGGTGGATTCATCCAGTCTTATCCTAAACACCGATGGGGGTTGGGGGCAAACACTTTTTGCTTTTTCTTTAGTCTGGTATTCTCACTGGAGCAGTAATTTCTTCAGGACTGTGATCTGGAAATAGGTTAGGGAGAAGGAAACCAAGTAGATTTCTTGGCATATACAGGTGCTAGAATTTGTTTCATTTTCTTAAGAGGAGTGTTTGTTCACCCCACAGTGATCAGCCTGATGCACAAGAGGATGTACATTAAGAGCTGAACACAGAATTCATGCTAATACAAGGAAGCTTGTATTAGTCTAAACTAGCTTATAACTTGGTGATATGTGAAAATGCTCAATATTTGAGCTTTCAGGATCCTAGGTTCCAGGAAAAACAATCATTTTTCTATACATCAGTTTCCTCCTATAGCAGTAGTGTTAGAGTTCAAGCTCATACTGCTTGCTATATGACAAGCCAATAAATCAAGAGATAAAGCCTTGGGAGAAAAGAATAGCAACTTTATTTGGAAAGCTAGTAAATCAAGATGGTGGACTTGTGAACCAAAGAGCCATCTTACTTGAGTTAGAATTCAGGCTTTGTTTCTACTAAAAGAGGGAGTGTGGCTGGTTGTTGCAAACTTCTTGGTGCAGAAATCCTTTGTTCTTGCAGCTGTCCAAGTAAATCTGGTCAAGATATTCCTGTAAACCTCCAACAAGACAAATGTTACTTATTATTCTGCAACATTTTATTTCTATATGATTAGAAAAGTGTTACACTTTTCAAAGTTCAAACCTTGAGAATGGGTTGTCCTGTGTATTTCAGGCTATATTCAACATTCTTTCACAGAGGTGCAGAGTCAGCGTGACTAATCATAGGCAGCAGAGTGCAAGGGTTAGAACTAAAGGAATAGATCCAACATGGAGTTAGGTTTATTCTTCTCTGTGACAGTAGTGTTCGCTCAGAACTTCAGTTCAAATTTTGGATCTTCCATTGGCTAGTTGTACCAGTTTGAGTAAATTATTTATTCACTCAGTGCTTATTTTCTGATCTGTGATATGGAGATTATAAAAATGCATTTCTCAAGGTTGCAAATTCACTTGTTCATCAAATACTGATTGAGACCCTCCTTCTTAACAGACACTATTCTAAGTTCTAGAATATAATGCTGATCAACAAACACCCAGTTTACACAAACTATGTTCAAGTGAAGGACATTGACAACAAGCAAAAGAGATGTGTCAGTTTAAGTGCTATCAACACAATAAAAGGTAAAATTTTGTCGAGAAAGTCAACTCCAAATTAGCAAGCCATGCAAAAACAGGAATTTTTTTTTAGGCAGAATAAAAATAAGGTATAAAGACCTTAAGATGATGTGTGTTGAAATTCCAGTTGTTGAAATTATCTGAGCAAGAAGAAGGATAAATGATGTTATCAGCAAAGGTCAGGAGACAAATAATATCGTGTCCTTTGGGGCCCTTAAAAGAGCTTAAGTGTTTATTCTGTGTGAGGAGAAGGTATGTCCCTTCAGCAGAAAGTGACGTGACTTCAATTTTGACTATTTGTAAACAATGGAACATTGGAAAGTCAAAAGTGAAAGCAGAGAAATAGTGGAAGATACAGGAGTGGCCCATGCAGTGATTACAGCTTAGACTGGAGCAGAAATGTAAAACTAATGGGGAAGGAAAAATTTAGAAAGATAACTGGATGGTAAAACTAAAAGAACAGTCTCATGAATAGATTATATGTAGGGTATGAAGGAAGTGTGAATGAGAAGATTTTGCTTTGAAGTAAGTGTCAATGCTGGGAGAGAGGGATCGTGTATCAAGAGTTCTGTTTGAGTGGAGACCAAAGTGGAGATTTTAAGAATACCTAATAATTATTAGTCTTGAAACTGTATTTCGCACATTGTGAGAACTCAAAGAATTACAGCTAATTCTATGATTATTTCTGCCTCCTGATCTGACATAACAGTGACAGAGAAGGTGAATATGTGCACAGCAGAGCAAGGATGAAGGTGCTGCATGGGGACAGCAGCACTACAGCGCCCAAGGCTGAAAGTACTCTAGACAAAATTCCTTTCCAAGTAGCAGCTTCTGGCATTTGCTGGATTAGCATTCATTACAAGGGGTGGATGTATGGAAATTGAGAATTCAGAAGTCCCCTTGTCAATTCTTTATGTTTCATTAAAGACAAAATTAGATTTATAAGAGGTATTTTTATTCAAGTAGCCACTCAGGACAAAAAAACACCTTGGTAAGATTTTCTACTTTTTTCTCCCTGTATAATCAAAACTGTTTCTATATTTAGGTCAGGAGAATATACTTTCTAACTCAGCTAGAATCCTTCTAAAATTATCTATGGTGTTTACAAATGTGAATAATTTTGTGTCAAAGACTACTGTGGAGAGTTTCAATTAGCCTTTCAAATTATCTTTACTGAGATAGGCTAAAGTGCTTTCAACATGAGTGGAGACATAGGTGCTGCAATCTATTTTGAATTTATATTAGGAGACATTTCTAACAAAAGAGAGACCTAGAGAACAAAACCACAGGTGTTTATGTCCCTACCATCCACTTTTATCAAACACTAATATTAACATTTTTCCATAATTGCTTCAGAATTTTTTAAGGAATAAAAGATTATAAATGCATTTGAAATCCTCATGGGCCTCTCCCAGATCTCATTCTGCTGGCCTATCCCAAAAAGAATAATTACCTTGACTTGATGTTTAATTTTCCCCTGTACCTCAAAAACAGTCTCTAATATTTTTGCAAGTATACTAGCTTTATCTGAAGAGTAACATTCCACAATTCAATCATTTTCACTTAACTTTATATTTGTGAAAGTTAGAGCCAGGTTGATACATGTGCTTTTTGACCATTTGTTTTTATTTTTGGAAATATGCTATAATTCATTAATGTAGTACAGTAATCATTTTTCCAATTTTTAGACTTTTAGTCATTCAAATTTTTCAGTATTAAAAAATGAGGTTACAAAGAACTTTTGCCTACATGGTCATTTTGTGTACAAATTCAACCTTTCCTTTCAGGCAGAGAATATTCCCAGTGTGACACTAATGGATTTCGGGTACACCGATATGGTAGCACCCCTGGGCCTCTGAGCAGCTGATAGCAAAGGGAAAAGAGCCCAGACTGGTTGCCCCTAGAACAGTACAATTTATTTACTCTAGTGGATTTTCAAACATCATTTTCTTGACAAGGAAATATTTGAAAAATGCCATTTAATTTATATAGCCTAAAAGTATACTTTCTGGTAAGGAGATGTGCAGAAAAGAGTTAACATAGCAAGCTTGACTATTATTCTCTGGAAGGCCTGTTTACAAAGTTGGTCCTTATCTGGCACCTAGGAACAAGAATTTCCAGAAGATTTCATCACACCCAGACCTGCTAAAAGGGGCTCACTGTTCCTAAAATGTTTGAACAAACAATGTGGTTTATATCAAATACCTGCTTTCCTTCTGGGACTCTAGAATTTTGATTCATGATAGGCAAAGGGCAGCTACCTGACTAGCCCCCAGTAAAAATCCCAGAGCAGGAAGATACTAATAAGCTTTTTATTTTTTACTAACAATTTGCTTGAGAGGTTAACATTTCACATTGATATTACCATAGCATCTTGCTGGGGGAAGTAAGTGCATCTTATGTAATGCCACTGGGGCAGAACTCTGAAAACTTGTGCTGGGTCTAGCCCAGACTTCACTCCTGTGTGTTTTCTCTGTATTCTTTTTACTGTAGTAAACTATAGCCTTGATTATGACTCTATGCTGTCTCACGAGTCCTCCTAGAAAAGTATCATACCTGGAGGTGTTCTTGGTCACATTTTTCTTACTGTGCAAGCTCTACTAGGAGCAGTTCTGGGTTGTGATTTATAAAGCTGGTCTATTCTGTTCTTATAATCCAGAAGACTCTAATTCTTTATTTGGATCCCAGAGTCTTTAGTATAGATCCTCCAACATGAGGAAGCTTCCTCCTGGTGGGTGACACAGTGCATGAGCAAGCAGTCTGGCTAGAGGAGAGGCTCTGGAATCAGAGACGATCGTTTCTGACATGCATTGTTTTTTTCTGAGCATTCCTAATGATTCACTTGTCTGTCCACTTGTTTAATCTTAGATCATGATCATTTTTTCCACTTCAGAAATTTCCTCATTTCAAATTGTGGTCAAGGTCTATAACATCCCTCCTCTCCATTACTATTAATTATTATGTAATAATTTACTACTGATTACTTTTGTACTCCAGTTATCAATCAGCACCCCCAAATAAGTCATTAAATATGTACATAAAATAATATTTTGTCCCAGTAGTTTAAGAATATTGACAATTTTAACTGATTGCTTTTTCTTCACATCATTCATAGCACTACTGAACTGAAGATAGATAGATGATAGATGGGTGACAGATAAATAGATAGATGATAGATAGGTAGGTCGATAGATAGATACTGACCTTATGCTACAGAATATGTCAAGCGAATGGTGATATCTAGGAAGAGAATTTAAATAGATCATTGATGAGTTAATATCATCATCTGTTGTTCTGTTATATAATTAATTTCTGGCTACTGTATTTAGTTAAGAGGCTTTACTTTGAATAAGGATATTAATAAATCCACCTGTTTGGATTTCACTATTGTTTTTCTCTCCAAGAAATCATGTTTTGCCAATACCTTATTATGAAACAAATTTCTAGTCAAAGAAGTTTCTCATAATTAAAAAATATCATAAATAAAAAGGTAATGAAGTTACTCATTATTCTTCTGGTTAAAAAAAAATTAACCAGATTTCAAATTTTGCTCCCTACAGAACACCATGGGCCACTTTATTCAAGGTAATGCAATGCTATTTCTGAGAGTAAATTTGGCACCTTGGTAGCTTCTTTAGTTGTTTCCCAGTCCATGAATGCATTTGGCAAGTCACATTCTATAAATCTTATCTCCCCAAGTAGGTTGTAAATTCCTGGAAGATAAGAAGACACCATATAAAAAACCAAGATAAAGTGTCATAATGATAACTGGTATAGTGATAAGGGCACAGTAGCTACACACACACACTGCATTGCTAAATGCACAAATAAGGGAATTACTGTTGATGAAGAATAGAAAATATATGTTTGCTTTTTGAAGGTATACATATGAATTACCAAAAGGAAGATAATCTTATGATGACTCTCTTTTTTCTAAATTTGTGGACAAAATTCCTTTCAAATACCTCATCTCAGATAACTAGAGCCTAGGATAGTGAGTGCACTGCTATGGCTTCCAGCCTTGTAAAAACAGTGATGCATCATTCTTAGAAGTGACTTTTTGAAGTGTTCTGATCCAGTTTCACTTTAAGGCCATGCTTGCTGTGGTCCATCCCTCTTCTGTTTACTGCACAGCATCCACTTAGATGCCCTGCAGTAACTGTTAATGTAACTGCTTTTGAAAGAGTAGGGTTGGTCAGGGATAGAACACATTGTCTGCATTAGAACTCATTTAAAAGTCAAGTGTTTGGATGTCAAAACCAGTACAAACCTCAGGGACCTAATACTTAGCAATTCATTGGCATTATGAGGAAAAAAAAAAAAAAAACAAGAAAGCTTCAAGCAGTGTCACAGGAAATGCTGGACAAATGTCCCAGAAAACTTTGCATAGAAAAGATTAATAAATAGGCAAGAATTTTCATCGTGTGCTTTACTGGATAAAGGTAATGAAATGGTAATGAAAATTATACGTTTTTTTGAATAGATGTGTTAGCAGTGTCAAAGGTGAATTCAACTCATATATTTGTCCAAAACAATCAGTTTACTGAGTGTCAGTGAATCCTGTAATTTCAGACAGGAAAGACCTATGAAGAACACCTAGTTTGGAGATTTCAAAATTGTATGAACATTGAGAACCTTTTTTAAAATAACATCAAACCAAAAGTTGTATTTTCTATTTCCAATGATTTAGGGAAAAAAAGATTTAAAAATCTACTGTGATTTCTATAGTGTTATTAAATTTACACACACATTTTCAAGATATTTTCCATACTCAGGACATACTTGAGACTTGGGACACATATGGATTCACTCACAACTTTAAATTATACAATTACTATCCTTTCTCACTCATTTAGAATTCCTGACCAATAACTTGGGACCTGTGATATAGAACAAGACAAATCCAGGAAATAAGCGATTTATGTACAAACATAGAACAAGAAAAATCCAGGAAATAAGTGATTTATGTACAAACACAGATATTCTTATTGGCAAAGCCAGGACTCAGTATCAGTTCTGATTTTCAAGACTGCTTCCTGAAAATTAGTGCTTGGCATCATGCTAAGGATCATTGTTATATGGACAGAAAGCATGGATAAACCTTAGCTTGGCTCGTATTTCAAAACAAAGAAAATATTGTTACTTAAATCGAGGTCAATTTCGTCTGACCCTTCACTTTCTGATTTAGGTAATGAGATTCTTCCCCGGATGGGAAGAAATGGGCTCACAAGGAAGAGGGGTAGAGCAGAGGAAAACACTTCTGGTCCTCTCTTGTCAATTACCCTTTGTCTATATCTCCTCTGACTCACTTACTTTCACTCACCATTGGTTCCAAGAACAGTAGCTCTGAAGGTTCAGGTCTTTTTTCTAAGTATCTTTCTGAGGGTCTTACTGTTATACCGTTTCCTTTGCAGCCAGTGGTAAGTTTTTGAAGTAAGCACAGCAATTGTGTATTAAGACTTGGTATTCTGATCTCAGCAAGAAGCAGGTGATACAAGAAAAGCATTTTTCTGAGGGCAGAGAGATTGATTTATGGACAAAGATTGGATCTACGATAGATGTGGCTTAGCTAAATAAGAACTGTAAAAGATAGCTTTCCACTATTATTCAAAGGCTGAGCGACCCAGCAGAAAGTGTAATTTTAGCTAGGTTTGAAATGAGTAAGGGGGGAATACTGTTAAAACAAAACATCATAATCCAACTAGAGAGAAAAAATATGCACCCCACCTATAAATGTTAATGGTAAATAAACAAACAATATGTTGAGAAGGGAGAAGGTAAGTTGGAGAAACACTTCTTTTATGGGAGGGCTATTGTTTGGGGAAAGGAGTTTTTTTTGAGAGAGTAGGGAGGGCAATGTAAGAAATTCATTGGGATCCAGAATAGATAGAGCACAGAAAGGTTAATTGATGGCGAGAACCTAACTCTTCTCCTACATTTCTTAAACATTAGACTAGGAAAAATCCCAAGCTCTCTTCTGCCTCATGGAGGAATATTTGATTCTAAATCCAACAACGTATTAATAGTTATTGAATTCCTGAAAATTTATATGAGTATTTTTTGTGAGGTATGATCAATGAAAGTATGAAACCCCCTGATTATGAAAGAAGAAATTCTACATAATATGGTTAAAAATAGAGTTTTGAATATACTAATTCCCAAAGGCTTCAATTTCACTGTAATAAGATGGAATATTTCATTTAAAGTTAAGTCAACTTTAGCAAAAACATAAGCTATTCATTTGTATAGATTTATAGTATTAAAACTCAACAAAAATTAGAAGGAAAACCAAGAATATATAAATGTTTCTCTTATTAGCTTAAAGGGTCATTTCACAAGCTAGTATAAGACTATATAACAATTCTTCTCTACAGTCCTTCCTTCTGACTCCCATTTGCCACCAAGAACTGATTTGCTTATTAGGTCAGGCAACGATTTGCAGAAATGTCACTTACTAGACTAAGGGTCTTTCTGCAGTGCTCTTACACTGTCATGTCCTTTGCAGCCAGGGGTAAGTTTTTGAAGTGAGTCTGCAATTTTGTACTGAGAGTTGCTATTCTGAACTCAGTGAGAAAAACCATCAAACTAGAAAGCAGATGACAGTTTTGTGACTAAGGGCAGAGAGATTGATTTATGGACAAAGACTGAAACAAACCACAATGGGTGTGGCTTAGCGAAATGAGAACTATAAATGACAGCTATTCACTAATATTTAAAGGCTAAATAGCCCAGGCAGAGTGCAATTTTAGTCAGGTTGAAATAAGTAAAATGAGAAAAAAAGGATTGAAAAAATATCAGCTTGTGTAACTAGAAGGAAACATCACTATGAATTAGTTTGCAAGGAAGAAAAGAGAGTGTTTTATTTATACATGTTTTGTTTTTTTTTAAATAACAGTTTAAGTAAGAAACTCTTACACTTTGAAATGGAATTTCAATTTTAAATAATACTATCTAGAAAGATGCTAATGAAGAATGGTATGACCCAGTATTTAAATAACTTCTGGGATGAGAAGGTGCTTCTGGGATAGCTGGCCATTAATGCTTTAGGGCTTATTACACCTTAATAAATAGAATTTTAATACAGTTAGTTTGGAAAACACAGGAGGGTTTTTATATCACCTATAGGTAGAGGCAGTCTTTCATAACTGGTGAAATTAAGAAACAAAATAAGTTTTTGAAAAATGCTGGAGGTTAAAACATATAGAACAATGTTATCAATATGAAATAACTGATTCTTATGCACTAGTGTATAATCTTTATTACCTGATCTACTTCACTCCATTTCTACATCTCTTACACTTATTTTTATGAGGTTTAGTTCCCACCAATTGCTTATTTTCATTAATCTTCTAAATCTCTTACATGAAATACCTAAGATTTCTTGAAATTCTTGTCCTTCTGTTATTTTCTTTTTGTAAAATCTAATCTTTAATGTTTTCTTTACTGGTGGCAAATTTCCTTAATCTTTTATGAATGAAAATATTTTTATTTTGCCTGTATATTAATACTATTTTATTTGACATAAAAGTCAAAGTTTATGAGCAGTTAAGATTTTAATTTATCATTCTTCATAATGTATTTGTTACTAAAGAGAATTTTTTTTTTTTTTTTGGCTTTTCTAGATGGTCATATAGTTGGAATGATACAGTAAGTAGCCTTTTCAGATTGGTGTTTTGTACTTATTAATATGCATTTAATTTTCCTCCATGATTTTCTTGTGGCATAATAGCTCAGTTCTTTATATCAGTAAATAATATTCCATTGTATGGGTGCCCGATAATTTGTTTGTTCATTCATTTATCCATCCTTTGGAGGACTTCTCGGATGCTTTCAAGTTTCAGAAATTGTGTCTAAAACTCTAAAACTCTGTGCAGGTTTTTGTGTGGACATAAGCTTTCCACTCATTTGAATAAATACCAGAGAGTTTAATTGCTGGATTTTATAGAAATACTTAGTTTTATAAAATTAAAAAAAAAAAAAACAGCCAACTGTCTTCCAAGATGGTTGTACTAAATTGCATTTTCACCAGCATTGAATGAGAATGCAATTGCTGCTTCACATACTTACAAGCATTTGGTGTTGTCAGTGTTTTGCATTTCGTTTTGCATTTTAGTCATTTAAATAGATATATATTGGTATTTCCTTGTTGTTTCAATTTGCATTTCCCTGATAACCTGTGGTGATGAGCATCTTTTCTTATACTTATTTTCTATATGTATATCTTCTTTGGTAAGATGCATCTTTTAAGGTCTTTGGCTTAAGGCCTTTCAATTGGCTTATTTGTTTTCTTAATGTAGAAATTTAAGAATTCCTTTATATATTTTGGGTAACAGTTCTTTATCAGATATGTTTTTGTGAAGATTTTCTCCCAGAGTGTGTAGCCAGTCTTTTTATTCTCTTAACAGTGTATTTTATACAGCATAATTTTTAAAATTTAATGAAGTCCAACTTAATGAAATGCAAAAAAGCAAAATGGCTGTCTGAGGAGGCCTTACAAATAGCTGTGAAAAGACGAGAAGCAGAAAAGCAAAAGAGAAAAGGAAAGATATAAGCATCTGAATGCAGAGTTCCAAAGAATAGCAAGAAGAGATAAGAAAGCCTTCTTCAGCGATCAATGCAAAGAAATAGAGGAAAACAAGAGAATGGGAAAGACTAGAGATCACTTCAAGAAAATTAGAGATACCAAGGGAATATTTCATGCAAAGATGGGCTCGATAAAGGACAGAATTGTATGGAACTAACAGAAGCAGAAGATATTAAGAAGAGATGGCAAGAATACACAGAAGAGCTGTACAGGAAGGATCTTCACAACCCAGATAATCACGATGATGTGATCACTCATCTAGAGCCACATATCCTGGAATGTGAAGTCAAGTGGGCCTTAGAAAGCATCACTATGAACAAAGCAAGTGGAGGTGATGGAATTCCAGTTGAGCTCTTTCAAATCTTGAAAGATGATGCTGTGAAAGTGCTGCACCCAATATGCCAGGAAATTTGGAAAACTCAGCAGTGGCCACAGGACTGGAAAAGGAAAGTTTTCTTTCCAATACCAAAGAAAGGCAATGCCAAAGAATGCTCAAACTACCACACAGTTGCACTCATCTTACATGCTAGTAAAGTAATGCTCAAAATTCTCCAAGCCAGGCTTCAGCAATACATGAACCATGAACTTCCTGATATGCAAGCTGGATTTAGAAAAGGCAGAGGAACCAGAGATCAAATTGCCAATATCCGCTGGATCATGGAAAAAGCAAGAGTTCCAGAAAAATATCTATTTCTGCTTTATTGACTATGCCACAGCCTTCGACTGTGTGGATCACAATAAACTGTGGAAAATTCTGAAAGAAATGGGCATACCAGACCACCTGATCTGCCTCTTGAGAAATCTGTATGCAGGTCAAGAAGCAACAGTTAGAACCGAACATGGAACAACAGACTGGTTCCAAATAAGAAAAAGAGTACGTCAAGGCTATATATTGTCACCCTGCTCATTTAACTTCTATGCAGAGTACATCATGAGAAATGCTGGACTGGAAGAAGCACAAGCTGGACTCGAGATTGCCGGGAGAAATATCAATAACCTCTGATATGCAGACGACACCACCCTTATGGCAGAAAGTGAAGAGGAACTAAAAAGCCTCTTGATGAAAGTGAAAGAGAAGAGTGAAAAAGCTGGCTTAAAAGTCAACATTCAGAAAATGAAGATCATGGCATCTGGTCTCATCACTTCATGGCAAATAGATGGGGAAACAGTGGAATCAGTGTTTATTTTTTTGGACTCCAAAATCACTGCAGATGGTGACTGCAGCCATAAAAGTAAAAGATGCTTACTCCTTGGAAGGAAAGTTATGACCAACCTAGATAGCATATTCAAAAGCAGAGACATTACTTTGCCAACAAACGTCCGTCTACTCAAGGCTATGGTCTTTCTAGTGGTCATGTATAGATGTGAAAGTTGGACTGTGAAGAAGGCTGAGCACCAAAGAATTGATGCTTTGAACTGTGGTGTTGGAAAAGACTCTTGAGAGTCCCGTGGACTGTAAGGAGATCCAAACAGTCCATTCGAAGATTAGTCATGTGTGTTCTTTGGAAGGAATGATGTTAAATCTGAAACTCCAGGACTTTGGCCACCTCATGCGAAGAGTTGACTCATTTGAAAAGACTCTGATGCTGGGAGGGATTGGGGGCAGTAGTAGAAGGGGACAATAGAGGATGAGATGGCTGGATGGCATCACTGACTCGATGGACGTGAGTCTGAGTGAACTCCTGGAGTTGGTGATGGACAGGGATGCCTGGTGTACTGCAATTCATGGGGTTGCAAAGAGTCAGACATGACTGAGCGACTGAACTGAACTGAACTGAACTGAATGATACTCTTCTTACATATATCAAAAAAGTCATCACCAAATCCTAGACTTTCTCTAAGTTATTTTCTAGGAGTTTCATAGCTTTTCAGTTTACAATTAAGTCTATGATTCATTTTGAGTTTTTTTTTTTTTTTTTTTAATGTGTATTATGTGTCTGTATAATCATAAGGGATTTGATTTAGGTCATACCTGAATGGTCTAGTGGTTTTCCCTACTTTCTTCAATTTCAGTCTGAATTTGGCAATAAGGAGTTCATGGTCTGAGCCACAGTCAGCTCCTGGTCTTGTTTTTGCTGATTGGATAGAGCTTCTCCATCTTTGGCTGCAAAGAATATAATCGATCTGATTTCGGTGTTGACCATCTGGTGATGTCCATGTATAAAGTCTTCTCTTGTGTTGTTGGAAGAGGGTATTTGCTATGACCAGTGCATTTTCTTGGCAAAACTCTGTTAGTCTTTGCCCTGCTTCATTCCGTGTTCCAAGGCCAAATTTGCCTGTTACTCCAGGTGTTTCTTGACTTCCTACTTTTGCATTCCAGTCCCCTATAATGAAAAGGACATCTTTTTTGGGTGTTAGTTCTAAAGTGGGCCTAGATCTGATAGATAGAGTGCCTGATGAACTATGGAATGAGGTTCATGACATTGTACAGGAGACAGGGATCAAGACCATCCCCATGGAAAAGAAATGCAAAAAGGCAAAATGGCTGTCTGGGGAGGCCTTGCAAATAGCTGCAAAAAGAAGAGAAGCGAAAAGCAAAGGAGAAAAGGAAAGACATAAACATCTGAATGCAGAGTTCCAAAGAATAGCAAGAAGAGATAAGAAAGCCTTCTTCAGTGATCAATGCAAAGAAATAGAGGAAAACAACAGAATGGGAAAGACTAAGGATCTATTCAAGAAAATCAGAGATACCAAAGGACCATTTCATGCAAACATGGGCTCGATAAAGGACAGAAATGGTGTGGACCTAACGGAAGCAGAAGATATTAAGATGAGGTGGCAAGAATACACAGAAGAACTGTACAAAAAAGAGCTTCACGACCCAGATAATCATGATGGTGTGATCACTGACCTAGAGCCAGACATCCTGGAATGTGAAGTCAAGTGGGCCTTAGAAAGCATCACTAGGAACAAAGCTAGTGGAGGTGATGGAATTCCAGTGGAGCTATTCCAAATCCTGAAAGATGATGCTGTGAAAGTGCTGCACTCAATATGCCAGCAAATTTGGAAAACTCAGCAGTGGCCACAAGATTGGAAAAGGTCAGTTTTCATCCCAATCCCAAAGAAAGGCAATGCCAAAGAGTGCTCAAACTACCGCACAATTGCACTCATCTCACACGCTAGTAAAGTAATGCTCAAAATTCTCCAAGCCAGGCTTCAGCAATATGTGAACCGTGAACTTCCTGATGTTCAAGCTGGATTTAGAAAAGGCAGAGGAACCAGAGATCAAATTGCCAACATCCACTGGATCATGGAAAAAGCAAGAGAGTTCCAGAAAAACATCTATTTCTGCTTTATTGACTATGCCAAAGCCTTTGACTGTGTAGATCACAATAAACTGTGGAAAATTCTGAGAGAGAGATGGGAATACCAGACCACCTGATCTGCCTCTTGAGAAATCTGTATGCAGGTCAGGAAGCAACAGTTAGAACTGGTCATGGAACAACAGACTGGTTCCAAATAGGAAAAGGAGTACGTCAAGGCTGTATATTGTCACCATGTTCATTTAACTTATATGCAGAGTACATCATGAGAAATGCTGGACTGGAAGAAACATAAGCTGGAATCAAGATTGCCAGGAGAAATATCAATAACCTCAGATATGCAGATGATACCACCCTTATGGCAGAAAGTGAAGAGGGGCTAAAAAGCCTCTTGATGAAAGTGAAAGTGGAGAGTGAAAAGGTTGGCTTAAAGCTCAACATTCAGAAAACGAAGATCATGGCATCTGGTCCCATCACTGCATGGGAAATAGATGGGGAAACAGTGGAAACAGTGTCAGACTTTATCTTTCTGGGCTCCAAAGTCACTGCAGATGGTGACTGCAGCCATGAAATTAAAAGACGCTTACTCCTTGGAAGGAAGGTTATGGCCAACCTAGATAGCATATTCAAAAGCAGAGACATCACTTTGCCAACAAAGGTTCGCCTAGTCAAGGCTATGGTCTTTCCTGTGGTCATGTATGGATGTGAGAGCTGGACTGTGAAGAAGGCTGAGCGCCGAAAAATTGATGCTTTTGAACTGTGGTGTTGGAGAAGACTCTTGAGAGTCCCTTGGACTGCAAGGAAATCCAACCGGTCCATTCTGAAGGAGATCAGACCTGGAATTTCTTTGGAAGGAATGATGCTAAAGCTGAAACTCCAGTATTTTGGCCACCTCATGCGAAGAGTTGACTCATTGAAGAAGACTCTGATGCTGGGAGGGATTGAGGGCAGGAGGAGAAGGGGACGACAGAGGATGAGATGGCTGGATGGGATCACTGACTCGATGAATGTGAGTCTGGGTGACCTCTGAGAGCTGGTGATGGATAGGGAGGCCTGGCGTGCTTCAGTTCATGGGGTCGCAAGGAGTCGGACACGACTGAGCGACTGACCTGATCTGATCTGATGTGTCTGTATTCATTTTTGTTTGTTTTTTTTTTTTTTTTGCATGTGAATGTCCAGTTGTTCCAGCACCATTTGTTGAAAAGATTATCTTTTTATTATTGAATAAATAGCCTTTGATCCATTGTCAAAGATCAGCTGACTATAACTGTATAAGTCTATTTCTGTGCTATTTCATCGATCTATTTGTCTACTATTTAGCCAATGACACACTATTTCATTTACTAGAACTTAATGGTGGTGGTGGTTAAGTCACTAAGTCATGTTCAACTCTTGTGACACCATTTATTGTAGCCTGCCCCACTCCTCTGTCCATGGGATTTCCCAGGTAAGAATACTAGAATGGATTGCCATTTCCTTAAGTTAGGTAATGTCAGTCTTCTGATATCAATATCATGTTGATTATATATGCCTTCACATATAAAACTTAAAAATAACTTTATCAATATCCTCAGAACAATTTGCTGACATTTGGATTAGGACTGCTGAATTTATAGATCAGTTGGGAGGAGCTGATTTTGGCAACCTTAAGTTTTATATCCATAAACCTGGACTAATTCTCCATTTATTTAGATCTTCTTTAGGTTCTTTTATGAAGTTTGGTAATTTTTCTCATATAAATCTTGTACATATTCTGTTAGATGTATGCCTCTGTATTTTGTTTTGATGTTAATATAAACAATATTGTGTATTTAAATTCCAATTCTTTATCACTAAAGCAATTGACATTTGCAAATTAACCTTGTAACCTGCAACCTTGTGATAATGAGAAAAGAGGCAGATCATGTTCAAAGGGTAAGAGGGACTCAACACTTCATTACTGCTTTGGGATGATGGAAGGGAGACAAGAGCCAAGGAACACGGGTGGTCTCTAGGAACTGGGAATGCCCTTCAGCATTCTACCATCACAAGGAAATGAATTCTGCCAACAACTTAAGTGAGTGAGGAAATTATTTTTCCCCTTCAAGTCTCCCTGGTGGCTCATTGGTGAAGAACCCAATGTAGGAGGTGTGGGGTTGATCCCAGGGTCAGGAAGATCCACTGGAGAAAGAAAGGGCAACCCATTCCAGTATTCTTACCTGGAAAATCCCATGGGCAGAGGAGCCTGGTGGGCTGTAGTCTACAAGGTCACAAAGAGTTGGACACGACATAGTGACTAAACAACAAGAACAACAATAAAAGCTCTATAAAGAAATATAAACCTGCCAACACCTTGATTTTAGCTTGATGAGACTTTGTGACAGACTCACCTATAGAAGTGTGAGGAAAATTTGTGTTGTTTAGGCCACTAAGTCTTTGATGACATGGTAGGATAGCATTAGAAAACTAATATAATCTATGACACAGTACTTTTATAGTTATAAGCAAGAGAAGATAATCTCAACTGATTTTACATAAATAAAGCTTAATAAAATGATATATGCCAATTCATAGATTCAATAGGAAGGCTCTCAAACTAATTTTTAAGTAACTATCCAAGATAAAATCCCAAAACCAGACCAAAGATCTAGTTCAATAACAAATCTGTTATTTGTGTGAACTATCAGTAAATCATTATTGTCTCTGCCTACTCATACAACTTTGCTCCAGGAACTTTGTTTTACATCCATTGGTAAAGTGCAGCCATTGGCAAAGTGCAGCCATTGACATTGTAATTGCAACCACCAAACATCCAAAACTTCTGCCATCACATTCAGCCTCAAAAATGCAAGCTCCATGCATAATGATTTTTGAAACAGCTTTCTTCTGAACTGCAGTCTTATTGATTTACAACAATTGACAGACCTCAGGTCATATGCTTGCACCCTGATCACGGGGTCTGCTTAGAATTTGGGTTTCTACTCTCACAATGGGAAAGAAAGAGATGTTAAATTAGCATACCACCAAACCTATGTATGATTTCAAATCTACCTTAACTAATATTGATAGAAGTAAAACGTACCTATGACTGGGACAGAAAGATATGTGAAAATACAAATGAGATATATGAATATTCAGATTTAAAAACAATAGGCAGGTTTATATAATAGAGTACAATACAATGGGAGCCAGGATTAACCTGGGTAGACAGTGATCTCTGTTGCTTTGGTTATAGAACTCTATCTCCTACTAATGATGGTATAACAAAAACAAATTAAAAAGTGATCATGACCATTCAAGGCAAAATCTTACAATTTTATTTTGAAGCAGATATTAAGGAATATGTTTCAAATATAGGATAAAAAAGATAAATCATACAGGGGATAACATGGATGGGAATACAATCAAATCTAAGTATTTGCTATCAGTTCAGTTCAGTCACTGAGTCGTGTCTGACTGTTTGCGACCTCATGAATTGCAGCACGCCAGGCCTCCCTGTCCATCACCAATTCCCAGAGTTCACTCAAACTCACGTCCATCGAGTCAGTGATGCCATCCAGCCATCTCATCCTCTGCTGTCCCCTTCTCCTCTTGCCCCCAATCCCTCCCAGCATTAGAGTCTTTTCCAATGAGTCAACTCTTCGCATGAGGTGGCCAAAGTACTGGAGTTTCAGCTTTAGCATCATTCCTTCCAAAGAACACCCAGGGCTGACCTCCTTCAGAATGGACTGGTTGGATCTCCTTGCAGTCCAAGGACTCTCAAGAGTCTTCTCCAACACCACAGTTCAAAAACATCAGTTCTTCGGCACTCAGCCTTCTTCACAGTCCAACTCTCACATCCATACATGACTACTGGAAAAACCATAGGCTTGACTAGGCGGACCTTTGTTGACAAAGTAATGTCCCTGCTTTTGAGTATGCTATCTAGGTTGGTCATAACTTTCCTTCCAAGGAGTAAGAATCTTTTAATTTCATGGCTGCAGTCACCATCTGCAGTGATTTTGGAGCCCCCAAAAATAAAATCTGACACTGTTTCCACTGTTTCCCCATCTATTTCCCATGAAGTGATGGGACTGGATGCCATGATCTTCGTTTTCTGAATGTTGAGCTTTAAGCCAACTTTTTCACTCTCCTCTTTCACTTTCATTAAGAGGCTTTTTAGTTCCTCTTCACTTTCTACCATAAGGGTGGTGTCATCTGCATATCAGAGGTTATTGATATTTCTCCCAGCAATCTTGATTCCAGCTTGTGCTTCTTCCAGCCCAGTGTTTCTCATAATGTATTCTGCATATGTTAAATAAGCAATGTGACAATATACAGCCTTGGTGTACTCCTTTTCCTATTTGGAACCAGTCTGTTGTTCCATGTCCAGTTCTAACTGTTGCTTCCTGACCTGCATATAGGTTTCTCAAGAGGCTGGTGGTCTGGTATTCAGGTGGTCTGGTATTCCCATCTCCTTCATAATTTTCCACAGTTTATTGTGATCCACACAGACAAAGGCTTTGGCATAGTCAATAAAGCAGAAATAGATGTTTTTCTGGAACTCTCTTGCTTTTTTGATGATCCAGCAGATGTTGGCAATTTGATCTCTGGTTCCTCTGCCTTTTCTAAAACCAGCTTGAACAACTGGAAGTTCACGGTTCACATATTGCTAAAGCATGGCTTGAAGAATTTTGAGCATTACTTTACTAGCATGTGAGATGAGTTCAATTGTGTGGTAGTTTGAGCGTTCTTTGGCACTGCCTTTCTTTGGGATTGGAATGAAAACTTTCTTTTTCCAGTCCTTTGGCCACTGCTGAGTTTTCCAAATTTGCTGGCATATTGGGTGTAGCACTTTCACAGCATCATCTTTCAGGATTTGAAATAGCTCAACTGGAATTTCATCACCTCCAGTAGCTTTGCTCATAGTGATGCTTTCTAAGGCCCACTTGACTTCACATTCCAGGATGTCTGGCTCTAGGTGAGTGATCACTGCTATAGTTAGGTCTATAAAGTTGTCACTTACAGTGGACCATGATTCCTATGGGAAATACAGGATTAGATTCCTGCAAGGCCCTGATCACAGCATTTTCATCCACTGAGTAAAGCATTCTTGTTTTATGTGTGTTTCTTTTTGAAGACACCTTATTTGGTATATATTTTAGATTCACTAACATTGAACTCATGGACAACAGAACTATCACTCTTATCTGAAGGAAGCTTTGTAACATATTTTTTTTCACATGACACATCACAGTCTTCCTGCACTTGGAAACACTAGGAAGCACTTCAATACTATGCTTTGGGACCATTTTAAGCAGCAAAAGCACCAACAAAAAGCAGAAAAATGTGAAGGACAAGGCACTAAAAGGACTTGTAAGTATTACAGTGTTTATAAGGGCTGGAACAGAATATGGGGTGTTGCCTTGTGTGACTTTACCTGGGAATGTAAAAAGTTGGAGCATTCAAGTTTTTGCCAATCTACATGTCTATAAATGGCTGTAAAAGCACCATGAATATTGATTTGGAGATTAAACTTAAGGTGGGGAGAGTGGTCAAATCTGCTATTATGGAAATTATGGATAATTAGGATAGACTACATATGAAACACACAGATGCCATATTCTTGGATTTCTCCCACTAGCATTGTCTCTACTATGTAAATAAGTTTCCATAATCCATGTTGCTTTATCTTTCCTTCTTGTTAATGTATCCTGTCAGTAAGAAAACCTAGATGTAGCATGGCAGGGAGCTCAATGTTATATATAACAAAAAGTGGAAATAACCTAAATATTCAACAGGGGGGATTTTGGGCAATAATTTATTAATTTTTACATCCTTTCAAGTGACTGGGCTTCCCTGGTGGCTCAGCCGGTACAGAATCCGCCTGCAATGTGGGAGACCTGGGTGCGAACCCTGGCTTAGGAAGATCCCCTGGAGAGGAAAAGGCTACCCACTCCAGTATCCGGGCCTGGAAAATTCCATGGACTATATAGTCCATGGGGTCACAAAGAGTCAGATCAGATCAGATCAGTCGCTCAGTCGTGTCCGACTCTTTGCGACCCCATGAACCGCAGCACGCCAGGCCTCCCTGTCCATCACCAGCTCCCGGAGGTCACTCAGACTCGCATCCATCGAGTCAGTGATGCCATCCAGCCATCTCATCCTCTGTCGTCCCCTTCTCCTCCTGCCCTCAATCCCTCCCAGCATCAGAGTCTTCTCCAATGAGTCAACTCTTCGCATGAGGTGGCCAAAATACTGGAGTTTCAGCTTGAGCATCATTCCTTCCAAAGAAATTCCAGGATTGATCTCCTTCAAAATGGACAGGTTGGATCTTCTTGCAGTCCAAGGGACTCTCAAGAGTCTTCTCCAACACCACAGTTCAAAAGCATCAATTCTTCGGCGCTCAGCCTTCTTCACAGTCCAGCTCTCACATCCATACATGACCACAGGAAAGACCATAGCCTTGACTAGGCGAACCTTTGTTGGCAAAGTAATGTCTCTGCTTCTGAATATGCTATCTAGGTTGGTCATAACTTTCCTTCCAAGGAGTAAGCGTCTTTTAATTTCATGGCTGCAGTCACCATCTGCAGTGATTTTGGAGCCCAGAAAAATAAAGTCTGACACTGTTTCCACTGTTTCCCCATCTATTTCCCATGCAGTGATGGGACCAGATGCCATGATCTTCGTTTTCTGAATGTTGAGCTTTAAGCCAACCTTTTCACTCTCCACTTTCACTTTCATCAAGAGGCTTTTTAGCCCCTCTTCACTTTCTGCCATAAGACTGGTGTCATCTGCATATCTGAGGTTATTGATATTTCTCCCAGCAATCTTGATTCCAGCTTGTGTTTCTTCCAGTCCAGCATTTCTCATGATGTACTTTGCATATAAGTTAAATAAACATGGTGACAATATACAGCCTTGACGTACTCCTTTTCCTATTTGGAACCAGTCTGTTGTTCCATGACCAGTTCTAACTGTTGCTTCCTGACCTGCATACAGATTTCTTAAGAGGCAGATCAGGTGGTCTGGTATTCCCATCTCTTTCAGAATTTTCCATAGTTTATTGTGATCCACACAGTCAAAGGCTTTGGCATAGTCAATAAAGCAGAAATAGATGTTTTTCTGGAACTCTCTTGCTTTTTCCATGATCCAGCGGATGTTGGCAATTTGATCTCTGGTTCCTCTGCCTTTTCTAAAACCAGCTTGAACATCAGGAAGTTCACGGTTCACAAATTGCTGAAGCCTGGCTTGGAGAATTTTGAGCATTACTTTACTAGCGTGTGAGATGAGTGCAATTGTTCGGTAGTTTGAGCACTCCTTGGCATTGCCTTTCTTTGGGATTGGGATGAAAACTGACCTTTTCCAATCTTGTGGCCACTGCTGAGTTTTCCAAATTTGCTGGCATATTGAGTGTAGCACTTTCACAGCATCATCATTCAGGACTTGGAATAGCTCCACTGGAATTCCATCACCTCCACTAGCTTTGTTCGTAGTGATGCTTTCTAAGGCCCATTTGACTTCACATTCCAAGATGTCTGGCTCTAGGTCAGATATGACTAAGCAACTTTCACTTTCAGTCATTAAATACGATGATGAGCGTTTGTTAAATATTACTGATGTGGAAATACTTTTATATATTTCAAATGATAATCCAATCTAGAATGAAGAATGCTATGCTATGCTATGCTAAGTCACTTCAGTCGTGTCCAACTCTGTGTGACCCCAATAGACGGCAGCCCACCAGGCTTCCCCATCCCTGGGATTCTCCAGGCAAGAACACTGGAGTGGATTGCCATTTCCTTCTCCAGTGCATGAAAGTGAAAAGTGAAAGGGAAGTCGCTCAGTCATGTCCGACTCGTATACTTCATTTTATTAATGATAGCATGTTAATTTACATGAAATATATTTCTCTACAAATAGGATTGGAAGATTTTCACCAAAATTTCTGTCATTATCATTTCTAGGTGGTAAAGTTTGAGGTGTTTTAATTTCTGTTTGGTTATCTTGATCTAGTCTTATACAATGACCACATTTTATTTATTCATTTCAAAATACATATGAATTAGAAAAAAGTTTACAGAATTAGGATTAATTCAATGAATTATCAGTCATTACTCAGCATTGTCCATATATACCATATTTCCTTTCCTCTTCTTCCCAGTTTTTATTTATTTTCTTGACATTTTTAACTGGTCCTTCTAGTTACACTGAAGTGCTGTCAGTCAAACATATGAAGGGGCTGAACTAAATCCACACTGTAGTATGTATGACCATGTATAAAAACTAAAATTTGAAGGATTTTACTATAGATCAAGTACAAAACTAAGAACAGTATACAAATGATCTTATTTGAGCCTCAAAGTAATCCTGTGAATGGGTAAATATTGTTCTAATTTTTTATAGATATGAAATACTGAAATACAGTTAATTTGTCTGACCATATACAGCTAGTGAGGGGTGGAAGTAAGGTGTGTAGTCAAGGAGTCTAATTTCACAGCCCATGCACAAACCACTGTGCTGTTTAGCTGCCTTCAACAAGACTTTCTGTTCTCTCCTTCACTATCATAGTTAAAAACACCCATAAATTTACAGAATATAATTTTGAAATAGACTTTTTTTTTTTCTTTCCTGGTAAAAATTACTTGAAGAAGGGGGTTAAGTTTTGGGGTGGGTGGATGAGTTGAACAGGAAGGGAAGGGAGTGAAATTCTCATGGAAATCTTGAAACAATCTAACCATTTTACTTGTTCAAGTCTTCTTTCCATCAACAAAATCAGAGAAACATGTCAATGGGCATTTTAGATTTTCTGCTCATAAACTCATTTGATTAATGATGTCAGCCGAGGAGCATCAATTACCAAAAGCACATTCTGCTCTAGGAAATTCCACGACTCAGTCACAGAGGAATATTTATGGGAGAACACAAGAGATTTATACTGTTTATGTAAAGCACTATATGTCCTGGATGATAGTTTGTTTATCTTGTACTTCAGAACATGGATTCCGAAAATATATATATGCTGTGAAAGGCATCATAAGAGAAAGAGGCCCACAATGTGATAAATGCCAGCCTGCTTCAAGAATAAACTACTATCAAGTAAACTGATCTCTTTAAAAATTTATGAAGGCAGAATATCTACTCACAATCACTTATCATTGGCTTAAAAAAAGGACATATACAGTAGTGTATGTGCTTGCCATCTTTATTTTCTAGGTTTCATACTGGAACACATAATTTGTAAACTGCATGTTTAATCTTCCAGTGAATTCTAAGTGAATCAAGAGTGAGGAAGAATGCTGTCCACTAGCCTCTTCCATGAGTATTTATTCTTTGATTCTCAGAACACATTACATTGAGTGGGAAGAAGTCAGCAGCTAAACCAAACCAAACCAAAGCAAAACTATAACCCATGACATATTAATAGTACAAATTACCATTATTATCATTTATTTAATGCTTACCATGTACCAGGCTTATATAATAGCAAAATATCATTAATTCGCAAACATCTCCAGCAAATAGCTAGCTTTATTGCACACTGACATTTTAAGAAACAGGATCTAGGTGACTTAATGGGTGACATGCTTAATAAAACTATATTAAAATTTAAATATATATATTATTTATGATATATTACAATGAAAGGCTCCCTAACGCGTACTTCAGAGTTTGAGTATAACATGACTGAAATTCAGCCATACCAAAATCCTACAACAAATCTCCTATATCAAAACCTAAGTTTTTGAAAGTTCAGTTTGCCATACACTTCATCTGCCATATGCTAAAAGGAACAGAAATTAATACTCATGTAGAGGAGGCGGCAGCAGTAGAAATGTCAAAGACTAGGACAAAGGCTATGAAGAAAATTTGATAAAGAAAGCACCACTTTTAAACCAGCAGAAGGCAATCTAAACTACTGGAAAGCAGGAAAAGAGAAATAAAAGTGGGAAAACAAAATACTTTAAATACAAAATATAAAAAAGATGGCAGAAGTTATTCTCTAATATAGCCAGAGATTTAAAATATATTTAAATAGCATAAAGAATAAAGAGGCTTTCAGATGGGATCAAAATATAAATAAAAATCTAGGCATATGTGGACCACAATGGAAACAGACTGAAAATTAAAATATGAGAGAATATATAACAGACAAATAAAAAGAAAAGGCTAAGGTATGAATTTTAATATATATCATTTCTAACATAAATAACCTCTCCAGGTTTTTCAAAGGAAGAAAATTTAATATTGGGAATTCTTGAGAAAATGTTGAAAGAGTTAGAGAAATAAACATGAAAGTGATATATATATTTTTTCTATACACATATTTATCACTTGTAAAAACATGTGTGTGAATATATGTATGTGTATATATATTTGGTAGGTACCTCAGTAATTTCCAAGATAGGACCCAATGTTTATTTATTTGCTTTCTTTTTTTTTTTTCTTTTTAAAATATTTATTTATTTTAATTGGAGGCTAATTTACAATATTGTAGTGGGTTTTGCCATATATTGACATGAATCAGCCATGGGTGTTCATGTGTTCCCTATTCTGAACCCCCCTCCCATCTCCCTCCCCATCCCATCCCTCAGGGTCATCCCAGTTCACCAGCCCTGAGCACCCTGCCTCATGCATCGAACCTGGACTGGCGATCTGTTTCACATATGATAATATACATGTTTCAATGCTACTCTCTCAAATCATCCCACCCTCGCCTTCTCCTACAGAGTCCAAAAGACTGTTCTATACATCTATGTCTCTTTTGCTACCTTGCATATAGGGTCAATGTTACCATCTTTCTAAATTCCATATATATGCTTTAGTATACTGTGTTGATATTTTTCTTTCTGACTTACTTCACTCTGTATAATAGGCTCCACCTCATTAGAACTGATTCAAATGTATTCTTTTTAATTGCTGAGTAATATTCCATTGTGTATATGTACCACAGCTTTCTTATCCATTCATCTGCTGATGAACATCTAGGTTCCTTCCATGTCCTGGCTATTATAAACAGTGCAGTGATGAACATTGGGGTACAGTGTGTCTCTTTCAATTCTGGTTTCCTCAGTGTGTATGCCCAGCAGTGGAAGTGGTAGGTCATATGGCAGTTCTATTTCCAGTTTTTTAAGAAATCTCCACATTGTTCTCCATACTGGCTGTACTAGTTTGCATTCCCACCAACAGTATAAGAGGGTTCCCTTTTGTCCACACCCTCTCCAGCATTTATTGTTTGTAGACTTTTGGATAGCAGCCATTCTGACCAGCGTGAGATGGTACCTCATTGTGGTTTTGATTTGCATTTCTCTGATAATGAGTGATGATGAGCATCTTTCCATGTGTTTGTTAGCCATCTGTATGCCTTCTTTGGAGAAATGTCTGTTTAGTTCTTTGGCCCATTTATTTGATTGGGTCCTTTATTTTTCTGGAATTGAGCCGCAGGAGCTGCTTGTATATTTTTGAGATTAATTCTTTGTCAGTTGCTTCACTTGCTATTATTTTCTCCCATCCTGAAGGCTGTCTTTTCACCTTGTTTACAGTTTCCTTCATTGTGCAAAAGCTTTTAAGTTTAATTAGGTCCCATTTGTTTATTTTTGCTTTTACTTCCAATATTCTGGGAGGTGGGTCATAGAGGATCCTGCTGTGATTTATGTCAAAGAGAGTTTTGCCTGTTTTCCTCTAGGAGTTTTATAGTTTCTGGTCTTATGTTTAGATCTTTAATCCATTTTGACTTTATTATTGTGTATGGTGTTAGAAAGTGTTCTAGTTTCATTCTGGTTGACCAGTTTCCCCAGCACCACTTGTTAAAGTGATTGTCTTTAATCCATTGTATATTCTTGCCTCCTTTGTCAAAGATAAGTTGTCCATAGGTGTGTGAATTTATCTCTGGGCTTTCTATTTTGTTCCATTGATCTATATTTCTGTCTTTGTGCCAGTACCGTACTATCTTGATGACTGTAGCTTTGTGGTATAGCCGGAAGTCAGTCCAGGTCCATTTTTCTTTCTCAAGATTGCTTTGGCTATTCAAGGTTTATTGTATTTCCATAAAAAATGTGAAATTATTTGTTCTAGTTCTCTGAAAAATACTGTTGGTAGCTTGATAGGGATTCCATTGAATCTGTAGATTGCTTTGATAGTATACGCATTTTCACTATATTGATTCTTCTGATCCATGAACATGGTATATTTCTCCATCTATTTGTATCATCTTTGATATCTTTCATCAATGTTTTATAGTTTTCTATATATAGGTCTTTTGTTTCTTTAGGCAGATTTATTCCTAAGTTTTATATACATTTCGTTGCAATGGTGAATGGAATTGTTTCCTTAATCTCTCTTTCTGTTTTCTCATTGTTAGTGAATAAGAATGCAAGGGATTTCTGTGTGTTAATTTTATATTCTGCAACTTTAATATATTCATTGATTAGCTCTAGTAATGATCCACTACATAGAAAATCCTAAAGACTCCACCAGAAAATTAGTAGAGCTAATCAATGAATATTAAAAAAAAAAATACCAATGGGGTAAAAATGTTCATGGGAAATATTTCATCTACAATCCTACACCTGCACTGAGACATATAGTTTCTTGTCAACCTGGTTTGCCATTGGGCCAATTTATTTCCAGTTCACCTTTTCACCAACTTCTAAAAAATAATCATTTATTATATTTTAGATAGGAAAGAATTTGGCAGAAAAAGTGACATAGGAAAACGGCAAATGTGTGAGGACCTAACTGATGTATTAAGGAGTCAAAAGAAAAAAAAGGACGTGCTAGTTGTTCAGTCATGTCCAACTCTTTGCAACCCCATGAACTGTGGCCCACCAGTCTCCTCTGTCTGTGGAATTCTCCAGGCAAGAATACTGGAGTATATAGCCATTCCCTTCTCCAGGGGATCTTCCTGATCCAGGAATCAAACCCAGCTACTGCATTGCAGGCAAATTCTTTAATGTCTGAGCCACCAGGGAAGTCCAGCCATAGAGTACTGGCATCAAGAGCCAGGATACAGAATTAGTTTCTTAAGGTACACATGACACTCTGAATGAAGCAAAGAAAGGGGAATAATGAACATAGAACAATTGTTCTGCATTGACAACAGATTGTAAAAGTTCATGGAGTCTGGGTGCTTCTCAGTTTTAAAAGATGGAAACTAATCTTCCATAAAAAGGAAATAGTATGGCTTTGGGCTGTAGTTGTCCTTCTTGATTGTACATTAGAATCATTTGGAGACTTTTAGAAACTACAAATGACTGCTTTCCATTCTCAGATTTACAAATTTACTTGATCTGTATATTATTCAAACATTGCGATTTTTTAAAACCTCCCAGGTGACTGTAAGGTGCAGATCAGATCAGTCATGTCTAACTCTTTGCGACCCCATGAACTGCAGCACGCCAGGCCTCCCTGTCCATCACCAACTCCCGGAGGTCACTCAGACTCACATCCATCGAGTCAGTGATGCCATCCAGCCATCTCATCCTCTGTCGTCCCCTTCTCCTCCTGCCCCCAATCCCTCCCAGCATCAGAGTCTTCTCCAATGAGTCAACTCTTCACATGAGGTGGCCAAAATACTGGAGTTTCAGCTTTAGCATCATTCCCTCCAAAGAAATCCCAGGGCTGATCTCCTTCAGAATGGACTGGTTGGATCTCCTTGCAGTCCAAGGGACTCTCAAGAGTCTTCTCCAACAGCACAGTTCAAAAGCATCAATTCTTCGGCACTCAGCCTGCTTCACAGTCCAACTGTCACATCCATACATGACCACTGGAAAAACCATAGACTATGTTGGCAAAGAAATGTCTCTGCTTTTGAGAATGCTATCTAGGTTGGTCATAACTTTCCTTCCAAGGAGTAAGCGTCTTTTCATTTCATGGCTGAAGTCAACATCTGCACTGATTTTGGAGCCCAGAAAAATAAAGTCTGACACTGTTTCCACTGTTTCCCCATCTATTTCCCATGAAGTGATGGGACAAGATGCCATGATCTTCGTTTTCTGAATGTTGAGCTTTAAGCCAACCTTTTCACTCTCCACTTTCACTTTCATCAAGAGGCCCTTTAGTTCCTCTTCACTTTCTGCCATAAGGGTGGTGTCATCTGCATATCTGAGGTTATTGATATTACTCCTGGATATCTTGATTCCAGCTTCTGTTTCTTCAAGTCCAGCATTTCTCATGATGTACTCTGCATATAAGTTAAATAAGCATGGTGACAATATACAGTCTTGACGTACTCCTTTTCCTATTTGGAATCAGTCTGTTGTTCCATGTCCAGTTCTAACTGTTGCTTCCTGACCTGCATATAGGTTTCTCAAGAGGCAGGTCAGGTGGTCTGGTATGCCCATCTCTTTTAGAATTTTCCACAGTTTATTAAGATTCACACAGTCAAAGCCTTTGGCATAGTCAATAAAGCAGAAATAGATGTTTTTCTGGAACTCTCTTGCTTTTTCCATGATCCAGTGGATGTTGGCAATTTGATCTCTGGTTCCTCTGCCTTTTCTAAAACCAGCTTGAACATCTGGAAGTTGACGGTTCACATATTGCTGAAGCATGGCTTGGAGAATTTTGAGCATTACTTTACTAGTGTGTGAGATAAGTGCAATTGTGCAGTAGTTTGAGCATTCTTTGGCATTGCCTTTCTTTGGGATTGGAATGAAAACTTTCCTTTTCCAGTCCTGTGGCCACTGCTGAGTTTTCCAAACTTGCTGGCATATTGAGTGCAGCACTTTCACAGCATCATCTTTCAGGATTTAGAATAGCTCCACTGGAATTCCATCACCTCCACTAGCTTTGTTCCTAGTGATGCTTTCTAAGGCCCACTTGACTTCACATTCCAGGATGTCTGGCTCTAGGTCAGTGATCACACCATCGTGATTATCTGGGTCGTGAAGCTCTTTTTTGTACAGTTCTTCTGTGTATTCTTGCCATATCTTCTTAATATCTTCTGCTTCTGTTAGGTCCATACCATTTCTGTCCTTTTTCAAGCCCATCTTTGCATGAAATGTTCCTTTGGTATCTCTGATTTTCTTGAAGAGATCCCTAGTCTTTCCCATTCTGTTGTTTTCCTCTATTTCTTTGCATTGATCGCTGAAGAAGGCTTTCTTATCTCTTCTTGCTATTCTTTGGAACTCTGCATTCAGATGTTTATATCTTTCCTTTTCTCCTTTACTTTTTGCTTCTCTTCTTTTCAAAGCTATTTGTAAGGCCTTCCCAGACAGCCATTTTGCTTTTTTGCATTTCTTTTCCATGGGGATGGTCTTGATCCCTGTCTCCTGTACAATGTCATGAACCTCATTCCCTAATTCATCAGGCACTCTTATCTATCAGATCTAGGCCCTTAAATCTATTTCTCACTTCCACTGTATAATCATAAGGGATTTGATTTAGGTTATACCTGAATGGTCTAGTGGTTTTCCCTACTTTCTTCAATTTCAGTTTGAATTTGGCAATAAGGAGTTCATGGTCTGAGCCACAGTCCGCTCCTGGTCTTGTTTTAGCTGACTTTATAGAGCTTCTCCATCTTTGGCTGCAAAGAACATAATCGATCTGATTTCGGTGTTGACCATCTGGTGATGTCCATGTATAGAGTCTTCTCTTGTGTTGTTGAAAGAGGGTATTTGCTATGACCAGTGCATTTTCTTGGCAAAACTCAGTCTTTGCCCTGCTTCATTCTGTATTCCTAGGCCAAATTTGCCCGTTACTCCAGGTTTTTCTTGACTTCCTACTTTTGCATTCCAGTCCCCTATAATGAAAAGGACATCTTTTTTGGGTGTTAGTTCTAAAAGGTCTTGTAGGTCTTCATAGAACTGTTCAACTTCAGCTTCTTCAGCGTTACTGGTTGGGGCATAGACTTGGATTACTGTGACATTGAATGGTTTGCCTTGGAAACGAACAGAGGTCATTCTGTCATTTTTGAGGTTGCATCCAAATACTGCATTTCAGACTCTTTTTTTGACCATGATGGCTAGTCCATTTCTTCTGAGGGATTCCTGCCCGCAGTTGTAGATATAATGGTCATCTGAGTTAAATTCACCCATTCCAGTCCATTTCAGTTAGCTGATTCCTAGAATGTCAACATTCACTCTTGTCATCTCTTGTTTGACCACTTCCAATTTGCCTTGATTCATGGACCTGACATTCCAGGTTCCTATGCAATATTGTGAGGTGCAGCCAAGGTTGAAAAGCACTGACAAAATGTTTAAAATTATATTTGCATGTAAAGAGTTAGGAGGCCATTCATGGTAGATGCAAGGACTGCTGAAAACACTGAAGACCTAACTGAAATCGGACGCAGGTCAATTTGAAGTGCTCCAAAGCACCATAATGGTTTAACACTTTACACAATGTTGGTATATACAGTAACACAAATAAGAAAGAAAACTATGGTTAATATATTTGTTAATATATTTGTTGGAATCTGAAAATAAATCACAATCTACTGTTTCAAATACTACATTGAAGGTGAAAGTGGTTACTTGAATTGTCCAATAATTTCTCTTTGATAAATCTATTTTTTCCTAGTCTATTTCTCTTCTACAATAGTCTTGTTAACCAGAATCTTTAGCCATGCATTAGACACTTCAAAATAAAACTAATATATGTGACTGAATTCAACTTACTGTTAACAGTTGAGATCTGAAGAACAGCTTATCTCACATTTGACAGCTCTGATTTACTAATGAAATACTATTTTCCTCCTATTTTGAATGCAAAAATAAAAATAAGATTTTCATTACTAGGCTGTTGACCTGATGGCATTTGTGTGTGTGTGTTTTTCCATCAAAAGCCAAAAATGAATACTTTGATGTGTTATAAAATACATGTGCTAGAAACTGCTGTATCTTTATTCACTGTTCTCATAGAACCATTAATTGAATGGTAATAGACTCCATCACATAATTGAATCCTGCATATTTCCTAAATAGCTGTGTTTCTCAAATTTAAATATTTATCAAGGGGAAAAATCTCTTGATAAACTCCTCAGAGATAAATTATTTTATTATAAAATTTTAAGTATAAACAAAAAGTGTATATTTAAATATAAATATAAAAATATAAATATAACATTAGATTAAATACTTTATGATAGGGTTTTCCTGGTGGTTCAGTGGTAAAGAATCTGCCTATAATGCAGGACATACAGGAAATGTGGATTCAGTTGCTGGGTTGAGAAGATCCCCTGGAAGTGGACTTAGTGACCCACTCTAGTATTCTTGCTTCAAGAGTCCCATGTAGAGAGGAGCCTGGTGGGCTACAGTTCATAGCGTTGCAAAGAGTAGGACATAGCTGAAGCAGCTTAGCATGCATGCATGCACTTATCATAATCACACTTTTATAATTTTAAAATCAAAATATTTTAACAAGTTAAATACAATGAAGCTAAATAATGAAAACTCAGAGTAATAAGATTAGATGACCATACATTATGGGTGATATTTTACTAACAGCAAAGTGTCATTTTCAACAAAAATATTAATGTTTTCAAGAGAAGAGTCAATCACTTCCCTTTGGCATTTCTTATTAACTTTCTAAGCATCGTTTCTAGCACCAAATCTAATGTCTAGAACCATTGCAAAATCCTTTGTGTAGTGCATCATTTACCCATAAATGTGTTCTTTTATATATCTGTGTTCTTTTCTTATTACCTGAATAACCAAGCAACAATAGAGCTGGGAACAAATGCAGTAGTAAACACAGATAAGATGGGCCTTAAAAGCATACATATTTATAGTTCTCTGTAGCTATTCAGATATTAAAAGATATAAAAACATGATTTTATTAGGTTTAATTGAAAAATATTTTTATGTAGCACTCAAGGAATTCTGAGATGCATTCTGTGATACTGTTTTAGAAATAATGATATAATTAGCCACAAAGAAGGTGTACTAAATTGAATTATTCATTGTTTTTATTTTGCCAACAAAGGTCCATCTAGTCAAGGCTATGGTTTTTCCAGTGGTCATGTATGGATGTGACAGTTGGACTGTGAAGAAAGCTGAGTGTCAAAGAATTGATGTTTTTGAACTGTGGTGTTGGTGAAGACTCTTGACAGTCCCTTGGACTGCAAGGAGATTCAACCAGTCCATTCTAAAGGAGATGAGTCCTGGGTGTTCATTGGAAGGACTGATACTAAAGCTGAAACTCCAGTACTTTGGCCACCTCATGTGAAGAGTTGACTCATTGGAGAAGACCCTGATGCTGGGAGGGATTGGGGGCAGGAGGAGAAGGGGATGACAGAGGATAAGATGACTGGATGGCATCATCGACTCGATGGACATGAGTTTGGGTGAACTCCGGGAGTTGATGAGGGAAAGGGAGGCCTGGCGTGCTGCAACTCATGGAGTTGCAAAGAGTTGGACACGACTGAGCGACTAAACTGAACTGAATTGTTAAGCCATGTCCAACTTTTTGCAACCCTATGGACTGTAGTGTATCAGGCTTCTCTGTCCATGGAACTCTCCAGGCAAGAATATGAGAATGGGTTGCCATTTCCTCCTCCAGGGGAGCTTCGCCACCTGGATTGTGCATTGGCAGGCAGATTTTTTACCGCTGAGCCTCCCAGTAATGCTTTGTACAAATCATGAAGCACAAAAACAGTATTTTTTGTGCACAGGTTACTTAAATAGTTGACTATTTCTATATCTCAGTTTCTTCTATTACAAAATAAAGACAATACTGTTATCAATCCTTGCTTCCTGCTGTTAAGGGTCAATAGATGTGTCATAAACACAACATTGTGTTCTAACATACTTTTTTATTACAAGAGTAGATTTGAGTTTTGATATCATAAAGACCTTCCCCATTTTTAACTTTAGAAAAGTTGGAAAATATATTTCTAAATATAGTAGGTGTCAGAAAATTCACACAATTTTTAGACAAAAAAGAAAGTGTAGAAGAGCATCCTGGAATGAACATATAATTACACAGTAGCTAAGTGAAACATGAAGTGCAGTAACTAAAAATAAATTTAATAATAAAAGACCATTATGAATTGTTTTATTCTTAATTTGGCTGATGGTTTAATGTTAAAATCTCTAACCATGAGAGATAGCTGTATTAGTTACTTATTTCAACCCTATTTTAATTTTTTACATGTATTGCAGATTTCATCACTTAGCAGGAAAACCATTCACCTGTTTCAATCAAAAATATCTTATGTATCCAAAATTAAATATTGATTTAAACACAATTGAAAAGACATAAAACATTTAAAACTTGAAAGAAATCATGTAACTATTTTATACTAGGCATAAATGGGTTTCCACCAATGTTTGACAATGGCTACTAGCCACACTCTAGTGTAAGCATTTGCCTAACTGAGTAAATGATAACCTGTGCAATATCATATAGGTACATCTTTTTTAAAAAGAAATCTTGAAAATTCATTCTGTATTTCTTCCACATTATTTTTTTTCACCCTGCTATTCTTTGTTTCAAGTACCTTGTTTTTTCAAGAATTCTTGCCTCCCATATCAACACATATGTTCCTGGATATATTTGTATTTAGTCTCAAAATAATCCACTTGGATCCCACTACTTTCTCATCTTAATTGTTTGGCACATTTTCAGGACATGATATTAATTATTTTTTCCTTTCATTTTATGCACCACAATGTAGATGATTTCCACTGAAACCCATTTCCATGAATTGTTGCCAGTTACCTATCTGTGGTCAGAGGGAAGAAAAACCAAAGATCAGTGTCACACAGAAATTAACTAAAAAGTACAAATAAAAGGTATGTTTCTTATATTACTCCTTTTAAAAGAGAAATTCTCAGAGATTGGTGAGGGTGTCAGTAGTTGATAGAGCAAAGAGGTTTAGAGTACAGCTATTGGGGTTAGGTGGGCTTCCCAAGTGGCTCAGTGGTAAAATAATCCAATTGCAAATGCAAGGAGATATGAGTATGATACCTGGGTTGGGAGGATCCCCTGGAGTAGGAAATGGCAACCCACCTCAGTATTCTTGGCTGGAAAATTCCAGAGAATATCCTGATAAGCTACAGTCCATGAGGTTGCAAAGAGTCAGAAATAACTGAGCATGCAGGCACATGGAGTTAGATAATCCTGGATTTGAACTCATAATGCCACTTCTAGTTGTATTTCATTGAAAATCTTATTGATTTCTTTGTAAGCTTCATTTTCTTATTTATAATATAGAAGTGTAATAGTGATAACTCCCTTAGTTAAAATAAGAATTAAATGAAATAGCTCATGAAAACACTGAGCAGAATGGCAAACATATAGTAAGCATTCAAAAATATTTAATCATAATTTTTTTGATTTCCTATACTGGCATGTGGACATTGCTGAGTTTTCCAAATTTGCTGGTGTATTGAGGGCAGCACTTTCACAGCATCATCTTTCAGGATTTGAAATAGCTCAACTGGAATTCCATCACCTCCACTAGCTTTGTTCGTAGTGATGCTTTATAAGGCCCACTTGACTTCACATTCCAGGATGTCTGGCTCTAGGTCAGTGACTAGGTCAGTGATCACACCAACGTGATTATCTGGGTCATGAAGATCTTTTTTGTACAGTCCTTCTCTGTATACCATCTTTGCATGAAATGTTCCTTTGGTATCTCTGATTTTCTCGAAGAGATCTCTAGTCTTTCCCATTCTGTTGTTTTCCTCTATTTCTTTGCATTGATCGCTGAAGGCTTTCTTATCTCTTCTTGCTATTCTTTGGAACTCTGCATTCAGATGCTTATATCTTTCCTTTTCTCCTTTGCTTTTCACTTCTTTTCACAGCAAACTTGGAAAACTCAGCGGTGGCCATAGGACTGGAAAAAAATCAGTTTTCATTCCAATCCCAAAGAAAGACCATGCCAAAAAAATGCTCAAACTACCACACAATTGCACCCATATCACACTCTAGTAATGCTGAAAATTCTCCAAGCTGGGCTTCAGCAATACATGAATCATGAACTTCCAGTTGTTCAAGTTGGTTTTAGAAAAGGCCAAGGAACCAGAGACCAAATTGCCAACATCCGCTGGATCATGGAAAAAGCAAGAGAGTTCCAGAAAAACATCTATTTCTGCTTTATTGACTATGTCAAAGCCTTTGACTGTGTAGATCAAAATTAACTGTGGAAAATTCTGAAAGAGATGGCAATAGACCACCTGATCTGCCTCTTGAGAAATTTGTATGCAGGTCAGGAAGCAACAGTTAGAACTGGACATGGAACAACAGACTGGTTCCAAATTGGGAAAGGAGTACGTCAAGGCTGTATATTTTCACCCTGCCTATTTAACTTCTATGCAGAGTACATCATGAGAAACACTGGGCTGGAAGAAGCACAAGCTGGAATCAAGATTTCGAGGAGAAATATCAATAACCTCAGATATGCGGATGACACCACCCTTATGGCAGAAAGCAAAGAGGAACCAAAAAGCTTCTTTTTTTTTTTTTTAATTAAATTTTATTTTGCTTAACTTTACAATACTGTATTGCTTTTACAAAAAGCTTCTTGATGAATGTGAAAGAGAGAGAGTGAAAAAGTTGGCTTAAAATTCAACATTCAGAAAACGAAGATCATGGCATCCTGTCCCTTCACTTCATGGGAAATAGATGGGGAAACAGTGGAAACAGTGTCAGACTTTATTTTTCTGGGCTCCAAAAACACTGCAGATGGTGACTTCAGCCATGAAATGAAAAGACGCTTACTCCTTGGAAGGAAAGTTATGACCAACCTAGATAGCATACTGAAAAGCAGAGACATCACTTTGCCAACAAAGGTCCATCTAGTCAAGGTTATGGTTTTTCCAGTGGTCATGTATGTGAAAGTAGGACTGTGAAGAAAGCTGAGCTCCAAAGAATTGATGCTTTTGAACTGTGGTATTGGAGAAGACTCTTGAGAGTCCCTTGGACTGCAAGGAGATCCAACCAGTCCATTCTAAAGGAGATGAGTCCTGGGTGCTCATTGGAAGGACTGATGCTAAAGCTAAAACTCCAATACTTTGGCCACCTCATGTGAAGAGTTGATTCATTGGAAAAGACTCTGATGCTGGGAAGGATTGGGGGCAGGAGGAGAAGGGGACGACAGAGGATGAGATGGCTGGATGGCATCACTAACTCAATTGACATGAGTCTGAGTGAACTCCTGGAGTTGATGATGGACAGAGAGGCCTAGCGTTCTGTGATTCATGGGGTCGCAAAGATTCAGACACGACTGAGTGACTGAACTGACTGACTGACTGAACTGATACTGTCATGTCAAAAATTTTCTTATAAAGATATAGATGCATACCCTTTTCTGCCAACATCCGCTGGATCATGGAAAAAGCAAGAGAGTTCCAGAAAAACATCTATTTCTGCTTTATTGATTATGTCAAAGCCTTTGACTGTGTAGATCACAATAAACTATGGAAAATTCTGAAAGAGATGGGAATACCAGACCACCTGATCTGCCTCTTAAGAAATCTGTATGCAGGTCAGGAAGCAACAGTTAGAACTGGTCATGGAACAACAGACTGGTTCCAAATAGGAAAAGGAGTACGTCAAGGCTGTATATTGTCACCATGCTTATTTAACTTATATGCAGAGTACATCATGAGAAATGCTGGACTGGAAGAAACACAAGTTGGAATCAAGATTGCTGGGAGAAATATCAATAACCTCAGATATGCAGATGACACCACTCTTATGGCAGAAAGTGAAGAGGGGCTAAAAAGCCTCTTGATGAAAGTGAAAGTGGAGAGTGAAAAGGTTGGCTTAAAGCTCAACATTCAGAAAACGAAGATCATGGCATCTGGTCCCATCACTACATGGGAAATAGATGGAGAAACAGTGGAAACAGTGTCAGAATTTATTTTTCTGGGCTCCAAAATCACTGCAGATGGTGACTGCAGCCATGAAATTAAAAGACGCTTCCTCCTTGGAAGGAAAGTTATGACCAACCTAGATAGCATATTTAGAAGCAGAGACATTACTTTACCAACAAAGGTTCGCCTAGTCAAGGCTACGGTCTTTCCTGTGGTCATGTATGGATGTGAGAGCTGGACTGTGAAGAAGGCTGAGCACCGAAGAATTGATGCTTTTGAACTGTGGTGTTGGAGAAGACTCTTGAGAGTCCCTTGGACTGCAAGGAGATCCAACCAGTCCATTCTGAAGGAGATCAATCCTGGAATT
The DNA here is from genome assembly GCA_935064755.1 of Tragelaphus eurycerus. Lineage (NCBI taxonomy): Eukaryota > Metazoa > Chordata > Mammalia > Artiodactyla > Bovidae > Tragelaphus > Tragelaphus eurycerus. Next base: position 415,321 of record CAKXYN010000168.1, on the reverse strand, counting down.
TCTTTAGAAGGAATGATGCTAAAGCTGAAACTCCAGTATTTTGGCCACCTCATGCGAAGAGTTGACTCATTGGAGAAGACTCTGATGCTGGGAGGGATTGAGGGCAGGAGGAGAAAGGGACGACAGAGGATGAGATGGCTGGATGGCATCACTGACTTGATGGGTGTGGATCTGAATGGCCTCCGGGAGCTAGTGATGGACAGGGAGGCCTGGTGTGCTGCGGTTCATGGGGTCGCAAAGAGTCGGACACGACTGAGCGACTGATCTGATCTGATCTGATCTTTTCTCTTTTTCTCTCCTTCCCTCTCTCTTTTGCTCTCATGAAGCTAACCAAACAAGTATTAGTAACAGATTCGATCCCTGGGTCAGGAAGATCCCCTGGAGAAGGAAATGGCAGTCCACTCCAGTACTATTGCCTGGAAAATCCCATGGATAGAGGAGCCTGGAAGGCTACAGTCCATGGGGTCGCAAAGAGTTGGACAAAACTGAGTGACTTCACTTCACTTTCACCAAATAAGGAACTTAGAATGACCAAAACTGCATTGCCAAAAGCAAGATTAAAGTAGAAAATGTATTTTCATCTCTAATATGAAGAGAACTTGAAGACTATCCCTCTGACCTTAATATAAGCAAAAACCTGGATTAATTGTAAAATCAGTCACTTTCTTGAAACTATCAGAGAACTGTTGCAGAGCAAACTGGCATTGCTAAAACTGAATAGACAGAATGATTCACCCTGTATCTGCTCACCTTGGAGCAGAAACTGTAGATTTATAAGCAAAAAAATTAACTTACTTCAATAGTAAATGTGATGAATTCCTGGAGGCTGAGTGTTAACTAGACTAGCATAAGAGTTTGAAGCATCTAGGGCTACAATCTTAGGATCCACATAATTTTTCAGTCTTTCCCCCTAGGAACCCTATTTGTTTCTCACAGTGAAGATCTGGGAAAACAAACAATCAAACAAATAACCTTGACAAAGAGAGAAGGGAGGCCATTGTGAAAATCTGCCCTATCTTTCTTAAACAACACCAAAAAAAAAAAAAAAATACTTTGAGAAAGGATAATATAAAAACTTTATCTGATCCTGGATCCCAGGAGAAGGATTTCCATCTGACTCACCCTCCCTTGCTTATCTTTCTCTCCTTAAGGATAAATCCAAAGACAAAAGACACAGAATCAGGGGAGAGGATTTCAAGGAAATATATTGGAACTGTTGTAGCCAAAGAATAGACTAGGGCCAGGGAATAGATAAAAGGTCAAATTCTTAGAGGAAACACACAGGTGAGAGTCAGAACCCAACATACAGGTACATGAAGCTGAGACTCAATCAGAAGATTATAGAACACTTACTTTAGTCTCTGACACTCTAACACAAAGCCTTCCAGTGGACTCCAGTTAAAGGAATTGTAAGACACAGAGCTCATCAGAGTAGCACACAAACAGAAGTCCCAAAGGTAAAAAGGAGAGACAAAAATAAGAATACTGCAGGGATTTTAAGCTCAATTTTTAGTAAGATTAATATAAATCTTTAACTAAAGACCTAATTATTTCAATGTGTGCTATGCTATATGCTTAGTGGTTCAATCATGTCTGACTCTTTGTAATCCCATGGACTGTATCCCATCAGGCTCCTCTGTCCATGAGTATTCTCCAGGCAAGAATACTGGAGTGGGTTGCCATGCCCTCCTCCCAGGAATCTTCTCAACCCAGGGATCAAACCCATGTTTCCCACATTGCAGGTGGATTATTTACTGTCTGAGCCACCAGGGAAACTCAAGAATACTGAAATGGATAGCCTATCCCTTCTCCAGGGGATTTTCCTCACCCAGGAGTTGAACCAGGGTCTCTTGCATTGCAAGGGGGTTCTTTATCAGCTGAGCTATCAGGGAAGCCCATTTACTTCAATACATATATATATGGCTTCCAACTAAAATTTACAAGACATATCAAAAGACAAGAAAAGACACAGTTTAAAGACACAAAGCTGTTATCCAACCAGAATCAGATATGACACAATTGTATGACATCACCTCATTGATGAAGTAGGGAAAAATAAAAGCTAACTTAAGTGACTGGAAATTCATGGAATCTATATAACACTGAAGACAACAGGAACTGTGCACATGCACTGTCATCTAGTTGTCAGTTACTTCTTATGCCATATGAGTTAACAATTCTGGAACCACTGTAGTTGTATTCTGAGATAAAATAAATCAGGAGGAGCCAGATTTCTTATTGCTGTAGTGGTATGTGTAATATAAGTGAGAGGTGAATGCTAGGGTGAGACATGTAATACTGGATTAGAGCTGATGATATTACTCTGAACTTGTTTGCTATGCTATGCTAAGTCACTTCAGTCGTGTCCGACTCTGTGTGACCCCATAGACGGTAGCCTACCAGGCTCCCCCGTCCCTGGGATTCTCCAGGCAAGAACACTGGAGTGGGTTGCTGTTTCCTTCCCCAATGCATGAAAGTGAAAAGTGAAAGGGAAGTCGCTCAGTCATGTCTGACTCTTAGCGACCCCATGGACTGCAGCCTACCAGGCTCCTCTGTCCATGGGATTTTCCTGGCAAGAGTACTGGAGTGGGGTGCCATTGCCTTCTCTGGAACTTACGTTTAGTGTAATATATATACAGATGGATAAATATAGAAATAGTTATATATATATATATGTAATTGCACATATAATTCCAAAATCTGTGGCTAAGAGACCCTGGAACCAACAACACCCAAGTAGCAATGAGCATAACCAATGCCCAGATCTTGGTTTCTAATACCATTCTCCAACAAAAGAAATTAGACCTCCTTGGAGAAATGACTGAGTCTAATACTGGAACAGGAAATATACAACATGATCCTGGATATAATGTCAAAAATAATAAAGTGTTCAAAAAAAGGAACAAGCTATTGAAGTATGTCAAAGCAATGAAGAAGCTGACTGAACAAACTCCAGTGGTCAAAGCTGAAATAAATAATACAGCATCATATTGGGGTGGGTGTGTGTGTGTGCTTGCATGCTGAGACACATCCGACTCTTTGCAGCTCCATAGACTGTGGCCCAACAATCTCCTCTGCACCATGAAATTTTCCAGGCAAGAATACCAGAGTGCTGTGCCATTTCCTACTCCAGGGGATCTTCCCAACCCAAGGATTTAACCCACGTCTCTTGTGTTTCCTGCAATGTCAATCAAATTCTTTTATACTAGTGTCACCTGTGGAAGGCAATGGCACCCCACTCCAGTACTTTTGCCTGGAAAATCCCATGGCCGGAGGATCCTGGTTGGCTCCAGTCCATGGGGTCGCTAAGAGTCGGACACGACTGAGCGACTTCACTTTCACTTTTCACTTTCATGCATTGGAGAAGGAAATGGCAACCCACTCCAGTGTTCTTGCCTGGAGAATCCCAGGGACAGGGGAGCCTGGTGAGCTTCCGTCTATGGGGTCGCACAGAGTCTGACACGACTGAAGCGACTTAGCAGCAGTTAGCACCTGTGGAAAATTCTGAAAGAGATGGGAATACCAGACCACCTGATCTGCCTATTAAGAAATCTGTATGCAGGTCAGGAAGCAACAGTTAGAACTGGTCATGGAACAACAGACTGGTTCCAAATAGGAAAAGGAGTACGTCAAGGCTGAATATTGTCACCATGTTTAGTTAACTTATATGCAGAGTACATCATGAGAAATGCTGGACTGGAAGAAACACAAGTTGGAATCAAGATTGCTGGGAGAAATATCAATCACCTCAGATATGCAGATGACATCACTCTTATGGCAGAAAGTGAAGAGGGGCTAAAAAGCCTCTTGATGAAAGTGAAAGTGGAGAGTGAAAAGGTTGGCTTAAAGCTCAACATTCAGAAAACGAAGATCATGGCATCTGGTCCCATCACTACATGGGAAATAGATGGGGAAACAGTGGAAACAGTGTCAGACTTTGTTTTTCTGGGCTCCAAAATCACTGCAGATGGTGACTGTAGCCATGAAATTAAAAGACGCTTACTCCTTGGAAGGAAAGTTATGACCAACCTAGATAGCATATTCAGAAGCAGAGACATCACTTTACCAACAAAGGTTCGCCTAGTCAAGGCTGTTGTCTTTCCTGTGGTCATGTATGGATGTGAGAGCTGGACTGTGAAGAAGGCTGAGCGCCGAAGAATTGATGCTTTTGAACTGTGGTGTTGGAGAAGACTCTTGAGAGTCCCTTGGACTGCAAGAAGATCCAACCAGTCCATTCTGAAGGAGATCAATCCTGGAATTTCTTTAGAAGGAATGATGCTAAAGCTGAAACTCCAGTATTTTGGCCACCTCATGCGAAGAGTTGACTCATTGGAGAAGACTCTGATGCTGGGAGGGATTGAGGGCAGGAGGAGAAGGGGACGACAGAGGATGAGATGGCTGGATGGCATCACTGACTCGATGGGTATGAGTCTGGGTGACCTCCGGGAGCTGGTGATGGACAGGGAGGCCTGGCGTGCTGCGGTTCATGGGGTCGCAAAGAGTCGGACACGACTGAGTGACTGATTTGATCTGAGTGTCACCTGGGAAGCCCTGTATTGGATTATAACCCTAAATATAAAGAGGTATCCTGAATTCCATGCCAATGAAATGATTGAAACTATAAATGGGAGAGTAATAGATTTCTCACTGAAAATAATCCCAAATAATTTATGTTAGTATTGTCTCGCCAGGAGTTGGAATGTAACTCTTCACCCCTACATATGAGCTGTGAATATCAACCTTCTTCCTAATAATACTGTATAGAAATTTGCAGAGAACAACTTAACAGTGGAGACAATCTCTCAGTCAACTGATGATGTTTAGCCTCAATTATAATAACAAAAATGTTATCCTTCATATAGTATGAAAAGAACAGCACCTTCCCCTTTCCCAAATCCCATAGCTCATGTTTAATTATAAGAAAATACTAGACAAATCTCAGCTAAAGGTCATTCTTCATATACCTGAATAACATTCTTTTAAACACTCAAGGTCATCCAAAGCAAAGAGTCAGAAAAAGTGTCGTAAAGGAGAGGATACTAGAAGATATGATGATGAAATGCAATATGGTATCCTGGATGAGATCCTGAAACAAACAAACAAAAAAAGGTAAACACTAAAGAAATCTGAATAAGGTATGAACTTAGGAAGTAATACATTAATGTTGGTTCATTAATTATGTGATTTGTATCATACTAGTGTAAGATGTTAACATGTGAAAGGTGTATGTGAACTCCATGAACTACTTCAGTAACTTTTCTGTGAATCTAAAATTAACCTAAAATAAAGGTTATATTTTCAAATAAACCAAGAGATAAATGATACCACACTTGAAACAAAGCTATCTGGGTTATGTTTGTCTCAAAAATATAGAGACACAAATAATGCACAGCCTCTGATCCCAAATTCCCTTTCTGAAATTAACTTATAATTAGTTATCATAATTATAAGGGCATCATTTTATGATGTCTCCATTGAGATCTTTACTGGAATAAAGCCTGGGAAACAAATAAACGCTCTTTTATTTAATAATAAATACTGAGAGTTTCTGGGACGTTTCTCTCTTCAGAATAGAAGCATCATTACCACTCCAAGTTAATAATTGTTTCCCACTGTTTTTCTTTCCTTTTTCCCCCAAGAATTAATTCATGGTGCAATTAGTGTTGCATTCTCTAATTTAGGCACAATGAAGAGTCATTTCTATAACAGTGTATCAAGTATGTAGTTCAATGCTCAATAATTTTTTTCTAGTATAGCTTCTAATGAATGGAAAGCAGAATGAATTTTATTAACCATCAGATATGTATTTTTTTCCTAAGAAATCTGGACTAGGGAGCAAATTTGAAAGGTACACATAAATATTACAAATACATTGGTAGAGAACCAGTGAGCAATGCTATCAAACCCAGTATTTCTTATAATATGATGATCTGTAAGTAGATGGGTGTTCAGAGTGCCTGGAATGATATCCTGAGTATTACTGTCAATGTTCTTAATATTGTTTTCAGGACTATCTACTTATAAGACCATTTGAAAATGATTTTAATCATAATTAATTAAAAATATTTTGCATTTAGTATTACAAAGAGATTGCTTTAAAACACAGTCATTTTTAGAATGTCAACATGAACCACCTCTACATATATTCAGTTCAGTTGCTCAGTCGTGTCCAGTACTTTGTGACCCATGGACTGAGCACACCAGGCTTCCCTGTCTATCACCAACTCTTGGAGCTTGATCAAATTCATGTCTATCGAGTCGGTGATGCGATCCAACCATCTCATATTCTGTTGTCCCCTTCTTCTCCTGCCTTCAGTCTTTTTCCAGTATCAGGTTATTTGCTAAGGAATAAGTTCTTTGCATCAGATGGCCAAAGTATTGGAGCTTCAGTGATGGAAGCCAGCATGGGAGTTCCCCCCCATGACAAAGGTCATGCGGAGAGGCCTGATATGCAAAGGCGAGTCAGGACTGGAGGGGCCCCCCGTGGACTTGCCTGAACATCTACCCCAAAACCAGAATCCGTCTATTATTTTATGACTTTCACCAACTCCTCTGACATTAACTGGGGCTATCCCCAACCACCTTTCTCTGAAGAAAATCAATTTAGAGCTCTAGCTAATTAGCTTCTTGGGCATAATAAGAGTGTTTCAATCCATACCCCTCAGATGGCTCTCTAACTTGCCTGACAGGTTTACCTGGACTCCTACAGCTACACATACAATTGTTTACAGTCCCCCAACCGAGAGAGGCATGGAAAGCTTAAGATATTCAAATAGAGTAGAGCCTCTCAGAGAGTTAGAAAACTAGTAGAAGATTTCATTGTTGAGCCAATGCTTGCTGTCAAGTTTCCACATCCCCTGTACTATATCCTTGAAAGTGTATTAATTAATATAGTTGGTACATAGAAAAAATAAGTAGTGGCCTTGGTGTTAACAACTTTAGACTCTTAAAGTAATAAATTCTTTCCTTGTTGTAAACCCACTGCCCCTCTGCCCTATAGGAGTGCAACTTTATCTAACACCTTCGGAGGATGGCGCCAAACTTTAAAATAATTACTCTTAGAGAAAATAAGTCTTATGGTTGACAAACCTTTATCAGAGTCATAAAATGTTAACAGGCTTTCTGGCCAGAAGATGATGTAAATCACCTAAACCATTTGTTTACGATAAGTTTGCAGAAAAGAAAGCCTGGTCTCAATAAGGAACAAAGACTGCTGACTTTGCATGATTTCACACCCCCTATTATCCTCTATGCACAAATTAAGGTATATAAGCTCCCTTTGAAAATAAAGCTATGGACCTTGCTCAAAGCTTGGTCTCCCCATGTCGTTCTTTCTTGTTTCCTTTTCCTCCTTTTCTCTTCTGATTTTCCTTCAGGCCAAAATAATTGAAGCACAGAGGTCCTCTGAGATCACTTACTTGCCTGGGTTTCTAAGACCCACTTGAGAAGGTGCCCAAGGTGGGGCATCTTCAGCGATTTGAGAAAGCGCCTGCGGCCTTCGTGGTCAGAGCAAGCCTGGTGTCACAGGTTATACTGATTTTCCGCGTAAACCAGTTATAATGAGCCTCTAAAATCTCTTTGTTTTGCTATTCTAATCGCCGACACCGTCATCCTGAAGGAATACCTGGATCCAACCGGGGCTGGACCCCGGTACTTCAGCTTCAGCATCAGTCCTTCCAATGAATATTCAGGGTTGATTTCCTTTGGGATTGACTGGTTTGATCTCCTTGCAGCCCAGATCAGATCAGATCAGTCGCTCAGTCGTGTCCGACTCTTTGCGACCCCATGAACTGCAGCACGCCAGGCCTCCCTATCCATCACCAGCTCTCGGAGGTCACTCAGACTCACATTCATCGAGTCAGTGATGCCATCCAGCCATCTCATCCTCTGTCGTCCCCTTCTCCTCCTGCCCTCAATCCCTCCCAGCATCAGAGTCTTCTCCAATGAGTCAACTCTTCGCATGAGGTGGCCAAAATACTGGAGTTTCAGCTTTAGCATCATTCCTTCTAAAGAAATTCCAGGATTGATCTCCTTCAGAATGGACCGGTTGGATCTCCTTGCAGTCCAAGGGACTCTCAAGAGTCTTCTCCAACACCACAGTTCAAAAGCATCAATTCTTCGGCGCTCAGCCTTCTTCACAGTCCAGCTCTCACATCCATACATGACCACAGGAAAGACCATAGCCTTGACTAGGCGAACCTTTGTTGGCAAAGTGATGTCTCTGCTTTTGAATATGCTATCTAGGTTGGTCATAACTTTCCTTCCAAGGAGTAAGTGTCTTTTAATTTCATGGCTGCAGTCACCATCTGCAGTGATTTTGGAGCCCAGAAAAATAAAGTCTGACACTGTTCCCACTGTTTCTCCAACCAGAGATCAAATTGCCAACATCCGCTGGATCATTGAAAAAGCAAGAAGATCATGGCATCTGGTCCCTTGCAGCCCAAGGGACTCTCAAAAGTCTTCTCCAATACTACAGTTCAAAAGCATCAATTCTTCTGTGCTCAGTTTTCTTTATGGTCCACTTCTCACATCCATACATAACTACTGGAAAAACCATATATTAGTAAAAGAGAAAACCAAACTTAGTATAATCAAATGTCCTGATTAATTACTTGAGATTGATAAAAAGCTTTAGATTATTTTGATTAAGTATAACTATTAATCTGAAGAGTTGACTCATTGGAAAAGACCCTGATACTGGGAGGGATTGGGGGAAGGAGGAGAAGGAGACGACAGAGGATGAGATGGCTGGATGGCATCACTGACTCGATGGACACGAGTTTGAGTGAACTTCGGAGTTGGTGATGGACAGGAAGGCCTGGCATGCTGTGATTCATGGGGTCGCAAAGAGTCAGACACGACTGAGTGACTGAACTGAGCAGAACTGAACTGAACTATTAGTGAAAAATAGAACAATAAAACTCAAGACTGATATGTCCTGATACCATAAACTGGTACTAGGTATGTGAAAAATAATTTGAATGCCAAATTTTTTTTCAATAGTTGCAGGCAAAAAATATTTTATTAAAAGTAAAATTTAAGTGTATAAAATTTCGAACACAAATAATTATCCAGGAAAATTTTTGTTAAGGGATATTAGTATATTCTTTACTAAGATACAACAGTTGTTTTTTTAAACAATTATAAACATTTAAATAAAATTTGTGCTACAAATATATTCTTATTGAAATATAGTTGATGTATTAGTTTCAACTGTATACATAATGACCTGACATTAGTGTACACTATGAATGATCATCAATCAGTCTAATAATCATGAGTCCTCATCCAAGTTATTACAATTTTATTGATCATATTCCTTATGCTTCAAATTGCATCCCTGTGACTTATTCTATAACTGGAAATCTATACCTCTTAGTCCTCTAAACCTATTTGTCTCCACCCATCCCATCTGGCTACCTACTAGCCCTTCTCTCCATTTTCACCCATTTGGAATATTTTTGAGCATCAGAATTATCTGTAGTTATTATACTGTGACTAAACTGGGCAGGTGTTAGGCACTATACATGTATAGTGTGTGTGTTTTTGTGCGTGTCATAATCTAAATTGAATTTATCTTGATCATCCTTATTTTAAATATATTTTTATCTTAAATATAAAACAATGATTTTGTGCCCTTGTTTATGCAGTCTGTGATATTTAAGTGCCAGATATCATGTTAGGTACTTAGAAGACATTAATGAATAGAACGGACAAAAATATCTGCCCAAGTTCCCCATGAAATTTACATTCTTGTGATATGTTGTAAGAGTGAAGAGGCAGAGGAGACACAAACACTGCATCTAATAAATAAATATGTTATATTGTATACTTGAAGGCAATAATTTTGTCAAAAGCTTTTTCAAGTAAGGCAGGGTAAAGGAAACTTGGAATATAAATAAAAAGGAGAATAGGTTAAGATTTTAAACTTTTTCTTTCATAGTAAGTGTCACCAAGAAGCTATTTAAACAAAGATTTGAAGGAAACCAGTTAGCCATATGACATCAGGGTTAGGGAAGTTACAGACTGTGGGACAACCAGTGCTATGGCACTAAGTCAAGACATAATTACATGCTTCAAGAACAGTAGAGAGCAAGTAGGCTATAGTAGAGAGAACAAGGTGGAATATATTAGGGTATGAGTTTGGGGTTAGCAGAGGTTATGCATGGTTTTACAGGGAACTTTCTATTTATTCTGACTTAAATGGGAAGACACTGGAGTGTTAGGAGCAAAGAAATGGCATGATCTGACTAACATTTTGAAAGGGTCACCCTTGCTGCTCTCTTCAAATTTAGATTATCAGTGAGCAAACGTAGCAGAAACACAGGCAAGAAGCTAAATTGCTCTGATCAAGTCAATGCTGTTTCAGAAGACAGTAGAGATGGTAAGATGTATTCAAATTCAGGATACATCCATAAGGTGGAGCCAGCAGGACTTAACTGCTATTTTATTAGGATATGAACAATTGAGACATCAGAGATGATTGAAAGATAGTGTTGCCTTAGCAACAAAAAGATGGGGCCACCATCGTATTAACTGGGAAAGCTGTGGGAACTTTTAGTTTTTAGTTTGACGTATAAAGAGTTTGTAAGTAGTCACTCGATCATAACAATGAGTAAAAAATTGAACAAACTGAAAAATCAACAACTCTTCTTGGTTCTGTCAGAGATGTGAGGTCACAGACAAACAGCTACCCCAAAATTGGATATACAAACAGACAGATTAAGAGAAGCAAAATTTACCAGAGCAGAAACACACAAGCAGAATCGTCTGTGGAAACCAGTATCAGGATAGTTGTTGTTGTTCAGTCACTCCGTCGTGTCTGACTCTTTGTGACTCCATGGACACTGGACTTCCCCTGTCCTTCACCATCTCCCCAAGCTTGCTCAAACTCATGTCCATTGAGTCGGTGATACCATTCAACCATCTCATCCTCTGTCATTCCCCTTCTCCTCTTGCCTTCAATCTTTCCCAGGATCAGAGTCAAATAGCCTAAACTATAATAGATAAATTTCAGAATGCTTCATGTGAATAAGTCTGAGAGTTGAATAGTCCAGGGTGGTCTAGTTTCAGGGGGGTTTACATGCTTTTGTGATTTAGCTCAGGAGTTCTACAAGGTTATCAGAGTGAATATGGTAGATAAATCCCTGTGGTTTCCTGACGGGGGAGAGGGAAAGTAACCATTTTGAAATGAAATGCTCCCTTGACATCTTGAGGGGATTGTTTCCAAGACCACCATGGATATCAAAAGCTGTGAGTGCTTAAGTCCCTGACAGACCTTACAGTATTTGACATAACCTATGCACATCCTCTTGTATACTTTAAATCTTCTGTAGATTACTTACAATAACTGTCTGTGTGTGTGAGTGCATGTGTGCTAATGGCTTAACTTGTGTCTGACTCTTTGTGACTCTATGGACAGTAGCCCACCAGGCTCCTTTGTCAGTGGGATTCTCCAAAGAAGAATACTGGAGTGGGTCGCCATGCCCTCCTCCAGTGTATCTTCCCAACTGGGGAATCCAGCCTGCTTTCTTATGTGTCCTATATTGGCCTCCCCATGCCTCACTATTTCATTACTAAAGATCTGTTTACCACAGTTCTTTTTACTGACTGCATCATACATCATGTGTAGCTTTTAACAAAATATTGCAAAGCATACTAAAAGGCAAGAAAAGAGAAAACCCTAGAACAGTAGACATCCTGGAGAGATATAACAAGTATCAGAATTGATTCAGATATGGCTGGGATGTTGGAATTATCAGATCAAGAATTTAAAACAACTATGATTAATATGCTTAGGGCTAAAAATAAACAATATGCAAGAGCTGTTTGGTTATATAAGCAGAAATATGAAAATTTAATCAAAAGAAGAAATGGTAGAGGTAAAAAATACTGTAGCAGATATGAAGAATGCCTTTGATGACTAAGTTAATAGACTAGATATGGCTGAGGAAAAAAATCTCTAAGCTCATAAATATGTCAATAAAAACATCCAAAACTGAAAAGCATGGAGACACAAAAGTGGGGAAATAAAGGATAAAATATCTAATAACTATGGAACAACTACAAAAGGTATAACATATGCATAATGGGAATACTAGAAGAAGAAAGAAAGGAACAGAAGAAATATCTGAAGCAATAATGACTGAGAATTTCCCTCCAATTAATGTCAGACAGCAAACCACAGCTTTAAGAATCAGAGAACACCAAGCGGGATAAATGAAAAAGATAAATTATAACCAAGCATATCATATTCAAACTGTAAAAAATCCAAAGATAAATAATATTTTTTTTTAAAGAAGACAGTGTGTTAAAGTGTTTTCCACTCAGTCATTTCCAACTCTTTGTGACCCCATGGACTCTAACCTGCCAAGTTCCTCTGTCCATGGAATTCTCCAGGCAAGAATACTAGGGTGACATTATCAGAGAAATGCAAATCAAAACCACAATGAGGTACAATCTCATGCTGGTCAGAATGGCTACTATTAAAAAGTTTACAAACAAGAAATACTGGAGAATGTGTGGAGAAAAAGGAACCCTCTTACACTATTGTGGGAATGCAAACTAGTACAGCCACTATGGAGAACAGTGTGGAGATTCCTTAAAAAACTGGAAATAGAACAGCCATATGACCCAGCAATCCTACTGCTGGGCATACACTCTGAGGAAACCAGAATTGAAAGAGACACATGTACCCTAATGTTCATCGCAGCACTGTTTACAATAGCCAGGACATGGAAGCAACCTAGATGTCCATTGGCAGACAAATGGATAAGAAAGCTGTGGTACATATACACAATGGAGTACTACTCAACTATTAAAAAGGACACATTTGAATCAGTTCTAAAAAGGTGGATAAAAGTGGAGTCTATTATACAGACAGAAGTAAGTCAGAAAGAAAAACACCAACACATATATTAATGCACATATGTGGAATTTAGAAAAATGGTAACGACAACCCTATATGCAAGACAGCGAAAGAGACACAGATATAAAGAACAGACATTTGGACTCTGTGGGAGAAGGCGAGGGTGGGATGACTTGAAAGAATAGCATTGGAACATGTATATTACTATATGTGAAATAGATGACCAGTCTAAGTTTGATGCATGAAACAATGCACTCGAAGCCAGTCCACTGGGACAACTCAGAGGGATGGGATAGGGAAGGGGGTTTGGGATGGGGGACACATGTACACCTATGGCTGATTCATGTCAATGTATGGCAAAACCACCACAATATTGTAAAGTAATTAGCCTCCAATTAAAATAAATAAATAAAATTTTTAAAAATAAAGAATATTGGAGTGGATAGCCATTCCCTTCTCTAGGGCATCTTCCTGACCCAGGGATTGAACTCAGGTCTACTGCATTGCAGGCAGTTTCTTTACCATCTGAGCCACCAGAGAAGCCCAGAGGGGTATACACAATAACTTAAACTATGGAAGAGCGAATTTAAAAGTTCTATCCAACTTCTCCTCAGAAAATTGATGAAGAGCAGAGATTTAGGTGAGATCATAAGTTTAGTCTCAGACGCAATGGGTTAAAGACGTCTATTCAACTCCATATGGAGATGTTAAGTAGTCAAATAGCTATAGAAACCTGTAACTTAGAAGAGAGGTCTGTGTTTGACATTTACAATTAAGAGTCAATGCCATGTAGAGAGCATATTTAAGCCATCAGAGTGGATGAGATGGCCAAGGTAGTAAGTGTTGATAAAGAAGAGAATCAAGGCTGATCCCTGCTGCAATCAAGGATGAAAGTTCAAAGTAAAGATGAGCAGTCAAGGAGCCTGAGGAGTGATCCATGATTTTGAAGAACGAGACCTGTTTTTGAAGCCAATTAAATAAAATGTGTGAGGAAGAGGAAAATTGTTGTTAACAAGTGGCTGCTGCTGCGGCGGCTGCTAAGTCGCTTCAGTCGTGTCCGACTCTGTGCGACCCCATAAACGGAAGCTCATCAGGCTCCCCCTCCCTGGGATTCTCCAGGCAAGAATACTGGAGTGGGTTGCCATTTCCTTCTCCAATGCATGAAAGTGAAAAGTGAAAGTGAAGTCACTCAGTCATGTCCAACTCTTAGCGACCCCATGGACTGGAGCCTACCAGGCTCCTCCATCCATGGGATTTTCCAGGCAAAAGTACTGGGGTTGGGTGCCATTGCCTTCCCCGTAACAAGTGGCTAGTAAGTCAATTAAGATAGAAACTGAGAATTGACAAGTGAATTTAGCAAGTTGAAGGTCATTGCTGATCTCATAGAGATAAGTTTGGATGAAACAATGGAGAAGAAAGCCTAATTGGAGCGAGATTAAAAGAGAAAGAGAAGAAATGCAAGAAGTAATAATTTGCTTAAGAAATTTTTCTGCAGAAGGGAGCAAATACATGAGTGGTAACTAATAGGAAGTAGAGTCTCAAATTTATTTTTTTACTGTGGGATAATTGTTAGCCTTCCAGTGAAGAGTGAAACATTGATAAGTAGGAGATAGAGAAGAGAATTGCCAGAATGATGGTCAGAGGTGATAGATACATCAAATAATTAACATTAGTTGCTCTAACATCCATGTCCAAGAAGCCCCATGGCTAACACGGTAGAATTTCATTTTGTGTTCACTAAACAGTCTTATTCAGCAGGTTGTTTTCCATGCAAAAATTTCAAGGGATGACATCTCCTTCAATACTGTGCCTCAGTCCATCCTGAAGGCCTGACATTTCTGTTTTCCCCTTGATAAGTAATGAGAAAAAGATAGCATGGAGACACTATTCTTGTGTCAAAGTTACTTGCCCAAAATGACACTTAGAACTTCCCATTCAATCACATTCAGTTGGTGAGAACTAATAATATGGTTTTGTTTAGGTGCAAGGGAAGCTGAGAAAAACAATCATAGGATAAGTAGTTTTATATTATCAAAGTTTGTTAGTAGGAATAAAACCCATGTCCCTGTGTATATGTTAGCTTTTTGTGCCACAAGAGGCAATCTAGTATAGAAGTGGAGGGATTGCTTTAGATAGAACAAAGTCATCTTCTCAGAATAAAGATGGAGAAGGTGGCATTTGGATTTTGAGAAATGGGAAGTTAGCAGACTAGAACAAGATTATGTGATTGCCTGATAGAGTTAGTGTCCCTTTGACATGAATTTATAATGAAAACAATTCAAAAGATTATATTTTTTTTATCCAGCCACATTCAGATAAATACACATTAGGTCAGGGAATTGATCAGTTCAATTCAGTAGCTAAGTAGTGTCTGACTTTTTGTGACCCTGTGGACTGCAGCACGCCAGGCCTCCCTGTCAATCACCAACTCTCAGAGTTTACTCAAACTCATGGCTATTGAGTCGATGATGCCATCCAACCATCTCAACCTCTGTTGTCCCCTTCTCCTCCTACCTTCAATCTTTCCCAACATCAGGGTCTTTTCTAATGAGTCAGTTCTTCACATCAGGTGGCCAAAGTATTAGAGTTTCAGCTTCAACATCAGTCCTTCCAGTGAACACCCAGGACTGATCTTCTTTAGAATGGACTGGTTGAATCTCCTCACATTCCAAGGGACTCTCAAGAGACCTCCAACACCACAGTTCAAAAGCATCAATTCTTCGGTACTCAGCTTTCTTTATAGTCCAACTCTCACATACATACATCACCACTGGAAAAACCATAGCCCTGACTAGATGGACCTTTGTTGGCAAAGTAAGGGCTCTGCTTTTTAATATGCTGTCTAGGTTGGTCATAACTTTCCTTCCAAGGAGTAAGCATCTTTTAATTTCATGGCTGCAATCACCATCTGCGGTGATTTTGGAGCTCCCCCTCTCCAACCTCAAAAGTCTGCCACTGTTTCCACTGTTTCTCCATCTATTTTTGAAGTGATGGGATCAGATGCCATGATCCTCGTTTTCTGAATGTTGAGCTTTAAGCCAACTTTTTCACACTCCTCTTTCACTTTCATCAAGATGCTCTTTAGTTATTCATCACTTTCTGTCATAAAGTTGGTGTCATCTACATATCTGTTATTGACATTTCTCCCAGCAATCTTGATTCCAATTTATGTTTCATCCAGCCCAGCATTTTTCATGATGTACTCTGCATATATGTTAAATAAGCAGGGTGACAATATACAGCCTTGAAGTACTCCTTTTCCTATTTGGAATCAGTCTGTTGTTCCATGTCCAGTTCTAACCATTGCTTCCTGACCTGCATACAGATTTCTCTAGAGGCAGGTCAGGTGGTCTGGTATTCCCATCTCTTTCAGAATTTTCCACAGTTTGTTGTGATCCACACAGTCAAAGGCTTTGGCATAGTCAATAAAGCAGAAATAGATGTTCTTCCTGGAACTCTCTTGCTTTTTTGATGATCCAACAGATGTTGGCAATTTGATCTCTGGTTCCTCTTCCTTTTCTAAAACCACCTTGAATGTCTAGAAGTTCACAGTTCACACATTGTTGAAGCCTGGCTTGGAAAATTTTGAGCATTACTTTACTAACGTGTGAGATGAGTGCAATTGTGCGGTAATTTGCGCATTCTTTGGCATTGCCTTTCTTTGGGATTAGAATGAAAATTGATGATGAGTTGAAATTAACTAGACTTAAGCAGGTGTGATAAAACATAAGAGGAGCAAAAGGATAAAGGGAATATGCAAATCATGATTTTAATGATTGAACATAAAATTTACACAAAAGAGAGAAGATATTAAGAAGATGAGAGATAGTGAAAAGTTGATGACATAAATGAATTGTAGGGTAAAGTTTTGTAGGCAGAGTCCTATAGAGGAAACAGAGCAAAACAAGACAGGAGGCATGCTCAGAGAGTGAGCTGTGAAAAATTGATGTTGCAGAGGGGGTGAAATTATTGGTAAAAATTGTATCTAGAGAGTGGGTTTCGGAGATATGGTGGAGGACAAGATTATTGATAACAGGTTATTTTAAGGAACTTGAGGCCAGATGGGTGAAGTGTTACCTATAAGTTAATTGAAATCACCAAGAATTAGGATATAAATAATTAGAGAGTAAAAGTGAGCTAGGAAACAACTCATTCCTAATGGTACAGGATTTAAGAGGAAAAACAAAATTAGTAGTTTACAGAACACATAAATGGCTAAACTCATCACGGTTTAGGAGCTGGTATTCAAAAGTTAATGACTTATGAGATAATTGTATTTTTGCAAGGTAAAGTTAAAATACAGTTGCTTTAAATAAACTGTACTATTTAAAAATATACAAAGACATTGGAATTTGTATATGATTGTCCATATACTGAACTGAAAAAGTCTCAAACAATCGTCAGGAAGTCACTTACTAACTAGCCCTCCTCCCCATTTCACCTGTAAAATAAAATTAGCCATATTTTTTGGAGGGAAAGGACTTTAGAGGCTGAAAATCAATCATCAACTGAATTATGTCCAAACTGACACAGTGGCACAGCAATTTTCTTTGCAATATTTGTTTTATTTCATGCTGACTGTGCATAGCGAAGAATGATTCCTGAAACAGGGACATATAAATTTTATTCTTTAAAGTAAAAAAAAAACATTTGTTTTGATTTTTTTTTGACAGTGGACAAAAAATATTTTGACTGACTACTCCATATGTTAGATGACAAATCAGAGCTGCATCATTAAATAATTCTTAGCATACAAGGAATTTCTCCCCACTCACTCTTGACTGAGAGTTCTATTATATTCTGTACATGTCCACCTACATATATTCTTGGAAAGAAGGGAACCAGTAATACTTTCTTATAAATAAAAAATTTAATAAACTTATATATGCCAAACTCATCAAGTCATAATTGAGAAGTTCAGAAAATCAGAAGATTATATAGGAGACCTTATATAGAAGCTTTCCTTGAACTCTATCCCAGCCATTATTATCCTCCCCTAAAGATGGACAGTAGTTTGAGTTCTTTTCCAAATATTTTGCCTTTGAAATTTATATGAATATAGTTATACAATACAACGGAGAAGGCAATGGCACTCCACTCCATTACTCTTGCCTGGAAAATCCCATGGATGGGGGAGCCTGGTAGGCTGCAGTCTATGGGGTCGCTAAGAGTCGGACACAGCTGAGTGACTTCCCTTTCACTTTTCACTTTCACGCTTTGGAGAAGGAAATGGCAACCCACTCCAGTGTTCTTGCCTGGAGAATCCCAGGGATGGGGGAGCCTGGTGGGCTGCTGTCTATGGGGTCACATAGAGTCGGACACAACTGAAGCAACTTAGCAGCAGCAGTATCAGCATTACAATGCAAAGAAGCATAATTCTAACATGGCTTCCAAGAGTTATTCTCCATGGTGTATATGATCACCATGTCCCCATTTGGGTATAAGGAAGGATTTGTGAATACAGAATCATAGTCCTGTGATTAGACTATGAATTAATAACTTTGAATTATCCAAATGTGGTAATCAAGTGAGTTTTTAAGAGTGGCTGGGCCTTTCCTGAGAAAGAGAGTTTCAAAGCCATAGATGTTCTCCTCCTGGCTTGAAGAAATACTCTGCCATGTTATGAGAAGGCCACATGGCTAGGATCTGAGAGCATACCCTGGCCATCAGACAGCCAGAAGACATAGGCCTCAGTCCTGTGATTGCAAGGAACTGCCACTCGCGTCAATGAATTGAAAGAGGACCCTAATCTTCATATAACATTGCAATACCAGTGAATATTGATGTTATCCTAGTGAGACCATGAACATAGGACCCAGCTTCTCACTCATGAACTCCTGACCCATGGAAAATGTGAGGTAATAAATGCATAGTGTGTTCAGCTACTAAGTTTGTGCTAATTTGTTAGCAGTGATGGAAAACTAATACATCCAAAGTACCTTCTTGTGTTCTGACTTCTTTCACTTACTGTTTTATTTATATGAGTAGCTCTTATTGTTGCGTGAAGCAATAATTTATTCATTTTGAATGTCATTTGATAGTCTACTGTAGAATATAAATATTCCAAAGATTCTGCATTCTACTGCTGTTTCAAGTTTTGGGTTATTACAGATACTGTTATGATGAGCATTCTTGTACATGTTTTTTTGGTGCATATACTCTACTGAGTAGGAGTGGAATTGCAGCTGTAAGGTATGTATATGCTCAGCTCTAATAGACACTGTCAATCATTTTTCCAAAGCAGTTGTGTCAACTTAGAATGACAAAAGCAGAATGAAAGTTTCAGTTATTCCATATGCTCATCAATAATTATTGATCACATAATTCTATTTGTTTGAGTTTTTAAAGTTTAGCTATCCTGGTAGGTGTGTAGAAGGATATGATGCCAACTGCTATCACCAACATTGGGAATCATCTTCTCTTTAGTCTTCTGTGTGGGACTATAAATTGATATCCTAACTTTCATCCAAATTATTGCTGCTATCTTTAGTCCAGCTTGAAGGGAGGAGGAATTTGACTTATATGATGAATAGAAAACTATACTTTTTAAGATCAGCAGCAGCTATAATTAGAAGAGGCAATGGCAACCCACTCCAGTACTCTTGCCTGGAAAATCCCACAGATGAGGGAGCCTGGTAGGCTGCAGTCCATGGGGTCATGAAGAGTTGGACACGACTGAATGACTTCATTTTTACTTTCATGCACTGGAGAAGGAAATGGCAACCCACTCCAGTGTTCTTGCCTGGAGAATCCTGGGGACAGGGGATCCTGGTGGGCTGTCATCTATGGGGTCTCAGAGTCAGACACGACTGAAGCAACTTAGCAGCAGCAGCAGCTATAATTACAATGACAGCAACAAGATAGTTATTTAATTGGTTATATTATATCTTTTTACCCCCAACCACTTCTCTAGAGGCACTCCTGAGCTCTGTGGTTCACCCTTAGTTCCAACTCCTACACAGAATGTAAGCACAGCTGTTATGCAGAGTTATTACCAACAATTTTAGCTCATCTTAATACCAGCTTGCTAGAATTCCAGTAGTAAATGAAACAAAATGTTTGCTACTATATCTTTTTGATATCATTTTCTCCTTTTGCAAAAACTTATTCCAATTAGAAAAAAATTCAAAATGCAGCAAATTCTAAAAGAATGTGATATTCTAATTCTGAATAAGTTGATAATGGAAGCACAACAAAGTATTCATAGAATCATGCAACTTCTCATAAGAATGACATACCTAATTCAAAATATTTTTTAATGGATTGCCCTTATTTACTTCATAATAAGAAGGGCATATCTAACATAAACCATGAGATAGAAGTACAAACATCACATAATTGCCCTGATGTGCCCACTGTGGAGCATGTCAGTCTATATGTATGCCTTGTTTTAGGTAGATTCAATGATTAATACATTCTATTATTTAAAAATTGATTTACACTTTGTTGCCTTACATAGTAAACTGTCCAAGATTTTACAAATTATTCTATTTATTATACGATACTACTTAACACAATTTTCAGGTATACACATAAAGAGACATGCACTTGTCAGGTACATTTAGAAACAAATCAAAGAATCTTATTTCCTTGAAGCATTTCAAGCTTACAAAAAAATATAGAAATAGCATAATCAACACCACATATTCATTCAGCTTTTATAAATCTTAAAATTTTGATATATTTGATTCAGAAATGTTTACCCAATAAATAAGTATTACAGATGTTTATAGCCTCTGCCCCAATCCAAGAAGGAACCTCCAACCTGAATTCGTTGTACCTCATCCCTGTGCATTTTTAAAAATCCGAGATGCAACTTCAAAGTAATCTTGGTCATTACTATTGACTCAGACAATTAAAAAAAAAAAATGTTAGGCTAATGGGAACTATAAAGATGGAAGTGAAATCACCTCCAAATATCTCTTAGAGTTGATAAGTTATCTAACTGGAAATAGGGGGAATATAATCAAGACAGAGAACACCAGGATCTTGAATCAACTTTACCATAAACCAACTAGTTACAAACATGCTGTTGTTGTTCCGTTGCTAAGTCATGTCTGACTCTTTGTGACCCCATGGACTGTAGCCTGCCAGGCTCCTCTGTCCTCCACTATCTTCAGGAGTTTGCTCAAATTCATGTCCACTGAGAATGCAAATAGTCACCCTGCAGGTGGAATAACCCTCCAGAGGTGGTGTGCTTTGCTACAGCATTTTAAGAGTTAAAATGTGACTGTCTTTAGATTGTATCTTCCTTTTCTGTCTAACACAGGTCCTAAGACATCTTTTGTTTTACACCATTATTATTTGAACTTAATTCCTCTTAGTTAAGCCTTTATAGTTAGGTTTCCCCTAAGTAAATTATTTAAACCCTTGGTGAGTGTTCTTTTGTGTCTTAAGAGTCAGTTGAACCTGATTACTTCCTTAGTCAAAATATCTGGAAAACTGTAGGACCTTCTGGAAAACAGAAGGTCCATCATTTCTACCACTGTATCTCCAGCGCTCACTAATGCTCTATGGCAGAAAGCCAACACATGTTTTGGAATGGCTATGTACATTTTCCCCCCAAAATGCAGTTAAATAGGATTTCCCTGGCGGTCCAGTGGTTAAGAATCTGACTGCCAATACTGAGGACACAGTTTTATCCTTGATCTGGGAAGATTCCACATGCCCTGTAGGCCCATGTAACACAACTACTGAGCCTGCATGCTGCAGTTACTGAAGCCAGTCCATACTCCAGAGCCTATGCTCCACAACAAGAGAAGCCACTGTGTTGAAAAGCCCACACACCACAACTAGAAAATAGTCCCCACTTACTGCAACTAGAGAGAAACCTTGAAGAGCAAGAAAGACCCAGCACAGTTAAAAAAAAAAACAACAACAACAAAAAATATATATATATATTTTTAATTAAACTTAAATAAATGTAAGGATGCTAAATTACTTACATTACTGATAGATACTTGCTTTGAAAGCTAATGATCATTTTGTATCCTAGCTAAGGGCTTGCCTGGTGGACCAGTGGGTAAAGAATCTGTCTGCAAATGCAGGAGATGCAAGAGATGTGTGTTCGATTCCTGGATCAGTGAGATCCCCTGGAGAAGGAAATGGTAACCCATTCCAGTATTCTTGCCTGGAAAAATCCCATGGAAAGAGGAACTTGGTGGTCTACAGTCCATGGGGTTGCAAGAGTTGGACACAATTTAGTGACTAAACCACCACTATCCCTAACAAAAGTTCAATTCTACCAAATCTCAATTTTTAATATGCTTTAGATTATAACATAGTTCTAGGTTCATAGAATTATTCACTCACTTCTTCTGTGTATACAGTAGAGGTAGTACAAGGAATATAGAGGGAATACAGAGATTTTAAAAATAAGTTTCTTATCTCTAATGTATATAATATATTAATACATTTAGATGGAAAGAAAAGGTTTGGATAGAGGAATGCCTTATGGAAAATAGGAGAAGTAGAAAAAATTATAATTAGCCATTGTAGTAGGTATATTACATCAGCTCATTTATTTTTTTAGCCAAATCCCTGCTGCTGCTGCTGCTGCTGCTAAGTCGCTTCAGTCGTGTCCGACTCTGTGCGATCCCATAGACCGCAGCCCACCAGGCTCCTCCATCCCCGGGATTCTTCAGGCAAAAATACTGGAGTGGGTTGCCATTTTTTTCTCCAATGCATGAAAGTGAAAAGTGAAAGTGAAGTCGCTCAGTCATGTTTGACTCTTAGCGACCCCATGGGATTTTCCAGGCAAGAGTACTGGGGTGGGGTGCCATTGCCTTCCCCCAAATCCCTGCAAGTTAAATATATTATTTTCAGCCCAATTTACAGACGCTGCTGTGCTCAGACACTCAGTCCTATCCAACTCTTGGCAGTCCTATGGACTGTAGCCCACCAGACTCGTCTGTCCAAGGAATTTTTCAGGCAAGAATACTGGAGTGGATCGCCATTTCCTCCTCCAGGGAATCTTCGCAACCCAGGGATCAAACCCACATCTTTGTGTTTCCTGCAATGGCAGGCAGACTCATTACCACTGCACCACCTGGAAAGTCCCACTATACAGATGAGTACTTGGAAAATCAAGAGTTAAAGTAGAAGATCTGGTAATTAAACCCAAATCTCTGTGACCCTAATTCCCCTTCATTAGTTATATTTCATGCTGCAGTCAGAATGTACTATAGAGAGCAATTGACTCTTTATGTAAGTAAATAAGTCATTTTTGAAAAGCAGATGATTTATTCTAACAAGTAGTAAGAAAAAATTTTCTTTTAAAAAATCATTAAAAATTCACATAATGTGGCAAGAACAACACAGAGAGGTGCCATGTATTCTTAACTCAGTTTCTTCCAATAGTAATATCTGACATGACTATAGTAAAAGAAAAAATTCAAGAAAGTAGCAGCATTAAAAATCTAGGAAACATGTTCAAGATTGCTCCAGTTTTACATTTACTCATTTGTGAGTGTTTATAAATGTATATGGTTGTTCAGTCGTAAGTCATGTCTGACTCTTTGTGACCCCATGAACCTTCCAGGTTCCTCTGTCCATGAGATTCTCCAGGCAAGAACACTGGAGTGAGTTGTCATTTCCTTATCCAATAAATGTATATAGTATTAAACAATTTTATCACATGCGTGGGACTTCTCTAGTAACTCGGAAGGTAAAGAACCTGCCTGCCATGCAGGAGGCCAAGGCTCCGTCCTTGGGTCAGGAAGATCATCTGGAGAAAGAAATGACAACCCACTCCAGTATTCTTGACTGGTAAATCCCATCAACAGAGGAGCCTGGCAGGCTATAATCCATGGAGTTGCAAGAATCTGACATGACTTAGTGACTGAACCACCACAACTATCACGTATGTATAGGTTCAGGTAAACATCACCACAAT
The DNA here is from genome assembly GCA_935064755.1 of Tragelaphus eurycerus. Lineage (NCBI taxonomy): Eukaryota > Metazoa > Chordata > Mammalia > Artiodactyla > Bovidae > Tragelaphus > Tragelaphus eurycerus. The sequence continues at coordinate 391,559 of CAKXYN010000168.1, read as the reverse complement.
AAAACTGTCCCACACAGAAATCTATTGTGTTACCTTTTATAGTTGCATCCAAACCCAGAATGGCTATACCTTCTTACATTCTCACAGCACAGTATGACAGGTCCAAATGTTCTCCATACTATCTAGCATTTGATATTATTACTATTATATTTTGTTAGCTATCTTAATATGTGTGCAATAATCCTTCTTTGTGGTTTACATTATCATTTTCCTAATCACTAATAATGTTGAATGCATTTCCTTGTGTGTGTTTGTCCTCGGTTTATCCTCTTTGGTGAAATGTGCATTCACTTCTATTGCCCATTGTTTGTTTGGGTTGTTTTCTTACCACTAAGTTTGGACAGTTCTTCATATACTCAAGACATGAGTCATTTGTCCTATATACTGTTTGCAAATATTTTCTCCCAATCTGTAGCTTATCTTCTTGCCTTCTTATTTGGGTCTTTTTTTTTTCAGTTATTATCAAGTTCAATTTATTCATTATTTTCTTCTATGGATCATGTCTTCTGTTTCACATATAATAAGAAGGCCTCATCACATTCTAGGTATCAAAGATTTTCTCCTATGTTTTCTTTTAGAAATTTCATAATTTTACACTTTTCATTTAAGTCCACAATCCATTTCAAATTATTTGTTCTACAGTGTTTGAGGTTTATGCTGATCTTATTATTTTCAGCCTATGGATGCCTAATTAATGCAGTGCCATTTCTTAAAAAGAGTATCCTTCCTCTATCAATTCCTTTTGCATTTTTGTCAAAAATGTATTATTCATACTTGTGTGAGGTATTTCTGGATTCTCTCTTATGTCTATTGATCTGTCTATCCTGCTACTAATGTGAAGCCTTGATTATTGTAGGTTTTATGGAAATTCTGAAAGTTAGGTAAATCCCTTGGACTGCAAAGAGATCCAACCAGTCAATCCTAAAGGAAATCAGTCCTGAATATTCATTAGAAGGACTGATGCTGAAACTCTAATACCTTGGCCACCTGATGTGAAGAACTGACTCATTGGAAAAGACCCTGATGCTGAGAAAGATTGAAAACAGGAGGAGAGGGGATGATAGAGAATGAGATGGTTGGATGGCATCAACAACTCGATGGACATGAGTTTGAGCAAGCTCTGGGAATTGGTGATGGACAGGGAAGCCTGGCATGCTGTAGTCCATGGGGTTGCAAAGAGTCAGACACTACTGAGTAACTGAATTGAACTGAAAGTTAGGTAAGATGGTCTCTCCCACATTTGTTTCTCTTTCAAAGCTGTTTTAGCTATTCATTTTATTACAAGGTTGTTTATATCTACAAAAATTCTTGCTGGCCCTTTGATAGGAATTTCTTAAAATTGATGAGAAATTTAATATTTTCACTGTGTTGAGTCTTGCAATCTATGAATCCAATAGGTCTCTCCATTTATTTACATTTTCTTTCCTTTCTTTCATTATCATTTTTTAGTCTTCATCATACATATCCTATACATGTTTTGTTAAGCTTATATTTTAGTTATTATATTTTGGGTGTATAATTATAAATGATACTGTACTTTTATATAGAAATACTATTGATTTTGTATGTTACTCTTTTTTTTTTTAATTTTATTTTGCTTAACTTTACAATGTTGTATTGCTTTTGCCATACATCAAGATGGATCTGCCACAAGTATACATATGTTCCCCATCCTGAGCCCTCCTCCCTCCTCCCTCCCCATACCATCCCTCTGGGTGGTCCCAGTGCACCAGCCCCAGGCATCCGTTATCAGGCACTGTACCTGGACTGGCAACTCGTTTCGGATATGATATTATACATATTTCAATGCCATTCTCCCAAATCATCCCACCCTCTCCCTCTCCCAGAGTCCAAAAGACTGTTCTATACATCAGTGTCTCTTTTGCTGTCTCGTATACAAGGTTATTGTTACCATCTTTCTAAATTCCATATATATGCGTTAGTATACTGTATTTGTGTTTTTATTTCTGGCTTACCTCACTCTGTATAATAGGCTCCAGTTCCATCCACCTCATTAGAACTGATTCAAATGTATTCTTTTTCATGGCTGAGTAATACTCCATTGTGTACATGTACCACAGCTTTCTTATCCATTCATCTGCGGATGGACATCTAGGTTGCTTCCAAGTCCTGGCTATTGTAAACAGTGCTACTATGTTACTCTTATAAAATGAAACTTTGATGAGTTACTCACTATTACTAGAAGGTTTTTTTGTAGATTCTTTGGGATTTTCTATTTAACTATTCACTCTGTAAGTAGAGAAGGTTTTAATTTCTTTCTTTCTAATTTGAATGCTTTTTATTTCCTTTTTCTTCCTTATTGCACTGACTAGGACTTCCAATATTATGCTAAACAGAAGTAGTAACAGTAAGCAGCTTTGCTTTTTATTGATCTTAAATAAAGACATTTAATCTTTTACCAGTAAATATGGGCTTCCCTGGTGGATCAGACAGTAAAGAATCTGCCTGCAATGTGGGAGATGTAGGTTTGATCCCTGGGTTGGGAAGATCCCCTGGATGAGGGCATGGCATCCCACTCCAGTATTCCTGCCCGGAGAATCCCCATGGACAGAGGAGCCTGGTGTGCTACAGTCTATGGGTAGCAAAGAGCTAAACACAACTGAGCCACAAAGTACAAAACATATATGGTGTTAGCTGTAAATTTTTGTTGAAGTACTTTATTCAGTTAAGAAATCCCCTTATATTACTACCATCCTAAAGGACATAAGATTTATGCCTAAATTGTAGAGAACATTAGCTGTGAAGTTATGGATTTCAAAAACAAACAGAAAATTGAATTATTAAATGCTTTTAAGCAACTAAATATGAATAGGATATATTGTAATGTGAAAGAACTAAATATAACAAGGTTAATTTGGGAAACTATTACAATATTCCAGGTATGAGCCTGAAAGTTTCTGAACTGGATTAATGAGCAAACCAGATTAATTAAGCAAAGGACAAAATGTGAGAAATACTGAAAGAAAAACTAAGCTACAAGTAGCAAATAAGGGGCTAGTGTCAAGTCTGACTAAGGTTTTAAGCCTGAATGGTGCAATGTCATTAGTAGGTGCAGTAAGCTACTAGAGAAAATAATAATCAAATTGTATGGTGAGGAGAAGTACAAAAGGGAATTTAGATGAAGAATTTGTAGTATAAATGGAAAAGCAGTTTATAATTATTTGTGAACTAAGAGTTCTTTTTAAAGTGAATAGCTTTAATATAATGTTTACTAATAGTAAACCACATGACCTGCCTCTTTAGAAACCTATATGCAGGTCAGGAAGCAACAGTTAGAACTGGACATGGAACAGGCTGGTTCCAAATAGGAAAAAGAGTATGTGAAGGCTGTATATTGTCACCTTCCTTATTTAACTTCTACGCAGAGTACATCATGAGAAACGCTGGGCTGGAAGAAACACAAGCTGGAATCAAGATTGCCGGAAGACATATCAATAACCTCAGATATGCAGATAACACCACCCTTATGGCAGAAAGTGAAGAGGAACTAAAAAGCCTCTTGATGAAAGTGAAAGTGGAGAGTGAAAAAGTTGGCTTAAAGCTCAACCTTCAGAAAACGAAGATCATGGCATCTGGTCCCATCACTACATGGGAAATAGATGGAGAAACAGTGGAAACAGAGTCAGACTTTATTTTTCTGGGCTCCAAAATCACTGCAGATGGTGACTGCAGCCATGAAATTAAAAGACCCTTACTCCTTGGAATGAAAGTTATGACCAACCTAGATAACATATTCAAAAGCAGAGACATTACTTTGCCAACAAAGGTCTGTCTAGTCAAGGCTGTGGTTTTTCCTGTGGTCATGTATGGATGTGAGAGCTGGACTGTGAAGAAAGCTGAGTGCTGAAGAATTGATGCTTTTGGACTGTGGTGTTGGAGAAGACTCTTGAGAGTCCCTTGGACTGCAAGGAGATCCAACCAGTCCATTCTGAAGGAGATCAGCCCTGGGATTTCTTTGGAAGGAATGATGCTAAAGCTGAAACTCCAATACTTTGGCCACCTCATATGAAAAGTTGACTCATTGGAAAAGACCCTGATGCTGGGAGGAATTGGAGGCAGGAGGAGAAGGGGATGACAGAGGATGAGATGGCTAGATGGCATTACTGACTCAGTGGATGTGAGTCTCAGTGAACTCCAGGAGTTGGTGATAGAGAGGGAGGCTTAGCGTGCTGCGATTCATGGGGTTGCAAAGAGTCAGACACGAGTGAGTGACTGAACTGACCTGAACTGATGCATTTATATGTGCATATGTCATGATGTCATAGTGGTAGTTTAGTCTCTAGCTTGTGTCCAACTTTTTCAACCTTGTGGACTGAAGCTCACCAGGCTCTTCTGTCTTTGGGATTTTTCCAGGCAAGAATACTGGAGTGGGATGCCATTTCCTTCTCTAGGGAATATTCCCAACCTAGGGATTAGACCTGGATCTTCTGCATTACAAGCAGATTCTTTACCAACTGAACCACCAAGGAAGCCTCTATACATATGTACATGCATCATACATATATATTTATTTTAGCTAAAGCAATAATGTATATTTATGAAATATTAAATCACCCACAACAGAGTCTAGAGCAATGTCCTATGTTCAAGCACATAAATAATTTTTAACAAAACATAGTGGGTGTAATAATGTCAATAATTTCACTTCAGTTCGGAATAGATTTTGCTGTCAAATGAGTTATTTAAAAATTTTGCTTCTCAGATCTTTTTAGATTTTGCAACTTCATAAAAGGCTATGTGGACCCATATAGGCTATCTCATGTGCTATAAATATTTTATTTTTAAAAATACATATTTTTCCATGTATTTAAATTTTAAATTACTTATTTAGACTTTTATAATGAACTAAGTATTTAATGACAATCATAAAACTACATTGTTTTGATTCCTTTGTGATGGAATAAAGAAATATTATTGCCTGGCTAAAAAAATTCAAAATCAGAAATCATGACCTACCATATCCGTAGAGGGAGACCTATTGTAGTAGTTAGCAATGCAGCTGTACATACTTGTAATTCAAAGGCACTGAGGCAAAAACTGTCAAAACATTACTGAAAATGACAAGGATATATGGTTCATTAGTCTAGGAACCGAAGCATTATAAACCAGTTGGTAATCAGTTTAATAATTTGACTAAAGTTGCACATTTATGAAAAAAGCCCCATACCAACTGTTATAATTAAATTTCAAATCATGCCTGGAAGAAAGGTATATGTAATTGTGGGCATTTATCACAAGACCTAACCTAATGCCTATCAGAGCAAAATAATCAATAATAAAATGTAAAATACCACTCTTGATTGAAAATATCTTACAGTTTTCTCACCATTGACTCTTAAGGCTTAAGAGTATCAATAAGCCAATTTTGTTAATTAACATAGAATTAACTCATGAATTATTCAACATTCAGAATAGTTAAATGAGACAGAAAAAAATATTTTACTGTAATTGGAAATACATCACATCTTCCAGAGTTACTTTTCCTGACTTCTGAAATCCATTCTTGCATGCACACTATTTTTATTATTCATACTTGACATTGTTATTCTAATGAGAAGGTTGTTCTAAAGTTCTTTACCTAGTAAAGTTTCTGTTAAGATGTCACTTATAGTTCTTACTTCATTTTTGACATGATAATTATACGGTTGCATGGGAAGGTATGTACATGTGTGAATAATGTGTTATAAATTACTGGTACAGAAAATTTTACATGGAGGTGGAGGACTAGAGAAACATAAACCTAAAATGTGTAGAATTGTCTCAGAAGTTGGACTGTTGGTGGTAAAAATAGATACTGCTGCAGTGAAAACTGAGGAGGCTCTTGATAAAATTATTGCTTTTGTTGACAGAGAGTCGATCTTATTCCCACCAAGCCTATCACTTATTCTAGGAGGAACTCGCAACAGTAACAATGATAATATTTGATAGTTCCTTTAGTAAAATTCTACAGTTATTGAAGTCAGACAATAATTATAGAATCTGTAAACAAAGATTGAAGAGGAAACAACCCAATTAAGAGAAACTTCCTTTTGCTTCCAGCCAATTTTTTTTTCAATTGTGCCACAGATTAGTCGATATTAAGTTGAGGAAGAAAGGAATGTTCAACAAAGACCAACAAGTACAATCTTTGTCAAGCTCAAGAATTATGACAAGTTTGTGCTTATTTTCAGAAGAGATTTGGGAGAAGGAAAAAACAAACAAGTGAACAGAAACCAATTAAGATTTTAGGGGATTTTATTGTCAAAGGAAACATAAGCCCTGCCTGCAAAAAGCCTCAGATTGCTCTGCCTCTAAAGCAGTCCTACCCTCAAAAACGACACCAGCAGTATGCAGACTTTGAAAGCTAATTTTCTGCTGAGCCACTAGTGACTATAAAAAGTAGAACAGTATTCTAGCAGCTGGAGGAACCAGATAGAGGACAACAGAATATGTTGATGTTTCTGTGGAGCAGGACAGAGCCACTCTGACCAGGACCCTACATCTAGATTGTTCCATAGGAGGAAAAATAAGATATTAGCCAATATAGTTCAGGGGATAGTCTTTTTCTTACAGTTGCACATAATACACCGTAAAGGGGCAAAATGGAACTGCCAGATTATACTAAATAAATTGTTTAAGATGCTATGTGCATTATAAAATGGATAGATTAATGAAAAAATAGGGAAGAACAGTTATTCATTAAAACAGAAAAAAGGAATGTCTGCTCCTAACTACAATGGAGTGGCTTATGGCAAACTAATGCCTCCATGTAAAAACTATAAATGTTATAAATAAATAAGTACTAAATAAATCAATGAAGCATGTGAGAACTGGAGATGCAGGTACAGTTTGAAAGGCCAGGATCACATAGTAGAGAAGCCCATTCTGTTTGGAACATTTGTTGCTTCTGGGTACCAGGCAAGAGGCTGAGTATCTGAAAAAGAGGATCAACATCTAATTTGAAAAACCAACAGAGTTTGTGGCAATTCTGTTACTTTAAGTTCTCGAAAACAGGACAGTTGAGCAGCCAGAATCTCTGAAAATGGAGAGGCATAAAATTGAAACTGCTATTTGGCTTGTTTTTTTTTTTTCATTAAGACATTTATAAAATTTGAAAGCAATTCAGAACTAGAGGCTAAAAAAATTAAAAGAAATTTTCTGAAAAGCACAGCAGAGTCTTCTAACTGACTAGGGTGTAGAAAGCTAGGAAGAATCATGCATCATAAAGACACCAGATAATCTACAAAATTGTGGCTTTCCTTGAAACTTTTAGAGGAATGAGGTCACAAACAAAATACTCTGCAATCTAAAGAAAGTCAGGATCTCCCAAGAAGAAACAGGGCTTGTGCACTATATGATCTGTCAGACCATGGGCGAATGATCAGCCAGACACATAAGTGAGTGAGAATTCAGGTTAAAATGTTAACTAATTGATGAAATCTGAGTGTTGACTATTATGAGAATATAAAACCCAAGGAACCACAGACACAGGGGAGGGGAGATTAGACCATGTATAGGCTCATCTTCATGTATTTCTACTGGGCACTCACATGGAAGATTAGGAATAAGACAGCAGTGCAAATCTTAGAGAACAGGAAGGACTCCAACTTCAGGAAAGGTGTGAACCCTCAATGTCTTCTCCAAAATGACATCTGATTAAGCTGTAGAGGAAGGACAGCAGAAACTATTGCCTCCTCCCTTTCCCCCAGGGAACAGGTAATGCCCAGTGTAGCTGGAAAGTGAGAAAAGAAATTAAACCCTCTACCCCTGAAGGAACAACAGGAAGAGTCTTGAACTCAGACTGTCAGAGGTCTACTGCTACTGGTCCAAGGGACAGATTGTTGAGAAAAGCCCACACCCAAGACTCTAGTTCAGCCTAGGACTAAGGTTGTTTCAGGACAACAGAAAACACCCGCTACTCCAACACCAGACTTCTCAGCACTAAGTAAAAAGAAGTAACAGTCTACTGCTATCGGAGGGCAAAAATGTGAGGGAGTCTCTCTCCAAGGCATAGTGTGTAAGTACTAAATATGAGGTGTTTAGTAGAAATATTGTGGCAAACCTTCCCCTTAAATACTTGCTAATCATGAAAGAATTTGCACTGCATAGTTGACTGGCAATAAGGTAACAGCATCAAACTCAAACCTAGCTTAGCTCCCAACTGTATTGACTCTCCCACTGATGGCTTAGCACAAGTATAGCAATTATCGAATATGAATACTATTTTCCTGAGCTTAATCTCCTATACATAATGTTTAGCACTGAGCCAAAAATTTAGAGACACACTCACAAAAAAAAAGCAAGGAAAAATATCTCATTGTCAAAAGAGAAAGCAATCCAAAAGACCAAACTCAGAAATGACACAGATGTTGGATCAGCAGAAGTATTTAAAATAGCTATAAGTAATATGTAGAAAGCTCTAGAATGAAAGATGACCAAAATATGTGATCAGATGGGGAATTCCAGCAGATATATTTTAGCAAGATACATTTAAAAAAGAGACAAAGGTAAACATATACACATGTTATATTTAAATTGTTGAGAAAGAAAAATCTCACCACATACCGAAACAAAGAGAGAAGAATCACAGTAAATTACTTATCAGAAATGCTATAACCTTGAAGAAAATGAGAGGCATTTTAAAAGGTTAACAGATAAAACTGTTATCCCAGAATTATACAGCTGGTGGAAATAGGCTTCAAAATGAAGGAAAAAGAAAGTCTATATAAGAGAATTCATGGCTTCCCTGATGGCTCAGGGGTAAAGAATCCACTTGCAAAGCAGGAGACACAGGAGATACAGATTTGATTCCTGGGTCAGGAAGATCCCCCTGGAGGAGGCCGTGGCAACCCACTTCAGTATTCTTGCCTGGAGAATCCCATGGACAGAGGAGACTGGCAGACTATAGTCCATAGGGTCACAAAGAGTTGGACTTGACTGAAGCTATTGCGCAAAGCATGCATGCAAGAGAATTCATTACCAGCAGACTTGGATTACAAAAAATGTTTAAGGAATTATCAGACCTACTATTACGATACCAGAGAGAAACTTAGATCTACACAAACATATGAATAATGCTGGATAAATTTTAAAAGAATGTAAATATAAATGATTTTTCTTCACTTTTACTTAGTTAAATTAAAATTAGTTACTTAAATTAGTTACTTTTAGTTACCCTAAAAGTAACTAAAGCCCAAAGAGTAGCAGTATGTTGTGAGTTTATGTCATATGTAAAAATAAAATTAATGAGAGCAGCAAAAGAAATCCATTCCTGATAAACACTCACCCAACTAGGAATGGCTGCTGCTGCTGCTGCTAAGTCGCTTCAGTCGTGTCCGACTCTGTGCGACCCCATAGACGGAAGCTCACCAGGCTCCCCTGTCCCTGGGATTCTCCAGGCAAGAACACTGGAGTGGGTTGCCATTTCCTTCTCCAATGCATGAAAGTGAAAAGTCAAAGTGAAGTCGCTCAGTCGTGTCCGACTCTTAGCGACCCCACGGACTGGAGCCTACCAGGCTCCTCCGTCCATGGGATTTTCCAGGCAAAAGTACTGGGGTGGGGTGCCATTGCCTTCCCCGAACTAGGAATGGAAACAGTATCAAAACCTAACCATTAAGCAACCCAGATGTCCATTGACAGGTGAATAAATAAAGAAGCTGTGGTACATATTACAGTGAAATATTACTCAGTCATAAAAAGGAACACATTTGAGTCAGTTCTAATAAGGTGGATGAACCTAGAGCTAATTATACAGAGTGAAGTAAGTCAGAAAGAGAAAAAAGCATATCATATACTAACACATATATATGGAATCTGGAAAGATGGTACTGATAAAATGATTTGCAGGGCAACAGTGGAGTCACAGACATAGAGAACAGAGTTATGGACATGGGGGTGGGGAGGAAAGACAGGGTGGGATTTATGGAGAGGTTCAAGGAGGGGAGCATAGGTATACCTATGGCTGATTCATGTTGATTTTGGAAGAGACCAACACAATACTATAAAGCAATAATTCTTCAAATAAACATAAATAAATTAAAAACACCAAATCCATTGCTACCCTTAACCACTGTGAAAGCCTGAATATTTTTCCCCCAGCATCAGGTACAAAGAAAGCTATCTGCTTCCAACACTTTTATGCAACACTTTACAGGGTATCTTTGCTGGTATAACAAGCTAATTAAAAGGAACATAGGCATTTGAAAGGAATAAATAAAATGGCTTCTATTCACATATGACATGATCTATGTAAAAACAAACAAACAAACAGTAATCTCCAAAATGCTTCCAGAACTAATCAGTTCATTTAACAAGTTTTCAGTATACAAGGTCAATATACTATCAATAAATAGTCAGGAATTAAAGTAAAAGTCAGTAATATTTACTATAGCACCACAATTATGAGACATATAAACATTATAAAATGTGTGCAAATTCAGTATGGTGAAATCACAAGCAATACTGAAAGAATTCATCAGTTCAGTTCAGTTTAATCATTCAGTCGTGTCCGACTCCTTGCGACCCCATGAATTGCAGCACGTCAGGCCTCCCGGTCCATCACCAACTCCAGGAGTTCACTCAAACTCACATCCATTGAGTCGGTGATGCCATTGAGCCATCTCATCCTCTGTCATCCCCTTTTCCTCCTGCCCCCAATCCTTCCCAGCATCAGAGTCTTTTCCAATGAGTCAACTCTTCACATGAGGTGGCCAAAGTACTGGAGTTTCAGTTTTAGCATCATTCCTTCCAAAGAACATCCAGGGCTGATCTCCTTTAGAATGGACTGGTTGGATCCCCTTGCAGTCCAAGGGACTCTCAAGAGTCTTCTCCAACACCACAGTTCAAAAGCATCAATTCTTCAGTGCTCAGCTTTCTTCATAGTCCAACTCTCGCATCCATACATGACCACTGGAAAAAACATAGCCTTGACTAGACCCACCTAGTAGACCTAAATTCATAAAGAGAAATTCTGTGTTCATGAATTGTAAGCCTTGGTATTAAGATATCAAGCATAGTCGTGCCCGACTCTTTGCAGCCCCATAGACTATATCACATCAGACTCCTCTGTCCATGGAATTCTCCAGGCAAGAATACTGGAATGACTTGCCATTCCTTTCACCAGGGGATCTCCCTGACCCAGAGATCAAACCTGGGTCTCTTGCATTGCAGGTGTTTTCTTTACCATGAGCCTCCAGGGAAGGCCATTAAAATATTAACTTGTCTCAATTAGCTCTATGCTGCTGCTGCTAAGTCGCTTCAGTCGTGTCCGACTCTGTGCGACCCCACATACAGAAGCCCACCAGGCTCCCCTGACCCTGGGATTCTCCAGGCAAGAATACTGGAGTGGGTTGCCATTTCCTTCTCCAACATATGAAAGTGAAAAGCGATGGCAGGGCAGACCTCTCCAAAACCTATACGTGACCACCACCGTGTCCCTTCCGAGGACATGCCCACCAGGACAAAGCCCAACCCCACCCCAGGGGGCACAACAAACAGGGGCCTCTCACTTCCTAATAACTCCCTTCACTCTCCAAACACAGCTCAGAGGTCACCTCCTCCAGGAAGCCTTCCCTGATAACCCCACCCCCAGGATGGAGGAAGAACCCCAGGACACTGGTGGCATTCACTGCACCCATCTCAGTGCGTGGCACCATCAAGCCCAGACAGCCAGCATTCAAGACAGAAGGTCTGATCCAGACAGAGCCAGGGCAAGCCAAAGATGGAGGCATATAGCTCTATAGAGTAGACAAAATCTGTCAAAATATTAACAGAATATTTCATATAAATTAATATGGTGAACTAAATTGTATGTGGAAAGACAAAGGAAATGAAATAACCAAAAGAATTTTTTAAAAAGAACGAAATTGGAATGTTCACATTACCTGATTTCAGGACATATAAACAAACTACAGTGATCAAAAGAAACTTGGAAGGAGGATAGTGCAAGACGGTGACATGGGAGAATCTTGAAACTCACCTCCCTCTGTGAACACATCAACTCCATACTACACTGTGGAACAGTTCCCTCTGAAAAAGACCTGAAGACTAGCTGAACAGCTCCTTCACAACAAAGGGTATACAGGCTACATTGAAATAGGTAAGAGAGGCAGAGATGAGGCCTTATCAGAAACCCCATCCCTGGCATGGTGACCCACAATTGGGAGGGATTTCCCAAATCCAGAGCTTCCCTCTAAAGAGTGAGGGGCTTGTGCCCTACTTCATGCAACCCAGTCCTTGGAATCTGCACTGGAAAGAAGAACTTCAGAAATGTCTGTCTTTGAAAACCAGCAGAGGTTCTCATCCAGGAGACCCAAAGGGCTACAAGGAACTGAGATAATTCTCTTAAAGAGCTTGTGCACAGACATCTGCTCCAGGGTCTAATGCAAAAACAGCAGTTTGAAAAGTGCCTAGAGTATATGTGAAAGGTGCCTGGATTGGGAGACTCATTTCTAATCTTAAAGCATCTGCTGGAATGGCAGGGACTAATGAGCCTCTCCAGGATGGAGGTGCTGGCAGATGCCAGTTTTGCTTCTCCCTCTGTCTTGCTAGGTCTCCTAGGTGTGTGTAGTGCCTGCCTGCTCCACTGTCCCACTAAAGCTGGTGGATGTGCTGAGTCCAAACAGGACATCTGCCTTTATCACCCGCCTCTGGTACCAGGGATTTGCATCCCTGAGTCCCAAGGGACTGTAACAATCAGAAACAGTTTTAGGAGGCTGCCACCACCAGAGAACTGCACAGACAGCAGATTGAAATCCATCCCCTGTTTTTCTGGGAAAAATATTATTTATACCTGAATCTCCAGCTGAGAGTCAAAAAGTTCAAATTTGCTACACTGGGGCTTCAGAAGTGCTCTTGGTAAGTAAGCCAAATAATGCCATTTTGCACTCTTCCTCAGCCTCACTACAGCTTTCCATGTCCTCCCAGAAAGGAACTGGTACACTCATCTGGATCATTCATTTTTACAACTGACCCCCTGGGGATATCTGCAGATCACTTGGTTTGGAAGGCAGCAGGGTTAAGGTCGCAGTCCCACAGGACTGTCCAGGAAGTCCAGAAAGTCCGAAATAAGATGAACTAAAAGAGATCCATGCCAAGGCACATTATTATTAAAGTGCTAATGGTATAAAACTGCAAATAAAAGACAAGGGAAAAAACTGGAAAAATCAAAAGTATGTGGAATTTAAATAATATACTACTGAACAAACAATGGGTCAGTGAAGAAATCATAGAAGAAATTTGAGTACCTTTAGACAAATGAAGATGGAAATACAATATGCCAAAATCTATGGAATGCATAAAAAACACTTCTAAGAGGGAAATTCATGGGAAATAGATGGGGAAACAGTGGAAACAGTGTCAGACTTTATTTGGGGGGGCTCCAAAATCACTGCAGATGGTGACTGCAGCCAAGAAATTAAAAGACTCTTACTTCTTGGAAGAAAAGTTATGACCAACCCAGATAGCATATTGAAAAGCAGAGACATTACTTTGCCAAAAAGGTCCGTCTAGTCAAGGCTATGGTTTTTCCAGTGGTCATGTATGGGTGTGAGAGTTGCACTGTGAAGATGCTTTTGAACTGTGGTGCTGGAGAAGACTCTTGGGAGTCCCTTGGACTGCAAGGAGATCCAACCAGTCCATTCTGAAGATCAGCCCTGGGATTTCTTTGGAGGGAATGATGCTGAAGCTGGAACTCCAGTACTTTGGCCACCTCATGTGAAGAGTTGACTCATTGGAAAAGACTCTGATGCTGGGAGGTTACTGGGGGCAGGAGGAGAAAGGGAGGACAGAAGATGAGATGGTTGAATGGCATCACTGACTCGATGGACTTGAATCTGAGTGACCTCCTGGAGTTGGTGATGGACAGGGAGGCCTGGCGTGCTTCGATTCATGGTTTCTCAAAGAGTCGGACACAACTGAGCAACTGAACTGAACTGAACTGAAGAGGGAAATTCATTGCAATACAGGTCAACCTCAAGAATCAAAGTGAAGTGAAGTTGCTCAGTCGTGTCCGACTCTTTGCGACCCCATGGACTGTAGCCTACCAGGCTCCTCTGTCCATGGGATTTTCCAGGCAATAGTACTGGAGTGGATTGCCATTTCCTTCTCTAGGGGATCTTCCCGAGCCAGGGATCGAACCCAGGTCCCCAGCCTTGTAGACAGACGCTTTACTGTCTGAGCCACCAGGGAAGTCCTCAAGAATCAAAAAACATTTCAAATAAAATCTAAATACACCTTTGACATGAAGTCGCTCAGTCGCGTCTGACTCTTTGCGACCCCGTGGACTGTAGCCTACCTGGCTCCATCCATGGGATTTTCCAGGCAAGAATACTGGAGTGGGTTGCCATTTCCTTCTCCAGGGGATCTTCCCAACCCAGGGATCGAACCCAGGTCTCCCGCACTGTAGGCAGATGCTTTACCGTCTGAGCCACCACAGAGCACTATAAAAAAAGACTAGTACTTTTGCCTGGAAAATCCCATGGACGGAGGAGTCTGGTAGGCGGCAGTCCATGGGGTCGCTAGAGTCGGACACGACTGAGCGACTTCACTTTCACTTTTCACTTTCATGAATTGGAGAAGGAAATGGCAACCTACTCCAGTGTTATTGCCTGGAGAATCCCAGGGACGGGGGAGCCTGGTAGGCTGCTGTCTATGGGGTCGCCCAGAGTCGGACATGACTGAAGTGACTTAGCAGCAGCAGCAGCAAAGAAGCCTAGTTAGGAGAAGGAAAAAAATAAGCTTTATAGCAGAAATAAAGGAAATAGAGACAAAAAGTTCAGTAGAAAAGATAAATGAAACCAAACTAGTTATTTGAAAATATAAACAAAATCAACAAGTTTCTAGATAGAGTCACCAAGGAAAATGAAACAGCTCAAATGCATAAAATCAGAAGTGAAAGAGTAGAAGTTACAACTGATACCACAGAAATACAAAGGATCACAATATATTATAATAAACAATTATAATTTAACAAATTGTACCACCTAGACTAAATGGATAATTTTCTAGAAACATAATCTTATGCTCTTACGAATCACAAAGAAAAAGGAAATCAGAATATATCAATTGCTAGTAAGGAGTTATCAAAAACCTCCTAACAAATGAAAGTCCAGGACCAGAGAGTTTCCTTGGTAAATTCTACAAAACATTCAAAGAATACTTAATATCAATCTTTCCCAAACACCTCCCAAAAAATGAAGGAATTTAGAGGATACACTTCTAAACTCATTTTACAATGTCAGTATTACCCTGTTACCAAAACAAGACAAAGATGCCACAGAAAAGAAAATTACCAGCCAGTATCTTCAATGAACATAGATGTAAAAATTGGCAATAAAATATTTGCAAACTGAACTCAGCAAAACACTGAAAAAATTATGCACCATGAAGAAGTGGGATTTACTCTAAGGATGCAAGAAAAATTTCAAATAAAAATCTTATTATACAGTTAATAAAATATAAAAAAAAAGACACTATGAGATGATTCAGCAATTCCACTCTGTATATTTATCCAAAGAAAATAGAAACATTAATTTGAAAAGATATATATGCATCCCTATGTTCATTGTGGCCATAGCCAAGATATATAAACAACCTGAATATTTATGGATGAATTGATAAAAATGTGGCATATATATATATATAATATATATATATTCCATATATATAATATGGAATATTTTTGAGTCATAAAAAATAATGAAATCTTGCCATTGTGAAAACATGGGTAAACCTTGAGGGTATTACGCTAAATGAAATAAATCAGATGGTGAAAGACAAATGCTGTATGATTTCACTTATATATGGAATCCAGACAGACAAAACAAAACTCATAGACACCAAAGGAGAGGAGAGTTAAGGAAGTGAAATGGGTGAAGGGGATCAAGAGGTGCAGATTTGCAGTTTTATAATAAATTAGTCATGGGGATGTAATGTACAGCAGTGTGACTGTAATTAATAGTGTATACTTGAAAGTTGCTTAGAGAGTAAATCTTAAACATTCTCATCACAAGGAAGAAAAATGTTTTTGTAAGTTTGTATGGTGATTGACAACAACTGTACTTATTGTGGTGATTATGTGGTGGTGGTGGTGTTCGGTCACTCAGTCACGTCCAACAGTTTATTACCCCATGGACTGCAGCACACCGGGCTTCCCTGGCCTTCACTATCTCCAAGAGTTTGCTCAAATTCGTGTCCATTAAGTCAGTGATGCCATCCAACTATCTCATCCTCTGTCGTCCCCTTCTTCTCCTTCCTTCATTCTTTCCCAGCATCAGTGTCTTTTCCAATGAGTCAATTCTTCACATCAGGGGGCCAAAGTATTGAAGCTTCAGCTTCAGCACAAGCCCTTCAAATGGATATTTGGGGAATTTGGAAAAGTCAGCAGTGGCCACAAGATTGGAAAAGGTCAGTTTTCATCCCAATCCCAAAGAAAGGCAATGCCAAAGAGTGCTCAAACTACCGCACAATTGCACTCATCTCACACGCTAGTAAAGTAATGCTCAAAATTCTCCAAGCCAGGCTTCAGCAATATGTGCACCGTGAACTTCCTGATGTTCAAGCTGGTTTTAGAAAAGGCAGAGGAACCAGAGATCAAATTGCCAACATCCGCTGGATCATGGAAAAATCAAGAGAGTTCCAGAAGAACACCTATTTCTGCTTTATTGACTATGCCAAAGCCTTTGACTGTGTAGATCACAATAAACTATGGAAAATTCTGAAAGAGATGGGAATACCAGACCACCTGATCTGCCTCTTAAGAAATCTGTATGCAGGTCAGGAAGCAACAGTTAGAACTGGTCATGGAACAACAGACTGGTTCCAAATAGGAAAAGGAGTACGTCAAGGCTGCATATTGTCACCATGTTTATTTAACTTATATGCAGAGTACATCATGAGAAATGCTGGACTGGAAGAAACACAAGCTGGAATCAAGATTGCTGGGAGAAATATCAATCACCTCAGATATGCAGATGACACCACTCTTATGGCAGAAAGTGAAGAGGGGCTAAAAAGCCTCTTGATGAAAGTGAAAGTGGAGAGTGAAAAGGTTGGCTTAAAGCTCAACATTCAGAAAATGAACATCATGGCATCTGGTCCCATCACTACATGGGAAATAGATGGGGAAACAGTGGAAACAGTGTCAGAATTTATTTTTCTGGGCTCCAAAACCACTGCAGATGGTGACTGTAGCCATGAAATTAAAAGACGCTTACTCCTTGGAAGGAAAGTTATGACCAACCTAGATAGCATATTCAAAAGCAGAGACATTACTTTACCAACAAAGGTTCGCCTAGTCAAGGCTATGGTCTTTCCTGTGGTCATGTATGGATGTGAGAGCTGGACTGTGAAGAAGGCTGAGCGCCAAAGAATTGATGCTTTTGAACTGTGGTGTTGGAGAAGACTCTTGAGAGTCCCTTGGACTGCAAGAAGATCCAACCAGTCCATTCTGAAGGAGATCAATCCTGGAATTTCTTTGGAAGGAATGATGCTAAAGCTGAAACTCCAGTATTTTGGCCACCTCATGTGAAGAGTTGACTCATTGGAGAAGACTCTGATGCTGGGAGGGATTGAGGGCAGGAGGAGAAGGGGACGACAGAGGATGAGATGGCTGGATGGCATCACTGACTTGATGGGTGCGAGTCTGGGTGACCTCCGGGAGCTGGTGATGGACAGGGAGGCCTGGCGTGCTGTGGTTCATGGGGTCGCAAGGAGTCGGACACGACTGAGCGACTGATCTGATCTGATCCTTTAGAATTGACTGGTTTTAACTCCTTGCTGTGCAAGGAACTCCCAAGAGTCTTCTCCAGCACCACAATTCAAAAGCATCAATTCTTCTTTGGCACTCAGCCTTCTACATAGTCTGAATCTCACATCCATACATGACTACAGGAAAAACCGTAGCTTTGACTATATGGACCTTTGTAGACAAAGTCATGTCTTTGCTTTTTAAAACACTGTCCAGGTTTGTCATAGCTTTTCTTCAAAGGGGCAAGAGTCTTTTAATTCCTTTTAATTTAATTTCACTTTATTTGTCATGAAGTGATGGGACTAGATGCCATTATCTTAGTTTTTTGAATATTGAGATTTAAGCCAGCTATCTTACTCAAGAGTCTTTTTATTCCCTCTTTGTTTCTGCCATTATCATGTGTTGGTGAATACAAATATTGAATTATTATGTTGTACACCTTAAACTAACTGCTAATGTAATAGTATGTTACAATTTTAGCTCAATAAGAGAGAAAGAGAGCCTGGTACTGACATAAACATCAACAAATATATCAATTAAACAGAGCAGAAAGCCTAGAATTTTGGGTTGAGCAAATCATTATTTATAAATGAGGAAACTGAGTCACAGAGAAATTAAAAATTGGAAAGGATATCAACTTATTCCTGCCACCTACTCTTCAAGTGGTGTCACTGAACTAGAAGGCTGGGAAATGTGAAGCAAGTCTTGAATTTTAGAGTTCTAGTGCTTCCAGTAATACACACTATCACTTGAGCTTTTGTGACAAATTTCTTCCTTCAGAGTATCCCTGGGTGCTTAATTTATCTGTGGTCACTTATTAAAAAGTGTGTTAGAGCAAGGAGAACAGAAAATATTTTCATCAGTTAGTACTTCCATGAAGCATCTTCATGGAAATGATAAGTCATGATGGGAAGAAGATTGGAGAGGAAAATGGGTATTGTAACATTTTTATGCATGTTATGAAATATTATAACACTAACACTAAGAGCGCCCCGCCGGCTACGTCGCGCACTAAGAGCGCCCCGCCGGCTGCGTCGCGCACTAAGAGCGCCCCGCCGGCTGCGTCGCGCACTAAGAGCGCCCCACCGGCTGCGTCGCGCACTAAGAGCGCGGCCGAGAGGAGCTACCCCACGACCGAGGTCAGGAAGGGCGGCGGTGAGGAGAGACCCCTCGTCCAAGGTAAGGTGCAATGGCTGTGCTTCGCTGGCCGGGAGCAGCCAGGAGCAGCCTGGATGAGATACCCCACGCCCAAGGTAAGAGAAACCCAAGTAAGACAGTAGGTCTTGAAAGAGGGCATCAGAGGGCAAATACACTAAAACCATTCTCACAGATAACTAGTCAATCTAATCACACAAGGACCACACCCTTGTCTAACTCAATGAGATTAAGGGGCAACCTGGGATGGGCGGGTCATGGTGGAGAGACCACAGGGTGTGGTCCGCTGGAGAAGGGAATGGCAAACCACTTCAGTATTCTTGCCTTGAGAACCCCATGAACAGTATGAAAAGACAAAATGATAGGATACTGAAAGAGAAAATCCCAGGTCAGTAGGGGCCCAATATGCTACTGGAGATCAGTGGAGAAATAACTCCAGAAAGAATGAAAGGATGGAGCCAAAACAAAAAGAATACCCAGCTGTGGATGTGTCTGGTGATAGAAGCAAAGTCCGATGCTGTAAAGAGCAGTATTGCATAGGAACCTGGAATGTCAGGTCCATGAATCAAGGCAAATTGGAAGTGGTCAAACAAGAGATGGCAAGAGTGAATGTTGACATTCTAGGAATTAGCGAACTAAAATGGACTGGAATGGGTGAATTTAACTCGGATGACCATTATATCTACTACTGTGGCCAGGAATCCCTCAGAAGAAATGGAGTGGCCATCATGGTCAACAAAAGAGTCCGAAATGCAGTACTTGGATGCAATCTCAAAAATGACAGAATGATTTCTGTTCGTTTCCAAGGCAAACCATTCAATGTCACAGTAATCCAAGTCTATGCCCCAACAAGTAACGCTGAAGAAGCTGAAGTTGAAAGGTTCTATGAAGACCTACAAGACCTTTTAGAACTAACACCCAAAAAAGATGTCCTTTTCATTATAGGGGACTGGAATGCAAAAGTAGGAAGTCAAGAAACACCTGGAGTAACAGGCAAATTTGGCCTTGGAATACAGAATGAAGCAGGGCAAAGACTAATAGAGTTTTGCCAAGAAAATGCACTGGTCATAGCAAATACCCTCTTCCAACAACACAAGAGAAGACTCTATACATGGACATCACCAGATGGTCAACACCGAAATCAGATTGATTATATTCTTTGCAGCCAAAGATGGAGAAGCTCTATACAATCAGCAAAAACAAGACCAGGAGCTGACTGTGGCTCGGACCATGAGCTCCTTATTGCCAAATTCAGACTGAAATTGAAGAAAGTAGAGAAAACTACTAGACCATTCAGGTATGACCTAAATCAAATCCCTTATGATTATACAGTGGAAGTGAGAAATAGATTTAAGGGCCTAGATCTGATAGATAGAGTGCCTGATGAACTATGGAATTAGGTTCATGACATTGTACAGGAGACAGGGATCAAGACCATCCCCATGGAAAAGAAATGCAAAAAAGCAAAATGGCTGTCTGGGGAGGCCTTGCAAATAGCTGTGAAAAGAAGAGAAGCGAAAAGCAAAGGAGAAAAGGAAAGATATAAACATTTAAATGCAGAGTTCCAAAGAATAGCAAGAAGAGATAAGAAAGCCTTCTTCAATGACCAATGCAAAGAAATAGAGGAAAACAACAGAATGGGAAAGACTAGGGATCTCTTCAAGAAAATCAGAGATACCAAAGGAACATTTCATGCTAAGATGGGCACAATAAAGGACAGAGATGGTGTGGACCTAACAGAAGCAGAAGATATTAAGAAGAGGTGGCAAGAATACACAGAAGAACTGTACAAAAAAGAGCTTCAAGACCCAGATAATCATGATGATGTGATCACTGACCTAGAGCCAGACATCTTGGAATGTGAAGTCAAATGGGCCTTAGAAAGCATCACTACAAACAAAGCTAGTGGAGGTGATGGAATTCCAGTGGAGCTATTCCAAGTCCTGAATGATGATGCTGTGAAAGTGCTACACTCAATATGCCAGCAAATTTGGAAAACTCAGCAGTGGCCACAAGATTGGAAAAGGTCAGTTTTCATCCCAATCCCAAAGAAAGGCAATGCCAAGGAGTGCTCAAACTACCGAACAATTGCACTCATCTCACACGCTAGTAAAGTAATGCTCAAAATTCTCCAAGCCAGGCTTCAGCAATTTGTGAACCGTGAACTTCCTGATGTTCAAGCTGGTTTTAGAAAAGGCAGAGGAACCAGAGATCAAATTGCCAACATCCGCTGGATCATAGAAAAAGCAGGAGAGTTCCAGAAAAACATCTATTTCTGCTTTATTGACTATGCCAAAGCCTTTGACTGTGTGGATCACAATAAACTGTGGAAAATTCTGAAAGAGATGGGAATACCAGACCACCTGATCTGCCTCTTAAAAAATCTGTATGCAGGTCAGGAAGCAACAGTTAGAACTGGTCATGGAACAACAGACTGGTTCCAAATAGGAAAAGGAGTACGTCAAGGCTGCATATTGTCACCATGTTTATTTAACTTATATGCAGAGTACATCATGAGAAATGCTGGACTGGAAGAAACACAAGTTGGAATCAAGATTGCCGGGAGAAATATCAATAACCTCCGATATGCAGATGACACCACTCTTATGGCAGAAAGTGAAGAGGGGCTAAAAAGCCTCTTGATGAAAGTGAAAGTGGAGAGTGAAAAGGTTGGCTTAAAGCTCAACATTCAGAAAACGAAGATCATGGCATCTGGTCCCATCACTGCATGGGAAATAGATGGGGAAACAGTGGAAACAGTGTCAGACTTTGTTTTTCTGGGCTCCAAAATCACTGCAGATGGTGACTGCAGCCAAGAAATTAAAAGACGCTTGCTCCTTGGAAGGAAAGTTATGACCAACCTAGATAGCATATTCAAAAGCAGAGACATTACTTTACCAACAAAGGTTCGCCTAGTCAAGGCTGTTGTCTTTCCTGTGGTCATGTATGGATGTGAGAGCTGGACTGTGAGGAAGGCTGAGCGCCAAAGAATTGATGCTTTTGAACTGTGGTGTTGGAGAAGACTCTTGAGAGTCCCTTGGACTGCAAGAAGATCCAACCAGTCCATTCTGAAGGAGATCAATCCTGGAATTTCTTTAGAAGGAATGATGCTAAAGCTGAAACTCCAGTATTTTGGCCACCTCATGCGAAGAGTTGACTCATTGGAGAAGACTCTGATGCTGGGAGGGATTGAGGGCAGGAGAAGAAGGGGACGACAGAGGATGAGGTGGCTGGATGGCATCACTGACTCGATGGATGCGAGTCTGAGTGACCTCCGGGAGCTGGTGATGGACAGGGAGGCCTGGCGTGCTGCGGTTCATGGGGTCACAAAGAGTCGGACATGACTGAGTGACTGATCTGATCTGATCTGATGAAATATTATATTGAATTGGAAAATTTTTGGTCTCCAACTTATCCAATCATAGTTTCAGTTAACACAAATATATGACCAGTGTCTTTATTTACAAACAAAAGCAGAATTCTTACACTAAAACAGTAACATCAGAGCTTGTACTGTGATATTAACAAAGGAAGCCCAATACAAGAAAGTAGTCTCTTCTGGAATTCACCTGTACAAAGCAAAAACACCTTTGTGTGTAATTATTGTCATGCATGCAAGCAATCACGCAAGGTTATATAGATCACACCAGACCTACTCTTCTCTGGCAATACAAGAAATTATAAGGTATTTGTTAGTCTTAACCTCATAGCTGTGGAATTTTATTTTAAACAGAAAAATGCTGTATAGTATGGAATTTTGTTTTTAAGATTATTTTAACCCTGGCATATTTTGTTGTTGTTCCTGTACAAGGGACAGCACTTTCAGATGCTAAAGTGAACTAAGCGTCTTACATAAAAGGACAGGTGTTTCCACTTCCCTGTTAATGACTCTCTAAGTGTAGATGATGATGGTCCTTATCAGTCATTACTAAATTTACTTCACAGAAATTAAGAATTAAATTACAGTTTCAAGGCTCATTAGGTCTTGTTAAATTTGTTGAATGGCCCACATGTGGATGTCTTGTCCTCCATGGGATATCTGTAAAGCAGGTGTTTCAATTCATTGGAAGTTTGTTGCATTCTCTTCTGCCCAAAGATTATTATACAATTGTGTTTGAAATTCCAGGTTGGCTTCTTATATTTGAAGATCAGACTTCAAATAGTCATATTTGACTATCAAGTTTAGCATAAAAAGAAATAATATGGAAATGGTCTCTTATGGGAGCTTTTAGAAAGGAGTATTGAATATGAAATTCAAGGGCAGAGTAGGGACCATATTCCAAACTTAATGTCTTTCTCACTTGTTTCAATATTCTGATGCCAAATAATTCCAAATAAAGTACAAGTGGAAAGTCTTTAACATTTTTATCTGCATCTATGGGGATCGTGTCTTCTAATACAGTCAAGTGCAACTCATTTCTCTTTGTTTGAATGCAGGGAATATCATACCAGATAAAACTTGCTGCTGTTGTATAAATCCTCTTTGCTTCCATTGTCCATATATTCTCTCCTTAGCAAAAAAAAAAAAATGCCCCAGACAATGTCACCATCAATTTAATGTTTTACTTTGAAAACCTAAGTCAAATAATCACAAACAGCAAAATTTTAGATACAAAAAGAAAAAGAACAAGGTCTCAGTCAGGATCAGATCGAATTAACTGTCTAGGCTTTAAAACAAATGTTTATGTTTATAAATCGTCCACTGAAAATATGATTAGAGAATCATATAGTTTGGGGAAGGTCAATTAACATAACTGATTTGTTATTTCATAATATCATGAGATACTATAGATACAATGCTAAATTTACATTGGAATTTTAGAAAAAGGATGAAATATCATAATAAATGTCTTACAGAGGTATTCCCAGGCAATGCAGTATCATAAAAAGAGAGAGGAAATTGAGACTGGATTTCAGTTCCCTAATCCCAGTTCTTTTCTCTCCATCAGATAATAGTGCCTGCGTTTAAGAATGAGAAGAAATTCCTTACCTCACATTGATGATGATGATGATGATGATAATGATAAAACCTGAACCAAAGGCAGTTATAAAATTACTCAAGGACTGTTATCCCTGTAGACAGAGTGCCAGTAATTTTTCTTAGATACACAAAACTAAAAGTAGAAAACTTTGTAAAATAAATGAGAGTTTTTAATGATAAAAAGCAGAGCCCATAACAATTTTCTCAAGCTGTTAGTGTTCCACACCCCACCTATAAGAACTGGAGGATTAGAACTCCAGCTACATACTCACACTCTCAAGGCAAAGCATATTCAAATCCTTGAAGACTCTTCAAAAAAGAACTGTTTACACTTGTATCACTAAAACAAAGACAACTGAGCTTCCTAAAGTAGGTATACCTTTCCATCACAGAGTGGCTGAAATAAGCATTGGTAAATTCTCAATACCTTTTCAATATAAATTCAAAAGGCCAAGTAGAGTAGGATAATTTTGCTACAGTCCCTGGGGCTGCCCAGGTGGTGCTAGTGGCAAATAACTTGCCTGCCAGTGCTGGAAACATAACGGACTGGGTAGACCGCCTGGAGAAGAAATGGCACCCCACTCCAGTATTCTTGTCTGGGAAATCCCATGGACAGAGCAGCCTGGTGGGCTACAGTCCATGGGGTCACAAAGAGACACAACTTAGTGATTAAACAATAACAACAAAAGGATAGTACTTCTGAATATAGGCTTTAAAATCCAATAGATGTTTCAGTTGTACCAGTTTTCTCAATATTTAGGTTTTGAACATTTTTTAAAAATGGGTGTATAAAAAAGATCTTTTAATTTGTGTGACCTCAAGGAACCTCCTGCTCCAATGTAAAACAGAGGGTGATATAGTAGTAAATAGGTCAGTGATTTGTTATGAGAGAGAAATGTGATTGCCTTTATCAACTGCTAAGCATAGAGCATAGCACAGATTAAGCACTCAAAAATAAACTATCATCATTAGTTTGGTTATTGACCTTACTATTGTTAAGTTACTCAAATCATCGTTGTTTCTTAGAGATATAACCCACGTGCTATTTATTCTGCAAACTCTGTGATATAACTATGTGTTATTATATAAATGGATTCCAAACCACTAAAGC
Source organism: Tragelaphus eurycerus (assembly GCA_935064755.1). NCBI lineage: Eukaryota > Metazoa > Chordata > Mammalia > Artiodactyla > Bovidae > Tragelaphus > Tragelaphus eurycerus. Next base: position 366,566 of record CAKXYN010000168.1, on the reverse strand, counting down.
CTCATATATAATTACAATTAAAACATAAGTACAGCATTAATGAGCAGACTCGGGGAAGGCAATGGCACCCCACCCCAGTACTTTTGCCTGGAAAATCCCATGGACGGAGCAGCCTGGTAGGCTCCAGTCCATGGGGTCGCTAAGAGTCGGACACGACTGAGCGACTTCCCTTTCACTTTTCACTTTCATGCATTGGAGAGGGAAATGGCAACCCACTCCAGTATTCTTGCCTGGAGAATCCCAGGGACGGGGGAGCCTGGTGAGCTTCTGTCTATGGGGTCGCACAGAGTCGGACACGACTGAAGCGACTTAGCAGCAGCAGCAGCGATGAGCAGACTCTTTTAACTTTAAAAATTAACATTTAACTATTTTAAAGTACTTCCTAGAATCATTTCAAATTTCAAGACACTTTAAACATGCCAGAAAATTATCTCAGGATTCTCTAAAGTTTATTTTCATATCAGAAGCACCTTTTTTTAATGGCAATAATTCACAGCATAATTTTTCAAATGACAAAAAGAATTTCTCACTTCAGAATTTGATTTAAAAGCATTGATTCAGAAGAGAATTCAGACTTTCCCAAAGACCAGCGTATTTTAAAATGCCAGGCTGGCTTTGTTTGTTTGTTTGTTTTATTTTTTCATTTAATCCAGTTTATGTACTTTTTTGGGCTTTCTTGGTGGCTCAGCTGGTGAAGAATCCGCCTGCAGTGCAGGAGACCTGGGTTCGATCACTGGGTTGGTAAGATCCCTGGGGAAGGAAACAGCTATCTACTCCAGTATTCTGGTCTGGCGAATTCCAAGTATAGCCCATGGGGTTGCAAAGAGTCGGACATGGCTGAGTGCCTTTTAGTACTACTATGCACTTTTTCTGCAGTTTTATTGTACCTTCTATTACTTTCTTTACTAAGGCAGCTAAAGAAACCAAAATAGAAGCCTTATAAGATTAATAATTAAATATTGCCTTGTAAGATGCAATAATTTTGCTGATGAAACATTTTTTTCCTTGAGGTTTGTTGAAATTCAAAACCCATAATGAATTGGGATTATAGTACCTAATAACCAGGTTTTTAAAAATTCAGCTCCTAACTCTTCTTAAAAATTACTAAAGGATACATAATTTATAAAAAGCCAAAGTATTCTATACATACAAATACATTTTTAATTCTAAATGTTTCTACAGTTTTCTTTTTTCCATTTCCTAAATCTATATATAAAGATCTACAAAATAACAATGGGAAAGTTAAGATTATAACAAGATAAATCACACTAGTATGGAACTCAATAATTTAATATGATTACAAACTGACATATGCATTTTTGCCCATAATTTATAGGTAATTCAAATAGAAATAAGATGTATAAATACCACAATTAATAGAAAAACATAAAATTTTGCAAAAGGTACTTTAATATCTTCTATTTGTTCTTCATATAAATTAAATGATACATTTCTTTCATTAGTTTTATAATATCAAAATACTTTCCATACCTAAACTATACATTATCTCCCTTTTTATAAAAACAAAGGTTAAAAAAGATGCTTATGTCTCTCCAAAATAGAAAATCATCAATTAAATTGTGTTTAAATGGTGTGTTTTTTTATAATTTAATTATTTTGAATTATAAAGTTCCCATGAATTTCCATGCATTTGAATAAAAACATCAAAGTAAATCACCCACCTACCTTCCTGCTGTATGCCTTTAAAAAAAAACAATTGCATTGCTAAACTTTATTAGTCTCCAAATATGTAATATTTAGGTATAAACATCACAATATATTTCTCTTCTAAATATCTCAATTAAAAAAAAACTCTAATGCAAATGTATTCATCACAATTTTTAAAGATATTTTTCAAATAAGCTTTAAAACAAACATCCAAACATACAACTATACTTGTTTTAATTTTTCTCTGATCTCTTTAATTTTTTTGATCATTTTGAAATTAGTTTTTAAGTTATTTCTACTATTTTGTGATGTCCTGGTCAAGAATTTTCAAAATGTCACTTTTTAAAAACCTTTTTCTAGCTTAGTTGCTCTGCAGCTTTCATCCCTGGAAGGTGTCCTTTGTAAACCCCTGCAAAGTGAATGTGAATCCAGTGGGAGCTGCTCTGTCACTCAGGTTTAGCCGATAGCACCTGATGGAATAAACATGCTAAGGTTACTTGTAAGTGGATCCAAGGTACTGATTTGAAATATAAAATCCTTTGTAGTTTAGATCTAGCCATCTTAGAGAATACTTCCTAAAATTCTAATCAAGAAAATTGCAATCTCTGAATGATTTTTTCTCAGGATTCTAATTTGATTTGCCCCAGTGAACACAGATTTCTTCTCAGGATTCTAAATTTGATTTGCCCCAGTGAACACAGATTTCGTCATAATAATGCAATGGATTAATGAACTTTCATGGCCTTTCATTTACTGAGATTGGTATGTGGGAATGTCATTGGGCCATTACTACTCTTTTCCCTGTCAAAACCCACAGTAACTACCAAACCAGAATCTCAATGGGCAGACCTGGAATTTTTGTTAATGTGTCTCCTTGACAAGATATTAAATATTATTATAGTACCATTGGAGAGTCCTACTCCTTAAAAGAAATTTAGAAACTGCTTCTATCCCTCCTTCATTCACTATTCAACTAGACATTTGTTGTTGTTTTTTGTTTTGTATTTTTAGTTTGCACTGACCCTCTACTGTTGTTTCCTAGTCTATTCAAGTGATGTGTTTAGCTAGCCAATATAACCTGTTAACACATTGAATTTCCTAGCAGTGATTCAGGAGCTGTCACAGTAATCAGCATGGGAACACCTAAATGCTATAGATGGCTTCCTATTGATTGCTATAAAAACACACAAATAAAATGTGAACTCTAAAAATCTATTTACAGCCATAGAGTAATCCTTAAGTACAGTTTGCTGATTTTCAGCAGGCTTTGCTTGAGCAATTCCTTTCTTTCAAGGACATCCATCATATAGCAACATTACAATAAAGCTCACAATTACAGGGTATTGAAACACCTATCCCTTAATAAGAAATAAAATAACACTTCTTGACAGTAACTAATAAACCCACTTGACCATGCTTTACTTTATATCCATGTTATATTTTACTGCATAGTCAATGCTTGTGTGACAAGTCACCATTTGGAGGACACAGTGGCAAACAGACAAACCAGCGGAGTCCTAAATCTTAAACTGAATTCCTCTTCTGATACTTCCTTGCCGTGTGGCCTTAATCTATCTCAACAGCTTTGAGTCTCAATTTGTCTTATCTGTAACATGGAAATACTAGTTCTTTCCATTCCTGGGATTGTAACATTCAGAGGATTTCAGAATTCCACGACAGCTTAAAATTTATTTACTCAGATGCCTTTATTTTGAATTCAGAAACTGAAGGCCAGCATCAGGGTTTAACTGTAATCTTGTATCTTGTATGAAGATTATTCCTAAGACAGAAGTAACAGGGGTGATATTCAAAATTTAGTAACTTTCAAGCAGGGGCACCCATTGGACAGAGCAGTAATGGGTTAATATGACCACTTCCTGGCTGGAAGGGATTATACTTCTGTTGGTATGTTCTGACTATGTAAGGTATTAGTTTGCCAGGGCTGCTGTAACAAAGTACCATGAACTGAGTGGCTTAGAACAACAGAAATTTATTGTCTCAATGTTCTGGAGACTGGAAATCCAAGATCAAGGTTTTAGCCAGTGTTGGTACCCTTTGAGGGCTAAGAGGAAGAATTTTTTCCATGTGTCTCCTGTAGCATCTGGTAATTTTCTGGGAATCATTAGTATTTTTTAGCTTGTGGAAGAACCCAAATAAGGCCACATTCTGAGGGACTGGGGTTTGAGCTTCAATATAAAAATTTGAGGAGAAGCATTTCTCAACCTATAGGACCTGTAGAATACAAATATAGTATATAGGAATGTTACAGTGTGAATTACTAGTGTTCCATTGATAAACATAAATTATTCCTGAAATAATCAGTAATATCTTTCTCACAGTGCAAAAATCATGCAAGAAATGATTCTCTTTCTTTTCTCAAAGAAAAAAATAATTCTTTTTTTTAAGAAAAGTGTTCAGAAGAAAGTCACCTAGAAATAAATTGATGTGTATTTTCAAACTGTTTGTAATAATAATAAAATTGATATCTTTATGACCAAAACTTATAAAATCTATCAAATACTGTGAAAAAAACACAGTTTTAGGAGCATTTAACATGTCATATTCTAGCACTCTAGCCCTTATTCTTTACTGTCAGCAGTCAATAAAATGAACATATTAAACCTGGATAGCATTCATCATCAAATGTTGGCAGTGATTTGCCAAGCTAAACATTTGTCAAGGCTTAACAACAATGACAATTTAGAAAGAAACAAGATAACACAATAAAATGTCAAGCTGACACCAAACCACAAGTTCCTTGAATGCATGCATACATATTCACCTGTGCACCGTAAGAGGTGAGAATAGCATCCCATGTTCTCATTGAGACAGGGAACTCTCTGACTCTATCTCATAAAAACAGTGCTGGCCAGTCCAATTCACAAATCCAGAAGAAATATTAAATGCAAACTTAAGGTCTTAATGCTAGTGCTGAGGTTTCCACAGTGCAAAGCTGAAGTATATTTCATTTCCTTGAGCTTTATGAGGGTAATATGTTATAAATGTGTAGCCAAGTAATAGATAAGCCTGGTACTTTAAGGCTGTAGTTGTGAATATTTGGTTGTGAGCAAGAGTGCTGGGGACATAGTTTTATTGAGGGGCTATATTTCATCACAATAGCCTTCCACTCTAGCTAGTAAGAGTAAATACAGTGGAGCTTGTTTAAAATTCTCCTAAACACTGTCTGGAGAGAAAGAGTTTGGTTTACCAATGGTACCATTGACTCTTGTCTATTTTGGCACTTTCTTTAGTGAATCAGTAATGACAATGAGGAGCTTTAGCACTTTGCAAATATATGAACTCGTTCAGGCCATTTAAGTATCCAAATGTATCACTTTAAACTATAAAGTCATTATAGAATTTATTTTTGCCTTCATTATATGTCATATTTTATCAATATATAGTATCTTTCAAATCATTTACATTTTCAAGCAATCGTTTTGTAAAACATTCTTTTCCTTTTTTGGCATCTTCCATTTGCAATATGTTTCCACAGTTTCTTTAGGAAGTCTTGCTCTGACTTCATGTCACAAAACTCTCCATTCTGATTCCATTGAAACCTACAGAACAAGGACTTGGGAACAAAGAAAAGCACTAAAGTAATGATCTGACCTGTGTTTACGGATTCATCTAGGGGATATCTCAGGTTTATGTGGAATCGCTCTACTGAAGCATTTGCCTGAAAATGGACTACTAGATACAGTAACACCATATCAGAATACAGCACAAGCAATGAAGGCCATGTTAATATATTACAGCACACTCAAAAAGGATAAGGTCAGGGGGCAGGGAGGAGGTACTATGCATCACTTCAAGAAAAAAATAGTAGTATATCTAATGTGTGTTTGATGTTCATAATGTGCTGTACACTGTGCAGAGTACTTTCTACAGACGATCATAGTAATATTCACAGCAATCTAACTCAATAGACAATACCCTTATTCTCATTTTGAGGAAAAGAAAACTGATCTTCAAACAAGGAAGTTAAGTATCTTTTGATCATCTCCTGCATAGAACAAATTTATGCTGGAGAAAAAAAAATAATCTCAGAAGTCATTTTCCAGGAGAATACTTTATTTGATATTAGATTGGAATTACTGAAGTGCAATGGAAATAAAATGGATGAGAAAATAAATACATGCTTGTTTTTTGTGCCTGCATTAACACAAATAATTGCAAACAGGAAAGCAGAAAATCTCTGCCAAATTAAGGTTTCCATTAAAAGAAATGTTTGCTAAGGAAAAAAAAAATCAATGATATTTTTTCTTTATGTCTAAAGACTATGATGAAAGACAAAAAAACAACCTTTTTCTAAAGGAAATTTTTAAAAAGGCACTCAAAGATGATTCTTTTTAGGCTTGTAATATGTGATAAAAGAAAAAAGAGAAAAAGTAAATCATAAAATAAATGAATACTTTGCCTTTCATAATGAGGCAAACAATTATACTTTTTAAAATATCCACATGGAAAGGCTTCTAACAATTCACCCTTAAAGATCATCATAGAATCTAACTGTGAGCAACTGAAAAGGCTGCCACCATCTTTTGTAAAGGACTGCATTTAAGGCATTACCCGAGTGCATGTTTTATAACATCTTTTTCTTCTTAATGATAAAACAAATGGACAAAGCAATAAAACCCCCAGCCTCGAAGGTCTCTGGCTGACATCACACAGGGCATCCTAACCCGTTAATTACCAAGGACCACCTTTCACATCAGCTCTCATGTGCACCTACCACCACAGTCACAAGGAGTTTAAAGATGAATGTAAGAACCTGCCCAGAGTTCTGAACATAGTCCTGCAAACTCATGTCTCGTGCATTGAAGGCAGATTCTTTAACTGCTGAGCCATTGAGAAAATAGGATACAAATGGAATAATCTGTGTAGCCAGGTGGCCATTGGACTGAATATTTGTAAATTTATCAGTGACTTTAGAATGAGCTGTTTCCATGACTCACTTTTCGTAATATATCAGTGCTATGTTATACTGGAAACAATCTGTCTTGAAACTCCCTTCCTTCAACTTTCAAGACACTACATTTTCTTGATTTGCCTTCCAATTCCCTCAACACTCCTCAACCAATGTTTTGTTTCTGAGGCTGGAGGCTGCTCATATTCTAGACATTCTTAGATGCTGGCATAAATCAAAATTTTACTTTTTTCCCCTTTCTTTTTAGTCTACATAGATTCCTCTGAGTGAGCTCATCCTTTATCACAACTCTGAATTTGTCTTTATCATGTTTCAGTCTCACAGTGAACGGTATTAGTAATCACTTTTGTGTCTACCTAGGAAATAAAAGTTTCATTCTTGATTTTTGCCTTTCCTTTATGTCCTCACATTTCAACAGCCACTTAGTTTCCTTTCTCCTCCCTCTACCTTATCTCAAAGCAACCCTTTCCCTCGCATTCATCCTTAAGGCTACTTCGGGTTTGCATTATTTCTCAATTGAAGTGAAAGTCACTCAGTTGTGTTGGACTCTTTGAGACCCCATGGATTATACAGTCCATGGAATTCTCCAGGCCAGAATACTGACATGGGTAGCCCGTCCCTTCTCCAGGGAATCTTCCCAACCCAGGGATCAAACCTAGGTCCCCCACACTGCAGGTGGATTCTTTACCAGCTGAGCCACCAGGGAATCAGCTATGTGTATACGTCTATCCCATCCCTCTTGGACCTCCCTCCCACCCCGCCTCCACACTACCTCCTAGGTCATCACAGAGCACCGAGCTGAGCTCCCCGTGCTATACAGCAGCTTCCCTCTACTAGCTATTTTACACATGGTAGTATATACATAACTATGTCAGTGGTACTCTCACAATCTGTCACACCCTCTCTCTCCCCATCCTGTGTCCACAAGTCTGTTCTCTGTATCTGTGCTTCTATTCCTGCCCTGCATACAGTTTCATCACTAACTGAGGTCCCTCTAATGAGCTGGATTTTGGAGCCTGAGACTATGCTAGAGATATGACAGTGAGTGCTAAGTTGCTTCAGTCGTGTTTGACTCTTTGCAACCCTATAGACTGTATGCCACCAGGCTCCTCTGTCCTTGGGATTCTCCAAGCAAGAATACTGGAGTGGACTGTTATTGGCTCCTCCAGGGAATCTTCCCAACCCAGGGGTCGAACCCATGTCTCTTGGGTCTCCTGCATTGGCATGCGGGTTCTTTACCAGCTGAGCCACAAGGGAAGCCCATTTCTAACTTAGGTCTATATAATATATTTTATCAAGTGATTTACGAGGGGAAAAAAAAAAAGCCTCAGAAGTATGATCATATGTTTGAGAATCTGGCTGGTATTCTTTCTAAAGCCAGATTAAATGATCTCTCACATTTCTTCTGGGCATCTATACATGCAAGCATGTATTAATATAATACAGGCAGATGGCTTATGCTTAGGCTAAATACCAAACTTAAGTAAATGTGAATAAGTAAACAATAACCACCAACGAATTTGTTAATTGTGTCTTGTTAATAGCCCCATAAACAGTGTAGGTTGATGGAGTCATTTGAATAGGGAAAAGGAAACTAGCATATATTAATACCTACTAAATCCCTGAGGTATGTTACATATTTTATTTATTTTTTTAATATTTTTTACTTATTACATTCTAGGTATATTACATGTTTTATTTCAGTACACGACAGAGTTTTTGAAGACAAAGATTGTTTCCTGTTCAGTTCTAAAGTTTCTTATATAGTTGCTATTCAATAAAATTTGCTTATTAATTAAATAAAGTATTATTGCAATTCAACCAGGTGAATTCTACTGCTATGGCAATGTAATAGATGAGCAATTCAATATTTGAAACATTAATCTAGACTAAGTTTTATTCATTTATTTAATTTTTAAAGTCCCTATGACCTTGCAGGATATATAACTCTTGTGAACAAGATAAGTTAAAATTGTTAATCTCAAAAATGTTAACTCCTGTGACGTGAAGTATGACAATCGCTTAGTCATGTCCGACTCTTTGTGACCCAGTGGAATATAGCCCACCAGGCTCATCTGTCCATGGGATTCTCCAGGCAGGAATACTGAAGTGAGTTTCCATTTCCTTCTCCAGAATTCTGTGAAAGAGACAGACAAAACAAGAAAAAGACGGATGGGTATAAAATTGCAGCATCCTGCATTAGCACTATTCTTACTTATAAGAAGGCAATGGCACCCCACTCCAGTACTCTTGCCTGGAAAATCCCACGGACGGAGGAGCCTGGTAGGCTGCAGTCCATGGGGTCGCTAAGAGTCAGACATGACTGAGCGACTTCACTTTCTCTCTTCACTTTCATGCATTGGAGAAGGAAATGGCAACCCACTCCAGTGTTCTTGCCTGGAGAATCCCAGGGACGGGGGAGCCTGGTGGGCTGCCGTCTATGGGGTCACACAGAGTCAGACACGACTGAAGTGACTTAGCATACTTGTAAGATGACCCAAAAGTCCACATAATAGTCAACAATCATACATTCAGCAAATGTTTTTTGGTATGAAGGAATAACTTCAGTGGAAAGAATCCAGGTGCAATGCAGAAGACACGGGTTCAATCCTTGGGTCAGGAAGATCCCCTGGAGGACAGCATGGAAACCCACTCCAGTAGTCATTTTAGAGAATCCTACAGATCGAGGAGCCTGGTAGGCTACAATCCATAGGGTCGCAAAGAGTCAAACACAACTGAAGTAACTGAGCATGAACACGAGCACATAGAAATAACTAGGCTATTTTTTTTTTTTCACATAGTTGTAATTGCTATAAAGAGATAGGGCAACATTAGGTGGTATAGTGAGGAACTCAGGTAAGAACTTTTATATGAATAGTGAAAAGGAATGTAACTCTGGCCAAGAGGGGTTACAGGGAGAGAAAAATAAAAATGTCCAAGAAACAAACTATGCCACAGTGGCAGTCCTAGTGGGCACTAGTATTTTGTAGAACATGATTCAAGAGACCCTTTGTAAAAAGGGTCAATTCAAGTCAATTCAAGAACCATGTAAAAATTCAGCTTGGATTTTTATCTTGTTATAAAATAGCCTTATGTTTATGGGCATTTTTACATTCAGTTCAATTTCTCAGCCACATCTGCCTCTTTGCGACCCATGGACTGCAGCACACCAGACTTTCCTGTCCATCACCAACTCCCAGAGTCTGCTCAAATTCATGTCCATCAAGCCGGTGATACCATCCAGCCATCTCATCCTCTGTCATCCCCTTCTTGTCCTGCCTTCAATCTTTCCTAGCATCAGGGTCTTTGCTAATGAGTCAGTTCTTTGCATCAGGTGGCCAAAGTATTGGAGTTTCAGTTTTAAAATCAGTCCTTCCAATGAACATTCAGGACTGATTTCCTTTAGGATTGACTCGTTTGATCTCCTTGCAGTCCAAGGGACGCTCAAGAGTCTTTCCCTATACCAAAGTTCAAAAGCATCAATTCTTTAGTGTTCAGCTTTCTTTATAGTCTAACTCTCACATCCATACATGACTACTGGAAAAACCATAGCCTTGACTAGACAGACCTTTGTTGGCAAAGTCTCTGTTTTTTAATAAGCTGTCTAGGTTGATCATAGCTTTTCTTTCAAGGAGCAAGTGTCTCTTAATTTCATGACTACACTCACCATCTGTAGTGATTTTGGAGCCAAGAAAATAAAGTCTCTCACTGTTTCCATTGTTTCCCCATCTATTTGCCATGAAATGATGGGACTGGATGTCATGATCTTAGTTTTCTGAATGATGAGTTTAAAGTCAACTTTTAAACTCTCCTCTTTCACTTGCATCAAGAAGCTCTTTAATTCTTCTTTGCTTTGTTCTATAAGAGTGGTGTCATCTGCATAACTGAGGTTATTGATATTTCTCCCAGCAATCTTGATTCCAGCTTGTGTTTCAGACAGCCTGGCATTTCACATGATATACTCTGCATAAAAGCTAAATAAGCAAGGTGACAATATACAGCCTTGACATACTTGTTTCCCAATTTGTATCCAGTCTGTTGTTCCATGTCCAGTTCTAACTGTTGCTTCTTGACCTGCATATATTTTTCTCAGGGTGCAGGTAAGGTGGTCTGGTATACCCATCTCTAACAATTTTCCATAGTTTGTTGTGATCCACACAGACAAAGGCTTTGGCATAGTCAATAAAGCAGAAGTAGATGTTTGTCTGGAACTGTCTTGCTTTTTTGATAATTCAATGGATATTGGCAATTTGATCTCAAGTTCCTCTACCTTTTTTAAATTTAGCTTGAACATCTGGAAGTTCACAGTTCATGTACTATTCAAGCCTAGATTGGAGAATTTTGAGCATTACTTTGCTAGCATGTGAGAGGAGAGCAATTGTGCGGTAGTTTGAACATTTTTTGGCATTGCCTTTCTTTGGGATTGGAACGAAAACTGACCTTTTCCAGTCCTGTGGCCACTGCTGAGTTTTCCAAATTTGCTGGCATGTTGAGTGTAGCACTTTCACAGCATCATCTTTTAGAGTTTGAAATAGCTTAACTGGAGTTCCATCACCTACATTAGCTTTGTAGCGATGCTTCCTAAGGCCCACTTGACTTTGCATTCCAGGATATCTGGCTCTAGATGACTGATCACACCATCATGTTTATCTGGGTCATGGAGATATTTTTTGTATAATTATTGTGAATTTTTGCCACCTCTTCTTAGTATCTTCTGCTTTTGTTAGGCCCATACTATTTCTGTCATTTATTGTGACCATCTTTGCATAAAATATTCTCTTGGTATCTCTAATTTTATTGAAGAGTTCTCTAGTCTTTCAAATATCAAAATAGTGAAGTACATAGCAAATAATCAATAACTAAATTATGTTCAATTCTAACCTTTAAAAAATACTTGAAAATTGAATGATTAATCTATATGTAAGCATATATATATCGGAGAAGGCAATGGCACCCTACTCCAGTACTCTTGCCTGGAAAATCCCATGGATGAAAAACTGGTAGGCTGCAGTCCATGGAGTCGCTAAGAGTCGGATACGACTGGGCGTCTTCACTTTCACTTTCCACTTTCATGCATTGGAGAAGGAAATAGCAACCCACTCCAGTGTTCTTGCCTGGAGAATCCCAGGGACGGGAGAGCCTGGTGGGCTGCCGTCTATGGGGTTGCACAGAGTCAGACATGACTGAAGTGACTTAGCAGCAGCAGCAAGCATATATATGGTGGCTCAGATGGTAAAGAATGTGCCTGCAGTGCAAGAGACTCTCATTTGGTCCCAGGATCAGGAAGATATGGAGGAAAAAGTGGTTACCCACCCCAGTATTCTTATCTGGAGAATTCCATAGACAGAAGAGCCTGGCGGCTACCTACAGTCCATGCATCGCAGAGTTGTACATGACTAAGCAACTGAGCACACACACATGCATGTAAATATTTATATGTATATACATGTGTATCTTCAGCATAGAAATATGTAAAATACTTGAATCTTTAGATAAGTTCTTCAGTTCAATTCAGTCGCTCAGTCTTGTCCGACACTTTGTGACCCCATGAATCGCAGCACGCCAGGCCTCCCTGTCCATCGCCAACTCCTGGAGTTCACTCAAACTCAGGTCCATAGAGTCAGTGATGCCATCCAGCCATCTCATCCTCTGTCGTCCCCTTCTCCTCCTGCCCCCAATCCCTCCCAGTATCGGAGTCTTTTCCAGTGAGTCAACTCTTCCCATGAGGTGGCCAAAGTACTGGTGTTTCAGCTTTAACATCATTCCTTCCAAAGAACACCCAGGACTGATCTCCTTTAGAATGGACTAGTTGGATCTCCTTGCAGTCCAAGGGACTCTCAAGAGTCTTCTCCAACACCACAGTTCAAAAGCATCAATTCTTCAGTGCTCAGCTTTCTTCACAGTCCAACTCTCACATCCATACATGACCACTGAAAAAACCATAGCCTTGACCAGACGGACCTTTGTTGGCAAAGTAATGTTTCTGCTTTTGAATATGCTATCTGGGTTGGTCATAACTTTCCTTCCAAGGAGTAAGTATCTTTTAATTTCAGGGCTGCAATTACCATCTGCAGTGATTTTAGAGCCCCCTAAAATAAAGATATGTTCTTAATAATTTTCAAAACCTATATTGTCTTATAAGAATCAGCTGAATTTAGAAATTTTATTTCAACATTCTCCAGAGGTTCTTTGATAAAATTGGGTGCTATCTTAGTAAATTTATACTATATGTCTAAAGAAACAAATTTTCTCATTTTTTCTCATTCTTATCTATTCCATTTACTCCAAGCAGAAGGAAATATGAAAAGATAAAAGAAAATAAACATTTATCCTTATGACATAAGATCCTAATTTCCTAAAAGACATAAAACAGCTCTCCTTTAAACTATACAGTGTATGAGATCCACTTCAAAAAGAGAGTAAAAGTTGCTGTCTAATAACAGCAGTTATGGATTTCTCCCTGACATCAAGCTGATAACAGCAATGTAATAGACTAGTTTTTCCTCATGAAATGCTATTGTTATTTGAGTAATATAAAAGTGGGGTAAAAGTTAAAATTCCCACAATAACAGAGATTTTGAGGTAATTCCCCCCATCCAAATAATTATATAGAATTGATAAAAGGGGTGTTGCTTATCTTCTTTTCTAGATTACATTTGAAGGATCTATGGCACAAAGTCCTTACATCACAGACAAAGTCTGGGCTGAGCAACACACCTAGCAATACTCCTGTTTGCTCACCCCCTGTTTCTTCTATTCAACTAAGTTTTTGTTTTGTTTTTTCCAACTAAGCAGTTATCATTTGTCTTTCAGAATTCACTGTTTAACTGACCTCTGTGTGTGTGTGTGTGTGTGTGTGCTAAAGCACTCAGTCATGTCTGACTCTGTAATCCCATGGACTATAGCCTGCTAAAGTCTTCAGTCCATGGGATTTCCCAGGCGAGAATCCTGGAGTGGGTTGCCATTTCCTCCTCCAGGGGATCTTCCCAACCCAGAGATGGAATCTGCGTCTCCTGCATTGGCAGGCACATTCTTTACCACTGAGTCACTGGGGAAGCCCTATAATTGACCTGATATTTATGAATAAATACAATGGGTTTATGTACCTTCCTCTCTTATGGTGCTTGAAGATGCAAAGTAAGAGCTATTCTCCTGCCTTCTATACCAGTGAAAAGGGTGCTCTGTAAACCATAGACTCACTACAGAAAAAAAAAAAAAAAGAAGTCTTGATTCTAGTTCTACATACAATGTATATATTTAATTGTATATATTTAAATGTACATATTTCATTTATATATATATGTATATATTTCAAGCATTTTTACTCTCTTCCCAAATTCATGAGACCCATAGCCACTTGCTTACATTGTCAACTGTGAATTTACATTGCATTTTCACTAACATATAAAGATAAGACTTTTCATTTTAAAACTTTTGAGCCAAGCCAAACAACCAATTATCTAATCTACCCAATTTCAAATGACTAGATTATAGAAGATGCTTAAAATGTTGATGGCATAATTTACAATATATCTCCTTCCCTGTGAGGGAGATTGCAATTAAAATGCTGTATGTTCAGAGCTTCAGTATGATGGACAGGTATTTAGCTGGAGAAAAAAAAAAAAGCTAATTTCCTTTACCCTTAGTGGTAGAAAAAAATAGGCATTTTGTTCAGCTGACTTGGTTTTATGCACTCTTATACTCAACTAGAAAAAAATATAAATGTATAATAATAAAGTAATGATAACAGTCATGTTCCATTTTCCTTTTCTATCTTAATAGCCCCAGGTAGGTAATTTTACTGTGTATATAAATCATTAGTCTTCAGCAGCCACTCAGTTCTCTAGTTATTCTTAGGCTCCAAAGCAGTTTTATTTTGCTAAGAGCCATTCCTGATTGTCTCTAGAGTGATGACAGGGGTGAGGGAGAATTTAAATTAACTTCAAGGTACATTTGCTTCTATTATGCAGGAATAATACCCCCATGACATATAGGCCATTCTCTAGTCAGATACTAACACAATTGTCCTGTATCAGTACAACCAGTGTGCGGTGCCAAATCTTTTCTGACTCAGCTTGATTTCAATGAGCATCTTTGATGACTTCAAATTTGTAGTGAAAACAAAAGCAACAAATACAAAATTCCCCCCATAATTTAAAAAACATAACCAAGGATGCTTTTCAGGGAGGAAACTAGAAGAAAAGCCTATGCAACAAATAGAATTTCCCAAATGAAGCCAAATTAAATGCCAAATGAACTTAAAGGATTTAATTGATTTATCAAGCTACAATGGTATAAATAGTTGTGAAAATAAAATTAATAGTAAAATTAATTATAATCAGTAAAACTTGGACAAGCAGTTTAATGATTCTGGACCTCTATTCATGTTAAGAATTCTTGACTTACTGAGATCTAATGTTAGAGTTTCCATAATTTTCATGTTTTTACAAATGTATTTTACAAGTATTTAGGGCACAATTTAGTCCAGAATAGTTTTTTTTTTTTTTTTTTAAGAAATAATGGAATAAATAAATGGGAAAAATAAAGGAACAACCTATTATTCTTTTGAAGACTTTCTTGATCTTTGCCTATTTTTATATGTATAATGTTTTTCATTCACTGAGTCGTGTCCAACTCTTTGCAACGCCATGGACTGAAGCATCCCAGGCTTCCCTGTCCATCACCAACTCCTGGAGTATGCTCAAACTCATGCCCATCCAGTCAGTGATGCCATCCAACCATCTCATCCTCTGTCATCCCCTTCTCCTCCTGCCTTCAATCTTTCCCAGCATCAGGGTCTTTACTAATGAGTCAGCTCTTCACATCAGATGGCCACAGTTTTGGAGCTTATTTCAGCATCAGTCCTTCCAATGAATATTCAGGGTTGATTTCCTTTAGGGCTGACTGGTTTAATCTCCCTACTGTCCAAGGGACTCTCAAGAGTCTTTTCCAACACCACAATTCAAAAGCATCAATTCTTCAGTGCTCAGCCTTCTTTAAGGTCCAACTCTCACATCCATACATGACTACTTGAAAAACCATAGCTTTGATTATACAGACCTTTGTTGGCAAAATAATGTCTAATTTTTAATAAATTGTCTAGGTTGGTCATCCCATGGACAGAGGAGCCTGGTAGGCTGCACTCCATGTGGTTGCAAAGAGTCAGACACAACTGATCAACTTCACTTTCACTTTTCACTTTCATGCATTGGAGAAAGAAATGGAAACTCACTCCAGTCTTAATGCTTGAAGAATTCCAGGGACGGGGGAGCCTGGTGGGCTGCCATCTATGGGGTCACACAGAGTCGGACATGACTGAAGCGACTTAGCAGCAGCAGCAGGTTGGTCATAGCCTTACTTCCAAGGAGCAACCGTCTTTTAATTTCATGACTGCAGCCACCATCTGCAATGATTTTGGAGCCAAGAAAAATCTCCCACTGTTTCCATTGTTTACCCATCTATTTTCCATGAAATGATGGGACCAGATGCCATAATCTTAGTTTTCTGAATGATGAGTTTAAAGCCAACTTTTAAACTCTCCTCTTTCATTTTCAAAAGGCTGTTTGGTTCTTCTTTGCTTTCTGCCATAAGGGCGGTTTCATCTGCATATCTGAGATTATTGATATTTCTCCCAGCAGTCTTGATTCCAGCTTGTGCTTCAGGCAGCCTGGCATTTCACATGATGTACTCTGCGTAAAAGCTAAATAAGCAGGGTGACAATATACAGCCTTGACATACTCTTTTCCCAATTTGGAACCAGTCTATTGTTCTATGTCTGGTTCTAACTCTTGCTTCTTGGGCTGCATACATGTTTCTCAGGATGCAGGTAAAGTGGTCTGTATAACGTACATTATTATAATATGAAGGTAAGTTGGAAGATGGAAAGCTCTATGATTTTCTATTTCTTATATCTAAGAAAGCTGTTTATTTTTTTAATTTTATTTTATTTAAATTTACACTATTGTATTGGTTTTGCCATATATCAAAATGAATATGCCACAGGTATACATGTGTTCCCCATCCTGAACCCTACTCCCTCCTCCCTCCCCATACCATCCCTCTGGGTGGTCCCAGTGCACCAGCCCCAAGCATCCAGTATCGTGCATTGAACCTGGACTGGTGACTGATTTCATATATAATATTATACATATTTCAATGCCATTCTCCCAAATCGTCCCACCCTCTCCCTCTCCCAGAGTCCAAAAGACTGTTCTATACATCAGTGTCTCTTTTGCTGTCTCGTATACAGGGGTATTGTTAGCATCTTTCTAAATTCCATATATATGTGTTAGTATACCGTATTGGTGTTTTTCTTTCTGGCTTACCTCACTCTGTATAATAGGCTCCAGTTTCATCCACCTCATTAGAACTGATTCAAATGTATTCTTTTTAATGGCTGAGTAATACTCCATGGTGTATATGTACCACAGCTTTCTTATCCATTCATCTGCTGATGGACATCTAGGTTGCTTCCATGTCCTGGCTATTATAAACAGTGCTGCGATGAACATTGGGGTACATGTGTGTCTTTGAATTCTGGTTTTCTCTGTGTGTATGCCCAGCATTGGGATTGCTGGATCATTCTATAGTGCAAACAAGAACTAATAAAGAATACAACTTCTGTGCCTGGTATGTAATAAGTTTTTGAAAAATATTTATTGAATTGATGCTATAACACCTGTGCGCAAAACCTGAGAATAAAAATGATTAAAGGAATAGAAAGATAAGGCACAGGATAAGCACCCATAAGGTAGGTCAGAATTATTTCACCCAAACTAGTCCCCTGAAATTCATGTAAGTTAGAAAAAAAAAAGAGTCTTTCTTTGGGTAGTGCTCTGCCTTTGGTGGCTTCAGATTGTCTCTTGGCAGTCCCAGCTCCGCCAGTAGATGAGAAGTATTGTAGAATGGTGACTGACCTGCTTAGTTTTGTGAGCTGCACTTATCTGATTTGAGGAATACCTAGTTACACTTTTAGACCTCATCTTAGGGAGCATTAATGTGATTGGGATAACTCCTGAACCTCTCACTTTTGGCTGTGCTCATGAAATCCGCCCCATATCTGGAAAGCTTGTTAACTCATGGGTGCAGAGAGTGGGAAGGTGAGGCAATAAAGTCATGTGGCATTCTGATAATGTGTCATTTTGCCCCAACCCCTGAATAGGGACAAAAGGCTAGAATAGACAGATTAAAACCACAGCAGCAGCACAACTGTCATCTGGCTGACTTCTAGGGTCTTCCTAGGAATTCAGAGTATGCGTGAGCCAAGCCTTCCTAAGCCTTGTATGAAGAAATGGTGATCATGCACCTTTGGGATCTGTTCAGGTTCCCTGCCGCTCATGATCTGGTTTGGCCCAGCTGCCTTGCTCCCCTTTCCTCTGGCACTCCTGGCAAGCACCCACGCTGGTGCCATACCTGAGAACAACTTATGTTTGACCTGACTCATTCTTCTACCAGCACACCCCTTCCTTATCCCACTCCCTTAAGGATACTTTTCGTGGTTGTGATTTTCATTCCTCGAATCTACTGTGTCTTGGAAGGTTCCTTTTGAAAACTTTTGGTTCCTTCACTGATGCCTATGGTTTGAATGTGGAGAAAGATATCCAGTAATTGATAACATGTCTTTCCACTAGAAGTTATAGGTCCTTTCCACCAAATATGTCTCCTATTTTATGATTAAGTTTTCTTCTTGGAAATGAGGCTCCAGTTTGTGTATATCAATAAAATGATATTCTATTTGCCAGAGCAGGATTGAACATAACTTCTTATGACAGAAATGGCCTGTTTCATCCCCACTCAACTTTTCCCCTGCTATCATCAAGGTTCTTCTACTATATAAGGCTGCATTTACAAGTAAGCAGGAAAACAAGAAATAAGCAGGTCTGCACCTTTCCAAGGAAAATGCTTTCTGTTGCTAATTTACATCTCTTTCCTTCCTTTGAGTATATATTAATAAACCACTGGCATACATATATAATAGTTGATAAAATATTGAATTATATAATTTTAATTATAAATATCTTACTACATGACAGGCCTTGTGCTAAGTGTTTTGTATTCCATTTCCTGACACCAAAAATGCAGTATGAAGAAAATATTAACTAGATTTTGCAAATGAAAATTAAATCTTATGAGATACATTAATCTGCTTAAAATTATCCCAGTTAATTAATGCAGAACCAAAGGTTCAAATCTATTTTTTACTGTTTTTAAAGGCTATAATCTTTAAAAAATAGATTAGTACCTTTAGATTTTAATTCTTTAGTATATACATTGAACATTGCCATGAAAGAAGGCAAAATTTGGTCTACAAAATAAAATTACTAGTTTGACAAAGGTATTTTTTAAATAACAAAAATAATTATTTTTTTTGTAAAATGTATTGATTATGAAGTACTCCCACGTACGATTGGGGATAAAGTAAAAATTTCCCAGATGTCTATTTTGTGATATCTACAGGGTGAAATAAAAATGAAAGGGTTTGCAGAGATACTAGATTTGCCCTAGTGTCATTTAGCTGTATTTCCTGTCACTTCAGGGAGCCAGGCTCTCAGGTAGGAGCTTGACTTTGAATCTGGACTGTCACCACTTCAAGGAGAAAAAAAGCCTTGCACTTAAGTTCAGTGACAAAGTCTGCCCTTCTCTTATTTCCATCATGATTCCTTGTTCTCACTGCCCTGCTGATTCCTCACTACATTTCACAATTAATAAAGGGTAACAGTGGTCCAAAAAAAAAAAAAAAAAAAAAAGAGCTGTTTCTCTATTCAGGTCAGTGAGCCAAAAGAACTCTAGACCAGAGACCTGAAGCAGATACCATCCCATCCTAGATAGACACTGGGTAGAACTGTCGGCTCTTAAAAGAAGGACAGATTTTATTCATCATTTTGCTAATTTTTAATTAATAGAAGAGGAAACCAAGGACCACAGAGCTCATGTTAATGATCTGCGGAATACACTGCAGATTTGTATTCTATTCCTAGGTTTTTGGACTCCAAATATTTGTTTCACCATGCCACCTATATAAAATAAACAGCCAAACACAGCCTACCTTAAAGCAGTTTTTCATGAAAACACACACACACACACACGCCTACTAAGACATAAGCTGCAGAAGGCAAACATAGCACTTATTTACGTTGTATCTCTGGGCTTCCCAGGTGGTGCTAGTGGTAAAGAACCCACCTGCCAATGCAGGAGACCCAAGAGACATGGGTTCGACCCCTGGGTTGGGAAGATTCCCTGGAGGAGTCAATAACAGCCCACTCCAGTATTCTTGCCTGGAGAATCCCAAGGACAGAGAAGCCTGGTGGCATACAGTCTATAGGGTCGCAAAGAGTCAAACACGACTGAAGCAACTTAGCACTCACTGTCATATCTCTAGCATAGTCTCAGGCTCCAAAATCCAGCTCATTAGAGGGACCTCATTTAGTGATGAAACTGTATGCAGGGCAGGAATAGAAACACAGATACAGAGAACAGACTTGTGGACACAGGATGGGGAGAGAGAAGGTGTGACAGATTGCGAGAGTACCATTAACATAGTTATGTATATACTACCATGTGTAAAATAGCTAGCTAGAGGGAAGCTGCTGTATGGCACGGGGAGCTCAGCTCGGTGCTCTGTGATGACCTAGGAGGTAGTGTGGAGGCGGGGTGGGAGGGAGGTCCAAGAGGGATGGGATAGACGTATACACATAGCTGATTCCCTGGTGGCTCAGCTGGTAAAGAATCCACCTGCAATACAGGAGACCTGGGTTCGATCCCTGGGTTGGGAAACTCCCTGGAGAAGGGAATGGCTACCCATGTCAGTATTCTGGCCTGGATAATTCTGGGTTGCAAAGAGTTGGACTTGACTGAGCAACTTTAACACATAGCTGATTCATTATTGTACAGCAGAAAGTGAGTATTGCAAAGCAATTATATTCTATTTTTTTAAGCACTTAATTTTTTTTTTTTTTTTTAAGAAGAGGGTCCTCAACCCCTGAGATGTGAGGTTTTTGAGTCTGCAGGCTTTGGGACATAGCAGCCCCTCCTCTGGCATGATCATGGTCTGGGGTCAAAGTCTCGTGATTCCTGAGCCCACTGTTATCTCCAACTACTGGGGTCAAAGGCTTGCAGTTGCAACCCTAGGACCTGGGCAGTCAAGGATTTCCAGTTTGATCTGCAGCCTCAGCTTTCTACTTGGCTTTGTTGCCTTGAGGATTTGACCAGTTTCCTGGGAGCAGATTTCAGTGCTTAAACTGCTTTGCAGGATATTAACTCTCTCTGGGAAGACAGCCTGTGTAGAACCTCTCCGTCAAGTAAACCCTTACTTCCCACGAGCACACAGGTATTATCATTAACTATATGATGAACATCAGTGTTAGGAAAACTGACAGGGTTATTGATTCTAAAATGATGTGGCCTCACACATATTTTTAGATGGCCACATTCATGTTTGGCATTTCAATTAAATTGTAAGTGAGTAATTATACCTCTTTGTTTTTTAAAATCTTCCTAGGAACAAAATGTGTACCTAAATGTCTTTTTAATTTGGGATTCCTATGAATCCAAATGTCTTTCTATGTGATGATATCACTAATACTATTTAATTAATGTCCTGGTAATAATGTAGAAGTTTTTAAAAGTATGATGTGTTAAAGCAATAGTTCTCAATCCTGGTGCATACTAGAATCATCTGGGAGGTTTTAAAAATTCAAATGTCCAAAACACATCCTAGCCTAAACAAATCAGTATTTCTTGACTTGGGATCCAGTCATCTATATTTTTTAAACTTCTCAGGTGGTTCCAATATAAATCCACATTTGAAAAGTTCTGTTCTTAGAATGTATTGTATGACTAGAGAAAAGATAACCTGATTTTTACTATATTAATTATACATACATGCAGACATTCGTGTGTCTCTTGCTATTGAAATAATTTTAAATTTTAAATAATGTTTAGTAACAATTGAAATAATTGTTACCAACAAATGTTTCCATTACAGATAAGCAAATAGCATTTTTTTCTATAATTAGTCAATATGTTATGTTCATACCTTTCAATACTAAATTATAGTATTTGCATTGTCCTAAGGCAATGGCACTCCACTCCAGTACTCTTGCCTGGAAAATCCCATGGATGGAGGAGCCTGGTAGGCTGTAGTCCATGGGGTTGCTAAGAGTCGGACACAACTGAGCTACTTCACTTTTACTTTTCATTTTCATGCATTGGAGAAGGAAATGGCAACCCACTCCAGTGTTCTTGCCTGGAGAATCCCAGGGACGGCGGAGCCTGGTGGGCTGCCCTCTATGGGGTCACACAGTCAAACATGACTGAAGTGACTTAGCAGCAGATGTAAATCCTGGAGAAGGCAATGGCACTCCATTCCAGTACTCTTGCCTGGAAAATCCCATGGATGGAGGAGCCTGGTAGGCTTCAGTCCATGAGGTCGCTAAGAGTCGGACACGACTGAGTGACCTCACTTTCACTTATCATTTTCATGCGTTGGAGAAGGAAATGGCAACCCACTCCAGTATCCTTGCCTGGAGAATCCCAGGGATGGGTGAACCTGATGGGCTGCTGTCTATGGGATCACACAGAGTCAGACACGACTGAAGTGACTTAGCAGCAGCAGCAGATGTAAATCCAGTACCCAGATATTTTGGGATCACCCATATTTCAAGATTGCAACAGGGAAATGACCTCAAAATTTCACATAAATCATTGCTTGAATATTTTTGTTGTTGCATGATCCCTAAAAGGTTAATTTAGACAAAATAGATGCTAGCCAATGGTTTTTCTTTCTGCTGTTTAAAAATACATTTATCAGCAATCACAGAGGCAGTATCATCAGATTATGGGAATTAATCAATTATTTCAGGCCACTGTAATGCAGACTCAATTTTGAAGGCATACCAATGGCAATGTATTCTCTTTCGAGCTAATCTGGATTTTCTCCTCTGAAGTTATGTCTTTGGGTTGTATCATAAGGATTTGATTATTCATCGGTTATTGAAACTCTACTTTGTACTGGATATTTTATACATGATGCTTGGATTTTAAATATATAAACAAAAGAGGCATTTCTACTTTACATAAAACACTTAGAATCTAACAGAGGAAATTGTAGCTCTTTGCAGAAATATATTTCTCCTTCTATTAAGATGCTGAGGCTTTAATGTAAGGAAGGAATTAGGATGACTCTGTGTTAACTGGATGTGAAATGTTCCCTCTTCTGTTACCCTGAAAATACCCCTGCACTAGTGAAGATAAAAGATGAGCTTTTCATAATCTCTGTCTACCAATGAGATAACTTTGCATCTGAGCTATATCCATGTATGTGAATAAGCCCCTAAAGAAACTTGATAATTGCCCACCATACAATTAAGAGAGAAGGAATTAAAAAGTCTTATCATATTTTAAGGGTGTGAAGAGGAAGAAACTTGTCGGGTATAACTTTTTTTTTTTTTTTTTTCCAAAAACGCAATCTAACATGGAGGAATAGCTTAGAATTGATTTAATTAAAACAACATTTTTGACTATTTGAAAAGCAATGCACTTAATTAAATCATTAGCGCCTCAGCCTGTATTTCTACAAAACGGAGGAAGGATCCTCACAATGAATAAAATTCTCAGAAGTGTCAAAATGGTTATTGCCAGTGTCACAACCTGAGAGTTTACAAATTAGGGTAATCAGAAAAAGAAAATTTTATTCACTTCAGTTCAGCCGCCCAGTTGTGTCCGACTCTTTGCGACCCCATGAACCACAGCATGCCAGGTCTCCCTGTCCATCACCAACTCCCAGAGTCCACCCAAACCCATGTCCATTGAGTCAGTGATGCCACCCATCCATCTCATCTTCTGTCGTCCCCTTCTCCTGCCCTCAATGTTTCCCAGCATCAATGTATTTTCAAATGAGTCAGCTCTTCACATCAGGTGGCCAAAGTATTGGTGCTTCAGCATCAACATCAGTCCTTCCAATGAACACCCAGGACTGATCTCCTTTAGGATGGACTGGTTGGATCTCCTTGCAGTCCAAGGGACTCTCAAGAGTCTTCTCCAACACCACAATTCAAAAGCATCATTCTTCGGCTTAAATTTCTCAAGATCTATAGGCCCCTTTCTCTATAGTTGGTCTGTATAGTCCTTTGTTCTGTGCGTGGGCCCAGCGGTGTCCTGGGTTAGGGCAGGCTCTCCTGTGGTCCCCGCTGCACAGTGGGGAGGGGGGAGGGAGGAGGGTTCAGGATGGGGAACACGTGTATACTGGTGGTGGATCCATCTCAATGTATAGTAAAAGTAATACAATATTGTAAAGTTAAGAAAAATAAAAAATAAATAAATAAACAATAAAACAAAAACAAAAGCATCATTCTTCTGCACACAGCTTTCTTTATGTGCAACTCTCACATCCATACATGACCACTGGAAAAACCAGAACCTTGACTGCTGCTGCTAAGTCACTTCAGTCGTGTCTGACTCTGTGGGACCCCATAAATGGCAGCCCACCAGAATCCCCTGTTCCTGGGATTCTCCAGGCAAGAACAATGGAGTGGGTTGCCATTTCTTTCTCCAATGCAAGTGAAAGAGAAGTCACTCAGTTGTGTTCGACTCTTAGCGACCCCATGGACTGCAGCCCACCAGGCTCCTCCGTCCATGTGATTTTCCAGGCGAGAGTACTGGAGTGGGGTGCCATTGCCTTCTCTTATAGCCTTGACTAGATGGACCTTTGTTGACAAAGTAATGTCTCTACTTTTTAATATGCTGTCTAGGTTGGTTATACGGGGAAGGCAATGGCACCCCACCCCAGTACTTTTGCCTGGAAAATCCCATAGACGGAGGAGCCTGGTAGGCTCCAGTCCGTGGGGTCGCTAAGAGTCGGACACGATTGAGTGACTTCACTTTCACTTTTCACTTTCATGCATTGGAGAAGGAAATGGCAACCCACTCCAGTGTCCTTGCCTGGAGAATCCCAGGGACAGGAGAGCCTGGTGAGCTTCCGTCTATGGGGTCGCACAGAGTCGGACACGACGGAAGTGACTTAGCAGCAGCAGCAGGTTGGTTATAACTTTCCTTTCAAGGAGTAAACGTCTTTTAATTTCATGACTGTAGTCACCATTGGCAGCGATTTTGGAGCCCCCAAAAATAAAGTCAGCCACTGTTTCCACTGTTTCCCCATCTATTCCCCATGAAGTGATGGGACCAGATGCCATGATCTTCGTTTTCTGAATGTTAAGCTTTAAGCCAACTTTTTCACTCTCCTCTTTCAATTTCATCAAGAGACTCTTTAGTTCTTCTTCACTTTCTGCCATAAAGGTGATGTCATCTGCATATCTGAGATTATTGATATTTCTCCTAGCAATCTTGATTCCAGCTTGTGCTTCCTCTAGCCCAACATTTCTCATGATGTACTCCGCATGTAAGTTAAATAAGCAGGGTGACAATATACAGCCTTGACATACTCCTTTTCTTATTTGGAACCAGTCTTTTGTTCCATGTCCAGTTCTAACTGTTGCTTCCTGACCTGCATACAGGTTTCTCAAGAGACAGGTCAGGTGTTCTGGTATTCCCATCTCTTTCAGAATTTTCCACAGTTTATTGTGATCCACACAAAGTCTTTGGCATAAACAATAAAGCAGAAATAGAAAGGCAATACAAAAGAATGCTCAAACTGTCGCACAATTGCACTCATCTCACACACTAGTAAAGTAATGCTCAAAATTCTCCAAGCCAGGCTTCAGCAATATGTGAACCATGAATGTTCAAGCTGGTTTCAGAAAAGGCAGAGGAACCAGAGATCAAATTGCCAGCATCTGCTGGATCATGGAAAAAGGAAGCAAGTTCCAGAAAAACATCTATTTCTGATTTATTGACTATGCCAAAGCCTTTGACTGTGTGGATCATAATAAACTGTGGAAAATTCTGAAAGAGATGGAAATACCAGACCACCTGATCTGCCTCTTGAGAAATTTCTATGCAGGTCAGGAAGCAACAGTTAGAACTGGACATGGAACAACAGACTGGTTCCAAATAGGAAAAGGAGTACGTCAAGGCTATATATTGTCACCCTGTTTATTTAACTTATATGCAGAGTACATCATGAGAAACACTGGACTGGAAGAAACACAAGTTGGAATCAAGATTGCTGGGAGAAATATCAATAACCTCAGATATGCAGATGACACCACCCTTATGGCAGAAAGTGAAGAGGAACTCAAAAGCCTCTTGATGAAGGTGAAAGTGGAGAGTGAAAAAGTTGGCTTAAAGCTTAACATTCAGAAAACGAAAATCATGGCATCTGGTCTCATCACTTCATGGGAAATAGATGGGGAAACAGTGGAAACAGTGGCAGACTTTATTTTTCTGGGCTCCAAAATCACTACAGATAGTGACTGCAGCCATGAAATTAAAAGAGGCTTAATCCTTGGAAGGGAAGTTATGACCAACCTAGATAACATATTCAAAAGCAGAGACATTATTTTGCCAACAAATGTTCGTCTAGTCAAGGCTATGGTTTTTCCTGTGGCCATGTACGGATGTGAGAGCTGGACTGTGAAGAAGGCTGAGTGCCGAAGAATTGATGCTTTTGAACTGTGGTGTTGGAGAAGACTCTTGAGAGTCCCTTGGACTACAAGAAGATCCAACCAGTCCATTCTGAAGGAGATCAGCCCTGGGATTTCTTTGGAAGGAATGATGTTGAAGCTGAAACTCCAGTACTTTGGCCACCTCATGCGAAGAGTTGACTCATTGGAGAAGACTCTGATGCTGGGAGGGATTGAGGGCAAGAGGAGAAGGGCATGACAGAGGATGAGATGGCTGGATGGCATCACTGACTCAATGGATGTTAGTCTCAGTGACCTCTGGGAGTTGGTGATGGACAGGGAGGCCTGGCGTGCTGCGATTCATGGGGTCGCAGAGTCGGACACAACTGAGGGACTGAAGTTATATATATATAAATCACGTTAGCTATGTTTCACATATCTAAAAAGTGATAGGTTCAAAATGAAAAAGTTGATCAGCCCTTACCCTTAACAGTTATCTGGGAAGGAAAATAAATCACATGGGTCAAATTAGGACTGTTAGAATAGCAAGGTAATTTTCTGCTTTTCTTTTGAATAATCATCTTTTCATGGTCCATTTTCTAAACTGAGTTAAGATTCTTAAGGAATCTCATGACTCTTATGATACCAATCGCCACTTTCAAATTGTTAATCCTGGTAGTTTAGAATCTATGTTTCATGGGAAAAGATAACACTAACCTATGACTGCAGTGAAACATGGGCACTCCCTGTCTGAGGTTTAAAATATACTAAAGGATACTTCTGTTATAAAAAAAATAAACACTGAACACTTTAGAGTCTAACTGTGAATATTATAGACTAAAATATAAATATATGTCTTAATGGGGTTTCCCTCACTTTTAGTCCATGTGCTTGGTAAAGCTCTGAGCTCAGCCACCTACACTTTGCTTCACATGTTAAGGTGAGGACCTCCAGCTAAATTTAATAGTGATGTAAGGAACTGCCTCATCCATAGCGGCAAAATCCAGTAACTACTATTTTTAAGGTTTATAAAGAAAGCAGAGCAGATGGCAATGGCTTTTAACCTTTTTTACACACAAAATGAAAGTGGGGAAAGTATTGAGAGAAATAAAATGTTCAATGCCAAAGGTGGTATTGTTCAGTCGCTAAGTTGTATCTGACTTCTTGTGATCCCATGGACCGCAGCATCCCAGGCTTCCCTGTCCTTCACTATCTTCCAGAGTTTGCCCAAACCCATGTCCTTGTGAAACACAAGGAAGAAATCAGAAAACTCCACTCATTTTCCTTTTTTGAAGGTTTTCTTCTGCTCCTAACATTGTGCGTCTCCTTAAAACCTTAGAAATGGCTCGGTAAAATAGTAAATCATTTTATCAGCCTGAGAGGGAGATTGAGAATGCTGTAATTGAGAATAAAGATTGTATATTGGCTCTTAGAGGAGTGCTTCTCAATGACACAATGCCCTGGAATCTTGTTAAAAAATGAAGCTTCTGGGTTAGTAGGTCTGAACTAGAGCCTTAGGTTCTGCCTTTATTATAATTTTTTAAATATTTATTTGGCTGTGTCAGGTCTTAGTTGCAGCACACAGGCTCTCTAGTTGTGGTGGACAGGCTCCAGAGTGTGGGCTCAGTAGTTGTGTTGCCCTGCAGCATATGGGATATTAGTTTCCTGACCAGGGATGAAAGCTGCAACCACTTGAGCCCCAGGGAAGTCCTAGGTCCTGCCTTTCTAACTTGTTTCTGGCAATACCAATTCTGCTGGTGTTTGGACATTTTGACTGGCACAGTCTTAGAACATAAGATGACCTGAAACACAAGACAAGTGGCCAAAATATGTCCTAAGATGAAACACTGCAATTTCAGATTGAGAAAAAAGAGAGTTGGTTATAGGATTAGCAATGCCCCCAAAAGAAAGTTGTATCATTTGTTGATATCAACTGCATTTCTTTTCTAAATTTTAAAAGAAACATTATTTTAAAGACAACTCTTCCTGTAGATTGATTTCTGCAAGTTTAAACAGTAAGACTACCAATTGGACACAAATGCATTTTTCTCTCTTATTTGATTCAACTGTTATTGGTATGTGAATTATCTATTTCCTAGTAATTATGGGTTTTCCAAGACCAATTGCTTTATCTCATGCTAGCTTTCCAAAAATAGTGCATTCTTGAGCCTTAACCCTCCTATACTGCCAGTGTGTGCACACAGCAAATAAAGACACATTTATAACATCAGCCCAATGAATATATAACTGGGAAGGAATGTTTTCTGAGGGAGAGAAAAATGACTATACTTGAAAGACAAAAGTACGTATATGCGTGTGTGTGTGTGTGTATACACATGAAAGAAAGTGAAATTGTTAGTCACTCAGTCATGTCCGACTCTTTGTGATCCCAAGATCTGTAGCCCATCAGGCCCCTCTGTCCATGGAATTCTCCAGGCAAGTATACTAGAGTGGGTTGCTAGTCCCTTCTCCAGGGGATCTTACTGATCCAGGGATCAAACCTGGGTTTCCTGCATTGAAGCCTGATTCTTTATCCTCTGAGCCACCAGGAAAGCACAAATAGATGTACATATATATGTGTACATACGATATATATCTTTGCCAACAAAGGTCCATATAATCAAAGCTATTGTTTTTCCAGTAGTCATATGGATGTGACAGTTAGACCATAAAGAAGGCTCAACACTGAAGGACTGATGCTTTCTAATTGTAGTGCTGGAGAAGACTCTTGAGAGTGCCTTGGACTGCAAGGAGCTCAACCAGTCAATTCTAAAGGAAATCAACTCTGAATATTCATTGGAAAGATGGCTGTTGAGACTGAAGCTCCAATACTTTGGCTTACTGATAAAAAGAGTCAACTCATTATAAAAGAGCCTGATGGAAAAGATTGAAGGCAAAAGAGGGGCGACAGAGAATGAGATGTTTAGATAGTATCACTAGCTCAATGGGTATGAATTTGAGCAAACTCCAGATGATAGTGGAGGACAGAGAAGCCTGGAGTATTGCAGTCCATGGGGTTGCAAAGAGTCAGACATGATTTAGTAACAAAACACCAATGATATACATATATACTGTTGATATAATAATATTTGACTGAAGCTCCACTGTTAAGTCCATAGTGGAAACTTAGGAGGTATCAAAAGAGTTTCAGTAAATGAAAACTGATCTGTGACTCCAGACATTTCTGTTTCAAGAGTCCCTCTGACAGCCAGTTGTATAAAAATCCTGGGGAAATTTTTGCACATCTCTAGGTATTTCTTTATCTGTAAAATGAAGGATCTAAGTTATCTTCTAGTTATAACATTTTATGGATAAAAAATAAGTGCATATCCTTTAAAAGTCTTCTCTTTTGAAGTTACCTCTCTTTCTCTAAGGAGACAAGTACTATTACTTTCTGTTCCATAGGGCAGTCTGGGCCCACTAGCTCATCAGTAGTGGAATATTTATTTTTTTAAAAAATGCTGACAATGAGTTTGAGGCCTGATTTAGTTTGTAGGTTCAAGATAAAAATGTTCCTCATCAGTCCTTTTAAATTGAAAGTAATTTGCTATTAGAAAAGTGATTACTAAAGGAGAAAGAGAAAGATAGCTTTGCTTATGAGATGCCCCCTCAATAGTGTTTCTTTAAAGGGCTCATTCAAGGAGAGATGCCTGGTGGGCAGACAACGAGGAAGGAGATATTAACTTCTATTGTTAAGTGAATCCCTTGCAGCCTCATTTACCCAGGAAATTAATTGAAATTCCTTTAAGAGAATTATGTTACCACAAGAAACTATATCCTCCCTAAACATTACCAAGTTATCTGCTAAGAGTGTCTTTTATTATTATATAAAGTTAAAACTCGTTGAACATATGTGAGACACAGTACTAGATGCTGAGGTTACACATACAAGTAAACAGCATTTTGTATCCTGCAGGAATTACTTTATAGCTGCCTTTTTGTCTCTGCCACATATTCTTTTATGTGGCAGAGACAAAAACATAAAGGGAAAATGACATTTATTTAGTGTTTGTATGTCAACTTGATCAGGTATATAGATTATTTTGGCTTCACTGCTACCAATTAATAAGGTAGGTATTGCTGGACTGGAAGAAACACAAGTTGGAATCAAGATTGCCAGGAGAAATATCAATAACCTCAGATATGCAGATGACACCACCCTTATGGCAGAAAGTGAAGAGGGGCTAAAAAGCCTCTTGATGAAAGTGAAAGTGGAGAGTGAAAAGGTTGGCTTAAAGCTCAACATTCAGAAAACGAAGATCATGGCATCTGGTCCCATCACTGCATGGGAAATAGATGGGGAAACAGTGGAAACAGTGTCAGACTTTGTTTTTCTGGGCTCCAAAATCACTGCAGATGGTGACTGCAGCCATGAAATTAAAAGACGCTTGCTCCTTGGAAGGAAAGTTATGACCAACCTAGATAGCATATTCAAAAGCAGAGACATTACTTTGCCAACAACGGTTCGCCTAGTCAAGGCTATGGTCTTTCCTGTGGTCATGTATGGATGTGAGAGCTGGACTGTGAAGAAGGCTGAGCGCCGAAGAATTGATGCTTTTGAACTGTGGTGTTGGAGAAGACTCGAGAGTCCCTTGGACTGCAAGGAGATCCAACCAGTCCATTCTGAAGGAGATCAATCCTGGAATTTCTTTAGAAGGAATGATGCTCAAGCTGAAACGCCAGTATTTTGGCCACCTCATGCGAAGAGTTGACTCATTGGAGAAGACTCTGATGCTGGGAGGGATTGAGGGCAGGAGGAGAAGGGGACGACAGAGGATGAGATGGCTGGATGGCATCACTGACTCGATGGATGCGAGTCTGAGTGACCTCCGGGAGCTGGTGATGGACAGGGAGGCCTGGCGTGCTGCGGTTCATGGGGTCGCAAAGAGTCGGACACGACTGAGCGACTGATCTGATCTGATCTGATCTGATGTGCCCTTTTGCCCAGTAAGTGACTTGAGCCCAGGCAAGATGAAATAGCATGCATAAGCAACAGTCAGTGCAGCTGTGATTTGCACTCAGGCTTTTCATGGCATATAGTCCCATCACTTCCTGGGAAATAGAAGGGGAAAAGTGAAAAGAGTAACAGATTTTATGTTCTTGGGCTCCAAAATCACTGTGGATGATGACTGCACTCATGAAATTAAAAGACACTTGCTCCCTGGAAATAAAGCTATGACAAACTTAGAGTATTAAAAAGCAGGGTCATCACTTTGCTGACAAAAGTCCATATAGTCAAACCAATGCTTTTGAACTGTGATGTTGGAGAAGACTCTTGAGAGTCCCTTGGACTGCAAGGAGATAAAAACCAGTCAATCCTAAAGGAAATCAACTTTGAATTTTCATTGGAAGGACTGATGCCTAAGCTCCAATACTTTGGCCACCTTATGCAAAGAGCCACCTCACTGGAAAAGACCTTGATGCTGGGAAAGATTGAGGGCAAGAGAAGAAGGGGATAAGAGATAATGAGGTGGTTGGGTGGCATCATCAACTCTATGGACATGAATTTGAGCAAACTCTGGGAGGTAGTGGATGACAGTAGAGGCTGGTGTGCTGCAGTCTATAGTGTCTCAAAGAGTCAGACATGACTCATCAACTGAACAACAAAAAATTTTCTGACTTCAGAGCTTTTGCTTGTTGAGTGCAGCATCACTCGACCAAATAGATGAATTATAATATTCCTTGATACCAAGTGCAATGAAGCCAGGAAAGAGATGAAACTAAACCTGCCTGAGAAAGCAGAGAAGATTTGACATTCTACAAAACTGTGAGCTGAGCCTTGAGGAATGAGGATTTTACCTGGAGGGAAATGGCCTTACAGGCAGCATGACCAGTATCATTTATTCAGCTTCCAGATTACAAGAAAGGCTTGAGCTGTTATCTGACAAAAATGTGTTGGGCACTACAAAAGCTTTCTTCCCTTTTGACCATGATGTTTTTGTCTTGAATTGGGCTGCTGTAACAGAATATCTTAAAACAGGCGGATTATCAACAACAGAAGTTTATTTCTCTCAGTTCTGGAGGCTGGAACTCCAAGATCAGTGCCACCACTGTTCAGAGTTCTGATGAGAGTCTCTTGCACATTGCAGACTACCAAATTCTCCTTGTAGTCTCACACAGTGGAGAATAGAGTAAGGTAGCAAGCTCTCAGGATTTACAGAAACACTAATCCCATTCATTCCAATCCCAAAGAAAGGCAATGCAAAAGAATGTTCAAACTACCACACAGTTGCACTCATCTAACATGCTAGCAAAGTAATGCTCAAAATTCTCCAAGCCAGGCTCTAAGAGTATGTGAGCTATGACCTTTTGGATGTTCAAGCTGGATTTAAAAAAAGCAGAGGAACCAGAGATCAAATTGCCAACATCCACTGGATCATCAAAAAAGCAAGAGAGATCCAGAAAAAACATCTATTTCTGCTTTATTGACTACTCCAAACCCATTGACTGTGTGGATCACAATAAACTGTGGAAAATTCTGAAAGAGATAAGAATACCAGACCACCTTACCTGCCTCCTGAGAAATCGGTATGCAAGTCAAGAAGCAACAGTTAGAACCAGACATGGAACAACAGACGGTTTCCATATCAAGGCTGTATATTGCCACTCTGCTTATTTAATTTATATGCAGAATACATCATGCAAAATGCCAGGCTGGATGAAGCACAAGCTGGAATCAAGATTGCTGGGAGAAATATCAATAACCTCAGATATGTAGTTGACACCACTCTTATGGCAGAAAGCAAAGAAAAACTAAAGAGCCTCTTGATGAAAGTGAAAGAGGAGTGAAATGTTGGCTTAAAACCCAACATTCAAAAAACTAAGATCATGGCATCCACTACCATCACTTCATGGCAGATAGATGGGGAAGTAATGAAAGCAGTGAGAGACTTTATATTTTGCGGCTCCAAAATCACTACAGACAGTGACTGCAGTCACGAAATGAAAAGATGCTTGCTCCTTGAAAGAAAAGCTATGACCAACCTACACATATTAAAAAGCAGAGACATGACTTTGCCAACAAACATCTGTCTAGTCAAAACTATGGTTTTTCCAGTAGTCATGTATGAATGTGAGAGTTGGACTATAAAGAAGGCTGGGTGCCAAAGAATTGATGCTTTTGAACTGTGGTGTTGGAAAAGATTCTTGAGAGTCCCTTGGATTGCAAGGAGATCAAATGAGTCAATCCTAAAGGAAATCAGTCTTAAATTTTCATTGGAAGGACTGATGCTGAAGCTGAAACTCCAATACTTTGGCCACCCCATGAGAAGAACTGTTCCATTGGAAAAGATCCCGAAGCTGGGAAAGATTGAAGGCGGGAGAAGAAGGGGACAACAGAGGATGAGGTGGTTGGATGGGATCCCCGATTCGATAGACATGAGTATGAGCAAGCTCTGAGAGTTGGTGATAGACAGGGAAGCCTGTTTTGCTGCAGTCCATGGGATTGCAAACGTCAGATACGACTGAGTGACTGAACTGAATTGAATCCCATTCATAAGGATTTGAGACTCACAGCCTCATCTAGTTCTAATCACCTTCCAAAGGCTCTGCCTCTTAATACCATCACTTTGGGGGTTAGAGGTTCAACATATGCATGTGAGAGGAGGAAAAAATTATTCAGTCCATCACAACCTTTAAAGAGTAAATGGGAATATAGTTCACAGAATACAAACTTAGAAGGCAACACCATTTAATTTTTTTAAGCTTTTTATTTTAGACTATAACCAATGTTATGATTGTTTCTGGTGGATAGCAAAGGGACTCAGTCATACATATACATGTATCCATTCTCCCCCAAACTCCCCTCCATCCAAGCTGCCACATACCATTGAACAGAGTTCTATGTGCTATACAGTAGGTTCTTGATGGTTATCCATTTTAAATATAACAGTGTGTACATGTCCATCCCAAACTCCCTAACTATCCTGTCCCCCCATCTTTCGCCCCCGGGAAACCATAAGTTGATTGTCTAAGTCTGTTTCTGTTCTAAAATAAAAAGTTTCTGTTTTATAAATAAGTTCATTCACATAATTTCTTTATAGATTTTGCATATAAGGGATGTCGTATGATATGTCTCCTTCTCTGTCTGATTACTTTGCTCATTATGACAATCTCTAGGTCCATCCATGAGGCAACACCATTTTGAAAGATAAACTATAAGACCTACTTCACAAAATATATCTGTTGATTTAATAAATGCTTAGTTTGTTCAAATAATGTTTAATGAAAATTTACATTTGTGTAAAGTTCTGTCATTTCAAATAACTTCTTTGTTTAAGATAGAACCAGCCAGAAGATCATTTCAGGTTTCATAACTCCTCTAATCTCAAGCTTTTTACCAAATAACAAGTAATAAGTAATTGCAAAATAACATATAATAAAACAAAAACAGGATATTGAAATTAGAAGATTGTTAGAATACAATTTTGGTCAATTTTACATTATGGGCCAGTAAAAATATCCAACACTTTCTGTATAACACTTTTAAAATCACAAAGTAAAACTTTGGCAGGAAAAAAAAAAAGAGTTTTTTTCTTGCAAGAGATAGAGAGGATAGAATGGTTTATTGTCAATGAGTTTTGCAAAATAAATAAGCTTTTAATGTTTACAAACTTCCATGGGACTTCTAAATTCACCATCATTTTCAAAGATGAAAATCAGTACTGCTTGCCCTTCGTATCACTCTAGCTTTCTAAATAATAATTTTCTATCATGCATATGCCTGAGAATGCTAACTTCAAAACATTTTGGGTACTTGGAAAGAAAGTTTTCACTCATGGTTCATATAATACATTTTCATTTAATAGCACATGTCTTGTTTTGTAATATAAAGAAGTTATATATTATGAATAAACATTTATTGTTCACCTGAATTTTATAGCACTGTGTGTTTTCTTTTCTTAGGAAATATTATGTGCTTATCATACCTCATCATGCTTTCATCATATTCATCAGGGCTCTAACGCCACATGTGCATGGAGCTGCTAACTTAAGGCCATAACAGAGAAAATATGGGCAAGAAAACATATCACATAAAGAGACAATCATCCACTATATGGATTGTATATAAAATTGAATTAGTTTTGAAACAGTCATTGTATTATGGGGTTGGGAAACAGTGGGACAAGCAGAATAGAAGAATGGTCTTTATAGCCAGACTTGCATAGATTCAAATATCATTTACCAACTATTAAGTCAAGTTGGAGTGTTAGAATCTCTGGAGAGCAAATGCTAAGGTTCAGTTTTAGCTTTTTGTGCAGTCTTTTCTGATTCTACATCCTTTTCTATTGCAAGTTTATGATACTGCTGTGCTCATATTGAACTGTATTTATAGTTCTATTTTAATATTCACCTGTTTATTTTTATATTTGTGGTATGTCAAACTGATAAACTAGACTTTGAGATCCTTGAGGGCAGTAAGGCATTGATCTTTTTATCATTAAATACAGTATAGTAAAAATCCAAAAGAATTCATTGAGTCAATGAAAATTGGAGCAGATGATGATTTAAGATCACCATCATAATAAACTTTTCAGAAGTCCTTGTATTTAAAACAAAGAGATTTTCCAAAGTGTTCAGTAAACACTAGGAAATTTACCTACACACAGGATTTCAATATCACTAATTTTCTATGAACATTCAATTCATAGAAAATATAAGCATAAATAACCCTCTATAAGAAGCAAGATTATTTTTCTCTTCTTGCTAAAGCAACTTAAACTTTATCAGCTCAGTTGTGCCAATTTTTATACAGCAGATTTTGAAATTTAGATGATTAGGCACACTTCAGGAAATGAAAGCTTCACTTTAAGTACACAAATGCATGAATTCCAATATTTTAATGTATGAGTCCATTATTATTTAATCCAAAAACATCTTTCTTGAGCCCTAACAATATGGTCAGCACTCTTTGGGGCACCGGAGGAGGGGACTGAAAGAGGGAATAGGATTCCATTCTTGCCTATTTTGAAGCTTTCAGCTGGGTAAGGGAAATAAAAATGTAAATAAACAATTGCAGCACAACCTGGTAAAATGTTATAATAGAGCTAGGTACATTATATTATGGAGGCAGAGATGCTGCAATAGCTGTGAAATGTCTTTTTTGGGGGAGGGGGGGACTGAAAAATAATTGTGAATTATGCTAATAATAAAATCTAGGTCCCTGCTATTATAACTGCCTTCCCTTTGAAATGCCTTTACTTTAATGGCTTTGTGAAATAAAGACTGTGACTATTGTAGATAAGCTCTGAAAAGCAAACACTGATTTTAAAAAGGAAATGCATTGCAGGGACATCAGCTATGCTAGTGCATTCAAAGTGATTTTAGCAAATATTGAAACTCTATCTGACACCACAATGATCTAAACAAAATTATAATAAAATTACCTGTAATTAGAGAGCAAAATTTCTCATGGAAAGCTTTCATTTTGGGCATCTGGAAACAATAGTGTTTTCATTTCTGCTTGGCAGAGTTATGATCTTTGTTTGGAAAAATAATGTGTGACATTTAAATAAGATGCTCTTTCCAAAACAGCCAGTGGGGATTTGGGGGAAAAACATTTAGGCTGGCTTAGACTGACTAATGTTAGTCTGCTTGGATGTCACTGCAGACAGACCCAAAATCTTTGTCAAGGATAGGATATTCAAAGAACTTGGAAAATATTTATTTTTGACTAAAATCAAGTTCTACCATTGTCTCAACAATGTAAGGTAATCTTTATATCGAGATTAAAAAAACACAAACTTCCTTAAGGAAGTCATCTCTGAGCTTGTTTCCTCATATATCAAGTGGGGAAATAAGATTAAATGCAACCTCCTCCAGAAAGTCATTCTTGAGCACCTCTTCTATTTCCCTGCCCATACATGCCACGCTTAGATGCTTTCAGAGTACTTTCTTTATACCTTTACTCCACATGATCTACCCAGTTTAACAGTGGAGAAACTTATATTAGCACCCCAGGGCAATTCTCGGTCCCCCTCATCCCACCTAAAGATGTGTAAGGAGATCATTTTCTGAAACATTAACCTCTGGGGATTCCCAGCTGGATCAGTGGGTAAAGAATTCACCTGCAATGCAGGAGACACAGGTTCGATCCCTGGGTCAGGAAGATCGCCTGGAGGAGGGCATGGCAACCCACTATAGTTCTCTTGCTTTGAGAATCCCATGGACAGTGGGGCATGGTGGGCTAGAGTCCATAGGATCGCAAAGAGTCAAACAGGACTGAAGCAACTGAGCACATTCTTATAATATCATGTTCTTTCATTAAATTATTTAATCGGGTGCATTTATTGCTTCAGGAAACTGAAGAAATAAATTTGCTTTGTAAACTTAGGTTTTTAATTTTTCTAAATTTAGGTCTAGAAGTGTCATGATATAGATGCTTTAAATAGTTTCCTTCTGTCCTGGGAGCTAATAGCATAAGGGAAGAAAATGACCATGAATGAGACATACCTCTAGGACAGCTCTGACAGCAGGGCTGACCTGTGCACTTGTTCTCCCAGGTAAACTTTGGGAAAGGGGTAGGAACTTCATGGGAATGGGAAAAATGGTTAAGTGAATGCATAAACAATGCTTTTCAGATGGTCTCCCTAGACCTCAGGAGAAAATTAGAGTATTTTGGCTGCATCATACAGCGACATAAATTTAGCATCAGGAGCTGAGGTCTGGTATCTGGACCCAGAAGACACAGCAGTTACTTTCTTCTCTTGGTCTCATCCACCTCTCAAGTGTTTTCTCTGGTGGCTCAGTGGTAAAGAACCCACCTGCTAAAGCCGGAGATATGGCTTCGATCCCTGTGTCAGGAAGATCCCCTGGAGAAGGGACTGGCAGCCCAATCCAATATTCTTGCCTGGGAAATCCCATGGACAGAGGAGCCTGGCAGACTACAGTCCATAGGATCACAAAGAGTTGAACATGACTGAGTGACTAAACAACAACCAAACAACCTTCTTACTGCAACTCAGTGTGTTTCTCTCCTTCAGCGAGGGTACCAATTCACCAGGCTGGAAGTCAACTGTTGTTCTTTGAAATAGTCACAGCACTTTACCTTACTTCACATTGCACAGCTGTTACCTTTTCTCTCTGAGTGGATTGTAAATTCCTGAAGGGCGGAATTAGATTTTACATTTGTACATTCAGTGCCTAGCATAGTGCAGACACACAAGGAGCACTCAGTTAATATCTGCCAAAACAGAGATCAAATTTAATCTATATACATTTATTCATAACTTAAAAAATAACCCTGATGGAAAACATGAAAATGAGGTAAAGTTACTAAAACCAGATGAAGTGTAAAAGCATTTTTTGAATGATGATAATGTAAAACTCAAAGAGAAAGCAACTTCATACACAAGTTCCTGTGTTCTGTGAATATAACCATGGCAGACGTAATCTTTCCTTTTTCTCGTACTTAAAGGACACACTAAAAAATCAATATGATTAGCCTAAGTCAAATTTCACCCTGACATTGCCTCCCCAATGGCCATGAAAGAATTCTAATGGTCTTGTTGTGGTATTTGGATAACCTGAAATGTCAATATAAATTAATTCTGCTTTTCCTCCTTGCCAGCTTCTATCTGCAACCAATTCATAACTTTGTTTCTCAAACTTGTGCCCAAACAGCCCACTCTCAAGGTAAGCACTCAGCTCTCCCTTCCCAAGCGCCCACGTGTCTATGATCTCCCCAACAGCTCTTAGGGAACACCCTGATCCTCACAAGCTTATTTCTACACAAATGTGAAAGAAAATTACTTTCTTTCCAAGTAAGCTAAAAATCTTTTACTCTTTCTTTAAAACATAAAGGAAAAGGCTTATTCCCATCAGACTAAGTAAATAAGCAATAAAGCTTGAATCAAAGATGCAAGGAGAGGAATTTTCACTTCTGCCTGAAGAATGTTTATATATGTTGTCTAATTCCTTAGAGATATGATCTATTGAGTAAAACATTTATCTTCTACAAAAGTAACAGTTAAAAATAAAGTCATGATGTCCCTTGTGCAGATGGGCAAAGGACACTCAACAAATCACTGTCAGAAATTGTCTAAAGGTTTTATGAATTATAGATACTTTACCTGGAAATAATTGAAATATAGGGGAATTTTTTTAAGTGTAGCTTTAAAAAAATCATCCATTAATTATGTGTAAATATAATTCCTGGAAGTTTTATTCCTTTTTATTAAAAGAAAAAATACTGAAATTTGGTACGGTTCATCAATGAACTCATGAACTTGGCATGAATTTTTCTGCATGGGAAGTGTTAAAACTAGGGCCCCAAGTTTTTGAATATTATTAAATATGTTATTTATTAATGTTATTCATGTTATCTTTTTAAAAAGTGAGCGTTCAAATAAGTTATATAAATCATCCATTTTATCTAAATTATCAAATTTATTTGCCTTAAATTCATTCAAAATTTTCCTTATTATCCTTTCAATGTCTGTAATCAATATTTTCCTTTCAGTATCTAATATCGATTACAGATACTCATTATAGAGTCCAGAGTCAGAGGAAAATGCTAGGCAAATGATCCTCTAATTGAGAAGCCTGATATATATTTTCAATCAGAAGCCAGGTTTGATGATGTATATATTAATGACCATGCAAAAGAACTGCAAAATCTTTCCCCAGGTCTTTCTAAAATGGGAGAAAGTGAGGAGTGAGAAGTAACAGCTTATTCTGTAGATTGGAACAAAATTTAATCAACTCTCAGAAATATACAGAAAGTATTTAATGAGTGAAAACAAACCACAGACTGTAAATTAATCAGTCAAAGTAAAAGAAGAAAAAGAAGGTATAGGTAAAGAATTGCTCACGCAAAATCCAAAGGAATTTAAGCTTCACTAGCTCTAATTATGTAGCAGACATTTTTCTTCTCTGTGATCACAATTTATTCAAAGTTTTAGTTGCTTCTCAGCAACTCTCAAGCCATTTAAATGTCCTCCTTAGGAGGAAAAAAGGGTCTAACCAATGCAGAATAATGAGTGAAACTTTTTTTTCTTCTTTGAACTTCTTATTTTGTTTTGGGTTATAGCTGATTGACAATGTTGTGATAGTTTCAGATGAACAGCCAAGGGACTCAGCCATACACATACATGTATCCATTCTTCCCCCAACCGCCTCTCACCCAGGCTGCCACATAACATTGAGCAGAGTTCCATGTGCTATACAATAGGTCCTTGTTGGTTATCCATTTTAAATATAGCAGTGTGTATATGAAAATCCCCAAATGAGTGAGATGTTTATCTTATATTTTCTTTACTTTGAATATATAATAATATTGAATGCTTGAAGCATCATCAAACTATCCAACAAGTGTTGGATGAAAGGATACTTTCTTTCAGTTTAACTAAATGTAAAGTAAAACTTAACTGCTTTTAATTATCCCATGTTAACTTTTTGTTCTCTGCTGCCCCTCTTTCTTTTTGACAGTTCGTCAAGATTAATTTATGCTTTTTGTATCTCCATTACCACTGGGAAGGGAGAATTTCAATAAATCTTATGAAACAAGGTTAATATGTGACTTTGGATTCTATTGGGGATTTTCCTATCCATACAATGATTATATGTCATGACAGAATATGAATCATGGTGAGTAGTAAGTATATTAACAGTTAACAGGATATCTTCATGTTTGATCACATAGACTTGTAGGTAGACTGTATGAATCAAAAAATCTCAGTTCAGTGAACTTGAGCACAGTATTTAATCTCTTTGTGGTCTTGTTTTTTCATCTAGAAGATGGGCTTGAAAATATTACCTGCCTCCTAAGGTGTTGAAAGGAATAAATAAATTAAAACATGAAATGTGCTTAGAAATGTCTGGCATGTAATAAGTAACATATAAGTATCTGGCGTTGTATTTATCAGTTATTCATATAAATCAATGGAAGGCTTCTCTCCTAAATCATCACCTGGAGAAGAATACTCACCAAGGGTGCCAGTGTGGGGCTTTGTAAGAATGATAAATTAACTTCTACTGTGATAAGAAAGCCTTCCTCAGAGGTCAATGCAAAGAAATAGAGGAAAACAACAGAATGGGAAAGATTAGAGCTCTCTTCAAGAAAATTAGAGATAGCAAGGGAACATTTCATGCAAAGATGGGCTCGATAAAGAACAGAAATGGTATGGACCTAACAGAAGCAGAAGATATTAAGAAGAGGTGGCAAGAATACACAGAAGAACTATACAAAAAAACATCTTCACAACCCAGAAAATCCCGATGCTATGATCACTCACCTAGAGCCAGACATCCTGGAATGCGAAGTCAAGTGGGCCTCAGAAAGCATCACTATGAACAAAGCTAGTGGAGGTGATGGAATTTCAGTTGAGCTCTTTCAAATCCTGAAAGATGATGCTGTGAGAGCGCTGCACTCAATATGCCAGCAAATTTGGAAAACTCAGCAGTGGCCACAGGACTGGAAAACGTCAGTTTCCATTCCAATCCCAAAGAAAGGCAATGCCAAAGAATGCTCAAACTAACGCACAATTGCACTCATCTCACATGCTAATAAAGTAATGCTCAAAATTCTCCAAGCCAGGCTTCAACAATACGTGAACCGTGAAATTCCAGATGTTCAAGCTGGTTTTAGAAAAGGCAGAAGAACCAGACACCAAATTGCCAACTTCCATTTGATCATTGAAAAAGAAAGAGAGATCCAGAAAAACATCTATTTCTGCTTTATTGATTATGCCAAAGCCTTTGACTGTGTGGATCACAATAAACTGTGGAAAATCCTGAAAGAGATGGGAATACCAGACCACCTGATCTGCCTCTTGAGAAATCTGTATGCAGGTCAGGAAGCAACAGTTAGAACTGGACATGGAACAACAGACTGGTTCCAAATAGGAAAAGGTATATTGTCACCCTGCTTATTTAACTTTTATGCAGAGTACATCATGAGAAAAGCTGGACTGGAAGAAGCACAAGCTGGAATCAAGATTGCCGGAAGAAATATCAATAACCCCAGATATGCAGATGACACCACCATTATGGCAGAAAGTGAAGAGGAACTAAAAAGCCTCTTGATGAAGGTAAAAGAGGAGAGTGAAAAAGATGGCTTAAAACTCAACTTTCAGAAAATGAAGATCATGGCATCCGGTCCCATCACTTCATGGGAAATAGATGGGAAACAGTGGAAACAGTGTCAGACTTTATTTTGGGAGGCTCCAAAATCACTGCAGATGGTGACTGCAGTCATGATATTAAAAGACGCTTACTCCTTGGAAGGAAAGTTATGACCAACCTAGATAGCATATTGAAAAGCAGAGACATTACTTTGCCAACAAAGGTTCGTCTAGTCAAGGCTATGGTTTTTCCAGTGGTCATGTATGGATGTGAGAGCTGGACTGTGAAGAAAGCTGAGTGCCGAAGAATTGATGCTTTTGAACTGTGGTGTTGGAGAAGACTCTTGAGAGTCCCTTGGACTGCAAGAAGATCCAACCAGTCCATTCTGAAGGAGATCAGCCCTGGGATTTCTTTGGAAGGAATGATGCTAAAGCCGAAACTCCAGTACTTTGGCCATCTCATGTGAAGAGTTGACTCATTGGAAAAGACTCTCATGCTGTGAGGGATTGGGGGCAGGAGGTGAAGGCAATGACAGAGGATGAGATGGCTGGATGGCATCACTGACTCGATGGACATGAGTCTGAGTGAACTCAGGGAGTTGGTGATGGACAGGGACGCCTGGCATGCTGCGATTCATGGGGTCGCAAACAGTCAGACATGACTGAGCAACTGAACTGAACTGATGTATGTCAGCTAGTATTACTCTCCTAATTTAATTGCTATGTATGTTTATTTTTTTATCTTTTCTACATATTTTTGCATCCATAAACTATATATAGTTCACTCCTTGGTTGAAAATTATATAAAGGATGTCATGTTTTTAAAATATCCATTCACAGTTAATCACATAAATCTAGCTAATTCTTGTTTAACTGTTATAAATAACTATATTTTATGAATAAATGTTTATCTATTCTACTGATAGATTTTTAGATGTTTCTAAGTTTTGTAATGGGGAAGGCAATGGCACCCCACCCCAGTACTTTTGCCTGGAAAATCCCACGGACGGAGGAGCCTGGTAGGCTGCAGTCCATGGGGTCGCTAAGAGTCGGACATGACTGAGCGGCTTCACTTTCACTTTTCGCTTTCATGCATTGGAGAAGGAAATGGCAACCCACTCCAGTGTTCTTGCCTGGAGAATCCCAGGGACAGGGGAGCCTGGTGGGCTTCCGTCTATGGGGTCGCACAGAGTCGGACACGACTGAAGCGACTTAGCAGCAGCAGCAGCAGCAGGCTTTGTAAAGAAGTGTGCCAGCAAACATCCTTATACATTTTCTACATATGTGATAAAATTTTCCTGTGATGAATGCTCAGAAGTAGATTTGCTATATCATTTAGGATATGTATCTTTAACTTTAATAAATAGCTCCAAATTGTGCTGTCAGATTGCACTTATCAACATACTAAGTTATCAAATGCAAATTAACCGTACCAATGTCATTGTTTATTTCATTTTCTTAATTTTTAGTAAAATGGAGCATATTTTCATGTTTCCTGGCCATTTCAGTTTCTTCTTCTGTATATCTTCTGATCAAAATCTTTGTCTATCATTTTATTAGAATGACTGCTACTGCTGCTACTGCTAAGTCACTTGAGTCGTGTCCGACTCTGTGTGACCCCATAGACGGAAGCTCACCAGGCTCCCCCGTCCCTGGGATTCTCCAGGCA
This sequence comes from Tragelaphus eurycerus, assembly GCA_935064755.1. Taxonomy (NCBI): domain Eukaryota; kingdom Metazoa; phylum Chordata; class Mammalia; order Artiodactyla; family Bovidae; genus Tragelaphus; species Tragelaphus eurycerus. Next base: position 322,721 of record CAKXYN010000168.1, on the reverse strand, counting down.
AGAATACTGGAGTGGGTTGCCATTTCCTTCTCCAATGCATGAAAGTGAAAAGTGAAAGTGAAGTCGCTCAGTCGTGTCCGACTCTTAGCTACCCCATGGACTGGAGCCTACCAGGCTCCTCCGTCCATGGGATTTTCCAGGCAAAAGTACTGGGGTGGGGTGCCATTGCCTAGTCATCTATTATTATTAGTTTTAAGAATCTTCTTAAATATTTTCTGTATTAAGCCCTTATATACTTAAAATGTTATAAACATATTATCAACTGTGATTTAGTTTTTAAATTAATTTGTGGTTATTTAATTCATTGCAATATTATTTAGATTGTTGTAGGCTAATTTATCAATCTTTTCCTTTATTGTTTCTGCTTTTTATGCCTTTTTAAATAAAAAATTTCATACCCAATATCAGTAGGGGAAAATTGTTGTATGCTTTGTTCTAAATATTTTACAAATCAAAAGTAAATATGTCAGTTTCTTTTGAGATTGTAGTGAAGACATTAAGAATTATTCAGAGTTTAACTTAGAACCTGGAACCTATATGGTTGATTTTCAATAAATGTTAATTACCATTTCATCCTATTGCTTATAAATTCCAATTAACAATTAATTCCAAGATTCAGATAACTTGAATTAGAATCAGAGAACAGGTTTTAAGGAAATAAATTTTAAAAAAATTAATATGATTCCAAATTTGATTTTCCCTTTTGTTCCTGCACCAAATATCTGAATCCAAATATTAGACATGATTCAGTATTCTTGGGTCAAAGGAGAAAACAAAAATATTGTATTACAAGATGCTAACTAAACAAGATAAAACTGGAGTACCTTCTCACTGACTATATTTAAGACAATTTATTTTTGGAATCTAGGAAACTTGCTGAAAAGGATATCTAATTTAAGAGAATTTTTACATGAGTTTACAAGAGTTATAAGCTCAGTGAGTGAAAGGGAAATAAGGATCTTAGAAATCTGGTGATTAAAGACTTGAATTAAACTGTACTTAATACCTGGAAGCAGGTAGTAGATGTGAATTTTCAGCTAAGAAATTTGAAGCTACTTAATTTCACCTTTCATTTTGAAATAACAGTAGAAGTTTATTTTATATTGGCACATATATAAGGGGTGAGTAAATATTTCTGTCATAATGTTGTGTGAGTTTTATCTGTCCTAGTAAAACTGATCATTAATATTCACACCACACCACCATCATTTGAGCAGGCAGTCACATGACTACAACTTGTGTTTCAAATATATTAGTCATAAATCTTTCAGTGAAGCTTTTAAAAAGAAGAACCAACCTTTCTTGTCAGATTGAAATAAATATATTTTTGAAAAGGATATTCTATTTTTTTGAAAGATCACATTTTCTGCCATTTCCTCATTTTTTAAAAAAGTTAAGTTAGCTAGGATTAAATTTCTGGTGATTCTGATATCACTGAAAGCATTTATTGTACATAGTTCATCAAATATGAGGAAAAATATATGATTAAAATATTGAAAAGTAAAATGAAATTTAAAAGCAGTATATGGTAATTAGGTTCAGGAGCAAACCTCATTTCAAACATAAATCCATACAGTGTTTTTTTGTTTTAATTTAAATATGCTGTGTGGAGATGAGACATTTACTACCCTCCCAGTTTGCTTGTCTAAATTCAGGAAACCATCAACTTCAGACATAGCCCCACCCAGTGTATAAGCCAATCCTAAGCAACCCTGAAAGAATATTCAGAACATCAGCCATGAAAGCAGGTAGGAATTAGAACAAATCATGCTCCTTTACAGTCTGGTATCCGGGGAGTCTAGGCCATCACCCTCGGTGATCCGCTTATGAAATACACTCTTTTCTTCACATATGTGTTTCCTATATTTATAGCTGGATTTATTTGCCAGTTCATGGTTTAACTGTAATTTCTTTACTCAGTCTGCAAATACGAAAACCAAATTCTTGCCTAGATTTTGTTAGCTTTCTTCTTTTCACTATCCTCCTGAATGTTATTAGAGCTTCAAAGGAACTAGACCTGGGTTCAAAGATCAGCTGTAGAACAGTTCACCAGCCTTTCTAGACACCAACCTTTTTTCTATCCTTCTCTTCCACTTATGTCTCTTGCAAAGTCTATGCATATCAGACCACTTTTGCTAATGTTCAGGACACTTTGAGGCCTTAATATGTTCTTGAGCATTATAGGTTTATGTCTAGGAGAACATGTCCTCAGATGCAATCCTTGCATCCCAAGACTTGCATGATTCTTTACTATGCCAAGTCTTTTCCCTTTTTAAAAATTATGTTAAAATTGTTTTATTTATTTTGCTTTCTCTTTTACCTGTGGGTTTCACTTGACACAGATGTCTGACTATATTTGGAACGTGTTTTATAATTAATCAGTTCAAAAATATGTTTTTGATACATTTTCTCCAAAATTAATTTATATATCACTCTTTCCAAATCATTGCACTTCAGTCATCTTTAACTCCTTTAAAGAATGTAACAGAATCTAAATGTTAATATAAGTTATTATATATATTACATTATAGATAAATAGATGAATTCTTCTTTTAATAATGGTGGGTTAGGTAATAGAAATGTCAAGGTCATATTCAGAAGAGATGTTGGAATCTGGAAGAGTGACTGAGAGCAGTTAACCTGGGCAGATGTAGCAGTAATAAAAACTCACGACAATAGGAGAATTAAGAAAATGTATTAAGTAATGTTATATAAATATATTAAGGATAATGAAAACCAGGTTTCTTGCTTTGGAGAAAAGAGTTACAAACATCAGTTCAGTTTAGTTCAGTTCAGTCACTCAGTCCTGTCCTGACTCTTTGCGACCCCATGAACTGCAGCACTCCAGGCCTCCCTGTCCATCACCAACTCCCGGAGGTCACTCGTACTCACTCACGTCCATCGAGTCAGTAATGCCATCCAGCCATCTCATCCTCTGTTGTCCCCTTCTCCTCCTTCCCCCAAACCCTCCCAGCATCAGAATCTTTTCCAATGAGTCAACTCTTCACATGAGGTGGCCAAAGTATTGGAGTTTCAGCTTTAGCATCAGTCCTTCCAATGAAGACCCAGGACTGATCTCCTTCAGAATGGACTGATTGGATCTCCTTGCAGGCCAAGGGACTCTCAAGAGTCTTCTTCAACACCACAGTTCAAAAGCATCAATTCTTCGGCCCTCAGCTTTCTTGACAGTCCACACAGAAGAAGACAAAAAGCTAAAATGAACTGATATATTAGATTGGAATAGAGGTACAGATGTGAACTAATGGTTTCTAATATATAAGTAACTTTGGAAATGAATACAGATTTAAATGTGTGTTTAAGTTTGTGAATTTATATATATGCATATATGTGCATATATTCGGGGAAGGCAATGGCACCCCACCCCAGTACTTTTGCCTGGAAAATCTCATGGACGGAGGAGCCTGGTAGGCTCCAGTCCATGGGGTCGCCAAGAGTCAGACACGACTGAGCGACTTCACTTTCACTTTTCACTTTCCTGCATTGGAGAAGGAAATGGCAACCCACTCCAGTGTTCTTGCCTGGAGAATCCCAGGGGCAGGGGAGCCTGGTGAGCTTCCGTCTATGGGGTCGCACAGAGTCGGACTCTACTGAAGCGACTTAGCAGCAGCAGCAGTATGCATATATTACACATACACACACATGTATATTTGTCTGTATTCTATGCACTAAGATGGCAGAAAGTCAAGAGGAACTAAAAAGCCTCTTGATGAAAGTGAAAGTGGAGAGTGAAAAGGTTGGCTTAAAGCTCAACATTCAGAAAATGAAGATCATGGCATCTGGTCCCGTCACTACATGGGAAATAGATGGAGAAACAGTGGAAACAGTGTCAGACTTTATTTTTCTGGGCTCCAAAATCACTGCAGATGGTGACTGCAGCCATGAAGTTAAAAGACGCTTGCTCCTTGGAAGGAAAGTTATGACCAACCTAGATAGCATATTCAAAAGCAGAGGCATCACTTTGCCAGCAAAGGTTCGCCTAGTCAAGGCTATGGTCTTTCCTGTGGTCATGTATGGATGTGAGAGCTGGACTGTGAAGAAGGCTGAGTGACGAAGAATTGATGCTTTTGAACTGTGGTGTTGGAGAAGACTCTTGAGAGTCCCTTGGACTGCAAGGCGATCCAACCAGTCCATTCTGAAGGATATCAGCCCTGGGATTTCTTTGGAAGGAATGATGCTAAAGCTGAAACTCAAGTATTTTGGCCACCTCATGTGAAGAGTTGACTCATTGGAGAAGACTCTGATGCTGGGAGGGATTAGGGGCAGGAGGAGAAGGGGACAACAGAGGATGAGATGGCTGGATGGCATCACTGACTCGATGGATGTGAGTCTGAGTGACATCCGGGAGTTGGTGATGGACAGGGAGGCCTGGCGTGCTGCAGTTCATGGGGTCACAAAGAGTCGGACATGACTGAGCGACTGATCTGATATGATCTGATCTGAAGAGCAGCAGTAACTTAAAAGCAATGATATTTTCTAAATATTATTTATTGTTTTCCACTAAATGGACCAGGCCTTTTTAGAGAAATGATTGATTTAAATGCTGAAGCAACAGAAGTTCAAGATGTCCTGAACTTACTGTGCCAGAATGCAAGGAAGTACTCAAAGAATGTTGTGGGTATATCCAAAGGACAAAGAAACCAACTAGAAGGGGCTTTTACTGGCCATATTTAGGATAATATGGGCTTCCTAGGTGGTGCTAGAGGTAAAGAACCTGAGTTCCAGTTCAGGAGACTTAAGAAACCTGGTTTGATTCTTGGGTTGGGAAGATCCCATGGAGGAGACAACCCACTACAATATTCTTGACTGGAGAATCCCATGGACAGAGGAGCCTGGCAAGCTACGATCCATAGGGCAGTAAAGAGTCGGACACTACTGAAGCAACTTAACACACACACAGGCACAGAAAGGGCTTTTACTGGTCACATTTAGGATAATATTGGCATCAAAATAAATAATGATAAAAATGGATTAAACCAACTGAATAAAATAGGAAACCAGAGTCCATCTGATTTAAATAATTACTAATTAAAAACTTGATATCTACATAGCTTCAAGAACCTCCCTATATTAATATCCAAAAGGAATAGAAAACCTTTTTGAGGATAAGCATGACAAACAACTTAATCAAGCAACTAAAGAGAATTTATCAGTAATAGAACAAGTCAAAGACATACACCACCTGATAGGATGCAAAAAGCTAGTTCTTGAGGGATTGAGGGCAGGAGGAGAAGGGGACGACAGAGGATGAGATGGCTGGATGGCATCACTGACTCGATGAATGTGAGTCTGAGTGAACTCCGAGAGCTGGTGATGGATAGGGAGGCCTGGCGTGCTGCAGTTCATGGGGTCGCAAAGAGTTGGACACGACTGAGCGACTGAACTGATCTGATCTGATCTGATCTGATGGCCAATCTTTAATCAGGTTGTTTATTTTTTGATATTGAATTGTATGACCTGTTACATGTGTTGGATATTAACTTCTAATCAGTCCTGTCATTTGCAAATATCTTCTTCCATCCATCAGGGTGTCAATTAGGCTCCATTTGTTTATTTTTACTTTCATTTCCTTTACTTTAGGAGATAAATCTAAAACAGTATTACTGTGATTTATGTCGAAGTATGTTCTGCATATGTTTTCCTCTAGGAACTCTATAATATACAATCTTACATTTAGGTCTTTAATTCATTTTGAGTTTATTTTAATTTTTAATTTAAATTTATTTATATTCAATTGGAGCATAATTGCTTTACAATATTGTGCTGGTTTCTGCCATAAATCAGCATGAATCAGCCAAAGGTATACATATGTCCCCTCCCTCTTAAACTTCCTCCCACATCCCACACCATCCAACCCCTCTCTGTTGTCACAGAGCACCTGATTTGAGCTCCCTGTATCATACAGCACATTTCCACTGGGCTATCCAATTTTACATATGGTAATGTATGTTTCAAAGCTACTCTCTATTCTTTCCATCCTCTCCTTCCCCCACTATGTCTACAAATCTGTTCTCTATGTCTCTATGCCTGCATATCCACTGCTGCCCTGTAAATATGTTCATCAATACCATCTTTCTAAATTCCATATATATACATTAATATAGGATATTTGTTATTCTATTTCTGACTTCCTTCACTCTGTATAATAGGCTCTGAGTTCATCAACCTTATTAGAACTGACTCAAATGTGTTCCTTTTGTGGCTGAGTAATATTCCATTGTATATAGGTACCACAGCTTCTTTCTCTATTCATCAGTCAATGGGCATCTAGGTTGCTTCCATGTCCTAGCTATTGTAAATAGTGCTACAATGAACAGTGGGGTACATGTGACTTTTTCAATTATGGTTTCTTCAGGGTATATGCCCAGTAGTGAAATTGTTGGGTCATATGGTAGTTTTATTCCTAATTTTTTAAGGAATCTCCATATTGTTCTCTATAGTGGCTGTATCAATTTACATTCATACCAACAGTGCAAGAGGGTTTCCTTTTCTCCCCAGGTTTGTACGTAATGTTAGAAAATTTTCTGATTTTATTCTTTTACATGTCACTGTCTAGTTTTCACAGCATCATTTATTGAAGAGACTGTCTTCTCCACTGTGTATTCTTGCCTTGTCATAGACTAATTGACCACAAGTTCATGCGTTTATTTCTGGGCTCTCTATTCTGTTCCATTGATCTACGTGTCTCCTTTTCCATATCAATATCATATTGTTTTCATTAATATAGCTTTGTAGTATAGTTTGAAGTCAGGAAACATGATTCCTTCAGATCTATTCTGCTTTCTCAAGATTGTTTTGGTGATTCAGGATCTTTTGTGCTTCTAGATAGATTTTAAAATGATTTGTTCTTATTCTATGAAAAATGCCATTGATACTTTGATAAGGATTGCATCAAATTTGTGGATTGCTTTGGAAAGTATGGTCATTTTAACAATATGGATTCTTTCATTCCAAGAAAATAGTATATCTTTCTGTATGTTTGTGTCATCTTCAATATTTTTTTTTCATCAGTGTCTTATAGTTTCATGTGTACAGGATTTTTCCTCCTTAGGTAGGCTTATTCTCAGGTATTTTATTCTTTTTGATGTTGTGATAAATAAGACTGTTTCCTTAATTTCTCTTTCTTATATTTCATTGTCAGTGTATAGAAATGCAACAGATTTCTATTTATTAATTTTGTATCTTTCAACTTTACCAAATTCATTAATTAACTCTAGTAGTTTTCTGGTGGTGTCTTTAGGATTATCTATGTATAGTAGATCACACTTGGTGTGATATGGAGGAGTAAGAGAGAAAGCAGTGGGACTATAGAATAGCCAGAACACAGAGTTTAGTGACATGACTATGGTGATAATGAAGATGGAGGTAAGAAGAAGTCAGAGAGATCATGGAGATATGAAAACTGGCTGATGAATTGGAAATGGCATTGGAAACAAAGAAAATCAAAGACAAATCTTTCATAGGGAGGCAAGAATTACAGAGTGAATTGTAATAGCTTTAATTATGATGGGGAAAACTGATTAAGAGAAAACTTTGAGTGGGAAAGGAAGTACAAGTTCCCTCTTTCGGTCTTGTTTCCCTGGAGGTTACCCATTAAACCCTACATATATTTCTGGCATCAAGATGTGTCGGGAAGAAACAAAATATGGTGTTCTTCAGAATCTATTACAAATATTTTAAAAATGCATTAAAATATATAATGATTCACATGAGGCAATTTTATAACTCAAGAAGAAGTAACATAGAAATATGTTCCTAGTTAAATATGTATAATGCTATCCACTACAGTTTCACAGGGTTAATTTTTCCCACTAAATTGTGTTCTCTCCCTAACAATAAGAAAGTACAAGAACAGAAAAAGATGTAGGCCCCAAAATGCCTGTATTATTTAACACCAGACTTAGTCCCTTACATTTAAATTATTCACATTATCATCAATGTCCAGAGACTACAGTTTCCTTGCAACTTCATTTTATTATTCAGCTCTAGTCTAAAGAAATGCTTCTAGCACCAAATGAACAACCTAGATTATCTTCCTCCCAGGCTCCAAATCATCCTTCCTACGACCTCAAGGGTGTTTAAGAGGAGAGAGTTTGAAGTTGAGATGTCTGTGTGCTTGCCAGAGGGTATCTCAGTCAGTAAAATGACCTTTGAGGTCCTCCTCTTTCCTTCCTGAGGCTTCTAGGCCACAAGAATTTGTGTTCTCTTTCTGAGAACAATGAAAGGATAAAGATATTACATGGTATGTTCCAGCTCAGAAAACAATTTCTGTGAAAAGGTGTTTGAGAACATCCCTCTCTAATGTAAAAGTAGTGTAAGAAATATCAATAAAACTTTTGAATTAAAAAGGACAATTAAGAAGAGATTAATAAATTCATTTTTGATCATTTTAAATATCCAGTATTCAGTGGTTTTAATTATGTAAATACCTACTTTGATATTATTATGAGTGAATTTCTATATCAAGATTGCTGGGAGAAATGTTAACAACCTCAGATATGCATGATACCACCCTTATGGCAGAAAGTGAAGAGGAACTAGAGAGCCTTGTGATGAAAGTGAAACAGGAGAGTGAAAAAGCTGGCTTAAAACTCAACAATCAAAAAACTAAGATCATGGCCTCTGGTCCCATCACTTCATGGCAAATAGACGGGGAAACAATGGAAACAGTGACAGACTTTGTTTTGGGGGGCTCCAAAATCACTGCATATGGTGACTGCAGCTATGAAATTAAAAGACGCTTGCTCCTTAGATGAAAATCTATGACCAACCTAGACAGCAGATTAAAAAGCAGAGACATTACTTCCCAACAAATGTCCATATAGTCAAAGCTATGGTTTTTCCGCTAGTCATGTGTGGGTGTGAGAGTTGGACTATAAAGAAAGCTGAGCACTGAAGAATTGATGATTTTCACCTGTGTTGTAGAAGACTCTTGAGAGTTCCTTGTACTGCAAGGAGATCAAACCAGTCAATTCTAAAGGAAATCAGCCCTGAATATTCATTGGAAAGACTTACACTGAAGCTGAAGTTCCAATACTTTGGCCCCCTAATGCGAAGACTGAATTATTGAAAAAGACCCTGATGCTGTGAAAGATTGAAGGCAGGAGGAAAAGGCTGCAGCAGAGAATGGGATGGTTTGGTGGCATTCCCTACTCAATGGACATGAATTTGAGCAAGCTCCAAGAGTTGTCTATGGACAGGGAAGCCTGGTGTGCTGCAGTCCACGGGGTTTCAAAGAGTCAGACATGACTGATCAACTGAACTGAACTGAAATTGTTATAACAATGCTCACACTTTGAGAAGGCAAGTTAACGTAATGGTTACCAGCACATCCATCTCTTGATTCAGACGTCTTGAATTTGAATCCTGACTGTTCTTCCCTCTAGCTATATAATCTAGGTCAGGTTTTTTAATTCTCTATTCTTCCATGTCTATATATGTAAAATCAATATCACATTAATAAGAATTTCCTCTGAGGGTTGTTTGGTATATGAATACTTAAAGAATGTAATAGAAGTAAAGCACTTAGAAGAGGAAATGGCACAGAGTATGCCCTATGCCAGCTAACTGTATATGTTAGCTGTCAGTAATTCTCTTTTCCCATTCTTACCCTTTGGTTTTCATCCCTTTTATTATATCATTACATGATCTGCAGAGATCCTTGAAGCTTCAAAACAAAGAATTCCTCAATTAGAGGTGCAAAATACTGAGCTGAAATGCTCATCCTATTTTTAGTGATAGCAATGTAATTATCCTGAATATCACGGAGCAGATAGGATATAATCTTAATTTTTCTTTGGAATTACAAGGATTGTCATTTTGCTACCTATTTATCTGATAAGTTTCAATGATAAAGTATTATCTACATAATTTTGAGTGCTCAAATTATGCATGCATGTGTGTAATGTCCATTCTATTCCAAGCACTGTGTTGAGTATTTTATATTTATTTTAAGAATCCAATAGGGATGTATTATTTGTTAAATTTACAAGTAGAGAAACTCATGAAGATAAATGTGCATCATGTTGATGGCAGAAATGACACCGGGATTTGACTACAGAATTCATGCCTAAATGCAGCAATAATAATAGTAAAATATAAATGAAAGAAAACCACATTATATGTTGCTGTTTTAAAGTTTATAAGAATTTCATAAACCAGTTTTCTCATTTGGTTTGCCAATATACTTGGAGATTATTCTCAGCAAGATGGTTACTTTTGACCTTTTTTAAATTAAAAGAGAGTATTTAAATTAATGTAAGATAGAACACAAGTGTATTGCAGGAGAAAAGGATGAACTGACCTGAAAGATAAGAGACCATCTATGGGAATTTGTAGATCTGTTTTTAAATTTAAAGAATTCAATTTCCTCTTGTTGCAAGTTGTTAGGTAGTTAGAAGTGGAAAAAGGAGTCCAAAATGGCAGTGGTTCAAAGACAAAGACAGGAAAATCCCATGAAAATAGAACAAAGGAAGGTCCAAGGACCAGATTGAGGACCTCAGGTAAAACAAACAGCACTCGGGTTAGCCAAGTTTACATAGGGCAGGCCCAGGGGGAGGAGAAAAAACATATAAAAAGAGGAGCCAAAATTGGGCCTGGGGCTTCTCTTCTCTTTGTGTTTTCGGGGTCTGCCTGCCCTTATGTCTGCTGCTGCTGCTGCTGCTAAGTCGCTTCAGTCGTGTCTGACTCTGTGAGACCCCTGAGATGGCAGCCCACCAGGCTCCCCCGTCCCTGGGATTCTCCAGGCAAGAACACTGGAGTTGTGTTTCCATTTCCTTCTCCAATGCAGGAAAGTGAAAAGTGAAAGTGAAGTCGCTCAGTCGTGTCCGACTCTTAGTGACCCCATGGACTGCAGTCTACCAGGCTCTTCCATCCATGGGATTTTCCAGGCAAGAGTACTGGAGTGCGGTGCCATTGCCTTCTCCGCCCTCATGTCTAGAGGATGTCTTTTCCTTTGCTTTCTGAATAAAACTGAGTTGTAACATGGGGCTGTAACACTGGTCCATCCATCCCTTCAAATTTTTGCTGCAATGAGACAGAACCAAGGAAATTACAAATTCCCCTGACATCTATGGTGCCGTGACTTGGATTTAGCCCAGCTGAAACAACCTCAGCCCAGCCCCTGTGAGGCAGAGGCCAAGCACAGCAGAAACCCAACTTGATGTAAGCTCCCGCAGTGGAAGCTGAATGCAAAGAAAACCCAGCACAGTGAAAGTGACAAGAAGCCCAGCATGCTGGCAGCCAGGCCAGCAAAAGCAAACATCACGCAACTGAAGCATGCTACTCAGTCTCAGATTCCAGAAGACCTCCAGTTACGTTAGGATGTCCTCGCTCCTATAGCTGGAAAGACATATGGCTGACAAAATCTTCATTCCTTTACAATCTGTCGTTTCTTGTTTCCTCGAACTCCCTGTGAACAGGTAAGTGGCAGTTGGGTGCAACTGAGGGACTCTGGAGAAGCTACTCCTCAGTATGTCCTGTGGTCTCCACTATCCTCTGCACTCTAGTAGCTGTTGCCCAAGTGGGCGGGGATTCTTCTGTCCTTAATCTTCTTTGCGCCAAGGATCAGGCCAATGAAAACCATGAGCATGAATCAGGTATTTAGCAGATTTTCTGACAGGTTATGAAAGATTTTCCTCAGCATGTTTTTCCCACTGCTTTTTCCTCCTGTCCTTCAGCTCCTCTCTCCATCTATGCCACTGCTTACAAAATTGGGTGGGTCATCGTCCTTCCATTTCTGAATATTGTGTTTGAAACGGTTTACCGAATGTTGGGACTCAAACCCACGTGGCAGGGATTCTGTGCTATGCTTAGTTACTCAGTCATATCCTACTGGGACTTGAGCCTGACCAAAACCATGGTACCTGGCTTTAGGATCTAATGAAGCTCAGGTTCTTGATGTCTCATTGCAAAAATTCAGTTAGAGACACAGCAATAGGTAAGAGGTGGATTTGTTCAGCTTTAGAGGAGGCGAGTGCAGTGCAGTGGCCATGGAATGTAGTGTGGTTAGTTTTTGTGAGCTGGGTGATTTCATATGCTAATGAGTGGGAGCATCATTCTAACAATTAGGGCACCTCTGGGTCTGTCATTTAGCTTGCAGATTGAGGATCAAGGTTTAGTTGAGTTTGACTTTTGGACCCATTTGATTTTAATCAGTTTATGGTATTCCCTTCGGATATGTCATTCTTTCAAAAGTTGTGCCCTGCCCTTTTCCCTCCTGGTTCATGCTCTTTTCCTGAGCCAAGTCCTGGCCCATAATGTTACCTTTACAATCTTCTTGAGGGACAACTAGAAAATAGCTGGCCCTTGGGAGGGAAATACTGTATAACATCCAATCCCTCTAGATATCCAGGCCTTCATCTTCCATGTTTCCCACAACGTGTGCAACAGCATCTCTCAGTGAACCTACTAAGATGGGTGACAGGCACAAAATGCCTGCTAGAAGTACGTCTGTTGGCATCATTTCAAGGGCAGTTGGGCTTCCAGGGACAATGTTTGCCATTTGGGAGTTAGCCCTGCAGTCCATTTGGACCCAAACCCTTACCACCTTTCTTCTAAAGTTACAAACATAGCCCTGGATTAAATCTCCACTTCACTTTTATGAAACGTCTGGTCTATTGCCTCTTATCAATTTGTTCCTGAACTACTTACTAACTCCTACAACCAGGACCCTGTCCTCTTGTAGGCAACATTGCTCCAACCTGCTTATTATTAAAATAATCTTAATGCCCCTAACAGGACCAGATAACCCACTCCTTTGCCATTACTTCTGTTATTATTATCTAAAGTATATCTATGACAATGAAAGTTTTACCATTGGAAACACCATCAGATCAGATCAGTCGCTCAGTCGTGTCCGACTCTTTGCGACCCCATGAACTGCAGCACTCCAGGCCTCCCTGTCCATCACCAACTCCCGGAGGTCACTCAGACTCATATTCATCGAGTCAGTGATGCCATCCAGCCATCTCATCCTCTGTCGTCCCCTTCTCCTCCTGCCCCCAATCCCTCCCAGCATCAGAGTCTTCTCCAATGAGTCAACTCTTCGCATGAGGTGGCCAAAATACTGGAGTTTCAGCTTTGGCATCATTCCTTCCAAAGAAATCCCAGGGCTGATCTCCTTCAGAATGGACTGATTGGATCTTCTTGCAGTCCAAGGGACTCACAAGAGTCTTCTCCAACACCACAGTTCAAAAGCATCAATTCTTCGGCGCTCAGCCTTCTTCACAGTCCAGCTCTCACATCCATACATGACCACAGGAAAAGACCATAGCCTTGACTAGACGGACCTTTGTTGGCAAAGTGATGTCTCTGCTTTTGAATATGCTATCTAGGTTGGTCATAACTTTCCTTCCAAGGAGTAAGCGTCTTTTAATTTCATGGCTACAATCACCATCTGCAGTGATTTTGGAGCCCAGAAAAACAAAGTCTGACACTGTTTCCACTGTTTCTCCATCTATTTCCCATGAAGTAATGGGACCAGATGCCATGATCTTCGTTTTCTGAATGTTGAGCTTTAAGCCAACCTTTTCACTCTCCACTTTCACTTTCATCAAGAGGCTTTTTAGTTCCTCTTCTTTTTCTGCCATAAGGGTGGTGTCATCCGCATATCTGAGGTTATTCATATTTCTCCCAACAATCTTGATTCCAACTTGTGTTTCTTCCAGTCCAGCATTTCTCATGATGTACTCTGCATATAAGTTAAACAAACATGGTGACAATATACAGCCTTGACGTACTCCTTTTCCTATCTGGAACCAGTCTGTTGTTCCATGACCAGTTCTAACTGTTGCTTCCTGACCTGCATACAGATTTCTCAAGAGGCAGATCAGGTGGTCTGGTATTCCCATCTCTTTCAGAATTTAAACTGCTTGGACTCTGGGACTGGTAGAGGGTGGGACGATTGGGGAGAATAGCATTGAAATATGTATAATATCATATCTGAAACGAGTCAGTCAAGGTATGATGCCCTATAACAGATGCCTGGGACTGGAGCACTGGGATGACCTGGAGGGATGGTGTGGGAAGAGGGGAGGGAGGAGGGTTCAGGATGGGGAACACGTGTATTCTGGTGGCGGATCCATCTCGATGTATAGTAAAAGTAATACAATATTGTAAAGTTAAGAAAAATTAAAAAAATAATAATAATAAAAAAAATAAAATAAAATAAATAAACTGCTCTTATTGAGGACTAGGGGAGGAAATCATTGACTTACATTCCCTCAAAGCTGTAAGAAAATAAGGCTTATGGCTGTTTTATCAGGTTTTACCAGAGCCCAGGTTTGTATTGCTTTACATCATGGTATCTATTCCATCCATGGTGGACAAACCAGCAGTGAGTTAAGATTACAACCCCTTAATCGTATCCAGCACTGGTCATGCTGAAGACCTTGGGGGTGCCCAACTCCAGTCTGAGGGTCAACCTGCCTCGACCTGCCTAGGGATCTGGTACTTGGGAGTTTGTCATGCCTCCACCTGCTCTGGGATCCACCAGTCCAGGGATCCAAGAGGTCGACCTGCCTCAACCTGCCTAAGAACTCAATTCTCTGACATGCCTTGACCTGACTGGGGATTCGATATCCAGGTGACTGTCACACCTCAGCCTGCATGGGGATCTGCAATCTGATCTGGGGGCGCCTGGCTCTCAGATTGCAACACTACTGGATAGGATAAGCTTCAAAAAGACTCACGCCTAAGGAAAACCACCCATGAAAATAGAAGGAAGCTTATTAGTGTTGGGACATTGCCCAGTATCAGCAGTAACTCAGGGGTCCAACGAGAACCCCATTGCCTTTTTGGAAAGTCTAAAAGAGGCCCTCTAAATGTTTACCAATCTGGTCTTAGACTTTTATGAGGGACAGGTGATTTAAAGGACAGATTCCTGTTCCAACGTGCATCAGACATCAGGATAAAGTTACAGCAGCTACAACAGCAGGACCCTGCTACCTCTTTAGATGAGATGGTCCAGAAAGCCACCAATATCTTTTATAACAGAACAGGAGAGGGAGGCCAAGGCCCAGGAGAGGGAGAAAAGGAATGAGACGAGGCATGCCCAGATGCTGGCTGCCTTCCAAGGGAGCCCTATGGGAAACCTCGCATCCTTGAAGGAAAAGGCACAGGGCAAATGCTTAATCTGTAGACAGTCAGGACATAGGGCCAAAGAGTGCCCAATCCATGACAAGTCTCCTAAAATGGCTTGCTACAGATGCCATCAGATGGGACATTGGGCAGCATTCTGCCCTCAGGACATTAGAGCCTCAAGTCAAGTGCCAACACTTCCCTCATTATGGTTCAACAGGACTGAAGTGGCCTGCTCCAGCCAGCCCACCTGTCACAGATCACCATCACAGGGCTAGAGTCCAGAGTGCAACTGGCTGAGGTAGGTAGATCCGAGAATTTCTTCACTGACACGGGGGCTACCTACTCTGTCCTGACCTCCTGCTCCAGAGCCTTCACCTCCTAAACCTGTACCATTTTGGGTGCTACAGGAATAACAATTACAAAAAGAATCACCTGAGCACTTCTTTGTTGCTGGGATGGACAAATATTTTCCCACTAGTTTCTGGTGGTCCCTGAGTATCCTACTCCCTTATTGGAAAGAGACCTTTCCCTGCCTTCAAAATCTTTCAACTATTGCAGTCCTGATAGAAGATACTTTAAAACTCTCTCTTGAGGGAAAACTACCCATTTTCACCAGCCATCAAGTGAAACAACTCCTGAATGGAAGAGGCCATTTATGGATGTCTGAAAAAAGGATCCTCAGATATCAAGTAGTGTTGATGGAAAATCCAGGGCTGACTATATCCCCTTGTGAGGATCTTAAACCAGCTTCCTCCTGCCTACCCCCAAGGGCTCTCTCCACTTTCACTCTTGGCTAGAAACCTTGGACCACTGGACAAAACCCCAAGAGGAATTGTCAGAAAATCCTCTGACCAATCCTGATGAATCTGGTACACTGAAGGAAGCAGCTTTGTCTTGGATGGAAAAAGAAGAATCAGATATACAGTAGTCTCCAATTTTGAGACCATAGAGGCAAAACTTCTGCCACCAGGTACTTCAGCCAAATTGGCTGAGCTCATAGCCCTGACTCGAGCTTTAAAGCTGGAAAAAGGAAAAAGAGTAGTCATTTACACTGACTCCAAGTATGCCTTTCTGGTACTACATGCACATGCTGCTATTTGGAAAGAAATAGGCCACCTCACCACCCGAGGATCCCCAATCAAATACGGTGATCAAATCCTTAGGCTTTTGTAGACAGTTGATCTGCCCAGTGAGGTTTCAATCTCCCATTGTAAAGGACACCAAAAAGGGAGCACGGAAGAAACACGAGGGAACCAAGCAGTCCATCAGGCAGCTAAGACAGCAGCATTGATCTAATAGGTGTTGCCACCCTAGTTCCACAGACCAGTTTGCCAGAAACTCCATCATATACTGAAGGTGAGACTCCTAAAGCTAAAAGTGAGGGCTTGGAAGAAGATCATATGGGGTGGTTCCACAAGGAGGGACTCCTTTTCCTGCCTGGGAAATTCCAATGGAAGTTGGTTAACTCCTTACATGCCACCACTCATTTAGGTGAAAAGGCCCTTCAAATATTACTAGAAAGGTCCTTCAGAGGAACAGGCCTCCAAATGACTATAAAGCAAGTGTTCTCCTCTTGTCACACTTGCCAATTAAACAACCCCCAAGGAGCTCGAAGACCCCAGCTGACCCAGCCTGCCCAACGATATGAGACCTACCGAGAGAGGACTGGCAGGTGGACTTCACACAGATGCCAGTTTCTCAAGGGTATAAGTACCTGGTCGTCATGATAGATACATTCACAGGATGAATTGAAGGCTTTTTCACCCAGACCAAGAATGCTGAGGAGATGGTAAAAACACTGCTCCAAGAAATCATTCTGAGATTTGGTTTGCCCAGGTAATTACAACGTTACAATGGGATATCATTTACTTCTAAGGTCACCCAAGGGGTCTTTAAAGCACTGGGCACTACTTATTATCTCCATTGTGCCTGGAGGCCTCAGTCTTCAGGAAAAGTAGAAAGAGACAACCAATTCTTAAAATCAGCAATAAAAAAGATAACCCAGGAGACCTCCCTGGGATGGAAGGAGGCTTTACCAATAGCTCTCCTCCACACCCATATTGCCCCTAAGGAACAGGTTGGTCTTAGTCCTTATGAGATGCTATATGGGAGCCCTTTCATTTATGTCAATGACCTCTTCCTATATCCAGAGTCTCAGACCCTCCAGTCTTAAACCATGGTCATTGGGCAATTCCAACAAGACACATGCTTGTGGGGTGTCAACCATGACCCAAAAGATTCTAAAGAGCTACCACTGTATGCTCCAGGGACTCAAGTCCTAATTAAAGGCTGAAAAGATGGGTCCCCAAAGTTTCAACTCCAGCCCCCATGGAAGGGCCCCTATCCTGTAATACTTTCTACTCCCACAGCAGTCAAGTTACCAGGAAATGACTCCTGGATTCACTATTCACAAATTGAGCCATGGAAAAAAACAGAAGAGGACACTCAATACACCTGTGAGCCTCTGGGAGATCTCAGATACCTATTCGGAACTACAAATGAGTGTCATTCTAATGAACACCCCAAAATTAAGTTTGTGGGGATAAGATTTCTCAGGACAGCTCTAAAGTGCCAACACAGCTTGGCAGGGATTGTACTTCTAAATAAATAGGAGATAGATCTCCTGATTTCTGAACAAGGAGGGACTTGAGCCATCTTGAATGAGACGTGTTGTTTCTGAGTAAATATCTCCAGCTAAGTTAAAGAAAATCTCACAGTCTTCAAGAAAAACATTCAGACACTACAGGATATCAAAGCAGGAGATGGAGAGTTCTTGGAGTGACTACAATCTCTCTTTGGGGGAATACTTCTCCTGGAGAGGGGGAATTTGGAATTGGCTAATGCCCCTACTAATCATTGTTATCACCATACTGATGCTGCTTATGATTGCTCCATGTATTATCAACTGTCTAACCCATTTTATCTCTGCCCAGGTCAACAGGCTACAACATGCAGTTCCAGTTTAACAAGGATAGCCAACCATGGAAAATATCACTCACTCTTCATTTGACACTGCTATAAGGACTTAGAGGTTTGAGACTAGCAAGAGTGGGAGGCCCAATGCCCCCTCGCAATCCCAGTTAAGCAGAAAGTAGCCAGAGAGACCTTGATGCCCCTATTCCCCAAAAATTGGGCCTCCCATCTCTTTAGAGGGAAATGTTAGGTAGTTAGAATATGAAAAAGAAGTCCAAAATGGTGGTGGCTAAAAGTCAAAGAAGGGAAAAGCCCACAAAAATAGAACAAAGGAAGGTCCAAGGACTGGAGTGAGGACCTCAGGTGAAACAAATAGCCCACCTGGCTAGCCCAGTTTACAAAGGGCAGGCTTAGCGGGGAGGAGACAAATCTACAAAAGGAGGAAGCCTAGAAGGCTTAAAGCCTCTCTTCTCTTGTTTTTTTGGTTTGACCTACCCTCACTCCTTGATGCTGTACTATCCTTTGTTTTTCCCAATAAAAGCTAGCTATAACACTGCCCCATCTGTTGCTTCAAATTTTTGCTGCAGGGAGACAGAACAGAGGAAATTGCACTCTCCCCTGACAAAATAAAGTGCCAGGCTTGTCTTTTAGTACTCTTTTGAACTCAGATGATGACACAAGAAAAGGTGGGTGAGTAGATCTGGTTTACATATTGGTCTTGGAATTTGTAAAAATTTTCTTTTAAAAAAAATGAGCTTTTTTTTAAAGGTCTTAGAAGGAGATAATTTATATAAGATCAATTACCTCTAAGGAGAAGGAAATGGCAACCCACTCCAGTATGCTTGCCTGGAGAATCCCAGGGAGAGAGGAGCCCAGTAGGCTGCTGTTTATGGGGTCACACAGAGTCAGACACAACTTAAGCGACTTAGCAGCAGCAACAATTACTTCTAAGGATCAGAAAACATCTGAGAGTCAGTTAATATGTTAAACTCTTTATCTTGATATTCCCACATAATATTCCCTGAAACCAAGTTCTGTATTTATTATTATTATTCCACTTTTCTTGAAAGGAAAGTGAAGTTCAAAGAAGTAAATTGAATGTACAAAGTGCTGTGTGTGCATAGTCAGTAACGTCTCACTCTGTCCATGGGGTTCTCCCAGCAATAATACTGGAGTGAGTTGCCATTTCCTACTCCAGAGGATCTTTCCTACCCAGGGATCAAACCCGAGTCTCTTGCATCTCCTGCATTGGCAGGTGGATTCTTTACCAATGCACCATCTGAGAAGATCTCAATATCCAAGGTATGGAGCTAAAAAAGAGTGGAGCCAGGATTGGGAACAAAGTTTTTCAGAACTCATATTATTTCTACTACATTTATTTTTTTTTTTCTTTCTGCAGCTATTTAAAAAGCATAAAAGTTAAATTAGTTTGAGTTAATCCTATTGACAAAATGAAGGTACCTTTCTTAGAGGAAGAACCCCAAACAGGAACTTGTTATAGTTTCATTGATATCAGATCAGATTAGATCAGATCAGTTGCTCAGTTGTGTCTGACTCTGCAACCCCATGAATCACAGCATGCCAGGCCTCTCTGTCCATCACCAACTCCCAGAGTTCACTCAGACTCATGTCCATTAAGTCAGTGATGCCATCCAGTCATCTCATCCTCTGTCATCCCCTTCTCCTCCTGCCCCCAATCCCTCCCAGCATCAGAATCTTTTCCAGTGAGTCAACTCTTCACATGAGGTGGCCAAAGTACTGGAGTTTCAGCTTTAGCATCATTCCTTTCAAAGAAATCCCAGGGCTGATCTCCTTCAGAATGGACTGGTTGGATCTCCTTGCAGTCCAAGGGACTCTCAAGAGTCTTCTCCAACACCACAGTTCAAAAGCATCAATTCTTAGGCACTCAGCCTTCTTCACAGTCCAGCTCTCACATCCATACATGACCACGGGAAAAACCATAGCCTTGACTAGGCAAACCATTGTTGGCAAAGTAATGTCTCTGCTTTTCAATATGCTATCTAGGTTGGTCATAACTTTCCTTCCAAGGAGTAAGCGTCTTTTAATTTCATGGCTGCAGTCATCATCTGCAGTGATTTTGGAACCCAGAAAAATAAAGTCTGACACTGTTTCCATTGTTTCCCCATCTATTTCCCATGAAGTGATGGGACTGGATGCCATGATCTTCGTTTTCTGAATCTTGAGCTTTAAGCCAACTTTTTCACTCTCCTCTTTCACCTTCATCAAGAGGCTTTTTAGTTCCTCTTCACTCTCTGCCATAAGGGTGGTGTCATCTGCATATCTGAGGTTATTGTTATTTCTCCTGGCTATCTTGATTCGGGCTTGTGCTTCTTCCAGCCCAGCGTTTCTCATGATGTACTCTGCATATAAGTTAAATAAGCAGGGTGACAATATACAGCCTTGACGTACTCCTTTTCCTATTTGGAACCAGTCTGTTGTTCCATGTCCAGTTCTAGCTGTTGCTTCCTGACCTGCATACAGGTTTCTCAAGAGGCAGGTCAGGTGGTCTGGTATTCCCATCTCTTTCAGAATTTTCCACAGTTTATTGTGATCCACACCCTTAAAAGCTTTGGCATAGTCAATAAAGCAGAAATAGATGTTTTTCTGGAACTCTCTTGCTTTTTCCATGGTAGGTTAAATGGTTAAATGGTTGGGAATCTACTACTATTATGCTGATCAGTCATAGCATTTTCATTTGAAATTCTAATGTTCTAGTCAGGTCCTTAGCAGTTACTGAGTCTAAATCTATTCTGATTGTTTATTTGGCATCTCCTGGGAATTACTCTGTAAAATACCAGCTGCTTCACCTGAAGACAATAGTCAGTGGACTACCAACTGGATGCAAATGATGACAGACTTGAACTCAACCTCCACAGTGAAAAGACTTCACTTGAGCTAACAGTAATAAGGTGATCCATAATCTATCTACTCATTTTATTTTTTAAAATTTAATTGGAGTGTAATTACTTTACAATATTGTGTTGGTTTCTGCCATATATGGGCATAAATCAGTCATAGGTATGCCTACGTCCCCTCCCTCTTGAACCTCCCTCACACCTTTCACCACATCCCACTCTCCTGTGCAGTGCTAAGTCGCTTCAATCATGTCCAACTCTTTGAGACCCTATGGACTATAGCTCAAAAGTATCCTCTGTCCATAGGATTTCCCAGGCAAGAATACTGGGATGGGTGACCATGCCCTCATCCAGGGCATCTTCCCAACCCAGGGATTGAACCTGTGTCTTTATGCCTCTTGCATTGGCAGACAGGTTCTATCCTCTCTCTCTATGTGTGAGATTTTTGTATCTCCAATAATAATAAATGTATTCTTTTTATCTGGGGGAAAAAAAAAAACACTGTCCTCCCACACAGAGGCAAAAGAAATACAGAATATCTTCTTAGGAATTGTTAATAAAAAAAGTTTATTTATAAATCTGGAACAAAAAGTTCTTGTTAACTACAGATTTAAGTACATTAGACTTAATTGTCATTAATAAAAATTCTTCATAAGGGCATATATGAGCTGTTAAACTTACTAAATCCTAGACTTTTTTTTTGAAAAAAAGCTTATTAGTGACAAATCACAATTGTATCTGTATCTAATCTTGTTTGTCAAATGTCAAGATCACAGTAAGTCTTTGAAAAGTAAGTAAACTACCTCTGTGGGATAAGTTAAAATCAGAATAAGGAAAACACAACATCTGGTTTTCTGTTTGACCCTGGGGCACCATACTCTTAAATCTAAGAAAAAATAAAATGCATGAATACTGTTAAAAACAAGGCAACAGATCCAAAATTGAGTCACTTATGTTAAGCCCTATGTTGTCAAACCAAGACTTACTTAACAGTTTCAATGTTCCAGAAACAGAATCTTAAACCAGTCAACCAGGAATCACCTGATCAGCACTAGTGAGGTAATTTGCTTGATAGATCCCTTGTCTATTTAAAAGGAAGGTAATCTTGCAATAAGTATTCCTTTTTTTTTTTTTTTTGCCTTGTATGACTTCCTTCTTTCTGCTTCTTCTCGCTATAAAAGTCTTTCAATTTGCACAGCTCCATGAAGCTTATTTCCATCGGCGAGACTGGCTTCTACTGGATTCAAATTGAGCTTTGCTCAAATAAGCTCTTAAAATTTTTAATACGCCTCAGTTTTTCTTTTAACAATATCTTCAATAGCACTGTAAAGTTAAATATCTCAGAGTGACCTTGAAAGTGGACGTAGACTTCTAGGTTTCCTCTGGACTGTAAGGTTATTTATCTTCATTTCACAATATGTGCTATATGCAGAGTGATTTCTCTCCACTGTCTCCTCCCTTTAAGAAAATAATTCCTAAGATTCCTCTCCCCATGAATATATTTTTCCATTCTGCCACAAATCTATGGTTTACAAACTTTTAAAGAATGAAAAATACTTTTTCAAGTATTTCCCAAGTTCTAAGAATCTTTTCTTCTCTCTCTTTCTCTCCCTCTTTTTTGCTTTCAAACATGGAAGCTGTAAAACATTTAGAAATGTATTACATGTGCTTGTTTCACATTTTATTTTTTTAAATTCTGGAACTTTTTTCCATATTCCTGAATGAAAAAGAACTCTGAATAGAAATGAAGAGAATAAAATAGAATATAACATATGGCATCTGGTAGGCAAAACCACTGTGTCACTCAGATAACTTCCAATCCAAAACCACATGTCTTTTTCTGGCTCTGCTCTCTACTGTGCCCAGCTCCTCCTACCTTTTGCCTTTTGTCTGAAAGATTTCCATTGCCAATCCACCCAATATATCTCCCAAGGTACATACACATATATATTACAAATGACTTGGAATGGTCACTATCACCTTCGGTTTGGTCGGTTCAGTCACTCAGTCGTGTCCAGCTCTTTGCGACCCCATGAATTGCAGCACGCCAGGCCTCCCTGTCCATCACCAACTCCTGGAGTTCACTCAAACTTACATCCATCGAGTCGGTGCTACCATCCAGCCATCTCATCCTCTGTCATCCCCTTCTCCTCCTGCCCTCAAATGCTCCCAGCATCAAAGTCTTTTCCAATGAGTCAACTCTTCCCGTGAGGTGCACGATTACCAGAGTTTCAGCTTTAGCATCATTCCTTCCAAAGAACACCCAGGACTTATCTCCTTTAGAATGGACTGGTTGGATCTCCTTGCAGTCCAAGGGACTCTCAAGAGTCTTTTCCAACACCACAGTTCAAAAGCATCAATTCTTAGGCACTCAGCCTTCTTCACAGTCCAACTCATGTCCACATATGACTACTGGAAAAACCATAGCTTTGACTAGATGGACCTTTGTTGGCAACGTAATGTCTCTGCTTTTGAATATGCTACCTAGGTTGGTCATAACTTTCCTTCCAAGGAGGAAGCATCTTTTAATTTCATGTCTGCAATCATCATCTGCAGTTATTTTGGAGCCCCAACAATAAAATCTAACACTGTTTCCATTGTTTCCCCATCTATTTCCCATGAAGTGATGGGACTGGATGCCATGATCTTCGTTTTCTGAATCTTGAGCTTTAAGCCAACTTTTTCACTCTCCTCTTTCACCTTCATCAAGAGGCTTTTTAGTTCCTCTTCACTCTCTGCCATAAGGGTGGTGTCATCTGCATATCTGAGGTTATTGTTATTTCTCCTGGCTATCTTGATTCGGGCTTGTGCTTCTTCCAGCCCAGCATTTCTCATGATGTACTCTGCATATAAGTTAAATAAGCAGGGTGACAATATACAGCCTTGACGTACTCCTTTTCCTATTTGGAACCAGTCTGTTGTTCCATGTCCAGTTCTAGCTGTTGCTTCCTGACCTGCATACAGGTTTCTCAAGAGGCAGGTCAGGTGGTCTGGTATTCCCATCTCTTTCAGAATTTTCCAGTTTATTGTGATCCACATGATCAAAGGCTTTGGCATAGTCAATAAGGCAGAAATAGATGTTTTTCTGGAACTCTCTTGCTTTTTCCATGATCCAGCGGATGTTGACAATTTGATCTCTAGTTCCTCTGCCTTGTCTAAAACCAGCTTGAACATCTGGAAGTTCATGGTTCACGTGTTGCTGAAGCCTGACTTGGAGAATTTTGAGCATCAGTTTACTAGCGTGTGAGATGAGTGCAATTGTGCGGTAGTTTGATCATTCTTTGACATTTCCTTTTTTGGGGATTGGAATGAAAACTGACCTTTTCCAGTCCTGTGGCCACTGATGAGTTTTCCAAATTTGTTGGCATATTTAGTGCAGCACTTACACAGCATCATCTTTCAGGATTTGAAATAGCTGAACTGGAATTCCATCGCCTCCACTAGCTTTGTTCATAGTGATGCTTTAGCTGATCTTTGAGTGCTTTAGCCTAAACTTTCTTCTAGCTTTATGCCAGCAATTTTAAGAGTATCCTTGTGTTATCCTGTGAGGGCAAATATCATAAAAACTGTGCTACTACTTGTGTGTATTATCGTTTACCATACTGTAGTCTTTGACATATTGTATGTACATATTTAACACTGAAGTTAAAATGGCACATCCAACCAAGATATGTGATACTCTCTTAAATATGTCTTTAAAAGTCAACATGCAGAACTGCTCCACCTTGGCTATGCTTCAGAAGATGTAAAGAAGTCACTGTTAATTCAGATGTTGTCAGCAACAGCTGAAAGATTTTGCCTGTAAAATTCTGGGGCACATATTTCTACTTTGGAGACAATTGCAAAACTCTATGTATACACTAATTATACTGATTTTCTCACTTAAATTTTAGATCAGAATATTACATTTTATTGACCCAAGAAGAACCTGCATTTGAACTATCAGTGTACAATTACTAATATTAGTCAATAGGTTTTTCTTGCATATATAATTTCAGTTAGGGAGATTATCAGCATAACATAATTTCATGCATTAGTAGGTGTTCCATGCATTGGTAGTATGGCCCTTTTAATCCTGAAAAGTATTTCATTATGTAGATGTACTAGAAGTTAGTTCTCCATTCCTCTGTTGATGAAGTGATTATATCTGGATTTTGGTTATTGTGATTAAAACGACTATGAGCATTCTAAGTATAGGCTTTGAGCAGACATATGTTTTGCTCTAGTAGTGCTTAGGTGTCTAACTTTATTTGAAACAATTTTGTTAGATTCTATTGTGACAGCTGTCATATCAGTGTGCATTTGGAAAAAAACTTATCAAAATTGGTGAATTTTTCTGTAGCCATTTTAATATTGAAGCTTAAAGGAAAAACAGCATTTTAGGCATATTATGCTTTATTATTTCAAGAAAGGTAAAAATGCAACTGAAGTGCAAAAAAGATTTGTGCAGTGTATGAATAAGGTGTTGTGACTGATTAAATGTGTCAAAAATAGTTTGTGAACTTTCCTACTTGAGATTTTTCACTGGGTGATGTTCCATGGTCAGGTAGACCAATTGAAGTTGATAGTGACCAAATTGTGGCATTAATTGGGAACAATTACTGTTATACCATTTGGGAGAGAGCCAACATACTAAAATATCCAAATCAAGTACTGAAAATCATTTGCACCAGCATAGTTCTGTTAATCCCTTTGATGTTTGGGTTCCACACAAGGTGAGTGAAAAACACATTCTTGACCATATTTCCACATTTCCACATGGGACTTTCTACTTGAATGTAATGGAAATGTTTCATTTTTAAAACAAAGTTTGACAGCAATGAAAAGTGTATACTGTACAATAATATGGAATGGAAGAGATCATGGGGCAAGGAAAATGAAACACCACCAACTTCATCCAAAGAAAGTGGTGCTGTGTATACGGTGGGATTAGAAGAAAGTCCTCTATTATGAACTTCTGGAAAACAAAACAATCAGTTCCAACAAGTACTGTTCACAATGAGACCACCTGAAAGCAGCACTAGATGAAAAGTGTCCAGAATTAGTCAACATAAAATGCATAATCTTCCACCAAGATGATACAAGACCAAATATCTTTGATGACATGGCAAAGACTCTTAACTTGGTTAGAAAATTCTGATTTATTCACCATATTTACCAGACATTGAACCTTCAAACATCCTTTTTTTTTTTTTTTTTGACCTTACAAAATTCTCTTAATGGAAAAAAAATTCAATTCCCTGGAAGACTGTAAAAGGCACCTAAAACAGTTCTTTGCTCAAGAAGATAGAAAGTTTTGGGAAAATGGAATTATGAAGTTGCCTGGAAAATGGCAGAAGGTAGTAGAACAAAACAGTGAATATGTTGTTCACTGTTCTTATATAAATAAAGTTCTTAGTGAAAATGAAAAATGTCTTTTTACATTAAAAATCAAAGGAATTCTTTGGTTGACCCAATATTTCTGTGTTTGCAATTAGTATGTTTATTGTTGCTATGTTGAAATGAATTGGTAAGTAAATGAGCTTTAATGTCCTGAATTTTCATTTCCAGTAGGCTCAATTTGGTAGATTTAAACTGCATAAACAAAATCTTGTTCAGTTTCTTATAATATTGAAGGGTGTAAGGAAAGTCTGAGACCAAACTGTTTGAGAACTATTGCTATAGGTAATAAAATAAACATTCTTCACTTATTACAAACCATAATTATTTTGGACTTATTTTAAGTAAAATGTAGGAAACTTCCATTTATTCCTATGTTTAGTGCTAATGTTATCATATATAATACAGATATAAATGTTATAAACCTAACAATATAATGTTGTATGTTTTTCTTTAATAGCATACTCTACACGACCGAGGTCAGAAAGG
Organism: Tragelaphus eurycerus; assembly: GCA_935064755.1. Taxonomy (NCBI): domain Eukaryota; kingdom Metazoa; phylum Chordata; class Mammalia; order Artiodactyla; family Bovidae; genus Tragelaphus; species Tragelaphus eurycerus. Next base: position 295,965 of record CAKXYN010000168.1, on the reverse strand, counting down.
GCGGCAGTGAAGAGATACCCCTCCTCCAAGGTCAGGAAGGGTGGTGATGAGGAGAGACCCCTCGTCCAAGGTAAGGTGCCATGGCTGTGCTTTGCTGGAGCAGCCGGGAAGAGATACCCCACACCCAAGGTAAGAGAAACCCAAGTAAGACGGTAGGTCTTGCAAGAGGGCATCAGAGGGCAAATAGACTGAAACCATACTCACAGAAAACTAGTCAATCTAATCACACCAGGACCACAGCCTTGTCTAACTCAATCAAATTAAGCCATGCCCGTGGGGCAACCCAGGATGGGCGGGTCATGGTGGAGAGATCTGACAGTGTGTGGTCCGCTGGAGAAGGGAATGGCAAACCACTTCAGTATTCTTGCCTTGAGAACCCCATGAACAGTATGAAAAGGCAAAATGATAGGATACTGAAAGAGAAACTCCCCAGGTCAGTAGGGGCCCAATATGCTACTGGAGATCAGTGGAGAAATAACTCCAGAAAGAATGAAGGGAAGGAGCCAAAGCAAAAAGAATACCCAGCTGTGGATGTGTCTGGTGATAGAAGCAAAGTCCAATGCTGTAAAGAGCAATATTGCATAGAAACCTGGAATGTCAGGTCCATGAATCAAGGCAAATTGGAAGTAGTCAAACAAGAGATGGCAGGAGTGAATGTCGACATTCTAGGAATTAGTGAGCTAAAATGGACTGGAATGGGTGAATTTAACTCAGAGGACCATTATATCTAATACTGCGGGCAGGAATCCCTCAGAAGAAATGGAGTGGCCATGATGGTCAACAAAAGAGTCCGAAGTGCAGTACTTGGATGCAATCTCAAAAACGACAGAATGATCTCTGTTCGTTTCCAAGGCAAACCATTCAATGTCACAGTAATCCAAGTCTATGCCCCAACCAGTAACGCTGAAGAAGCTGAAGTTGAACGGTTCTATGAAGACCTATAAGACCTTTTAGAACTAACACCCAAAAAAGATGTCCTTTTCATTATAGGGGAATGGAATGCAAAAGTAGGAAGTCAAGAAACACCTGGAGTAACAGGCAAATTTGGCCTTGGAATACAGAATGAAGCAGGGCAAAGACTAATAGAGTTTTGCCAAGAAAATGCACTGGTCATAGCAAATACCCTCTTCCAACAACACAAGAGAAGACTCTATACATGGACATCACCAGATGGTCAACACCAAAATCAGATCGATTATATTCTTTGCAGCCAAAGATGGAGAAGCTCTATACAATCAGCAAAAACAAGACCAGGAGCTGACTTTGGCTCAGACCATGAACTCCTTATTGCCAAATTCAGACTGAAATTGAAGAAAGTGAAGAAAACCACTAGACCATTCAGGTATGACTTAAATCAAATCCCTTATGATTATACAGTGGAAGTGAGAAATAGATTTAAGGGCCTAGATCTGATAGATAGAGTGCCTGATGAACTATGGAATGAGGTTTGTGACATTGTACAGGACACAGGGATCAAGACCATCCCCATGGAAAAGAAACACAAAAAGCAAAATGGCTGTCTGGGGAGGCCTTACAAATAGCTATGAAAAGAAGAGAAGTGAAAAGCAAAGGAGAAAAGGAAAGATATAAACATCTGAATGCAGAATTCCAAAGAATAGCAAGAAGAGATAAGAAAGCCTTCTTCAACAATCAATGCAAAGAAATAGAGGAAAACAACAGAATGGGAAAGACTAGGGATCTCTTCAAGAAAATCAGAGATACCAAAGGAACATTTCATGCAAAGATGGTCTCGATAAAGGACAGAAATGGTAAGGACCTAACAGAAGCAGAAGATATTAAGAAGAGGTGGCAAGAATACACAGAAAAACTGTACAAAAAAGAGCTTCACCACCAAGATAATCATGGTGGTGTGATCACTGACCTAGAGCCAGACATCCTGGAATGTGAAGTCAAGTGAGCCTTAGAGGGCATCACTACGAACAAAGTTAGTGGAGGTGATGGAATTCCAGTGGAGCTATTCCAAATCCTGAAAGATGATGCTGTGAAGGTGCTGCACTCAATATGCCAGCAAATCTGGAAAACTCAGCAGTGGCCACAAGATTGGAAAAGGTCAGTTTTCATCCCAATCCCAAAGAAAGGCAATGCCAAAGAGTGCTCAAACTACCGAACAATTGCACTCATCTCACACGCTAGTAAAGTAATGCTCAAAATTCTCCAAGCCAGGCTTCAGCAATATGTGAACCGTGAACTTCCTGATGTTCAAGCTGGATTTAGAAAAGGCAGAGGAACCAGAGATCAAATTGCCAACATCTGCTGGATCATGGAAAAAGCAAGAGAGTTCCAGAAAAACATCTATTTCTGCTTTATTGACTATGCCAAAGCCTTTGACTGTGTAGATCACAATAAACTGTGGAAAATTCTGAAAGAGATGGGAATGCCAGACCACCTGATCTGCCTCTTGAGAAATCTGTATGCAGGTCAGGAAGCAACAGTTAACACTGGTCATGGAACAACAGACTGGTTCCAAATAGGAAAAGGAGTACATCAAGGCTGTATATTGTCACCATGTTTATTTAACTTATATGCAGAGTACATCATGAGAAATGCTGGACTGGAAGAAACACAAGTTGGAATCAAGATTGCTGGGAGAAATATCAATAACCTCAGATATGCAGATGACACCACCCTTATGGCAGAAAGTGAAGAGGGGCTAAAAAGCCTCTTGATGAAAGTGAAAGTGGAGAGTGAAAAGGTTGGCTTAAAGCTCAACATTCAGAAAACGAAGATCATGGCATCTGGTCCCATCACTACATGGGAAATAGATGGAGAAACAGTGGAAACAGTGTCAGACTTTATTTTTCTGGGCTCCAAAATCACTGCAGATGGTGACTGCAGCCATGAAATTAAGGGATGCTTACTCCTTGGAAGGAAAGTTATGACCAACCTAGATAGCATATTCAAAAGCAGAGACATTACTTTGCCAACAAAGGTTCGCCTAGTCAAGGCTATGGTCTTTCCTGTGGTCATGTATGGATGTGAGAGCTGGACTGTGAAGAAGGCTGAGCGCCGAAGAATTGAAGCTTTTGAAGTGTGGTGTTGGAGAAGACTCTTGAGAGTCCCTTGGACTGCAAGGAGATCCAATCAGTCCATTCTGAAGGAGATCAGCCCTGGGATTTCTTTGGAAGGAATGATGCCAAAGCTGAAACTCCAGTATTTTGGCCACCTCATGCAAAGAGTTGACTCATTGGAGAAGACTCTGATGCTGGGAGGGATTGGGGGCAGGAGGAGAAGGGGACGACAGAGGATGAGATGGCTGGATGGCATCACTGACTCGATGGATGTGAGTCTGAGTGACCTCCGGGAGTTGGTGATGGACAGGGAGGCCTGGCGTGCTGCAGTTCATGGGGTCGCGAAGAGTCGGACACGACTGAGCGACTGATCTGATCTGATCTGAATAGATATGCTAAAGAATTTAAAAATAATAAGGCAGCACTTTATGGATCTTGTATGTGCATGCCAAGTCACTTCAGTCATGTCTGACTCTTCGCAATTGTATGGAATATAGCGTGAGAGGCTCCTCTGTCCATGGGGATTTTCAAGGCAAGAATACTGCAGTGGGTTGCCATGTCCTCCTCCAGGGGATCTTCCCGACCCAGGGATCAAACCTGTGTCTCCTTCATTGTCTCCTGCATTGCAGGCAGATTCATTACTGCTGAACCACCTGGGAAGCCCGTATAGATACTGTAGACGTCTATATTTTTTCAGGTGAAATTCATATAATATAAAATCATTGTTAAAATGAACAATTCAGTCAAATTTAGTACTTTCATAATATTGGGAAACCACCAACTCTATCTATTCCAAGTATTTTCATCATGCCCAAAGGAAATCTCATAACCACTACGCAGGTGCTCTTCATTTGTTGTCCCCAAGAGCTATTGGCAATCACTAATCTGCATTCTGCCTCTATGGATGTACTTATTCTTGCTATATCATTTAATGGAAACATACATGAAATTTATGACCTTTTGTGGCTGACTTCTTTCATCTAGTATGTTTTTGAGATTCATCCATGCTGTATCATGTATCAGTACTACACTCATTTTTATTTATGAATTAGCATCCCATTGTATGTATATACTACAATTTGTTTTTCCACTCATACATTGATGAATATTTGTGGATTTTTTCCTACCTTTGGCTATTGTGAGTAGTGCTGCTATGAACATAGGTACATGTGTATTTGTATGAGTAATTGTTTTCAATTCTTTGAGATGTACAATTTGTTTATCCACTCATACACTGATGAATATTTGTGGGTTTTTTCCTACCTTTGGCTATTGTGAGTAGTGCTGCTATGAACATAGGTACATATGTATTTGTATGAGTAATTGTTTTCAATTCTTTGAGATGCATATCTAGTAGAATACTGGGTTATATGATAATTCTGTGTTTAACTTTCAGAGGAACCATCAGTCTTCCTAATTCTTCCTTTTTTTTTTTTTTTTTTTTTTTTGCTCATATATTTAACATTTCTGGTGTTTTTTTTTTTTCATTCCTTCCTGGAAATATGGGTTACTATGTGTTCCCAGCTCCCTTGAATCTGAAGAATTCCTTTATCACTTCGAAGGTCCTTCTGCAACACTTGTTCACTATTTCTGTTTATCTGAAAATGCCTTCAGATCAGATCAGATCAGTCGCTCAGTCGTGTCCGACTCTTTGCGACCCCATGAACTGCACCACGCCAGGCCTCCCTGTCCATCACCAGCTCCCGGAGGTCACTCAGACTCTCATCCATCGAGTCAGTGATGCCATCCAGCCATCTCATCCTCTGTCGTCCCCTTCTCCTCCTGCCCCCAATCCCTCCCAGCATCAGAGTCTTCTCCAATGAGTCAACTCTTCGCATGAGGTGGCCAAAATACTGGAGTTTCAGCTTTAGCATCATTCCTTATAAAGAAATTCCAGGATTGATCTCCTTCAGAATGGACTGGTTGGATCTTCTTGCAGTCCAAGGGACTCTCAAGAGTCTTCTCCAACACCACAGTTCAAAAGCATCTGTCCAGGTTATTTTGAAGGATAGTTTTTCTGGATATAGAATTTCAGGTTAACAGGCTTTCTCTTCATCACCACTATCTTAAAGATGCTGTTCTAAAATCTTCTGATCTCCACTGATTCCAAACAGAAGTCACTTACTAAACATATTATCATCCCCCTGTTATGTAAAATGTTTTTTTTTTTTTTTAATCTGCTTTCAAGACTGGGTCTCACTATCTTTGCTTTACACAAGTTTAACTCTGATGTACTTGGGAAAATTTTGTTTTTATTGATATTCGTAAGGGTTCATTGGATTTCTGGGTACTATAAATTAGTGTTTTCAATCTTATTTGTCAAATTTCCATTTATCGTCTCTGCTTTTACTTTTTTTTTTCTTTTTTGCCTTATGCTCACTCTCCTCTCTTCTTAGGACCCCAAGTGCATGTATATAATACTGTTAATTTTTACTCTTCAGATTTCTGTGGCTCCATCCACTTTTCACCAATCTTTCTATCTCCATTCTTTGGATTGGGTGATTTTTATTTCTCTAATTTTAACTTCACTGATTCTGATGACTCCTGTCCAATGCTAAGATCATCTTATACATTTTTATTTAAGTTATTATACTTTTCATCTCTAAAAAATTCATTTTTAAAATTGTTTAAATTCCTCTATTAAGATTTTCCATCTGTTTCCTTATTATAGCTATATAAAAATTTTCAAACATAGTAATTGATTTGAAGTAATAGGAATAACTATTTTAAGGTCTTTTGTGGGGGGGTTGTCTAATAATTCTTGGCATAAAACTGGATATTGCAGGTAAATAATAACTATATATCCTGCAGTGTTTTTTAGAGAAGACTTGACTTTTTATTTGTTTAATTCCAGTGGTGATTAATTCGCATAGACTCAAACTGTAAACTCCCTTCCACAGTGTATGGTAGCTGATATATCTGCTCAGTTATTCAGCTGCAGATTTATTTTATTTTATCTAGCCTGGGCCCTTGGTAAACTCACTTTGAGTTCAGTTCAGTTCAGTTGCTCAGTCATGTCTGACGCTTTGCGACCCTGTGGATTGCAGCACACCAGGCTTCCCTGTCCATCACAAACTCCCAGAGCTTGCTCAAACTCACGTACATTGAGTTGGTGATGCCATCCAACCATATTATCCTCTATTGTCCCCTTCTTCCCCTGCCTTCAACTTTTCCCAGCATCAGGGTCTTTTCCAATGAGTCAGTTCTTCACATGAGGTGGCCAAAGTACTGGAGTTTCAGCTTCAGCATCAGTCCTTCCAATGTATATTCAGGACTGATTTCCTTTAGGATGGACTGGTTGGATCTCCTTGCAGTTCAAGGGACTCTCAAGTGTCTTCTCCAACACCACAGTTCAAAAGCATCAATTCTTCAGTGCTCAGCTTTCTTTATAGTCCAACTCTCACATTCATAAGTGGCTACTGGAAAAACCAAAGCTTTGTGATTGACCTTTGTTGGCGAAAACTCCCCTTAGGTTTGCATAATTTGCAGTCCATGAAGGATATGGGTAGATTATTTATTTAAATTTCAGGTCTCAATATGTCTCCGATTTTTTTTTACTTGGAAATCTGCTCTAATGGTCTGGTTCCTCTGCTAGCCTTCACTTTTGTCTTCCTATACTTCAAGCTATTTCAACTTCAACTTTCTTCTGACCAAGTTGCAAATAGCTGGGGAATATATTCAGTTAAAAAGAAAAATAAATGAAAAAGGAAACCAATGAAACAATTTACTAATTTCAACTGATATCCTTTCCAATCTCTTCTTGTTTTGTTGTGTGTGTGTGTGTGTGTGTGTGTGTGTGTGTGTGTGTATGTGTTTCTGTTGTTGTTGCTCATTTGTTTTTACTCAATTCCCAGCAGTTTTCTTGTGTGCATAGTGTATCAGTCATTCAGGTATTTGGGTGGAAGGTTTTCAATTTGGAGTCTCAGCTGTTTGCAGGTCTCATGTTCAAAATATCTTTCTTAATTTTTGACCTGTTTTTTTCAGCCTTAAAATTCATTTCTTCCACTTCAAGTAAATGAATCTGCAGTTTTGTCCTCTGTAAACGCCAGGGTTGGAGGATGCACTTGAACAAGAAAGTCACAAACTTCCATTATGTTTCTTGTTATCTTCCTCTTATCCTTTCTTGTTGAAGAGTTTCAGAAGTATACCCTGTTCTGGCTTCTGTATGCTTTCAAATACTCCCTCATGTCTTTATGCAATTGTCTTAAACATTCTGTCTTTCTCAAGATTTTATCTGTTATCTGTGGGAAGGCTGATTTAACCTCTTCATTACAGTACCTTACTATTGCAGGATACTCGTCTTTGGTTTTTTATATATATGAAAAAAAATTTATTTATATATTTTTTATATATGAAAAAATATTTATTTATTTTCTCTTTTGTTTAACCCACAGTTACTTTGAGTTTCTGTCACTCATAGATGAGAGGATTAAATAAATTGATACTTGTAGCTTGTTTAGAATGGTGTCTAGTGTATAGTTGGAAAAGGGCATGGCAACCCACTCCAGTATTCTTGCCTGAAGAATCCCATGGAAAAGGAGCTTAGTGGGCTACAGTGATGGGGTCACAAAGAGTCAGACATGACTGAGCCACTTAGCATGCACATGAGCATATAACAACTATTGATTATGTTATCCATCATTATCATCTTTAATATTATTGTCATTTATCTACTCTCATTTTTGACTCCTGCTCTACAGAACCTAGAATGTTCTTGTTATTTATTTAACAGGTACTAAGTTTAAGGAAATTCCCAGATTGCAGAAATATAACTATAAAAATAAGAAAAGAGAAAAATCTGCCTGCCTGCAGTTAGGTTACAGACTGGGTTTCTTTTTTTAATTATAAGATAGCTGATAAAATGAAGGTATATTAAAAGGGCAAACAATCTGCCTAGGCTATTATGAGGAGGTTTCTCACACAAAAATACCATTTGAACTGAAATTTGAAGGATAAAAGAACTTTCCATTATGGACAGAGACATTGTCAGATTCAGTATCTTCTTTTTATCATACCCATCTACCTCAATGGACAACTAAATATTCAAAGTTTTCTTTTTATACTTTCTAAAAATAATCCCCACTACGTGGGTTATAACTAATTTTGTTAGATTTTTTTCAACTTTATTACTTTTTCATTTGCCCAAAGCACTTTGTTAGGGTTTCAGAAATCCCAAATATACTTGGTTTTTATGGGCTGGTGAATTGAACAACGATACTCTAAAAAGGTGACGTGGTTTATATATTCTGATACTATTTACATATTAAAACCTATCATAATGTTCTCTTCCTTCACTCTAATGTACACTACTTTCTACTCTTTTGATTCCAAAAATCCATACAATAAAAATATTTGTAAAACTAAAATATAACTTTCAAGTATCTATTCTTCAAATATCATTACCTCTTGTCATTTTGGCTTGATCTTAAGAGTCTTATGCGTCTAATTCCAAATAATGTTTTTGGGGGCCAAGATTAACTTTTTCCATTCTCCTTCCTCATATTCCACAGTACATTTTAGGCAAACATTTCTGGGTCACACTCAGTAAGTGCATTCCAGTTTTCCTTCAAAGCAAACATAAACCTTAAGAAGTATTTCTCAAGTTACCTTTGACTAAGAATTATTATTACATTGTGGTCTCCAGACATATGTAGAGTCCTGCACATTCCAACCCTTTTATAAAATGCTGGAAAATTAGTAGAAAAAATATGTACTTATATAATGTAACAATATCAAACTGTTATGAAGGTTTCTAAATGCTGGCACTAAATGCTAGTATTATATTGGTCTGCGATGCACAGGTCAGGCGTCACTTGTTTTGTATATGCCCATAGAAACTGGGTCCAAAAGAGTATGAAGAAAGCTTTCATTTAGTGAGTGCCCCACACTATGTGCCATGCAGTGAACACAGTTTCTAAGATAGCTTTTATCTGGTATCCTGCCATATGGTCTCACTGTAACCAGAATTGTCATCATTGAATGTATTGCTCTCCATCTGACACAGATAATTGCAAATCAATCCAAATTTATCTTATAATGAGACTGACCTTTGAGGCTTGTGTTGATCTGAGCATTTGAGGAATCTGTGGGAAATACTCATATTCTTTGCAAGATCAATATGTAGAGTAGTCTGGATTGGCTCGCCTATTTATTAAGTGCAGAGCGGTATTTTGTGGGGATATTTTATGATCACAGTATGAGAAACATTTCATTAAGCTATATTTGCATTAATTTAGTGGTTAATGGCATCTCAAATCAAGAGAGCTGGATGGGCTGAGATCTCAGAGGTCTTTTTTTTTCCCCCGTTAGCAATGACATCTCCATTTTCTTGCTATAAAAATTCACTATAGGAAAGCATGTTCTCGTTAAAGTAAATATATCTTTCCATTGGTTTCTAAGTTGGGATGCAGAGGCCTATGAAAATAATCAATTTGGAAGAATTCCCATAGTTCATTTTACCACTGTATATTGTTAAAGGAAATAAAATCCTCATGTCTGTAATGTGCAACCTCAAGCCAAAATGGGTACATATTTGCTCCTATGACTGCCTCATATGTGTTAGTGACAAATACTTTATACAGATGTCTCTCATTTTTATTGCACTTTTCCAATACTGTGGATTTTTTGCAAATTGAAAATTTGTGGCCTCCCTGCATAAAGTAAATCCATAGATGCCATTTTTTACAACAGGATTATTTTTCAAGTATGTACATGGCTTTTTATATATAATGATATTGCACAGTTAATAGACTACAGTACAGTGTAAACATTTATATGTACTGGGAAACCAAAAAGTTTGTATGACTCATATTATAATGATATTCACTTTTTTTCAGTGGTCTGGAACTGAAACCCAAATATCTCAGTCATGCATGTAGTTAAATTCAAAGTCCAGACACAGCTCGGAAGAAAACAGGGATTTTCAACTCTGACCAACTCACCTGGGCTAAAACCAGAATAAATTTTTCATTTTAAGTCCTGGATTTCCCTGGTGGCTCAGTTGTAAAGATTACACCTGCCAATGCAGGAGATACAGGAAATGTGAATTCAATCCTTGGGTTGGGAAGATGCCCTGGAGAAGGGAATGGCAACCCACTCCAGTATTCTTGTCTGGAGAATTCCATGGACAGAGGAGTCTAGCAGACTATAGTCCATGGGATCACAAAGAATCTGGACACAACTGAGCAACTGAGCACAGACACAGCAAACTGTTTAGAGAGGAATTGCTTTTGTCACATTTGAATGCATTTTAAGCATTTGTTTGATGTTTCAGAGACTTGTTATTGTTGTTCAGTTACCCAGTAGTGTCCGACTGTTTGCAACCATATGGACTGCAGCACACCAGGCCTCCCTGTCCCTCACCATCTCCTGGAGTTTGCCTAAGTTCATGTTCATTGCATCGGTGATGCTGTCCAGCCATTTCATCCTCTGATTCACTTTTTTCCTTCTGCCCTCGATCTTCCCCAGCATCAGGGACTTTTCCAATGAGTCCTCTGTTCACAACAGATGACCAAAATACTGGAGCGTCAGCTTCAGCATCAGTTCTTCCTGTGATTATTCAGGGTTAATCTCCTTTAAGATTGACTGGTTTGATCTCCTTGCCATCCAAAGACTTTCGGGAGTCTTCTCCAGCAGCACAGTTCAAAAGCATCAATTTTTTGGCATTCTACCTTCTTTATAGTCCAGTTCTCACAGCCCTACATGACCACCGGGAAAACCATAGCCTTGACTACACATACCTTTGACAGCAGAGTAATGTCTCTGCTTTCCAACACACTGTCTAGGTTTGTCATCACTTTCCTGCCAAGAAGCAATTGTTTTCTGATTTCATGACTGCAGTCACCGTCTACAGTGATTTTGAAGCCCATGAAGAGGAAATCTGTCACTACTTCCACCTTTCCCCCTTCTATTTGCATTGCAGTGATGGGGCCAGATGCCATGATCTTAGTTTTTGTAATATTTAGTCTTAAGCCACCTCTTTCACTCTCCTCCTTCACCCTCATCAAAAGGCTCTTTAGTTCTTCTTCATTTTCTACCATTAAAGTGCTATCATCTGCATATCTGAGGTTGTTGATGATTCTCCCACCTATCTTGATTCTGGCTTGTAATTCATCCAGCCTGGCATTTCTCATGATGTGTTCAGCATATAGGTTAAACAAACAGGGTGACAGCAGACAGCCCTGTTGTACTCCCTTTGTGATCTTGAACTAACCAGTTGTTCCATACAGGGTTCTAACTGTTGCTTTTTGACCCACATACAGGTTTATCAGGAAACAGGTTAGATGTCTGGTACTCCCATCTCTCTAAGAGCTTTCTATAGTTCCTCATGATCTTCTCAGTAAAAGGCTTTAGCATAGTCGATGAAACATAGATAGGTGTTTCTCTGAATTTTCCTTTCTTTCTCTATAATCCAGCAAATGTCAGCAATTTGATCTCTAGTTCCTCTTTACTAAATCCAGCTTGGACATCTGGAAGTTCTTGGTTCGCATAACGCTGAAGTCTAGCATGCAAGATTTTAAGCATGTCCTTACTAGTATGGGATATGAGTGTGATTGTCTGATGGTTAGCATATTCTTTGGTACTACCCTTCTTGGGAATTGGGATGAAGATTAACCTTTTCCAGTCCTATGAAAAATTTTGATTTTTCAAGATTTGCTGACATAATGAATGCAAAATCTTGATTGCATCCTCCTTTAGGGATTTAAATAGTTCTGCTGGAATTTTATCAAACCTACTAGCTTTATTAACAACAGTGTTTCTTAAGCCCCACTTGCAAAAAGACTTAGCAAAGTAAATTTTACTTCTGTATTTCTAAGTCCCAAAATATAAGAAATACTCAATATCTCTTTCAGATCTTTAAGGCCCTAATCAAAAGGGAATGTTTTGGGTTCTTTTATGATTTTTCTTTTCCAAGGACTTGTGCTGTGTGAATCCTAAATACTGTGAGAATTGGTATGCTAAATCACTTCAGTCATGTCCGACTCTGTGCGACCCCATAGACGGTAGCCCACCAGGCTCCCCGTCCCTGGGATTCTCCAGGCAAGAACACTGGAGTGGGTTGCCATTTCCTTCTCCAATGCATGAAAGTGAAAAGTGAAAGTGAAGTCGCTCAGTCGTGTCTGACTCCTAGCGACCCCATGGACTACAGCCTAACAGGCTCCTCCATCCACAAGATTTTCCAAGCAAGAGTACTGGAGTGGGGTGCCATTGCCTTCTCGGGTGAGAATTGGTAAGTGGACATTAAACCTGAAGATCTGAGAGAGGAGGGCTGTGTTTTTGTTGGTTGCCTGGGATTGTTGGTCTGACTCTAGTACAGTTCATCTTTGTGTGACTTGCTGCTTTGATGTATCCTTTCCAGTATGGACAAGCTCAATTGAATCTCCTAGAGAGTTTCATTCTTTCAATGAATATTTCCTGAGTGCCTAACATCTAACAGGAGTTGAAGAAGTTGCTCAGTTGTGTCCAACTCTTTGCAACCCTATGAGCTGAAGCCCTCCAGGTTCTTCTGTCCATGAGATTCTTCAGGCAAAGAATACTGGAGTGGGTTTCCATGCTCTCCTCCAGAGGATCTTCCTGACCCAGGAATTGAACCCACTTCTCTTATAGTCTTCTGCATTGGCAGGTGGGTTCTTTATCACTAGTGCCACCTGGGAAGCCCACTGAAAAACTGGAGATAGAGAAGTGGAAACAAAAATAGGAACAAATAACACACGGACCTCTACCCATGACTTGTAGAGCATATATTCTAGGACAGGCTGCTGCTGCTGCTGCTGCTAAGTCACTTCAGTCATGTCCGACTCTGTGTGACCCCACAGATTGCAGCCCACCAGGCTCCCCCATCCCTGAGATTCTCCAGGCAAGAACACTGGAGTGGGTTGCCATTTCCTTCTCCAATGCATGAAAGTGAAAAGTGAAAGTGAAGTCACTCAGTCGTATCCGACTCTTAGCGGCCCCATAGACTGCAGCCTACCAGGCTCCTCTGTCCATGGGATTTTCCAGGCAAGAGTACTGGAGTGGGGTGCCATTGCCTTCTCCGCTAGGACAGGCTAGTAGACAACAAACAAAGCAATATGTGCTATGGAGAAAATAATGCAGGGAAGGAGAATTAGGCATTCCAAGTGTGATGGACTATTTGGGCCCTAAACTTTTGCAACTTTTGAGATTCTCTTTACCTTTCCTTCTTACTAATAGCCTACCTCCAACTCACCCCTTCTCTTGAGTCTTGGATGGAGCTTCATATCTCAGGACAGGAGTCTGGTTTCCTGAGCAACAACCTAAAGGAATTATTGGTACCATTCCAAAATGCTGGGATAGTAGAAAGCTCTTAGAGAATAATTTGACCAGTGGGAAATGAGAAAGAGCTGGGCATATAAACCCCCTCTTTTTTTCATTCTTGTAGACTACTCTGATAGATATTTTCTCCCTCAAACCTTTCTAGACAGGCCTTCTATATCAAATGGATTTGTCTCTTCTAGACTTATAGTGAAGGCAAACATATTAGAAAGCAAACAGACAAACAAATAAGACCTCTGCATTCTCTATGCAGTCAATGGCACCCTACTCCAGTACTCTTGCCTGGAGAATTCCATGGACAGAGGAGCCTGGTAGGCTGCAGTCCATAGGGTCGCTAGGAGTCAGACACAACTGGGTGACTTCCCTTTCACTTTTCACTTTCATGCATTGGAGAAGGAAATGGCAACCCACTCCAGTGTTCTTGCCTGGAGAATCCCAGGGATGGGGGAGCCTGGTGGGCTGCCGTCTCTGGGGTTGCACAGAGTCGGACCAGACGAAAGCAACTTAGCAGCAGCAGCAACAGCATTCTCTATGCATTTCTCTATCCCCATATTTCTAATCTTTTACTTTAGAACAAGTTTACCCAAACATACACTTACACATTAGGAATTTGTTATTTCTCTTCTCTCCTGAATCCACTCTGATCGTAGTTTTATCTCCACAACTCCATGAAACCACCCTTGTCAAAATCACGAGTAGAAGAGAAAAATTGATGATGTAGGAGACGGAGGAATTAATTGTTGAGATTCATAGAATCTCCTTTTCTGAACAGCTCTAAAAAATAAGATACATTCTAAATATCATGTGTTAGCTTAGGCATGAGTCTCTGTAAAGACTAATGGTGGAATATGTGAGCTTTCCTATTCTTTTGTATAAAATGGACCATGACACAAATGAAGAAAAACTATTTCCATAATCATTTAGTTCACACACCATTTACAGACCCAACTTCAAGGATCATCCAAGCCCCATATTCCATTAGTCATAATACTTGTAAAGGAAGGAACATATGCCTGATGTATTAAATCAGTAAGGCAGTAAAATGTCATTTTCTGAGTTCTAAGCAGATAGTCAAATAAAATGTGTAACGGAACAAAGGATAATAAATCAGTAATAACAGTAGTAATATTAATACCAATTATAATAATTATAGTATAATAGTTTTACACTCTTTATTATGTATTATATATATACTGGGATATATACTATATTAATATATAATTATGTACATGATTATATGTATGTAATTTATATTCATGATAAAATCTTTCATGGATGAGCACCATTTTACACATCAGGACATTGAGGCCTAGAAAATACACAGCTATTAAGAGACATAATTTGTAAATGTATTGATATGTTTCCTCTCATAAGTTTCCATTTAGATTTAGCAATTCTAAAGTACATAAAAGTATTTTCCAATATTATGCATTAACAGCTATTAAGTGGAATGGAGAACTTCCATCTCTTTCTAATTGAGAACAGTGCAATAGAATAAATTTACTCCGTTTCCAAAGAAATGTTGCATGTTAAAATCTAGTTCTTATGCTCACATTTAAATTTGTTAATATTTTTATTACAACTTTTATAACTTGTCCTAGCTCTATACTAATTGTTTTAATCATTGCAACTTCAAGTTATATGAACTACTTGGCTGTAATTAAGCAATACAACATGACAAGAAGTCCCTTTCAGGATGATTACAGGATATTATAATTTCATAATAAACTTCAATGGTGTTATATCTTAATTATACATATTAATAGAGTCTGTACACATTGAATTATCTGCTACATTGATATTCTCATAACTTTTAAACAGTTCTGCTTGAATATATCTAGTGCTTAAACATAGATTCACTAATGGAGCATGGCAAACAAGTTATCACTGTACTTTAGGATGGAAATCACCCACTGGTATATGTGATTTTTCATATTTATACAGGTATAAAATTAAGTGATTATATATTACAGTTACATAAAAACATACATCTATATATTAAGATTTAAAAGAATTTCTCTTCTACTTCAGCAATCTGGCAGATAATGAAGTAGGGTTGTGAGGAAAATAACGCTATATAAATATTAAAATATGCTATTTTTTGCACTTTTTAGAGAATGGACTATTTAATGTATAATAATACCTAGATTTAAGGAGCTCATTAAATAGTAGAAGAGATACATCTTAAAATTTTCAACTATAGAAAGTTAAAAAAAATTTTGTTCCATTCCTTTTTAATTAATGTAAATTCTTCCCAGATACAAATCCCCTCCAAAACATCTCTAGAAATTTGTTTTAGATTCCTAAATTTTCTCTATTTGGTGTATTAGAAGGTAAACTTTGGTCTTACTAATTTTTTTTCAAAATCTGTGTAATAGATCTCTCTCTTTTTAAAATCATTTCCCTACCCTCTCCTATTCCAAATATTCATGAGTATTATCCACTTTTCCTTGTTAATAACTTGAAAATAATCAGCCTTGTTTTACACCCCCATCCTATTTTTACTGCCACATTACTAGTTTGAATTTTTTAAAAATCTTTTTACAGGTAATTGTGTGCATTAGCCTCCTAGAACTAGTGGCCCCTTTCTTACAAGTTTATTAGCTCCGCTGAAGTCTTCTTGATGCAACCCAGGTTTGTGTTCTATGTATCCCTTCCTTGCCCCCATGTGTCCCCCTTTACACTCTCTCTCCCATAAACACTAAATACATATACATATAGGAAATGGCAACCCCCTCCAGTATTCTTGTCTGGAAAATTCCATGGACAGAGGAGCCTGACGGGCTGTACAGTCCATGGAGTCACAAAGAATCAAACACAACAAAGCAACTGAGCACACATATATTTATTAGTTGACATTGTACTGTAAGGAAAAGCTTTCTTACTCTATTTATTTATGTTTATTGGTTGATTTACTACTACCAGTATGGACTTTCAGATTCCATTCCACAAAGTTTATACTGATTTTCATGGCTACCAAAAATTATATGAAAATGCCTGCTTTCCCACAGACCTGCCTAACAGAAATATTGCTATTCTTTTAAATTTGCAGCAATTTGATAGGTTAGACATGATATTACAGTTTTTTTAATTTGCATTTCTCTGATTCAGATCAGATCAGTCGCTCAGTCGTGTCCGACTCTTTGCGACCCCATGAACCGCAGCACGCCAGGCCTCCCTGTCCATCACCAGCTCCCGGAGGTCACTCAGACTCGCATCCATCAAGTCAGTGATGCCATCCAGCCATCTCATCCTCTGTCGTCCCCTTCTCCTCCTGCCCTCAATCCCTCCCAGCATCAGAGTCTTCTCCAATGAGTCAACTCTTCGCATGAGGTGGCCAAAATACTGGAGTTTCAGCTTTAGCATCATTCCTTCTAAAGAAATTCCAGGATTGATCTCCTTCAGAATGGACTGGTTGGATCTTCTTGCAGTCCAAGGGACTCTCAAGAGTCTTCTCCAACACCACAGTTCAAAAGCATCAATTCTTCGGCGCTCAGCCTTCTTCACAGTCCAGCTCTCACATCCATACATGACCACAGGAAAGACCATAGCCTTGACTAGGCGAACCTTTGTTGGTAAAGTAATGTCTCTGCTTTTGAATATGCTATCTAGGTTGATCATAACTTTCCTTCCAAGGAGTAAGCGTCTTTTAATTTCAAGTGAAGTTTTATGTATTTTCCTATACTTCAGGGACTTTTTCATATCTATTTTTTAAATTGTGTTTTTATCTATTTCTAAACTTTTGATTCTGTTCTAACACAAAGTTTGCCCATTCATATGCTTAGTACCACAATGTTTTAATTATAGAATTTTTACTGTATTTTAATGCCTGAGAAAAGTATATTCCCTCATGGGTTTTTTTCCCCGCCTCAGTGTTTCCCTATCTTTTCTTGCAAGTTTGCTTTGTTTCATAATTTGTTGAGCTCCACAAAAAAATAACTTGTTGATATTTGGGGGGGAGGGGTTGTGTAAAATGTATAAGTTAACTTAATTAGAACACAAACGCTTTTGTATCTGCTGTATATAATATTTCAACTTCATTATTTCGAATGTGGATATTCAGTTTTCACAATACTATTTGTTGTAAGGGTATCCTGTCCCTACTGAATGTCTTTGGTACTTGACCATATATGTAAGGGCTTATTTCAGGACTATATATTCTATTTCATTGGTCTGTATATCTATCTTCAAGCTGCTACCACACTATTTGAATTACTGGAGCCCTGAGGTGGCACTAGCGGTATGGTAATGAACCCACCTGCTAGTGCAGGAGACGTAAGAGAGACAAGTTTGATCCCTCGGTAAGGAAGATCCCCTGGAGAACAGCACGGTAACACACTCCAATATTCTTGCCTGGAGAGTCCCCATGGACAGTCCATAGGGTCACAAAGATTCTGACACAACTAGCAGCAACAGCAATAGTAAGTTTTAAAATTAGAAACTATGAGACAGCCACTTTTGTTCTTTATCAAGATTACCTTGGCTTTTTGGGTTCCCTTATGATTTCACATGAATATTAGGAGGGGTTTCTTTTTCTACTAAAAACATTATTAGAGTTTCAATAGGTATTTCATTGAATCTGTTAGATAGCTTTGAAGAGTATCAACATCTTAAGTCTTTCACCTCATGAGTATGGGGATATTTCTTATGGTATCTCCTGGGTCTTCTATACATAAGATCGTGTTATCTGCAAACATAGATAATTTTACTTTTTTCTGTTCAGTTTGGATGCCTGGAATCAATAATGTCTTTTAGCAGACATATTACTTTTTAATCTATTTGTTCATTCTGTAGTAAGAACTGTTTAATCATCACAAAAATGGACAATATGGAATGCAAGTTAAAATATGCACATACTTTAAACCCATTAGACCAGGATACAAGATTTTTAAATGGCTAGTTGGCTATTTCATTAAAATTTGATTACCATTTTAGAGTCAGCAGCGTCACGCTTCTCACATTAAATAAACTCATTCAGAATCCTGGGTGTGTAGTAATGGCAGGAAACATTGATAACAATTGTAACAAGACATGGTTTCCTTTAAAGCATAGATTTCATGTTGACTGATATGATAAGCAGAGATGGTCCCCTGCTACTTAAAAAAAAAAAAAAAAAAAAAAACTTCTGGAGAAATTAAAGCAGCAGAGAAAGTTCTTAAATGTCAGTTTTTATGTCAAATACACGGGCACTAGGCAACATGTGTTTCCTATTTTAAGAATTTTTTCCAATGATAGATCTTTCAGACTTTGCAAGATTATGGAAAAACTTCCAAATCTAGTCAGACCCCATGCTTTGTTAGTATTATGTGGCTAGGTTATGGAGCACCTAAAAGGAAAAACATTAATCCTGAAACTTAATTGGCATGAGTAAAATTGTTATTAAATTATATAGTCTTTATTTTTAGTCCTGTTTTATTTTTCCACAATTCTCACAAATTTGAGCTCTATTATATGCAAACAAAATGTTAAATATAGAAACAAGGGAACATGACCAAGAGAAATAATAGCACACATGATGGAAATTCAACCTATAAGTAAGCTATTAAATGTTAGCAGTTTTAAGTAACAGGTCAAAATGCAATACAGTTCTCCACAAATTGAAGGATTGAAGGGCTGAGATGATGAGTTCAAATGGAATAATGAGAGCAGAGGACATTGATTTCAGAAATGTTTGAAAAGTTATTGAATTCTTTGGCTTCACATAATGATAACTTCCTGCTATGAAAACTATGTACATCATCAGCTTAGTTAAATGGAACTACATTGTCTGATTTTTCCTTTACAGGCTTAAGTTTGGCCACAAGAGAGATGTCTGTGAGATATGCAGAGCTGAAACGAAGCAGTAGCCATCACTCTCTAAAGGTCAGTGGGGCTCATGCACATTGTCACTGATCTTCTGTAAGACAGAAGAGGGTGCGGGGCAACAGCTAGAACTGCAGAGATTCTAGATCCCAGTGTGTCAGGTGAAGAACATCAGATAAAACTCCTCATCTTTTTTCAAACTGTGAGCCAGGTAAGAGCATCAGCCTCTTTTGCATACCACTACATCATCAAGATGAGAAGCCATGAGCAGATAGTTGGTTTTCATGAGTTACAGTTGTCTTTTTCTTTCTTTCCTCTACGTCACGCCTGACTTTTAGTCTTGACTGCTGGTCCTCCTGATCTACAGTAATTTCACAGGTTCATCAGATTCTTTCCACAGTAGCCACAACTTCCTACAGTGTTCTCCTTATAACTGATCCTCTATTGCGTCACTTAGAGTTGTTCTTCTGCCCTAAGTGAACCTTAAATGATAGAGAAATTCATACCAGATAGGGATCTAGGGAGGAAGAACTTTATGAAATTATTCTTTGAAATGGCTCTGCGCTTTCTAGAATTGGTCATTTGATCTAATTATACTTCAAGACATTGATGATCCCATGGACAGTGGTAAAGTAGACACGGCAAAAAGAAAGTGAAAGTGAATTCGCTCAGTCATGTCCGACTCTTTGTGACCGTATGGGCTGTAGCCTACCAGGTTCCTCTGTCCATGGGATTTTCCAGGCAATAGTCCTGGAGTGGATTGCCATTTCCTTCTCCAGGGGATCTTCCCAACCCAGGGATTGAACCTGGGTATCCCACATTGTAGACCGACGCTTTACCGTCTGAGCCACAAGGGAAGTCATGGCAAAGTGGTTACTTAAAATATCACCTGGAGACATCTGTAATCAAATGTCTGTAGATGGAATTGGGTGACCATGTAATTTCTGCAACAGAATAGTTTATAAAAATAAAGAGTACAGTAAGGTTGGCTGGTTGCTTCTAAGTGTTCAAGAAGGCTTGGGAGAAGTACACATGAGTTCAAAGTTCTAACTTTTCAGTCAAGAATATGAGAGGTGAACACTTTCAAATCTGCCCTAAATAAATCTTTATCTTCTATAGCTATAGGACTAAAATTCCTGAAAAAACAGTCCCAAAGTCTAAAACAGTTTTTTGGCTAATTAGAAATCAAATTAAATCTATAACTTCAAAGAATCTCTTATATTAAAGTTAGGACATTCATTAGGAAAAAGTTTTATCTGAAAATATGTATGGAATTCTATGGAACAGATTCTAATGAAGCTGTGGAGCTTGTTACCTAAATACTTCTGAGTCTCCCTTGCCTATAGAAGCAGATTTTCTTTCCTTGTTCAAAAAAATTAGTCTCATCCTACCTAAGGAAACCATAACGGACAATTCTGAAATAGTTGAATTACTGGAAACTGCTAATCCTCCTCATAACATACCCCATAACCTCCCATTGCTTCTAGATTTATAATCAGACTGTAGCCACAGAGGCCAGGAATTTAAATATGGCTTATAAGAAGGAGGAAGCCACATTGAAATGACTGCAAATTTTGCCAATTTGTCATAAACCTGAGGAACTGCATGGAACTGGATCCTATGGATGCTGAATCAGTTAAAGAAAATTTAATACAGGATTTATTTTTTAATATGGATACTCTAAAGTAGATATTCTACAGTAAATTGGAAATCTCAAATGAACAAGAGTGGCAGAGAGATTACCAAACCCATTCAAATTACAAAACAAATATGCTGCTGCTGCTAAGTTGCTTCAGTCGTGTCCGACTCTGTGCGACCCCATAGACAGCGGCCCACCAGGCTCCCCTGTCCCTGGGATTCTCCAGGCAAGAACACTGGAGTGGGTTGCCATTTTCTTCTCCAATGCAGGAAAGTGAAAAGTGAAAGGGAAGTTGCTCAGTCATGTCTGACTCTAGCGACCCCATGGACTGCAGCCCACCAGGCTTCTCCGTCCATGGGATTTTCCAGGCAAGAGTGCTGGAGTAGGGTGCCATTGCCTTCTCCACAAAACAAATATATAATGTGTTTAACATCTGAGCCCAAGGAATCTGACCAAGTCCTTATTCTTAAAGGTGATATGGTTAGCGACCAAAGGCTGTGGCTTCAGACATGTTAGAAACTATAAATTTAAAAGTCAGTTGTAATAAGTGAGATAAGAAAGAAAGCCCAGGATTTAGTTTTTGGTGATTAGTTGCTAAGTCATATCTGACTCTTGCAGTTCCATGGACTATAGCCCACTAGGCTCCACTACCTGTGGGATTTCCCAGGCAAGAATACTGGAGCAGGTTGCCATTTCCTTCTCCAGGGGATCTTTCCAACACAGGGATTGAACCTGGGTCTCCTGCATTGCAGGCAGATTCTTTACTGACTGAGTCATCCGGGAAGCCTAGGATTTAGTTAATAAATATTAAATTATATTTTCCATGAAATCTTCATAACACTTTTTCTCTATTCCATATACAGTTAGTCTGATGGTTGTCCCTTTAAAGGAACATATTATATTTATTTTGTGACAAGACTATTTCCTGAATTTTCATCGTATCTTATTAAAGATCTTGAACAGACCAAAAACATAATGTAAATATTTTGGTGAGTAATTAGGAAGCAGAGGAAATGTTAAATCAAGAGAGACACAGAGAGAGAGGAAAATATAAAATATAAACTCCACTTTTAAATATGTCATTCACTCTTAATACAGTTTATATTTTCACAGTGAGATTGTGCATCTGGATATATACATATTATGCTGTTATTCTGTCTTAATCTCAAACTAAACTTTTTGAAAGATAGAAAAAGCAGGATATTATTGTCTAGACAGCCAAACTCGGACCAATATACATGATCAGTATTGAAAGTTTCTACTTTCTAAGTAGAGATGCTGAGTAGAATAGATAGATGATAGTAAGATGTTTCATCTAAACTAACCTAATTGGGAGACATAATACTGGATATTCTGAGTGCACAGATGAAGTTGACACTTATACATGAAAGTAAAGTTATTTCTCTTTAGAAATATATTATTTTGTGACATTTCCCCTATCTAAATTCTTCTTTGGATCTTGTACTAAATAAGAGATAACAAGACACATATGGTCCACTTCTATTTATGTTTTATTTCAATAGCATTTTGTTTTTTTAATTTTATTTTGCTTAACTTTACAATACTGTATTGCTTTTGCCATACATCAAAATGAATCCACCACAAGTATACATGCGTTCCCCATCCTGAACCCTCCTCCCTCCTCCCTCCCCATACCATCCCTCTGGGTCCTCCCAGTGCACCAGCCCCAGGCATCCGTTATCAGGCATCGTATCTGGACTGGTGACTCGTTTCATATATGATATTATACATATTTCAATGCTATTCTCCCAAATCATCCCACCCTATCCCTCTCCCAGAGTCCAAAAGTCTGTTCTATACATCAGTGTCTCTTTTGCTGTCTTGTAAACAGGGTTATTGTTACCATCTTTCTAAATTCCATATATATGCGTTAGTATACTATATTTGTGTTTTTCTTTCTGGCTTACTTCACTCTGTATAATAAGCTCCAGTTCCATCCACCTCATTAGAACTGATTCAAATGTATTCTTTTTAATGGCTGAGTAATACTCCATTGTGTATAGGTACCACAGCTTTCTTATCCATTCATCTGCGGATGGATATCTAGGTTGCTTCCAAGTCCTGGCTATTGTAAACAGTGCTGCTATGAACATTGGGGTACACGTGTCTCTTTCAATTCTGGTTTTCTCAGTGTGTATGCCTAGCAGTGGGATTGCTGGATCATAAGGCAGTTCTATTCCCAGTTTTTTGAGGAATCTCCATACTGTTCTCCATAGTGGCTGTACTAGTTTGCATTCCCACCAACAGTGTAAGAGGGTTCCCTTTTCTCCACACCTTCTCCAGCATTTATTGCTTGTGGACTTTTGGATCGCAGCCATTCTGACTGGTGAAATGGTATCTCATAGTGGTTTTGACTTGCATTTCTCTGATAATGAGTGATGTTGAGCATTTTTTCATGTGTTTGTTAGCCATCTATATGTCTTCTTTGGAGAAATGTCTATTTAGTTCTTTGGTCCATTTTTTGATTGGGTCATTTATTTTTCTGGAATTGAGCTGTAGGAGTTGCTTGTATATTTTTGAGATTAGTTGTTTGTCTGTTGCTTCGTTATTATTTTCTCCCATTCTGAAGGCTGTCTTTTCACCTTGCTTATAGTTTCCTTTGTTGTGCAGAAGCTTTTAAGTTTAATTAGGTCCCATTTGTTTATTTTTGATTTTATTTCCAATATTCTGGGAGGTGGATCATAGAGGATCCTGCTGTAATGTATGTCAGAGAGTGTTTTGCCTATGTTTTCCTCTAGGAGTTTTATGGTTTCTGGTCTTACATTTAGCTCTTTAATCCATTTTGAGTTTATTTTTGTGTATGGTGTTAGAAAGTGCTCTAGTTTCATTCTTTTACAAGTGTTTGACCAGTTTTCCCAGCACCACTTGTTAAAGAGATTGTCTTTAATCCGTTGTATATTCTTGCCTCCTTTGTCAAAGATAAAGTGTCCATATGTGCGTGGATTAATCTCTGGGCTTTCTATTTTGTTCCATTGATCTATATTTCTGTCTTTGTGCCAGTACCATACTGTCTTGATGACTGTGGCTTTGTAGTAGAGCCTGAAGTCAGGCAGGTTGATTCCTCCAGTTCCATTCTTCTTTCTCAAGATACTTTTGGCTATTCTAGGTTTTTTGTATTTCCATACAAATTGTGAAATTATTTGTTCTAGCTCTGTGAAGAATACCGTTGGTAGCTTGATGGGGATTGCTTTGAATCTATAAATTGCTTTGGGTAGAATACTCATTTTCACTATATTGATTCTACCAATCCATGAACATGGTGTATTTCTCCATCTATTAGTGTCCTCTTTGATTTCTTTCACCAGTGTTTTATAGTTTTATATATATAGGCCTTTTCTTTAGGAAGATATATTCCTAAGTATTTTATTCTTTTCATTGCAATGGTGAATGGAATTGTTTCCTTAATTTCTCTTTCTATTTTCTCATTATTAGTGTACAGGAATGCAAGGGATTTCTGTGTGTTGATTTTATATCCTGCAACTTTACTATATTCATTGATTAGTTCTAGTAATTTTATGGTGGAGTCTTTAGGGTTTTCTACGTAGAGGATCATGTCATCTGCAAACAGTGAGAGTTTTACTTCTTCTTTTCCAATTTGGATTCCTTTTATTTCTTTTTCTGCTCTGATTGCTGTGACCAAAACTTCCCAAACTATGTTGAATAGTAATGGTGAAAGTGGGCATCTTTGTCTTGTTCCTGACTTTAGAGGAAATGCTTTCAATTTTTCACCCTTGAGGATAATGTTTGCTGTGGGTTTGTCATATATAGCTTTTATTATGTTGAGGTATGTTCCTTCTATTCCTGTTTTCTGGAGAGTTTTTATCATAAATGGATGTTGAACTTTGTCAAAGGCTCTCTCTGCATCTATTGAGATAATCATATGGTTTTTATTTTTCAATTTGTTAATGTGGTGTATTACATTGACTGATTTGCGGATATTGAAGAATCCTTGCATTCCTGGAATAAAGCCCACTTGGTCATGGTGTATGATCTTTTTAATGTGTTGTTGGATTCTGATTGATAGAATTTTGTTAAGGATTTTTGCATCTATGTTCATCAGTGATATTGGCCTGTAGTTTTCTTTTTTTGTGGCATCTTTGTCAGGTTTTGGTATTAGGGTGATGGTGGCCTCATAGAATGAGTTTGGAAGTTTGCCTTCCTCTGCAATTTTCTGGAACAGTTTGAGTAGAATAGGCGTTAACTCTTCTCTAAATTTTTGGTAAAATTCAGCTGTGAAGCAGTCTGGACCTGGGCTTTTGTTTGCTGGAAGATTTCTGATTACAGTTTCAATTTCCGTGTTTGTGATGGGTCTGTTAAGATTTTCTATTTCTTCCTGATCCAGTTTTGGGAAGTTGTACTTTTCTCAGAATTTGTCCATTTCTTCCATGTTGTCCATTTTATTGCCATATAATTGCTGATAGTAGTCTCTTATGATCCTTTGTATTTCTGTGTTGTCTGCTGTGATCTCTCCATTTTCATTTCTAATTTTATTGATTTGATTTTTCTCCCTTTGTTTCTTGATGAGTCTGGCTAATGGTTTGTCAATTTTATTTACCCTTTCAAAGAACCAGCTTTTGGCTTTGTTGATTTTTGCTATGGTCTCTTTTGTTTCTTTTGTATTTCTGCCCTAATTTTTAAGATTTCTTTCCTTCTGTTAAACTTAGGGTTCTTCATTTCTTCCTTTTCTAGTTGCTTTGGGTGTAGAGTTAGGTTGTTTATTTGGCTTTTTTCTTGTTTCTTGAGGTATGCCTGTATTGCTATGAACTTTGCCCTTAGGACTGCTTTTACAGTGTCCCACAGGTTTTGGGTTGTTGTGTTTTCATTTTCATTCGTTTCTATGCAGAATTTGATTTCTTTTTTGATTTCTTCTGTGATTTGTTGGTTATTCAGCAGCATGTTGTTCAGCCTCCATATGTTGGAATTTTTAATAGTTTTTCTCCTGTTATTGAGATCTAATCTTACTGCATTGTGGTCAGAAAAGATGCTTGGAATGATTTCAATTTTTCTGAACTTACCAAAGCTAGATTTATGGCCCAGGATGTGATCTATCCTGGAGAAGGTTCCGTGTGCGCTTGAGAAAAAGGTGAAATTCATTGTTTTGGGATGAAATGTCCTATAGATATCAATTAGGTCTAACTTGTCTATTGTATCATTTAAAGTTTGTGTTTCCTTGTTAATTTTCTGTTTAGTTGATCTATCCATTGGTGTGAGTGGGGTATTAAAGTCTCCCACTATTATTGTGTTATTGTTGATTTCTCCTTTCATACTTGTTAGTATTTGTCTTACATATTGCGGTGCTCCTATGTTGGGTGCATATATATTTATAATTGTTATATCTTCTTGGATTGATCCTTTGAGCATTATGTAGTGACCTTCTTTGTCTCTATTCACAGCCTTTGTTTTAAAGTCTATTTTATCTGATATGAGTATTGCTACTCCTGCTTTCTTTTGGTCCCTATTTGCATGGAAAATCTTTTTCCAGCCCTTCACTTTCAGTCTGTATGTGTCCCCTGTTTTGAGGTGGGTCTCTTGTAGACAACATATGTAGGGGTCTTGTTTTTGTATCCATTCGGCCAGTTTCTGTCTTTTGGTTGGGGCATTCAACCCATTTACATTTAAGGTAATTATTGATAAGTATGATCCCGTTGCCATTTACTTTATTGTTTGGGGTTTGAATTTATATACCCTTTTTGTGTTTCCTGTCTAGAGAATATCCTTTAGTATTTGTTGGAGAGCTGGTTTGGTGGAGCTGAATTCTCTCAGCTTTTGCTTGTCTGTAAAGCTTCTGATTTCTCCTTAATATCTGAATGAGATCCTTGCTGGGTACAATAATCTGGGCTTTAGGTTATTTTCTTTCATCACTTTAAGTATGTCTTGCCATTCCCTCCTGGCTTGGAGAGTCTCTATTGAAAGATCAGCTGTTATCCTTATGGGAATTCCCTCGTGTGTTTTTTGTTGTTTTTCCCTTGTTGCTTTTAATATTTGTTCTTTGTGTTTGATCTTTGTTAATTTGATTAATATGTGTCTTGGGGTGTTTCGTCTTGGGTTTATCCTGTTTGGGACTCTCTGGGTTTCTTGGACTTGAGTGATTATTTCCTTTCCCATTTTAGGGAAGTTTTCAACTATGATCTCCTCTAGTATTTTCTCATGGTCTTTCTTTTTGTCTTCTCCTTCTGGGACTCCTATGATTCGAATGTTGTAACGTTTAATATTGTCCTGGAGGTCTCTGAGATTGTCCTCATTTCTTTTAATTCGTTTTTCTTTTTTCTCCTCTGATTCATTTATTTCTACCATTCTATCTTCTAGTTCACTAATTCTATCTTCTGCCTCTGTTATTCTACTATTTGTTGCCTCCAGAGTGTTTTGGATCTCATTTATTGCATTATTCATTATATATTGACTCTTTTTCATTTCTTTTAGGTCCTTGTTAAACCTTTCTTGCATCTTCTCAATGTTTTTCTCCAGGCTATTTATCTTTGATTCCATTTTGATTTCCAGATTTTGGATTAATTTCACTATCATTATTCGGAATTCTTTATCAGTTATATTGGCTATTTCTTCCTCTTTTGTTTGGTTTGGTGGGCATTTGTCCTGTTCCTTTACCTGCTGGGAATTCTTCTGTCTCTTCATCTTGTTTAAATTGCTGAGTTTGGGGTGTCCTTACTGTATTCTGGCCGTTTGCGGAGTTCTCTTTATTGTGGCAGTTCCTCACTGTGTGTGGGTTTGTACAGGTGGCTTGTCAAGGTTTCTTGGTTAGGGAAGCTTGTGTCGGTGTTCTGGCGGATGGAGCTGGATTTCTTCTCTCTGGAGTGCAATGGAGTGTCTAGTAATGACTTATGACATGTCTATGATTTGGGGGTGACTTTGGGTAGCCTGTATATTGGAGCTCAGGGCTGTGTTCCTGTGTTGCTGGAGAATTTGCTTGGTATGTCTTGCCATGGAATTTGTTGGCCCTTGTGTGATGCTTGGTTTCAGTGTAGGTATGGAGGCATTTGATGAGCTCCTGTCAATTAATGTTCCCTGGAGTCAGGGTTTGGACTTAAGCCTCCTGCTTCCAGTTATCGGTCTTATTTTTACAGTAGTCTCAAAACTTCTCCTTCTATACTGCACTCCACAACTGGACCACTCAGAGATGTTCACGGAGTTATACAGAGAAGAGGGAGGAAGGAGACAGAGGTGGTCAAGAGGATAAAAGGAGGGAATGAAAAGGAAAGAGACAGATCCAGTCAGTAATCAGTTCCCTAAGTGTTTTCCTTTATTTGGAACACACAGAAATTCAGAGTTGGACAGAGTAGAGAGAGGTTAGGGAGGAGACACAGGCAAACTGGTGGAGAAAAAGGAGAGTCTGGAGGTGGAGAGAACAGTCAAGCCAGTAATCTCGCTCCCTAGTAAAAAGTGGGTACTGAAGATTAGGTTCTTAAAGGTACAGAATTGATAACAAATACCTAAATGCAAAAATTAAAAATCTAGAGTAGAGATTGGAGTTTCAAAAATACATTGTTAAAGAAAAGAAGAAGGAAAAGAAAGAGAGAAAAATAAAAAGAGAGAAAAAAAAAAGAGTCACAAAAGTTATAAAGAAAATATAGGTACAAAATGATAACCAATATCAAAAAGCAAAAGTTAAAAATCTAGAGTAGAGTTTGGAGTTTCAAAAATACAATGTTAAAGAAAAGAAGAAGAAAAAGAAAGATAGAAAGAAAAAAAGAAAGAAAGAAAGAAAATAAAAACAAAACCAAAAACAAACAAAGTCACAAAAATTATAAAGAAGATATAGGCACAAATTGATTACATATACCAGAAAGCATAAATTAAAGATCTAGATTAGAGTTTGGAATTTCAGGAATACAATGTCAAAGAAAAGATAAGGAGATAGAAGGGGGGAAGTCACAAAAGTTATAAAAAAAATAGGTACAAAATTGATAACAATTACCAATAAGCTAAACTTAAAAATCTAGAGCAGAGTTTGGAGTTTCAAAAATACAATGTTAAAGAAAAGAAAAAAGAAATAAAGAAAAAAAAAGGGTCACAAAAGTTATAAAAAAAAATATATATGAAGTTTGTGGGTTTTTTTTTAAAAAAAGGGTCTTTTTTATTTATTTATTTATTTATTTTTATTTATTTTTTACAAAGTAATAGTAGGTTATAAAAGTGAAAATTAAAGGAGTGCTAGAGGATACAATTGTTTTTAATTAAAAAAAAAGAAAGAAAATATGATGGTAAAAATAGTAAAAATATATACAGGACTTTCTCTGATATTGTTGTGGGTATTGTGGGTTCAGCTCATTTTCGGCTAATTCCTTGTTCCAGCTTAAATTTCTCAAGATCTATAGGCCCCTTTCTATGTAGTTGGTACTAACCATGGGGTTTTAGTTTATTGCCTGTCTCTTCCATGGCAGTTCCCTCTGTTATAGCTGCTTCTGTTTGCTGGTCTCTTCAGTGTCTGATTTCCGCCCTGATACCAAGGGGGCGGTGGTGGACACCCTTTTTTTTTTTTTTTTTTTTTTAGGCTCACTTGTTCAGTCGCACTGTGGGGAGGGAGGGACGCTGCAAATAAATAACACTGGCATGTGCTCGCAGTGCCTCAACCACACTGGGCCTGCCCCCGCTCACTGTGCGTGTAGCCTCCCTGCCCACTCTGCTCAGGCTCTCTGTTTCCCCGCCAGAACCATCTGCGGCTGGCCCTGGGCTGCTTGCCCCTCCCAGGTCTAAGCTGCTAAAGTTCAGGCACTCAGGTAGTCCTCAGAGGCCCAGGCTTGGTTGGGCCTGCATTTTGTGCCCTTCGCAGATTCCAGCAGCGCAGGTAATCAGGTGTTTAGCAAGCGTGGCTTCTGTGACTTATTGCCTCCCCGCCACTCGGTTTTCTAGGTATACAACCAGCGCACTTTCTTAGGCAGATGTTGGCCAACCAGAGCCCCAAGAAGTCTTAGTTAGCAAAGAAGCCTGCTTACCGTTTTGTGGATAATGTCTCTCTGGGACTGCGATTGCCTCCCTCCAGCTCTGGCTGCCTGTCATCGGAGGGGAACGGTCTGCAGCCGGCTATCTCTGTACAGTCCTTTGTTCTGTGCGCGGGCCTGGTGGTGTCTTAGGTTAGGGCTGGCTTTCCGTGTGGTAGATATCCCATAGTCTGGTTTGTTAGCCCAAATTATTTCGCTCAGGTAGCGCTCGGGATATTCAGGCCAGTCCTTACTCTAAGCGATGCAGCCCGCACGGTGCCTCCCTGCCCAGCCTCCGCTTGCTAATGGTGTATGCAGGCGTTTGCACTGCTTCTCCACTGGGAAAGTTATCGTAGGGCTTGTAGTCTGTGGGTTTTAATTGTTTATTTATTTTCCTCCCTGTTATGTTGCCCTCCATGCTTCCCAGGCTCGGCACAGACTCGGCAGTGAGAATGTTTCCTGGTGTTTGGAAACTTCTCTCTTTTTAAGACTCCCTTCCCCAGACAGAGGTCCGTCCCTCCCTCTTTGTCTCTTTTTTGTCTTTTATATTTTTTCCTACCTCCTTTAGAAGGCAATGAGTTGCTTTTCTGGGTGTCTGATGTCCTCTGCCGGCATTCAGAAGTTGTTTTGTGGAATTTACTCGGTGTTTAAATGTTCTTTTGATGAATTTGTGGAAGAGAAAATGTTCTCCCCATCCTATTCCTCTGCCATCTTAGCTCCTCCCCTGAATAGCATTTTAAATTATTATATCAGTTTTCTATTATTACATACAAATTACCACACACTTTGCAGATTAAAATAACAAACATTGCAATATATGAAAATCCCACAGCTAACATCATCGTTAGTGAAAGACTGAAATATTTTCCTCTAAGGTCAAAAAACAGGACAAGAATGATCACTTTTTCTACCTTTATTCAACATAATATTGGAACTTCTAGTCAGAACAATGAGTCAAGAAAAAGAAATAAAAGACATCCAAATTGAACAGAAGAAAGTTAAATTACCTATCTATGTTTGCAGATAACACGATCTTATGTATACAAAACCCAAGACACCACAAGAAACTGTTAAAACTGATAAACAAATGGAGCAAGTTGAAGAATACAAAATCAACACAAAAAATCAACTAACAATGTTGTATTAGTTTCCACTGTACAGCAAATCAGTTATACTTATACATATATCCCTTCTTTTTTGGATTTTCTTCCAATTTAAGTCCCCACAGAACACTGAGTAGAGTTCCCTGAGCTATACAATAGGTTCTCATCGTGCTGGGCTAAGTTGCTTCAGTCATGTCCCACTCTGTAACCCTATAGACTGTAGCCTGCCAGGTTCCTCTGCCATGGAATTCTCCAGGTAAGAATAATGGAGTGGGTTGCCACGCCCTGCTACAGGATATCTTCCCAACCCAGGGATCAAATTTGTGTCTCTTACATCTGCATTGGCAGGCAGGTTCTTTTCCATTAGCATCACCTAGGAAGCCCAGGTTATCACTGGTTATCTATTTTATACATAGTATATAAAGTATATATGTCAGTCCCAATATTCCAATTTATCTAACACCCCTCTCCTCTCTTGGTGTCCAGGCACTTGTTCTTTACATCTGTGTCTATGTTTCTGTTTTGCAAATAAGGTCAGTTTTCATTCCAATCCCAAAGAAAGGCAAGGCCTAAGAATGCTCAAACTACCACACGATTGGACACATCTCACACACTAGTACGGAGAAGGAAATAACACCCTACTCCAGTACCCTTGCCTGGAAAATCCCACAGACAGAGGGGCCTGGTGGGCCTCAGTCCATGGGTTCAGGAACAGTTGGACATGACTGAGCGACTTCCCTTTCACTTTTCACTTTCATGCGTTGGAGAAGGAAATGGCAACCCACTCCAGTGTTCTTGCCTGGAGAATCCCAGGGATGGGGGAGCCTGGTGGGCTGCTGTCTGTGGGGTTGCACAGAGTCGGACACGACTGAAGCGACTTAGTAACAGCAACATCAGCACACACGAGTAAAGTAATGCTCAAAATTCTCCAAGCCAGGCTTCAGCAACACATGAACCATGAACTTCCAGATGTTCAAGCTGGTTTTAGAAAAGGCAGAGGAACCAGAGATCAAATTGCCAACATTTGCTGGATCATGGAAAAAGCAAGAGAGTTCCAGAAAAACATCTATTTCTGCTTTCTTGACTATGCCAAAGCCTTTGACTGTGTGGATCACAATCAGATCAGATCAGATCAGTCGCTCAGTCGTGTTCGACTCTTTGTGACCCCATGAATCGCAGCACACCAGGACTCCCTGTCCATCACCAACTCCCAGAGTTCACTCAGACTCATATCCATTGAGTCGGTGCTGCCATCCAGCCATCTCATCCTCTGTCGTCCCCTTCTCCTCCTGCCCCCAATCCCTCCCAGCATCAGAGTCTTCTCCAATGAGTCAACTCTTCGCATGAGGTGGCCAAAATACTGGAGTTTCAGCTTCAGCATCATTCCTTCCAAAGAAATCCCAGGGCTGATCTCCTTCAGAATGGACTGGTTGGATGTCCTTGCAGTCCAAGGGACTCTCAAGAGTCTTCTCCAACACCACAGTTCAAAAGCATCAATTCTTTGTCACTCAGCCTTCTTCACAGTCCAACTCTCCCATGCATACACGACCACAGGAAAGCCCATAGCCCTGACTAGGTGAACCTTTGTTGGCAAAGTAATGTCTCTCTTTTGAATATGCTATCTAGGTTGGTCATCTTTCCTTCCAAGGAGTAAGCGTCTTTTAATTTCATGGCTGCAGTCACCATCTGCAGTGATTAAACTGTGGAAAATTATGAAGGAGATGGGAATATCAGACCACCTGACCTGCTTCTTGAGAAACCTATATGCAAGTCAGGAAGCAACAGTTAGAACTGGACATGGAACAACAGACTGGTTCCAAATAGGAAAAGGAGTACGTCAAGGCTGTATATTGTCACCCTGCTTATTTAACTTATATGCAGAGTACATCATGAGAAACGCTGGGCTGGAAGAAACACAAGCTGGAATCAAGATTTCTGGGAGAAAGATCAATAACCTCAGATATGCAGATGACACCACCCTTATGGCAGAAAGTGAAGAGGAACTAAAATGCCTCTTGCAAGTGAAAGAGGAGACTGAAAAAGTTGGCTTAAAGCTCAACATTCAGAAAACGAAGATCATGGCATCTAGTCCCATCTCTTCATGGGAAATAGATGGGGAAACAATGGAAACAGTGTCAGACTTTATTTGGGGGGGGCTCCAAAATCACTGCAGATGGTGACTGCAGCCATGAAATTAAAAGACGCTTACTCCTTGGAAGGAAAGTTATGACCAACCTAGATAGCGTATTCAAAAGCAGAGACATTACATAGCCAACAAAGGTCCGTCTAGTAAAGGCTGTGATTTTTCCAGTGGTGTTGTATGGATGTGAGAGTTGGACTGTGAAGAAAGCTAAGCGCCGAAGAATTGATGCTTTTGAACTGTGGTATTGGAGAAGACTCTTGAGAGTCCCTTGGACTGCAAGGAGATCCAACCAGTCAATTCTAAAGGAAAGCAGCCCTTGGATTTCTTTGGAAGAAATGATGCTTAAGCTGAAACTCCAGTACTTTGGCCACCTCTTGCGAAGTGTTGACTCATTGGAAAAAACTCTGATGCTGGGAAGGATTGGGGGCAAGAGGAGAAGGGGATGACAGAGGATGAGATGGCTGGCATCACTGACTTGATGGACGTGAGTTTGAGTGAACTCTGGGAGTTAGTGATGGACAGGGAGGCCTGGCGTGCTGCAATTCATGGGGTCGCAGAGTCGGACAGGACTGAGTGAGCTGAACTGAACTGAATATCATTTTTATAGATTTCACATATATGTGTTAATACACAGTATTTGTTTTTCTCTTTCTGACTTAACTTCTCTCTGTATGATAGTCTCTAAGTCCATCCACATCTCCACAGATGACTTGATTTCATTCATTTTTATGCCTTAGTAATATTCCATTGTATATATATATACCATAACTTCTTTATCCATTCCTCTGTTGAGGGACATTTATGTTGCTTCTATGTGCTGGGTATTGTCAGGCCTTTTTTTTTTTTTTTTTTTAATAAATGGATAAGTTGAGATACATACTAAGAAAAAATTTTCTTCCTTAACTCATTTATTATTATAAAAGAAATCTTTACTTCATGGCTGACTATTATAGCAAATGTATCTCTTATTTTCAGTTTAATTTTTTTTTGTTTTTTTTTCATTCTATTGATGATTCTTACACATCATTTGAAATTTTGAAGGACTTTCTTTGGTGTGTCTTAGAGGTGGACCAAATAAACCAAAAATTTACACATTTTTTGTAACTGAAATGCACATTTAAAATTAAAATTGACCTGATAAGAGGAAGAGTGTTTCCAAGAGGACTCTTGGTTTTCATGCAAAGGGAGAATGAAATTCTAGTATCCCAGTTTTAACCAGATATATATGTATCTGTATACTATACATACAATGTTGCAAATTGCTTTATAAGAATAAAAAGTTGGCAGTTTGTTAAAATCCAAATGTATCTTCATAATAGCAGTAGATAGAAGTTATCAATATAAGTTTACACGGATGTCATAAAGGAATCTTCACAGATATGAAAGAAAAGTATAAAATGTCATAAAATTGATGTATCTCTACATTTACTAAATAATTAGCCTCTGTTTTGAAAAGTAAAATTCTCATATCGTTATATCAGAAAGAAAAGAATGTCTCTTGAATGCTTATAATCTGTCTTTTGATCAAGGATCACACAGAGATTTTAAAACTCTTTATTTAGACTATTGTGAACTTGCTGCTGCTGATGCTGCTGCTAAGTCACTTCAGTTGTGTCCAACTCTGTGCGACCCCATAGATGGCAGCCCACCAGGCTCCCCCATCCCTGGGATTCTCCAGGCAAGAAATACTGGAGTGGGTTGCCATTTCCTTCTCCAATGCATGAAAGTGAAAAGTGAAAGTGAAGTCGCTCAGTCATGTCTGACTCTTAGCGAACCCATGGACTACAGCCCACCAGGCTCCTCCCTCCATGCGATTTTCCAGGCAAGAGTACTGGGGTGGAGTGCCATTGCCTTCTCCATTGTGAACTTAATATATATTAATAAAACTGAATGGTTTTGAGCATGTTCAATGGAAAAATGTATATACACAAATGCATGCACACACACACAATTGATGTGATTTACAATTTTACTCTCTTCCTGAGAATACATCAAATTTCTAATATTATATTAAAAGCTTTTTAAAAAAAGATAAAAAATTAAATATATGATTCCTAGCCCCAACTATCCTCAAAAATTTCATACTATTTGACATATGTTTATTATTTAACATATCACTATTACTTGACACATCTTATTGTATGCTACTTGATTTTATAGTTATCTCAATTCTAAAGAACATATGAATAACTGATTTAATAAGGCTTCAATGCCAGTTCTTTAAATTGTTTCTATAGATAAATACATCTAACATGAAGTTATTTTGATACAAAACCAATGTAGGCAGAGGCTAAAGTAAATCTGTTTTAAGAGGGATTCTGGTCTATAGAGAATGTGTTACATTGAAGTTACTATGCATTTTTAATTAAAAATAATTTTCAAATTTTATGATATCTCTAGGGTGCTATAAAATCAGGATTTGTAATCACCATGATAGACAATGTACCATATGGTTCCACATAGTATTATGGCTTTGTAAGTAACAGATTTAACTTTAAGTAAATGTTTTTCAAATATACTGAAAGGACATTATGTGCTTTTTCAGGTTTAAAGAAAGGAAAAACATGTTAATTCAACACTGTTACATATCTATATCTGTTTCTTGTAATCTCTGATCCTCATTAATGGAATGCCCTGAGGGACACTTAAGTGCAACTAAGCGTCTCTTGAAAAATGCATTATGGCTTTATTTTCTTCCCAGAAAAAAAAAGTCTTGATCCATTTTCATCCTTATAAATTAAAAACTGCTGCTGCCCATCACTGAGGTTTTAACTGCACCACCAAAGCAGAGTTCTCAGCTTGCTGGGTATTAGTAATGGCTCTGCCTGTCTGCCCTTCAGCTGAGACATTAAACTGAGGTCTCATCTGCTTGCCTCTAGGGGCTGCTGTAGTGGAGTGAAAGATCTCATTATGCTTTTCTGAAAGGGGAGGGGCAACCTCAGAATCTTGACCTTCATTTTCAAAACATGTAACACACAAAGCCAAGGGTAAGTCATTGCTTCATAACTGAAGCTGCCAACTTGATTTCCAAGAGCTGTGGGATCTTCAGAATCAAAACAATGAATTCAAATTTCTCTTTATAATATTTTGAACTTATAATACATCATGCAATCTCTTTTTATTCTCTTTTCTAATGCTGTAAGAGGAAGAGGCATATCACTAATTTGATAAGAAAAAATTTTTCCATTATAGCTTGACTTTAATTTGCTACCAGGATGCCTTTCAACTGAAGCATGCATATTACCATATGTGAAATAGATGACCAGTCCAAGTTCAATGCATGAAGCAGGGCGCTCAAAGATGGTGCACTGGGGCAACCCAGAGGGATGGGATGGGGAAGGAAAAGGGAGGGGAGTTCAGGACAGAGGGACACATGTACACCTGTGGCTGATTCATGTCAATGTATGGCAAAAACCACCACAATATTGCAAAGTATTAGTCTCCCATTAAAATAAATACATTAAAAAAAGAAAAACACACAAAAAAGAACCCATTACCTAAGTAACTTAGGACATTATAAGAGAGAGGCATATAAATTATCATATGTGAAACGAATTGCCAGTCCAGGTTCAATGCATGATACAGATTAGTCGGGGCTGGTGCACTGGGATGACCCAGAGGGATGGGTTGGGGAGAAGGTGGGAGGGGTGTTCAGGATGAGGAACACATGTACATCCATGGCAGATTCAAGGCAATGTATGGCAAAACCAGTAGGATATTGTAAAGTAAAATAAATAAATAAATAAATGGGGGAAAAAAATGTTTAAAGAAAGAAAGAAGCATAGTAGCCCCCACTAGTTAAAATACCAAGTCTATATTTCTTACACCACATTAGATTACAAGGCTTGAAAGAAGATAAAATAGTCCATTATACATTATAAGGAACATTCCTATCTAATTTCAAATGAATTTTGATTATTTGCATACTACTTAAAGCAAGTAAATATACTGAAATTTTACTTGAGTATGTAGCACTGTTCATTATAATAGTAACTGGTGGAGGGCTTCCCTGTTAGTTTAGTGTTAAGAATCTGCCTTGCAATGCAAAAGACACTGGTTAGATCCATGATCAGGAAAGATTCCACATGCTGCATGGCAACTGAGCCTGTGCGCACAACTTCTGAGGCCTCTGCATCTTAGAGCCTGTGCTGCACAAGAGAAGCCATTGCAATGAGAAGCCCACACACCACAGCTAGAGAGCAGTCCCCACTAGCTGCAGCTTGAGACAGTCCACACTCAACAATGAAAACTCAGAGCAGCCAAGAAAACAAAGAGTAACTGGTAGAAACAAGCTATATGTCTATTAACTGGTGAATGAACAAACCAAATGTGGTATAGCCATACAAGGGAGTATTGTTCAGTCATAAGAAGGAATGAACAGTAATATAAGTTCCCTCGTGGATAAACTTTGAAAACATCATACTAAGTGAAGAAGCCAGACACAAAAGACCACACAGTGGATGATTCTATTTACATAAAATATCCAGAATAGGCAAATCTATGGCGACATAAAGTAGATCAATGGTAGCCAGGGACTGGGAGCAAAGGAGAATGGGGAATGACTGCTTAATGAGTATGGGTGATGAAGATAGTATGGAACTAGATAGATGGTTGTGGTTGTTTAGTCACCAAGTTGTGTCTGACTCTTTCGAGACCCATGAACTGTAGCCCTCCAAGCTCTTCTGTCCATGGGATTTCCCAGGAAAGAATACATCCTTTTCCAGGGCCTCTTCCTGACCCAGGTATTGAACACATGTCCCCTGAATTAGCAGGCATATTCTTTACCACTGAGTCACCAAGGAAGCCCAGTGATGGTTGTATAACATTGTAAATATTAAGTAGCACTAAATTGTGCCTTTAAAAATGGTTAAAGTAAGAAATTTCATTTCAAGTGTATTTTTTCACAATAAAAATTTGTTAATGTGGGGTTAAAAAACTAATGAACTGACAATTTGCATTTTAAAATTGGGATGAAAAAAGAATTGACCAGATAATGCAAGACATACTAATTTGGTTTCCATGAAGAGAATTATATCTTCCCAGAATATAAATATGTTAATTTCCTTGAAGACTAAAAGAAACTAAAAGTTATCACATGACTGTACAACATGAAACAGAAAAATGAAAGTGATCACCATCTACATCTTGCTTGGAACTTAATAGTCATAGGTAAATACTTTGAAAGCAGGTTCTTTCCATTTCATGTTATTTCCCCCAGTCCCTGACAAAGTTCTTGCCACATATTGCTTAAGCAAAGAATACTAAATGTACAGAAATGAATGATAAAGAAATGCCATCATTTTAAAGAGGCCTCTTTTAAGTAAAACTCCAAAGATGCAGAATCATAAAATCAAAGAAAGAAAGATTTCTCCAAATACTTATTATTTCAGTAAAGACATCCTGGCAGATTCTTTGAGGTATCTCAGGAGAAAGTTCTGAGGCTATCTCAACAATTGTAGACCACCTCCTTCAGGCCTCTATAATAAGAGGAAGATCCCTTGTAACTTATCCATATCAAATAATATACTACAGTTTGCCTTGTCATCCAATACAGCAAGAAATGTAAAACATTGTTTTCAACTTTATAGAACAGCTCATTTCAGAAACCACTGAAGGAAGTTTATATTTTAAGAATTACTTCCTTACCACCACTCTCCCTACCATGACTTAATAAAGAAGACAACCAGTTTAAATTTATGACTCCTATAGACTTGTAGGCCACTTCATTAAACCCTATTATGCTACTACCATGCAAGAAATAGATCTCACTGGAACTTTGGACTTGAAAGGAATGAAAAGTTGGCTGAAATAATTCAAAGACAATAGACACAAGAGAAAGACAGAGATAAAAGTTACTGTCTCTAGTTTCCTCTAGATATGTGCAATATTTAATTTGGAAACTGTGAATCAGATTGAATTCTTTCAGCTTCTGTGTTAAGATTTTGTAATCATATGTGCAATAACATGTCCTCTTCTCCAAGGACTAAACCAGGTTGACTCTGAGTTGTGAGGAGGAAATAGTCACCAAACATTTTTAGAATAATTTCCTTAAGGGGAAGGAGGAGAAAAGGGATATGAGAGGACCACCTCTGTGAAATTTGGGTTTAGCTTCTGAAATTGAAGTGATAACTTTGACAGCCAGATAGCTATTTCTAGTACATCATAGTTCTTCATAAAACTCCCTGTGTTCAAGGTGAGAGGCTGAATAAAAAAGCTATAATAGAAATAAAGCTGGAGGAATGGAAGAAATTTTCTGCACAAACACATTTTGAGTACACTTATTAGGATAAAATAATTTTTACTATAAATATTTCATGCTGAGTCAGATCTTTCCAATATATGATATCCTATCTGGAAATAAATTAAGAGTTTTTGAAAGCTGCATGAATACTTTCAAAGCACTGTCAGAAACAAATGTGTTAATAGTACTTCAAGAGGCTGGACAATAAACAATTTCCAAAAATGTCCAACTTGGGATATTTGAATAAAATGCCAACATCAACAAGTCAACTCAGTTATAAGGTAAAAAGAAAAAATATCATTTATATTTTTGAAGCACAATTCAAAAAATAAAATCAATTACTTGGGATTTTATAGCCAAATGACTGGCAAATGGATGAAATCCATGGTTTCCTTACATTAAAAGACTTTGAAAAATATCACAGAAATGTGGCTTTACCTATGTTATATACAAATACAAACATGTAAGTATATATACATTTAAACTAATATGGTAAAAATCATCTAAGAGTTATATAGAAATATGAAAACCATGGTGACACAAAGTTAACTAATAAAAGAATAAAGAACAGTGCCTTTTGTAGAATACCACTATTATGAGATGACATAAGATGCTAAGCACTGTATTTTCTTTGAATATTTGATGGTAAGAATAATCAGATCAGATCAGATCAGTCGCTCAGTCGTGTCCGACTCCTCGCGACCCCATGAACCGGTAAGAATAATAACCAGTGTTTTTTGCTTGTGCTTATGTATGGATGTGAGAGTTGGACTGTGAAGAAAGCTGAGCACTGAAGAATTGATGCTTTTGAACTGTGATGTTGGAGAAGACTCTTGAGAGTCCTTGGACTGTAAGGAGATCCAACCAGTCCATCCTAAAGGAGATCAGTCCTGCGTGTTCATTGGAAGGACTGATGTTGAAGCTGAAACTCCAATACTTTGGCCACCTGATGCAAAGAGCTGACTGATTGGAAAAGACCCTGATGCTGGAAGGGATTGGGGGCAGGAGGAGAAGGGGACTACAGACGATGAGATGGTTGGATGGCATCACCGACTCAATGCACGTGAGTTTGGGCAAACTCCGGGAGTTGGTGATAGACAGGGAGGCCTGGCTTACTGCAATTCGTGGGGTCTCAAAGAGTCGGACATGACTGAGTGACTGAACTGTACTGAACTGAACAGAACAAGCACACTGTCTCACTTAATCTTTAAAACAGACTAAGACACAGAGATGGGAATACCAGACCACCTGACCTGCCTCTTGAGAAACCTATATGCAGGTCAGGAAGCAACAGTTAGAACTGGACATGGAACAATAGACTGGTTCCAAATAGGAAAAGGAGTATGTCAAGGCTGCATATTGTCACCCTGCTTATTTAACTTATATACAGAGTACAACATGAGAAACGCTGGGCTAGAAGAAGCACAAGCTGGAATCAAGATTGCTGGGAGACATATCAATCACCTCAGATATGCAGATGACACCACCCTTATGGCAGAAAGTGAAGAGGAACTCAAAAGCCTCTTGATGAAAGTGAAAGAGGAGAGTGAAAAAGTTGGCTTAAACCCCAAGGTTCAGAAAACAAAGATCATGGCATCTGGTCCCATCACTTCATGGGAAATAGATGGGGAAACAGTGGATGACTTTTATTTTGCGAGGGGACTCCAAAATCACTGCAGATGGTGATTGCAGCCATGAAATTAAAAGACACTTACTCCTTGGAAGGAAAGTTATGACCAACCTAGATAGCATATTGAAAAGCAGAGACATTACTTTGCCAACAAAGATCCGTCTAGTCAAGGCTATGGTTTTTCCAGTGGTCATGTATGGATGTGACAATTGGACTGTGAAGAAAGCTGAGCACAGAAGAATTGATGCTTTTTAACTGTGGTGCTGGAGAGGACTCTTGAGCGTCCTTGGACTGCAAGGAGATCCAACCAGTCCATGCTAAAGGAGATCAGTCCTGGATGTTCATTGGAAGGACTGATGTTGAAGCTGAAACTCCAATACTTTTGTCACCTCATGTGAAGAGTTGACTCATTGGAAAAGACCCTGATGCTGGAAGGGATTGGGGGCAGGAGGAGAAGGGGACTACAGAGGATGAGATGGTTGGATGGCATCACCGACTCATTGCACATGAGTTTGAGTGAACCCCAGGAGTTGGACAGGGAGGCCTGGCATGCTGTGATTCATGGGGTCACAAAGAGTCAGACATGACTGAGTAACTGAACTGAACTGAACTGAAGACACAGAGACATCAGTTGTATTGCTGGAAGTCAAAAATCTAGTAATTGACAGAACATGGATTTGAACTTTTGTCATCTGAGTACAGAGCCAGTGCTCTGAGCATTTATTCTGTCCCTATAAGAGAGCTCTAAAAATATGAAGTTTGATGTGTAAAGAATTTGCATTACATTTAACTCACTTTTCTAATTGATTCAAAGTGATGGGACTGCTTATAAAAATATTTTACTTTACATATTTTCCAGGTCCTTACCTTAAACATTGGTAAATCTAAATGTGCAACGTAGGAAATCAGCTTTCAAATTTTTAGTGGTTGAGGATACTAAGCCTCAGTCTCAGATGAGTCAGGAACCATTTCTATTCAAATTCTAAAATGAAGATAAAAACATTTTAGCTCGTTTTAAAAGTTCCATTAAGAAGTAATATGAGATGAAAATTCTGTGGTGCTCCAATGTTTAGGACTCCATGCTTCCGTTTCAGGGGGCATGGGTTCAATCCTGGACCCCCGGCCAGGAATGAAGATAGAGCTTACATGCTTCACAGTGGAGAGGCCAAATGGAAAACAAAACAAATAAACAGACAAACAAAAATAGAAGTAATATGAGAAATGGTCTTGAAAGGAACAAAACCTCTCCTGCTCCCTGGGATTCAGAAATGTCATGTGATTGGAAACTTTATATTAAATTCATTCCAGATCAGCTTTCTTTCTGCTCTTCATTTCCTCCCCCTCTATGGCCTTATTATTTCCCAGGTCCTCCAGCCCAAGGGAAGTCAGTAAAAAAACAGAGTTTGAGGTCTACATCCTGAAGAGTAATAAAGTGGGAAGGGAATTGGCTGTAGAAATCAAAACCCTAAGTGTTGTTCTTGATTTCACCACCATTTATCTAGCTTTACTACCTTGGGAAATTATTGAATTTCTCGGAGACTCTCTCTTCATTTTTAAAATGACTGTAATTATACCTGCTCTGAGTTTCTGTGAGGATCAAATGAGATAATATGTGCACAAATGCTTTGTGGAGTGTCCAAACACTAAGTTGTTCTTTTGGGTGAAGAGGATAATTTTATAATGAAGCTCTTCTCAATAGGATTATATATCCAAAAGTCATAGAAGTTTTTTTTTTTTTTTTTTAATAATGTATTTTGGCATCCTTGATCTTATTATCAGCCTAAAAAATTTGTGAACCATAGTGATAGTCATCAAAGAGACAGATGCAGACACCAGGATTTGGCTCCAGTATTGGGAGAACCATGCTTCAATTCAAAGGAGGAAGATTAGTGAGGACAAAATACCCCATGAATCCTGAGGCAGCAGGTCTCGGTGGCATGCTAGCACTTTTCAAACAGACAGAACTTCAATTTATTCAGTTTTTAAAGAGTTCTTAATTTCTGATATTTTAGATATATACATAATTATGCCATTCAAAGATAAATTTGAATGACTTGAGTAGGTCAACCACACTTACATTGTTGTTATCTATTATAATGAATAAATATCAATGTGCTAAAATTTTTTGCTTCTATAGCAATTGTTCAAATGGATCATTTTATTTTTCTATGTAAATAAACAACCTTCTCAGATACATACTGCTCACATTAACAATAATTATTTTTAATTCAGAGTTTATTTGGCATTGACGACTTGTTGATTTCTCTATAAATTTCTTTGCTTCAAAAAGCTGCTGCTGCTGCTGCTAAGTCACTTCAGTAGTGTCCGACTCTGTGCGACCCCAGAGACGGCAGCCCACCAGGCTCCCCTGTCCCTGGTATTCTCCAGGCAAGAACACTGGAGTGGGTTGCCATTTCCCTCTCCAATGCATGAAAATGAAA
The DNA here is from genome assembly GCA_935064755.1 of Tragelaphus eurycerus. Classification (NCBI taxonomy): domain Eukaryota; kingdom Metazoa; phylum Chordata; class Mammalia; order Artiodactyla; family Bovidae; genus Tragelaphus; species Tragelaphus eurycerus. Next base: position 252,690 of record CAKXYN010000168.1, on the reverse strand, counting down.
AGTGAAAGTGAAGTTGCTCAGTCGTGTCTGACTCCCAGCGACCCCATGGACTGCAGCCCACCAGGCTCCTCCGTCTATGGGATTTTCCAGGCAAGAGCACTGGAGTGGGGTGCCATTGCCTTTTCCCAAAAAAGCTGTATGCCCCTAAAACATATGTGTAAAAACATGAGAAAAAAGAAAACAGTAAAATTATCTCAAACAAAAGTGTATCTAGCAGCCATATTCAACATTCTTGTAAGAATTGTGAATAAGGAAAATTGGAAAAAGTTCTAACTTTTAAAATGGCTTAAATGTGACTATTTCCCTCTTAACAACTAGTAATGATTTGACTCCTGTGTTATTATTAGAAAGAGAAGACAAAATACTTCATACTTAGATTTAAGAAAGGAACACAATGAAGAAAATATATAGCAGTTAAAGAAAGCACAGGAGAATTGAAAATATGTGATTCCATATTTCATTTTCAAAAAAAGATGACCGAGTATCCTTTCAAGTTTTGTTACCCTAGAGCCTCCAAAATAGAACACTGTATTGAAATCAGCAGGTCATGCACAAGAAGATGGTTTAACTGCTAATTAACACTAGATGATATACTGAGAATTACATGCTAATTAATTCTCTGTAGGTCTAAATGCCCTTACTTCTATGTCATTCTCAATGAACATATTAATGTGAAGGCTAAGGTAGCATGTTTGCTAAATGAAGTAGTAATCAATGAAAATTGTGCATCAAAAATTTGACATATTAGAAAATTTTTAAAAATAAAAATGATTAAAATGAAGAAAACTGCTTACTTGAAAAAACTCACAGATATCCATATAAAGGTCAATGTGGATATTTTTGAAAAACACAAAAAGCATTGCCACAAGAGAAGGCAAGAGAGTGAGAAAGAAACACAAAATCTAAAGGGCACCTTCTTGTAAACCCTTCAACAGTTGGACATATCTATAGTCAAAGAGCACTGTGTCAGTGTGACCCAACTCCATCCTGATAAGTGGTTTCATAGAATCCCTTTAAGAGTGCTTCTTCCAGCCATCCTTTCAGGAGCCTCTTCAGGTTTCAGACAGTGATGAACAGAAAATATGTGATTGTTCAAGAACATGATTTCCCTTGGGGGAAGGCATCCCCACAGATAAGTTGGGTTTTGGGGCATGGCCACATTGAGTAATTTCACTATATGTTCCTTCCAGAAAGCTCAATATTTATAATTGTGGCCACCAGGTCTCACTGGTTTGCTAATACCCTTCATCACTGTTTCCTCTATACTCTTCCGAGGGCAGAGGTTCATCTGTTTAAGAATCTCTCCACCACAAATAAAAACCATCAAACGGATTTTAAAACCTCTGTGGTCGATCCTTTTGTAAAAGCTCCACTATCTGTTGGTCTTTAGATGTGATTTGTCTGCTTATTTATTTATTGCTTTCATGCATTATTCTATTTGGTCTCCAACATTTAAAAAATACCTAAATATTTTACAATCGCTAAAGCTGGCTAGAGAGCTTTAAAAAGACATTGTTGCAAAAGAGTTTCTAGCAAAAGACTCCGTTTTGGTGCTGCTAAGGTTGAAATGTGACTGAATATAACAATGATAATTTTTCACTTGCAAAATAATTCATCTCTTGAGTAAACATTAGCTGTGCATACATTTTTTAATAAGGAGAAAATATGCATAGAAAATCAGAAATGTTAATGTGCACCCAATAAGGCATATCACACAAGGGAACATCATTGTTTTGTTTTGTATTGACAAATTTTTTAATAGCAGTTTCATTTAGAAAGGCCAAATTAAAGTCCCACAAATGAATGTACATTGTGTTTTAACTAAGAGAATTGGTACATATTAAAAATCAAAATGAATTTTCATTGGTAATATTTATAAAAAAGGTCAAGGTACATAGTAATAAAGGAACTTAAAGTTTAAAAGAACAGAGTTTGATGCCTAACACTGCAATAAATTGCTTTGTAATCATGCACACAATTGCAATCATCTCACATGCTCAAGGTCATGCTCAAAATCCTCCAAGCCAGGCTTCAACAGTATGTGAAGCGAGAACTTCCAGATGTTGAAGCTGGATTTAGAAAAGGCAGAGAAACCAGAGATCAAATTAACAACATCCACTGGATCAAGAAAAAGCAAGAGAATTCCAGAGCGGGGGGCGGCGGGGTGGGGTGGGGAAGAACTGCTTCATTGATTACACTAAAGCCTTTGACTGTGTGGATCACAACAAACTGTGGGAAATCCTTAAAGAGATGTGACTGCCAGACCACTTTACCTGCCTCCTGAGAAACTTGTATGCAAATCAGGAAGCAGCATTTAGAACCAAATGTAGAATTAATTCAGTTCAGTTGCTCAGTCGTGTCCGACCCCATGGATCACAGCACACCAGGCCTCCCTGTCCATCACCAACTCCCAGAGTTCACTCAGACTCACGTCCATCAAGTCAGTGATGCCATCCAGCCATCTTATCCTCTGTCGTCCCCTTCTCCTCCTTCCCCCAATCCCTCCCAGCATCAGTCTTTTCCAAAGAGTCAACTCTTCACATGAGGTGGCCAAAGTACTGGAGTTTCAGCTTTAGCATCATTCCTTCCAAAGAAATCCCAGGGCTGATCTCCTTCAGAATGGACTGGTTGGATCTCCTTGCAGTCCAAGGGACTCTCAAGAGTCTTCTCCAACACCACAGTTCAAAAACATCAATTCTTCAGCACTCAGCCTTCTTCACAGTCCAGCTCTCACATCCATACATGACCACTGGAAAAACCATAGCCTTGACTAGACGGACCTTTGTTGGCAAAGTAATGTCTCTGCTTTTCAATATGCCTTCTAGGTTGGTCATAACTTTCCTTCCAAGGAGTAAGCATCTTTTAATTTAATAGCTGCAATCACCATCTGCAGTGATTTTGGAGCCCAAAAAACTAAAGTCTGACACGGTTTCCACTGTTTCCCCATCTATTTCCCATGAAGTGATGGGACCAGATGCCATGATCTTTGTTTTCTGAAGGTTGAGCTTTAAGCCAACTTTTTCACTCTCCTCTTTCACTTTCATCAAGAGGCTTTTTAGTTCCTCTTCACTTTCTGCCATAAGGGTGGTGTCATCTGCATATCTGAGGTTATTGATATTTCTCCTGGCAATATTGATTCCAGCTTGTGCTTCTTCTAGCCCAGCATTTCTCATGATGTACTTTGCATAGAAGTTAAATAAGCAGGGTAACAATTTACAGCTTGACATACTCCTTTTCCTATTTGGAACCAGTCTGTTGTTCCATGTCCAGTTCTAACTGTTGTTTCCTCACCGGCATACAGGTTTCTCAAGAGGCAGGTCAGGTGGTCTGGTATTCCCATCTTGAAGAATTTTCCACAGTTTATTGTGATCCACACCGTCAAAGGCTTTGGCATAGTCTGGTTCAAAATTGGGAAAGGAGTACATCAAGGCTGTCTACTGTCACCCTGTTTATTTAACTTATATGCAGAGTACATCATGCAAAATGCCAGGCTGAATGAAGCACAAGCTAGAATCAAATTTACCGGGAGATATATAATAACCTCAGATATGCAGATGACACCGTCCTTATTGCAGAAAGTGAAGAGGAACTAAAGAGCCTCTTGATGATGTTGAAAGAGAAGAGTGAAAAAGATGTCTTAAAACTCAATATTCAAAAAAAAAAAGATCCAGTCCCATCACTTCATGGCTTATAAATGGGAAACAATGGAAAACAGTAAAAGATTTCATTTTCTTGGGCTCCAAAATCACTGAGGATGGGACTGCCGCTATGAAATTAAAAATAAAAAATAAAAAACTTGCTCCTTGGAAGAAAAGCTATGACAAACCTAGACAGTGTATTAAAAATCAGAGATATCACTTTACCAACAAAGGACCATAGAGTCAAAGCTTTGGTTTTTCCAGTAATTGTGTATGGATGTGAGTCAGACCATAAAGAAGGCTGAGCACTTGACCATGTTTTCTTCTTACCTTGACCAATTCTTTCACTCTCGAATTGGATATTCATGCCTTAGGGGGAAAAGAGGACAACTCAGTGAAATCAGGGGCAAGTATTAATAAGAGACAAAAGAGCAATGCTTGGGAGAACTTGCTAGTAACATGGTTAGTAATAGTGAGTATGAATTTAATAAATATGTTAAGCTTTCTCCTAACAGTGACTGCTCAAGTCTTGGAATTTTATATTAGTAGCCATTGGCATCAGGATTCTCTTTATATTTTGCACTCCTCTGCACTCACTTCATCCATTCTGATAAGACATCATCTTATTTTCTTAAAATTTGTCCTCCTTGGTGGCCCATTTCTCTTCCTTTGCTCCAATACATTTTGATATATGTCAGATTATATCACTCACTGTCCCCAGAGCAAAGGTCCCAATCCATGCCCCTATGAAATCTTTATCAACTAGTTTACAAAAAGAAGAAAAAAATAGTGGAGGGTTTTACTATTTTAATCATCTATTGCCTACCAACATGAGCCCAAGATTCTAATTACATGTCTTTTGTATACTTTGTTATACACTTAGTCATTTTACCTGCACAAAGTATACATATCAGTATTAAATATACACAAACTTTGAAAACATATGTTGATTTTTTAGCATTTATCTCTACTCCTAAAATTTCACTAAGCTAAGAGGAAAGACAGTATTAAATTGGTAAACAAATCAATTCATAAAAGAAATTAAAGAGAATAGGGACATGTACACACTGCTGTATTTTAAATGGATAACCAACAAGGACCTACTGTATTGCACAGGGAACTCTGCTCAGAATTGCTTAACAACCTAAATGGGAAAATAATTTGAAAAAGAATAGATTCATATATAACTGAATCACTATGGTACACCTGAAACTAACACAACATTGTTAATCAACTATACTTCAGTATAAAATAAAAGTTTTTAAAAAGGATAGAGAAAGGAAGAATAAAAATGGATAAAGGAGTTAAAAAAAAAAATCTTCATGGGTTAGGAAAATGCCTTACTATAGAGGAGGAAGGAGAAGGAAATTGCATCCCACCCCAGTATTCTTGCCTAGAGAATCCCATGGCCAGAGGAGCCTGCTGGGTTGCTGTCCATGGGATCACACAGAGTCAGACACAACTGAAGTGACTTAGCATGCATGCATGCATTGGAGAAGGAAATGGCAACTGACTCCAGTATTCTTGCCTGGAGACTCCCAGGGACAGAGGAGCCTGCTGGGCTGCTGTCCATGGGATCACACAGAGTCGGACATGACTGAAGGGACTTAGCATGCATGCATGCATTGGAGAAGAAAATGGCAACCCACTCCATTATTTTTGCCTGGGGACTCCCAGGGACAGAGGAGCCTGGTGGGCTGCTGTCTATGGGGTTGTACAGAGTCGGACACGACTGAAGCGACTTAGCAGCAGCAGCAGCAGCATAGAAGAGGAAAAGTGAAAGTGAAAATGGTAGTCACTCAGTTGTGTCTGACTCTTTGTGACCCCACAGGTGTAACCTACCAGGCTCCTCTGTCCATGGGATTTCCTAGGCAAGGATACTGGAGTGGGTAGTCATTGAAGCTACAGTCTAATTTTCTATAGAGGAAGTTATCTGCAAGAAATAATCAATCTGTAACTAGAATCCCAGTACAACAAGAAATAGGTATGAAGCTCAAAACAGAGAAATCAGTCAAAAATGTGGATACAGTCAGGTGACTAATACTCACTTCTCCCTTACCCCTCAAAACATACATATTGAAACAGTGTGATGTTTCTGGAAATAACAACACCGACAGACTTTAGTCTCAGTGACTCTAGGCTCAGTAGAGGGTTGGGATATGAGGCTGAAAGTAAAATATAGAGAGGTCTAGTATTGAACAGTGGAACCTTCAGAATGTCTATCCTTTATCCTAACTACCAGAACATTTGCTTCAAGGTTTAGAACCCAAAGCGGGAGACTGAAGAATTCTTACCTTGAAAAACTCAATTACTCCAAATAGCAGCACTGTAAGTTCCCCTCTTGGGTCATGCATGTTCACAGTCAACAAGCTCTGATCATTTGAGGCATGATTTCAGCTTAAAAAGGAAAGACCAAAGCATACAATAGAAAAAGTAACTCTGGCTATACAGAAACAAAGTAGGGAGCAGGAAACCTAAATGTCTACTTTGTATCCTAAAAGAAAGAGGAAGATAATACATCAATGAAACAAAGTGCTTTTAAATAAAAGGAGTAACCAGGAAACAGGAAATGACTCTTACATAGTAAAAACAGAATCACTGAAATTAAGAAATACTACTACTAACAATAATGAAAATGGAAATGTTGGATCATTAACTGAATTTCCTGAAAAGCAGTATAAAACTATTATTTAATGTTTAAAGTAAAATAAAATATTTAAATTGGAGATTTAATTGACAGTATTCAAAATCCAATGAATAGAAAAAAGAAATCAGAGAATACCAATCATACAACTGTTTCCTGTAACTGAAGATTTTTTCCAAACAGAAAGTCCAAGTACTCAGTTCAGAACACATGAAAAAGAAAGGTAGAGTGCTTACGCATGTGGAGTCTAGTACCAGACGGCCTGAATCATCATCCCGCCATTCGTCAGATGCATGACTTTGGACAATTCACTTGGTATCTTAGTGCTCAGTTTCCTCATCAGTAAAGTGTGATTGATATTGATAATATCTATCACATATGGCCATTGTGAGGATTAAATTATTATTAAAAGGCACACAAAGTTCATGAAGTACTATCTTAGAGTAAGTAATCAGAGTCGATTATTATTACAATTATCATAAGAGATTTGGTGACGGGATGGGAAGAGTTTATATATAAAGTGTCAGGAACTGGAATGGCATCAGACTTTATAAACACAGTGGAAAAAAAAGATAAAACAATGCTTTCATAAATTTGAGGGGAAAATATTTTTAACTTAGAGTATTTTAGAAGCCAACTCAATGGACATCACTCACTCAAGGGACATGAACTTGAGTAAGCTCCGGGAGTTGAGTGAGCTCTGGGAGTTGGTGATGGACAGGGAAGCCTGGCGTACTGCAATCCATGGGGTTGCAGAGTCCAACATGACTGAGCGACTGAACTGAACTGATTTTAGAAGCCAAGCTAACATTTAAGTATGTGGGTAGAATGAAAATATTTTTAGAACTTCAGAATTGTAACATTTTTATTGTTTGTTTAGCTAAACATCCACACATTCTTATTTAGGAAATTCCAGGAAGACGTACATGTGTATCTGTGTGCTAAGTCCCTTCAGTCATGTTTGACTCTTTGCAACCTCATGGACTGGAGCCAGTCAGGTTCCTCTGCCCATGGAATTCTCTAGGCAAGAAGACTGGAGTGGGTTGTCATGCCCTCCTCCAGGAGATCTTCTCAACCCAAGGATCAAACCTTGTGGGTGCTATTCCACTAGTGCCACCTGGGAAGCCCTCCTTAAAGACATGCTACCTCAACACAAGAATATAAATGAAAGAAGATTTTAGGAAACCAGAATCAAGAGTGCCAACAAAGGGTAGTAGTAAGAGAAGTCTCAGGATAATAGCTGTGCAGCAGGCCAAAAACCACTGTACACTCATGAGTCCATAAGATGTCTATACAAAAACAAATTGTTAGAAAAATAAATAGAACTGAAGAATTATTTCATGTATTGGACCATTTGGAAAATATTATTGAGATAGCTATAACCCATAAGTCTGAGCATTATGGATGATTCACTGTAAATAAAAATTAAGTGATTTTTTAAATGCAAATATTAGTTGGCAGAAAAACAATAACATGCATGAGAAAATAGAATGTACTGTATTACTTGGTTCAGAAGTGAATTCCATTTACAAAATCATAGTATTTAACTAAATCCCTAGCTGTAACTCTCCCAAAGAGTGGGGCAGGTGGTGAAGAAAATCATTAGTTTCCATAAAAGGCTGTAGTTGGCTAATGTCTAACACTTAAGAGCTAAGAAGGAAGTAAAAGTTTAGTATTAATATTTAGAAATAGGGTACTAAATAACAGAAGAAAACACAAACAAGTTAAAATCTGTTGATGGGTAACATGACAGAGGTCAGGGAGAATGGAAATTTATTCTTAATAGGTTTTATAGAATGACTTGAAATTTTTAATTATGTATATGTATTAAATAAATACAATTATAGATTAATTATAAAATAGTATTTCACTGAAACCTTCTCACTCTCTGATGTAAGTCTCCCTCAACTCTGGAACCCTCTCAACTTAGTTAAATTTTTCATATCCTAGTTTTACCACTTATCCTTTGGCCAGCTTTTTAGACTTCATATTCTCTTTTAAATTTCCCTTTTTCTTATTTCAGGAACTGCCAAAGACCCTGTGGGTTATAACAGCAGGTCTTTCCCATTAACGCTACTGGCAGAGATGCCCAAAATATTCCTGATTGATTGAGGCTTGGTTTGCTAGTTCCTCACTTTTGGGAACACTAAATTCCTTTGCAAATTAAAAACAAACACAGCTGAACTATCTTATGTTTAATTTGGCCTAGCCCAGATTAATGAAACTTCAGGCAGTTTAGAACCCTTAGGAACTTTTCTGGGATAATTATAAGAACGTACATATTGGCACCAGATTCCCTCCTTTAAATCATTATTTTAAACACCACAGTTTTTTCATTCTATGATGCTAAATTTTCAGAGTGGGTTTCAGTGTTTGTAGGAGACATTAATAGCATGCAAATAAAGAGTAGACAATAAGTAAAATGAATTATTATCATAAAGAAGCCCCTCTTTAAAAATTACATCAGATTTGCTCACAAATTTTTTTTCATAAATAATTAGTAATTACTAACAGATCACTATATGTATATTATATATGTGTAATGTATATGTTTTTGTATCATTTGGTGCAACTGAAGTGATTATTCCTGCCTTTCCCCCCACCATTACTGTAATACCAACATATAAAGGCTTTCCTTTTGTTCCAAAGGTACAGCTGCAGTGTTCAACTTGTTTATTGGTTCTGGCAATGTTGAAGACTGGCTACTTAGTATAATCTGACCCCACTGCCTTTGCACAAAAAGAAAGCAGACAAAAAAATAAAAACAGAAGCAAAAATCCTCATGGTGTTTTATCAAGCTTATAGAAACATAGTCTGGGGAGCTATTACAGTTGCAGACAGTTCATGCCTGTGTCACAGAATGCTTTTATAATATTTTGTTGGTTCCATTTTTCAGAGTTTTGTGTTTTTGTTTTTTTTTTTTAATACTAACTCTCTTTGCTGTGGCTATTAGGGTCTCCTGCTGCAACTTATTCCTGAATCCTGCCCAGTGTAACCACAAGTATTTACTCTAAAATTATATTATTCTAGGTTCTCCATTATTCCTAAGGTTTCCATCTGTCCTCATTTGTCTAAGATTGTCCAGTATATACATTATCCAACAAAATGGCCTTCCCTTGTGGCTCAGATGGTAAAGAATCCATTTGCAACGAAGGCAACCATGGTTTAATCCCTGGGTCAGGAAGATCCTCTAGAGAAGGAAATGGCAACCCACTCCAGTATTCTTGCCTGGAGAATTTCATGGACAAGGGAGTCTGATGTGCTACAGTCCATGGAATCTCAAAGAGTCAGGCACAACTGAGCAACTGACACTTTCACTTTTTTCTTTCAGCGAAAGGAAAATTGTAATCAGTTTCACTAACCAAACCGCCTGATTCACGTTTTTAGATTTTGCATGCGTAAGGAGGCAATGGATCCAAATTAGGTCCTTAGTTTTTAAAGGGTGAAATATGCAAATATTCTAGATCTCTGCAAAAGAAAACAGTCTAGAGTTGAGAAAAGTAAAAATAAACAAGCATTTGAGGTGGAAAATAAGTAAACACATTTCTAGTACAATGAGTGTAGAGAATCTTTTTAATCAAATGGATCAATGAGAAACATACTAACAAACTGAATCCTGACATCAGATTTACACACACACACACACACACACACATATATATATGTGCTTTAGCCTGGTTTGAGATTCTTAGCTTGCAGTGGGAGATATCTTGTGAGTGAGAACATCAGATCTACTGTGATTCCTACATTTTGACTAAGCAGTCAGGAATCTTACTTCAAAAGGTATCTTATGTAAGAATCATGAAGAGCTGACAAACTATAAACATGCAGACCTCAGCTTTGAGCAGTTACTTATAGACATTTTGGCACCACATTCTATTTCACCACACACAAAATACTGTATAGAAATAGAGAGGAAGGAGCAGGTCATTCTTACTAGAATGGAACCTAGTCATAAAGGAAAGCTTTCTGAGGTAGCAACCATTTTATTTAAATAACTCAAGATGAGTTGTAATTTGCCATATTGGGGAAGAAGTAAAAGGCTATTTCAGACCCATCTTAGTCCAAGACTGTGGATAAAATGCAGTACCTGCCAGGCTCATCAAGCCAGGCCCAGGAAACACAAATATTAGGATCTTAATTTCACAGGCAAAATTTTATTTGTCCCCAAAACCATTACACCACACTTCAATAACAGAAGCTTCAGGTTATACTCTATACATATATTTTCTCCTTGTTTTTTAATTAAAAATGGTAATAACTATCTAGGCACATGGCTTTCCTGTTTCAATCCCCACCCTCCTTTATCACTAGTTATAACTCCATGAATTGGTAACATAAATGGAAGGGTTACATTGTTAAAACTTCTGTGAGATGCTTACTTTCAAAGATAAGGTGTATATCCTTTTATCTTCCACTTCCATTTCTGCATCTACCACCTGGAGTGTGGATGGGAGACTGGGGTTCTAGCAGATAATTTGAAGCACAAAAACAGGAGCCACCAAAAGGGATAGTGGAGTAATTGAGCTGGAGATTAATTACTGGGAACCATTCTCTCAGTCTTGAATTTTCTATCTCTATGTTTTAATCATCAGAAAAAAAAAAGACACATCTCATTTTTTATTAGCCAAACCTAATCTTCATTGATAAGCCTTCTTAAGTATTACCATCAATTTAGGGAGATCATATATATAAATGTCTGGTCTTACATCACTGCATCAGTTCCAGCTCAACTCTGCAAATTGCACCTGAAAATTGAGTCATATTGAACTAAAAATACTTTAACTATGTTTTCTGCTAAATGCTTGAATTTTAAAGTACATCCCTCCCCATTTTTAAGACAAGCTGAAAATTCAGCTGTTTATGAGTACATGTTAGGGAAAAATCATTTAAAAGCTTTTGTGTTTAATGATACAAAGAAATAGCAGTCACATTTTAAAGATGTTGTGAGAGCCTAGATTTTAAATCAGAACAACAATGCCATTTTGAGCTGTGATGGACAAGCCTCAGAAGGATTAGGATTTGGGTTCTAATTTGCAAACAGGGCTTGTATTTGGATTAGGATTTGACCTCAATTTCTCTTTATGGATTTAGGTAAAGCTTTTATTAATCACTCATCCTAAAGAGTGGCTTGAGTCTGTATGGGATGGGACAATAGATATGTTTTTATTTAATAAACTCAAAACAGATAAAAACTCTATGAGTGATCCTGGCTGTTACACCTGAATTTATGCTTCTTAGATGCCAGTTGTTTTTTAAGAAAGCATGTTTTAGGCATCCATGATTCAATTATTAAGATTCATTTGGAGTCATTATTGCAAATATCCATGTTGAAATTATTTGGAAGAATTTTTTAACATACTTCTTAAATGTGTGTATGTGTGTATATGTGTATGTATGTCCACACACACACATATATATGATTATACTATATATATTTTTATATTTGCATATTTGAATATAGATATGAAATAAGAATTTGAAGAATTTTAGGCAAGCAAAATTCTCTATAATTATAGTAAAACTACAGTAATACTCTAAGATAACACATATGTGTTAATACAAGTTTTCATATAACTGGTAATTCAGATATGAGGTCATAGACAATTGGTGCCTAAATGCCTCCCAGCCCACTTTCTCAAATGGGGACATATTTAACTTACCTTCTGTATGTGGTGAGAGGGTAGAGATGGACAGATTAGGCATGAAGCAGGAAAGGGTAGGAAACTCTGTTTTGAGAAGCTGGGATTAGAAAATGGTAGAACCTGGTTTCTTACAAATCCTTCTAGCCTAAATCTTCCTGAGTGAGACTTAAGTTTCCACTCCATTGAAATGTCTAATGTCTGCTAATGACTAGGACTCCCAACCAGCCCAGAACCTGGATCATTCCTACAATTACGGCAACACCCACAAGAAACACTAGAAGGCACTGAATAGCCAGCAATAGAATAAAACTTAAAGTACTATAAATGGAACTCAGGAATTCCAGGAGGCCAGCTTGAGGGCCAAAGGCTGACAGTTATTTTATTAACCTCATAATAAGTGTTTGACTCTTTCAACCACATTTATTGTATTATGATGGAGCCGTACTGTACTGAGAAGAACGGCAAACCTCTTGTGAGTTATACATCATCCATAATCTTCTGTAAGTTGCTGTAACTTACATACAGATTAGTGTGTCTTAATGGGGTCCATGGTCTTCCCAGGTGAATTAGTGGTAAAGAATCCACCTGCAGGCAAGAGACAGGAGATGGATCCTTGAGTTGAAAAGATCGCTTTAAAGACGAAATGGCAACCACTTCAGTTTACTTACCTGAGAAATCCCATGGACAGAAGAGCCTGGCAGGCTGCAGTCCATAGGGTTGCAAAAGAGTTGAATATGACTTAGTGACTGAAAAATAACAACAACAACAATAGGGACCACGTGCGTGCATTTCTGCATTTAAGAAGCTCCCCAATAATCCTGATGCTTTTCCATATTTAGAACCAAAAGTGTAGATTATTGTTCTATGGCTAATCTTATCTTCTCAATACGATGGAAAATCTCATAAAGTTTTAAGACCTGCCCCTATATTTCTTTTGTTTGCTCAATAGCAACTAAGTGGTGCTAAGCAGACAGCACCACTTTAATAATATGAAATAATAATACTATTTAGTGGCTCTGTCTTTATTTAAGTTTTTCTTTTCCAACACTGTCTTCTATCCCTGAGTACCTCTCTCTCCTGGAATAAAAAAGACTGTGGTAGAATTTAAATATAAATACCATATATTGATCATATGCTATATTATAGGTATGCTGCTGCTGCTAAGTCACTTCAGACGTGTCCAACTCTGTGCAACCCCATAAACGGCAGCCCACCAGGTTCCCCCATCCCTGGGATTCACCAAGCAAGAACACTGGAGTGGGTTGTCATTTCCTTCTCCAATGCATGAAAGTAAAAATTGAAAGCGAAGTCGCTCAGTTGTGTCTGACTCTTAGCGACCCCATGGACTGCAGCCTACCAGGCTCCTCTGTCCATGGGATTTTCCAGGCAAGAATGGGTGCCATTCTGGAGTGGGGTGTCATTACCTTCTCCTATATTATAGGTATAACTACATATATATATATATATATATATATATATATATATATATATATATATAGCTTGTTTAGCTTGTCCGCTAAATTTAGCTTGTTCACTCAGTCGTGTCCAACTTTGAGAGTTGGACACGACTGAGTGAACAAGCTCACTAAGCATATATATATATACACATATACATATATATATATATACACACATATACATATATATATACACATATACATACCACATATGACACAAAGCAGCTCAGCTGTGGGAACCCTACCTAAGAGAAATAAACACAGGAAAGATGATTTTCTACCAGTAAGGAGGGGAACAAGAGGAATGAGAAGTCTTGCTCCTCCAAGGTGTCACTGCAGAGAAAGCAATGTCTCATGACCAAAATGGTGATGAACGTAGAAGGTGGCAAGGAATTCATGGATCATATGGAGAGTGGTTGTACAGATTGCTCAACAAATTGTAAGAAGAGTGTCCTGAAATGAGCAGAAAGAGAGCAGCTTATTAAGCAATTGCCACAGCACAAGCACAAGAAATGAAAAGGGCAGGCAAAGGCTCTGAGCAGAAGTGGTGCAACCTCCCCCTTGGGGACTGCTGGAGAGATGTGTGCTATTAATCTTATGGTCCTAGAGGAAAACTGAATAGTGACTTGCCTGTGACCACACAACTGTTGGAGTCTAAGGAATGTCAGACTATATACACAAAAGTAATTGGGGACTCATAAGTATTGATGAAGCATAACTCCTAAAATGATGGGTATTTGCTACTTACCCAAGATGTGTTGCTGAGAATTGAGAAATAGGAAATAATATAAATATGACTATGAATGTATTCAATAGTTAAAAATATCTCTTACATTACTGATATAAATTAGTATTGTTTTTTCCTAAACAGAAATGTGGAATAAAATTTGTTTCCACTTTTTGTTTGGTTGTACCCCGTGGCATGTATGATCCTTGTTCCTTGACCAGAGATCAAACCCAGGCCCCCTGCATTGGAGGCACAGAGGTCTAAACCACTGAACCACCAAGGAGCTCCCTGTTTATTTCCTTTTTATCGTGCTTTGTATTAAAAAAGGAACCATAAGATTAAAAATAATATTACACAGACACAAAGCAACTTTATTTTGTGTAAGAATATTTGTTCATTGAGCTGCTGTGCTTTGAAGCATTAGTCTGTACTGATAAGACCAATACAACATAGCGAGTCACACAGCATCTTTCAGTGAGCTGATTATTTTAACTGAACAAAGGGCCCAATAAGAGTCTATTTAAATATACTTCCTTCTCTATCACATGGAACAGATTTCACCCATTGTGTTTTCTTTCCAGTCAACATAAAAAGCTTAGGATACTCCCACTTTCTGTCCTTTTGTTTTTGTTGAATTACTGAGTCTGTCACTAAATAACTGACTCTAATTTTTTGTTACATGCAAAGCATGTGATAACGTTTATTTTGTAAGAAATAATGTAAGATTCCTATATGCCTTCTATTATTCAGTTTAATTTTAAATGATATTGAAGAAGAAAACAGAACAGCTCTATCTTGAAAGCAGGACTCCACCTTGGGCCAGACTGTGGCCTTTGAGCTATATGCCCAGTATCTATGGAAACTACATACCAACTGGAAAACCAAGCCCCCAGAAGGAAGAGCCCCAAGGCTGTCTGTCGCCTAAAAGAATACCCTAATTATCTGTGTAACCAAACGGAATCATACATTCTATTATGCTTACTGGGGTATGACCACAGGCCTATTGATAATTGTCCAGTGTTAACTACCTATGCTTCAGGCATATGATCACAGGTTAACTTTGATTGTATCTTTCTTTTTTCCTTTGTTCAGACTAGTTTCAGGGAGGTATATAAGGTTTTCACAAAAGCTGGTTGGCGTCTTTGGCTAAGAGGAAACTCTGCCTTGGGCCGGCCAGTGTACTAAACTGCACTCCACTATCTGCATTGTCCCTCTGAGTGAGTTTGTTTCCCAGAATGCGTGACTACAACATTTGGTGCATTGGCTGGGAAACTCCTCACTTTGAGGAGACAAGTCCCATTTGGGACTACTCCGAGGCCTTGCGGCTTGAATCTTCTAGAGGGGGGAAGGTGCCTTGCCCTTCTGGAAAGATTCTGCTTCTCGATGTCTGGACCTTTCATATTAGCAGGTAGTGGACGGCAGCAGAGGATCTGAGCGCTCAGTTGAGGAGGAACTCACCCGTAAGGGTGGAAGAGGGAGCCTGATCACCCCCCAGGAGGGACTAGAAGGAGCAGGGACCCACAGGAGCCTGGAATAGGCAGGTGGTAATTGCTTCAGGTCAACAAGTGTGCTAGGGCTTAGGAAGGAAATTTGTGAAGGTCATTTAGGAGGTTTGTCCACACTGTCTTGGGGAAAATTATTACCAAGCAATCACCAGGGGATTTTTAGGAGAAGATACTTGGTACTTGTGTGCTTGTATTCTACCCTCACTTAAGAGGTGTCCGTCTGCTGTGAAATTCTTGACCCCTTCAGAATTGTCAGGCTAGAAGGAGGGGGATACATCAGTGAGTATGAATTGGCTTTTCTGGAGACGGCCTGGGATGTGGGATATTTAACACATCTGTGTTTTTATCCATACCTGATCAAGCCCATCAAGGCAGAACAGACTTTAAGGGAGAAACAGCCTTGGACCATGTGGTGTTCTGGTTCAGCCGTGTTGACCTGCAGGTGAAGACACGCCGATCCCCCTTCTGTCTCAGGGATCTGGCAGGATTTGGACAAGGATGACCTGCCCCCCACCCCCCATACTGGATGATGATGCACCCACCGCCCAGTGCTCCACCAGGACTGGAGGCCACCTAATGCCCAATCCAGGGCCAGGTGAAGTTCCTACAGCAGCTGCTGCTCCTCCGCCAGCTCTTCCAGAGGTCGTAGAGCCACCACCCTAGCAGGCTCTGATCCTGGTCGCAGAAGCCTCTGGCCAACACTTCCAGGATCCAGCTCCAGCTGAACTGCCCAAGCTATACCCGCCTCTCCCGGTGAGTACTGACAGGAAGGGGAAAGGAGACACCAGAATCAAACAGAGGCTGCGCTCCACTAAGGAGCCAGAGGAAAGGGTCCCGCTACAAATGCCCCAAAGAGAGTTACAGCAGCCTCCAGTTCAGGGGACAGATGGCCACTACCGTCAGCCCCTGTAGCCTATTATTACAAGATTAGGCTAACAGAGACTATTTTTCGAACCCACTGCCCTACACAGGATAACATAATCCAACTACTAGTCTCCCTCTTCAGCACTGAGGAAGGACACAGGATCCTAAATGAGGGCAGAAAATGGTTAAGAGAAGTGGCACCTGAAGGTACTGCAAACCTGCAGCGGTGGGCAGAGCTAGCCACCCCTGGTGAGAGGCCCAATTAGGACTGTAACACAGAGGAAGGGAGGGGCCACTTGTTTAGCCATACTCATACCTCTGAGTATGGCAAAACCCTCTGAACTGATTCTAAGGGAAAGCGAATCACTCTGAGTTCTACGAAAGACTGTGTGATGCCTATAGACTTTACACGCCAATAGATCCAGAGGCTGCTGAGTCTCAGATGGTGATATATTGAGCCTTTGTGTCTCAAGCCTACCCCGAAAATGTCAGATGGGGTGGGGGCGGGGCGGGCACCAAGTGACATGAATTTTTATGTATCACTGAATGCCCTGTACCTTTGTTAGGAAGAGACTTGCTGTCTAAATTGGGGGCACAAGTGACCTTTCCCTCCACGAAAGACCCACTTTTAAAGTAGGCTCAAGCATCTATTTACTCTTTCTCTCAGTAACTCCTCAAGATGAATGGAGGTTGCACAATCTCCTGCTGGACCTTGCTAAGCCATTTATACTTTATGTGACTGAAAAGGACAGGGTAGCTATGGGAGTGTTGTTCCAGACTATGGGGACATGGGACAGACCCATGGCTTATCTCCCAAAACGACTGGACAGTGTTGCCACTGGGTGGCCAGGATGCTTACAGGCAGTTGCTGTGGTTGCCTTACTGGTCCGGGAGACAACCAAGCTGAATTTGGGCCAAGATTTGATCATAAAAGTCCCACATGAGGTCGACACTCTCCTGTGAAGGGACCCCCATAAATGGCTGTCAACATCCAAGATTATTCAATATGAAGGGCTGCTATGGAGAAGGCAATGGCACCCCACTCCAGTACTCTTGCCTGGAAAATCCCATGGACGGAGGAGCCTGGTAGGCTACAGTCCATGGGGTCGCTAAGAGTCAGACATGACTGAGCGACTTCACTTTCTCTTTTCACTTTCACGCATTGGAGAAGGAAATGGCAACCCACTCCAGTGTTCTTGCCTGGAGAATCCCAGGGATGGTGGAGCCTGGTGGGCTGCCGTCTATGGGGTCACACAGAGTCGGACACGACTGAAGTGACTTAGCATAGCATATGTAAGAACCCTAACCTCCATATTGAGACTTGCCAGACTTTAAACCCAGCCACACTCCTGCCGGTGGGAGAGGGTGGACCTTATGTCTGTGGAGAAATATTGGAAGAGATCTATGCTAGCAGACCTGACCTCCAAGACCAACTGATTCCGGACCCTGATTGGGTCCTATATACTGATGGCACTAGCCTATTAAAACAAGGACAACAGCTGACAGGTTACACAACAGTCACAGAAAAGACTATCATCAAAGCTGGCTCCTTGCCACAACACTGGTCTGCTCAACGAACTGAGTTATGGGCCTTGATTTGAGCACTTCAGCTGTCAAAACGCAAGAGAGTAAACACCTACACTGACTCCAGGTATGCTTTTGCCACACTTCATGTACACAGGGCTCTGTATAAGGAGAGAGGCCTTTTGACAGCTAGTGGAAAAGATATTAAAAATAAAGAAGAGATTCTGACCCTATTAGATGCTGTCTGGGAACCAGAAAGGGTTGCAGTCATACACTGCCGAGGACATCAAAAAGAGGATACCCCTTGGGCTCAGGGAAACAGACTGACAGATAAGATCGCTAAACAAGCAGCCGAGGGCTTGGGGGTGATGAGTGAAGCCCCTATTAAAGCTCTCCTGTTGGCAGCGCTGCCTGAGCTAACGCTGGAGTCTCCAAAATACAATGAAGCCCAAAACCAACTAGCCAAAGCAGAAGGGGCCATCAAGACTGAAAAGGGACGGTGGGAATTGCCAAGTGGCAAATTATTGGTACTGGAGGAGCTGGCACCCTCTCTGGTAAGCCAAACATACCAAGCGACCCACTTAGGCCATGATAAACTGGAAGAGCTAATTTGAAAATATTTCTTGGTTCCCCGCCGGTCTTCCCTGAAATGCAGGACAGAATCTCAGAACTGCACTGCCTGCTCACAGGTCAGTTCTGCCTCTCGGCACAGAAACCTCCAGGGTTTCAGCTAAATGGTACACTGCCCTTTGAACACCTGGAAGTGGACTTCACTGAAATGAAACCTCACGGACACTACCATTACCTGCTGGTCATGGTAGTACGTTCTCCGGATGGGTAGATTTTCCTACCCAGACTGAAAGAGCATCAGAAGTAGCCCAGTGCCTGCTTAGGGAAATAGTTCCCAGATTTGGATTTCCTACCAGCATTGGACCAGAAACTGCAAATGGAAACTGCACACTGCATATAGGCCCCAGAGTTCTGGGATGCTGGAACGAACCGATCAGACACTTAAAGAGACACTCTCCAAATGGATCATAGAGATTGACTGCTCCTGGGTGGACTTGCTTCCAACGACTCTGCTCAGACTCAGGATGACCCCACGGTCCCATGGCTATTCTCTGTACGAAATTGTGTATGGGAGCCTCCCTCCCATAATAAAACAGGTGTCAACAAATTTGCTTCAGGTAGAGGGGATGAGATTTCACAGCAGATGGAACAACTGGGTAAGGTAATAAATCAGGTAACTAAGTTTGTATAAGAAAGGGTTCTATTCCCCGTTGGGGAACAGATTCATGAGTTTATGCTTGGTGCCCAAGTATAGGTCAAAGATTGGAAACATGATTTACTAGCCCCTCAGTGGAAGGGCCCTTATAGTGAAGTCGCTCAGTCGTGTCCAACTCTTTGCAATCCCGTGGACTGTAGTCTACCAGGCTTCTGTCCGTGGGATTTTCCAGGCAAGAGTACTGGAGTGGTTTGCCATTTCCTTCTCCAGGGGATCTTCCTGACCCAGGGATTGAACCCAGGTCTCCTACAATGCAGGCAGATGCTTTACCTTCTGAGCCACCAGGGAAGTCAGAAGGGCCCTTATACTGTTATTCTAACTACCCCTTGCCTACTGCAGTTAAAGTGGCAGGTAATCCCCCTTAGATCCATCACACAAAGGTGAAGAGAGCAAACCACGCAGACCCAGAAAACGCTCAGTGGACTGTGCAGAGGGACCCCACTGACCCTACAGAGACTAAGATCATCCTTAAGAAGAAGAAGGAAAAGAAGATCCTGCATGAGCCCCTTCAGTATGAAGCCACATGATCAACTCCTGCTGTTTGGCCTCATCAACGTGCACATTCCTACGTGGACTTCCACAACACCTCCGACTGTTGGGTATGTGGGGCTATGCCTCTGTCTGTGATGAATGGACTTCCCTGGTGGGTGTCCCTGTTCCACCAAGGAGATTTTAAACCACTCTGCTCTTTTCTGGGATGACAAAAAGATACTTTCCTTTCTCTTGTCAATCATAATCTCTCCCTGCTCTCTTTGGTGTAAGCCAGACTTACAGTCAATAGACTTGGGTCATGGGGTCACATATTATATAAACACCAGTTTCATAGAAGTAACAAAAGCAGTAATTCAAAATAGAATGGTTTTGAACATGCTCACAGCTGTCCAAGGAGGGACCTGTGCTATAATTAAGGTGGAATGTTGTGTATATATTCCTGGTTTATCTGGCAATGTATAGCTGCTTTAGATGTCATGAAAAACCATGTAAAAGCAATGTGAAATGAAAACATTCCTTTCTGGACTTGGTACTATCTTGGGTGAAGGGTGATTAGTGGAAAACTATATTTACCATTGTTACAGTTGCCTTGATAGTTCTTTGTGGACCCAGCATTCTACAATGTAGTATGAACTTTGTAACCCAAAGGTTGGTGTTGCTCTCCCAAATTGGCGATTAGAGAGCCAGGGTGCAATATATCCCTATGAATGATGCTCATACTATGAGTTAAGAGCATCAAGAGAGGGGAATGAAGGAGGAAACAGAACAGGCTCTATCTTGAAAGCAGGACTCTACCTTGAGCCAGACTGTAGACTTTGAGCTATATGCCCAGTACCTATGGAAACTACATACCTACTGGAAAACCAGTCCCCTGAAAGGAAGAGCCCCAGGGCTCTCCATCACCTAAAAGAATACCCTAATCATCTGTGTAACCAAATAGAATCATACATTCTATTATGCTTATTGAGATAGGACCACAGGCCTATTGCTAATTATCCAGTTAACTACCTAGGCTTAAAGCATATGATCACGGGTTAACTTTGATTGTATCTTTCTTTTTCCTTTATTCAGACTAGTTTCAAGGAATCTTATACACTTAGGGTATATGAGGTTTTCACAAAAACTAGTTGGGGTCCTTGGCTAAGAGGAGACTCTCCCTTGGGCCCGCCAGTGTAATAAACTGCACTCCACTTATCTGCATTGTCTTGAGTGAGTTTGTTTCCTGGAACACGTGGCTACAACAATATCACTAATGGATTATCTCTTTTTCCCCTTTTTGAAAATTTTAACCCATGTACATATTGTAGAAACTTCCAAAAAGAGTGGGGTGGCTGTCTTAGTAGGTGGTTTTAGAGTAAGAGTGGCAATGCTGATTTTGATTTAAAATATCTGCAGCCCTGTTTTCTTTGCCAGATCATGTAATCATAGTGTACAACTTATTTTCTTCCCATTTGATAGTTTGTGAAGAAAGTTAGTGTGGTTGTTAAAAGTGTGGACTTCAGAGCCAAACGGATTCAAGTCCTAGCTTTGCCACTCAAGTTGTATGACCTTGAACAATTTGTTTTAATTTCTCTGGCCTCAGCTTTGTCATCTCTGAAGTGAAACTTTTAATGATACTCATCTTACTGGGCTGTCAGGGGGCTAAACCAAATTTGTATTTGTAAAGCGGCTATAGCAGTCACTGAAACAAAATGTGATCTAAATGTTTAAATAAAGCATTAAATGTTTAAATAAGATATAAATGTTAAATAATAGGAAATATATATATTGATTTCTGTCCCTAATTCCTGGCACTGAGCTCCTAAATCTCCTGAAATCACATGACTGATAGGAGTGTCTGCTGTTCTAATGAGAGCTGCAGGATAGGAGATGGTCACCAGAAAGACAGAGCCATGGTTAATAGTTCAGAAGTTTCAGCCTTAAATTTGTATCTTCTAAAGAGACAAGAGTACCTGGAAATTGAGTTCATGATCTCTCATGCTTACATGATGGAAGCTCCATAAAAGTCCCCAAAGTTTGGGGTTGAGAAAGCTGCCAGACTGCTGAGCACGTGGAGGTACTAAGAGGGAGACACACTCGTGAGGGTGTGAAAGCCCTGAGCCTCTTAGCCCATCCTTTGCCCACTGTATTACTTCCACATGGATGTTCACCTGGATCCTTATTATGTGTGTGTGCGTGTTAGTTGCTTAGTTGTGTCCAACTCTTTGCAACCCCATAGATGGTAGCCCACCGGGCCCCTCTATCCGTGGGATTATCCAGGCAAGAACATCGGAGTGGGTTTCCATTTTCTTCTCCAAAAGGAACTACAGAAAGAAATAAAGTGAAGTCCCTTAGTCGTGTCCAACTCTTTGTGACCCCATGAACTGTAGCCTACCAGCTTCCTACATGCATGGAATTTTCCAGGCAAGAGTACTGGAGTGGGTTGCCACTTCCTTCTCCAGGATCCTTATTATAGCCTTTTATGATGAACTGATAAAGTTAAGTGTTCCCTGAGTCATGTGAGCCATTCTAGCGAATTATCAACCCCCAGGAGGAGGTTACAGAAACCCCTTTATAGCTGGTCAATCAGAAGTACAGGTAACAACCTGAGACCTGTGATGGACATCTAAAGTAGAGGGGACAGTCATGTAGGATTGAGTCCTTAACCTAGGGGACAAGATTTCAGATCAGATCAGATCAGATCAGTCGCTCAGTCGTGTCCGACTCTTTGCGACCCCATGAACCGCAGCACGCCAGGCCTCCCTATCCATCACCAGCTCTCGGAGGTCACCCAGACTCACATTCATCGAGTCAGTGATGCCATCCAGCCATCTCATCCTCTGTCGTCCCCTTCTCCTCCTGCCCTCAATCCCTCCCAGCAACAGAGTCTTCTCCAATGAGTCAACTCTTCACCTGAGGTGGCCAAAATACTGGAGTTTCAGCTTGAGCATCATTCCCTCCAAAGAAATCCCAGGGCTGATCTCCTTCAGAATGGACCGGTTGGATCTCCTTGCAGTCCAAGGGACTCTCAAGAGTCTTCTCCAACACCACAGTTCAAAAGCATCTATTCTTCGGCGCTCAGCCTTCTTCACAGTCCAGCTCTCACATCCATACATGACCACAGGAAAGACCATAGCCTTGACTAGGCGAACCTTTGTTGGCAAAGTGATGTCTCTGCTTTTGAATATGCTATCTAGGTTGGTCATAACTTTCCTTCCAAGGAGTAAGCGTCTTTTAATTTCATGGCTGCAGTCACCATCTGCAGTGATTTTGGAGCCCAGAAAAATAAAGTCTGACACTGTTTCCACTGTTTCTCCATCTATTTCCCATGTAGTGATGGGACCAGATGCCATGATCTTCGTTTTCTGAATGTTGAGCTTTAAGCCAACCTTTTCACTCTCCACTTTCACTGTCATCAAGAGGCTTTTGAGTTCCTCTTCACTTTCTGCCATAAGGGTGGTATCATCTGCATATCTGAGGTTATTGATATTTCTCCTGGCAATCTTGATTCCAGCTTGTGTTTCCTCCAGTCCAGCATTTCTCATGATGTACTCTGTATATAAGTTAAATAAACATGGTAACAATATACAGCCTTGACGTACTCCTTTTCCTATTTGGAACCAGTCTGTTGGTCCATGACCAGTTCTAACTGTTGCTTCCTGACCTGCATACAGATTTCTCAAGAGGCAGATAAGGTGGTCTGGTATTCCCATCTCTCTCAGAATTTTCCACAGTTTATTGTGATCTACACAGTCAAAGGCTTTGGCATAGTCAATAAAGCAGAAATAGATGTTTTTCTGGAACTCTCTTGCTTTTTGATAATCCAGAGGATGTTGGCAATTTGATCTCTCGTTCCTCTGCCTTTTCTAAATCCAGCTTGAACATCAGGAAGTTCACGGTTCACATATTGCTGAAGCCTGGCTTGGAGAATTTTGAGCATTACTTTACTAGCATGTGAGATGAGTGCAATTGTGCGGTAATTTGAGCACTCTTTGGCATTGCCTTTCTTTGGGATCGGGATGAAAACTGACCTTTTCCAATCTTGTGGCCACTGCTGAGTTTTCCAAATTTGCTGGCATATTGAGTGCAGCACTTTCACAGCATCATCTTTCAGGATTTGGAATAGCTCCACTGGAATTCCATCACTTCCACTAGCTTTGTTCCTAGTGATGCTTTCTAAGGCCCACTTGACTTCACATTCCAGGATGTCTGGCTCTAGATCAGTGATCACACCATCATGATTATCTGGGTCGTGAAGCTCTTTTTTGTACAGTTCTTCTGTGTATTCTTGCCACCTCTTCTTAATATCTTCTGCTTCCGTTAGGTCCACACCATTTCTGTCCTTTATCGTGCCCATCTTTGCATGAAATGTTCCTTTGGTATCTCTGATTTTCTTGAATAGATCCTTAGTCTTTCCCATTCTGTTGTTTTCCTCTATTTCTTTGCATTGATCGCTGAAGAAGGCTTTCTTATCTCTTCTTGCTATTCTTTGGAACTCTGCATTCAGATGTTTATATCTTTCCTTTTCTCCTTTGCTTTTCACTTCTCTTCTTTTTGCAGCTATTTGCAAGGCCTCCCCAGCAGCATCATGGTCAACAAAAGAGTCCGAAATGCAGTACTTGGATGCAATCTCAAAAACGACAGAATGATCTCTGTTCGTTTCCAAGGCAAACCATTCAATGTCACAGTAATCCAAGTCTATGCCCCAACCAGTAATGCTGAAGAAGATGAAGTTGAACGGTTCTATGAAGACCTACAAGACCTTTTAGAACTAACACCCAAAAAAGATGTCCTTTTCATTATAGGGGACTGGAATGCAAAAGTAGGAAGTCAAGAAACACCTGGAGTAACAGGCAAATTTGACCTTGGAATACGGAATGAAGCAGGGCAAAGACTAACAGAGTTGTGCCAAGAAAATGCACTGGTCATAGCAAATACCCTCTTCCAACAACACAAGAGAAGACTTTATACATGGACATCACCAGATGGTCAACACCGAAATCAGATCGATTATATTCTTTGCAGCCAAAGATGGAGAAGCTCTATACAATCAGCAAAAACAAGACCAGGAGCTGACTGTGGCTCGGACCATGAACTCCTTATTGCCAAATTCAGACTGAAATTGAAGAAAGTAGGGAAAACCACTAGACCATTCAGGTATGACCTAAATCAAATCCCTTATGATTATACAGTGGAAGTGAGAAATAGATTTAAGGGCCTAGATCTGATAGATAGAGTGCCTGATGAACTATGGAATGAGGTTCGTGACATTGTACAGGAGACAGGGATCAAGACCATCCCCAAGAAAAAAGATTTCAGATAGATGGTATCAAATTGAGTTAAATTCTGGGATACTTGGCTGGCGTCCTAGAGAATTACTTGGTATCTGATGTTAGAAGTATTGTGAATAAGTGAAGAAAGGAGAAACACAGAGAGTGGATTTTCCAACACAAATATTATGCATTTTTAAATAAATGTACTTTAACAAGTTTTTCATAACATTATTTGAAATAATACATTATTCCATAGCTATAATTACTAATTTAATTCCCTAAGATTAAGGATTTCCAATATTTTGAAATTGTAAGCAACAGTAGAATAATAATCAGATCTTAAAGCTTGCTCCCAAACCTCAAAGAATCCCTAGAAACATTACAAGGAGCATTGTGCAACTGTAGAAAAGCCAGTTTTAAGGCAACAGATTGAAATTGAAAGACAATTATATGATCCTACTTGTAATGTTGTGTTCAGTTCTGGGATGTACACTATAAAGGAAATACTGAAATCTCAAAGAAGATGGCTAGGTGAAGAATGATACAAAGGGAAGAAGAAATGGTAATGTTTATAGGCTAAAAGGAAAAACTGGGGGGATATGATACTTGCTCTCAACAATTATCATAAAGTGATATCATTGGGAGAAGAATTACAGTACATTTTCATAAAGAGTTACAACCAATGTGTAAGTCATTCTGGGCATATTGCTAGTTCATATAAAGATGAAATTCTCGTGTATACCTGTGGCAGATTCATGTTGATGTATGGCAAAACCAATACAATATTGTAAAGTATTTAACCTCCAATTAAAATAAATAAATTTATATTTAAAATGAAATTTCATGGCTATTTTGCATAAAATAAAAATATTCTATTAAATAGAGGTGTGTAGGGGAATAATAATAGCAGGCATGTATGCTTGTCTGTCCATGTGATTCTCCAGACAAGAATATTGGAGTGGACTGCCATTCCCTTCTCCAGGGGATCTTCCCAACACAGGGACTGGACCTGCATCTCTTACAGCTCCTGCATTACCTAGGTTCTAGGTAAATAACCTAGTTAGGTCCTTTACCACTACTAGTGCCACCTGGGAAGTCCACACATCTACCTCATAAAAATTACGTTCATCACCTAATGCAGTATCTAGTATGCAGTTAATACTCAGTAAATAGCAGGTATATTAATTTATCCTTCTTATTTTCATCATTAACATTATGATTATTAGAGTGATGGATTTACTGCTTTGGGAAATATTAGACTTGAGAACTTTTTAAAAGGTGATGATTGAAGAGAGAATGAGAATATTAGGTGGGAGTTTAGGCTACGTTAACATACTTCCTTCCAGAACTTAGATTCAAGTATAATTACATTTCTACTTCTATTCAATTTGATATCTTAGAAAAGTCTCATAAATTCAGCCTTTCCTAGGTCTACCTGAGGGAAATTTCTGATATGGCCTTCTCACTGTTTTTTGCCACTCTTCAGAGGAGATGCTAACCGAAAGAGAAATGAAACAAGAAAAGGAAAGAGATGAAGGAAGAAACAAAGAGATAGGATAACCCATAAACCAGTGAATTGCTTCCTCGGAAGTCCAGAAATAATTCTGCTTTAGGATAGGAAAAAACAAAGATCATGAATTTGATATTTTGATATGGCTGTGAAGATATCATACTACTCCAAAAATGTAATAATGTGTTTCTAATAGTCTTTCTTCAACTTTATGAAATCATCTTTCATACTTTTCAAATTTCACATGGGTGGGAAGTCACCCTAACAGCTGGGACTTGACGCTAATCAACAACTCTTGGCCCTCAATGCAATAATAAAGTCTTGAACCTTTTTCTCATCTCCCATGATAAATTTCCTGCATTTGATGGTGTACTAAAATGCAATAACCATTCTGATAAACTCTTGTGATGACAATCAAGGTTAATACATTGCAACTCAAGGATAATAGAGTTCATTTTAATAAGTCCTTTAAGTTCAGTGGTAGAATTCTTGCCTGCCACCTGGGAGACTGCAATTCTTTTCCCGGTCAATGTAGAGCACTGTGTGTTTGGACTTCCCTGGTAGGTCAGCTGGTAAAGAATCCGCCTGCAACGCAGGAGACCCCGTTCAATTCCTGGGTTGGAAGATCCTGTGGAGAAGGGATAGGCTACCAGCTCCAATATTCTTAGGCTTCCCTGGTGGCTCAGATGGTAAAGTATCTGCCTGCAATGTGGGAGACCTGGGTTCGATCCCTAGGTTGGGAAGATCCCCTAAAGGAGGATGTGCAACCCATTCCATTATTCTTGCCTGGAGAATCCCCATGGGCTACAGTATGGGGTCACAAAGAGTCGGACATGACTGAACAACCAATATTTTCACTTTTTTCTATTATATATTAAAATAATTCTCAATAATGGAAACTCCAAACAAGAATGAGGACTGGTAGATAACATTGGAGGTGTGTCTTAATCAGATCAGATCAGATCATCGCTCGGGTCCGACTCTTGCCCCACGCCGCAGCACGCCAGGCCCCCTCCTCCCAGCCCCGGGTCCTCGCTCCTCCTCGGTCAGTGTGCCCCCCTCTCTCCCTTCGTCCCCTTCTCCTCCTCCCTCTCCCTCCCTCGGTCTTCTCCTGGTCACTCTCGCGGGTGGCTGGTTTCAGCTTTACATCATTCCTTCTTCAGGACTTCTCCTTCTGGACTGGTGATCTTCGCAGTCAACTCTCAGAGTCTTCTCCACCACAGTTCAGCATCAATTCTTCGGCGCTCCCTTCTTCCTCCAGCTCTCCATCCATACATACCACAGGAAAGACTCCTTGACTCGTTTTGTTGCTTCTGTTCTCCCGGGCAGCGTCTTTAATTTATGGCTGCAGTCACCTCTGCGTGATTTGGCCAGAAAACAAAGTCTGAACTGTTTCCACTGTTTCCCCATCTTTTCCCATGCAGTGATGGGACAGATGCCTGTCTTCTTTTCTGTGTTGGCTGCCACCTTTTCCTCTCCACTTTCACTTTCATCAGGGCTTTTAGCCCCTCCTCACTTTCTGCCATAATTATAAACATAAAATCCTTTATTAGAGGAAAGAAAATTGACTTGGGAGGCATGGCAAGTTGTAAGTTAAGAATGAAACTAAATACCGTGCTGTCGGTGGACTTATAATATTGGGGAACCTCAAGATAGGTATATGTAGTATGGTATTGGCATAGGTCAGGTCTGCAGTCAGAGTTTGTTTTGCTTCTCAGTGGGTGCTGGGTCTGTTTTTTTTTTTTTTTTTTTTTTCCCAACTGTTCTAGTTCTTATGTGGATCTTTAGCAATTCACATATTGATGCTTTTCACTTTAGGCCAAAGTTGTATCAATGAGAGAATGTCATGAAGGGTCAATTCTCAACCTCATCAGTTTGACAGAGACTTTATATGACATCTGAATAATGGGAACATGTCTGGAAAACCACTGACCCCTGAACTTGGCAGAAATCAAAACCTCGGGGCTTGGATCTTCTCAAGTGTGCCCTCTCTGGAAGTCATCTTATACAAAGTCAAAAACTGAGGTCCTGTCAATATTTCTTGATAAAGATAGCAGATGTCTATGCTTAATTTAATGCTTTGGGGGTCAGAGAAGGATAAAGCTGTTATACATAATTGCTCACCATTTCTGACTTAATTAATTTTACTCTAATACTAAATTCAGTACTGAGTCCCTCTCCATCAGTGATATAAATATCTCTTTTTAAACTAATTTTCTAATGCTTTAATACAGAAGTAACAATGTAGAAATGTACAACCAATTACCTAAAGTTATTCCAAAATATAATTTCACCCAAGAACAATGACATGAGAAAAGCCTGACTAATGAATAAATATACTAGAACAAAAGATCCCATACTGAGAATTAAGTTTAATAAATTCTTCCAAAAGAAAAGCCTGGGAGAATTACTAGAATAAAGCTAATTTCTTCTTAGATTGTAAAAATGAGTTACCCTAATTTTTATGCAATCAGTTGCTAAGTGTGAAAAAAAAGAAAAAAATCAAAGGTTATTGTGTTTATAACAGAGCCCATATTCAACAGACTGATGAGCGTAAGAATTTTAAGCAATTAAAGAATGTGATGGGGGAGGGTCTTTCTCTGAAAATATCAAAGCTATCTTTTTAACAGGTAATTATAATTTCTTCACAGCTGGGTAAGTTAACAGGTGGACTGGAAGAGTTACCATAAATTTCTTATACTGAGTAGAGCAACTGCAGTCAGGTGGGGCTGAAGCACCCACTGCCACCATCCACTCTCAGCTACGTATCTCATAACTTAATCAGGACTCAAATTTTACTGAGTTTTGTGAAACAAGGATGAACTACTGAATAATTGTTATAAGATTATCTCCAAGATAAGTAGAAAAAAAAAAAAAAAAAAAAACCCTTTAGTACCTGCCTTAGGATTTGCTGCCTTTTAGCCATCCCCAGCCTACGGTCTGGTCTACGATCAGCCCTGGGATTTCTTTGGAAGGAATGATGCTAAAGCTGAAACTTTTGATATCTTAGAAAAGTCTCATAAATTCAGCCTTTCCTAGGTCTACCTGAGGGAAATTTCTGATATGGCCTTCTCACTGTTTTTTGCCACTCTTCAGAGGAGATGCTAACCGAAAGAGAAATGGCCAGTACTTTGGCCACCTCAGGCGAAAAGTTGACTCATTGGAGAAGACTCTGATGCTCGGAGGGACTGAGGGCAAGAGGAGAAGGGGACGACAGAGGATGAGATGGCTGGATGGCATCACTGACTCGATGGATGTGAGTTTGAGTGACCTCTGGGAGTTGGTGATGGACAGGGAGGCCTGGCGTGCTGCTATTCATGGGGTCGCAAAGAGTCGGACACAACTGAGCGACTGATCTGATCTGATCTGATCTGATCTGATGGTCAGATTCCTTTGCATTTTCTTTCTCCCTCTCTCCCTCCCTCTCCCTTTCTTTCTTTTCCCTTCCTTTTTAACAAATATTTAAAGCCACGTCTCTGAAGTAGTACAGCAGTATGTGATCCGGCTAATTGCCCTAATTTCCTTGAGAATGTCATGCCCACCCCCATCCATTTCAATCAGTTAGTGAAGCAAAGTAGATATTTAGACTCTTGCCTGCATACTCTGACTGTCCTCACTCAAAGTTTTTGTCAGAAAAAATAAGCTGCTGCACCCTATGGCTCACCTCTGATGAGGAAACTCCATGACTGCCTGAAGAATGTAAAACCCTCTCATATCTCTGAGTTAGTGTTCGATGTTGCTATGACAAAGTAGAATGGTGGTAAGAATCACTTGATATTTTTAATAAATTACTGAAACTTGCAAATTAACTTTTTTACAAAGTTGAAAGAATTCATCAGTTGGAGAGAAACACCCATCAACATTATTCAGTTGTTCTTTTACCTTTAAGAACTGCTTTTTTGCCATCTGTTTGACTAGAGAGATTAAGGGTAAAACATCTATTAAAGACATACTGTTATATTTACTGAAAATGTTGCCAAATATATCATGCATATCCTTTTTATTTATCCAATTTCTTTAAGGCATCAATATCAATAAAACATGTACTTTTCCTAATTTTAAGTTGTGCTTTATTAAGATTATGATAATTATGCTGACTCTGCCTTGCATGGAAAATTTGAATTAAGGTTGTGGCCTCTTAATTAAGGAAAACTTTAAAGACATACAGGATAAACTTAATAGGGCATCACACTTACACATATGTATCATCAAACTTCAATAATCATCCTCTTTAGCTTTTGTTTCACCTACCCCCCGTAGTTATGATTATAATCACAGTTATTTTATATAAAATTTATATACTTTAAACTGCACAAACATTAAGTATGCAATTTTAATTTTTTCAGCTTTATTGAAGTAAAATTGAAAAAAAAAAACTGTATATACTTAAGGTGGACAATGTTATTGGTTTCCTATAAACATACACTGTGAAATAATGACCACAATCAAACTAATTAGTATTCATTACCTCAACTTTTTTTTTTTTTTGTTAATTTAAGATTATTGTATTTCCTTACAAGAGGAACGTTTTAACAAATTTTACAGGTGTCAATCAACCCTTGTTCAAAATTGGGCACACATCAAATCTAGCATTATGGGAGTTTTATTTGGAAGTGAACTTTAACTATTAATACAAATGCCAAGAGATACTACACAAAACATCCACAGGAATTTTTTTCATCTTTTTTTTTGAATTGTTCACAAACATTTCCTACATAATCCAACATACAACAGAGAAATGGTACATCTTTTTCTTTCAATTTGCATACAATGGAAAAAC
Organism: Tragelaphus eurycerus; assembly: GCA_935064755.1. Taxonomy (NCBI): domain Eukaryota; kingdom Metazoa; phylum Chordata; class Mammalia; order Artiodactyla; family Bovidae; genus Tragelaphus; species Tragelaphus eurycerus. The sequence continues at coordinate 221,367 of CAKXYN010000168.1, read as the reverse complement.
AAGAATATATATATATTTTACAAAGTTTAACTAATAGACACTACCAAGCTGACAGTTTAAGTCTATATGTGAGAAATTATCTAATAAAAAATAATCAGAATTTATTTAGCATCAGTCACTTCCATAACCAAGTATTATTCTGATTGATAAAACTTGTCATTAAGCTTCTGGTATAAACTTATACCACTATTCCATCGGTCGTGTTGCTCCCCACCTTGGTTCTTCAGAATTAGGAACAGAAAATCGTTGCAAAGTAGGGGCAAGCATTTGCAAAAACAAACAAAAATCCCCAGCTTATTATAAGCATGAATGTGTGGTGGAATTTCCTCCCAAGCAATGGACTTCAAATCACTAAGAATCACCAGAACTGAGTATTGTCAAGAATTTTGCCTAAGTCCAAGAAGAGATGCCATTTATTCATAATCCAACAGAGGGACTGAAAATTAGTGTTCCGTTTGGGGGTAGGTTGGAGGGAATTCAGCCATTTGAAAAATGACCATCTTAAAAAAAATGACCACCAAAAATAGGTTCACTAAATTTATTTTAAAAATCATAAAACGTTTCTTACAAAAGAGCATTACATTCTGCACACTGCTCTGAATAGATGCCAGGGACATATGGACTACTGTTACTTTTCCTCCCTGTCCCACCACCCCAAATGTTACAGTGACCACAAAGCAAAGTGTTCACAATAATTACATGGGGGGACTTCTTTAAACCACCAACAATGAACAAAAATTAAAATTCACTCACTCTGCTGCTGTTTCAAAATTTCAATGTTAGTTTTTGCACACCCTCCCCCACCCCCACCCTGTTTGTAAGGAACTAAAACATTACATCTGGTGAACAGCAAAGATTTCACTACACCTCAAATGCAGAACACCTATGAAGCAGAGGAATGTTGGCTTTTTAAACAGAAGCAGATAAAAAAAAAAGATGCAGGACTCCTTCAGTTCTTCACTAGTCTTAGAAAAACTTTCCAGAATACTGCTTCACACTGTTCTGCAGCAAATACTGTGCATTCTGTATCTGGTCCTGTGTTCCTGTAATGGTAATGATCCGATCTTCGGATCCTTCTAAAGGCTCATCAATTTTGATCGAAGCTCCTGACTCATGACGGATTTGTTTAATCCGCTGACCACTTTTGCCAATAATAGATCCAGCCAAATCTTTGGGAATAGTTACTTGTGTAGTAATAATAGGTCCACCAAGATCACCATATGAGCCACGACCCCCTGCATAGGAATAATCATATCCAGAGCCACCCTGTGGTTCATAAGCCATCTGCCACTCTGATGGGCTCCATGTATCTATTGCAGAGTCCCAGGTTTCATCAGCACTGAAACCAACCATGCCATCATAACGGTCTCCAGGTCTTCCTCTTCTGTCATAGGCCATTAGATCTCCTCCTCTAGGTGGTGGTGGTGGTGGAAGAGGAAGATTCCGAGCTCTACTACCTCCCCGGCCACCTTGTCCGGGAGGGGGTGGAGGAGGTCCTCGACGAGGGTTCATATCATCATAATCTCTTCTGGAGGGAGGCATGGGACGCCCACCCCGACCAGGCGGCATTCTGTCAAAACCACCTCTTCCCCTCATGGGAAATCCCACAGGACGTCCACGGCGGTCATCAAACATCATTGTAAAACCACCATAATCATAGGTTTCATCGTAAAAATTGGGATCATAAGGCTGAGCGCGTCCTTTGATGGGAGACTCTGATATAAGATCAAGGATGATCTTTATGCACTCTACAACCCTATCAGGTTTTCCTCCGATAAGAACGACTCTTCAGTAGATTGAGGACAGCATTCCTGGAAAAGCTTGATTGTTGTCTGAGTGTTCTCTCGAAGTTCTTTGATTTTAGCACCTTTGACTCCAATAATTCCTCCTGCCAGACTCTGATGAATCAACAGTCTCAACTCGCAGTCAAAGTCGCTTCCTTTATAGTGTTGGTAATTTAAGCATTCCACAGCATCAGATTCGAGCGGGAGCTGGCTGGTTGCAGTGGGTGATGGCAACTGCAGGCCCTCTTCCAAGGTAGGGATGATTTTCTTCAGAATTTCTCCAATCGTTTCAATATCAGCACTGATACTCAATATGCGCTCGGGGCCACTGCTGTCTGGGACTGAAACACTGGCATTGTAGTCTGTACGGAGAGCCTTAATATTCTTGCCTCCTTTTCCAATCACTGCCCCAGCATTCTTGCTCTGAAGCAGAATGTGTAATTCAACCATCTCATCAGTGTTTCTAGATCTTTTAAAAGCTTGTTCCTCTTCCATATCTTCAGCAGGGCGTTTACCAAATTCGCCATTGGTTTCAGTGTTGGGAAAGGTTTCCTCTGGCTGTTCAGTTTCCATTTTCTTGTATTCAAGGGACACACCAATCAGTTATTAAATATATCCTTCCAGGGCAGAACTGAAGTGTTCTGGGCGGGACCAACTGACACCCTAGTGCTGTAGTAGCCCGGCAAGGGTACCGTCCCTATGCCGCCGCGCCTCCTCAGCCGGTCACAGCTAGACAGAGAACCTACCTCAACTTTTTGTTTCATCCCCCACCCCAGCCTTCTCCCCTCCCACAACCACCTGTTTGTTCTCTGGCTCTAGGAGTCTATTTCTGTTTTGTTATGTTTATTCATTTGTTTTGTTTTTTTATATTATACCTATAAGTGAAAATACAACATCTGTCTCTCTCTGACTTACTTCACTTAGCATATACCCTGTACATCCATCCATGTTGTCACAAATGGCAATATGCCAGTCATTTCTTATGACTGAGTAAAAATCTAAAGTGGTGTTCTTGTGTGTGTGGTATAGAGTGTCCTCAGTCACTCAGTTGTGTCCAGCTCTGTGGCCCCATGGACCGTAGCCTGCCAGGCTCCTCTGCCCATGGAATTTGCCAGGCAAGAATACTGTACTGGATTGCTATTTCCTGTTCCAGGGGATCTTCCTGATCCAGGGATCAAACCTGTGTTGCTTCCATCACCTACACTGTAGGCAGATTCCTTACTGCTGAGCCACTGGGAAAGCCCATATATATGTGTAACTACTTGTTTTTTTTTTTTTGGAAAGTACATAAATAAATTAAAGAAAGGGGGATTTTCATTGGGTTATTTCCAAATGGATTTAAGTTGATATATCTTTGTCAGGCGAGCGTAGGTTCCTCGATTCTGTCTCATCACAACAAAGATTTGGAGCGACTGACATTAAAGCCCTCGGCATGTCACAGCTCTCAGGTCTTGGACTGACCGTGCTATAGCTCTCAGGTCATTAACAGACAGTGTTATAGCTCTTAGACAAGACAGAGGTACAGCTCCCTGTTACATCTTCATCTTATTGAGAAAATAGCAGGAAAATCCATCCTTGAGGTGTGAGGGCATGCCAACCCAAAGATGCAAAGAGAAGAGTGTCCCAGCGCGTGAGACAGAGAGAGACCCTCTCCAGCCCTTTGGCTTCTCTTTTAATATGTTTTCTCCCCCTGGGCCTGCCCTATGTAAATTGGTCTAGCCAGGAGTGTTGTTTGTTCTACCTGAGGTCCTCACTCCGGTCCTTGGACCTTCCTTTGTTCTATTTTTGCAGGCTTTTCTCTTCTTTGTCTTTTAGCCACTGCCATCCTGGACTCTTCAGAGAAGGCAATGGCACCCCACTCCAGGACTCTTGCCTGGGAAATCCCATGGACGGAGGAGCCTGGTAGGCTGCAGTCCATGGGGTCATGAAGAGTTGGACACGACTGAGCAACTTCACTTTCACTTTTCACTTTCATGCATTGGAGAAGGAAATGGCAACCCACTCCAGTGTTCTTGCCTATAGAATCCCAGGGACGGGGGAGCCTTGTGGGCTGCTGTCTCTGGGGTCGCACAGAGTAGGACACGACTGAAGCGACTTAGCAGTAGCAGCATTCTGGACTTCCATTTCCTATTCTAACTACCTAACATCTTTAAAGAATAAAATTTCTAAAACTACTATTAAAATTCTAAAACATAAATGAATATGTAGGAGGAATGTGGGCACATATTTTTCCAGGAAAGCTGTTAAGAATTTATCAAATTATGATGTAAAAGCATATCATTACCTTCAAAATAAATTTAAACTTAATTGAATAAGCAGTTAGACCTAATTTAATGTCATTTAGAAGAAAACACATTTCTAAAATTATGTACTTTAAGTAACCAGCATATGTTGGAATCATTTACTCTCATTTTTAGTGGTTTGCCCTTTGATCTCAAAATCTATACTTGGCATAATAGGCTCCATACTTTCATGACAAGGCTTTTTGCTTATGATTAGTTAACTTTGGCTCATTACTTTAAGATGATATGTTCATAATATATCTTTAAACAAATCTAGATCAGAATAAAAATTACTTCTTAAAATTTGGTTTTTTTTTTGTAATATTTGCTTAATTGATTAACAAAAATCAGAGTAACCTATATGATCATTTCTATGTATCAGACTCTAGTCTAAATATTGCAAATGTATAACTTATTAAATACTTATAATAACTTGGTCAGATATATACAATTGTTAACTCCATTTTGTAGTTGAGAAACTTCCCTATACATCCTGGAAGTGAAGCATTTAATCTCTGGAAATTGATGGCATAGTGTTGAGCCTCAGTGCCAATACTTATATACCCATCCGTATGATTTTAGTCAGGTGACTTTGCTATCCATGTTGTCTGTGTAACCGTCAAACCTAAGTAACTTAGGTTTGAACCTATGAACTCTCTGTCTTTCTTTCCCCTTTTCTCTCTCTCTGGTTTCTTCAGAGATTTTCCATGCAGCTTGGGCTTCGTAAAACAAGCTGATCTCAGGCTATTCACGGTTTTGTCCTTTGACAGAGATTTACATAAGCCACACAATACAACCTATCTTTCCTGGTCATCAATATTTGGAATGATTACTATGCATCTATCATTGTCTAATCACCTTAATTTTTGTATTTTTTAATCCACTCTTTTAACAAATCATTATTTTCTGATGGATAAACTTTGTGTTTTATTCTTTGAATGAAGATAACCTGATATTTTAATGTTCAAATGCCCAAAGTTAATGTCTTTTCAGATTTCTCTGATGTATACATTTTTTGTTTTTCAGTCACTCAGTAGTGTCTGACTCTGCGATCCCATGGACTGCAGCATATTCTCTGTTATATTACTGTGTATATGTGAAAAACATACCCAGTCACTTCAGTCGTGTCTGTTTACAACTCTACAGACCATAGTCCTCCAGGCTCCTCTATCCATAGGATTCCATACAAAAATACTGGGTGGTTTGCCATGCCCTTCTCCAAGGGATCTTCCCAATACAAGGATCGAACCGAGGTCTCCCGAATTGCAGGCAGATTCTTTACTGCTGAGCTACCTGAGAAGCCTCACAGAAATGTGTTAACTTAGAAGGAATAAACCAGTATGTGTAAACAGCTGAAAATATGACAGCAAAATATAAAACAAATGGAAGATAAAACAACTACAGTAAAATAATAGGAGAACAATTTTATGGCTTTTTCTAAAGCAGTAAAGAATTGATCTCAGGGCTGAAAAAAAAAATTCAGGTTAGGGTAGTCACCTCCATCTGGACCACAAGAAAATTAAATCAGGGACTACAGTGCAGTTTTCTGGGAATCAAATGTTTCCTGGACATTAAAAAGAAAAAGAAAAAATATAAAGAAGAAAAATTTTACAAAAGCTATAAAGAAAATGTGGGGTTATTATGATGCCACAACAGGCCACAAGGAGACTCAATGGATGATTGGAGCCACCAGCCCCTGAAGGAACCCTGTGTTATCACCAGGAAAAGGAGGGATTGTCCAAGTTGTGTCTGTTAATTGCATCCCCCCTACCAGGTGCATGCTTATTTTTCATTTTATAAATGATTTTATTCTATATCTGCAAAGTCTTTGGAACTTTAGGATGAGTGGTATGGGAACCATTATTATTATTATTTTAGAATTTTCATTCTTTTCTCTCTCTTCTTCTTCTTTTTTTTTTTTTTTTGATTGGAGGACAATTGTGTTACAACATTGTGCTGGTTTCTGCCATACATCAACATGCATCAGCCACAGGTATACATATGTCTCCTCCCTCCTTAACCCCTCTCCCATCTCATCCAACCCCTCCAGGTTTGTCACAGAACACTGGGTTGAGCTTCCTGTGTCAAGACAATAATTTCCCACTTACTATCTGCTTTTGTACAGCAAAAGAAACAGTAAACAAGATTGAAATACAACCCTCAGAATGGAGAAAATAATTGCAAATGAAATAACTGACAAAGGATTAATCTCCCAAATATATAAGCAGCTCATGTATCTCAATGCCAGAAAAATAAACAACCCAATCAAAAAATGGGTGAAAGACAGGAACAATTAATTTTTAAAAAACAATTTAAATGGTATATGACAAACCTCAGCTTCTGCCTCTGGTTTACTCAAGGAAGACCTAAGGGGGCATTTGCCATCCTTTTTTATCCCCTTTATTCATACTGTGAAAGTCATGGCCAACTAAACTCCTCTTCTCATTTCTTTTTCTTTCTGAGAAATATTAAAGATTTGAAGAGTTTATTTAACCAAAAATCTATTTGAATTGGGCAGCACCAAACCAGAAGTGGTTAGGAGTGCTCCACAGACAAGGGCTAAAGGAAAGACTCAGATAGGGAAAGTGCAGAAACTCAGAAAGAAAATTATGTGACTGGTTATGATCTAACCAATAACCAATGGCTGCTTGTGACTGGTTGTCCTTGAGTTTTGATTTCATAACCTTGAGGCATTTGTAAGACTTAGGTTCAGTTTGCTTATGTCAGTCACTACAGCACTAGAACCATTTCAGTGTTAACGGCCTCCTTGCCTAACTAATTTAACACTGCTATATTTCTTAGATAGAAATATAGAACTTTGACGTTTCTAAAGAAATCGGTGCAATCTCACCAAAAATTTCTCATTAAGGTGTCATTTGTTTGCTGGGACTATGGAAGAAAAAGTGACGATCTTTTCAAATTTGTTAGTGCAAAAAAGTTTATTTTTTAAAAGATTAACAAAAAAACTTCTGCTTTGGGAGTGTATAGTGAAGATGAGATACACAAAATGTAACTGCAATGTTGTCTAATCTACAGATACAAATTAGGTCACAAAATGTCTAATGGCCAAACTATAGGGCTCCAAAGGTTGGCTTAAAGCTCAACATTCAGAAAACGAAGATCATGGCATCTGGTCCCATCACTGCATGGGAAATAGATGGGGAAACAATGGAAACAGTGTCAGACTTTCTTTTTCTGGGCTCCAAAATCACTGCAGATGGTGACTGCAGCCATGAAATTAAAAGACGCTTACTCCTTGGAAGGAAAGTTATGACTAATCTAGATAGCATATTCAAAAGCAGAGACATTACTTTACCAACAAAGTTTTGCCTAGTCAAGGCTATGGTCTTTCCTGTGGTCATGTATGGATGTGAGAGCTGGACTGTGAAGAAGGCTGAGCGCCGAAGAATTGATGCTTTTGAACTGTGGTGTTGGAGAAGACTCTTGAGAGTCCCTTGGACTGCAAGAAGATCCAACCAGTCCATTCTGAAGGAGATCAATCCTGGAATTTCTTTAGAAGGAATGATGCTCAAGCTGAAACTCCAGTATTTTGGCCACCTCATGCGAAGAGTTGACTCACTGGAGAAGACTCTGATGCTGGGAGGGATTGAGGGCAGGAGGAGAAGGGGACGACAGAGGATGAGATGGCTGGATGGCATCACTGACTTGATGGGTGTGAGTCTGAGTGACCTCCGGGAGCTGGTGATGGACAGGGAGGCCTGGCGTGCTGCGGTTCATGGGGTCGCAAAGAGTCGGACACTACTGAGCGACTGATCTGATCTGATCTGATCTGATAGGGCTCCAAGCTCCCTAGTGCATGGTGACAAACCTCAATGTATTCTTTACCAATATACCACAAAGGGGTGTTTTCTAGGCTATCACATAAGAATTTAAGCTGGTGCTCATCACTGGCTTCTGCCACCCTGTAACCTGAACGGCATTCTTCTAAATCTCTACTTCACTCAGCTGTCTTTCGCATGCCATCTAGTTTTATGTCACTGAGAAGTTCTACAGTTCCACTGCGTTACTAAAAACCCACAGCATTTTGGTGGATTCTCAGATTGTGGCAAACGGAAAATGTGTCGGTCTTTTATGTGCCCACACTCAGAGTGGGCTTGCTAGAATTAGATCTTTCTTATTTCAGAGAGAGAGCCATATTATCTATCCTCTGTGTCTTGTATGTAGCTAAATTTACTAGGCATTGGAGGAATTCTTGAATTAGCTGTCCTTCAGATCTCAGAACCACCTAAACTTTCTCTTTTGCTTGGCTTTTCTTCTTCCTTTGCAACAAATTTTAACTTGCAGACCCTATGCTGCTGCTGCTGCTGCTGCTGCTGTTGCTGCTACTACTGCTAAGTTGCTTCAGTTGTGTCCAACTCCGTGCAACCCCAGAGATGGCAGCCTACCAGGCTCCCCCGTCCCTAGGATTCTCCAGGCAAGAACACTGCAGTGGGCTGCCATTTCCATCTCCAATGCATGAAAGTGAAAAGTGAAAGTGAAGTCGCTCAGTTGTGTCAGACTCCTAACAATCCCATGGACTGCAGCCTACCAGGCTCCTCTGTCCATGGGATTTGCCAGGCAAGAGTACTGGAGTGAGTTGCCGTTGCCCTGCAAAACTTCAGATTTCATTTGACGATAGACTCTTCCCATTTCAAGTTCCCAGACAAATTTAATGTATCTAATCTTGTATTGAATACATGGTACTACTAATTTTCTCCCTTTGGAAACCATATAAAACAGTGCATGTGAACAGACACTTGGTTTTGAAAGGAGAGGTGGTAGCTAACTTCACATGCCTGTCTCAGACCCAGCTGGCCTCATTTCCATAACTACTGAAATTGTCTTTAGACATGCAGCCTAAGAGATTAAAAAATATGATACCTGCAGTGGACAAATGTTTAATCTTATACATATACGTTTAATCTCATACATATCAGTTAATGACAGAGTACAACTTCATCTTCACTTTGCTTGATCTCACTGAATTGGTAAATTCACATGAAAAATAAAGAAAGGACAAGATAGAATTGAGAAGAGAAGGAGTATGTGAAAGGCCAGCAGTTGATTATGAGGTTAATTTCATCTCTGCTTTAGAACCTTTAAAAAGATGCCCATTGATATACACACATCAAGGATACAAAATATAAATCCTTAGTCTTCTTTAAACATTTTATCAGTAAATATCTGTAGGTATAAAAAAAAAGGGGCTTCCCAGGTGGCTCAGTGGTAAAGAACCTGCCTGGCAAACAGGAAAGGCAGGAGAAGTTGGTTTGATCCCTAGATTGGAAAGAGCCCCTGGAGAAGGAAATGGCAACCCACTCCAGTATTTTTGCCTGGCAAATCCTACAGTCCATGGGATCACAAAGACTCAGACATGACTTAGTGACCAAACCACCACCACAAGAAAAGAATCACTGCTACTCCAAAACATATTTTAAATCAAATGATATGTAATAAAAATATTAGTAGGGTCTAGATACCATGGTAGATATGTCAAAATTTCAAGATAGAATTGAGAAGAGAAGGATATTCCTGCGAGAATAAAAAAGGCATTCCTGACAATGCTTGATTTTGCAACATTGTTATCATGTATACCTTCTACTTTTCTCTGAGTCTGTGTCAGTTTACTAACTAAATAAGCAAGTATGTTTTCAATGGTATTTCAAACTATTTCTATACACCCATGCAAAGGAACTGACAAACAGCATAAGATCATGGTCTCCATGCTCACCTTGATGGGAAGGTAGAAACATTACTCAAAAAATAATTTCACAGTGAAAATGAGGAAAAGCAAGGCCATGACCCCGTGTAACATAATCCACATTCCTGCCAATAGCAGCTGTTGAGCTCAATAGGAAAGGGATTAAGTGAGCCCTTGCTTCAAAGTGTTTTTATATAAAATTAGTGCCATCTGAGTGAAAATAGCTTTGTCACCGCCATAAAATATGAATTTGTATGGTCACTTTAAATTGTATTACTTCAAACTGTTATTGGTAGGCAATATGTTCATGTGTTATGGAGCAAAAACTAATAACAATTCATATATGAAGGTGAAGTTCTAATTTTTTTTTACTTCCTAATCAAACTAATTATATATTACAATTGTATGGAGTTATTATTCTTCCACCCCTCCTTTTATAATCCATAAGTAACTCATAATTCATGAAATATCTGATTTTAAAATCAGCTAAAATCATTAAATAAGGGAAAATAAATGTATAAGTCCTTATTCAGACATTATTTGCATGCATATCTATAAACGTGGCTGTTTATATACAGTATGCTAAATGTCTACGTACAAATATAAATGCAATAATGGATACAATTATATGGCTATCAACCAGTATAACATTCAGTGCACATTATATTTTGTGGAATATATTTTGCCTGGATGAGTTGAGACAGATTGTATAATAAAATGAACATGGCAAAAGTGGGTTTTAAGTCAGGAAACAGAACAGTAAGGCAATTTCCTGAGTTATTTAAATGCTTTCAAAATGAAATGTCATTACATGCTTAAGTTACACTGGCATATAATTACATGAGCATCACAAATAACAATGTCTTGAAAGAAAAACAGAAGTTATTATAGAAAAATTATTTCCCATCATAACTCTTCATTTTAAGCCCAGGTAATTACACAAAGGGGATTTGCATGTTTTAAAGATCTATTCCAGTCATTAAATCATCAATTATTGTAATTTTTATAAGTTTGTTTCTAATTACACTTAAAAATATTTCTTAGTTTCAATAATATTATTAAATTATTAAAAATAAAATCATACAGATTGTTTAGTGTTAAGTGTTAGTCATTCAGTCGTGTCCTACTTTTGCAACCCCACGCATGGACTGTAGCCTGTCAGGCAGAAGTCCATGGAATTCTTAGGCAAGAATACTGGAATGGGTTGCTATTTCCTCCTCCAAAGAATCTTTCCAATCTAGGCATCAAACACAAACCCAGGTCTCGTTTTGGAGGCAGAGTCTTTATTGTCTGAACCATCAGGGAAGCCCCAACTAATTGTTTCAGATCAGATCAGTCACTCAGTCGTGTCCGACTCTTCGTGACCCCATGAATCGCAGCACGCCAGGCCTCCCTGTCCATCACCAACTCCCGGAGGTCATTCAGACTCACATCCATCGAGTCAGTGATGCCATCCAGCCATCTCATCCTCTGTCGTCCCCTTCTCCTCCTGCCCCCAATCCCTCCCAGCATCAGAGTCTTCTCCAATGAGTCAACTCTTCGCATGAGGTGGCCAAAATACTGGAGTTTCAGCTTAAGCATCATTCCTTCCAAAGAAATCCCAGGGCTGATCTCCTTCAGAATGGACTGGTTGGATATCCTTGCAGTCCAAGGGACTCTCAAGAGTCTTCTCCAACACCACAGTTCAAAAGCTTCAATTCTTCAGCACTCAGCCTTCTTTACAGTCCAGCTCTCACATCCATACATGACCACAGGAAAGACCACAGACTTGACTAGGTGAACCTTGGTTGGCAAAGTAATGTCTCTGCTTTTCAATATGCTATCTAGGTTGGTCATAACTTTCCTTCCAAGGAGTAAGCGTCTTTTAATTTCATGGCTGCAGTCACCATCTGCAGTAATTTTGGAGCCCAGAAAAATAAATTCTGACACTGTTTCCACTGTTTGCCCATCTATTTCCCATGTAGTGATGGGACCAGATGCCATGATCTTCGTTTTCTGAATGTTGAGCTTTAAGCCAACCTTTTCACTCTCCACTTTCACTTTCATCAAGAGGCTTTTTAGTTCCTCTTCACTTTCTACCATAAGGGTGGTGTCATCTGCATATCTGAGGTGATTGATATGTCTCCCAGCAATCTTGATTCCAACTTGTGTTTCTTCCAGTCCAGCATTCCTCATGATGTACTCTGCATATAAGTTAAATAAACAGGGTGACAATATACAGCCTTGACGTACTCCTTTTCCTATTTGGAACCAGTCTGTTGTTCCATGTCCAGTTCTAACTGTTGCTTCCTGACCTGCATACAAATTTGTTTACTTCAAGTTAAATTAAATTCATATTTTTATTTTAACTTATGATAATTATAAAGAAGGTACTAAAACCGTAGTTTACATTTTTAAAATTATCTACTGTTCAGTTCAGTTCAGTTGCTCAGTCGTGTCCAACTCTTTGCGACTCCACAGACTGCAGCACACCAGGCTTCCCTGTCCATCACCAACTCCCGGAGCTTGCTCAAACTTATGTCCATCACATTGGTGATGCCATATAACGATCTCATCCTCTGTCATCCCCTTCTCCTCCTGCCTTCAATCTTTCTCAACATCAGGGTCTTTTCCAATGAGTCAGTTCTTCACATGAGGTGGCCAAAATACTGGAGTTTCAGTTTCAACATTAGTCCTTCCAATGAATATTCAGGACTTCTTTCCTTTAGGATGGACTGGTTGGATCTCCTTGCAGTCCAAAGGACTCCCAAGTGTCTTCTCTAACACCACAGTTCAAAAGCATCAATTCTTCAGCGCTCAGCTTTCTTTATAGTCCAACTCTCATATCCATACATGACTACTGGAAAAACTATAGCTTTGACTAGACAGACTTTTGTTGGCAAAGTAATGTCTGCCTTTTAATATGCTGTCTAGGTTGGTCAAGCTTTTCTTCCAAGAAGTAAGTGTCTTTTAATTTCATGGCTGCAGTCACCATCCATGGTGATTTTGGGGCACCCCAAAATAAAGTCTCTCACTGTTTCCATTGTTTCCCCATCTATTTGACATGAAGTGATGGGACTCGATGCCATGATCTTAGTTTTCTGAATGTTGAGTTTTAAGCCAACTTTTTCACTCTCCTCTTTCACTTTCATCAAGAGGCGCTTTAGTTCTTCGTTTTTGCCATAAGGGTGGTGTCATCTGTGTATCTGAGGTTATTGATATTTCTCCCAGCAATCTTGATTTCAGCTTGTGCTTCATCCAGCCCGACATTTCACATGATGTACTCTGCATATAAGTTAAATAAGCAGGGTGACAATATGCAGCCTTGATGTGCTTCTTTCTTGATTTGGAACCAGTCTGTTGTTCCATGTCTGGTTATAACTGTTGCTTCTTGGTCTGCATACAGATTTCTCAGGAGACAGGTCAGGTGGTCTGGTATTCCCATCTCTTGAAGAACTTTCCACAGTTTATTGTGATCCATACAGTCAAAGGCTTTGGCATAGTCAACAAAGCAAAAGTAGGTGTTTTTCTGGAATTCTCTTGCTTTTTCGATGATCCAGCAGATGTTGGCAATTTGATCTCTGGTTCCTTTGCCTTTTCTAAATCCAGCTTGAACATCTGGAAGTTCACAGTTCACATACTGTTAAAGTCTGGCTTGGGCTTCAAATTAAATATTTGCTGGAATTCAAAAAAGTCTGTCTTATAGATACAAATGAATTAGAATATAAAAAATCACAAGTTAACATCTTTGCCCTCTCTAATGATGATTAAGACCAGATACTCTAAAAAAAAAAAAAAAATCATAGCTTTAAATACAAAGGGAGCTGAAGTCACAAGTTAATCAGATGAAGTAACTTCTTAAGTGTAACAAGACCAAGTTTGTAGAGACAAGTAGCTACAAGCATCTTAGTATATGAACTGCTTTACCCCTTAGCAGAGTATGGGAAGAATGACAAGGAGCCATAAAAGTAGATAGCATGAAAATAACTGAAACTTTACTGAATTCTTTAAGTCCACCAAAGGCCAAAGTAGCCATTTGGAATCATTGGGAGTCCCATATTCAAAAGGAGTCGGTTACATTGAGAATAGACCACTGGCTGCCAAAGCAGTGGGGGTTAAAGAAGGATGGAGTGGGAGGTTGAGGTTAGCAGATGTAAACTTTTATATATAGAATGGATAAACAACTAGATCCTACTGTATAGCACTGGGAACCATATTAAATATCTTATGGTAAACCATAATGGAAAAGAATATTAAGAAAGAATGTGTGTGTATATATATACACACATATATATGTATAACTGGATCACTTTGCTGTACAGCATAACCAACTTTTGACTCCCACCCTGACCATTAACCTTAGTACAGAGCTACAGGTAAAGCAACAGATAACCTTAAAAAGTCAGAGAAAGCTAAGAATGGAGAATCTCTCAAAGGAACTTGTGTACAATGCATGCCAAAAGCTAAGAGTGGAGCACAGAGCAGATCAAGAAAGAAAGCCCTTTTTGTATAGACTATGAACAAGAAAGCACAAGCCAACCACTGAAACTCCCTGTCAATAATTGAGAAACACTTAAATACAGCTCAGCTACTGATTAGATTGGTTTTGAGTTCCCCCACCCCCCACTGCCTGCCAAAAATAAAAAGTGGCCTGAAAGAATAAGAGTCATTACCCTTTCTGAATATAAATACTATTTACTTCTGACTCTAATGTTTTGTCATACCCAACATGAAACATAGCAATAAAAACAATAATTTGTTGTCAAGAGAGGAAGTAGTGAACAGGAAGAGAAACAGATACGGCTTAGAAGTTGGAGCAATCAAAAAGACACTCTAATTTAGACTATGAAAAATTTGTTAAAGATTCTAATTGGAAAGGTGACCAACATGTGTGAGAAGTGGTGAATTTCAATACAGAGATGAAACAAAAATGCTAAAAAAAATAGAACAAAAAAAAAAAAAGAATGAGAAAAAGAACCACTCATGGTATTGGAGATGAAAAAATCCCTGCAAGAAGCTTAAGAGTAGCTGATGTATAACAGAGAAAACAAGTAAAACTGAAAAATAGGTCAATCTGAACTATACAAACTAAGCCAGAACAACAACAACAAACTAAACTCGGAAACTGGCTTTCAATATCTGTGAGATAATATAAAACAGTCTAAAATACAAGTAGTTGGTCTCCCAGTCAGAGAATAAATACATGTGCTCAGTCGCATCTGACTCTTTGCAATCCCAAGGACTGTAGTCTGCCAGCTCCTCTGTCCATGGAACTTTCCAGATAAGAATACTGGAGTGGGTTGCCATTTCCTACTTTAGGGGATATTTCCGACCCAGAAGTCAAACTTGTGTCTCTTGTTTCTCCTTCATTGGCAGGTGGAGTCTTTACCACTATGCCACCTGGGAAGCCCCTAGAAGACATACAGAACAGGCCTAAAGAAATGTTTGTATAGATAGTGACTGAGAATTTTCCAAAATTAATTTAAAAGAAAAGAAAAACCCCAAATCCAAGATTCTCAGAGAAACTTGAGCAGTAAAAATACAAATAAAAACACAAATATGCTAAACTCCAATGGAAATTAAAAACCTTGAAGAGAAAAACTATTATTTGTAATGAAGTAAAGTTAACACCAACAGACATCTCATAAAGAACTAGGTGACACCTTGAATGTTGTAAAAAAAAAAGAAAAAGTAAAATCTCTAAATAATTAAAGATAAAACTATCAACCTATAACTGTATACTCAGAAAATAGACTTGTCAGAAATCAAGGAAAAATTAAAACTTTTTCAGAAAACTAGAAATTGAGATAGTGTATAATAATCAGATAAGAATTACAAGAATATTTCAAGTGTTTTTCTAGCAAAATGAATATGGTATACAGACATATGAATCTAAACAAAGAAATTTAAAAACTTAAGGAACAATTAAAAATGTGGACAAATATAAAAAAATCTTTTCTTATTTTAGTGTCTTTAAAAGATAACCATATAAAGAAAAATATAACAACATACTTATGAATAACTTAAATAAGCTAAAGATGGGTGTTGAAATAAAAAGTAGTTTTTCAATGGTGTAACTTAAAGGTTAGTAGTGATACTGAAAAGGAAACTGAATTTACCAAGTTGACCTCCAGTTTCAGCTCTGATACTCAGGAGACTGGAAGTCATCACCTCCATCTTTATGACAAAATATGATGCTGGACCAACTGAAATTTAGTAACTTTACTTGTCCTCCCCAGAGAACTGAGATGTCAGGGCAAACTGCCATCCCACAATCTGGAGATAAAGGGTAAAGAGTCACAATCAAGCTTTGCTTGTCTGGAGCAGAGTGCACTAAGACACATACATAGTAATTTTGATGAATTGCTGATGGCTGAGTGTGCACTGATGGGAGAATGAGAAACTCCTGGGCTACAACCTTGGGGTCCCCACAGTTTTGTGGGTTTTATTTTCAGGATCCTCACAGGTTCTTATTGTGAAGAGCTGAGAAATCATCCCTGAGTGCTCTGACAGATGAAAGGGAAGAGCAGTACTAGTGAAATAAGTCAAACAAGGAGAAAAATACTATCAATATCTAGTATTGGGAAAAATAGAACTACATTTAGATGGAAAAGGAAAGAAAGGAATGTTATGAACAATTTGCATTAATAATTTTGATTTAAGTTAAATGCACAAATGTCTGGAAATTAAAAACCTGTTAAAGCTCATTGAAAAAAAGAAATAGACAACCTGAGAAAATCAGTATCAATTAAAGCACTTGAATAAAGCAATTGAATTTTTAACATAAAAACTTTCCCAAAAAGAAAACCCCAGTTCTAGGTCTTCCCTGATAGCTCAGTTAGTAAAGACTGTGCCTGCAGTACAAGAGACCTGGGTTCGATTCCTAGGTCAGGAAGATCCCCTGGAAAAGGGATAGGCTACCCACTCCCGTATTCTTGGTCTTCCCTTGTAGGTCAACTGGTAAAGAATCAACCTGAAATGTGGGACACCTGGGTTAGATTTCTGGGTTGGGAAAATCCCCTGGAGAAGGGAAAGGCTACTCACTCCAGTATTCTGGCCTAGAGAATTCCATGGTCTGTATCGTCCATGGGGTAGCAAAGAGATGGACATGACTGACCGATTTTCACTTTCACTTTTCACAGTGAATTCTACAAAATACTTAAGGAAAAAATCTTCATAGACTATTCCAGAAAATAGAGGGATAGATAACACCTCCCAGTACATTTTATGAAGCTAGTTATATCTTGAAATCAAACCCCAGGTATTACAAGAAAACATCTCTTATGAATATTGAAACAAAACTCCTAAACAAAATATTAGCAAATTAATCTAGCAAGTGGAACTTATGTTAAGAATGACTGATTCAAAATTCATAAATCAATGAAAATCATTATAATAAATAATGATGAAAAATAATAAATGTAAACCATTATAATAAATAACTGTGAATAATGTAACTATCAGTTTAGTTCAGTCGCTCAGTAGTGTCCAACGCTTTTCGACCCCATGAATTGCAGTGCACCAGGCCTCCCTGTCCATCACCAACTCCCAGAGTTCACCCAAACTCATGTCCATACAGTCGGTGATGCTATCCAGCCTACTCATTCTCTGGATCCCCTTCACCTCCTGCCACCAATACCTCCAGCATCAGAGTCTTCTCCAGTGAGTCAACTCTTCGCATGAGGTGGCCAAAGTACTGGAGTTTCAGCTTTAGCATCATTCCTTCCAAAGAAATCCCAGGGCTGATCTCCCTTAGGATGAACTGGTTGGATCTCCTTGCAGTCCAAGGGACTCTCAAGAGTCTTCTCCAACACCACAGTTCAAAAGCATCAATTCTTCGGTGCTCAGCTTTCTTTACAGTCCAACTCTCATATCCCTACATGACCACTGGGAAAACCATAGCCTTGACTAGATGGACCTTTGTGGCAAAATAATGACTCTGCTTTTCAATACGATATCTAGGTTGGTCATAACTTTCCTTCCAAGGAGTAAGCGTCTTTTAATTTCATGGCTGCAATCACCATCTGCAGTGATTTTGGAGCCCAAAAATGTCTGACACTGTTTCCACTGTTTCCCCATCTATGTCCCATGAAGTGATGGGACAGGATGCCATGATCTTCATTTTCTGAAGGTTGACCTTTAAGCCAACTTTTTCACTTTCCTCTTTCACTTTCATCAAGAGGCTTTTTAGTTCCTCTTCACTTTCTGTCATCAGGGTAGTGTCATCTGTATATCTGAGGTTATTGATATTTCTCCTGGCAATCTTGATTCTGGCTTGTGCTTCTTTCCACCCACCATTTCTCATGATGTATTCTGCATATAAGTTAAATAAGCCGAGTGACAATATATAGCTTTGACGTACTCCTTTTTCTATTAAGAACCAGCCTGTTGTTCTACGCCCAGTTCCAACTGTTGCTTCCTGACCTGTATATAAGTTTCTCAAGAAGCAGGTAAGGTGGTCTGGTATTCCCATCTCTTTCAGAATTTTCCACATTTTATTGTTATCCACATAGTCAAAGGCTTTGGCATAGTCAATAAAGCAGAAATAGATGTTTTTCTGGAACTCTTCTGCTTTTTCCATGATCCAGAAGATGTTGGCAATTTGATCTCTGGCTCCTCTGCCTTTTCTAAAACTAGCTTGAACATCTGGTTCCTCTGCCTTTTCTAAAACCAGCTTGAACATCTGGCAATTCACAGCTCATGTATTGCTGAAGCCTGGCTTGGAGAATTTTGAGCATTACTTTACTAGTGTGTGAGATGAGTGCAATTGTGCAGTAGCTTGAGCATTCTTTGGCATTGCCTTTCTTTGGGATTGGAATGAAAACTGACCTTTTCCAGTCCTTTGGCCACTGCTGAGTTTTTCAAATTTGCTGGCATACTGAGTGCAGCACTTTCACAGCATCATCTTCCAGGATTTGAAATAGCTCAACTGGAATTCTATCAGCTCCAGTAGCTTTGTTTGTAGTGATGCTTTCTAAGGCCCGCTGGACTTCACATTCCAGGAGGTCAAATAACTGTAATAAATAACTATAAAATGCTTTTATATTAAAAAGCATTTGACAAAGTTAAGCAGTCACAATAAAAAATAAAATCTATCAGTACACTAGAAATAATTATAAAATTTTCTGAACTTGGTACAAAACTTATAACTAACTTCACACTTGGGCTTCCCTGGTGACTCAGTTGTAAAGAATCCTCCTGCTAATGCAGGAGATGGGGTTTTGATTCCTGGGTTGGAAAGAGTCTCTGGAGAAGGAAATGACTATCCAGTCCAGTATTCTTGCCTGGGAAATCCCATGCATAGAGCCTGCAATGCTATAGTCCATGAGGTCGCAAAAGAGTCAGACACAACTTAGTGACTCGCAAAAGAGTCAGACACAACTTAGTGACTAAACAAGTCTCATACTTGATAGGAGATGGCTAAATTATTTGCCCCTAAGATCAGAAACAAGCTAGGAATATCTTATTTTACCATACCTAGTCAACATTTTACTGTCTCAGAAAGTTCTATAAAGTGAGAAAAGGGGGAGCAATTTAAAAGATTAATATAGTAGTAAAACTATCATTATTTGAAGACAACATGGTCATAACAGTAAATGATCGCAGGGAGTCTACATATAAACTACTAGAACTAATAAGTGAGTTTAGTAAGATTTTAGCATACAGTATCAATTTAAAAAATCAATTGATCAATCTATCATCTATCAATCCTGAAAGATGATGTTGTGAAAGTGCTGCACCCAATATGCCAGCAAATTTGGAAAACTCAGCAGTGGCCACAGGATTGGAAAAGGTCAGTTTTCATTCCAATCCCAAAGAAAGGCAATGCCAAAGAATGCTCAAACTACCACACAATTGCACTCATCTCACACGTTAGTAAAGTAATGCTCAAAATTCTCTAAGCCAGGCTTCAGCAATATGTGAACTATGAACTTCCTGATGTTCAAGCTGGTTTTAGAAAAGGCAGAGATAAAATTGCCAATATCCGCTGGATCATGGAAAAAGCAAGAGAGTTCCAGATAAACATCTATTTCTGCTTTATTGACTATGCCAAAGCCTTTGACTGTGTAGATCACAAGAAACTATGGAAAATTCTGAAAGAGATGGGAATACCAAACCACCTGATCTGCCTCTTGAGAAATCTGTATGCAGGTCAGGAAGCAATAGTTAGAACTGGACATGGAACAACAGACTGGTTCAAATTGGAAAAAGAGTTTGTCAAGGCTGCATATTGTCACCATGTTTATTTAACTTATATGCAGAATACATCATGAGAAATGTTGGACTGGAAGAAACACAAGTTGGAATCAAGATTGCTGGGAGAAATATCAATAACCTCAGATATGCAGATGACACTACCCTTATGGCAGAAAGTGAAGAGAACTAAAAAGCCTCTTGATGAAAGTGAAAGTGGAGAGTGAAAAAGTTGGCTTAAAGCTCAACATTCAGAAAACGAAGATCATGGCATCCGGTCCCATCACTTCATGGGAAATAGATGGGGAAACAGTGGAAACAGTGTCAGACTTTAATTTTCTGGGCTCCAAAATCACTGCAGATGGTGACTGCAGCCATGAAATTAAAAGACGCTTACTCCTTGGAAGGAAAGTTATGACCAACCTAGATAGCATATTCAAAAGCAGAGACATTACTTTGCCAACAAAGGTTCACCTAGTCAAGGCTATGATTTTTCCTGTGGTCATGTATGGATGTGAGAGTTGGACTGTAAAGAAAGCTGAGCACCGAAGAATTGATGCTTTTGAACTGTGGTGTTGGAGAAGACTCTTGAGAGTCCCTTGGACTGCAAGAAGATCCAACCAGTCCATTATGAAGGAGATCAGCCCTGGGATTTCTTTGGAAGGAATGATGCTAAAGCTGAAACTCCAGTACTTTGGCCACCTCAGATGAAGAGTTGACTCATTGGAGAAGACTCTGATGCTGGGAGGGATTGAGGGCAAGAGAAGGGAACGACAGAGGATGAGATGGCTGGATAGCATCACTGACTCGATGGATGTGAGTCTGAGTGAACTCTGGGAGTTGGTGATGGACAGGGAGGCCTGGCGTGCTGTGGTTCATGGGGTCGCAAAGAGTCGGACACGACTGAGGGACTAATCTGATCTGATCTGATCTGATCAATTTAAAAACTCAATTATATTTTTATATATTAACAATAAGCAAATACAAGTTTTACTTTTGTGTTTTGATTATATTTATTTATAATTAATTGATTTATTTTAATTAGAAGATAGTTACTTAAAAATCCCATTTATGACAACATCAACAATTAAGAAGTGATTTGGTATAACATTAACTAAACAGGTCCAAAATCAATCCATGAAAATTTAAAAGGTTGATGGGAGAAATTAATAAGGGTTTAATTAAATGGGGGAGATATATTATGTTCCTGGGTTAAAAGATTCAATAGTGCTAAGATCCCAATATCCTCTGAGTTGACCTATAGATTGGATGTAATTTAAATCACATTTGATGACCGCATTTATATAAATAGTCAAATCAAGCTATATTTTTAGAAGTTTGGATTATAAGTCAGAGTAGCAGGTATTCTGGTTATAGTGACTAAAATAGCACACAGGGCAGACACCAAGTTTCTGGTAATTTTCTTTTTTTTTTTTTTTAGTCTGTTGCTGTTTTCATGACTATATTTGCTTCATGAAAATGCATTAAGTTTGATACTTGATATTTGCATATATTTTTCTATGTATATTATAGTTTTTAAAATTCTTTCTTTAAAAGTGAGTGAAAAAGTAAAAGGATGTAGAAATAGCCTGGTGGTAATTATTTCCTAAGATACTTGATTATTAATGGCAGATTGTGAAACAGAAACATTAGAGCTGGAACAGATTTTAGGCAAGACATTTTCCATCCACCTAATTCAGTCTATGAGACATCATAAATCTGCAGTGTTCAGGTAAAACCAATTAGTGGCAGATCAAAACTAAAATCTTACCTTCCAAATCCAACAAGTTTTTGCCATGACTGTTTTAAAAATAATATGTGATGTATCAGTGATTAGGACAAGCACATATTTGAAGTTATTACGATTCTCATTCTGAATATGACACAGACATGTGAGCAACCTAGACAATCCTTTAAATCACTCTTTTCTTCAAGATGATGCCCCTGGGGTTGACATTTCAGAAGCAATTGGGAGGGGGAGGATCTTTTGAGACTTGATCATGTTTACAATTCTTTAGTAATCTATACATCCAATTAATGGCAGGCAGAACTTTAGTCTTTCTGTCTACACATTTGGGCAAGGATTAATGTCATGTGAAGACTGGCTTAATGCTGAAATCTGTAATATTTAAAAATTCTGTCCCCTTCTTGTAACCTGTCACCATTATCAGTATGAGGTTTTGTTAGTTTTTTTTTAATGAGTAGCTATTTTTATTTATACTTATTAAAATTAGAGATGAGAATCCAAAAAGGGATACAAGTCCTCCAGAACTCAGAGTTCAAAACGTTGGTAATGAAAGAATCCATATGATCTTCACCCTTTGAGCAAGTCCAACATTATACCATAACAGATGTGCTAAGTCACTTCAGCCATGTCCAATTCTTTGTGACCCTATGGACTGTCACCCACCAAGCTCCTCTGTTTATGAGGATTCTCTAGACAAAATACTGGAGTGGGTTGCCATGCCCTCCTCCAGGGGGATCTTCCTGATCCCCCTGTGTCTCTTATGTCTCCTGCATTGGCAGATGAGTTCCTTATCACCAGCACCACCTGGGAAGCCCATACCATAACAGAATTGATACCTCTATTAGGAGTTCTGCAGAATAGTTTCAGAATTGGGAAATAACTTCCAAACATATCTTCACCTGGAGACACATGCAATCCATTTTTGTGCCCTATCTACAGTGCATAATGAAACTAAAATAAAACACTGATCTTGCAGAGCTCCTCTCACACAAAGTGCTCTAGAAGCTAAACCTTCAGGCAGTCATAGGATGTCTCAGAGAGAAGGTCTTTAGAGATGCACTCTGACTTTCCTTACACAAACACACATAGCTGTGTTTTAACTTCCATAAAATAATTATATTAATTAACACACAGTGGCTATACAGTAAATATTTAGTGAATGTATAAATGTAAGAATGAAGAATGAATGATTTTTTTAAAGATACATTGGTAATGAGTCAAATTCACATTTCCCTTTAAGTTATCTGAGGTGTAATAAATTTTTAGTTGTTTCAACATGGCTTTAAGACTTTTCCTGTATTTTGGTGATTTATAACATATAAGAACAACAAATTAATTATCACTGGAATATCTATAATTAAAGTTCCACTTGAATGTTCTTGAGATAGAAGAATACTCTTTTTCAGTGTTATTTCCTTGGTGATCAAACTTATCTATCATATTGGTTTCTGCTTCTTTAGTAGAAACAAAAGTAAATTCCAATTAAATGTGCATGTATTCTTGCCCACAATGATTTTTTGTTTCTTTAGGATCATTTCCTGCAAGCACATTATAAACAGGATAAGTAAAACTTTAACTATGTTTGAAGACAGTACTTGCTAGGACTTTGAGTTTCTAATAAACCCTATGGATTTTCAGGACAGAGTTTTATGTTGAACATAGCTCATCCAATGAAAAATCACCTTGGAGGACATACTCCATCTCAAATACGGGTTGAGGCATAACAGAAAACAAGGCAAATTCTGCCTCTGACCTTATGGAACTTAAAGTCAAATTCTGAGACTGCCTTTGCACCCTCTTATTCAGAACTCTGCATCCTAACCGACTTGGGCCTCTGAATTTTTGACCACAGACCATATATTTCTTCTATACTTTTAAAGATTTTTTGGGTCATAGTGATCGAAACAAATTCTAGGTAAGAAAGTCTAAAAAGTCTCCCAAAATCTGTTAAAATAAACCTGTCCACATTTTGGAAACACAAACTGGAAATAAGGGAATTCTTGATTTCTTTTTCTGCATTCCAGTGAAGGCCATCAATCTATTATACTTAAATTCATGATATATATTTTAAAATTTAAAAACTCTGAATGAATACTATGACTGTTCATTTTTTTTTACAAATGTATATTTGAATGGCTTTCAGAAATGTATATTTACCTGTATTTACTGTATTTGTTTTCAAAGTGGAAGTGTTAATATATTCTCAAACGTATATTTAAGCCCATGTACTTATATTCTTTGCAGCCAAAGATGGAGAAGCTCTATACAATCAGCAAAAACAAGACCAGGAGCTGACTGTGGCTCAGACCATGAACTCCTTATTGCCAAATTCAGACTGAAATTGAAGAAAGTAGGGAAAACCACTAGACCATTCAGGTATGACCTAAATCAAATCCCTTATGATTATACAGTGGAAGTGAGAAATAGATTTAAGGGCCTAGATCTGATAGATAGAGTGCCTGATGAACTATGGAATGAGGTTCGTGACATTGTACAGGAGACAGGGATCAAGACCATCCCCATGGAAAAGAAACACAAAAAAGCAAAATGGCTGTCTGGGGAGGCCTTGCAAATAGCCGCGAAAAGCAAAGGAGAAAAGGAAAGATATAAACATCTGAATGCAGAGTTCCAAAGAATAGCAAGAAGAGATAAGAAAGCCTTCTTCAGTGATCAATGCAAAGAAATAGAGGAAAACAACAGAATGGGAAAGACTAGGGATCTCTTCAAGAAAATCAGAGATACCAAAGGAACATTTCATGCAAAGATGGGCTCGATAAAGGACAGAAATGGTATGGAGCTAACAGAAGAAGATATTAAGAAGAGGTGGCAAGAATACACAGAAGAACTGTACAAAAAAGAGCTTCACGACCCAGATAATCATGATGGTATGATCACTGACCTAGAGCCAGACATCCTGGAATGTGAAGTCAAGTGGGCCTTAGAAAGCATCACTATGAACAAAGCTAGTGGAGGTGATAGAATTCCAGTGGAGCTATTCCAAATCCTGAAAGATGATGCTGTGAAAGTGCTGCACTCAATATGCCAGCAAATTTGGAAAACTCAGCAGTGGCCACAGGATTGGAAAAAGTCAGTTTTCATCCCAATCCTAAAGAAAGGAAATGCCAAGGAATGCTCAAACTACCGCACAATTGCACTCATCTCACACGCTAGTAAAGTAATGCTCAGAATTCTCCAAGCCAGGCTTCAGCAATATGTGAACCGTGAACTTCCTGATGTTCAAGCTGGTTTTAGAAAAGGCAGAGGAACCAGAGATCAAATTGCCAACATCCGCTGGATCATGGAAAAAGCAAGAGAGTTCCAGAAAAACATCTATTTCTGCTTTATTGACTATGCCAAAGCCTTTGACTGTGTAGATCACAATAAACTGTGGAAAATTCTGAGAGAGGTGGGAATACCAGACCACCTGATCTGCCTCTTGAGAAATCTGTATGCAGGTCAGGAAGCAACAGTTAGAACTGGTCATGGAACAACAGACTGGTTCCAAATAGGAAAAGGAGTATGTCAAGGCTGTATATTGTCACCCTGTTTATTTAACTTATACACAGAGTACATCATGAGAAATGCTGGACTGGAAGAAACACAAGTTGGAATCAAGATTGCTGGGATGGCATCTGGTCCCATCACTACATGGGAAATAGATGGGCAAACAGTGGAAACAGTGTCAGACTTTATTTTTGTGGGCTCCAAAATCACTGCAGATGGTGACTGCAGCCATGAAATTAAAAGACGCTTACTCCTTGGAAGGAAAGTTATGACCAACCTAGATAGCATATTCAAAAGCAGAGACATTACTTTGCCAACCAAGATTCGCCTAGTCAAGGCTATGGTCTTTCCTGTGGTCATGTATGGATGTGAGAGCTGGACTGTGAAGAAGGCTGAGCATCCAAGAATTGATGCTTTTGAACTATGGTGTTGGAGAAGACTCTTGAGAGTCCCTTGGACTGCAAGATCCAACCAGTCCATTCTGAAGGAGATCAGCCCTGGGATTTCTTTGGAAGAAATGATGCTAAAGCTGAAACTCCAGTATTTTGGCCACCTCATGCAAAGAGTTGACTCATTGGAAAAGACTCTGATGCTGGGAGGGATTGGGGGCAGGAGGAGAAGGGGACGACAGAGGATGAGATGGCTGGATGGCATCACTGACTAGATGGATGTGAGTCTGAGTGAACTCTGGGAGCTGGTGATGGACAGGGAGGCCTGGCGTGCTGCAGTTCATGGGGTCACAAAGAGTCAGACACGACTGAGCGACTGATCTGATCTGATCTGACTGTTATTCTCTTTGTTTCCAAATATATACTTAACTGTTTTTCATATATACTATGTCACTTGTAGATTATATTATATGCTTGTTAATATGATGGCCTCTCTTACTTGAGGATCCCAAAACAACTTCTGGAAGATTATGTGTGTGTATGTGTATAGGAATGGGTAGTTGTTATCATATGTGGAAAAGAAAACTTAAAACTGGTATATGAGAAATTGTCATAATTAGCTTCACTTATTGCATAAGGAATGAGCAAAAATCATGTTTGAAAAAGATTGTATTTTTATTTTTATAATACTCATATTAGTCTCGGATCTCCAGAAAAACACAGAATCAAATATATATATATATAACTTGGCTTATGTGATTATGGAGACTGAGAAGTCTCATGATCTGTCAACTGCAAGCTGGAGACTGAGGAAAGTTGGTGGTATAGTTCTAGTCCAAACGCAAAGGTCTGAAAACTGGGAAAGTGAATGGTATAAGTCCCAGTCAGTTGGAAGGCAGGAGAAGACTGGCACCTCAGCTCAAGCAGACAGGCAGAGAGAACAAATTCTCCCTCTTCTGCCTTTCGGTTCTATTCTGGCCCTCAAGTGGCCTACACATGTTGGAGAGGGTAATATCCTTAACTCAGCCCACTAATTAAAGTGCTAATCTCATCAGGAAACAGTCACAGGCACACCTAGATTATATAATGATTATCAAACATATGGACACTTTTTGACCCAGTCAAATTACAAGAAAAATTAACCATTACAGCACTCCTCTCCAAATCATTCAGTTCAGTTCAGTTCAGTTGATCAATTGTGTCTGACTCTTTGTGACCCCATGAACTGCAGCACGCCAGGCCTCCCTGTCCATCACCAATACCCGGAGTTCTGTCAAACTCACGTCCATCGAGTCAGTGATGCCATCCAGCCATCTCATCCTCTGTCGTCCCCTTCTCCTCCTGCCCCCAATCCCTCCCAGCATCAGAGTCTTTTCCAATGAGTCAACTCTTCTCATGAGGTGGCCAAAATACTGGAGTTTCAGCTTTAGCATCATTCCTTCCAAAGAACACCCAGGACTGATCTCCTTTAGAATGGACTGGTTGGATCTCCTTGCAGTCCAAGGGACTCTCAAGAGTCTTCTCCAACACCACAGTTCAAAAGCATCAATTCTTCGGTGCTCAGCCTTCTTCACAGTCCAACTCTCACATCCATACATGACTACTGGAAAAACCACAGCCTTGACTAAATAGACCTATGTTGACAGAGTAATGTCTCTGCTTTTCAATATGCTCTCTAGGTTGGTCATAACTTTTCTTCCAAGAAGTAAGTGTGTTTTAATTTCATGGCTGCAATCACCATCTGCAGTGATTTTGGAGCCCCAAAAAATAAAGTCTGACACTGTTTCCACTGTTTCCCCATCTATTTCCCATGAAGTGATGGTACCAAATGCCATGATCTTAGTTTTCTGAATGTTAAGTTTTGCCAAGAGAACACACTGGTCATAGCAAACACCATCTTCCAACAACACAAGAGAAGACTCTAAACATGGACATCACCAGATTGTCAACACCAAAATCAGATCGATTATGTTCTTTTCAGCCAAAGATAGAGAAGCTCTATACAGTCAGCAGAAACAAGACTGGGAGCTGACTGTGGCTCAGATCATGAACTCCTTATTGCCAAATTCAGACTTACATTGAAGAAAGTAGGGAAAACCACTAGACCATTCAGGTATGACCTAAATCAAATCCAAATCATTATCTTTCTTTTTTTCTTATTGCAGACAAGTTCTCATGGAGACAGATGTGGCTACCATAAAATCCAGGTGTATATATAGCTATGTGGGAAAAACTTTTACTTGAGTTCCTTAGTCTCCCATCCAAATATTTCAAAAAGAAACTAATTCATCCACTTTAAGTGCTCAAAACGTATATGATCTACTGTCACCTAGAGTCAATCACCTTTAAAAAGATGTGACTATTTCCATAGTAACTTTGTATGGTTCTGGTTTATTTTTACATATATTTAAAAAATTATTTTATATTAGAGTATAATTGATTAACAATGCTGTGTTAATTTCAGGTATACAGCAAAGCTATTCAGTTATACATAGTAACTTTTGAAAATGGAGATCTCAAATAACAAAGATAGTTAACATAAAAGGGAATATAGTGTATTAGACCTAAATTGGGTGAGGGATACCTCACATTTCTCTGGCTACATTTTCTATCTTAACTTTAGCCATAAATTAGTATTCTGTTTCCTTCCTTGATTATATGTAAAATTAAGTCTTGCCTTCCTTTTTATTGCTCCAACCCAAACCAATCGCTTCTTAATTCCCAACTATAGCTGGAGTCACCTGAAGAACTCTCTTGAAGAACAGAGCCATCACCCACTTCTTCTCTATTCTAGCTCTTCATGCTATTGTCTTCTAGTGCTTCCACTGCTAAGATCTGTTTTGTTGATTCCATTTGAGAGAAAAAAATCTACTTATTACCTGCATAAACAGACCCACTGTTTGTGATAAGGCATCTAATATTAGAGTCTATCTTTTCATACCAACTCTCCTTAGGGCCATAGGTTCTAGTTTCCACATGGTTTTGCCACTTCATTCCCTTCACCTCCTAGAACCTACCCCTGGCTCCTCCTATCCCATTCTGATTTATGGGTAGACATAATTCAAGATTCATTTTACTTAACCTTGGATCAGATTAATAAATTATTATTGTTCACTATCTGAATAAGACATCTCCTAATTTCAATTTGTTTATTAAAAGGCAATTTTTAGGTCTTATTTTAATTATTTTATCTGAATCTATTTTCTGATTCATTAAGCATTGTGTAATAATTTCCAATATTATCCATATACAACGTTATAGCATACAAGGGGTCTTCCAATAAAATAAGGTCAGAAAAATAAGTTTATAAAATGAGAACACATAAATAGGCGTAGGTGATTCATGTTGATTTATGGCATAAACCAACACAATTTTGTAAAGCAATTACCATTCAATTAAAAATAAATAAGTAAATAAAAGAAAGAGGAAAAAATAAATAAAAAAATAAAAATAAAAATACATTTTTTAAAAAAAAGAAAAAATAAGAAAACATAAATAAAAGCAAACCAAAAAAATATATATCAGTAAACCAGCAATGGAACTAATAAGTTGAAAATGTCAAAAATTTAAAATTAATTATGCACCTATATAGCATGTTACAGAGGCGGATAAAATAAAGCCATGTTATTTTAGATTTTTTAAGAAGTAGTTGTAATTAAATTGTAAATTATAATCACCTAAAGAGGATTTTTAAAAGTCAAATAACCAACCATTTTATAGTCATATAACCATATAAGTTAAATCCCAATCCCCCCAGAGTGGGGATTCTGATTCAGTAAGAATGTAGTAAGGCCTGAGCAAATTGGCCGTCAAAGTTTAAGTAACACTGCTGTGAGAGGGTTACTGTTCTCAGTTTATCCTCTTTTCTCTACCATCTTTGTTATAATAGGGTTAAATAAACTCTATTATTTATATATAACCATGCGTGCATGTGTGCTAAGTAAGTCATTTCAGCCGTATGCGACTCTGTGCAATCCCCAAGGACTGTAGCCTGCCAGGCTCCTCTGTCCATGGGATTCTCCAGGCAAGAATACTGGGGTGGGTTGCCATGTCCTCCTCATATGTTATCATACTTGGGCCTATTTTCCACCCTAAATTTTATGGCTATAAAAAAAGTATTTTTTAGATGACTAAATTCCAACATCAGAATAAAGATCATCTTGTACACTTTTTCTTTAACTTCTTTAGTGGAGGCAGTCACTTTCCTCCTGGAATCTTTCAAATGAATTCTCCTTTGAATTCTATCATGGCACTTCCTGGGGAAGACACTTAGAAGATATTTATTATTAACAAATAAAAAGTAGGCCCATTCTTGTCAAACAGTGTATTGTCACCTGGGAATCTTGTTAAAATGCAGATTCTGGTTCACAAGGTCTGGGTAGAACCAGAGATTTCACATGTTCAACAAACTCTCAGGAGGTGCTGATGCTTCCTGCCCTTGATTACACTTTGAGTAACAAGGATAGAGACTGTAATTCACATATATATGCTTCAAAGCTTGCTTATGATATGAGATTATTCCGCTCACTGGTACTAGGGTAAACCTTGCATGCTCAGTCACTTAGCTGTGTCTGAATCTTTGTGAACCTATCGACTGTAGCCCACCAGGCTTCTCTGGGCATGAGATTATCCCAATAAGAGTACTGGAGTGTGTTGCTATTTTCTTCTGCAGGGAATCTTCCTGGTCCAGGAATCAAACCTGTGTTCCCTGCATTGGCAGGTAGATTCTTTACCACTGAGACACCTGGGAAGCCCAGACATGATTGTACTCTATTAAATATTTTTCATAATCTTTCAAAAAATTTAATCAAATTTATATAAAGACAGATTAAAGGCATTTGCTGATTTCTTTCCCATCCAATGTATTTCAACATATTAAACTTAGTTTTTAAATACAATCTTTGGCTGGGTTTTTAATGCATTTAAGGTCTCTGAAGTTATCACAGCTTTCTTTCAACTCTTCCCTACATAATATCCATGATCACCAATGTTTTCTGAGGTTTTATAATAGAAGTCAATAATAACTGACCAAGCATTTTACTGTTTATATACTTTCAAACATATTGTATAATTGTATATTTATAATAGTAAAGTGGAGTTGGTATAATAATTTAAGGATAAGAAAACCAGACTCAGAGATGAGGTGACTTTTCCAGTATCATTCCAGAATAGTAAATGATGACACAACCCAATAACCTAACTCTGATTTCTACTTCCATGCTTCAGCTGCTGCTACTGCTGCTGCTGCTAAGTCGTTTCATTCGTGCCTGACTCTGCGACCCCATAGACAGCAGCCCACAAGGCTCCTCTGTCCCTGGGATTCTCCAGGCAAGAACACTGGAGTGGGTTGCCATTGCCTTCTCTGACTCCAGGTTCAGCAGGACCTATTAACCCATAAAAATAAATTAGAAGGGTTGTATCATCGGATTTGACAGCTAGAATCATTAATGCAATGGTTAAAGATGCCCCATACTAGAGGGAAATTCAAAGTAAGAGAATATGGCTGAAAAGGTAGAGGGTATTTGTGTATGTCTGGCTAATGCTGTACAGTAGAAACTAATACAGCATTGTAAAGCAACTATACCTCAATAAATATTAGTTTTAAAAGATAGAATAAAGGTTAATTAAAAAAGAGAATATGGCCCAGGAAGAAGAATAAAGCACAATACATGATGATAACCTAGACAAGTGCTATGAAAAGGTAATGTTACAGATGACACATGGATGGATAGTTTAAAAACTTGGCAAGCCACATAATTAGGAGTAGCTATAAAAGGTCAAATAAAAAGGTGATTATTATACACACTGGGAAAAATACTGCTGTGATATATTGTATTGCAAAAGAGTTTCTAGAAAATATAGTTTTCTTTTACTCTAAACAAGGTAAGGAAGTGGTATAGCATAAATGCAATAAAAGAACAGTTTTTTAAAAAGAGAAAAGGAATAAAAAATAAGTGTTGGTCTTTATCTTAACTGTATAAATATATAAATGATATATATTGGTATTTTATAATTTTAGCCATATACTCATATTTTCACTTACTATAAATGACAATGTTATATATTCATAGGTAGCACCATCAAAAAATATAAAAATGAAAATATATGAATTATTTATTGTACAAATGGTTTTCTAAAGCACAAAGCCTACAGTTAAACCTAATAAACTAGATCTATACAATTTTATGCCTGTTATTAAAAATTTTACCTTTTTCTCATTGCTGATGTTTTAGCTTGGGTTTTTATTTTATGGATTTCTTTTTAGCATTACTATTTAATATATAAAACAGATTTAAACCAACAAGTGCATAATTTCCCAGCTAAGAACAGGACATAGCAAACTACAGTGCTATTTACTGTAAAGAATATAATATTATAGCGGTAATGTCTAAGAATAAAATTAAACTTCAGTAACCTAACCAGAAGGCATCTTACATGTCTGCATTTCTAAATGAGGTTATTTAAACTTAAGCCAAATTCAAACATTGATTTCTTCTGCTAACATAGAAATAATTTTAGTCGAAGATGAACAATAAGAATACAATAGAAATATATTTAAAGTTCATTTTTTTCCTGGTGTCTCAGATAGTAAAGAATCTACCTGCCAGTGCAGAAGACCTAGGTTGGATCCCTGGATCAGGAAGATCCCCTGGAGAAGACAATGGCTACCCACTCCACTATTCCTGCCTGGAGAATTTCATGGACAGAGGAGCATGGTAGGGTACAGTCCATGGGGTCACAAAGAGTTGGACAGGACTGAGTGACTTTCATTTTCATATTTAAAGTAGTAAGTAAAGTAGTAAGCAGTAAAGTAGTAAGATTTGCAGCAGCAGCATAAAAAAAAATATTAGAGAAAACTGATGGGTATGGCAGTCAGATAAAGATAAATGGAAGAACTAGAATTAGTATCTGTACAAAAGACAAACATCTTCTTCCCCATTATATTCCCTGGCCTACTCTTTCCCATCATTCAGATTCCTGCTCAAATGCCACCTCATCACAGAAGGCTTCCTCTGCCATTCCATTAGAAACCATACTCACCTACCAGCTCCAGCCCTCTGATTGTTGAATTATTCATAGGACTCCCTAACACTTTAAATATCTATATGGTTCTCTCTTCCCACCAGAAGAGAAGCTCAACAACATAATAACTTCATTTCTGCTTCTCCCTGTTGTCTTTGTACTTAATACTTACTCAGTAACACTTGCAGAAGAATTCAATGAGAAGACCACTGCTTGCAAACTGATTAAAATTAAGGAAAAGCTGATCAAATGCAACAGAGTAAAACAGTTATTATAATAATTTATTATTATAAATAATAAAGGCAAAGATGATACATAAATATGTTTTAGTCTGTTCTTTTGTGTTGCTAAATATTACATTAATGACATTTAATTTGTTTTGATAGATTTTAAACAAATTAATTGAACATATGTTAAAATTAATAATCAACAATTTGTTGCTTATTTATTATAAATTTATTTATTGCTGGAGTTTTAAATAACAAATGTTTTAATGTCAAAAACTTTATATTAAAATTTTTACAGAGAAAGATAACTTCATCTTTAGAATTCTGAAAATTTCAGCTTCATACCAAGTTTTTCCAATTAAATAATGATTTTTATGGTATCAGTTTAGTTCAGTTCAGTCACTCAGTCATGTCCAACTCTTTGCGATCCCATGAACTGCAGCATGCTGGGCCTCCCTATCCATCACGAACTCCCAGAGATCACCCAAACCCATGTCCATTGAGTCGGTGATGCCATCCAACCTCTCATCCTCTGCCATCCCCTTCTCCTTCTGTCCTCAATCTTTCCCAGCATCAGGGCCTTTTCAAATGAGTCAACTCTTTGCATCAGGTGGCCAAAGTACTGGAGTTTCAGCTTCAACATCAGTCCTTCCAGTGAACACCCAGGACTGATCTCCTTTAAGATGGACTGGTTGGATCTCCTTCCAGTCCAAAGGACTCTCAAGAGTCTTCTCCAAGACCACAGTTCAAAAGCATCAATTCTTTGGCACTCAGCTTTCTTTATACTCCAACTCTCACATCCATACATGACCACTGGAAAAATCATAGCCTTGACTAGATGGACCTTTGTTGACAAAGTAATGACTCTGCTTTTTTAATATGCTGTCTAGATGGAAGAAGCACAAGCTGGAATCAAGATGGCCAGGAGAAATATCAATAACCTCAGATATGCAGATGACACCACCCTTATGGCAGAGAGTGAAGAGGAATTAAAAGCCTCTTGATGAAAGTGAAAGAGGAGAGTGAAAAAGTTAGCTTAAAGCTCAACATTCAGAAAACGAAGATCATGGCATCTGGTCCCATTACTTCATGGCAAATAGATGGGGAAACAGTGGAAACAGTGTCAGACTTTATTTTGGGGGGCTCCCAAATCACTGCAGATGGTGACTGCAGCCATGAAATTAAAAGATGCTTACTCCTTGGAAGGAAAGTTATGAGCAACCTAGATAGCATATTGAAAAGCAGAGACATTACTTTTGCCAACAAAGGTCCGCCTAGTCAAGGCTATGGTTTTTCCAGTAGTCATGTATGGATGTGAGAGTTGGTCTGTGAAGAAAGCTGAGCGCTGAAGAATTGATGCTTTTGAACTGTGGTGTTGGAGAAGACTCTTGAGAGTCCCTTGGACTGCAAGAAGATCCAACCCGTCCATCCTAAGGGAGATCAGCCCTGGGTGTTCTTTGGAAGGACTGATGTTGAAGCTGAAACTCCAATACTTTGGCCACCTCATGCAAAGAGTTGACTCATTGGAAAAGACTCTGATGCTGGGAGGGATTGAGGGCAGGAGGAGAAGGGGACGACAGAGGATGAGATGGCTGAATGGCATTACCAACTCGATGGAGGTGAGTTTGAGTGAACTCCGGGAGTTGGTGATGGACAGGGAGGCCTGGTGTGCTGCAATTCATGGGGTTGCAAAGAGTCGGACACGACTGAGTGATTAAACTGAACTTAACTGAACTGAACTAGCATTTTCTTAAAGTGAAATGTCACTTTGGGGTAAAATATACTTTTAGATAAAATATGGTATTATTACAAAAATACAACCAGATTACTGAATAAACTGGACTTTCTAGTGCAAAATTACAAAATAACAAATACTTTTTTCTATACCTTTGTTTCCAAAAAGTCATTCCTCCCTGACCCTGGATAAAACCTTAGGTAAATAGCGTAGTTTTTCAGTCACTGATGATCATTGAATATTTGTGATGCTGTAAAGAACTTCTAATTCTCATATATTGTTGATGAATATACAAAGTGATACAAGTTTTAGGGAAAAAGTTCCAGCACTTTCATAGAAAATTAAATATATACTTATTCCTATTCAATAGCCCCTGTTTATTTACCCAAAAGAAGTCAAAGCTAATGTCAACAAAGAAGCTTACATAAGGATGTGTACAGAATTTTTATTCATGATATGAAATAGTTCCGACACTAGAAATAACCCTCGTTTCTATTAACAAAATGGAGAAACCATATGGTATATTAATACAGTGAAACACAACTCATCAATAAAAAAAGAACAAACTACTGATACATACAACATGGTTGAATCTCAAAATCTTTATTCTGAGTGAAAGAAGCCTTACAAAAAAGAGAATATGATTTCACTTATATGAAGCTGGTGGGGGGGGGGGGAGGGATTTTGATTAAAAGTGTTAGATAGTTAGAATAGGATAAAAGAGTCCAAAATAGCTGTGGCTAAAATACAAATAAAAGGAAAAAGCCTTTGAAAATAGAACAAAGGAAGATCTGAGGACCGGAGGTGAAACAAATAGCCCTCCTGGCTAGCCCAATTTACATAGGGCAGGCTTAGGGGAGGAGAAAAAACATATAAAAAGAGGAGTCCAAAATGAGCCGCTGGCCTCTCTGCTCTTATTGTCTTTGGGTTGGTCCACCCTACGCTTCGAGGATGTATTTTCCTTTGCTTTCTAAATAAAACTGAGTTGTAACACTGGTCTGTCTGTTGCTACAAATTTTGCTGTGGCAAGACAGAACTAGAGAAATTATACACTCCCCCAACATAAACTGAGTTGTAACACTAGTCAGTCCATCGCTTCAAATTTTTGCTTTGGCGAGACAGAACTGAGTAAATTACAAACTCCCCCAATATATATGGTGCCATTTCTAAGATTTAACCTGGCTGAAATAACCTCAGCTTGGCCCCCATGAGACGGAGGCCAAGCACAGCAGAAGCCCAACTCGGGGAAAGCTCCTGCATGAACATGGAAGTTGAACATGAAGAAAACCCAGCAAAGTGGAAGTGACAAGAAGCACAGAACGCTGGAAACTGGGACAGCAAAAACAAACTCGGCAGAAAGCTCACATGGCTCAGTCTCAGATTTCAGAAGACCTCCAGTTAAGGCAGAAGGTCCTCACTCCTATGGCTGGAGGGACATATGGCTAACAAACTCTTAATTCATTTACAATCTGTAATTTCTTATTTCCTTGAACTCCCCACAAACAGGCGAGTGACAGTGGGTGCAATTGAGGGACTGTGGCAGGGCCTACTTATAGCTGTTGCCCAAGTGAGTGGGGATTCTTCAGTTCTTAATCTTTGTGCCAAGGATAAGGCCATTGAAAACTGTGAGCACAGGTCAGGTATTTAACAGATTTTCTGGCAGGTTATGAAGAGGATTCCTCTGCACATTTCCCCCACTGCTTTTTCCTCCCATCCTTCAGCTTCTCTCTCCCGGGATTTGAGCCTGGCCAAAACCCACAGTGTCTGGCTTCAGGACCTAATGAAGCTCAGGCTCTTAATGTCTCATTGCAAAAATTCAGTGAGAGACACAGCATAAGTAAGAGGTGGATTTGTGCAGATTCAGAGAGAAGCATAGACCACAGAATGTGGGCCATCACAAAGGGGAGTCCAGTGGCCATGGAACGTGGTGGGTTAGTTTTTGCAAGCTGGGTGATTTCATATGCTAATGAGTGGGAAGATCATTCCAAAAATTGGGGAACCATCCACTCCTCAGTCTTTTGACAGTGCCTTGGAACTGTCCTGGCACCTCTGGGTGTGTCATTTAGCTTGCAGATTGAAGATCAAGGTTTAGTTTAATTTGACTAGTCATATTGGACCCATTTGATTTTAATTGGTCTATGTTATTCCCTTGGGCTATGTCATTCTTTCAAAAGTTGTGTCCTGTCCCCTTCCCTTCTGTTTCATGCTCTTTTCCTGAGCCCCATCTGAGCCCACAATGTTGCCTCTACAATCTTCTGGAGAGACAACCAGAAAATAGCTGACCCTTGGGAGGGAAATACTGTATAATATCCAATCCGTCTAGATATTCAGGCCTTCATCTACCATCTTTCCCAAAACATGTGCCATAAGAGCATCTCTCAGTGAACTCACTAAGGTGGGTGACAGGCACACAATGCCTGCTAGAAGTCCATCTGTTGGTGGCATCTGTTCAAGGGCAATTGGGCTTCCAGGGATAATGTTTGCCACTTTGGGAGTTAACCCTGCAGACCGTTTGGGCCCAAACCCTTATCACCCTTCTCCTAAACTTACAAATATACCCCTGGATCAAATCTCCACTCCACTTTTATGGAACATCTGGTTTATTGCCTCATCAATTTGTTCTTCAGAGAAGGCAACGGCACCCCACTCCAGTACTCTTGTCTGGCAAATCCCATGGATGGAGGAGCCTGGTGGGCTGTAGTCCATGGGGTCGCGAAGAGTTGGACACGACTGAGTGACTTCACTTTCACTTTTCACTTTCATGTACTAGAGAAGGAAATGGCAACCCACTCCAGTATTCTTGCCTGGAGAATCCCAGGGACAGGGGAGCCTTGTGGGCTGCTGTCTCTGGGGTCGCACAGAGTCGGACACGACTGAAGCAACTTAGCAGCAGCAGCAAACTGTTCTTAAGCCACGTACTGACTCCTACAACCAGGACCCTACCCTCTTGTAGGCAATTTAGCTCCACCCTGCTTATTATTAAAATACTCTTAATGCCCCTAACAGGATCAGATAACCCATTCCTTTGTCATTACTTCCGTTATTACCCAAAGTGGGTTTATGACAATGAAATGTTTACCAATGGAAACACCCTAAACTGCTTTTATGGAGGACTAGGGGAGGAAATCAGTGACTTACATTCCCCCAGAGCTATAAAGAGATAAGGCTTATGGCTGTTTCACCATGTACCCAGTTTCAGGGCACAGGCTTGGATTGCTTTATATCATGATATCTATTCCCATCCACAGTGGAGAAACCAGCAATGAGTTAAGATTACAACATCTTAATTCTAACCAGCACTGGTCATGCTGGAGACCTTGGGGGTGCTGAACTCCAGTCTGGGGGTCCAGGACATCAACCTGCCTCAACCTGCCTAAGGGATCTGGTCCTCAAAAGGTTGTCATGCCTCAACCTGCTCAGGGATTCACCAGTCCAGGGGTCCCAGGAGGTCAACATGCCTTAACCTGCACAGGGATCCAATTCTTGGGAGGCGAATCTACTTCTATCTGCCCAGGGATTCAATCTCCAGGAGGCTGTCACATCTCAGCCTGCCTGGGGATATGCAACCTGATCCAGGGATGCCTGACTCTCAGGTTGCAACAGTACTGGATAGAATAATTGTCAAAAAGACTCATCACTAAGGAAGTTCACCAATGGAAACAGAAGGAGGCCTATTAATTTTTTTTTCTTTTTTTATTTTCTTTGCTGTCATTGCTGTCTTGCAGATGAGAAATAACCAATCCACTCCTCAACAGATGCTCTTGAGATGCAAGGACATATGTCCTTGATAACTGGAAGCTGTTTGATCCTCTGCCTCGAGGAGAAGTCACTTAAAATTATTTTGTGCCACTGCATGACCATGGTACCCTCTGGGGCACAAGGAACACTGACCTGAAGATTTGAGTTTAAATTACAATACCATCCTGCAGCTAGACTTATTCTGCAAAAGACAAGAGAAATGGACAGAGATCCCCTATGTCCAAATTTTCTTCCAACTAAGAGATACCAAGGGAACATTTCATGCAAAGATGGGTTCGGTAAAGGATAGAAATGGTATGGAGCTAACAGAAGCAGAAGATATTAAGAAGAGGTGGCAAGAATACACAGAAGAACTGTACAAAAAAGAGCTTTACAACCAAGGTAATCACGATGGTGTGATCACTCACCTAGAGCCAGACATCCTGGAATGTGAAGTCAAGTGGGCCTTAGAAAGCATCACTATGAAAAAAGCTAGTGGAGGTGATGGAATTCCAGTTGAGTTATTTCAAATCCTGGAAGATGATGCTGTGAAAGTGCTGCACTCAATATGCCAGTAAATTTGGAAAACTCAGCAGTGGCCACAGGACTGGAAAAGGTCAGTTTTCATTCCAACCCCAAAGAAAGGCAATCTTAAAGAATGCTGAAACTACCACACAATTGCACTCATCTCACATGCTAGTAAAGTAATGCTCAAAATTCTCCAAGCCAGGCTTCAGCAATATATGAGCCGTGAACTTCCTGATGTTCAAGCTGGTTTTAGAAAAGGCAGAGGAACCAGATGTTCAAGATGGTTTTAGAAAAGGCAAAGGAACCAGAGATCAGATTGCCAATATCTGGTGTATCATTGAAAAAGCAAGAGAGTTCCAGAAAAACATCTATTTCTGCTTTATTGACTATGCCAAAGCCTTTGACTGTGTGGATCACAATCAACTGTGGAAAATTCTGAAAGAGATGGGGATACCAGACCACCTGACCTGCCTCTTGAGAAACCTATATGCAGGTCAGGAAGCAACAGTTAGAACTGGACATGGAACAACAGACTGGTTTCAAATAGGAAAAGGAGTATGTCAAGGCTGTATATTGTCACCCTGCTTATTTAACTTCTATGCAGAGTACATCATGAGAAACGCTGGGCTGGAAGAAGCACTAGCTGGAATCAAGATTGCCTGGAGAAATATCAATAACCTCGGATATCCAGATGATTCCACCCTTATGGCAGAAAGTGAAGAGGAACTAAAAAGCTCTTGATGAAAGTGAAAAAGGAGAGTGAATAAGTTAGCTTAAAGCTCAACATTCAGAAAACGAAGATCATGGCATCCGGTCCCATCACTTCATGGGAAATAGATGGGGAAACAGTGGAAACAGTGTCAGACTTTATTTTTGGGGGCTCCAAAATCACTGCAGATGGTGATTGCAGCCATGAAATTAAAAGATGCTTACTCCTTGGAAGAAAAATTATGACCAACCTAGATAGCATATTCAAAAGCAGAGACATTACTTTGCCAACAAAGGTCCGTCTAGTCAAGGCTATGTTTTTCCCAGTGGTCATGTATGGATGTGAGAGTTGGACTGTGAAGAAAGCTGAGCCCCGAAGAATTGATGCTTTTGAACTGTGATGTTGGAGAAGACTCTTGAGAGTCCCTTGGACTGCAAGAAGATCCAGCCAGTCCATCCTAAGGGACATCAGTCCTGGGTGTTCTTTGGAAGGAATGATGCTAAAGCTGAAACTCCAGTACTTTGGCCACCTTATGTGAACAGTTGACTCATTGGAAAAGATTCTGATGCTGGGAGGGATTGGGGGCAGGAGGAGAAGGGGACGACAGAGGATGAGATGGCTGGATGGCATCACCAACTTGATGGATGTGAGTTTGACAGAACTCCGGTAGTTGGTGATGGACAGGGAGGCCTGGCTTGCTGTGGTTCATGGGGTTGCAAGGAGTTAGACACGACTGAGCAATTGAACTGAAGAGACACGAAGGAACTCTGTCTTAAGTATGGTATTGTTGTATGCCCTTAAAGTGAGCCTAGTAGGTAGGAAAAGGAGA
This sequence comes from Tragelaphus eurycerus, assembly GCA_935064755.1. Taxonomy (NCBI): domain Eukaryota; kingdom Metazoa; phylum Chordata; class Mammalia; order Artiodactyla; family Bovidae; genus Tragelaphus; species Tragelaphus eurycerus. Next base: position 180,998 of record CAKXYN010000168.1, on the reverse strand, counting down.
AAGAAATGGCAACCCACTCCAGTATTCTTGCCTGGAGAATCCCATGGATGGAGGAGCCTGGCAGGCTACAGTCCATGCGGTCGCAAAGAGTCAGATACGACTGAGCAACTTCACTCACTTAACTTCACTCAAAGTGAGCCTACTAGGTAACTGGTGTTAGGCACAGACAACCAAGAGAAGGAAGCCCACCATGAAGGGTCACCTCTCATGGCTCCCGAGTTGCCCTGGTGTTCCTCCCTTGTATCCAAATGTGTGCCCATGTCTGGGAACACCCCGTCCACAAAAGCCAACTCGAGTATGTCCTTTAGTTGAAACTGGAGAATTCAGACCAACCCGGATCCATAAGTCCTTCTCCCTCTTAAAACTAAGACAGGTCAAACAAGACCTGGGAAGCTACACAGATGACCCAGGCAAATATATAGATACATTCCAACACATTACCTTGACCTTGGACTTGACATGGAGGGACATCATGGTTATATTTAGTCAAACTTTATCTGACCCTGAGCGTGCTAGAGAATTAAAGGAAACCCAAAGGTATGCTACAGGGCTTCACATGTCAAGTGATAAATACCCAGTAGGGGAAACTTCAGTCCCCTCCTCAGATTCTAATTGGAATTATAATGCCCCTGAGCACATCTAGAAAAGGAATCATTTTCTGATCTGTGCAAAGGCTGGACTAAAATTGGGCCAGCAAAAAGTAATCAGTTCTGTCCAATTCTCAGCAATAACTCAGGAACCCAATGAGAACCCAATTGCCTTTCTGAAAAGGCTAAAACAGACCCTCTAAAAGTTTACCAATCTGGACTTAGACTCTTACGAGGGACAGGTGATTTAAAACGACAAATTCCTGTTCCAATGCATATCAGACATCAGGATAAAGTTACAACAGCTACAGCAGCAGGACCCTACTGCCCCTTTAGATGAGATGGTTCAGAGAACCACCAATACCTTTCAAAACAGAGAACAGGAGAGGGAAGCCAAGACCCAGGAGAGGGAGAAAAGGAAAGAGACAAGGCATGCCCAGATGCTGGCTACCCTCCTGCTAAGCCCTATGCCAAACCCCAAGTCCTTGAAAGACAAGGCATGAGGCAAATGCTTTATCTATAGACAGGCAGGACAGTGGGCCAAAGAGTGTCCAAACATGACAAATCTCTTAAAAAGGCTTGCTACAAATGCCATCAATTGGGACATTGGCCAGCATTCTGCCCTCAAGACCCAAGAGCTGCAAGGTCAAGTGCTAAGCCTTCCCTCACAATGGTTCAACAGGACAGAAGTGGCCCACTCCAGCCTGTCCGCCTGTCACAGATAACTCTCATGGGGCTGGAGCCCAGGGTGTAACTGGATGCAGCAGGTAAGTCTGAGAATTTCTTGGTTGATACAGGGACTACCTACTCTGTCCTGATCAGAGCCTTCTCCTCCCAAACCTGTGCCATTTTTGGTCCTACAGGAAAAAAAAATTACAAAAATTCACCTGAACACTTTGTTGCTAGGACAGACAAATACTTTCCCACCAGTTTCTGATGGTCCCTAAGTGTCCTATTCTCTTATTGAGAAGAGATATTTCCTTGCCTTTGAAATCTTGCAGCTATTGCAGTCCTGATAGAAGATGCTTTAAAGCTCTCTCTTGGGGGCAAACTAACTATTTTTACCAGCCATCAGGTGAAACAACTCCTGAATGGGAGAGGCCATTTATGGATGTCTGATCAAAGGATCCTCAGATATCAAGTAGTGCTGATGGAAAATCCAGGCCTGACTATATCCCTTTGTGAGGCTCTTAATCCTGTTACCTCCCGCCTACACCCAAGGGGTCTCTCCCCTTTCACTCTTGCCTAGAAACCTTGGACCACTGGACAAAACCCCAAGACAGATTGACAGAAGATCCTCTAACCAATCCTGAGGAAATCTGGTACACTGATGGAAGCAGCTTTGTCTTGGATGGAAAAAGAAGAGCCAGAAATGAAATAGTCTCCAATTTTGAGGCCACAGAGGCAAAACCTTTGTCACTAGGTACTTCAGCCCAATTGGCTGAGCTCATAGCCCTGACTCGAGCTTCAGAGCTGGGAAAAGGAAAAAGAATAGCCATTTATACGGAGTCCAAGTATGCCTTTCTGGTGCTACATGCACATGCTGCTATTTGGAAAGAAAGAGACCACTTGACTACCCGAGGGTCCCCAATCAAACATGGTGATCAAAGCCTTAGGTTCTTGGAGTCACTTCATCTGCCCACTGAGGTTTTAGTCTCCCATTGTAAAGGACACAAAAAGGGAGCACAGAAATGGCACAAGGGAACCAAACAGCCCATCAGGCAGCTAAGAGATAGCATTACAGAACAATGATCTAATAGGGGTTGCCACCCTTGTTCCATGGACTAATTTGCCAGAAACTCCTTCATATACTGAAGATGAGACTTTAAGAGTGAGGGCTTTGAAGATCATATGGGGTGGTTCCACAAGGAGGGATTCCTTTTCCTGCCTGGGAACCTCCAGTGGCAGTTAGTTAACTCCTTACATGCCACCACTCATTTAGGTGAAAAGGCCCTTCAAATATTACTAGAAAGGTCCTTTAGAGGAACAGGCCTCCAAATGACTATAAGGCAAGTGGTCTCCTCTTTTCCCAATGACCAATTAAACAACGCCCAAGGAACTCAAAGACCCCAGCTGGTCCAGCCCACCCAACAATATGAGACCTACCAAGAAGAGGACTGGCAGATGAACTTCACCCAGATGCCAGTTTCTCAAGAGTATAAATACCTATTAGTCATGATAGATATATTGACAGGACGGATTGAAGTATCTCCCACACTGACTGAGAAGACTTGCTGCTGCTGCTGCTGCTGCTAAGTCGCTTCAGTGGTGTCCGACTCTGTGTGACCCATAGACGGCAGCCCACCAGGCTCCCCCATCGCTGGGATTCTCCAGGCAAGAACACTGGACTGGGTTGCCATTTCCTTCTCTAATGCATGAAAGTGAAAAGTGAAAGTGAGGTCGCTCAGTCGTGTCCGACTCTTCACAACCCCATGGACTGCAGCCTACCAGGTTCCTCTGTCCATGGGATTTTCCAGGCAGGAGTACTGGATTGGGGTGCCAATGGCCTTCTCCTTGAGAAGGCTTAGGAGGTTGTAAAAAACTGCTCCGTGAAATTATTCTGAGATTTGGTCTGCCCGGGTCATTGGACATCATTTTAAATTGGTCATTTAAAAATTGGACATCATTTACTTCTAAAGTTACCCAAGGGATCTCTAAAGCATTAGGCATTACTTATTATCTCCATTGTGCCTGGATTCCTAGGTCTTCAGGAAAAGTAGAAAGAGCCAAGCAATTCTTATAATCAGTGATAGAAAAAAGAAGAAAAAAAAAAAAACCCAGGAGACGTCTCTGGGATGGAAGGAGGCTTTACCAGTAGCTCTCCTCTGTACACATATTGCCCCTAAGAAACAGGTCAGTCTTAGTCCTTATGAGATGTGGTATGGGAGACCTTTTGTTTATGTCAATGACCTCTTCCTAGATCCAGAGGCTCAGACCCTCCAATCTTATACCATGGCCATTGGGCAATTCCAACAAGATACACGCTTGTGGGATGTCAATCAGGACCCAAAAAATTCTAAGGAGCCACCACCATATGCTCCAGGGATGCAATTCCTAATTAAATTCTGGAAAGATGGGTCCCAAAGGCTCAACTCCAACCCACATGGAAGGGCCCCTACCCTGTAACACTTTCTACCCCCACAGCAGTCAAGGTACCAGGACAGGACTCCTGGATTCACTACTCAGGAGTCAAGTCATGGAAGAAAACTGAAAAGGACACTCAATACACCTGTGAGCCCCTGGGGGTCTCAGGTACCTATTCAGAACTACAAATGGGTGTCATTCTAATAAACACCCCCAAAATTAAGTTTGTGGGGATAATATTTCTCAGGAAAGCTTTAAAGAGCCAACACAGCTTTGCAGGGACCACAAAAATTAGACAGGATATAGATCTCCTGATTCCTGAACAAGGAAAGACAAGCCATCTTGAATGAGACGTGTTGTTTCTGGTAAATACCTCAGGCCAAGTTGAAAAAGTCTTACTGTCCTCAAGAAAAGCATTCAGATCCTACAGAATCTCAAAGAATGAGCTGGAGAGTTCTCAGGGTGGCTACAGGCTCTCTTTGGGGACCCTTCTCCTGGCGAGAGGGAATTTGGAGTTGGCAAATGCCCCTATGAATCCTTGTTATCACCATATTGATGCTGCTTATGATAGCTCCATGTATTACCAATTGTCTAACCCATTTTTTTTTTCTCTGCCCAAGTCAACAAGCTAAAATATGCAGTGCCAGTTCAACAAAGATATATAAAACTACAGCTGACTATGAAAATTATCAGTCATCCTTAGATGGACACCGATATAAGGACTCTGAGGCTTGAGATTAGCAACAGAGGGAGGCCAATGCCCCTTTCTGTCCCAGTTCAGCAGAAGTAGATAGAGAGACGTCAATGCCCCTATTCCCAAAGACTTAGGCCTCTCATCTCTTGAGTGGAGAATGTTAGGTAGTTAGAATAGGAAAAAAGAGTCCAAATTAGTGGTGGCTAAAAGACAAAGAAAGGACAAAGCCCACAAAAGTGGGACAAAGGAAGGTCTGAGGACCAGAGTGAGAACCTCAGGTGAAACAAATAGCCCTCCTGGCTAGCCCAATTTACAAAGGGCAGGCTCAGGGGAGAAGAAAAAAAGTATATAAAAAGAGAAGCCAAAATTGAACCACTGGCCTCTTTTCTCTTTGTATCTTTTGGAACAGTCCACCCTCATGCCTTGAGGATGCATTTTCCTTTGCTTGCCAAATAAAACTGAGCTGTAAATCTGGTCCATCTGTCGCTTCAAAATTTTTGCTGTGGTGAGACAGAACTGGGGAAATTACACAGTCCCCTGACCTATACTGATCTGTAACACTGGTCCATCGGGCCCTTCAAATTTCTGCTGCAGTGAGACAGAACTGAGGAAATTACGAACTTCCCTGACAAAAGAAATAAAATAGAATGGTAACTGTAGCTAAAAGGGGAGAAGGCTGGGATTGATTGAGAAGAGACCTGAGAGAAAATTGTGGGCTGGTATCTTCATATTTTAAATTACACAGATGTATGTATTCACCAATATTTATTGAATAATAACAATAAGGTCTTATACTACCCAGGAAATTATATTCAATATCCCATGATAAACATAATGGAAAAAACATGAAAAGTAATATATATTTATATATGTAAAACTGAGTCACTTTGCTGTACAGCAGAAATTAAACACAACATTATAAATCAACTATACTTCAATAAAATATTTAAAAATTATTGAATATTATACTTAAGACTTTTGCTTTTCCCTCTGTATTAATTTTATGTAAAAGAAAAAAAAAAACAACCACAAATATTTAGCTTGGAAGCATGCTGAAGAATTTATAGATAGAGTATAGTGATAGTCATTATTTACCTTGAAATAGTTAAAAATAAATGGGCTCATGGGGGTAGGTAGATGAATACATATGTGGTACAAAACACATTATTGATTGTGAAACCTAAGCAAGAGATAATATGAGTGTTCAATGATATTTCTTACAATTTTCCTGTATGTTTTTCATAATTTTCATGATAAAATGTGAAGATAAAGTAGGAAGAAGAGAAACAGAAGGACATGTTACTCAAAAGCTGAGTGCCATTGGAGCATATCACTTGCAGAAAGACTAATCAGAAACATTCCTGAGAAGTAATAATAATTTTACTTTAAAGGAAGTTTGAGGTTTTACTTGAACATTTTACTATATTCTGTCATCTAGGAAGAATACTAATGAAATATGTTCATTTCAGTTCCCTCAGTCATGTCTGACTCTTTGTGACTCCATGGGCTGCAGCACACCAGGCCTCCCTGTCCATCACTAAGGTTCAGGTCAGGTCAATTCATTTATTTAATCATTTAAAAACTCGATTTTCCATATGTCTTTCTATGCACTGTACATCATACCTGCTAAATTCTAACTACATAAAGAGAAATATGTAGTGGATGCATTTTAACAAATAGAAAACTAAAAGATAATGTAGGATGGTGGATGAAGGACAAAGAAATTTGGAAACATCTAGAGTGGATGTCCTGCATGGGTAGCTTTAGAGGAAGAGTTCTGCCATCAGTGTACAAGACAGACTGAAAGTCATTGCAGTAGTCCAGGTATGGAGAAAGTTCATGAAGGATATTGATAGAAAATTAAAGAATTAGGTACATCATAAGTTGCAAGCCCACTTAAGTTTAAATAATTATTTACCTGCTGTTTTGAAAGACTTGATAGGGTTGAGAGGTGTCAGGGACAAAATGAGTCCAGGAAAGACGAAAACAGTGTTACAGTTACAAAAACACTTAGTAAGATAAAAGAGAAGATTGCTTGTGAGTATTATTTATTGCCTGATGTTGAGGCCGTATTGTTGAAAATACCATAAAACCTAATCCAAGGCTTAAAATCACCATGGTTATCCTCAGTCTCATTCATGATAGCTGCCCAAGGTAATCTTTTTTGCTATCGTCTTTCTGAATGAATCAAATAATTCAGACCACCCCAGTGAAGTCTAATTAGGATGAGCTTTTAAATTTATCTAGGGAAAAATGTGTTCAGAGTTAATGAGGCATTGCAGGGAAAATAGACCTAGCCCTAAGCAATCTCCATAAGAAGAAAACATTCTAGCAGCTTAATTCAAAGACTGCATTGTGTGTGTATGTGTATTCAAGAGAGGTTGTTTTTTTTTTTTTCCCCTCTTCAACTTCTCACCCTTAAACCAAATTTCACTTGAAAGAAGTAAAAGCATTAAGATGACAATTTAAATTTTAATTTTAAGGAAAGAACAGGGAACATTCTTCTACAAAAAGCCAATAGTATTCTTTTCTTCAAAAATAAAACTCCACAAAAAGTTTAATATTCAATTACACCTTACAGTGACTGAAAATAAAATCATGTTGAAAACTGAAGAAAACTTTCTTTGTATATGTATTTTGTGTACTTACTTTGTATAGAAGAAAAGCATGTTTTTTTTTTCTTTTTTTCCTTTTCTTAGATGTTATCTGAAAGAATGATATGTTTTGAATTGTATTAACTGATTCAGACTATTTCAGGTAATATTTAAGGCTGCAAAATGCTGATTTATTTGGGAATGACTTAATTACAAAGAGTAGCTCTCAATCAGTGAATGATGGAGAGTAATTTACAAAGGACCAAACTGACACATTTTTCAGATGAAGTTGATCTCCGTCAGGTGGGTCCTAAGGTTTCCCTGCTGAAATAATGCCAGGAGCCCAGAGAGGTGACATGCTCTCTAATGAGATTTTATCATCAGCTTTCACTTCCTTGAATCACTGTCTCACTTTCCTACCAACATTTTCTGGCCTCACCTCCTAAATATCCTGCCATCATGTGAGCTCAACTGTGAGCTCAGCGGCTTCAGTCGTGTCCCACCCCATGACTATAGCCCAACAAGTTCCTCTGTGCATGGGATTCCCCAGGCTAGAATGCTGGAGTGGGTTGCCATGCCCTCCTCCAGTTTCCAAACCTGGAAATCAAACATGCATCTGCCTCTGTCTCCTGCATTGCAGGTGGATTCTTTACCCACTGAGCCATCTGGGAAGCCCCTTAAAGGTCCTATTTTTAAGTGAATCTTTGTCTTATGTGCCTTCTTCTGAGGCAACTCAAGGAAGACAATCATGGAATGCTAATTCTTAAGGCACAGCTGGATTCCCTTAGCTAATATGTTATCTAGAACTTTTCTTGTTTTAATAAATAAAATGCATCTTTACTTTTCTTGTTATATTTATCTGGTTTTTGAAATCAAATTATATTAAGCTTATAAAATTTTAATTATTATTATATAGTTATTGATAACATGGTTTGCTTTTAAATATTTGGTGTCGGATTTTGTTTATCTGCACTTATTCTATTTTTTTCTTATTTGGTTATGTCAGGGATATGCTTATCTTTACAAAGAACCAGTTTTTAATTAATTTTTTCTGATCTTTGTCCATTTTATTGATTTCTGTTTTATCTTTACTCTTTTCTCTTGTTTCCTTTGTTCTTCTACTTCTTAATTTCTTTGCTAAATGCTTTAACATATTTTTAAACATTTTTACATATTTTAAAACACACTTTAAACATATTTAAAAGTATTGTTTTCGCATAAAGACCACTTTAGCTGTATCTCACAGAATTTGATGTAACTTTTTTAATATCAAAGAATTCCACATATTTCTAATTTTTAAAGCCTTTGCATGGAATCTTTTCCAAGCTAAGCATTATTTAGTAAAATACTTTGTTTCCAAAACTAACCTATTTAATGTTATCATTTAAATATCAATTTCTAATTCTATTGTAACTTAGAGGATATTGACTTCAGGAATCTGATGAAGCACTGCCTTTTTATGACCAAGTACATACTCTATTTTTATAATTTCTTAATGTAGATACTTCTGTCTTTCCTTTTTGTTGTTCTATAAGTTCTTTCAATTGAAGAATTTTTATATTTAACTGTGAAAATTTTAAATATTTCCTACTTTTACAAATATTTTCTATTCTTCTTCCCTTTACTTTCCTCCTGGATTTCCAATTTCAAGATGTTAATATTTCTACCTCAACCCTGGATAAATCTGTATTCATTTCCTATAGCTCCTCTAACAAATTATCACAGACTTGGTGGCTTAAAACAACACAGACTAATTATCTTATAGTTCTGGAGGTCAGAAGTCTGTGATGTATTTCACTGGGCCAAAACCACAGAGGTAGGCAGGGCTGTGCTCCTTATGAGGGCTGTGGGGGAAAATCTGCTTCCTTTCCTATTCCAGCCTCTGGAGCTTCATTTCTTGCATCCTTGGCTCTTGGTCCTTTCCTCCATTTTCAAGGTCAGCAACATGGCCTATTCAAATCTCTTTCTGCTTCCCCCCTCATATTTTGACTCACTCTGATAATCCAGGATAAACTTCCCATCTCAAAACTCTTAATCACATCATCAAAACCTCTTTTGCCTGCTACAGTTGTTTAGCTTTTTTTTTTTTTTTTTTCTCCCTGTGTCTGTCCTGTCTTTTGAGAAAGTTCCTCAGTCTTCAAGTTTACTAAATTTATTTTTTTACTGTCTCCATTCTACTCTTTGGAGCTTCCCAGGTGGCATTAGTGGTAAAGAACCTGTCTGCCAATGCAAGGGAACATAAGAGACACAGATTCGATCCCTGGGTCAGGAATCCCCTAAAGGAGACCACAGCAACCTACCCCAGTATTCTTGCCTGAAGAATCCCATGGACAGAGGAGCCTGGTGGCATTCTATAGGGTCACAAAGAGTCGATCATGACTGAAGCATGCAGTGACTTACATGCATGCATGCATTCTTCTCACTACTCGATCAATTATTTTAATGTTTATATTTATTATTTCTAATATTCCCATGTCATCCTTTATATGACTTCAGATTCTTTCACCATTTGGCTTTGTCTTTGAGTACATTATTATTGGAGAAGACAATGGCAACCCATTCCAGTACTCTTGCCTGGAAAACCCCATGGACAGAGGAGCCTGGTGGGCTGCAGTCCATGGCATCACAAAGAGTTGGACACGACTGAGTGACTTCACTTTCACTTTTCACTTTCATGCATTGGAGAAGGAAATGGCAACCCACTCCAGTGTTCTTGCCTGGAGAATCCCAGGGACAGAGGAGACTGGTGGGCTGCTGTCTATGGGGTGGCACAGAGTTGGACACAACTGAAGTGACTTAGCAGCAGCAGCACATTTATTATACTTATTTTAAATTGTTGTTTTGTGTGCTATAATAACCCAGCTTTATGTCACATGTATTGCTCAGTTGGTTGTTTTCCAACCAGAGATATCTAGTTATTTTAACCTATGAACTCATGACCTCCTGGGAGTTGTAGCTACTCTTTTGGGTAAAACATGCTTGGTAATTTCTAAAGGTCAAATCTTACCTGTGTCCTTCCTAGTAACTTTTAAAAGATTGAACAGATTTAAATCCAGACTGGAAGGTTCTAGAGAAAGGTACTAACTCCTATGTGATCTTGCAGTACTAACTTGTAGAAAAATGCATCACTGGGAGAGTCAGTTTCCCTGGGCTACAATCAGAGTACCTTTGATTTTGAGGAAAGGGGAAGAACGTAGTCCTATATCTACTTTCCCCACCCAGCCAGACTTTTGCTTCTCTTGCATTACTCATCCAAAACCTGCTGTTGCTACTGGTTCCTCTCACTAAGGAGGACCATGGTAATTCAAGGAAGTGCTGGGAAGGGGGAAAAGTGGAAATGGGAATTCTTCTTCCTTATCCTCTTGCATGTGTGCTAAGTCGCTCAGTCAGGTCTGACTCTTTGTAACCCTGTGGACTGTAGCCCACCAGAGCCCTCTGTTCATGGGATTCTCCAGGCAAGAACACTGGAGTTCACTAGGGGTCTTCCTGACCTGGGGACTGAACCCCTGTTTCTTATGTTTCCTGCTTTGGCAGGTGGATTCTTTACCACTAGCACCATCTGGGAAGATTACACCTTGGTTACCATCTCTGACTGCAGCTATCTCTCCACAAAGAACTAAATAGGCTCATATCAGTTTAGGATAACTTTCAGTTTTCCCAAATATTTCTCAATTGTTTGTTAGTTCCTAACTTCCAAGTTCTATTTTTGTAGTCTTTATGTATTTGTGTTGTCGAGAAAGGTCCAAAAGGTCCCTCACAGTAGTTTTGCATCCTAACAAAAAGAAGCCTATTTCCAGAACAGAGTTTGTTTTCTTAGCCCCAGAGTTTGGCTAATTATTGGTTTGATTCTAATATGACATCCTGTCTTTACCTCCCAGCCTCGCTTGTGGTTAGTTCTGGCCATGTAACCCAGTCTAACCAATGAAGTTAAGGGGAATCTGCTTTGGAACTTTACAAATTTTATACTTTCTTAACTAAGGATGTCCCACCATTTTCTCCTTCTAATCTAGAATATAAATGCCCAGAAAAGTTACAGCCATTCTGTAATCAGGAGAAGAAAGCAAAAAACCTACACAGTCTAACCTGATATTATTGAGCTCCTGAACCTATGCCAGTTCCTTTGTTTTTTGTTGTTGTTGTTGTTCAGACACTAAGTTGTGTCTGACTCTTTGAGACCCCATGAACTGCAGCATGCCAGATTTCCCTGTCCTTCACTGTCTCCTGGAGTTTGCTCAAACTCACATCTATTGAGTCAGTGATACCATCCAACAATCTCATCCTCTGTTGTCCCCTTCTCTTCCTGCCCTCAATCTTTCCCAGCATCAGGGTCTTGTCCAATGAGTTGGCTCTTCACATCAGGTGGCCAAATCTCCTAACAATCTGATTTTTTTGTGATATAAGAGAATCTGCCATGCTGCTGTTAATTGTGGTCACTATTACTTGAAACATGACAATGAACAGCTTCTTATTTTATATAATAGTTTTCTAAGAGAAAAGAATGAATATTTAGGAAATACCATATGAATAGCATGACAATTTTCCCAAGGATTCTAAATAAATTATTTCAGTGAAATCTAATGGAAAGTCCATATGGGGTTATATAATTTCTTTTTTTTTTTTTTTTTCTCTCTTAAATTAGAAGCTTTAGGCTCAAGGAAGTGAAAAAAAATCTTGCTGAGGGCTAAACTTTTAAGTGTAGTTCTTTTAAGTGTAGTTCTCAATGTTATATTACCTACCCAATCTATCTATATATAATACCTAAATGAAGCTATATGGAAGGATATATATATATATCTCCATGTGTGTGTGGGTGTGTTAGTCACTCAGTAGTGTTCAACTCTTTGCGACCCTATGGACTGTAGCTCACTAGTCTACTCTGGCCATGGACTTCTCTAGGTAAGAATGCTGGAGTAGGTTGCCATTTCCTTCTCCACATATACTCATAGTGACTTTTAATCTACTTCCCTACCCTAAAGAGACATCTTCTTTTTTGGAAATGGCCTTCATTTCTGGTAAAATGATACCCTTTAATTCCTTTGTTTTTCAAGGCTTGTTTTTCTTTTCTTTTCTTTTTTTAGAACAGAGAACATACTACCATAAGGCTAACTCTCTTGAGTGGGCTAAATACTTGCCAGGTAACAGATAATACAGTATCCAAATCCAGCCCTGAGAGAGTGGTGCACAAGCTAGGCAGTTGGTGATGGTTTTGAAAATGAAGGTTAAAATGTCCCCAAGATAGCCTTTGTCTCCTGTGCTATTCTGCCTGAGACAGGCTCTGGGGATATTATTAGTCTCTTTAACATCTGTGAGGGAATTAAAGTTGGAACACAGGCCAGTGGCCTCACACTAGGGAAGTGAGATATAATGTGAGACCAAAGAAATCTAAGCAACAGAAAAGATGCTGTCATGCCTTTCTTTTAAATCCACTCTGTGTGTTAAAAAAAAAAAAAAAAAAAGAAAGAAAAAAAAGCAGGCTTTGTCACTGGTACTGACAAGGAACAGAGGCAGATCCAAAGACTGTGTCAGACTACAGCAAAGGCATTAACCAAAGCACACACTGTGTTATGTAGCTTTGAGCTATAGGGAATAATGAGTCTCAGTCTTGATTTGTTTTTGAACAAGGGGAACACTTAAGGAGATGGTAAATAGTCTTTGTTTTGAATTTTTCAGCTTTGAGCCTAGATCAAATGATGCAATCATTATTCTCCTTAGAATATTTGCATCTATTTCTAGTAAGTTAAAGAATATTCTAATTTTAGAGCAGAGGTCATTCTTGTTTATTGCTGCCAGAAAAAAAATGAAGGATGCAAACTTGACCACAGAAGACCTCAATAATTAACTCGCAGAGAATCATCAAACTTTACCTCTCATAAGGACCTTAGAGACCACAGAGTTCAACTCCACTGCTTTACAGATGAATAAACTGAGATCCAGGGAGGCTAGATGACTTTGTCCAAGGTCACAGTGCTCATCTACGACTGCCCTGGGAGTAGAACCAAGAACTCCTGAAATTGTTTCATTGCAATTCTACCACTCTCATGAAGCTCTCATGACAAACTACAAATAGACACATTCAAAGTCTCCAAACTGGAAGAAAACTCCATGTTCATTCATGTCATAAAATTTCCAAATCTTCCTCAATTTTAAAAGATGTGTAGAGTGATAAACACTGCAGTACCACATGTCAGCATGTGCACATACAAGCACACACACAGACACACATACATGAACCTGTGTTATGTCTCAAAGACATACCAAGGTATTTTTGATGGAGTTGTATACGTGCCAGTACAGATCATAAGGAAAGGGCATTTGGATTGGTTTAGGCCAGGATTTTATTCTTCTCAAATACATGGGTTCTCTTTGGAGATTACAAAGTATAAGGCTGTGTATACATTATAAATAACATATGCATATTTTAATACTTCCATTAAGGGACAATAGTAAATCATAACTGCTTTGCTACTGAACTTTAGTATCTATGCCAAAGAAATGCCCGTATTATCCTGCTGTTTTTTAGATTGCCCTTTATCATTTTCTTTGCTGGCATAATCACCTAAAATATAACCTTGGAAAAACACTTTGCTTTTCTCAGTTCTAACTATTGAAAAACATCTTTGGGTAAGTACATTTATAAAACATTACCCTCATTTCTTTATTCTTACAATCCTATTCTCAGTCTTCAAAGACATGCTTCTAATTCAGTCTCTCTTTTTTGGTCAAAATTCTCATTTTCTAGAGTAGAAGCGATAAAGTAGGTGACTAACTGAATTCCTCTTTCTGTTGGTATTTTGGACAAAAGATATATTCTGCTGAGCCTTTGAGACATGATCAAAGCTCAGCCAGTTCACCCTTCCTACTGGAGAGAACTGACTGACAAAGGAGCAAGTCTATTTCTGTTAATAACAACAATAAGAATTGGCATTTAGAAGTGTGCCAGAGATTACAAAAAAATTTTCGGTTTTCTCTCATCTGATATTCACAACAATACTATATGGAAGATATTATTTTTGGGTTCACATTAAGAAAATATGGTCATATTTTAATTTCTTACTATTTATACAAATAAATAGTTCATATTAATTATTTATGAATTAATTACTCTGAAAAACTTCTAAGAAGCAATAATTGCAGCTAAGATTTATTGAGTTCCTCCTATATGTCTTCATGAAAAAATATTAAGCCATATTAATGAAACTATGCATGGGACCTTACATGCCTCAAGGCCTGAAAGATAGAAACAAAATAATTCACTGAGCTCCCCTCAACCCCCAAGCTCATCTTGCAGAGTATTACGGAAGTAACTTGCTGACAGCCCCTTTGGCTGGGTATTGCACAGAAGCGTTGAGGAATTAGAATTACTGACTGAATTTTAGATGTTACAGACCAAAAATCCACCATATGTAACACACTCTGGATGCATGCTAAGTCACTTCAGTCCTGTGTGACTCTTTGAAACCTTATGAAGTATAGCCTGCAAGACTCCTATGTCCATGGGATTCTTCAGGAAAGAATACTGGAGTTGGTTGCCCTGCCCTCTTCCAGGGAATCTTCCTGACCCAGGGATCCAACTGCATTTCTTATGTCTCCTGCATTGGCAGGCATGTTCTTTACCACTAGCACCACCTGAGAAGTGCATGTGACATACTGCTGCTGCTGCTGCTGCTGCTAAATCACTTCAATCGTGTCCGACTCTGTGCAACCCCACAGATGGCAGCCCACCAGGCTCCCCCGTCCCTGGGATTCTCCAGGCAAGAACACTGGAGTGGGTTGCCATTTCCTTCTCCAATGCATGAAAGTGAAAAGTGAAAGTGAAATCGCTCAGTCATGTCCGACTCTTAGCGACCCCATGGACTGCAGCCTACCAGGCTCTTCCATCCATGGGATTTTCAAGGCAAGAGTACTGGAGTGGGGTGCCATTGCCTTCTCCAATGTGACATACTAAACGCCCCTAAATTTGCACATGACTCACAAAGAGGCATGAAGAACAGGAGCACCTCCTCCAAGAATTCTTCGAACTTTTCATTACTTTCCACCTATCATTTTGGGAATACCAGACCACCTGATCTGCCTCTTGAGAAATCTGTATGCAGGTCAGGAAGCAACAGTTAGAACTGGTCATGGTCATAGAGGATCCTGCTGTGATGTAAGTCAGAGAGTGTTTTGCCTATGTTTTCCTCTAGGAGTTTTATGGTTTCTGGTCTTACATTTAGCTCTTTAATCCATTTTGAGTTTATTTTTGTGTATGGTGTTAGAAAGTGTTCTAGTTTCATTCTTTTACAAGTGTTCAACCAGTTTTCCCAGCACCACTTGTTAAAAAGATTGTCTTTAATCCATTGTATATTCTTGCCTCCTTTGTCAAAGATAAGGTGACCATATGTGCGTGGATTTATCTCTGGACTTTCTATTTTGTTCCATTGATCTATATTTCTGTCTTTGTGCCAGTACCATACTGTCTTGATGACTGTAGCTTTATAGTAGAGCCTGAAGTCAGGCAGGTTGATTCCTCCAGTTCCGTTCTTCTTTCTCAAAGATAGCTTTGGCTATTCGAGGTTTTTTGTATTTCCATACAAATTGAGAAATTATTTGTTCTAGTTCTGTGAAGAATACCGTTGGTAGCTTGATGGGGATTGCGTTGAATCTATAAATTGCTTTGGGTAGAATACTCATTTTCACTATATTGATTCTACCAATCCATGAACATGGTATATTTCTCCATCTATTAGTTCATAGCAGCACTGTTTACAATAGCCAGGACATGGAAACAACCTAGATGTCCATCCACAGATGAATGGATAAACAAGCTGTGGTACATATACACAATGGAGTATTCAGATCAGTCGCTCAGTCGTGTCCGACTCTTTGCGACCCCATGAACCGCAGCATGCCAGGCTTCCCTGTCCATCACCAGCTCCCGGAGGTCACTCAGACTCGCATCCATCGAGTCAGTGATGCCATCCAGCCATCTCATCCTCTGTCGTCCCCTTCTTCTCCTGCCCTCAATCCCTCCCAGCACCAGAGTCTTCTCCAATGAGTCAACTCTTCGCATGAGGTGGCCAAAATATTGGAGTTTCAGCTTTAGCATCATTCCTTCTAAAGAAATTCCAGGATTGATCTCCTTCAGAATGGACTGGTTGGATCTCCTTGCAGTCCAAGGGACTCTCAAGAGTCTTCTCCAACACCACAGTTCAAAAGCATCAATTCTTCGGTGCTCAGCCTTCTTCACAGTCCAACTCTCACATCCATACATGACCACAGGAAAGACCATAGCCTTGACTAGGCGAACCTTTGTTGGTAAAGTGATGTCTCTGCTTTTGAATATGCTATCTAGGTTGGTCATAACTTTCCTTCCAAGGAGCAAGCGTCTTTTAATTTCATGGCTGCAGTCACCATCTGCAGTGATTTTGGAGCCCAGAAAAACAAAGTCTGACACTGTTTCCACTGTTTCCCCATCTATTTCCCATGCAGTGATGGGACCAGATACCATGATCTTCGTTTTCTGAATGTTGAGCTTTAAGCCAACCTTTTCACTCTCCACTTTCACTTTCATCAAGAGGCTTTTTAGCCCCTCCTCACTTTCTGCCATAAGAGTGGTGTCATCTGCATATCTGAGGTTATTGATATTTCTCCCGGCAATCTTGATTCCAACTTCTGTTTCTTCCAGTCCAGCATTTCTCATGATGTACTCTGCATATAAGTTAAATAAACATGGTGACAATATGCAGCCCTGACGTACTCCTTTTCCTATTTGGAACCAGTCTGTTGTTCCATGACCAGTTCTAACTGTTGCTTCCTGACCTGCATACACATTTCTCAAGAGGCAGATCAGGTGGTCTGGTATTCCCATCTCTTTCAGAATTTTCCATAGTTTATTGTGATCCACACAGTCAAATGCTTTGGCATAGTCAATAAAGCAGAAATAGATGTTTTTCTGGAACTCTCTTGCTTTTTCCATGATCCAGCGGATGTTGGCAATTTGATTTCTGGTTCCTCTGCCTTTTCTAAAACCAGCTTGAACATCAGGAAGTTCACGGTTCACATATTGCTGAAGCCTGGCTTGGAGAATTTTGAGCATTACTTTACTAGCGTGTGAGATGAGTGCAATTGTTCGGTAGTTTGAGCACTCTTTGGCATTGCCTTTCTTTGGGATTGGGATGAAAACTGACCTTTTCCAATCTTGTGGCCACTGCTGAGTTTTCCAAATTTGCTGGCATATTGAGTGTAGCACTTTCACAGCATCATCATTCAGGACTTGGAATAGCTCCACTGGAATTCCATCACCTCCACTAGCTTTGTTCGTAGTGATGCTTTCTAAGGCCCATTTGACTTCACATTCCAAGATGTCTGGCTCTAGGTCAGTGATCACATCATCATGATTATCTAGGTCTTGAAGCTCTTTTTTGTACAGTTCTTCTGTGTATTCTTGCCACCTCTTCTTAATATCTTGGAGTATTACTCAGCCATTAAAAAGAATACATTTGAATCAGTTCTAAGGAGGTGGATGGAACTGGAGCCTATTATACAGAGTGAAGTAAGCCAGAAACAAAAACACAAATACAGTATACTAACACATATATATGGAATTTAGAAAGATGGTAAAAATAACCCTATTTATGAGACAGCAAAAGAGACACTGATGTATAGAACAGACTTTTGGACTCTGGGACCGGGAGAGGGTGGGATGATTGGGGAGAATAGCATTGAAATATGTATAATATCATATCTCAAATGAGTCAGTTCAGGTATGATGCCCTATAACAGATGCCTGGGACTGGAGCACTGGGATGACTTGGAGGGATGGTGTGGGAAGGGGGGAGGGAGGAGGGTTCAGGATGGGGAACATGCGTATACTGGTGGCGGATCCATCTCGATGTATAGTAAAAGCAATACAATATTGTAAAGTTAAGCAAAATAAAAAAAAAAATCTACAAAATTAAAAAATAAATAAATAAAAAGAACTGGTCATGGAACAACAGACTGGTTCCAAATAGGAAAAGGAGTACGTCAAGGCTGCATATTGTCATCATGTTTATTTAACTTAAATGCAGAGTACATCATGAGAAATGCTGGACTGGAAGAAACACAAGTTGGAATCAAGATTGCCGGGAGAAATATCAATAACCTCAGATATGCAGATGACATCACTCTTATGGCAGAAAGTGAAGAGGGGCTAAAAAGCCTCTTGATGAGAGTGAAAGTGGAGAGTGAAAAGGTTGGCTTAAAGCTCAACATTCAGAAAACGAAGATCATGGCATCTGGTCCCATCACTACATGGGAAATAGATGGAGAAACAGTGGAAACAGTGTCAGAATTTATTTTTCTGGGCTCCAAAATCACTGCAGATGGTGACTGTAGCCATGAAATTAAAAGACACTTACTCCTTGGAAGGAAAGTTATTACCAACCTAGATAGCATATTCAAAAGCAGAGACATTACTTTACCAACAAAGGTTCGCCTAGTCAAGGCTATGGTCTTTCCTGTGGTCATGTATGGATGTGAGAGCTGGACTGTGAAGAAGGCCGAGCGCCGAAGAATTGATGCTTTTGAACTGTGGTGTTGGAGAAGACTCTTGAGAGTCCCTTGGACCGCAAGGAGATCCAACCAGTCCATTCTGAAGGAGATCAATCCTGGAATTTCTTTAGAAGGAATGATGCTAAAGCTGAAACTCCAGTATTTTGGCCACCTCATGCGAAGAGTTGACTCATTGGAGACGACTCTGGTGCTGGGAGGGATTGAGGGCAGGAGGAGAAGGGGATGACAGAGGATGAGATGGCTGGATGGCATCACTGACTCGATGGATGTGAGTCTGAGTGACCTCCGGGAGCTGGTGATGGACAGGGAGGCCTGGCGTGCTGCGGTTCATGGGGCCGCAAAGAGTCGGACACGACTGAGCGACTGATCTGATCTGATCTGATCATTTTGTAGACTCCTCTCCCTCCTGCTCCCCACTCTCCAATAAGTATCCCACTCAAGGGGCCTCCCTAGTGGCTCATATAGTAAAGAATCTGCTAGCAATGCAGGAGATCCAAGTTTGATCTCTGGGTCAGGAAGATCCCCTGGAGAAGAAAATGGCAACCCCCTCCAGTATTCTTGCCTGGGAAATCTCATGGAGAGAAGAGCCTAGTGGGCTATAGTCCATGGGGTCACAAAGAATCGAACACAACTTACTGACTTAACAGCAGCATCCCACTCAAGAGCCTATGGGGGGGACAGATGTCAACATTGCCTCCTGTCAACTTACTTGAACATCCTGCCTCTCTACAACAAAACATTGCCTCATTACTTGGTGTTCTCACTGCCCAGTGGGCAAGGAGCCCACTTGCTCAGTTAAATCAAGAAGATTTATTTTACATATAAGCAGACTAAGACTTCATGGCAAATTCAATTCAGTTGCTCAGTCATGTCTGACTCTTTGTGACCCCATGGACTGCAGCATGTCAGGCTTCCCTGTCTATCACCAACTCCCAGAGCTTGCTCAAACTCATGTCCATTGAGTCAGTGATGCCATCCAACCATCTCATCCTCTGTCGTCCCCTTCTCATCCTACCTTCAATCTTTCCCAGCATCAGGGTCTTTTCCAGTGAATCAGTTCTTCACATCAGGTGGCCAAAATATTGGAGTTTCAGCTACAGCATCAGTCCTTCCAATGAACATTCAGGACTGATTTCCTTTAGGATTGACTGGTTGGATCTCTGCAGGCTCCAAAATCACTGTGAACTGTGACCGCAGCATCAAATTAAAAGAACTTTGCTCCTTGGAAGTAAAGCTATGACAAACCAAGACAGCATATTAAAAAGCAGAGACATCACTTTGCTGACCAAAGTCCATTAGTCAAAGCTATGGTTTTTCCAGTGGTCATTTAGGGATGTGAGAGATGGACTATAAAAAAGGCTGAATGCCAAATTGATGCTTTCAAAATGCACTGCTGGAGAAGACTCTTGAGAGTCCCTTGGACTGCAAGCAGATCAAATCTGCAATCCTAAATCCAATCCAACCCTGAATATTCATTGAAAGGACTGATGTTAAAACTCAAGCCCCAATACTTTGGCCACCTGATGTGAAGAGCCTGACTCATTGGAAAAGACCTTCATGCTGGGAGAGATTGAGGGCAGGAGGAAAAGGGGACAACAGAAGATGAGATGGTTGGATGGCATCACCTACTCAATGGACATGAGTTTGAGCAAACTCTGAGAGACAGTAAAACAGGGAAGCCTGGCATGCTGCAGTCCATGGGTTTGCAAAGAGTCAGACATGGCTGAGCAACTGAACAACAAGACTAAGACTTAGAAAGCACGTCATCTGTCTAGGATCACATAGCTAAGAGGCACTGGAGCTGTGAGTGATTTCAGTCAGTGTGAATAAAGAGCCACTGGTTACAAGTGCCATTAAGCTGTGGAAAATGTTTTAAAAAGTCACAAGAATGAAAAACAGGAAACAAGTATGTCAGTTAGAGTTACTGCTGATATAGTTATTATTATTGTATTATGATTACCCCGGGTTTCTTGATGGCAACCAAGTTGAAATGGAAGTCATGGTAAATCTGGTAATTTCCTTTTTCTGACTTTGTCAAGATGGAGAAGAATTCTAAAATATAGGTATACTTGTGAGTAGAATTGAATGATGAAGAATTTCTCTTTGGTGATTTAATGTTCACAGATACAGGTATGGCTACTGGGTTTATGCCATTGTCTTCCCTGGTCCCTTGTCTGTGCTCCTCCTCCATCTCACTGAGCAGCTGACTTTTAACAACTTGCTTTGATGTGTTTCTTTACCCTCTGCCTTCTGTAAGGTTTGTCCAATGACGAACTGGCAGGAGATGTGAGGGCTAGCTGTAGAAGAGTGAGGTCACAGTATTTATTTTCCCTGTACCCCTCCCTGCTGAGTCACTGTGGGTCACCTCTGTCACTCTATTATAGGGCATTTGTCAGGCAGCCCTCAGAATTCTTCCAATTGCTCCTTTCCCATACCTTCAGGCATAAGATAATAACTCCTACCTGTCATGAGCCCAAGAGTACTAAGCTATCCTGGGTTTCCTAAACTGTCCACCTCTTTGTGAATGTGTTCTCTGTTGCTCCATCATATCTGACTCTTTGTGATCCCATGGACAGTAGCCCTCCAGGTTCCTCTGTTCTTGGGATTTCCCAGGCAAGAATACTGGAGTGAGTAGCCATTTTCTTCTCTAGTGGATCTTCCCAGTACAGAGATTGAACCCGTGTCTCTTGCATCTCCAAATAGTTCCTTTAAATGATTCTCCTCAGCTCTTCTATCCTCCAGGTCACATAGCTCAGAAGTGAGATCCTGGCCAAACTTCAAATGTAACTTGTCTGCCTCCAGAATCTACAGCCTTTACATTACCACATGAAAGTTATATCACCCTACACATATTACTGACTGATAAGAAAGGACTGTCCACTTGCCTATTACATGTGTCAAATAAAATCAGTCTGTAGCAGGAGAATCACCTCACATTCTGCTTTCCTAATACCTTGTAATTAAGTACTTGCTGCATCGATCACTGTGCTGGACACTTGGTGTTACTGCATTTAATTTTGGAATGTTGCACTTCTATAGCTGTCTAAAAAAATCAGCGACACTCTTCTTGGAGTTACCCACTAACCCCATGCATATTTATGTTCTACCTGTGGCAAAAGCACTTAATAGTCATCAGTAGCAATAAGATGCATTCTATACTTTTTATCCTAGAGAAGGAAATGGCAACCCACTCCAGTGTTCTTGCCTGGAGAATCCCAGGGACGGGGGAACCTGGTGGGCTGCTGTCTCTGGGGTCGCACAAAGTCGGACATGACTGAAGCAACTGAGCAGCTGCAGCATACATTTTATGAGGCTTCTCTAGTGGTTCAGATGCTAAAGAATCCACCTGCAATACAGGAGATGTGGGTTCAGTCTCTGGGTCAGGAAGATTCCCTAGAGGAGGAAATGGAAACCCACTCCAGTATTCTAGCCTGGGAAGTTCCATGGACAGAGGAGACTGATAGGCTACAGTCCATGGGCTCACAAAGAGTTGGACTCAACTGAGTGACTAAGCAGGATAGTTTTTATCTTTCTGTATTTATAGCTCCTCAATCTCAGTTTTGTTTCTCCTAAGCACTTGATACATAGGCACTTTTATTAGAAGCAGAAACTAAATACAGGACATTAGGTAATCAATCTTGACAATTTAAAAATATTGTGTGGTTGTGGAATTAATGAAACTTTTTCCTGGGACATTATTTTATACTACTTAGTAAATGAATCCTAGTATCATTGTTTTTAACAATATTGCCACTTTTAACAAGAGATTTTTTTCTATCTGCCATTGTAAAAAGGTCACTAAAAAGTTATGTGCATGTGTGCTCAGTTCGGTTCAGTCACTCAGTCCTGTCTGACTCTCTGTGATCCCATGAACCGCAGCATGCCAGGCCTCCCTGTCCATCACCAACTCCTGGGATACACACAAACCCATGTCCACTGACTTGGTGATTCCATCCAACCATCTCATCCTCTATCATCCCCTTCTCCTCCTGCCCTCAATCTTTCCCAGCATCAGGGTCTTTTCAAATGAGTCAGCTCTTCACTTCAACATCAGTCTTTGCAATGAACACCCAGAACTGACTCCTTTAGGATGGACTGTTTGGATCTCCTTGCAGTCCGAGGAACTCTCAAGAGTCTTCTTCAACACCACAGTTCAAAAGCATCAATTCTTCAGTGCTCAGCTTTCTTCACAGTCCAACACCACACAGTTCACAGTCATCCATACATGGCAACTGGGAAAACCATAGCCTTGACTAGACGGACCTTTGTTGACAATGTCTCTGCTTTTTAATATGCTGTCTAGGTTAGTTATAACTTTCCTTCCAAGGAGTAAGTGTCTTTTAATTTCATGGCTGTAATCACCATCTTCAGTGATTTTGGAGCCCACCCCCCCCCCACACACACACACACACAAAAAAGTCTGCCACTGTTTCCACTGTTTCCCCATCTATTTCCCATGAAGTGATGGGACCACATGTCATAATCTTAGTTTTCTAAATGTTGAACTTTAAGACAACTTTTCACTCTCCTCTTTGACTTTCATCAAGAGTCTATTTAGTTCTTCTTCACTTTCTGCCATAAGGGTGGTGTCAACTGCATATCTGAGGTTATTGATATTTCTCCAGGCAATCGTGGTTCCAATGTGTGTTTCCTCCAGCCCAGCATTTCTCATGATGTACTCTGCGTAGAAGTTAAATAAGCAGGGTGACAATATACAGCCTTGACGTACTCCTTTTCCTATGTGGAACCAGCCTGTTGTTCCATGTCCAGTTCTAACTGTTGTTTCCTGACCTGCATACAGATTTCTCAAGAGGCAGGTCAGGTGTTCTGGTATCCCCATCTCTTTCAGAATTTTTCACAGTTGATTGTGATCCCCACTGTCAAAGGCTTTGGTATAGTCAATAAAGCAGAAATAGTAGGTGTTTTTTCTGGAATTCTCTTGCTTTTGCAATGATCCAGTGGGTGTTGGCAATTTGATCTCTGGTTCCTCTACCTTTTCTAAAACCAGCTTGAACAACTGGAAGTTCATGATTCACGCATATTGCTGAAGCCTGGCTTGGAGAATTTTGAGCATTACTTTATTAGTGTGTGAGATGAGTGCAATTGTGTGGTAGTTTGAGCATTCTTGGCATTGCCTATCTTTAAGATTGGAATGAAAACTGACCTTTTCCAGTCCTGTAGACACTGCTGAGTTTTCCAAATTTGCTGACATATTGAGTGCAGCACTTTCACAGCATTATTTTTCAGGACTTGAAATAGCTCAACTGGAATTCCATCACCTCCACTAGCTTTGTTCATAGTGATGCTTCCTAAGGCCTACTTGATTCACATTGCAGGACGTCAGGTCTATGTGAGTGAGAGTGATCACACCATCATGATTATCTTGGTCGTGGAGATCTTTTTTGTACAGTTCTTCTGTGTATTCTTGCCACCTCTTCTTAATATCTTCTGCTTGTTAGGTTCATACCATTTCTGTCCTTTATTGAGCCCATCTTTGAATTAAATGTTCCCTTGGTATCTGTAATTCTCTTGAAGAGATCTCTAGTCTTTCCCATTCTATTGTTTTCCTCTATTTCTTTGCATTGATTGCTGTGGAAGGCTTTCTTATCTCTCCTTGCTGTTTTCTGAACTCTGCATTTAAATGGGTATATCTTTACTTTTCTCCTTTGCTTTTTGCTTCTGTTCTTTTCACAGCTATTTGTAAGGCCTCTTCAGACAGCCATTTTGCTTTTGCATTTCTTTTTCTTGGGGATGGTCTTTGATGGCACAGGAGTGGTGGCTGCTATGGCACAGGAGCAGCCGAGAGGTGCTATGCCACATCTAAGGTTGAGGTGGCTGCCAAGAGGAGCTACCCCATGTCCAAGGTAAGGAGCAGCAGCTGCACTTGCTGGAGCAGCCATGAAGAGATACCCCACATCCAAGGTAAGAGAAACCCAAGACAATAGGCGCTGAGACAGGGCATCAGAGGACAGACACACTGAAACCACAATCACAGACAGCTAGCCAATCTTATCACATGGACCACAGCCTTGTCTAACTCAATGAAACTAAGCCATGCTGTGTGGGGCCACCCAAGACAGATGGGTCATGATGGAGAGGTCTGACAGAATGTGGTCCACTGGAGAAGAAGGGAATGGCAAACCACTTCTGTATTCTTGCCTTGAGAACCCCATAAACAGTATGAAAAGGCAAAAAGATAGGACACTGAAAGATGAATTCCCCAGATGGGTAGGTGCCCAATATGCTCCTGGAGATCAGTGGAGAAATAACTCCAAAAAGAATGAAAAGATGGAGCCAAAGCAAAAACAATACCTACTTGTGGATACGACTGGTGATAGAAGCAAGGTCCAGTGCTCTAAAGAGCAATATTGCATAGGAACCTGGAATGTTAGGCCCATGAATCAAGGCAAATTGGAAGTGGTCCAACAGTAGATGCAAGAGTAAACATTGACACTCTAGGAATCAGTGAACTAAGATGGACTGAAATGGTGAATTCAACTCAGATGACCATTATATCTACTACTGTGGGCAGGAATCCCTTAGAAGAAGTGGAATAGCTGTCATAGTCAACAAAAGAGTCTAAAATGCAGTACTCGAGTGCAATCTCCAAAATAACAGAATTATCTCTGTTCATTTCCAAGGCAAACCATTCAATATCATAGTAATCCAAGTCTATGCCCTGACCAATAACACTGAAGAAGCTGAAGTTGAACAGTTCTGTGAAGACCTACAAGACCTTCTAGAACTAACACCAAAAAAAAGATGTCCTTTTTCATTATAGCAGACTGGAATGCAAAGTAGGAAATCAAGAAACACCTGGAGTAACAGGCAAATTTGGCCTTAGAGTACAGAATGAAGCAGGGCAAAGGCTAACAGAGTTCTTCCAAGAGAATGCACTGTCATAACAAACACCCTCTTCCAACAACACAAGAGAAAACTCTACACATGGACATGACCGGATGATCAACACCAAAATCCCATTGATTATACTCTTTGCCGCCAAAGATGGAGAAGCTCTATACAGTCAACAAAAACAAGACCAGGAGTGGACTGTGGCTCGTATCATGAACTCCTTATTGCCAAATTCAGACTGAAGTTGAAGAAAGTGGAGAAAACCACTAGACCATTCAGATATGACCTAAATCAAATCCTTTATGACTATACAGTGGAAGTGAGAAATAGATTTAAGGGACTAGATCTGATAGACAGAGTGCACGTGTGCTCAGTTGTGTCCAACTCTTTGAAACCCTATGGACTGTAGTCCGCCAGGCTCCTCTGTCCATGAGATTTCCCAGACAAGAATACTGGAATGGGTTGCCATTTCCTCCTCCAAGGGATCTTCCTGATCCAAGGACTGAACTCATGTCTCCTATGTCTTCTACATTAGCAGGCGGGTTCCTTATCACTGAGCAACCTAGAAAGTTAAGGCCTTTGGGGAAAAAGTTATGTCCTTTTAGTACAAAGAACCACGTATGAGACTTCTTAATAACAGTGAAAGAATCAAAGATTAAATAGGGTTGGCATTACCACACATTTTATTAGACTCTAGTTCCCTTTTGGCAGCATAGACATAGAAGTATGGAATCTATGTCCTCAGAGGCTAACCAGTAAAATAGATGTCATTGGCAATAGACTAGATTCTACAGCAGCTGTCTCAAACAGTACTTTAAAATCAAGCTCAATAGTAAGTCAACAGCCCAGTGGAAGACTCATACTAAAGCATTACTAGACACATCCCTGCCTTCTAAAAGTGGGTCATTAAGGAAAGCCAGATCTATTTAATTCACCATAAATCAGATTAAAATATATCATACTTACAATTAATCAATCTTTGATCTCTGAAAGAGATTCCAATTGAAAAAATTGTTAATGTTTTAGTTACATCTTCCCTTACTTATAACTGGTGTAAGTATTTTATAGAACAATGAATTGAATTAGGTTACTAGGTATCCAAAGGCAGATAAAGTCAATCAGAATTGGAAGAACTTTTGACATATTCACCATCAAGGAAATATTGCAACAACCAGTCCTGTGCAAGCCAACTCAGAGCTTTCTTTTTGCCCTGCAATTGCACAATGTTTACTTGATTTGCCTTTCTTTTGAGCTCCTGCTGCACTATTTCAGATCTTACTCAAGGTTTTGCTTAGGTTAAAGGAACAACTGATGCAAAGTTCCTGAGGAAACCTCAAGGGTGTATGTGTATGTGTTTCTGTGTGTGAAACTGTGTGTGCCTCTTAGTGGCTTTGTGAAAACAAAATTTTCATCTTCAAAGTTCGAAGTAAGATAGAGCACTTCAGTGAAAAACATAGAAAACTTTTGATTGGTTCTTAGTGACAACACAACAACTTAAAGCTTTTCTTATTCATTTACTGCTCAAATACCCTTGTTCCAGGTTATAATGGTCATAACCATTATGTTCCTCTTAAAGTATAATAATTAAGTTGTTTTCAAGGAAGATATTGAAATCAAAGACCCAGACTTGAATCCCAGATTTTCCACCTTCAAATTATGTATATGTCTTGAGAAAATTACTGGCTCATTATTCTAAGTCTTTAAAGCATCAGTAAAGTGTAAAAATCAGTTAAATTCTATCTCCACAAAAGATTAGTGCTTTAAATGAATATAAAGGAGAAATGGCTATAGGATACTCATTATTTTAGTTTCTGATAAATGGTGGGAGCTTAATAATTGGTATTTTAAAAATAACAATTTTCAATAAACCTATTTTCTTATATAGTTTCCATCTCTGAAATTACTGAATTTTGTTTGTTTGTTTTTCAAATCCTTTATAAATGTAAGAGGTATAATTTTATACCTCTTCTAATTGCTATAATCACTTTATAGCAATTAATATAGTGTCCCTTCAGTATAAGTTATTAGAAATTATTTAGAGAAAATTATGAAGTGATGTTTACTTTCATCTTCCCTTACTTCCCATTTAGGTCCTATACTCAGCAATCTTATAGTCCATTATCAATCACCCCCTCTCCAAAACATACACTACTACCATGATACTGCTTATGCAAAACAAACAAAAAGAAATCACACCACCCTAGGGGTCTCCATTACGACCTCTTTTAGAATGCTCTCTCTCTCTCCATTAATTATAGTTGCTGTAACATATAACTATATTAATTTGGTTGACTACTCATATTTCAGTGATCTTTTGTTGCCTAGCATAATGTTCAAAAATTTAATAGCTGGAAACAACAAAAATATGACTGTTTCACTATTTTCTGGGTCAGAAATTTAGAGTTTATTGGGTGGCTCTATTTTCCCATGTGCCAAATACTGGGGTCACTTAGTAGTACTGAATCAGAGTCTCAGCTAGTCTAGAGGGGGCAAGATAGTCACTCACATGACCAGTATCTTGGAAGCAAGGAATGGAAGGCTGAGCTCAGCTGAACCTATTTCTACACCATGTAGACTGATGGCCTCTCAACAAAGTTTATCCTGGAAAATTAGAGGACTTCTTTTACTGTAACTCAGGGCACCAAGAAAACAAGGTAGAAGTAATACAACATATTATCTTAGGTATTTTCAGAAATAAATAAGTACTTGTGGACCAAGTAAATGCATCTCCTAGAAATATTTGCATTATATTAGAAGTTGAAACAAATTCCATAAATCAAGATATGATTAATTAACTTCTAACACCAAAGACACTACATTAAATCACATTCAATAAGTATGTGCTTATGGATAAGATACTGTGGTTTCACTTAACTTGACTATAGCAGACCTTCCTTTTGAGCCCTGATGGTAAAAGTGTTGGACTACAAGGAGACCAAACCAGTCAATCCCAAAGGAAATCAACCCTGAATATTTTTTGGAAGGACTGATGCTGAGAAATATCAATAACCTCAGATATGCAGATGACACCACCTTTATGGCAGAAAGTGAAGAAGAACTGAGTCTCTTGATGAAAATGAAAGAGGAGAGTGAAAAAGTTGGCTTAAGGCTCAACATTCAGAAAACTAAGATCAAAGAAAAAACAAAATAAAACTAAGATCATGGCATCTGGTCCCATCACTTCATGGCAAATAGATGGGGAAACAATGGAAACAGTGTCAGACTTTATTTTTCTAGGCTCCAAAATCACTGCAGATGATGATTGCAGCCATGAAATTAAAAGACACTTACTCCTTGGAAGGAAAGTTATAACCAACCTAGACAGCATATTAAAAAGTAAAGACATTACTTTGTCAATAAAGGTCCATCTAGTCAAGGCTATGGTTTTTCCAGTGGTCATGTATGGATGTGAGAGTTGGACTATAAAGAAAGCTGAGCACCGAAGAATGGATGGTTTTGAACTGTGGTGTTGGAGAAGACTCTTGAGAGTCCCTTGGACTGCAAGGAGATCCAACCAGTCCATCCTAAAGGAGATCAGTCCTGGGTGTTCATTGGAAGGACTGATGTTGAAGCTGAAATTCCAATACTTTGGCCACCTGATGAGAAGAGCTGACGCATTGGAAAAGCCCCTGATGCTGGGAAAGATTGAAGGTGGAAGGAGAAGAGAGCGGCAGATGATGAGATGGTTAGATAGCATCACTGAATCAATGGACATGAATTTGAGCAAACTCTCAGGGAGCTAGTAAAGGACAGAGGACCCTGGAGTGCTGCAGTCCACCGGGTCACAAAGAGTTGGACACAACTTAGCAACTGAACACCAAGTAAAGTGTTTGGGTACCAGTTATATACACTGCTTGGATCTGCAGATAATATAAGAATGAAGAGGGACTCAGAGATTCCTATATCATAAGCTCTATAGGGACAAGGACCTGCTACACTGAAGTGTATGCAGTTTGTGTGGGATAAATAAAATTTCCAATGAGCAGAGATTTTTCTTATGGTTAAAGAGCCCATGACATTATGTGTAGATATGTAGATTTATTGTAATTCTTCTTTTAAAATAAAAATATATTTTATTGTTATGGAAAAATATAGATGTTCTAGCATTTAAACTATGCATTTATTCACACAATTAATATGCATGTTTCTAGGTGATGGCAATAAATTTAGATGGTAATTCAACTGATCAATGAGAACAGATTAAACATGAAATTAGTTCAAAACCAGTATACTCAATTCTCCAATCTCATTATAAGATTATTTAATTTTACTTGATTCTTACCAAAAGAAAAATAAAGTATAGCAACATGATTTGCAACTCTGAATTATAGTCATCAAGAGTAAAAAGGAAAAAGTACTTCATTAATCATTCAAAAAATGAAATTAAAAGCAAAAGCAAAACTAAGCAAAACAACAGTTTATGTTGGGGAAAATTAGGGGGAAAAAACAACAAATCACAGTCTAAGCATTCACAAAGTTAGCATTTAAGTAACAATGTTGTTGTAATTGTTTAGTTGCTATGTTGGACTCCTTTGTGACCCCATAGACTGTAGCCTGCAAGCCTTCTGTGCATGGGATTTTCCAGGTAAGAATACTGGAATGGGTTGCCATTTACTTTTCCAAGGGGTCTTCCTGACCCAGGTATCAAACCCACATCTTCTGCATAGCAGGTAGATTCTTTATCCCTGCACCACCTGGGAAGCCCAAAAGAAATGATAAAAATGAACTTATTTACAGAACAGAAATAAACTCACAGACATAGAAAATAAACATGTGGTTACCAAAGGAGAAAAGGACACAAATTAGCAGTTTGTGATTAACAGATACACGGTACTGTAAATAAAATAGGTCAGTAATAAGCACCTACTATATGGCACAGGGAACTATATTCAATAGCTTGTAAATCCTATAATAGAAAAGAATCTGAAAAAGTGTATATATATATATGCACACACATACACATACACACGTGGGTTGCCCTGTCCTCCTCCAGGGCATCTTCCTGACCCAGGGATTAAGCCCACATATCTTATGTCTCTTGCATTGGCAGTTGGGCTCTTTACTACTAGCACCACCTGGGAAGCCCATATATATGTTCTCTCTGCTCAATCACTTCAGCCATGGCCAACTCTTTTGCAACTGAATGGACTGTAGCCCACCAGGCTTCTTAGTCCATGGATTCTCCAGATAAGAATACCAGAGTAGACTGCCATGCTCTCTTCCAGGGGATCTTCCTGACCAGGGATCAAACCTGTGCCTCCTGTATCTTCTGCAAAGCAAGTGGATTCTTTACCCATTGAACCACCAGGAAAGCCCATATATATATATATATATATGTATATAAATATATATGTATATATTTATATATGTGTGTGTATATGTTCAGCTATACATGGATATAGGTGTAAGTATACGAAAAAATGCATATATAGGCCTCACAGTTGGCACAGTGGTAAAAAATCCACCTTCCAATGCCTGAGATGCTGGAGACATGGGTTGATTCCTGGTTTGGGAAGATCCCCTGTAAGAGAAAATAGCAACCTACTTCCAGCCTGGAAAATTCCATGGACAGAGGAGCCTGACAGCTGCAGTCCACTGGGTTGCAGGAGTCAGACACCACTGAGCACACACACACACACACACACACACACACACATATACATACATTCATATATATGTGTGTGTATATGTATATATATATCAGATCAGATCAGTCGCTCAGTTGTGTCCAACTCTTTGCAACCCCATGAACTACAGCACGCCAGGCCTCCCTATCCATCACCAACTCTCGGAGGTCACTCAGACTCACATTCATCGAGTAGTGATGCCATCCAGCCATCTCATCCTCTGTCGTCCCCTTCTCCTCCCACCCTCAATCCCTCCCAGCATCAGAGTCTTCTCCAATGAGTCAACTCTTCCCATGAGGTGGCCAAAATGCTAGAGTTTCAGCTTTAGCATCATTCCTTTCAAAGAAATTCCAGGATTGATCTCCTTCAGAATGGACTGGTTGGATCTCCTTGCAGTCCAAGGGACCCTCAAGAATCTTCTCCAACACCACAGTTCAAAAGCATCAATTCTTTGGCGCTCAGCCTTCTTCACAGTCCAGCTCTCACACCCATACATGACCACAGGAAAGACCATAGCCTTGACTAGGCGAACCTTTGTTGGCAAAGTGATGTCTCTGCTTTTGAATACGCTATCTAGGTTGGTCATAACTTTCCTTCCAAGGAGTAAGCGTCTTTTAATTTCATGGCTGCAGTCACCATCTGCAGTGATTTTGGAGCCCAGAAAAAGAAAGTCTGACACTGTTTCCCCTGTTTTCACTCTCCACTTTCACTTTCATCAAGAGGCTTTTTAGTTCCTCTTCACTTTCTGCCATAAGGGTGGTATCATCTGCATATCTGAGGTTATTGATATTTCTCCCAGCAATCTTGATCCCAGCATGTGTTTCCTCCAGTCCAGCATTTCTCATGATGTACTCTGCATATAAGTTAAACATGGTGACAATATACAGCCTTGACGTACTCCTTTTCCTATTTGGAACCAGTCTGTTGTTCCATGACCAGTTCTAACTGTTGCTTCCTGACCTGCATACAGATTTCTTAAGAGGTCGATCAGGTAGGTGGTCTGGTATTCCCATCTCTTTCAGAATTTTCCACAGTTTATTGTGATCTACACAGTCAAAGGCTTTGGCATAGTCAATAAAGCAGAAATAGATGTTTTTCTGGAACTCTCTTGCTTTTTCGATGATCCAGTGGATGTTGGCAATTTGATCTCTTGTTCCTCTGCCTTTTCTAAAACCAGCTTGAACATCAGGAAGTTCACGGTTCACATATTGCTGAAGCCTGACTTGGAGAATTTTGAGCATTACTTTACTAGCGTGTGAGATGAGTGTAATTGTGTGGTAGTTTGAGCATTCTTTGGCATTGCCTTTCTTTGGGATTGGGATGAAAACTGACCTTTTCCAATCTTGTGGCCACTGCTGAGTTTTCCAATACACGTAACTGAATCACTTTGCTGTAGGTCAGAAATTGACACAACATTTAAATCAACTATACTTCAATAAAACAAAGAAACAAACAGGTAATGATTGGGTGGTCAAGAAGTATAAGGCATAGTTCAGATGCTGGTGATAAAAACAGAAGCAAACCAAAGCCCCTTTTCCTCTGCAGCTATCTAGTTTTGGGAGAAATAGAATAAGAAACATATGTATAGACATCATATTTTAATTGGTGCTATGAAGAAAAAGAGTAGATGAGGGTGATATAGAATACTATATTGAGGTTGATAATAACCTCAGTCGCTCAGTTCAGTTCAGTCGCTCAGTCGTGTAAGGAGAAGGAAATGGCAAACCACTCCAGTATCCTTGCCTGGAAAATTCTAGGGACTGAGGAGCCTGGTGGGCTGCAGTCCATGGGGTCGCAAAGAGTCAGGCACGACTGAGTAACTAACAGACAGACAGAAAGTCGATGTGCTGAAATATTTAAGGCATTTTTTTCCACTTGTATTTCTTTCAAGAAGATACCAAGTTCCTAATTATAATGAAAATGAAGTCACTGTAAAGAGCTTTGTACTCATTTATCCCTCCAGGTACTGGACTTGGGTTTTAATTCACAAGGACAGTACACTTCCTGATATATACAGTATTAGTCAGGTTCACAATCTCCTTTGAGGCCTAGGACATTACCACAAACATATAAGATACTGAGTGCTAAAAATAGAGGAAGAGGGAAAATATTTTTAAATTTTCACTATCACAGAGAGTTAATGTAATCAAATTAAATTTATTTAACTCATAAATTAGAAGTTGTACATTTGAGATTTTGACTTATTAGTTAATATAGTCTACCTTTTTATACTGTTCATGGGGTTCCTGTGGCAAGAGTACTGCAATGGTTGCATTCCCTCCTCCAGTTGATCACATTTTGTCAGAACTTCCCACCATGACTCCTCCGTCTTGGGTAGCCCTGCATGGGATGGCTCATAGCTTCACTGAGCTATGCAAGCCCCTTTGCCATGACAAGGCTGTGATCCATGACGGGTATGAGATGGTTAGGTACTATCACCGACTCAATGGACATGACCTCGAGAAAACTCCAGGAGATACTGAAGGACAGGGAAGCCTGTCATGCTGCAGTCCATGGGGTTACAGAGTCAGACATGACTTAGTGACTAAACAACAACATATTCTACCTTACTGAATATATTGATCAGTTTAGTAATATGTGATATTATATACTAACCAACATACTATATTGACCAATTTACTACTGGTATAGTATATTTTGTGGGGAAAAGGCATCACAAGAAACTGCTTGCTCTAAGTCAGTTTAAATATAAGAGTGGATCTAACGGAAGTGGGCTAGTTTAGCTCAGCAAAACGGAAAGAGGATTTGACCTCCAGGTATCTTCCTGGATCAATCTGTGACCCTCCATGGGTTACATGAATATGACTCATTCTGAACAAACCCCAAATTTTGATGCCTCTTATAAGATTTTCAAATTTCCAAGATATGCCATAAATAGCCAAACGTTCACCTGGTTTCTTGACCTCTGGCCAAGTTAATAATGTTGGTGCTACACAAAGCCCTGGCTGGTCTCTGCTTAAGTGGATACCAGAATATTTTTTTTCATGCCATATAATTTCTGCAGTGCCCAGCAGAGTTCCTGGAATATGATAGGTAATTAATAAAAATTAGTTAAAAGATCATTTTTCACATATCAATGTAACAGCATACCATTATAGCTTGTTATGCATAATGGCACATAAAAGATTATAACATTCTCTTTTTAAAAAGTTTCATTGAAATGGGCAGTCCTAGGAAAATTGACTAAAAGCAAGCCAGAATCCTCTTTTCATTGCTACACAATTCATCTGTCAAAGTGTTTCAATATTTAACATTACATAAAAACCCTTAAGATTCTAGGGGCTTTTGTGTGTTTATTAGATATTATCAATAAATTTATTTATGAATGTGCTAAATACAATAATGAATACTCATTATTCAGTTTTGCTATACAGAAACCAATAGTTAAGAAGGGTTTCTGAGAGTACGTAGGGAAAGGATGCCTGAACAAAGGAACACGTACGCGTTTCAGTGCTCTGTCTACTTTGTGGAGGTCAGCCTTAGGATTTCATTCTCCAGGTGCATTGTGCACTGAAAACAGTAATCTGCTACACGCTTACTGTGATAACCCAGACTTGTAAGCACTGCCATTATCTATCAATATAAGGATCACTAAAGAATTAAAATGATAACTATGTAAAGGATTATAATAAACATTTAAATATTTTCTTTATAACTATTTTGATATTTGCTTTATAAATCTGAATAAAACCTAGGGATTGGAATTCTTACCTCTATTTACAAATGAAGAAACTGAGGACCAGAAATATAACTGAATCCCCAAAGTAAATATAAATATTCTTCTATAGAACAAGTCCAAAATCTCATCTGTCTGCTTCTGAAGCCCATGTTCCTTTACATTAATCGTGTCTCAAACACATTTTAAAATATCTAGTCTTGAGATGTTAATATATATCTTTGTAAGAGTACCAGGAGAGGTATCATAAAATCAACTTGCCAACAGTTGGAAAAGAGGAGGCTACTGAATAACCAGAAACCAGATCATTTGCTTGAGGAACAAATCCTAAGAGATGAACAATAACATCTATTCTATATTTTATTAATAGACACTCCTGGTAAACCAAAAGAAATTATTTTCACTAATGGAAAAATAAAAATTGCCCTAGTGCTTACAAAAGACATCATCTTGTTAAACTGTAACTTTAAATAAAATGTTCTTCTGACACCTGCAGACTAAATTTGAATTTTTGTGACAAATATTTTAGGTGATAAGCAATCTAATAATAACATCAACCACTATGACTTCATCTAGCAAACTCACTCTTTAGAAATTTGTCATGAGACATTTCCTAATTGTTGTAAACTTATGTTTTCTTCTTTATATAGAAATGTGATTAAACTGTCATATGGCTGATAATCTGATTTAGAACACAGACTACTTTATGTTGTATAAAACAAAGGCAACATCTGACACTGTACCTGGCATATAGCAAATACTTATTAATTATTTGGAACACTTTTCCAACTCTTTTTCATTATATAGGGTGGACTTGGGCTGATGGAGTCACACTATTTTACCCCGTCACTGATGAAAATGAAGAACTCACTGTGTAAGATGCTGTGTAGGCACTGTACGTGGAGCCACCAGAAGTTAATAGGCTACTCTCCCTTGTGACAGAGAAGGCAATGGCAACCCACTCCAGTACTCTTGCCTGGAAAATCCCACGGACAGAGGAGCCTGGTAGGCTGCAGTCCATGGGGTTGCTAAGGGTCGGACATGACTGAGCAACTTCACTTTCACTTTTCACTTTCATGCATTGGAGAAGGAAATGGCAACCCACTCCAGTGTTCTTGCCTGGAGAATCCCAGGGACGGGGGGCCTGGTGGGCTGCCGTCTCTGGGGTCGCACAGAGTCGGACACGACTGAAGTGACAGCAGCAGCAGCTCCCTTGTGATGCACAGGTTTCTGACTGCAGTGATTTCTCTTGTTGCCGAGCACAGGTTCTGGTCATGTGAGTGCCAATAGTTGCAGCATGTGGGCTCAGTAGTTGCAGTAAAATATTATTCTGAACACCAGTTCACCATTTTGATATTGTTTCAGACATTGATGGCAGAATCTTAGATGAATGTGTATTTCTACCATAACACTTAGATCTTATGGGTATTGCCTTATGTGTCTCTTCTCTTTAGCACAGGTAGTGTGGCTTAATATTTTTAGGGTTTCTGTAAATGTTTCTATTAACTTGCATCAATCTTTCAGCAAGTATTACCATGTGCCATAATGAAGTTAAAGTTATGCAAGGGGATGGGAATATAATGGTGAGCTAGCTGCCCAACCCCTTGTCCTCACAGAACAAATAAACCATCGAAACACTGCAAAGTCATTCTTTACTACTCAGTGCCTCTCCATGAGATCAAGTGTTTGGAAAATGAGAAAACTGCAATTAGAGTTGAAGAGAAGTTGCGTAAAGCCTAATACCTCTAGACTCGGGGAATCTCTCCTTCCCAGAGCTATTATCTCAACTTTTGTACCTGCTCATTTTGATGAGATAAAAATAGGCAGAACATCCAGGTTGACTGAGTTCTTACTCAGATAGCCTGCATTATGAAAACAATATTTCTGACAGCACCTGAATTTTGTAATTATCATTAAATATCCAATATTAAGTGGTCTAATATCATACAATGGAACACATTTGGACCCACAAAGGAGAAAGAAAAAGGATGAACTGTGAAAGTTCATGTTAAAATAATTAGCCTTTCATTTATTCATAGCCAAAGATGTGTGATTACATGTATATGCCCCAAAGCCTTGGTTTCAAAGAATGATGAAAATTCCTTCAACTCACCTTGATGTAGAAACAAACAAATCTGCTAGAAATGTTGTTCTCCCTGGAATTTGAAGGGCACTGATGACATTAATGACACTCTATTCTATGTCAAACTGATATAAAAGCTGCAAACATCTGACAAAAGACTCCCATCCCCAAATGGCAGAAATTATTGAAACCACAGGGCATATAGCACTCTCTCTGGGAACCTTTATCAGGGAACAGTTGGAAGTGAGCTTTTTGGAGCAGCCTATAGTTACCCCTCAATTCATGCTGGTCAGGTCTTTTACCAAGAGAGTTTTGCTTTCAGTGTTTATATAGTGCAGCAGGCAACTGTTTACCTCCGGGCATGGGAGACAGTCCTGTGCTTTAGAATCAGTGTGCTACAGGCAGCCTGTTGCCTGTGGAAACTCAGGCATCTTTGTGGGGAGGGAACTCTGCAAGGGGTGAGACAGAAAA
The DNA here is from genome assembly GCA_935064755.1 of Tragelaphus eurycerus. Lineage (NCBI taxonomy): Eukaryota > Metazoa > Chordata > Mammalia > Artiodactyla > Bovidae > Tragelaphus > Tragelaphus eurycerus. The sequence goes on along the minus strand of CAKXYN010000168.1, from coordinate 143,777 downwards.
TAACCCTATCCATTTTGGCCAGTGCCCTACTTGAAAGTGTTTTTGCTGCATGAGTCATGGTCACAAAAACATTGGTCAGTATTACAATATTTTATGATCATTTAGGAACTTGTTTCTGAGATCTCTAGATCATGCACAATAATAATTTTTTTAAATTTTTAAATAAACTTAAACAAATTTATCTTAAATAACCAGTTAACTGGGAATGACTTACACACTTCTACTACCTCAGCAAAGAGAGGAAAATGTGATCCTAATTCTTGTTTAACATACAGTCAGAGGTTCTAGGATTGTGTCCTTAAGAACAAAGCTTTGGGTATAGATTAAGGCAGGGCCACAATGCATGTTTTAAAATGTCATGAAAATAGCTTGGACTATAGTTTCACAAATGTCCTTTATCTTTCTTCTAACATTCAAAGTGTAAATTAAATCTCATGCTAGATTTCATTATTAATAAACATTTCTCGGGATTAGCAGCCTGACCTTTCCAGTTGCCTTATAATTAGTTCAATATGTGCTCAGACAGCACAGTGGAAGATGAATTGCAAAAGAGTTAGAGAGTGAGAATCCATCGAGGACATTATGGCAATAATCTAGTGAGTAATGTAGAAGCCAAAAAGACAGGAATGGAAAAGAGGAAGTGAATGAGGGAGAGGGAGAAATACGCATGTATTGAGCACCTCATTTGTTCCAAGTTATGGGCCAGAAACCATATAAAACCTATAGGATAGACTCATGTACCTATCCTAATACAACTGAGAGACATATATCATTGTCCCCTTTTTATACACTGAGGGGTGGCAGAGAGAACTGTGCAGATGGACATAGTAGGTGTCTGAATAAATATACAAGGGAAAGAAGGAAACTTTTCAAAACTGTTTCTGAATATCCCAGCTGAGTCAAATTATACTTATCTTTTTATATTACTGTGCCTGCAATACTGAGGGGATGGATAATGCTTAGGGAAATACAACTATGCTTAGGGAAGAGTCCTATTTTTTTGAATGAATTATGTCATCCACCAAAATTGGAATATGACCACCTACAATATGGAATATATTCTGGGCATAATGTCAAACCCAGCGGAGACTGGTTTGTGAGAATTTTTACTCACTGTTATTTCTTGAACATGTGTATAATCTGATTTCAGTTTACCCGAGATTTGGTTTTGATATTCTCAATAGAATAGAGGAAATCCATCTAGATTCTACACCAAAAGAATATCTATGAGAACAAATATGATTTAGAAAGCCCTCTTGATTTTCTTGAGATATATAAAGTATATGAAAAGCCTATTTATTTTCTTGTATGGATCTGGTTTTGAGCCAGGCAGACTCTCTGGGTACAAACTGAAGCTTTTCCACTTACTAGCTGTGTAACTTTAAACATATTTATTAATATTTCTTCTACTCACTTTCCTCACTTCCAACCTGGAAGCTCTATTATGTCCCCCACAGAGTTGTAGTGAACAAGCTATATTAGGCAAAACTGTTTTAATCACCACCCTAGTTACATGTTGTCAGAAAAATTTTCAAAAGTCTCTGAAGCACTGAGGGTGAGAGAATCAGTTCCTAGGTAAGTTGATAAGAAGTCCAAGGTCCCCGAGAAAAAGAAAGGGGTCTGGAGCTCTTGAGGAGAAAGGAGTCTGGGGCTCTCTAGGAGAAAAAGACATTTTCTATATTGTTTTATTCAATATAACAATGTATTTTGCTTGAGGACATGTTTCTCCTCAACAAGAAGGTTTTCTTACTAATCTTGTTATCTAAAGAAGCAGAGTGGGTCTAGTAAGATCTTTCTATTGCTAATTCTAATCTTAATTTAAGATGTCCACAAGCAACAAATGCTGGAGAGGGTGCGGAGAGAAGGGAACCCTCTTACACTGATGGTGGGAATGCAAACTAGTACAGCCACTATGGAGAACAGTATGGGGATTCCTCAAAAAACTTGGAATAGAACTGCCTTATGATCCAGCAATCCCACTGCTGGGCATACACACTGAGAAAACCAGAATTGAAAGACATGTGTACCCCAATGTTCATAGCAGCATTGTTTACAATAGCCAGGACGTGGAAGCAACCTAGATGTCCATCCGCAGATGAATGGATAAGAAAGCTGTGGTACATATACACAATGGAGTATTACTCAGCCATTAAAAAGAATACATTTGAATCAGTTCTAAGGAGGTGGATGGAACTGGAGCCTATTATACAGAGTGAAGTAAGCCAGAAACAAAAACACAAATACAGTATACTAACACATATATATGGAATTTAGAAAGATGGTAAAAATAAACCTATTTACGAGACAGCAAAAGAGACACTGATGTATAGAACAGACTTTTGGACTCTGGGACCGGGAGAGGGTGGGATGATTGGGGAGAATAGCATTGAAATATGTATAATATCATATCTGAAACAAGTCGTCAGTCCAGGTATGATGCCCTATAACAGATGCCTGGGGCTGGAGCACTGAGACGACCTGGAGGGATGGTGTGGGGAGGGGGGAGGGAGGAGGGTTCAGGATGGGGAACACGTGTATACTGGTGGCGGATCCATCTCGATGTATAGTAAAAGTAATACAATATTGTAAAGTTAAGCAAAATTAAAAAAAAAAAAAAGAATAAAGTTTAAAAAAAAAAAAGATGTATGTTTTGGGAGTGGGGTCTTGTAAAATATATAAGGCCTTGATAAGTCTAGTGAGTGGGGGCATTCTCCATCCCTCTTCTGATGTTTCTGTCTCTTTCTCTGTCCCTTTTCATACTTAAATAAATTCTACTACACAAAAGCCCTTGAATGATCAAGGCTGGTCCCTGACTCGAAGCTAAATCTTCTTCTTTGGAGATCACAAATCCAAGAACATTCACTGTAAGCTATCAAAGGATATGAATAACTGAATAACATACACAATAAATGCCAATTCAGTTCACAGTGCATTTATTGATACCTATTATGTGAAGTATATGATACACAGAAACACAAAGACAAACCAGACATTATCTCTGGCCTTGAGGAGTTTATCATCTACTGGGGAGAAATATTTCTATTATTTAGAAATAATTTAAATTATTTTTGTAAGGAGTAGAACAGCTATTAGGGAGATCTAAACTTTAAGATGTTACAAGATGGCCAGATAGAGATAGTTATAATGAGCCACAGGCTTCCTGAAGATTTTAAAACTAACCTGAAACTTAAAGGATGAACACAATTGAGAAAAGCAAAACTTTTGGTAAATGCATTGTAGATAGAGGAGCTGAAATACCAACCTTAAGGATATACCAATCAGCAAAATACAATGAAATATAAACAACATAACTTATGTAAATCTTTAATATCAAGCCAAAGAGATGGAAATTCATCCTGAAGGTGGTAAGGAGCCACTCAAGGGCTTTAAAAAGGAAAGTGATATGGACAAATTTCTTTTCGGAAATATCACTCTGGCTATAAGATGAAGTACAGGCTGTTGAGGTGGAAAGGAAGGGGCATATTGAAAATTAAGAGTTATGTTAGTTGGCTATTTTATTACACCACTCTTCGGGGGAGAATTGAGAATGAGAGCCAGCTTGAACTTGATATTAGATGGGTGTAGTGCAAAGTAGGAAATAAATTTCAGAACAATTTAGAGAAGAGCTCAAATAAACTTGGGAGTTGATCTGATGTTGTGGATAAGGAACAGATTCAATGATAACTCCAACATAGGAAGACTGGTGAGATGGTGATGCTTTTTACAAAACTTTGCAATATGGGAGTCAGGGAAGAGAATATGGAAGATAAAAATCATAATTTTTTTTTTTTTTAAGAAGAACCTGTTAAATAATATTTCTACAATGTTTGGGTGGAAATGTGCAGGAAGAAGTTAAATTGCCTTATGGAAAATTGGAACTCTAGACATACATTTGTCTCTCACATGCATAAAAGGTGAGGGTTCCATCTAAAGGAGAAGAGCATGGTGTCCAAGGAGACTAAGACTCAAAGTGCACAGAGTAATAGACTGTGAGAACAGAATTCAAGAAATTACCACAGTTTAAGTGGTATGCAGAAGAGATGCTCATGGAAGAAACTCAGAAGTAGAGGTCAGAGCCAATGAGAGGATAACTCATCTCACAGAGGAAAACTAGGAGTTTCAAGAAAGTCAAAGAGCTTATACATCCATCCAATAAAAGTTACTGCTGTAGGCCTTTATTCCGGGAACATAAAAGTTGAAACATGTCCATTGATTGTTGACCCTTGCCAGAGTAATTTCAGTTTGTTTGGCACAAAAGCTAACTGCTGTGAGTTGCATTGTAAATGGGGAATGAGGAAGTGGACACAAAGAATATAGACTATGTTTTCACAAAGGAGAAGAGGGCACTGAGGCTGAAACCACACGGAAGTACAAGGTCAAGACTGGCAAATTTAGGATAGAAGAGCTCTGAGAACTTATAGGGAAAAAAAAAAAACCCACTAGAATGGGGATATTTTGAAAGGAAGTGATAGTGGTGAATGACAGAACAAGGTCAGCTGGGAGAAGAGGAATTGTTTGAGAGCAGCAGAGCCAAAGGAGGAGGAGAGAGAACTCATTGATGAGAATAAAAAGGGCAAAGACAGCATGTCCAATTCTACTATCTGCCACGTAGAATTTAGACATTAGACAATTTACTAAATTGAGTTCCTGATCATTTCCCCACATAAGATTGTATTTTTCCACATATTTTAAATAAAGTGAAAGTGTTAGTGGCTCAGTCATGTCCAATTCTTTGCAACCCCATGGACTGTAGCCCACCAGGCTCCTCCATCAATGAAATTCTCCAGGCAAGAAAACTGGGGTAGTTAGCCATTTCCTTTTTTAGGGGATCTTCCTGACCCAGGAATCAAACCTGACTCTCTTGCATTGCAGGTAGATTCTTTATCATCTGAGCCACCAGGGAAGCCCTAAATAAAGTAAGTCAAGTATCAATAAAGCACAGAACTTTCAACTAATATTAATATTGGATTATAAGTGAAAATGTACATGGTAATGCTGTGTGTGTGCACGCATGCACATGTGTGTGTGTGTCCGTGATGGAGAGAAGAGAGCTAAGACAAAGCAAAGCTATTTCCTTACATTTCATAATATTGTAGATGAGATCTTCTTTTGTTATGCTCTTCCTTTTGTCCATATTCCTTGGGATAGAATGGGGCAGGGAGGTAGACAAAACGTGTGTCAAAGTTCAACTCAAAATTTGTTGATCATCTGCTCCATTCAAAACCCTCTACCAAGGAAGCATGTTTAAAAGTAAATTAAGGCAGAGACCTAACACTTTCAAGCTCATAATCTAGTAAAGGAGAGAGGTAAAAACACCCGAAGGGTATATATTGTGACCTAAAGTTGTACCCTTTCCCTTTTGAAAAGCAAAATAGAATCCAGCTATTTTAGAACACCATTCTGCTTTTAGGCTTGAGATATTTGGAACTCTTGAAATGTCATTTGATGCATAGATACATTTGACATACATTAAAGAAGAAGTCACCTAAGAGGTTTGTCAGACCAGAGAAAGTGACTTTCTGGCCCGAGAGGGGGTGACGGAAGCCATTGGGATGATTTATTGATAAGTGATGATGTACGGCTGTAGTTCAAAGAAGGGCAAAGTCGACTCTTAATAATAAAAATTCCATTCCAAGGGTATCCTGCATTTTTTTAAAATTTATTTCAGAAATAAAAATATGATGTAGGCAGGGAGAACTGCTTTCCTTGAAACAAGAACTTTTACAAAGTGAAAACCTTGAAATTAGATCATACATCAGCATGAATAAGATAGCCTAGAATGTTCCTAACTGGCAATTCTGGTGCTTTGGTAATATGCCTGGCCTTGACAGAGCTGTTTGTGGAAAACTGTGGTGTTGGAGAAGACTTGAGAGTTCCTTGGACTGCAAGGAGATCCAGCCAGTCTATCCTAAAAGAAATCAGCCCTGAATATTCACTGGAAGGACTGATGTTGAAGCTGAAACTCCCATCAGTTGGCCACCTGATGTGAAGAACCAACTTATTGGAAAAGACCCTAATGGGAAAGATTGAAGGCGGGAGGAGAAGGGGATGACAGAGGATGAGATGGTTGGATGGCATTATCTATGAGATGAACATGAGTTTGAGTAGGCTCCTGCAGTTGGTGATGGACAGGGAAGCTGGCATGCTGTAGTCCATGGAGTCGCAAAGAGTCAGACACGACTGAGCGACTAAACTGAACTGAACTGAACTGAAAATCATCTCCTCACACAGCCATCTCTCCTGCTTAAATCTGTGTGGGTTGGGGAGGGGGAGTTTTCATTTTTAACTCCAAGATTATGTTATGCTTAGTAAGTAGTGAATCTACACACTAAGTTCAACAGCCCAGTTGTGGAAAATGTAGGAACAATAATTATGTGTATGAGAGAATTTTCTTTTAATATGCCTTGATGATATGATTTATTTCTTCTAAGAAGTGATTTCTAAATGTATAACATTTAATTTGAATGCTTACATTTACCAAACCTATCCCCACGAAAATGCCACCAAACACCTACTAAACAGTTCAAGCTTCAAAATGCTTTCACAGATAAGGTAGTATCTGTAATTTTCAGTAGATCATGCAATAAAATAATCAAAAGAGTAGAAGGCAGAAAACACTAAAATAAAGTCAAAGAGATTAAAAGATATAACAGAACAATTATGGCTGTGTAAAATATTCATATAAAATTATCTATGTACATCTAATTTATAATTTGCTGCTAAAGGTTTGAATTTGGCTTTTTAGTCAATCCATGAGAATAATATTTTCTGAATGGAAATGCATTTTGTGAGGAGCATCCTCCCCTCCAAATAGATCTCTCTGGTGTCTACTAAATCTAGTTGACCTACAAATCGAAGAGAGAATGTGAGCAATAACAACTCTCTGTCTTCTACAGAACGAGCTAGTCAGACTGAACTTATTGGAGAAATACCTCACCAACTGCTTTGCAGTGATATCCAAAATGCCAAGGTTGATGGTTTGTCACAGATAGAAGACAACATAATAAAATATCTGGGAGAGGGAAGAGTGGCAACCCAGGGTCATGTAAAATACTAAGTCAGATGTGTACCTGGAAATTTTAAGTTTCCTTGGGTCCTCAAAATGTCTTTGTGGTACCCCAGAAGTAACTTGATTTTTTTTCACAGTTTCTCTTCCTGAGGTGCACTGAATATTTGTGTTACCCAACAGTCATATTTTGAAACTCCACTTCCTGATTGTATCAGAAGGTGGGGCCTTTGGTAGACAATTGGGATTAGATGAGGTCACAAGGGGAAATCCTCATGAATGAAATTAGTGCCCTGATGAGCTTCATGGAGAGCTTTCTTCCAGTCTCTACTCTCCACCATATGAAAATACAAAAAGTCTACAGTCTCCATCCTAAAAGAGGGTTTTCCCAGACATAAACTATTCTGGCACCCTAATTTCAGGCTTCCAACCCTCAGAACTATGAGAAATAAATTTCAGCTGTTTATAAGCCATCCAGTCTGTGGTTTTCTAGATAGTACCCTGAATTGACTAAGACCCACTTCTACTTTTCTTTCTTTAGAATTCTTGCATTATCTAGACTTTTGGAGACTGTATTTATACAAACACACACACACACACACACACACACACACACACACACACACACACACACATTATATATATTGAACTCCACATCCTCTTGCAATAAAATTGTTTTTATTTTTTTAGAGCTGTCTGAAGTTAATTTAATTGGTGTAAATCCATTTGTATCATAGATAAGATTTATGGATAAAGTGTCTCTGACAAAAGGATGTAGTGTAGACAAAGTTTCATTCTCTGTCTTTATCCCACTGCTCTGCACCTCAACAGACTTAAATTCTGATAGAATCTATATTTAAATATCAAAGATAAATATTTACATGGAGAACAGCTGGCGTGCCAAAGTTTCTAACGTTTAAGGTAAAGATGGGCTTTCCAGAACATTCAAGTATAAGTTCAAATGAGAAAAGAAAAAAAAAAAAAAAAAGACCCTACATCATTTTGTAATTATCATTGATATTTTTAATCCCTAAGAAAATTGTAGTAACAAATGAATGTGAGTGTGCATGTGTTTGTGTGTGTGTGCTGAAAGGCAGGTAGGATTTAGTTGATCCATCAGGAAGCATGGTAAGAAAGAAAAGTATCAATAGTTTTTCAAATGATTCCATCTATAGGTTTTTCTTAACTAGTGGAATAGATTTTAATTCATAAATCATAATGACTACTTACCACAGATCATTCCTTAAAAGTAGATCTACTTAACTGCTTTTGTTTACTATTTCTGGTTCCTTTCCTAGAGAAACATCAATGCCCAGGACTCTTATGTCACAGCCACTTCCTTCTAGACAAGGCTAAACACAAAAATGATTCTACCTCTTACGTTAGAAAATAAGAAACATAGGCTTACATGGTACAGGAAAACAAGCCTCCTTCACAATTAAAACCTAAATCACTCTGAAAATCAATGAAATCCTGGTATGTTTTTCTAACATTCCCTATGACACTAAATACATGAGTCTGAAGAGTAGGGAGGCTTGTGAACTTGCAGAGGACCTAGAGCCATAATTTCTAAGAGGCAGTCAGTAATATACTGAGGAATCTTTGTATTACAGCTTATGTTGAATTCCACACAGGAGGTGGTAGAATATGATACAGAGGAGAAGGCCCAGGAAGCAAAGGCTAAGATAGGAAAAGACTTGACAAGGGATGGTGGAAAATGACATACCAGACAACACTGGTTTTCACACACACACACTCACTCTGATTTCCAAAACAGAGATTCAAGAATGACTGTTTCAAGATGTACATGTATATTCCTACTCCATCCCCGTACACTGTCCTTTCTTATCTGGATATCAGTCTCCTCCTTTCCTAATTCTTCTTTAGATTATAGTCCTTTCCTCATTATGCACATGTTTACGTTACCACCACTGACACAGATTACATTAGCATATCCATATAGAATTCTAAGAGTGTAGCACTTATGGCCCCACATTGCTTCACAACAGAAAGGCAAGTGCGAGCCCATTAACTTATCAGGGATCTCTGCGATATGGCCAAAGAGGGCTCTGGAAGTAGGAGCTAGAAGGCTGGATTGGGTTAGGATCCCACATGGCACCTCAGCTTGCTTCCCTTCAAAATCAACTTCTCTTCCCACTTCGACATCAAGTAGCTGAAAGCCTTAAGCCAGTTTTTTTGTTCTGGTTGCTGAGCCCAAAGGACAGGAAATCATTACAGGAGAAACATTTCTAGCAAAGGTCACTTTAATAGAAGATTACATCAATCTACTTGAAGAAAAAAATACATTTCAATTGATGTCATCCGTTCATGGGATAACATCCATTTTAGTTTCTGACTTAGGTTTTTAAAAGTTAGTCCAACTTTTGGAGAGAGCACATTAAAAATTAACCATGCCTTCAAAAGTGATTTCAATCTTTTTAACAGGAAGCAATGGTTATTAGCTATTTCATGTCAGAAGTTAAATGGTTACCTACTTAGAAGGGGAAAAGACTTTTTTTTTTTTTTATTTTTTGGATGTACTCCTAATGGAATTGTAAGAGGAACATCCCAGACCTTTCAGAGTTAAAAGACCAAGTGATTTATTTTTTAGCATACTTTCTTACATGATTCAAATTTGACAGATATACATCTTAAAGATAGTGATAATTTTTCTATGTATTTTAGGTAAATTCCACTTACTTCCTAAAATGTCTTATAGTCCTGTCTCAATATCCATGGGGTATCCGTTTCAGGATCCTAAGCAGCTACCAAATTTATAGATGTAAAATCCCTTACTGTCCCCTCTGTGATCATAGATTTGAGCACCCAGGTGGTGCTAGTGATAAAATACCTGCCTGCCAATGCAGGAGATGTAAGATACATGGGTTTGATCCCTGGGTGGGGAAGATCCCCTGGGGAAGGGCACAGCAACCCACTCCAATATTCTTACCTGGAGAATCCCATGGTCAGAGGAGCCTGGCAGGCTACAGTCCTTAGGGTCCCAAAGAGTCAGACATGACTGAAGCAATTTAGCACGCACACACTTACAGTGATCTGGAAGCACAGTAATCACTTTAATTTCACAGAATGTCATCTGAACTGGGTGGGCTGTTGGAGCATAATACCCCACAATGCTTCTTCAGAGCCTTACCTGGGTCCACTATACAGTTGATCCTTGAACAACAGGGGCTTGAATTGTGCTACCCCATTTATAGGTATATATTTTTTCCAGTGGTAAATACTATTGGACTACCCAGTCTGTGACTAGTTGAATCCGAGGATGAGAAAACATCGAGAGGGAGTAACCGGGTATGAAGGGTCAACTATAAGTTATACTTGTGCTTTCCAGGCCACGCTAGTGGTAAAGAATCTGCCCAATGCAGAAGACACAAGAGACATTAGTTAGATCCCTAGATTGGGGAGATCCCCTGGAGAAAGAAATGGCAGTCTACTCCAGTATTCCTGCCTGGATAATCCCATGGATAGAGGAGCCTGGCGGGCTACAGTCCAAATTGTTGCAAAGAGTCAGACACAACTCAGTGACTAGCAGGCAAGCACATAAGTGATACTTAGATTTTTGACTGCCAGGAGGGTCAGTATTCCTAACCCCATGTTGTTCAAAGGTCAACTGCTGCATTTAGCAAAGAAGTAAATGAGGCAACTTGCAAAGCATTGTCCCAAAGATGATCTGGCTCTCCATATGCTTACCGCAATGTTTTTCTCCTAGTGTCTGTGGCCAGGGGAATTAAGCCAGAATGAATGAGTTCATATTTCTTTTATCATGGGGGGATGAAGGCAATTTTGAAGAACAACAATCTCCTGGAATTTAATAGAAATCTTCCAAGTGGGAAAGCTTTCTGAAAATTTCTATTTTCTCTGCAACTTGCATATTCTTATTACAAATATCACTCCCACCCCACCTCCAGTCATAGAGACCCTTTCATATAAAAACCTATTATTTGATCATTTATTAGAAATTCTACTCAAAATATCTTCTCATAGGTTACATTTATTTCTCTTATCCATATTTTTATGCTTTGACTAGATTTTGTAAATATTTTCTCTTGTGGTATTATGTTAGGTCAAAAAACTAACAGCAAAATGTCTTAGCAGAATTATAGCATACTCACCAAAAGGTAAACTTTGGTTTCAGTGTCTTTTCCACATTAGAAAGGAATGAAAAATGTGGCTGAAAAATCTCAGTGCCAAAGAGGTGCTATAATACGTGCTATGGTGGAATTGTATTGATTTTTCTGGGAATTTAGAATACGTTTCAGCTTCTCATATAAGCAATATCATACTCAAAACTAACTAGCTAACCAACTAGTGGAATAAAACACTTGCATTCCAAACAAAAGGGAAATTCCATTTTGAGAGCCAAAAGAGATGCAGATCCTTCCGTTCCTCTTCTCTTGGATCTGATCTAATACCACTTTTAATTCTACCACTGGGGAGTCGGGGAGGAGGGAATGATGAGTAATAGAATAGACTATGTCTTTGTTAGGGAGGAAAAACCAATTTATCTACCCTTCTGAGTTTTTATCTGAGACCCCTATAATAAAATATAAACAAGAGAAAAATAAACAGAAGTTATTAACACATATACCTCATGTATGCATGGGAAATACAAAGAGGAGAATGCTTAGCTCAGCAAGTAGCTTAGAATTCAGAGTAAAATACTATCTGCTACTGAGGGTAGAGGAGGGAGACAAGTTTCTTAGAAGAAACTAAAGGATTTTTAGGAAAGATGAAAGGGCCTTTAGAAGAAGAGATGGGAGGAACAGCAGTGCATGACAAAGCCTGTCCTGTGTGTGGTGTTGACTTCTAGTCTCCTGTGATGAGTAAATCCTTCCTGGTTGATGAAACTCACAGACAAAGGATTTATGACAATTCATTTCCTTTTAGAGGATTTGTCTTTAAGCACACAAAGGGAGTTCAATGATAGCCTCTCCTTGAATTTGCTGTATTTCAAGTACCTACAGCTCAACATAATCAATATACTAAAGTGGTATATTTTGTAATGGTATATTCTGACCTCATATATTGTGTTGATATATTCTGTTACCCTTCACTTTCCTATCTTGACTTCTCTTCAACTGGCAGAAATCTCAACATGTTGCCAAGACAGTTCTTCCTAGTTCTCTGAACTTGATGTGGGAAGATTCATGCTCTTTGGTCCTATGGCAGGATCATTTATCCTTAGAGTGAGGTGTCACTTTACAAATTCTTTCCAAGGTTCCTAAAATTCAAATATATAAAGATAGTAAGTAGTGTTTGTGAATATTGGACAAATCTCTCTACAGGCAACTGAAGACCTTAATTCACAGGCTGACTAGGAAGAATAGGGGACCATTGTCTATCTCTGCCTATTGACTTACGTACAGTCAGCTAGAATCATGGTGTGGCTCCAGGTGAGCACTGTTTCAAACCTTGGGCAAGGTGTCATAAATATTGGATCATGTCTTTTGAAATTTTAAGAAGCTCTCTATTCTAGAAAAGAAGCTTACCAAAAGTTTTCTAGCATACCATCATGTCAAAACATCTGCCAGAAAAACTAGTTGTTCCCCTTTTATCAAGAAAGAATGTTCGCTATTATCTACCCAATAGTTGGTCAGGTACCATTGATCAGTGAGACTCTGCTGGGATCCCAGCATAACTTTGAAATGCAACAAGAGATGTTTTCCTGTGGAAACACCTATAATCCTGTTTGGATACTGTCATCTTTTCTTCCTTCCACATTCAACCACTAATGCCTTTGGGGAAACAAGATATCTTAGAGAATATCTGTCAGCTGAACATTAGTTTACTTATCTTGACATTAGGTAGAGACTGGGTTACATAAATTAAGAGACTTGATTCTAAAAGGAAATTCAATGTCCCTACCACTGTTGGACAGTAAGCATTAGAATTTAGAATTCCAGGCAGGTTCTGCCTATGTGGGAGAGGTACAGAGATGTGGGTTAGATCCCTGGATCAGGAAGGTCCCCAGGAGGAGGACATGGAAACCCACCCCACTACTCTTGCCTGGAGAATTCCAATGGACAGAGAGGCCTGGTGGGCTACAGTCCACAGGGTCACAAAGAGTTGGACATGGCTAAAGTGACTGGGCATGCATACACACATGCACGTTCCCACAAAGGACCCTTCACTTGCCTTGAAATTATACTGTGAAAAATCTACATATGCAATAAGTGACTACTTTAAATATGTTTGGCTTGCAAAGAGACAAATCTTTGCTTTCCTTCTTCTCTGAATATCTCAGTCTTCTGTGTTAGCCACTGAGAACCACATTTTCAAAAAGGAAATTCATGAGGACTGGCTTTCTAAATGTTGTAGCATCCGCCCTCCCCCTTAGAACCAAGATGAAACTAAAAATTATTATGGTTACTCAGCAATCTTAGTGTGATTGAACAATATTTTGAGATATTATGATATTATTCATTTTATGTGCTTTAACATTTCCTTTTGTTCCCATACATTTTGGCAGTTAGCTGGTTCTGTTCCACATTGCCTTAGGTTATACATGTGATAAGTAGCAAAAGCAACATAAAGAAAATGACTTAGCAGTTATGAGTAGATACCAGAGTCAATAATCCCTCATTCTAAGTTTCACTGGGTATCTAATAGCTGTGTGGCCTTGGGTAAAATAATTAACTCTGTTCTTCAGTTTTTCATCTGCTATATATCAGTTCAGTTCAGTTGCTCAGTCATGTCCGACTCTTTGTAACCCCAAGAATCATAGCACACCAGGCCTCCCTGCCCATCACCAACTCCCGAAGTTCACCCAAACTCATATGCATAGAGTCAGTGATGCCATCCAGCCATCTCATCCTCTGTCGTCCCCTTCCCCTCCTTCCCCTAATCCCTCCCAGCATCAGAGTCTTTTCCAATGAGTCACTCATTGCATGAGGTGGCCAAAGTATTGAAGTTTCAGCTTCAACATCAGTCCTTCCAATGAACACCCAGGACTGATCTCCCTTAGGATGGACTGGTTGGATCTCCTTGCAGTCCAAGGGACTCGCAAGAGTCTTCTCCAGCACCACAGTTCAAAAGCATCAATTGTTCGGCATTCAGCTTTCTTCGCAGTCCAACTCTCACATTTATACATGACCATTGGAAAAACCATAGACTTGACTAGACGGACCTTTAGTGATAGTATCTATCTCATAAAGTTTTAGTGTGTGTGTGTGTGTGTGTGTGTGTGTGTGTTAAATCATTTCAGTCATGTCTGACACTTTGCGACCCTATGGGCCTCAGGTTCTTCTGTCCATGGGATTCTCTAGGCAAGAATATTGGAGTGGGTTGCCATTTCCTCCTCTAGGGGATCCTTCTGTCATAGGGATTGAACCCATGTCTCTTATGTTTCCTCCATTAGCAGGTGGGTTTTTTATAGCTAGAGTCACCTGGAGATATACTCAAAGTGATTCAACCGTGCTTTATAATGGTAATGAGGAGTGACACTTACAGAGCACTTACTTTGGGTCATATATGGTTCTGAGATTCATAGTGACTCATTTAATATATGCAGAGACCCTGTGAATTATACTAACACTACCACCATCATATCATCCTTAAGCAGAAGAGGAAATAGTGGCATACCACATCAATTGGCCGTGATTCTGATGTACTTGACTGGGACAGATGACCCTACTCCAGGCTGTAGGGTGGGTCCAGGACTGCTCCAATGGTTTATTCTTGGAACAGTTGCTATCAGAACCTTGTATTTCTCATAGTGAATCATAAGAAAACAAGAGAAAAAGCCAGGTTCAACAACACATTTAAAATCTCTGCCTGTGTCACATAACTATTAAGACCAATAGTAAAGGTATGAGGAAGTAAACTCTGATACAATGAAGTCACATTTGAACTGAAAATTAGAATAGAAAAGTCAGTGAGTCAGAGGAAAATTGTATATAATATTTAAAATTTCCAGAAAACAAACTTTGTTGAAGAGACAGAGCTGTTCATTAAATGCTGTTATGCCAGTTTTCTCTTCAGTGTTGAAACAAATCATCATTTTATAGGTCAGTCACCAAATTAAATATAAGCCTGTGTACAGGGGTCATGTTAAATGTGCCCAGCATGGTGGTGAGATGTAGGTAATTTCTGAGATGTAGGTAATTGAGAATAGCTAAGGGAAACAATCTAGGAACTCACAGAACATTTGCTTTGAAAGGAATGGGATATGACTAGTTACCGTAAAATCATCTTCAATTTAAAATCAGTATTTTCCTCTCTCTGTGTATGTCTGTATCTCTCTATGTCTCTGTCTCTCTTTATCTCCAATATTATCCATGTACATTTAGTTGAATTTGTATTAATTAAGTGAATATTTAGTGCAGTAACTTAAGTGCTACACTCAATATGCCAGCAAATTTGGAAAACTCAGCAGTGGCCACAAGATTGGAAAAGGTCAGTTTTCATCCCAATCCCAAAGAAAGGCAATGCCAAGGAGTGCTCAAACTACCGAACAATTGCACTCATCTCACACGCTAGTAAAGTAATGCTCAAAATTCTCCAAGCCAGGCTTCAGCAATATGTGAACCGTGAACTTCCTGATGTTCAAGCTGGTTTTAGAAAAGGCAGAGGAACCAGAGATCAAATTGCCAACATCCGCTGGATCATGGAAAAAGCAAGAGAGTTCCAGAAAAACATCTATTTCTGCTTTATTGACTATGCCAAAGCCTTTGACTGTGTGGATCACAATAAACTATGGAAAATTCTGAAAGAGATGGGAATACCAGACCACCTGATCTGCCTCTTGAGAAATCTGTATGCAAGTCAGGAAGCAACAGTTAGAACTGGTCATGGAACAACAGACTGGTTCCAAATAGGAAAAGGAGTACGTCAAGGCTGCATATTGTCACCATGTTTATTTAACTTATATGCAGAGTACATCATGAGAAATGCTGGACTGGAAGAAACACAAGTTGGAATCAAGATTGCCGGGAGAAATATCAATAACCTCAGATATGCAGATGACACCACTCTTATGGCAGAAAGTGAAGAGGGGCTAAAAAGCCTCTTGATGAAAGTGAAAGTGGAGAGTGAAAAGGTTGGCTTAAAGCTCAACATTCAGAAAACAAAGATCATGGCATCTGGTCCCATCACTGCATGGGAAATAGATGGGGAAACAGTGGAAACAGTGTCAGACTTTGTTTTTCTGGGCTCCAAAATCACTGCAGATGGTGACTGCAGCCATGAAATTAAAAGACGCTTGCTCCTTGGAAGGAAAGTTATGACCAACCTAGATAGCATATTCAAAAGCAGAGACATTACTTTACCAACAAAGGTTCGCCTAGTCAAGGCTATGGTCTTTCCTGTGGTCATGTATGGGTGTGAGAGCTGGACTGTGAAGAAGGCTGAGCGCCAAAGAATTGATGCTTTTGAACTGTGGTGTTGGAGAAGACTCTTGAGAGTCCCTTGGACTGCAAGAAGATCCAAACAGTCCATTCTGAAGGAGATCAATCCTGGAATTTCTTTAGAAGGAATGATGCTAAAGCTGAAACTCCAGTATTTTGGCCACCTCATGGGAAGAGTTGACTCATTGGAGAAGACTCTGATGCTGGGAGGGATTGAGGGCAGGAGGAGAAGGGGACGACAGAGGATGAGATGGCTGGATGGCATCACTGACTCGATGGATGTGAGTCTGAGTGACCTCCGGGAGCTGGTGATGGACAGGGAGGCCTGGCGTGCTGCAGTTCATGGGGTCGCAAAGAGTCGGACACGACTGAGAGACTGATCTGATCTGATCTGATCTGAACTTAAGATATATGCTAGGAGAAATAACTTTTAACTGGAATATAAATCCTTCCTGGAGGACAGAAAGCCTATGGATGCTTAGTGGATGCCTGCAAAGGTAAGGCACTATGCCGGTGTACACTATATGAATGACAATTAAGCTGAAGCTTAAAAAATGGCAGAGATTTAAATAGAAACATGAAGGAAGGGTATTCCAGGTGGAGAGAACAGCTTGAGCAAATGCACAGAGGCAGGGAAATTAAACAACTGAGACTAATTCCAATTCATAATAAATTAAAGAATAAGAGTCAAGAATCAATTACCAGGGGGTTATTTTTACTGAAATATGTAATGTCATTCAGAGCTGATATTTACAATGGTAGAATGTTATTAGCACAGGAATTTGCTTAAATAATCATTAGGCCAAATTCTTTTTAATTCTCAAAATAACAGTTTTAACAATGGCTTAACAAATTGTTTTCAAAGTAACACCCCACTTAAAAAGATATACTTTGAGTCACTATAAAATCTGACTATGCCTCATCTATTTAAATTACAAATATGTTTATTGAACACTAGATAACATTCCAACAGTAGATTGACACTGTAGGAAAAATCAAGCTTAAAATAATCAGCAAGCAATCCAGGCATTATGATTCAGTTTAGTTCAGTCGTTCAGTCATGTCCAGGTCTTTGCAACCCCATGAATCACAGCACACCAGGCCTCCCTGTCCATCATCAACTTCCAGAGTTCACCTAAACCCATGTCCATCGAGTCGGTGATACCATCCAACCATCTCATCCTCCGTCGTCCCCTTCTCCTCCTGCCCTAAATCTTTGCCAGCATCATGGTCTTTTCAAATGAGTCAGCTCTTTGCATCAGGCGGCCAAAGTATTGGAGTTTTAGCTTCAACATCAGTCCTTCCAATGAACACCCAGGACTGATCTCCTTTAGGATGGACTGGTTGGATCTCCTTGCAGTCCAAGGGACTCTCAAGAGTCAGAAGCAGAAGATATTAAGAAGAGGTGGCAAGAATACACAGAAGAACTGTACAAAAAAGATCTTCATCACCCAGATAATCACGATAATGTGATCACTCACCTAGAGCCAGACATCCTAGAATGTGAAGTCAAGTGGGCCTTGGGAAGAATCACTATGAACAAAGCTAGTGGAGGTGATGGAATACCAGTTGAGCTATTTCAAATCCTGAAATTATGGTTATAAACTTTGAATTAATTTAAAGAAAATAACAGTTGCTATTTTATAGTCAGGCATATATAAAGGGCTTCTTGTGCATTATCATGCTGAGGCATCTAAATAAAAGCCAGTTTATCTACATGATTTGTAGTTTACCTAACAAATAGATAAAACTCTGCATTTCCCATATTTTTAGGAAGCAATTTTGAAATAATAGTTCCAAAAGTTTTAAAATTTGAATTTCTTCAAGCATGAGGGTGCATACCAGAGGAGTCCATCCTAAAGGAAATCAGTCCTGGATGTTCATTGGAAGGACTGACGTTGAAGCTGAAACTCCAATATTTTGGCCACCTGATGCAAACAGCTGACTCTTTGAAAAGGCCCTGCTGTTGGGAAAGATTGAAGGCAGGAGGAGAAGGGGATGACAGAGGATTAGATGGTTAGATGATAGCACCAACTCAATGGACATGAGTTTAGGTAAACTCCAGGAGTTGGTGATAAACAGGGAGGCCTGGCATGCTGGAGTTCATGGGGTCACAATGAGTGGGGCACAACTGAGCAACTGACCTGAACTGAACTGATATATATATATATATATCATATATACATATCAGTTGAATATATATATATATATATATCATATATATGATATATTCATCATATATATATATATATGATGAATAAAGTATCATATAAATCTGATAACTGATAAACTGATAATTCAACAAACAGCTTTACTATGTGTCCTGTTGTATGATTTGCAGGACCATTTAATCAATTTAACTTCCCTAAATCTCAAAATTCTGAATATAAAACTTTACTAGCCACTATCTTCAGCTCTATAATTATATTATTCCAACCACAGACAATAGACTTTTATTAATCAATATTTACCAAACTCTCAGAATCTACTTGGAAATGTTAATATATTATAGGTATTTAGGAAGCAAGGATTTCTTTAATTCATGGCATATTTCTTTTTATTTTCAAGATGATTTCCTCACAATCTCAATCTGTTTGTGATATTGAATTTTTATTTAAAATCAACTCATTCTAATATGTAATTAATGTTACTTTTTATATGACTGTAACCCTTCAGCATTTGTAGTATCCCTAATAACATGGGAGTACAAACCTCAGAAATTAAAATTCTAAATCTTTTATTAAAACTAGTATGTGGCCAGGCACTGTACTAGGAGCTGAAACAGAATGATGAATAATATGAGATTTAGACTACCCTCTAAAAGAACTGAAAAAAAAGTGAGTCACAGCAGATAATAAATAACCATAAGCCAATGGGAGAACTAATTAACAGAGATGGTTCAAAAATGCTAAGAGCAGACAAATCCTGGGGGGTCATGGAAGATGTCATTAAAAATGATAAATTAGCTTACATTTTGAAAAAGAGCACAAGTTTTCCAGGTTAGCAAGTGGTGGGGAAATGAATTTCTTAGCAGATCTATTTGCACAAACTTCCCTCTTTTCTTCAACCCTAAAACACCATATCTTTTTTTTTTTTTTTCCTCAAAATATCTCAGCAGGGGATGATAAATTGTAATACTGTAAAAATCCAACCATGAAGTAAGCAGAAAAGCTCACACTAGACTCATCTCCCTTATTAAGGTTTGGGGAATTAACACATGGAGCATTTTCCCCCTAGCAGTTGAATCACTGTTTTTGTGAATTTATAGTTAAATTAAACATGATAAAATCAGTTAAGACAAGCAAATTTAGTATTATTTGCATGTGCTTCCCTCTTGTTTTGGAGTCTCCTCTGTAGTTGCAGATTGGGGTTAATTACTGATGATTTTTCCCTTTGTATCCATAATTTTTCTTTGGCAGTTTCACACTGTTATTATTGGGACTTTCTTTTGTCCCACTTAATTAAACCCTGAAAAGCTTCCAGTTGATTTTGCAGTCTGCTGAGGTAGCTAGATAATTTGCAATCTAAATAAAGTATTCAGCATTGACTCAACTCTCAAGACCCACTCTTGCAGGCAATGTGTGTGAGATGATGCTGTTGGTGTTATTCATCTGTGATTAAAAACAAACAAACATTGGTTTAGAATAAGCTTCACTATCCTTCAAACAGCACCTTTCTTCTTGAGTTTTGGCTTTCTGTGCTTTCTTTATAATTTATTCAGTATTGAGAACTAATTGCCATTGTCACATTGAGTCACCCATGCTAGAGAAATAAGAAGCAGCACACGTTGGGTGACAGCAGTAGGAACAAAGCAGCAGCAGCTGCATGTGTGAAGCAGTTTGAGAATGGAGAAGGGCTCTGTGTCACCAAGGAAAATGCCTCTTTACGACATGACAGAAATCTCACTCTATGCATGTTAACAGTCAATGCTCTAAGAAGGCAGTTTAACACACAGGAATACATTTCTGTAAGGTCAGCTTGAGAGATGATGTTTCTCAAAAAATTTAAAAAAAAAAAAAAAAAACAGTAAAAATGAGGATGCCGGATAGCATTTGATGGGCATTTATATAATAAATAACAGTGTATGCTTATGCACACTTCCTTACTGTCATAAATAACCAAAGCCCTGGGATGAAATAATCTGAAATCTGAAAGCCACTTGCCACATAAACAGACCTACGACATATACTCATGGAGGCACTATGGCTTTCTGACCATTTGGGGACTTAAATGCCTTGCTTAAGACTAATTAAATTAATAAAATGAAGTCCGTAATTCCCATTTCTGTTCAGAAGAAGCACTGTGGAAAAAGTCAGACCTGTATTTTTCCAAAAACATTTCCTATAGGTTAGACACACAGCTGGTTTCTTTCCACAAATATTTTTTAGTCCATGGGCACCCTCTCTGAGTGCTACTTTATGATAATGATAAGTGATCTATACCATAGCAATTATTGCTGTTTACAGAGCATATCATCTGCTTGAAATGTATGCTGGAACCAAAGAGGGAATTGACTGGGTTTGCATGACATGGGAATCAGCAGACCTTTCAATGGGAAGATTACCATCTCCAAATCCATTTGATCTTCAGTATGGTTATATTAGAGTCTTTGAGAAATCTTATAATGCCCCCTTCAGCCTTTATGAAAAGTTAAACCTAAATCATGGAATATCACCCTTTAAATATTCATTGAATCATTTTCTACAATCCCAGGCATACCAGGCATTATGAGAGATAAGGAAATACAAAACTTGACTACTGCCTCAAACAGGTTATAACTGAATTAGAGAGCAGAACTAAACCGAAATAATGACAGAGGTTAAAAAATATATATATCAAATATATATATGATTGAAATGGAGTATTTCATAATAAAACTATAGGCATGTATCAATTAAGTAATTAAGAGTCTCTGAAGCTTAAAAATAACCAAGAAAGGATAAAATCTTACAACTTAGTGTGAGCCACAGACCAGCACATTAGTATCACCTGAGAGCGTGTTAGAATGCAGAATTTTAGGTTATGTGACAGATCTATTACAGCAATAAATAAATAAACAAGATTTTAACAAGACTAAACTAGGCCAGGAGCCTTATATTCACAATAAATGTTCAAGAAACACTGAATCAAACCACAAGGCCCAAGTGGGCAGAAATCCTAGCTATAGATATTTCATGGCTGATCTCCAGTGACAAGTCTCCCAACATTAATATGTGATATGTAAATGTTCATTAAAGAAACCAGTGCAGTCCATTGCCAAGCACATAGAGCACAGGGGAAATTCCTGAGGACATAAGCTAAAAAGGAGGCGCATGTTTTTAAAACATCCAGAGAATATCCCACTCTGGGCATGCAAAAAATAATACTTAGATTAACTAGAAGGTCATAATTTTGTTTGAGAATATTATTTGAATTCTTGGGGAATAATATTTGAAATATAATTTTTAAAATATTGCTATTCATTAATCTCTATTAAATATTAAAATTATTTATAATGTTTTAAGTAAAATTATCTTTTCATATGTATGTACAAAACTAGAAAAACTATAAATGTATGACTTCAGAATACAAATTAAAATAGACTTTAGAAATATTTTGCTTTCATATAATTATGTTTTATTGATAAGATTCTATGAAAACGTTTTTATTACTAAACTCTCAAAAGAATATTAAGAAATAACATGTCATCTCTTACTATGATCATTATTGATTAAACGAAAAGTTATACATTTATAACATTAGGAATGTAATCAAAAGGGCTTTAAAAATCTTTCTGAAACAAGCCAGTCCGGGTACGATGCCTGATAACAGATGCCTGGGGCTGGTGCACTGGGACGACCCAGAGGGATGGTATGGGGAGGGAGGAGGGAGGAGGGTTCAGGATGGGGAACACATGTATACTTGTGGCAGATTCATTTTGATGAATGTCAAAAGCAATACAATATTGTAAAGTTAAGCAAAATAAAATTTAAAAAATAAAAAAAAAATTAAATTAAAAAAAAATCTTGTCTGCCTAGTATTCGTTATCAGGTTTTTATAACTGGGCATAACTTCATGATTTTTTTAAATGTTGAAAAATTCCCATACAAAATGTCAATAGAAAGCACAGAGAACAGTATGTAAACATCCCTTAGGTCTTTGAGTTATATTTGAACTATAAAGAGACTGCTGTGTATCAGTGGCTCTTAACAATGGCAACTCATTTAACAGCCTGGATAGCTTAGCAAAAATACCAGTTGGCAGGTCCCAGGCAGACCTAATGTCAGAATTTCTGGGTGTAAAACTTCTCTATCAGGTGAAGGAGATCTAACTACATTGTGTCAGCCTTTATAGGCTTTATATATATATATATATATATATGCTATGCTAAGTCATTTCAGTCATGTTCGACTCTGTGTGATCCCATAGACGGCAGCCCACTAGGCTCCGCCGTCCCTGGGATTCTCCAGGCAAGAACAGTGGAGTAGGTTGCCATGTCCTTCTCCAATGCATGAAAGTGAAAAGTGAAAGTGAAGTCACTCAGTCATGTCTGACTCTCTCAGTCTATATATATATATATATATATATATATATATATATATATAAAATTACATTTCTCACTTATACACATAGTATGTTTTTGTGAGCTTGTGTGCTCATTCTCTTCAGTCATGTATGATTCTTTGTGACCCCATGGATTACAGTCTTCCAGGCTCCTCTGTCCATGGGATTCTCCAGGCAAGAATACTAGAGTGGGTGGCCATGCCCCCCTCAAGGGGATCTTCCCAACCCAGGAATCGAACCTGTGTCTCCTGTGTCTCCTGCATTGCAGGCAGATTCTTTGCCAATGAGCCCTGTTGTTATCAGTATCCATATTTTGCAGTAACTTTATTGGCATAAGCCATGCAAGTACTTTGGCTAATGTTATCCTCAGTGAAAAGATGGAGTAGATGGTCAGGGAAAGCCTCACTGACAATATAATATATGACCTAAGATTTAATGACAAGAAAGATTCATTCATAGAAAGGTTAGAAAAATGTATTCAAGACATAAAGAATAGCTTCTTGCATAACTTGTAAGATAGGACAAAGTTAGGTGCTGTCAAAGATCAGAACAAAAGTTTGTGTGGCCAGAGCAGATTGAGTCAGTGTTTGACCAATGATAAATTGAGTGAAAGAGGTAAGTATAAGTCATATGATGTGACACTTTAGTTGACATATGGGAATTGGAATATATCATCTTGTATATTCATTCAAGTGAGAAGACATGGAGTTTAAGCATTTGTGTGGAAATAGAGTAGGAAGAGAGTTCCAGAAAAACATCTATTTCTGATTTATTGACTATGCCAAAGCCTTTGACTGTGTGGATCACAATCAACTGGGAAAACTCTGAAAGACAGAGGAATACCAGACCACCCGACCTGAAGGCTGTATGCAGGTCAGGAAGCAACAGTTAGAAGTGGACATGGAACAACAGACTGGTTCCAAATAGGAAAAGAAGTACGTCAAGGCTGTATATTGTCACCCTGCTTATTTAATTGATATGCAGAGTACATCATGAGAAATGCTGGGCTGGAAGAAGCACAGGCTGGAATCAAGATTGCCAGGAGGAATAACAATAACCTCAGATATGCAGATGACACCACCCTTATGGCAGAAAGTGAAGAAGAACTAAAGAGCATCTTGATGAAAGTGAAAGAGGAGAGTGAAAAAGTTGGATTAAAGCTCAGTATTCAGAAAACTAAGATCATGGCATCTGGTCCCATCATTTCATGGGAAATAGATGGGAAAACAGTGGAAACAGTGGCTGACTTTGTTTTTCTGGGCTCCAAAATCACTGCAGATGGTAATTGCAGCCATGAAATTAAAAGACACTTACTCCTTGGGAGAAAAGTTATGATCAACCTAGACAGCATATTCAAAAGCAGAGACATTACTTTGCCAACAAAGTAATGTCTAGTTCAGGCTATGGTTTTTCCAGTGATGATGCATGGATGTGAGAGTTGGACTGTGAAGAAAACTGAGCATGAAGAATTGATGCTTTTGAACTGTGGTGTTGGAGAAGACACTTGAGAGTCCCTTGGACTGCAAGAAGATCCAAACAGTCCATCCTAAAGGAGATCAGTCCTGGGTGTTCATTGGAAGGACTGATGCTGAAGCTGAAACTCCAATACTTTGGCCACCTCATGCAAAGAGTTGATTCATTGGAAAAGACCCTGATGCTGGAAGGGATTGGGGGCAGGAGGAAAAGGGGATGATAGAGGATGAGATGGCTGGATGGCATCACCGACTGAATGGACATGAGTTTGGGTGAACTCCGGGAGTTGGTGATGGACGACAGGGAGGCCTGGCATGCTGTGATTCACGGAGTGTCAAAGAGTCGGACAAGACTAAGTGACTGAACTGAACTGAGAGTAGAAAAAGCAGTGGGAGGATTATGTGGCAGATAACATCTCTCAGATAATGAGCATCTGGGAATCTCAATTGATTTTTGCATTGATTTTATGGATATAGATTCTTTACCAGCTGAACCACCAGGGAACCCCTAGAATACTGGAGTGGATAGCCCATCCCTTCTCCAGCAGATCTTCCTGACCCAGAAATCAAAACAGAGTCTCCTGCATTGTAGGTGGATTCTTTACTAGATGAGCTACCAGGCAAGCCCCCAATTTTATATGAACAGTTCCCTTTATAAGTATATTTGCTTTAAGTTGCCTTTTCTTGGAGATGGGGGTAACTTCCTTAGAACTGACACTTGAGATACGTCTATAAGGACAAGACAAGATCCAACAGCAGAAAAACACTGGGACTAGAACTGTCAGATGACCCAGCAATCCCACTGCTGGGTATACACTTCGAGGAAACCAGAATTGAAAGAGACACATGTACCCCAATGTTCATTGGAGCACTATTTACAATAGCTAGGCCACAGAAGCAACCTAGATGTCCACTGGCAGATGAATGGATAAGAAAGCTGTGGTATATATATATTACTCAGTTATTAAAAGGAATGCATTTGAGTCAGTTTTAATGAGGTGAATGAACCTGGAGCCTATTATACAGAGTGAAGTTAAGTTAGAAAGAGAGACAAATATGCATACAATAATATGCATTGTATATTAATGCATATATATGGAATTGAGAAATATGGTACTGTCAATCCTACATGCAGGGCAGCAAAGGAGACAAGGAGACACAGACATAAAGAACAGACTTTTGGACTCAGTGGGAGAAGATGACGGTGGGATGATTTGACAGAATAGCACTGAAACATGTGAATACCATATGTAAAATAGATGACCAGTGCAAACTCAAGGCATAAAGAGGGCACCCAAAGTCGTTGCTCTGGGACAACCCAGACAGACAGGGTGAGGAGGCAGGTGGGAGGAGGGTTCAGGATGGGGGCAACACATGTATACCTGAGACCAATGTACGTTGATGTTTGGCAAAAACCATCATAATACTGTAATTATCCTCCAATTAAAATAAATAAACTAATTTTTTTTAAAGCAAAAGGTTGGGGATGTAGTGGGTAAAATCAGAAACACATTTTAGGCAAAGGAAATAATATTTATAAAAGCCAAAAATATTACTGATTCCAGTAATATTGATTTTATAATATCTTTTACAGCAGAGATTCTCAACTCTTTCTATCAGAACCTCTCACTTATGCTTGCCACAGCTTAAAAAATGAATGCTTGCTTCTAGCTCCTATTCTTTGAGTTATTCAGATCAGATCAGATCAGTCGCTCAGTCGTGTCCGACTCTTTGCGACCCCATGAACCGCAGCACGCCAGGCCTCCCTGTCCATCACCAGCTCCCGGAGGTCACTCAGACTCACATTCATCGAGTCAGTGATGCCATCCAGCCATCTCATCCTCTGTCGTCCCCTTCTCCTCTTGCCCCCAATCCCTCCCAGCATCAGAGTCTTCTCCAATGAGTCAACTCTTCGTATGAGGTGGCCAAAATACTGGAGTTTCAGCTTTAGCATCATTCCTTCCAAAGAAATCCCAGGGCTGATCTCCTTCAGAATGGACCGGTTGGATCTCCTTGCAGTCCAAGGGACTCTCAAGAGTCTTCTCCAACACCACAGTTCAAAAGCATCAATTCTTCGGCACTCAGCCTTCTTCACAGTCCAGCTCTCACATCCATACATGACCACAGGAAAGACCATAGCCTTGACTAGGCGAACCTTTGTTGGCAAAGTGATGTCTCTGCTTTTGAATATGCTATCTAGGTTGGTCATAACTTTCCTTCCAAGGAGTAAGCCTCTTTTAATTTCATGGCTGCAGTCACCATCTGCAGTGATTTTGGAGCCCAGAAAAATAAAGTCTGACACTGTTTCCACTGTTTCTCCATCTATTTCCCATGTAGTGATGGGACCAGATGCCATGATCTTCGTTTTCTGAATGTTGAGCTTTAAGCCAACCTTTTCACTCTCCACTTTCACTTTCATCAAGAAGCTTTTTAGTTCCTCTTCACTTTCTGCCATAAGGGTGGTGTCATCCACATATCTGAGGTTATTGATATTTCTCCCAGCAATCTTGATTCCAACTTGTGTTTCTTCCAGTCCAGCATTTCTCATGATGTACTCTGCATATAAGTTAAATGAACATGGTGACAATATACAGCCTTGACGTACTCCTTTTCCTATTTGGAACCAGTCTGTTGTTCCATGACCAGTTCTAACTGTTGCTTCCTGACCTGCGTACAATAAAATATCCAATCAAAGTATACCTCTGGAAATCAATTTAATGTAATGTATTCAAACACCTGGGCTTCCCTGGTGGCTCAGATGGTAAAGATTCTGCTTGCAATGCGGGAGACCTTGGTTCTATCCCTGAGTCAGAAATATTCCCTGAAGAAGGGAATGGCTACCCACTCCAGTTTTCTTGCCTGGAGAATTCCACGGACAGAGGAATCTGGTGGGCTACAATCCATGAGGTCGAAATGAATCGAACATGACTAAGTGACTAACATACATACACATTCAAATACCTAGACATCTGAAACAAGAAAAGAGTGTGGAACATATTCCAAATGTATCAAATATTTAAATACAAGAAAGGAAACTGTACAACTATAAATGTGAAAAAAATGAGGAAATTTTTTTTATAATCTTGAAGTAAGAATAGCTTAAATGTGACATCAATACCAGAAGCTATAAAGAGTTTAACCAATTAGACACATAAATTTGGCAAAAGGTAACAAGAACAAAAATAAAAATGACACTGTAGATTTGCCCTCTGACCACCAGTTTCCATCATTTTTCAATCTGCTTTCCATCTCTGTGACTGAACAGTGGATCTCTAGAATCTCCTGAAATTACAGAAATTGACTAAATTAGTGGCTCCTGGGGGCTCTCTGCTTTCCTTGGGCTCAGCCATGGCGATTCCCAGCAGGCTCTGTGGTCATAGGAAATTTGCTGTGCCACCCAATCATGTTCATTATTTTCAGTTTCCACAAACATCTCCCCGCCCTCTCCCTTTCTTTAGAGATAGTCATCTCTGGTTTACTGCATAATCCCTTGAGGCTCCACCAAACCGTATCTTTTAAAACAAGTTCTTGTGAGTTTTGTCACTGAATTTTTTTTTTTTTAATTGTTCTAATTTCATCGTTGATGTTGTTGTTGTTGTTAGTTGCTAAGTTGTATCAGGCTCTTTGCAACCCCGTGTGCTGTAGCCCTCCAGGTTCCTCTGTCCATGGGATTTCCCAGGCAAGAATACTAGAGTGAGTTGCTCTTTACTTCTATGAAGGATCTTCCTGATCCAACGATTGAAACCGGGTCTCCTGCGGTGTATTCTTTACCACTGAGCCACCAGGGAAAATTGACCAATGGTCAATTTAATTGTACCATGTGTATTTTGTTGGGACCTTGACAGATACACTGAGAAGTTTAAATGTATATATTAATAATAAAAATATTTATTTACAATATGCATCATAAAGGAATAATAATTGCAACATTAATAGTGTAGTGGTAGTGTTAGCTGCTTTGTCATGTCTGACTCTTTGAGATCCTATGGACTATAACTCATCAGGCTCCTCTGTCCATGGAATTCTCCAGCCAAGAATACTGGAGCAGGTTACTATTTCCTCCTCCAGGGGATCTTCCTGACCCAGGGATCGAACCCTCATCTCCTGCATCTCCTACATTGACAGGCATATTCTTTACCACTGAGCCACCAGAGAATCGCAGATGGTATTAAACTTTAACTTAAATACATTAAATCACTAACTTAAATACATTCAATGAAATTTATTTTATTTGGAAAAAAAGAAATAAATAAAAATCCACTCTATAAATTCTATCTAACCATGATTAAGTTTGTACTTTAACTATCTGATTCTAATCTGTGGTGATAAACGGTATTTACTGGCTGTGCCTATTTTGTCCAATTTAGATGACACGACCCATCACCTGAACTATTTTCCATCAGCATGTGAATCCTGATCCCAGAACTTCCCAGGAATTCTCTAGTTCTTAGTCACTTTTCGAATCCCTCTTATCCAATTCTGTGCCTGCATGCTGAGCTTCTCTTAACATCACAGTGGTATGGTTGGTTCTCATATTCAGTGGGTCTCAGTCTAAGCCATATTAAAATGTTTTTACTCATCTTGTTCAGATCTGTTTCTCCACAAAAAATTCAAAATTTTTGTCACCCCTTACAAATATTCTATCCAATATTCAACTCTCTTTTTCATAAGGCTGACTTGCCACTTAATCAATAAAACTAAAAGCATCAACATAAACTACTTCAAACTCAAAGCACCTATCTTTTATCCACCTTGTTACTTTTGAGGCCAACTTCCAGATTTGGTTTTAATCCCTATTCCTCTTGGCCACTTTTGGGACTTTGCTCCATCTCTCCTAAATCCTCCAGGTCTTTCTATTATTTCCTCTTCAACTCTCTCTCTCAGGACACAATGCCATTTTTCCATCCAGAGTATCTCCCCTAGTGATACTCCATTTTTTTCTTTCTCAACCAAATGTCTTGAAAAAAGTATCACACTTAACTTTTCCTCCATAATTTCTCCCATCTGCTCCTGCAGCACCTGCATTCTACCTTCCTTCAGCTGTCTCCACTTCTCTGAATTTACTATGACCAGTGTCATGAGACACCAGACCATCGATTTTGCTAAGTCCAATGGACACTCCCTGCAGTTCCTATCTTACTGAATTTCTGCTAGTTTTGATAGAGGCTTGCATTGATTTCTTTTAAAAATTTCTCTATTTTGGTGGTTCCCATGCCATTTATTACCTAATAATATTCCACCTAACTAAATACTATGTTAGTCTTTTTCATATCTTTGCCTTTGTCTGTTAGTCTTCTTATCATGCTCTCCAAGTTCCACCTTTAGCCTTCACTTCCATTTCATTTATCCCACTGTCTGTCCTAAGGACTTAGCAATGTAGCAATGAGTAACTAAAAGTTCCTATTCTCATGTAGTTTGAATCCTAGTTTGTGTCTGTGTGCAGTAAGTAAGGCCAGAGACGGAAAGACAATGTGTAACAAAATAAACAATGGAAACCAACAGATTATGATATGTTCTATGCAAAGGATTAAATTAACCTGATGTGACAGATAGTGATTGGGAGTCTAATGAGGTTTCATTGAGGTGGTGGCATCTGAGTTGAAATCGAATGACAAGATGAAGGCAGCCATGTGAAGTTGCCTGGAAGAGCAGGTCAAGCAGAAAGAATGACTAGTTCCAAGTTGTAAATGACCTGAGCACATTTGAGGACAGATATTGTATGGGATTGCAAGTCTAGAGGATAATGAGGCCCATTGTAGTCAGAGAGTGTGCTTGATCGCTAGAGGCTTGAAAGCCAGAGTGAGGAGGGTTTAGTGAAAACCTGTGGAGTGATATGATGGAATTTATATCTTTATAGATTCAAGTTGTTTGACGACAACAAATTGCAACCAGGGAGGAGTGGCAAGAAGAACACCAGCTGGGTGGCTTTTGCAGTGGACTGTTTAAGATATAACAATAATTTCCTAGACTAGAATGGTACCAAGAGAGGTGGCAGCAGTAGCCATTTGGGGATACATCCAGAGGTAGTGGCAGAAATTGCTAGTAAATTAAGAATAAGGAGTGACTGAAGGGGATGAGTCAAGGCATTGGGTTGATAAATGTGTGACAGATGATACAATTCATTAAGACGAGGGACAGGTGAGTAGTTACAATGGCAGAGAAATAAGTATCTGACTTGACAATGTGTGAGATTATTATTGATATGCCAATGGAGGTGCCAAGAATTTGGAAAAGTCTAGTCTGGAATTTGTGGAGAAGGCAATGGCACCCCACTCCAGTACTCTTGCCTGGAGAATCCCATGGATGGAGGAGCCTGGTAGGCTGAAGTCCATGGGGTCGCTAAAAGTCAGACACAACTGAGCGACTTCCCTTTCACTTTTCACTTTCATGCATTGGAGAAGGAAATGGCAACCCACTCCAGTGTTCTTGCCTGGAGAATCCCAGGGATGGGGGAGCCTGGTGGGCTTCCGTCTATGGGGTCGCACAGAGTCGGACACGACTGAAGCGACTTAGCAGCAGCAGCAGTCTAGAATTTGAAGGAAAACACAGTGCAGGTGATGTAAATTTAGAAGTTGCTGCAGAGGACTTTTGTTTAGAGCTGGGACAAAGCAGGTCTATTAGGGAGCTTATGTTGATATAGAAGGAGGGGAGGATCCAGCAGAAGTTCACTCCGAGGTTTAGTCATTACAACAGAATGAACTAGGAGCAGAGATTAAGAAGGAAATAGAGCAGTAGAGCATTACAAAAGTTAAGAGAAAATGTATTTTAGAGAGAGAATGAACAGGTTTACTGTTGCTTTGGGTCAGTTAAGTGAAGAAAACATTCAATTTGGGCACATTGGAAGTTATTTGTGACCTACCCAGGGACAGTCTCAGTTAGTCGGTTAGGGCAGGGACCCTACTAGAGGAACTGAGAGGACACGGTGAGAGGCAGTGGACTCAGTAGCTCTACATAGCACTTTCAAGAAGTTTTGCAGTCAGGGGCAGCAACGAAATGAAGTGGCAACTAGAAGAAGAAATGAGACCAGGAGAGTATTTGTAACTTTTGTCTGTTATATTTATATAATTTTATTTTTAAGACAGATGAAACTGTCTCCTGTTTGTTCCAGATTTCTGTTAAGGTACCACTCTCAACTCCATCCCTCATGACTAGGATGTGGAAACTTTTCTACCCTCCTTTGTCTCTCTCATATTCCATCAAATTTTATAAATAGACTTCTCTCCTGTTTCTTGAATCTAGCTCCTTCTTTCCACCTTTATTATTGCCTATTATTTTAGTTTGGATACTTACCTAGATAAACCTCCTCTCTCAAATTTTACCATTCTTTGCATCCTTTCTTTAAATTGCAACCAGAGTCCACTGGATAAAATTGAACTATTTCAATACTTTGCATAAAGTGGCTATTTCTAGTTGTCTGCAGAATTAAACTCAAGTATTGTAGTTGGGGCAGAAAAACTAAATCACTTTTCCTTAGTTTCACCTAATCTCACTTCTTGCATATTTATCAAAATGCTGTGGAATATTAAGCTACTAGACTAGATTTTTGTTGAATACACATATTGCTTTGTATTGAGATATTTCTATAGCTCACTTACCCATTCCTTACTGGATAATTCTTATTCTTTAAGGTTTAAATTAATATCCTATTTATTAAAAAAAAAAAAAAAACAACAAACAGTGTTCTCAGAAACTTTATATTAATTAAGCATACAATGTTGTGGACATCCATAGAAATTTGAATATGAGTGCCCACGTGTGCCTGTACCCATTTCTGTGTGTGTGTGTGTGTGTGTGTAACCAAAATTATTTGCTTAAGCATTTGTCTTCATCACTAGTGTGTGCTCTTTAGGACAAAGACCATTTATTATTAATTTTTTGGGTCCCAAGCCATTCCTGTCTGCTTAAAAGCTCTGAGTAAGTGATTGTTAAGTCCACTATGCAGCTCTAATGCTCACTGATACTTATGCAACACAAATATACTTTCCCAAATGAGATTTTCATGCTTAGAAGATAAAGGGCAAGTTACTATAGCAAACAACTGTAGACTTTGAACACAGAAAAAATTGCCCTCAATTTTCAGGTCTGCTTTTCATTTCCTATACTGTAAGTCATCTAGATTCTCTGAGCTAGGGTTTTGTCAATTGTAAAAAGGAATTACTATACTTATTTTCCTGGTGTTACTAATACTTACAATATTTTGAGAAATAAAATGTACAAAATTTATAAAACTACATAATAGGATAATGCCAGGCAAATAATAATGATCCATAAAGGATAATTTTCTTTCTTCTCAGCTATAAACTACAGATTCATTCCTCAAATATTTATTAAGCCCCAATTATGATACAAAAACCATTTTAGGAATTACAATCTAACAGTAAACAAGACAAATATGATTCTTCCAATAGTAGAATTTATATAACTTAATGGGAAAAATCAAGGTTCAATAAACAATTATTTTTCCTTCCTTTTCTCCCTTTCCCCCCTTTCCTCACCCCTTCTCACAATACATTTAGTTATTTAATTACTTTTAATTTAAATTATTATTTTAATTAAATTATTTAAATATTTAATTCAAATTTAATTATTGATTTAATTTAAATGTATTATTGGAGTAACTCTATGAGGGATCAAATATATATCAAGTATAAAATAAAGCAAAAAACTGGGTTATTCACTATAAAGGATGCTAGGAAGCAAACTATAGTCTTTGGTATCTAAGAACTGAGTGGAAATTATTACTAAATATAAGTAAATAAATGCTATGGGAATTTAAAAGCAAAGATTCTCAGATGGGAAATAAATCTGAAGATGGCATTTGGACTTTTCAGAATTGCTAGAAGTTTGAAAGTGGACCTTCATTCCAATACTGAACAACTATTACCAATATATTACACATTTTAATCTCTCAAAACTCCCTCTATGCAACAGTCACTACACTAATTTAGGCCCTTATTACTTGTCACCTAGATTATGAAGAGGTCTTCTAAATGGCTTCTACTCAACTTCTTTCCTCTTTGTTTCTAAGGTGATCTTGACAAAAACACAAATATGATTCTATCACAGGCCTGCATTCAATCTGTCAGTGGCTTTTTTGGTTTGAGAATACAGCCCACATTCTCAACATGGCATTTGAGCTCTGGCATGATCCAAGTGGCCTGCTCTAATGTAGTGAGCTCCCAGCACACTGAAATCTAGCTACTGAAAGCAGTGTAAAATTCCCAGCTCACTCACACTCCTCAGAGCCCTCTTTTCTCCTCCATTCTGCTTCATTTCATTTTCCTAACTTCTGTGCTCCTTTTTTTTTTTTAATTAAATTTTATTTTGCTTAACTTTACAATATTGTATTGCTTTTGCCTAAGTTCAGGTCATACACCATCTTTTCAGGAGCATTGCCTGACTCTCTTCTAACTTCTGATAGAAGTGTTCATGTTCTCCCATGAAACTCGCTGCCTACTTCTGTCTTAGCCGCTACCATCTATACTCACTCACCTACCTGTCACTCTCCCCTATTAGACTGTGACCTTGTATGGCAAGGACTACGTTTCTTGTTTTTATTTCTCTAATACTTAACAGGCTTCTTGGAATAAAAGAAAGCTTCATATTTTTATATGAATAAATACAGGAATTCTTGGAGTAGTAGAAGTACTTCATGTCTTACTGTTACATTGACCAAAATGGATAAACACAAACAAGGTGCAGCCTGTCAGAAGATAGAAAGGGGTCTAATTTGGCAAGAACAGAATTTTTCTGGATGAGAATGGAAAATAACAAGCCTGAAAGGAATGTGGAGCAGGACTGTTAGATAGAACTTTCTGTGATTGTCTTCTATCTGGCCTTAATACAGTAATCACAGGCTACCTAGACTATTGAGCTATTGAGGTGTGCCTAGAGCCCTGGAGAAATAAAATGTTTAATTTTACTCAATTTTAATACAAAACTACACATATTCAAAAGCAGAGACATTACTTTACCAACAAAGGTTCGCCTAGTCAAGGCTATGGTCTTTCCTGTGGTCATGTATGGATGTGAGAGCTGAACTGTGAAGAAGGCTGAGCGCCGAAGAATTGATGCTTTTGAACTGTGGTGTTGGAGAAGACTCTTGAGAGTCCCTTGGACTGCAAGAAGATCCAACCAGTCCATTCTGAAGGAGATCAATCCTGGAATTTCTTTAGAAGGAATGATGCTAAAGCTGAAACTCCAGTATTTTGGCCACCTCATGCGAAGAGTTGACTCATTGGAGAAGACTCTGATGCTGGGAGGGATTGAGGGCAGGAGGAGAAGGGGACGACAGAGGATGAGATGGCTGGATGGCATCACTGACTTGATGGATGCGAGTCTGAGTGACCTCCGGGAGTTGGTGATGGACAGGGAGGCCTGGCGTGCTGCAGTTCATGGGGTCGCAAAGAGTCGGACACGACTGAGCGACTGATCTGATCTGATCTGATCTGACACTTTGTAAAATAAAAAAGATGGTGGAGTACAAGAACTTGTGCTCATCTGCAAGCACTCCAAAACTGCAGCTCACTTATGAACAACTTTAGCTTTAAATTTTAGCTTTAAATTTAATAGTCTTCTGTGTGGGCTACTCTATTGGATAGCACAAAAAGGACAAGTTTTTTGTCCCTTTTGCAGAAGGCTCTAGATATAAGGGTAATGAAACAATACCTTCTGGAGGTAATACAAAAAAAAAAATGAAGGACTCTAAGCATAAAGTTGAAATTATCCTAAGAGTATCTTAATGACCTATGAAAGCTAAATACTAATAAGCAATGATATAAAACTATGAAAATCATATATTGTTGTAATTAGTATTCTGGCTTATTTCTTCTAGAAATTTATTTTGTCTCTCACTTTAACTGTGTAATGAGGTGAAGATAATGGACAATAATTTTTTATCTAACTTACTAATATAAAATGATAATGTAATTTTGGGGAAATATTGCTAATAGAATTGGAGTCAAAGCTTGACTGTCAATTATTTCTTTATAATCTAATTAGTTGGATAGTAAAACGCAATTTATAAAATTACACTTTGTAAAATAAACAAGATGGTGGAGTAGAAGGACGTGTGCTCATCTTCTGTAAGCACTCCAAAATTGCAGCTCACTGATGAACAACCATACTTAGAAGAATGTTGGATCTCACCATAAAAAAGATGCTTCACTTCCAAGGGCAAAGGAGATACCTGAGAAAGATGGTGGGAGGGGCAAAATCATATTTAGAATCAAAACCCATACCCACCAGAGATATTCAGAGGGCTCAAACAAAAACTTGTGTGCACCAGGACCTAGAGACCGCACAGGAATTGAGCCAGACCTGCTTTTGAGAGTTTGAGTGTCTCCTGTGGAGGCATGGGGGGCCTGACATGGGGGAAGGGGCACGGCTTGCACTAGACATGCATCATGCAGCATGTGGCATAAGCTTTCTTGGAGGAGGTTGCCTTTAGCACCACCATAGAGCTGCTGAGCAGACAACCCACAAACCACAGAACAATTATACCAAAGAAATTCTCATACTGTTAAGAAAGTTCCTGGACCCACAGTAAATTTCCCAACCTGGGGATCTGGCAAAGGGACTGAGAACCCCCAGGGAATTTGACTTTGGAGGCCAGTGGGATTTGATTACAGAACTTCCACAGGTCTGCAGAAACAGACTCTTTGGAGAAACAAACAAAACTTTGTGTGCATCAGGAGCCAGAAGAAAGGAGCAGTATCCACAAAAGAGAGTGAACCAGACTTACCTGTGAGTTTCCATGAGTCTCCAGCAGAACCATGGGTCAACAGTGGCCTGCTTCAGGGTCAGGGGCCCTGAATACAACAGTGCCTGCACAAGTCCTTTTAAAGTTCTTCATCTTTAGTACCTCTAATTTTCATGAAGAGATTTCTAGTCTTTCCCATTCTATTTTTTTCCTCTATTTCTTTGCACTGATGACTGAGGAATGGTGTCTGGTCTTTCCTTGCTACTCTTTGGAACTCTGCATTCAAATAGGTATATCTTTCCTTTTCTCCTTTCCTTTTTGCTTCTCTTCTTTTCACAACTATTTGCAAGGCTTCCTCAGACAGCCATTTTCCTTTTCTGCATTTCTTTTTCTTGGGTAACGTCTTGCTCCCTACCTCCTGTACAATGTCGTGAACGTCCATAGTTCATCAGGTACTCTGTCTATCAGATCTAGTCCCTTAAATCTATTTTTCACTTCCACTGTATAATCGTTAGGGATTTGATTTAGGTCATACCTGATTGGTCTAGAGGTTTTCCCTACTTTCTTCATTTTCAGTCTGAATTTGGCAATAAGGAGTTCATGATCTGAGCCACAGTCAGCTCCCAGTCTAGTTTTGGCTGACTGTATAGAGCTTTTCCATCTTTGACTGCAAAGAATATAATGTATATGATTTTGGTTTTGACCATCTGAACAGAAAGCAGAAGAAATTAAGAAAAGGTGGCAAGAATACACAGAAGAACCATACAAAAAAAATCTTCATGATCCAGATAATCACAATGATGTGATCATTCAGCTAGAGCCAGACATCCTGGAGTATGAAGTCAAGTGGGCCTTAGGAAGCTTCACTACAAACAAATCTAGTGGAGCTGATGGAATTCCAGTTGAGCTCTTTCAAATCCTAAAAAATGATGCTGTTAAAGTGCTGCACTCAATATGCCAGAAAATTTGGAAAACTCAGCAGTGGCCACAGGACTGAAAAAGGTCAGTTTTCATTCCAATCCCAAAGAAAGGTAGAGCCAAAGAATGCTCAAATTACCACAACGGCACTCATCTCACACAGTAGCAAAGTAATGCTCAAATTTTGCCAAACCAGGCTTCAGCAATACTTGAACCGTGAACTTCCAGATGTTCAAGCTGGTTTTAGAAAAGGTAGAGGAACAAGAGATCAAATTGACAACATCTGCTGGATCATCCAGGGAAGGCAATGGCACCCCACCCCAATACTCTTGCCTGGAAAATCCCATCGTGGGCCACAGTCCATGGGGTCGCTAAGAGTCGGACATGACTGAGCGACTTAACTTTCACTTTTCACTTTTATGCATTGGAGAAGGAAATGGCAACCCACTCCATTGTTCTTGCCTGGAGAATCCTGGGGATGGGGGAGCCTGGTGGGCTGCCGTTTCTGGGGTCGCACAGAGTCGGACACGACTGAAGCGACTTAGCAGCAGCAGCAGCTGGATCATCAATAAAGCAAGAGAGTTCCAGAAAAACACCTTTTTCTGCTTTATTGACTATGCCAAAGCCTTTGACTGTGTGGATCACAATCAACTGTGGAAAATTCTGAAAGAGATGGGAATACCAGGACCACCTGACCTGCCTCTTTAGAAATCTGTATTCAGGTCAGGAACAGTTAGAACTGGACATGGAACAACAGACTGGTTCCAGATAAGAAAAAGAGTATGTCAAGCCTATATATTGTCACCCTGCTTATTTAACTTACATGCAGAGTACATCATGAGAAACACTGGGCTGGAAGAAGCACAAGCGGCAATCAAGATTGCCAGGAGATATATGAATAACCTCAGATATGCAGATGACACCACCCTTATGGCAGTAAGTGAAAAGGAACTAAAAAGCCTCTTGATGAAAGTGAAAGAGGATATGAAAATATTGACTTAAAGCTCAACATTCAGAAAACAAAGATCATGGCATCCGGTCCCATCACTTCATGGCAAATAGATGGAGAAACAGTGGAAACAGTGGCAGGCTTTATTTTTCTGGACTCCAAAATCACTGCAGATGGTGACTGCAGCCAAGAAATAAAAAGATGTTTACTCCTTGGCAGAAAATTTATGATCAAACTAGAAAGCATAAAAAACAGAGACATCACTTTGCCAACAAAGGTCTGTATAGTCAAGGCTATGGTTTTTCCAGTAGTCATGTATGGATGAGAGAGTTGGACTATAAAGAAAGCTGAG
Source organism: Tragelaphus eurycerus (assembly GCA_935064755.1). Taxonomy (NCBI): domain Eukaryota; kingdom Metazoa; phylum Chordata; class Mammalia; order Artiodactyla; family Bovidae; genus Tragelaphus; species Tragelaphus eurycerus. The sequence continues at coordinate 105,474 of CAKXYN010000168.1, read as the reverse complement.
TGACAAGAAGTTGATGCTTTTGAACTGTGGTGTTGGAGAAGACTCTTGAGAGTCTCTTGGACTGCAAGGAGATCCATCCCATCAAGCCTAAAGGAAATCAGTCCTGAATGTTCATTGGAAGTACTGATGTTGAAGCTGAAATTCCAATACCCTGGCCACCTGATGCAAAGAGCTGACTCATTTGAAAAGACTGTGATGGTGTGAAAGATTGAAGGGGGAAGGAGAAAGGGATGACAGAGGATGAGATGGTAGCACTGACTCATGGACATGAATTTGAGTAAATTCCAGAAATTGGTGATGGACAGGGAGGCCTGGCATGCTGCAGTCCATGGGGTCACAGAGTCAGACACAACTGAGCACTGAACTGAACTGACTGATCTTCAGTACCCTTACCATAGCTTGTCTTCAGGCCAAATACAGGGAGGGAACACAGCCCCGCCCATCAACAGAAAATTGGACTAAAGATTTACTGAGCAATGTCCCATCCATCAGAACAAGACCCAGTCAGTCTCTCCCATCAGGAAGCTTCCATAAGCCTCTTATCCTTATTTATCAGAAGACAGAGAAAATGAAAATCACAATCATAGAAAATTAAACAAACTGATCACATGGACCACAGCCATGTCTTACTCAATGAAACTATGAGCCATGCCTTGTAGGGCCCCCCAAGACAGACAGGTCATGGTGGAGCATTCTGACAAAACGTGTTCCACTGGAGAAGGGAATGGCAAACCACTTCAGTATTCCTGCCTTGAGAACCCCATGAACAGTATGAAAACGCAAAGAGATATGACACTGAAAGATGACTCCCCAGATAGGTAGATGCCCAATATGCTACTGGAAATCAATTGAGAAATAACTCCAGAAAGAATGAAGAGACAGAGCCAAAGTGAAAACAACACTCAACTATGAATGTGATTGGTGATGGAATTAAAGTAGAATGCTGTGAAGAACAATATTGGATAGGAACCTGGAATGTTAGGTCCATGAATCAAGGCAAATTGGAAGTGGTCAAACAGGAGATGGCAAGAGTGAACATCGACATTTTAGGAATCACTGAACTAAAATGAACTGAAATGGGTGAATTTAACTCAAATGACCATTATATCTACTACTGTGGGCAAGAATCCCTTAGAAGAAATGGAGTAGCCATCATAGTCAACAAAAGAGTCTGAAATGCAGTACTTGGGTGCAATCTCAAAAAGGACAGAATGATCTGTTTGTTTAGAAAAGAAAACCATTCACTATTACACTAATCCACTTCTATGCCTGAACCACTAATGCCAAAGAGGCTAAATGATTCTATGAAGACCTACAAGGCCTTCTAGAACTAACACCTAAAATAAATGTTCTTTTCATTATAGGGGACTGGAATGCAAAAGTAGGTCAAGGGATTCCTGGAGTAAGAGGCAGGTTTGGCCTTGGAGTACAAAAGGAAGCCGGTCAAAGGCTAACAGAGTTTTGCCAAGAGAATGCTGTGGTCATAGCAAATACCCTCTAACAACAACACAAGAGATGACTTTGTACATGGACATCACCAGATGGTCAATACCGAAATCAGATTGATTGTATTCTTTGCAGCCAAAGATGGAGAAGCTCTATAGAGTCAGCAAAACCAAGACTGGGAGCTGACTGTGGCTCAGATCACGAGCTCCTTATTGTCAAATTCAAACTTCAAGAAACTAGGGAAAAGAACTAGACCACTCAGGTATGACCTAAATCAAATACCTTAAAATTATACAGTGGAAGTGGCAAATAGACTCAAGGGATTAGATCTGATAGACAGAGTGCCTGAAGAACTATGGACAGAGGTTCTTGGCACTGTACAGGAGGTAGTGATCAAGACCATCTGCAAGAAAAAGAAATGCAGAGAGCCAAAATAGTTGTCTGAGGAGGTCTTACAAATAGCTGAGAAAAGAAGAGAGAGAGAGATCAGAGAGAGAGAGATCAGTCGCTCAGTCATGTCCGACTCTTTGCGACCCCATGAACCGCAGCACACCAGGCCTCCCTGTCCATCACCAGCTCCCGGAGGTCACCCAGACTCATACCCATCGAGTCAGTGATGCCATCCAGCCATCTCATCCTCTGTCGTCCCCTTCTCCTCCTGCCCTCAATCCCTCCCAGCATCAGAGTCTTCTCCAATGAGTCAACTCTTCCCATGAGGTGGCCAAAATACTGGAGTTTCAGCTTGAGCATCATTCCTTCCAAAGAAATTCCAGGATTGATCTCCTTCAGAATGGACTGGTTGGATCTTCTTGCAGTCCAAGGGACTCTCAAGAGTCTTCTCCAACACCACAGTTCAAAAGCATCAATTCTTCGGCGCTCAGCCTTCTTCACAGTCCAGCTCTCACATCCATACATGACCACAGGAAAGACCATAGCCTTGACTAGGCGAACCTTTGTTGGTAAAGTAATGTCTCTGCTTTTGAATATGCTATCTAGGTTGGTCATAACTTTCCTTCCAAGGAGTAAGCGTCTTTTAATTTCATGACTGCAGTCACCATCTGCAGTGATTTTGGAGCCCAGAAAAACAAAGTCTGACACTGTTTCCCCATCTATTTCCCATGTAGTGATGGGACCAGATGCCATGATCTTCGTTTTCTGAATGTTGAGCTTTAAGCCAACCTTTTCACTCTCCACTTTCACTTTCATCAAGAGGCTTTTTAGCCCCTCCCCCATAAGAGTGGTGTCATCTGCATATCTGAGGTTATTGATATTTCTCCCGGCAATCTTGATTCCAACTTGTGTTTCTTCCAGTCCAGCATTTCTCATGATGTACTCTACATATAAGTTAAATAAACATGGTGACAATATGCAGCCTTGACGTACTCCTTTTCCTATTTGGAACCAGTCTGGCAAATGAAAAAAGGAAAGATATACCCATTTGAATGCAGAGTTTCAAAGAATAGCAAGGAAAGATAAGAAAGTCTTTCTAAATGATCAGTGGAAAGAAATAGAGGAAAACAATAGAAGGGGAAAGACCAGTGATCTCTTCAAGAAAATTAGAGATATCAAGGGAACATTTTGTGCAAAGATGGACACAATAAAGGACAGAATTGTTATGGACCTAAGAGAAGCAGAAGACATTAAGAAGAGGTGACAAGAATACATAGAAAAACTATACAAAAAAGATCTTCATGACCCAGATAACCATGGTGTGATCACTCACCTAGAGACAGACATCCTGGAACGTGAAGACAAGTGGGGCCTAGGCAGCATCACGATGAACAAAGCTAGTGGCTGCTGCTACTGCTGCTAAGTTGCTTTAGTCGTGTCCAACTCTGTGCGACCCCATAGACAGCAACCCACCAGACTTCCCCACCCCTGGGATTCTCCAGGCAAGAACACTGGAGTGGGTTGCCATTTCCTTCTCCAATGCATGAAAGTGAAAGTGAAGTCACTCAGTCATGCCCCACTCTTAGCGACCCCACGGACTGTAGCCTACCAGGCTCCTCTGTCCATGGATTTTCCAGGCAAGAGTACTGGAGTAGGGTGCCATTGCCTTCTCCATGTTTCCTTTCTAACACTTCTCAACTCTTAAGAACTTGGCCACCACAATGTTCCTTCAAATTTTTTTTTAATCTTACAATTATTTTAATAAGAGCATGTATCATTTATATAATGGGTGGGGACCCCCAAAATATTTTCAAGGGAGAGAGAAAATCACCTGGATTGCTAAAAGAGAAATTCTGCACTCAAGATCTATTCCAGGTTTATAAAACCAATGGAGATTGGCTGACATCCTGAAAGATGAGTGGAGGTGATGGAATTCCAGTTGAGCTATTCCAAATCCTAAAAGACAATGCTATGAAAGTGCTGCAGTCAATATGCCAGCAAATTTGGAAAACTCAGCAATGGCCACAGGACTGGAAAAGGTCAGTTTTCATTCCAATCCCAAAGAAAAGCAATGCCAAAGATTGTTCAAACTACCGCAGAGTTGCACTCATCTCACACGCTAGCAAAGTAATGCTCAAAATTCTCCAAGCCAGGCTTCAGCAATATGTGAATCATGAACTTCCAAATGTTCAAGCTAGATTTATAAAAGGTTGAGGAAAAAGAGATCAAAGTGCCGATATCCATTGGATCATAGAAAAAGTAGGAGAAATTCATAAAAATATCTAACTTCTTCTTTACTGACTATGCCAAAGTCTTTGACTGTGTGGATCACAACAAACTGTAGAAAATTATTTAAGATATGAGAATATCAGACCAGCTTACCTGCCTCCTGAGAAATCTGTATGCAGGCAAGGAGCAACAGTTAGAATCAGACATGGAACAATGGACTGCTTCCAAATTGGGAAAGAAGTAAGTCAAGACTGTATTGTCACCCTTTTCATTTAACTTATATGAAGAGTATATGATGAAAAATGCCTGGTTGGATTAAGCACAAGCTGGAATCAAGATTGCTGGGAGAAATATCAATAACCTCAGATAAGCAGATGGCATCACCCTTATGGCAGAAAGTGAAGAGGAAGTAAAGAGCCTCTTGATGAAAGTGAAAGAGGAGAGTAAAAACAGTCTTAAAACTCAACATTCGGAAAACTAAGATTATATCATTCGGTTCCATCACTTCACGGCAAATAGATGGGGAAACAATGGAAACAGTGAGAGACTATTTTCTTGGGCTCCAAAATCACTGCAGATGATGGCTGCAGCCATGAAATTAAAAGATGTCTGCTCCTGGAAGAAATGTTATAACCAATCTAGACAGCATGTTAAAAAATAGAGACATTTCTTGGCCAACAAAGGTCCATCTATTCAAGACTATGGTTTTTCCAGTAGTCAAGTATGGATGTAAGAGTTGGACTATAAAGAAAGCTGAGCATAGAAGAATTGATGCTTTTGAACTGTGGTGTTGGAGAAGACTCTCGAGAATCCCTTGGCCTGCAAGGAAATCCAACCAGTCAATCCTAAAAGAAATCAGTCCTGAATGTTCATTGGAGGGACTGATGTCGAAGCTAAAACTCCAATACTCTGGCCACCTGATATGAAGAACCAACTCATTGGAAAAAATCCAAATGCTGGGAAAGGTTGAAGAGAGAAGAAGAAGGGCACAACAGAGGATGACATGGTTGGATGGCATCACCAATTCCATGGACATGAGTTTGAGCAAGCTCCAGGAGTTGGTGATGGACAGGAAAGCCTAGCATGCTGCAGTCAATGGCAACTCAAAGAGTCGGTCATGACTGAGTGAAATGAACTGAACTGAACTGAATAACCTCAATGGGTCTGGAAAAACAAAGCAGTAATTCCTATATATTAAGCCTGTGAACCAACATATTAATTAGATTCAGTATGGAAACTAATCTACAAAACCCTGCCTTAACTCAATTGACATAATTGACATTTAAGCAGAAAAATGAAATGATGAGTTGACCAAATAATATTTTTTTTTTCCTCCTGCAGGCCACCTGATACTCAGCCAGTTGTTCTTTATATTGAATCACACAATACTTTACTCTAAACTTGGGAAGATATTTAGACTTTTGCTTAACGTAGGGTGGTGGTCTTCATTCTTCTGAAAGGAAATATGTTCCAAATTTAACACAATTGTTGTATCTAATAACCCTTATTCATCCAGTTAGGGCCAAGACAACAGAACTTGTGAGAAAGTGTTACTGGGTATTTTTGTCAAGAATCAGCCAAAACATTGAGAACTGCAAGGAAAAATGGGGAATTTCCCTGGTGGCTCAGATGGTAAAGTGTCTGCCTGCAATGTGGGGGACCTGGGTTTGATCTTTGGTTGGCGAACGTCCCTTGGAGAAGGAAATGGCAACACACTCCAGTATTCTTGCCTGGAGAATCCCAAAGACAGAGGACCCTGGAAGGCCTCTGGGGTCCATGGAGTCACAAAGAGTCAGACACAACTGAGTGTCCAGTCACTTGTATCCAATTAGCTTCACTTTTATCCAGTTAGGGCCAAGACAACAGGACTTGTGAGAAAATGTTACTGGGTATTTTTGTCAAGGCCTCCCCAGACAGCCATTTTGCTTTTGAGAGCTGGACTGTGAAGAAGGCTGAGAGCCGAAGAATTGATGCTTTTGAACTGTGGTGTTGGAGAAGACTCTTGAGAGTCCCTTGGACTGCAAGAAGATCCAACCAGTCCATTCTGAAGGAGATCAGCCCTGGGATTTCTTTGGAAGGAATGATCCTAAAGCTGAAACTCCAGTATTTTGGCCACCTCATGCGAAGAGTTGACTCATTGGAGAAGACTCTGATGCTGGGAGGGATTGAGGGCAGGAGGAGAAGGGGACGACAGAGGATGAGATGGCTGGATGGCATCACTGACTCAATGGATGCGAGTCTGAGTGACCTCCGGGAGCTGGTGATGGACAGGGAGGCCTGGCGTGTTGCGGTTCATGGGGTCACAAAGAGTCAGACATGACTGAGTGACTGATCTGATCTGATCTGATTTTTGTCAAGAATCAGCCAAATATTGAGGAATTTCCCAGGACAGCAGAACCATGATTTTGCCAAAATAAAGACAATCCTAACCTAGACAGGAAGAACCTTTACTGAGAAGAAAGACTATTGCACTAGGGACTAAATTCCAATTTCAAAAATATGAAAACATCTCAAAATCAACAAATAAAAACTGTTCTTTTATAACATAAGGTGTGTTACTCACTCTCAGTCGTGTCTGACTCTTTGTGGCCCATGGACTGTAGCCTACCAGACTCCTCTGTCCATGGAATTCTCCACTTGAAAGGATAGACAGTCCCTTCTCTAGGGGATCTTCCAGACCAAGGGACTCAACCTGGATCTCCCACATTGCAGGCAGATTCTTTACCTTCTGAGCCACCAGGGAAGCCCCCATAAGGTAAAGAGTGGTAACCAAAAATGAAAAGAATCTTAGCAAAGGAATTCGGACAAGCAAGAAGACATGGCAATAGGTTATGACAGGAAAAGTGCTTTGCTGATTCCCAGGAGACCTAATAAGGAACAGGTTCCACTTTTAGTGCTTTCTCAGGCTTGTGGGCCAAGATGAGTTTGGGGACCCATGCTGCTGCTACTGCTGCTAAGTCGCTTCAGTCGTGTCCGACTCTGTGCGACCCCATAGACGGAAGCTCACGAGGCTCCCCCATCCCTGGGATTCTCCAGGCAAGAACACTGGAGTGGGTTGCCATTTCCTTCTCCAATGCATGAAAGTGAAAAGTGAAAGTGAAGTCGCTCAGTCGTGTCCGACTCTCAGCGATCCCATGGACTGGAGCCTACCAGGATCCTCTGTCCATGGGATTTTCCAGGCAAAAGTACTGGGGTGGGGTGCCATTATAAGAAGGAGAGAAGTCTAACTGAAGTTTGGTCAAAAGAGAGCAAAGGTAAATACCCAGCTGTGAAGGCTTAGTCAATAATGTTGCAATACATAGGCTCAATAGCTAAGATATCTACTTGGGTGCGAAGCTTTGTGCCAAATTCAAGGGGAGGATAAGATCAAGGAAAACATGCAGAAATTGGGACTTGTTTCAGAGCTAGAAATACAGGGTGATGAAGGACAGATGTTGGCAGCAATTAGCACTAGAGCTTAAAAACCTCACTCAGTCCCTCATGCATAATGTGCAAATGTCCTTCATAGCTGGCAAGTGTCATCCAGCCAAGGAAGGAAGGGCTAAGAGCAGCAGCAGAAGCCTCTTACTGCAGAATGAAAAAATAGAACAAACTTCTCAGATAATTAAAATAATATATTCATCATGTGTCTCCATTATTTGATATGAAATTTTCTCAGCTATCTTATTGTAGTGAGTGGTTTCAAAAAACTAGGATATCTGGAATATCATCTGACAAAAGTTAAAAACAAAATTGGGATTGCCATGAATGATTCAAGAAACATGGCTACCATTCTATACTCACCAAGACAAATATATACTCACAACATAATACTGATGATATCTAATATTTATTGAGCATTTACTATGTGCCTACCACAATGCTGAGGTCTTTCATTAATTATAATATGTAATCTTCTGTAGTAACCTAATGGATACGTATTATTATTATTACTATTTTGCATATAATAACTTTTATTACAGTTCTATTAGGTAAGTAAATGAAGCTCTGAACCCATAATTACTGAAAGTCACATGACTCCTAAGGGAAGTACTAGAAATTAAAATCAGAATTGCTCTCATCTGATGTTCTGCCATATTCAGACCACTAAAATCCCATTAAATACGCATATATTGGACTGGGCATGTACATTTAATATACTTAGGTCATTCTCCATTGAATCTCTGGAGGCTGACCTTCTTTGGTTTAAATCACCTTATTTCATAATCCCTCAGCTCTGATATAAGCTTTGTACTTTGTCCTATGTACTCCCACTTGCTTATAGGTTTGTAGGTTCCTAAGGTTTCCAGTCTGTGAGTCTTGTTTTTTCAACTGGATATCAGGCATCTTAAGAGTAATCACAGTAGCATCCTTGACACTTCCCAAAGATTCATAGACATTAGTTGATAATATTTATATTATGAAATTACACAAAATATTTTATAAATGTCAATAACATGTCTAATGCACAGAATGATTAACCATACTTACAAATACAATACCTATTATGCTTCAATTCTGTCAAATTATTTAATGATTTGGGGATTAGGGAGAGAAAGAGGAAAAAGAACTAACAATAGTCTGAAAGCAGACAATGTGCCAGCCATTTCATATACTTTATTTCATTTAATTCTATCAAGTTCCATTTAATGTAAGCATTACTGCACCTCTTACAAATCAGGAAACTAAGGCTCAGAGGTAAAACAACTGAGTAAATATTGCCAGTGCATTCATAAAACTTAAATTTGAAGGTAGATTTATATGACTGTGAAACCTGTAACTTTCTCACTTCATCCCTGATCCTTTCAGTTATCCAGTGATCACAGCAACTTTTTATGTGACAATTGGTCATAACTACACAACAGAACAAACTCAACAACTAATTAGCATGCATTTCTAAATTAATTTACTTAAAATGAATGGTTTCATTCTTTATTTCTCTATGAGTATTCAACTGTCTACTGATAAGCAGACAGTAAAGGGATATGTAAATAAGATTAAACAATGCCACCTTTTCATTTTGTTTTGGAAAATGTAATTATTGTTCATAAAAATATACTATTTCCATTAATATTATTTCAGTTTTTTTAATGTTAATATTTCAATTCTGTTTTAATTTCTAACAGAGAAAATGTCTATAAATATAACATGTATAGCAAAAACACTTTTGATATTCTCAAGAATTTTTAAGAATGTAAAGGAATCTTGAGTCTGAAAATTCAAAAGATGTTCTTTTAAACCAGTATCACTGTCTTTTTAATTTCCAAAATGCAAGGGGGCAGAATGTTTAACTTCCAACCTATCCTAACACAGAATAATCAACCAAAGCCTACAAGCTGAGACTTTCAAAAAAAATCCTTTGTTTATATTTATTTGTATTCACCATAATTTCTAAGACCAGCTTTGAGCTCCGTAAGTAGACAATAGTTGCTCAATACGTAAATTGTATCATCTAACACCCTGCCTCCCAGATTCAGCTGTACCATTAGGAAGCAGTGTGTCCAGCAGACATCAAAATACGTTCCTAAAAAGGCAAGAGAGTAAAGGCCAATCTGAAGTCATACCCCATAGGATTGCTTTAGAGAAAGAATATGATATTCATTTCTTCAACAAACATTTATATTATACCTACTCAGTGCGAGGCCTTATTTTAACACACTAAGGAGTCAGAAATAAATATGATTGATGCTGTTTCTGCAGCCTTGGAAATTATGTTTTGGGGAGAGAGAGCCATTACTCAACTAATTGCACAATTAGTGGCTGAATTATATTTATAGTAAGTGTTAAAAAAAAAGAGACCTATAAGATGCTATAATGTCTAAAAAAAAGCCAGGAAAAAAAAAAAGGTTTAGGCTAGTTTTTTCCTGTTTAGAATGAGGAGCAAAGTAGTCCTGGAGGAGTGTGGCTTATTCCCTGAAACACTTGATAAATTTGTATTCAAATAATTATTAGTTCAATGATTTGGCCAATATTTATTTTCTCCACTAGTCTGTAAGCTCCATGAAACAAATGGCTATTTATGATTTTTTTTCACAGCAGAACTCCATGAATCTAGCAAAGCACATGATAGTACATTTGTTAAGTAGATGGATGAATGCCACATCTATCCAGAAGGTTTAGTAGTTTCCTAATAGATCCCTACCACATATTGAGTTTTTTAATGCATAAAACTTATATGGGAAAGGAAAAGACAGTAATGATTTTTAAACTGTAATTCAACTTGTTAAGTAAGAGTCTGTCTCAATACATTAATGTGTCAAGATATTTTCCTCAAAAAAATAAGAAACTAGTAAATATCAAATGCAGAATTTCCTTTTGGAACAAATAACCAGAGCAGAAATAACTTAAAAAAGAAAAGAAAACTGAGGAAGTAAAGAGAAATAACTGAGGACATAATTCAATACAGTGATGATATAAATGGGACAAATGCAAATAGAAGAATCCAATGAATGAAATAAAAGTTTGAACAAAAAAGAAACTGGAGAAACAAAACTTATTAAAATGGTAATACAACTCATGGGATAAAACCAAAGGTTGATGATCATATTGTGAGATATAGGTGATGAGCAGAGAAAAGAAGGGTGGGGAACAACAGAGAAGGAAAGAGAGTAAAGCAGACCTAGTGACCATCTAAATCACCTGTGCTCATATATTCTGACTCACTCCTTGGGAAAGAAAGAATTAACAACCTGAACAAATTCTGCTCATAAAGGCTTTCACACATCTAATTTTTCATGCTGCATACAAATGATTGGTACATTTATTTTATAAGTCTACACACAGTGATAATAATACATTATCACATAAATACTCCAATAAAAAATTAATGGCGGGTAGACAGTTAGTCCAAAATACCTGCATTTGTCTATTGCTATCAAAATTTGATCATTAAAGTGGTACCTGGGAAGACTCTTGCTCTTCTCAGGCTGCATTACTTAGTGGTACTTGTTCTGTTGGTTGTACTTTATGCTTTAGTCGGACACGACTGAGCGACTGATCTGATCTGATCTGATCTGATCTTCACTAGAGCTACTGATTTGTGTGTATGTGTGTGTGCCATTGTGATTTATAGTAAAAAATATATATCTGGGTTTTGTCCCCATATCTGGAATGGAGCTCCTGAAGACATTGAAATTTCTAAAATGATGAAAGAGATGAAGGTGTCTTTTGCTCTTCATACTAAGTCACTTTCAACCATACCTGAATTTATGTTAATAAGGTGAATTTTGGAAAGCCCTTAGGCTAGTTAAGGATGGGGGCTGGTTGCTAGAGGAACCAATCAAAATTAGAGTATTGTAAGCTTCAGCTTTATCCCCTGATTTCCAAGGCAGGAGAGAGAAGCTAGAGATTGCATTAAATCACCTATGGTCAATAATTTAATCAAATTACCTGTGTAATCAGCCCTCCATAAAAACTAAATGGTCAGGGTTCAGAGAGATTCTGGGTTGGTGAACACATAGGGTTTTGGGGAGAGTGGTTCCCAGAGCCCGTGGAAACCCTAGCCCTGTGCCCTTTCCTCCATACCTTGCTCCATGCATCTCTTCCATCTGGATGTTCCTGAGTTATAACCTTTTAAAATAAATGAGTAATCTAGGAAATAATTTTCCTGAGCACTGTGAGCAGCCCTAGCAAATTAATAGAAGCTGTGGAAGGAGTCATGGAAATCTGTGATTCCTAATGCACAAGTGACAACCTGGACTTGGAATTAGCATCTGAAGAGAAGGGGTAGTCTTGGGGAACTGAGCACTTAACCTGTGGGATCTGATACTATATCTAGGCAGAGAGCCTTGGAATTGAGTTAAATTTTAGGACACTCAGCTGGTGTCCTAAGAGTCTGAGAATTGTTTGTGTAGGAAAAAACATCACACATGGTGATCAGTAGTGCCAGAACTGGAGCACAGAAATGAGAGGAGACTAGACACACAGGAATTTTTGTTTCCATAGTTCAGTTCAGTTCAGTCGCTCAGTAGTGTCTGATTCTATGTGACCCCATGAATCACAGCACGCCAGGCCTCCCTGTCCCTCACCAACTCCCAGAGTTTACCAAACTCATGTCCATTGAGTCTGTGATGCCATCCAGCCATCTCATCCTCTGTCATCCCCTTGTCCTCCTGGCCTCAATCTTTCCCAGCATCAGGGTCTTTTCTTTTCTTTTTTTTTTTTAAATATAAATTTATTTATTTTGCTGCTGCTACTGCTGCTAAGTCGCTTCAGTCGTGTCCGACTCTGTGCGATCCCATAGACGGCAGCCCACCAGGCTCCTCTGTCCCTGGGATTCTCCAGGCAAGAATACTGACTGGAGTGGGTTGCCATTTCCTTCTCCAATGCCTGAAAGTGAAAAGTGAAAGTGAAGTTGCTCAGTCGTCTCCGACTCTCAGCGACCCCATGGACTGGAGCCTACCAGGCTCCTCCGTCCATGAGATTTTCCAGGCAAGAGTACTTGGGTGGGGTGCCATTTATTTTAATTGGAGGCTAATTACTTTACTGGAGATCAGTGGAGAAATAACTCCAGAAAGAATGAAAGGATGGAGCCAAAACAAAAAGAATACCCAGCTGTGGATGTGTCTGGTGATAGAAGCAAAGTCCGATGCTGTAAAGAGCAATATTGCATAGGAACCTGGAATGTCAGGTCCATGAATCAAGGCAAATTGGAAGTGGTCAAACAAGAGATGGCCAGAGTGAATGTCGACATTCTAGGAATTAGCGAACTAAAATGGACTGGAATGGGTGAATTTAACTCGGATGACCATTATATCTACTACTGTGGCCAGGAATCCCTCAGAAGAAATGGAGTGGCCATCATGGTCAACAAAAAGAGTCCGAAATGCAGTACTTGGATGCAATCTCAAAAATGACAGAATGATCTCTGTTCGTATCCAAGGCAAACCATTCAATGTCACAGTAATCCAAGTCTATGCCCCAACCAGTAACGCCGAAGAAGCTGAAGTTGAAAGGTTCTATGAAGACCTACAAGACCTTTTAGAACTAACACCCAAAAAAGATGTCCTTTTCATTATAGGGAACTGGAATGCAAAAGTAGGAAGTCAAGAAACACCTGGAGTAACAGGCAAATTTGGCCTTGGAATACGGAATGAAGCAGGGCAAAGACTAATAGAGTTTTGCCAACAAAATGCACTCGTCAGAGCAAATACCCTCTTCCAACAACACAAGAGAAGACTCTATACATGGACATCACCAGATGGTCAACACCGAAATCAGATCGATTATATTCTTTGCAGCCAAAGATGGAGAAGCTCTATACAATCAGCAAAAACAAAACCAGGAGCTGACTGTGGCTCGGACCATGAACTCCTTAATGCCAAATTCAGATTGAAATTGAAGAAAGTAGGGAAAACTACTAGACCATTCAGGTATGACCTAAATCAAATCCCTTATGATTATACAGTGGAAGTGAGAAATAGATTTAAGGGCCTAGATCTGATAGATAGAGTGCCTGATGAACTATGGAATGAGGTTCGTGACATTGTACAGGAGACAGGGATCAAGACCATCCCCATGGAAAAGAAATGCAAAAAAGCAAAATGGCTGTCTGGGGAGGCCTTACAAATAGCTGTGAAAAGAAGAGAAGCGAAAAGCAAAGGAGAAAAGGAAAGATATAAACATCTAAATGCAGAGTTCCAAAGAATAGCAAGAAGAGATAAGAAAGCCTTCTTCAGCGATCAATGCAAAGAAATAGAGGAAAACAACAGAATGGGAAAGACTAGGGATCTCTTCAAGAAAATCAGAGATACCAAAGGAACATTTCATGCAAAGATGGGCACGTTAAAGGACAGAGATGGTGTGGACCTAACAGAAGCAGAAGATGTTAAGAAGAGGTGGCAAGAATACACAGAAGAACTGTACAAAAAAGAGCATCAAGACCTAGACAATCGTGATGATGTGATCACTGACCTAGAGCCAGACATCTTGGAATGTGAAGTCAAATGGGCCTTAGAAAGCATCACTACGAACAAAGCTAGTGGAGGTGATGGAATTCCACTGGAACTATTCCAAGTCCTGAATGATGATGCTGTGAAAGTGCTGCACTCAATATGCCAGCAAATTTGGAAAACTCAGCAGTGGCCACAGGACTGGAAAAGGTCAGTTTTCATCCCAATCCCAAAGAAAGGCAATGCCAAGGAGTGCTCAAACTACCGAACAATTGCACTCATCTCACACGCTAGTAAAGTAATGCTCAAAATTCTCCAAGCCAGGCTTCAGCAATATGTGAACCGTGAACTTCCTGATGTTCAAGCTGGTTTTAGAAAAGGCAGAGGAACCAGAGATCAAATTGCCAACATCCGCTGGATCATGGAAAAAGCAAGAGAGTTCCAGAAAAACATCTATTTCTGCTTTATTGACTATGCCAAAGCCTTTGACTGTGTGGATCACAATAAACTATGGAAAATTCTGAAAGAGATGGGAATACCAGACCACCTGATCTGCCTCTTGAGAAATCTGTATGCAGGTCAGGAAGCAACAGTTAGAACTGGTCATGGAACAACAGACTGGTTCCAAATAGGAAAAGAAGTACGTCAAGGCTGTATATTGTCACCATGTTTATTTAACTTATATGCAGAGTACATCATGAGAAATGCTGGACTGGAAGAAATACAAGTTGGAATCAAGATTGCCGGGAGAAATATCAATAACCTCAGATATGCAGATGACACCACTCTTATGGCAGAAAGTGAAGAGGGGCTAAAAAGCCTCTTGATGAAAGTGAAAGTGGAGAGTGAAAAGGTTGGCTTAAAGCTCAACATTCAGAAAAAGAAGATCATGTCATCTGGTCCCATCACTGCATGGGAAATAGATGGGGAAACAATGGAAACAGTGTCAGACTTTGTTTTTCTGGGCTCCAAAATCACTGCAGATGGTGACTGCAGCCATGAAATTAAAAGATGCTTACTCCTTGGAAGGAAAGTTATGACCAACCTAGATAGCATATTCGAAAGCAGAGACATTACTTTACCAACAAAGGTTCGCCTATTCAAGGCTATGGTCTTTCCTGTGGTCATGTATGGATGTGAGAGCTGGACTGTGAGGAAGGCTGAGCGCTGAAGAATTGATGCTTTTGAACTGTGGTGTTGGAGAAGACTCTTGAGAGTCCCTTGGACTGCAAGAAGATCCAACCAGTCCATTCTGAAGGAGATCAATCCTGGAATTTCTTTAGAAGGAATGATGCTCAAGCTGAAACTCCAGTATTTTGGCCACCTCATGCGAAGAGTTGACTCATTGAAGAAGACTCTGATGCTGGGAGGGATTGAGGGCAGGAGGAGAAGGGGACGACAGAGGATGAGATGGCTGGATGGCATCACTGACTCGATGGATGCGAGTCTGAGTGACCTCCGGGAGCTGGTGATGGACAGGGAGGCCTGGCGTGCTGCGGTTCATGGGGTCGCAAAGAGTCGGACACGACTGAGCGACTGATCTGATATGAATTACTTTACAATATTATATTTGTTTTGCCATACATCAACATGAATCCACCATGGGTGTACACATGTTCTCCAGCCTGAACCCCCCTCCCACTTCCCTCCTCATACCATCCCTCAGGGTCTTTTCAAATGAATTAGCTCTTCGCATCAGGTAGCCAAAGTATTGGAGTTTCAGTTTCAACATCAGTCCTTCCAGTGAACACACAGGACTGATCTCCTTTAGGATGGACTGGTTGGATCTCCTTGCAGTCCAAGGGACTCTCAAGAGTCTTCTCCAACACCACAGTTTAAAAGCATCAATTCTTCAGTGCTCAGCTTTCGTTATAGTCCAACTGTCACATCCATACATGATAACTGGAAAAACCACAGCCTTGACTAAACAGATCTATGTTAATAAAGTAATGTCTCTCCTTCTTAATATGCTGTCTAGATTGGTCATAGCTTCCCTCCAAGGAGTAAGTGTCTTTTAATTTCATGGCTGCAATCACCATATGGAGTGATTTTGGAGCCCCCAAAAATAAAGTCAGCCACTGTTTCCACTGTTTCCCATCAATTTCCAGTGAAGTGGTGGGACCAGATGCCATGATCTTTGTTTTCTGAATGTTGAGCTTTAAGACAACTTTTTCACTCTCCTCTTTCATCAAGAGGCTTTTTAGTTCTTCTTCACTTTCTGCCATAAGGATGACATCATCTGCATATCTGAGGTTATTGTTATTTCTCCTGGCAATCTTTATTCAGCTTGGGTTTCTTCCAGCCCAGCATTTCTCATGATGTACTCTGCATATAAGTTAAATAAACAGGGTGACAATATACAGCCTTGACATTACCCCTTTTCCTATTTGGAGCCAGTCTGTTGTTCCATGTCCAGTTCTAACTATTGCTTCCTGATCTGCATATAAATTTCTCAAGAGGCAGATCAGGTGGTATGGTATTTCCATCTCTTTCAGAATTTTCCACAGTTTATTGTGATCCATGCAGTCAAAGGCTTTGGCATAGTTAATAAAGCAGGAATAGATGTTTTTCTGGAACTCTTTTTGCTTTTTCGATGATCCAGTGGATGTTGGCAATTTAATCTTTGGTTCCTCTGCCTTTTCTAAAACCAGCTTGAACAACTGGAAGTTCATGGTTCACATATTGCTGAAGCCTGGCTTGGAAATTTTGAGCATTACTTTGCTACCATGTGAGATGAGTGCAGTTGTACAGTAGATTGAACATTCTTTGGGAATGCCTTTTTGGGGGTTGGAATGAAATCTGACCTTTTCCAGACATCCTGGAATATGAAGTCAAGTGGGCCTTACGAAGCATCACTATGAACAAAGCTAATGGACATGATAGAATTCCAGTTGAGCTATTTCAAATCCTAAAAGATGATGCTATGAAAGTGCTACCCTCAATATGTCAGCAATTTTTTTTTCCATAAAGAGATGCTGCATCATTTATAATGGCATTGGTTTATGAAAGTATATTTATATGAAAAATAATGTCAATTTTAAGATAAACATAAGGCCTCAAAGAAATTCATGTTTAAGCAGACATTAATCACCAGATCAAACATGCCCCTTCCAAGTTGCACTTTAGAAGAAAAGGTGTAAATTCTTACACTGTAACTGCTTTCTGAATTGGAAATGGGAGTACTGCAATACCACAGAATTTGTACAAAAAAATTAATATTCCCTTGATTTAATTTTTATAATGTGAACAGACAATATATAACTATCAATTGAAGATAAAAATCAAATTCCTTTTTAGGATTATCTTTATCCTTATCTGGCCATTGATTGGTACTGATAATTGGTAGCAAAATTAACTGGCTTTAGTTTCACCTTCTTTTATCCACATTTTCATCCCCAGGAGGATCCTCCTACAGAGATCAAAATATCTGTACTACCTGACCCAAGAACAAGAAAACTGCTGTAGTCTAAATGTTTGTAATCCCTTCAAATTCATATCCTAAAAACCCAAAGCCCAATTAGCAGATGAGGTCTTTGGAAGATAATTGATCATGAGTGGAATTGGTGCCTTTATAAGAGAGACCCAAGGAAGCTCTCCCACTTCCTTGTGAAGTTCTAGTAGGAGACAGCCTTCTATGAGAATGTGGGTCCTCATAAGACTGGTGGAGAGTTTGGTAGTGTCTTGATATAAGATCCTTAGTCTCCAGAAGTGTGATAAATCAATTTATGTTGTTTACAAGCCACCTGATTTATGGTATTTTGGGTTAAGGCAACCTAAACAGTCTAAGACAAAAAATACCAAGAGTGGAAAGAATAGTCATTGCTCCTAACCAAAAAAAAAAAAAAAAAAGATGGAAGTCTTCTGTGTGTATCATTACTGCTTTTTGGTCATTTTTTATGTTTTCAGAATGAAACATAGGGCTCGGCCATTTCTTGTCACATCTAGAGTTCACCTGTCTCAATTAGAAAGAAAACTTATTTTGAAGACAAGTTCACTCTTTTAATGCTAATTTGAGATTCTCATTTGATTGGGATATAAATAAATTTTGTGAAGATTGGTGGTTTAACCAATGATAGATAATACTTAGGAAAGAAATTAGGACTATAAATTGTGGACTAAAAATAACTACCTCATAAGGACCCAATCCCACAGTGAGGAGGAATGAGTAAAGCAGGGCTCCTTCTGGGAATAAAGAACTTTTTGAGATGAATTACAAGTAATAAAAGAAGAAAGCCACATTCTTAACTGATGAATGGCAATCCCTGAGGAGAAAAGCTCTCATTTGTACTTTTCTCCTTTTGTGTGAGGCTGATTTCTAAAATGTTAATTTTATAGTGTGAGCCACTACTTTTCTGCTCTCAGATTTGTCTGGACTAAGAAGACTGTCATATACCTACTCTAATTATTTTAACTCAGCTTTACTTAGTGCTACAATATTTAATCAGTTCTGCCCCCCCCCCCCCCCCCCCCCCCCCCAGTACATCCTTTAATTGACATATCATTCATGTTAGCCACCCCTCCCCCCAGAAAAAAAAAAAAAAAAATCATTAAACTATTACAAAAATTCATAAAACATACACTCACCAAAATAACCAAGAGAACTTTTCCTCCTCAGCCCACTCTCATTCACATGGCAGCACCTGCTCCCCACACATCAGCTTGACAGATCTTGTCTCCCTCATTTTGTTTTTCTCCATAATATTTATCACCAAATGACATGTAGTGGGTAGTATGAAAGTTGCTCAGTCATGTCTGACCCTTTCAACCCCATGGAATTCTCTAGGCCAGAATACTGGAATTGGTAGCTTTTCTCTTCTCCAGGGGATCTTCCCAACCCAGGGATCAAACCCAGGTCTCTCCTGCATTGCAGGCAGATTCTTAACCAGTTTAGCCTAAAGGGAAGCCCTTGTGTAAGCATAGTTCTAAGATGACCCCCAGTGAATCACATCCAAGTATACATTTCTGCCCTTTATAAAAAGTGCTATTTGTTTATTTTCTAGTTTTATTGAGACATAATTAACATAACATCACTGTATATGTTTAAGGTGTATAGCATCGTGGTTTGATTTATATGCATTGTAAAATTATTACCACAATAAGTTAGCTAATACCCATCACCTCATTTGGATACAATAAAAAGAAAAAAAATTCTCATGTTATGAGAACTCTTAGAATCTACTCTCTTAACAACTTTTTGATATATTATACAGCAGTATTAACTCTAGATATCATGTAGTACATTACATCCTCCTCCAGGGTATCTTCCTGACCTAGGGATCAAACCCACATCTCTTATGTCTCCTGCATTGGCAGGTAGGTTCTTTATCACTAGTGCTAGGTCAGGAAGCAACAGTTAGAACTGGACATGGAACAACAGACTGATTCCAAATAGGAAAAGGAGTACGTCAAGGCTGTATATTGTCACCCCGCTTATTTAACTTCTATGCAGAGAACATCATGAGAAACGCTGGGCTGGAAGAAGCACAAGCTGGAATCAAGATTGCTGGGAGAAATATCAATAACCTCAGATATGCAGATGACACCACCCTTATGGCAGAAAGTGAAGAACTAAAGAGCCTCTTGATGAAAGTGAAAGAGGAGAGTGAAAAAGTTGGCTTAAAGCTCAACATTCAGAAAACAAAGATCATGGCATCTGGTCCCATCACTTCATGGGAAATAGATGGGGAAACAGTGGAAACAGTGGCTGACTTTTTTTTTTTGGGGGGGCTCCAAAATCACTGCAGATGGTGACTGCAGCCATGAAATTAAAAGACGCTTACTCCTTGGAAGGAAAGTTATGACCAACCTAGATAGCATATTCAAAAGCAGAGACATTACTTTGCCAACAAAGGTCCATCTAGTCAAGGCCATGGTTTTTCCAGTGGTCATGTATGGATGTGAGAGTTGGACTGTGAAGAAAGCTGAGTGCCGAAGAATTGATGCTTTTGAACTGTGGTGTTAGAGAAGACTCTTGAGAGTCCCTTGGACTGCAAGGAGATCCAACCAGTCCATTCTAAAGGAGATCAGTTTGGGTGTTCATTGGAAGGACTGATGCTAAAGCTGAAACTCCAATACTTTGGCCACCTCATGCAAAGAGTTGACTCATTGGAAAAGACTCTGATGCTGAGAGGGATTGGGGGCAGGAGGAGAAGGCAACAACAGAGGATGAGATGGCTGGATGATATCACCGACTGGATGGACATGAGTTTGAGGTGAACTCCAGGAATTGGTGATGGACAGGGAGGCCTGGAGTGCTGCAATTCTTGGGGTCGCAAATAGTCGGACACAACTGAGAGACTGAACTGAACTGAACTGAACCTGGGATTCCCAGAATAAATCCCTACTCTTTTTCTTTATGTTTCTTTTTTTCTGTTTGAATTTTGTTATTTACTTTTTTTGGCTGCACTTGGTCTTTGTTGCTCCTTGCCAGCTTTCTCTAACTGTGACAAGTGTGGTCTACTCTCTGGTTGTGGTGCTTGGGTTTCTCACTGTGGTGGCTTCTGTTGCGGCAGAGCACAGGCTCTAGACATGCGGGCTCAGACCTTGCGGCACAGGACCCTAGTTGCCCTGTGGCATGTGGGATCTTGCAGGAACAGGAATTGAAGCTGTGTCCCTACATTGGCAAGCAGATTCTTAACCACTAGACCACCAGGGAAGTCCCTAAACCCCTTGAATTCAGGCAGGACCTGTGATTTGCTTCTAGAGGATAGAAAATACACAGGTGAAGGAATGTTACTTCCTTGAGAAGCTTATGTTATTTAGGACTCCTCAGCAGACAGGAACAAGGAATTCTCCTGATGGCCTTGAAGAAGGAAGCTACCTTCTTCAAGTTTGTGAGAGGCTGTGAAAGGACCACACGTTAATGAATGGTAGGAGCCTCTAGGGGCATAGAATGGTCTCTGGTTGACAGGTAATAAGGATATAGGGACCTCAGTCATACAGCTTCAAGCAACAGTCTTCTTCCAATAACCACGTGGACCTGGAAGAGAATCCCAAGCTCTAAACAGGAATGCAACACAGCCAACACCTTGAGTGTAACCCTACAAAGGACCCAGCTAAGCGAGGCCCAGATTCCTGCCCATGGACACTGCAAGATAATAAGTACATGTTGTTGCTAAGTTTGTAGTAATTTACTACATAGCAATTGAAAACTAACACACTATATGATTTTTTCATCTGTATATCTTTACAGATATTGTCTGCCCTCTCTCTTCCTCCCAACACTTTTATCAGCCTATAAGCGTTATAAG
Organism: Tragelaphus eurycerus; assembly: GCA_935064755.1. Taxonomy (NCBI): domain Eukaryota; kingdom Metazoa; phylum Chordata; class Mammalia; order Artiodactyla; family Bovidae; genus Tragelaphus; species Tragelaphus eurycerus. Next base: position 84,290 of record CAKXYN010000168.1, on the reverse strand, counting down.
AACAGGATTTTTTTTTTTTTTTTGCGTATTTTTAAAACTACTGTATCTTCATCGCCAAAAGATTACTCAGCACCTAGTAGGCTTTCCTTAAATATGTGTTAAGTGAACAAATATTTTCATAGAGCTCTAAGTTTTCATCAGTGAATATATCTTATATCAAAGCTGCCATAAAATTAAATATAACATGTTTTAAAATGCATGGCCTCCACAGATGAATGAATAAGAAAGCTGTGGTACATATACACAATGGAGTATTACTCAGCCATTAAAAAGAATACATTTGAATCAGTTCTAAGGAGGTGGATGGAACTGGAGCCTATTATACAGAGTGAAGTAAGCCAGAAAGAAAAACACAAATACAGTATACTAACGCATATATATATGAAATTTAGAAAGATGGTAACAATAACCCTGTTTACAAGACAGCAAAAGAGACACTGATGTATAGAACAGACTTTTGGACTCTGGGAACGGGAGAGGGTGGGATGATTTGGGAGAATAGCATTGAAATATGTATAATATCATATCTGAAAGGAGTCACCAGTCCAGGTATGATGCCTGATAACGGGTGCCTAGGGCTGGTGCACTGGGACGACCCAGAGGGATGGTATGGGGAGGGAGGAGAGAGGAGGGTTCAGGATGGGGAACACAGGTATACTTGTGGCAGATCCATCTTGATGTATGGCAAAAGCAATACAATATTGTAAAGCTAAGCAAAATAAAATTTAATTAAAAAAATTCTTAAGAAAAAAAAAATAAAATGCATGGCCTATTAATTTGTAGAGAACTGGGTACCTTCTGCCCCATGGTTATATTTTAAATTTTGATTAGAAAGTTCTTTTGTTTTTAAACAAAAGTAGGACATTCAAAAATTATTTACTCATGCATTGAAATAACATATTAAACTTCCAGCAAGTGGATTACTGCACTGGGTATTGGGGAATACAGAGAGAAAGGAGGTTCACTTCTCTCTTCTCTTCAGTCCAAATGTGGGAGACACACAAGTTCTGTGATATTGCATAAAAGTACAAATAATTCCATCATAGACAGACTAGCAAAGTGAACAAAGAACCACAAGAGTAGCAACAAGCTAGTGTTACTGAAATTTGCTGGGTACCGCAATCTCTTGCAAAGCCCTTTGCATGCATTTTGTCGCTTTGCTCTCCACTGTTCCCAGCTCTGTTTTAAAGCTGCACAAATTTGGTTTACAGAGTTTAGATAACAAATGCCTGGTCTTGCAGTAAGTGGCCAAACTGAGAGCTGGACTTACATATGCCTAATTCCAGAGCCAAATATACAATCACTACTAATAGTTCTCACAAACATTAATGTGAATAAGCATCAGCTGGAGAGTTTGTTTAAAATGAGGAGTCTAGAGATTTTTCTCTAGGGATCCAGGAGAAGCTCGGAAATACACTTTTAAAGAAAGCAATTATCTGATTGAGTCTGATTTGGGGCATTTAGGACTTTAAGTAACATCGCACATTACTATAAATTCAATTTTAGGGAGATGTAAAAATGAAGACTTTTTCAAAGAAATAACAGTTCATAAGATATAAATCAGATAGAAAAGGGAAAGGGAAGAAGAGAGCCTAGGGCAATATCACAATTTACATGAAAACATGTACCTTAGGCACACACTGTATGCCCCAGGAATTACAGTGAATGCAGAGGGGATTTAGGGTGGGTATGGAGATGTGCAGAGCTTCCTAGGTGGCACAAGTGGTAAAGAACGTGACTGCCACTGTAAGAGATATAAGAGACACCAGTTCGATCCCTGGGTTGGGAAGATCCCCTGGAGGAGGGCATGACAACAAACTCCAGTATTCCTGCCTGGAGAATCCCATGCACAGAGCATGGTGGGCTACAGTCCATGGGGTCACAAAGAGTCCAACACAAAGTCACTTAGCACGCATACGTGGAGATATGCAGGCATTTAATAGGAGAGGCAGACAGAGGCCTGATCATGAGAGGCCTATTTGCTGTCCTTGACAGGATTGTCATGTAGTGTGTAGAAACAGAGGATCTGGAGACAAACTACCTGTAGTCAATTCCAAGCATTTCTTTTAAGAGATTTGAGATTATGGATAATTTACCTAATTGCTCTGTGACTCATTTTCCTTATCTATAATTGGAGATAGTAATCCTACCTTATAGACTCATTATTTGCCTGGAACATAAGCACATACTAAACATTAGCCATTAATTTTATGCTGAAGTCAATGTGTTACCCCTGAGTAATTTTTAAGCTAAGTCCATCTGGTGTCCTTTTAGTGGTTAGATTCAATGGGGAAAATGTTGAAAACAAAATGACCAGTTAGAAGGCCATTTCACGTATGCCAAGAGCACACATTTGGAGGAGGAATGGAGGAGGGTCAGATCTGAAAAATATTGAAAGCAAAAAGTTACAGAGTGTAGTAATGATTGGATGTTGGGAGCCAGAGAAGGATGGCTCCTGGATTTCTCACTTAGGCCACTAGGGGTTTCACTAGTGAATTTCCTTCACTATGTCCCAGATGTCTGCTTTGTTAGGTGATGATAGCAGATGCTGGATTTCCCCCTTTTCATTAGCTGACTGTGTAAGGAGGTTGGCAATTTTCTCTGTGCTGAAAGCAACATCATTGCTTCCTCTGCCCCAGGGACACCAATATAGCCTATTTCAATTTTCTCAGTCTGCCCTGGCCTTGTTTCTGGCTATATTTTGATTTATATTAACATACTTAAAGCCTTGTTAATGTCACCCAGGGTAGACTGTCAACTGAAATGTTTTCTAGCAAGTTTTCTCCCATCTCCTCTTACTTTCAGGTTTATCAAACAAGGTCTATGTTTCTGTCATTGCCAAATTACTGACACACACCCCCAAAAGTGCATTCCCATTCATTACAAGGCTGTGTTAGAAACACCTTGACACTGAAGCCGGCAAAGGTACCCATTATACATGCTCTAATGGTACACCTTATACCTATCCCCCAAAGCCCAGCTACAAATGCCAAGCATTTGTCATCATGAAGTGAAATCATTAGAGTATATGGGTGACTTTTGACAAGTGCCTACACTTGAAGAACTTCTAGTGAATAGCAAATCAGGGTAGCATATTTTTGGAGAGAATGAACCTTACAAATAAATATCCACTTTCATATAAATTAGTAAGTAAAAAAGAAGTCCCTCTCTTTATATGAGGGTCTAGTCTTTATTCCATGTTAGCAACTTCTCTCAGTATATCCTGTTATTTACCTGTAGAGAATCAGAGGCAATGGACTACAGGTTTATATGTAAAGATGTGGAATGTCAGTAGGGCAAAAAATCAATGATACAGGAACCAATGTACATTTTATAACATCAATATGTGGAAAGATGAAGGATGGATTTGAAGAATAAAAATTGGAGACACGGTGATCAGTTGTGAGATTACAGCTGATAAGAAAGGATGAGGGCCTGAACTTGACCAGCAGTGGTGGAGATTAATTTGGATGTCACACAGAGAATACAAACACAGTTTATTCCTTAGCCAGAATCCACAGGTATCATTCAACAACTTAAAATAATCCTTAATGGTTCTGCTCTCTAAAGAATTAAGTTCTGCCTTATTTTTGCTATTCTAAACCTCTTATTCTCAGAGTGATCTCCAGCACACTTATTCTATTTTTTGACACACAGGATTAATCTTATCATGACACTGTCACTAACTCATTTAAAAATCCTAGTCAACAACTATTGATTGAGTGCCTACTATGTGCCATGTCTGTTCCTCCTATTTCCTCTATTCTAGTGATACACCCACTCAATAGGAATTTGAAATATGAAAATTACTTAGTTATGTAACTGATAAATATACTGAGCACCTACTCTGTTTCTGGCAATATTTTAAGTGCTGGGAATGTGTTAATGAACAAAATAGATTAAAGTACCTTTGCAGGGGACTTTCAGTCTAGGTAGGGGGACCAAAGTCAAGCAGAAAAACAAGCCAAATGTCTGTTGCGCCAGATGACTCTAAGCCCTTTGGAGAACAATGAAGTAGGGGAAGGAATGGGGAGGATTAAGAGTGTCAGGAAATGAAATTTTAAATGCAATTGTCAGGTAAGACCTTATTGCCAAGCTGTATTTAAGCAAGACCACGAAGAAGCTGGTTTTAGAAAAGGCAGAGGAACCAGAGATCAAATTGCCAACATCTACTGGATCATCAAAAAAGCAAGATAGTTCCAGAAAAACATCTATTTTTGCTTTATTGATTATGCCAACACCTTTGACTGTGTGGATCACAATAAACTGTGGAAAATTCTGAAAGAGATGGGCATACCAGACCACCTGACCTGCCTCTTGAGAAACCTGTAAGCAGGTCAGGAAGCAACAGTTAGAACTGGACATGGAATAACAGACTGGTTCAAAATAGGAAAAGGAGTACGTCAAGGCTGTATATTGTCACCCTGCTTATTTAACTTATATGCAGAGTACAACATGAGAAATGCTGGGCTGGAAGAAGCACAAGCTGAAATTAAGATTGCCAGGAGAAATATCAATCACCTCAGATATGCAGATGACACCACCCTTATGGCAGAAAGTGAAGAACTAAAGAGCCTCTTGATGAAAGTGAAAGAGGAGAGTGAAAAAGTTGGCTTAAAGCTCAACATTCAGAAAACTAAGATCATGGCATCCAGTCCCATCACTTCATGGCAAACAGATAGGGAAACAGTGGGAGTAAGTGGCTGATTTTATTTTTCTGGGTTCCAAAATTACTACAGATGGTGATTGCAGCCATGAAATTAAAAGATGCTTACTCCTTGGAAGGAAAGTTATGACCAACCTAGATAGCATATTCAAAAGCAGAGACATTACTTTGCCAACAAAGGTCCATCTCATTAAGGCTATAGTTTTTCCAATGGTCATGTATGGATGTGAGAGTTGGACTATAAAGAAAGCTGAGTGCCGAAGAATTGATGCTTTTGAACTGTGGTGTTGGAGAAGACTCTTGAGAGTCCCTTGGACTGCAAGAAGATCTAGCCAGTCCATCCTAAAGGAGATCAGTCCTGGGTGTTCATTACAAAGACTGATATTGAAGCTGAAACTCCAATACTTTGGCTACCTGATGCGAACAGTTGACTCATTGGACAAGATCCTGATGCTGGGAAAGACTGAGGGCAAGAGAAGAAGGGGACGACAGAGGATGAGATGGTTGGATGGCATCATCGACTCAATGAACATGGGTTTGAGTGAACTCCAGGAGTTGGTGATAGACAGGGAGGCCTGGTGTGCTGCGGTTCATGGGGTCTCAAAGAGTTGGACACTACTGAGTGACTGAACTGAACTGATGAAGAAGATGAAGAAGCAAGCCATGCAGATATCCTAGAGAGGAGCATTCCAGACTCAGAGAGTGTGAGTTCAAAGCTCAGCAGTGGGAACATGTTCAGAATCTGGGGTATCCTGGGAACAGCAAGGAAACACAGTGAGACCAGAGCAGAGTGAGCATGGTGGTGGTGGGGAGAAGTAGAAGAGGAAGTGACAGGATATGTAGAACCAGATTTCATGGACCATTAAAGCAAGAATTTTGAGTAAAAGAATAAAATAATATGACCCATACTTCCACAAAACGCAAAGATCGAAAGCTAGTCAGGAGGCTATTGCAATAACCTGACAAGAGTCATTATTATTGTGGATTAAGTGACAGTCATGCAGGTGGGAAGAATCAGTTAGATTCTGGATGAAGTTTTGATTGGTTCATTGATAAAATGTGGGGTATTAGAGTATGAAAGAACCCAAGGAGAACTCAAAAATCAAGTTGTCACTTACTGATATTGACAAGATATTAGGAGAAGTAGGATTCAGGGGACAGTCCTGCTTTCCCCTGATTTTATTTTATTTAGTTTTATTTTATTTAGTTTTTTTTTTTTTTAAGTATAATTGCTTTACCATGTTGTGTCAGTTTCTGCTGTTAAACAACATGAATCAGCTATAAGTATACATATATCCACTCCCTCTTGGACCTCCCTCCACTTTCCTCCTATCTCACCCCTCTAGGTCTTCACAAAACACAGAGCTGAGCTCTCTTTGCTCTTGCTTATATATTATCTATTTTATAATTGTAGTGTATATATGTCAGTCTTACTGTCCCAATTCGTTTCACCTTCCCCTCCCCACCCCAAGTCCACATGTCCGTTCTCTGTGCAGAAGTTGGATTTTAAACGGCTAACTAATGTCCATTAGAAATCTAAGTGGGGATACTAAGTAGATAGTTGGAAATTGCCTTGTTTTAAAAGGAAATACCTAAACTAGAGACAGAAATTTAAGAATTGTTATTTTTGCTGCCCAATATGATAATCACTAGGCACATATGGCTATTTCTTAATAAATTTAAATGAATTATAAAAAAATAAATTCAATGAGTCCCAGTAACCACATGTCAAGTGTTTGGTGGGCTGTTGGCACGTGTGCCTAGTGGCTATTATATTAGACATCTGTGTAGAAAATTTGCATCAGCTCAGAAAGTTCTATTGGACAGCACCAGATTGGTAGTATTTAAAGACAAGAGTTATGAGACTTGATGAAATCAATCCAGAAGAGGAAAAATGTTTGTGGGGAGGGGATCTTTTTCTTACAATCTCACAAGCAGTTGGTTGAAAAAAAACTCCTGATTTTATTATTAAGCATTTATCTAGTTAAACTACCCCTTCTCCCCCTTCTTCCTCCACCTAGTACTTGCAGCCTTCCTTACCTCTTAATGGGCTTCCCTGGTAGCTCAGCTGGTAAAGAATCTGCCTACAATGCAGGAGACCCTGGTTCTATTCCTGGGTCAGGAAGATCCTCTGGAGAAGGGATAGGCTACCTACTCCAGTATTCATGGGCTTCCCCAGTAGTTCACTTGGTAAAGAATTCACCTGCAATGTGGGAGACCTGGGTTCCATCCCTGGGTTGGAAAGATTTCCTGGAGAAGGGAACGTCTAGCCACTCCAGTATTCTGGCCTGGAAAATTTCATGCTCTGTATAATCCATGGGGTCACAAAATGTCAGACACAACTGAGTGACTTTCACTTTCCTTCTTGTTGATTACAGCAGCCACCTAACTGAGCTTTCCACCCCAGGTCTGAGCCCTTCATAGTCATCTTCAACACCCCTAAGATAAAGACCCTACTAAGCCATTCTCCAGTTTAAAGTCTCCCAATAGCTTCATTACAACCTACAGTGTAAAGTCCATATGTGATTTCATTGCATGTGAGGCTTCTCTGTCTCTTCAGCCTCATGTCTCATATGCTCTATCTTTAAGTTCGTGATCCAACAATAATGAATTCCTGTCAGTCCTCTTCCTAATTGCTATTCCTTATTTAGTTTCTTCTAGTCCCATTTTCCTGAGATAAATGTCCTACCTTTGAAAGGCTAATTTTTACCCTTCCTAAAAGGCAGAGCTCAAATGTTGTCTCCTCTAGATTTGGTTAAGATGTTCCTTATCTGTGCCCTTATAACCTCTCACACTCCTCTCTATCATAGTAGTCAGCGCCTGTCACTGAAATGATCTGTTTAGACATCTCCCCAGTGGACTATAGCTCCAAGAGGTACATTTTTCTATTTTCAAGGCTGAGTGTATTCTTGGCACATGCAGGGCAAGCCATGGCTGCTCTTTGAACTGAACTGAAAGTCATAGGAGACTTTGTGGTTTCCTGGCACATGCCTAAACTATTCTCATTTGTAAGTCCCTGAATTGTCCAACCCCTTCTCATCCTTCCAGATGCACCTTAAATGTCATTTCCTCTGTGGCGCTTATGTGTCCTCACCTGAGACAATCTCATCCTTACTTCAAAAAGAAACCCTTAGCACTATTCACATGTCTCCAAGATAGTACTTTCTCAGTAATAACCATGTCTCTTTGGCTTTTTAGGTAAATTTTATGGACCGACAGGTGTGATTCACTTATTACACCGTATATCTTCTGTACTGCTCAACACATAGTAAGCATTCAATAAGTGCTTGTTGAATAAATCTCTTAATTAGTTATCATGTTGATTTACTAAGAGCTCCTGAAGTGGACAATTGGATTACAAATAAAAAGCTGTGATTAGAAGCACATATGAATGTTAATGATTTAAAAAAATAATTAAATCTGGAATGAACTTTGAAATTAATCTAATTTTACAGGTGAAGAAACTAATGCCAAGTGAGTTAAAATTATTTTTTGAGCCAACAGAAGACTATAAGTATCCTAGCCAGCACCCAGAATCCTGCCTTGCCCACTCTCTATTTTCTCGCATTGCTTCTCTCTGATTCTTCCACTTAGCTTCTCTTTTCAGCCTCTCCACAATGCAGTGCTTGCACAGACATTTGATATGACGGACAAAGATAAAAATATCTATTTCCCCAGCTATGTATGATAGTGACATTTTGATTACCAGGTTAAGATTTCTGCCTGAGTAGAAACAAAAGCTAATACAATATTTAATTTAGAAATAATATGAATCACAAGCCCAATTCCTTTCTCCTCATAGGAGTCTAAAACCATCCTGTACTTATTCAATAAAAAGAAATGGAATGATCAGGTTTCTTGCAATAAATTGTTTCAGCCAGAGCAATGTTTAGTGTGAGCTGGAAATACTTCTGTCTCCTGAATGTGCAGTGAGATTAACAACTGCCACACAAAGAGCTGAGCTTCTTAATACCCTTCTCACAAACAGGTTAATTTCATGAGAGTTGAGTTTTCAAAGACAAAAACCATCTGTATATATAACCTCCATTATTTAATCACACACACACACAGTGGGCATTGTTCAGAAATAACTATATTAATTACTCTCCAAGAAGCTATGAGCTATATATGTGATCATACCAAAGAACATTTAGAGATCTAACATTGAACATTTACCACGAGTAAAGGTAAGCTAATCACTACTTTACAATTAAAAACATTTGAACAAATAGCAAAATTACTTATAAATGTGATTAATCCAGAACCTTAACCTACGTTTGTCCTTTTCTTGAAAAGCAAGGGGGCATATGTTAAGAAATAGTCTCTAAAAACATTAAGGAAATGGCATGGCCATAATTCTAAATTAAAATTATTAAGACTATCTTTGGTTTCCAAATGAACTTAATTATAGTATGCCTGAATTGCTGCAGTATGCGTGTTGCAGTCCATAGGGTCACAAAGAGTCAGACACGACTGATCAACTGAACTGAACTGAACTGAATTTTTTGTTTGTTTGTTTTATGATAACTTTGTTCCAAAGTTTTTGTCTTGAATAGCTTTTTTAATATATATCTCTTTTATGGAAAAAGAGTCAAATTAATTTTCTATTTTTGTTTGTATGTACAATTAGCATAAAAGGGAAACTTCTGTGAGAAACTCCCAGGATCTTTTTTCCTCTGGGATTTGGTCATGTAGAGTGGAAAGGATCTGAAACAATAGATTTTATAACTAGAATAATGTATCAGTATTTTGTCTTTAAATCTTATTCTCCAAATACTGCAGATTTGGTTACTCGATTGATTTATCAAAAACTCTGACCCCAGTTCAAAGGACAGACCCAGTTCAAGGCTGCATTTACTGTGGTTTACTCCCAGAGCAATTAATACTTTTTACAATAAATCTAAACTAGAAATGAAGCAGAGGGTGGACATAGCTTGCCATTGCCTCTTCCATTCCTTTTAAGCATGTCTTCAAGTTAAGAGCTCTCAAAAACCTCAAGGAGGGACAAACACTCAGGGTCAAAGACTCAAAGAATGGTGGGGTCTCTGACTTATATTCAGAATCACATCAGCACATAACATCTGCTCATATTTTTATATAAGAAACCACATCACAAAGACTGCTTTAAAAGATCTACAATTCTCATTGTATTAGCATTGAGATAATGACCTCTTCTCTCTGTGTACAAACTGTGTACAATTCACAGACCTTGCATGTCTTGCTTTTGGTTTTGTTTTACTTAATTCACACAGGGGACTTCCTGAAGAAGACTAATCATAGACTATGATACTGTTCAAGGGAGAAAATTTTAATGCACTTTAATCATCCTTATAGGATGGTTCATCCTTATCCTTATAGGAAAATAAATAAGAGCAGAAGATTATTGGTGGTCCCAAGACCCTTCACTGCCCCAGCTCTTCTCCTATAAAGAGATAACACTAGGCTAAACTTTTTAAAAAGGAACACTGTCTCCATGTTCTCAATGTGAATTATATAGAGCAGCTATCTCCAACATTTTTAGCTTCAGGGACAGTTTCCTGGAGGACAATTTTTCCATGCACAGGGGGGATGGGGAGAGGAAGGATGGTTTGGGGATGATTCCAGCACATTACATTTATTATGCACTTTATTTCTACTTTGTGGCAATCTCAGAGTATTCCAGCTTGACTTAAGGGTTTAGGGTTCAAGCTCCTATGAGAATCTAGTGCTGCCATTGATCTGACAGGAGATGGAGATCAGGTAGTAATGGGAGCAATGGGGAGCAGCTGTAGATACAGTTTGCCTGCTGCCCACCTCCTGCTGTGAAGCCCTCTTCCTAACTAGCGTGTAACCCGTAGCAGTCTATGCCCTGGGGGTTCAGGACCTCTGATACAGAAGGACCTTTAGATGAAGTTCTGAAGTGACTTTTTTTTTTTTAATTTAAGCCAGTATTTAGAGACTGTCAAAAGTCCTAATTAGTACCAAATAGTACAACATTTTTATTTTAAAGCAAAATCAATTTTACAATAAACCAATGTATGTTAAGTGCTTTATATTATTCAGTTGAAAGAAAACTACAAAAAAAAAAAAGCAGATTAATATTCTGGCAAACAATTTTGAAGTCTACCACCATGAATTATTTAAAAACTTGTAAGAGGCTATTATGTACTTCTAAGAGATATTTTAAATTAAAAAATTAAATATTCTTACTCCAGATGCCATATTGTAAATAATATGACAGTCACTTCAACATATTTTTTCCCTTGTCAAAAGAAAAGAAAGAATTGTATATAATTCTTTAATATCCTCTATCTTGTGTAATGATCTTCTGGGTGGCTAGGGACTCAATATATTTGAAAGGAATATTATCAATATTAATGAACTGGGGAATCTGCCCCAGATTCTCCAAAACTGACAGATTGACTCTGTCATATACAAAAGGGCTTCCCTGGTGGCTCAGTCAGTAAAGAATCTGCCTGCAATACAGGAGACACGGGTTCAGCCTCTGGGTGGGGAAGATCTCCTGGAGAAGGAAATGGCAACCCCTGCCAGTATTCTTGCCTGGAGAATCCCATGGACAGAAGAGCCTGGCAGGCCACAGTCCATGTTCTCAGTTCAGATAGTTAGAGAGACATTGAGGGGGAGAATAGTATTTAGCCAGGCAAATATTAATTGACACTTTAGAAAGAAGAATTATGTCAAAAAGAAGAAAGAACTGGCATTTTACTGAAGAGAAGGTAAGAAACATTGGTTAGGATTAGATTCTGGAGGGTCTTATCTGATATATCAAGTCGGGACTCTATCCAGAACATTGGAATGAGTCAAAAAATAATTTACCTAGAGCAGAGAAAGTGAATTCAATGGTATTTTAGAAAGAGAACTCTGCAAGCAATGTGGAGAACAGATTAAATCAAATTAAGACTAAAGACTAAGTTTAGAAGTGAACTAAAATACATTTCTTCCCCAGGGAGAAATGACAACTGATTGTATCAAGGCAATGGCTATGAGAATGGATATAGGATGGATTCCAGAAATGTCAGCAAGATTAGTGTTCAGCAAGATGGAGAAGGTAATGGAGAAGGAGAAATTCAGAATGATTCCCTAGTCATTGACTTGAAAAACTATATAGGCTGCCTACTTCAATATTCTTGGACAGAGGAAAACTTTTTCATGGACAGAGGACCCTGGTCAGCAATAGTCCATGGGGTTGCAAAGAGTCAGACACAACTGTGTGACTAACACTTTCAACACTTTTTACACTATTTACAGGGATATAGACTCAGAGAAACAGAAGGTGGATTTAGGAAGTGGGTGGGGTGGGATGGAAAAGATGAATTTAATTAAACTCTGGGTTGTAAAACAATAATAAAATTAATAATACAGGATACAAGCACTATCCAAATCTACTTTTATCTTTACCTCATTTTCTCTGTGAGGTTATTATTATTATTACTCAGTGTTACAAATAAGGAAAATTAAAGAAGCTAAGTAATCTTTTCAAGTGCATCCAAATACTTAAATTCCGTGCCCAGTACTGTTGTGAATACATAGTTAAATTTCAGAAGAGAATATGCTCAGTTCATTTCAGTTCAGTCTCAGTCATGTCCAACTCTTTGTGACCCCATGAACCACAGCACGCCAGGCTTCCCTGTCCATCACCAACTCCCAGAATCCACCCAAGCTCATGTCCATTAAGTCAGTGATGCCATCCAATCATCTCATCCTCTGTTGTTGCCTTCTCCTCCTTCCCTCAATCTTTCCCAGCATCAGGGTCTTTTCAAATGAGTCAGCTCTTCCCAACAGGTGGCCAAAGTAATGGAGTTTCAGCTTCAACATAAGTCCTTCCAATGAACACCCAGGATGGACTGGTTGGATCTCCTTGCAGTCCAAGGGACTCTCAAGAGTCTTCTCCAACACCACATTTCAAAAGCATTAATTCTTCGGTGCTCAGTTTTCTTTATAGTCCAACTCTCACGTCCATACATGACCATTGGAAAAACCATAGCCTTCACTAGATAGAACTTTGCTGATAAGGTAATGTCTCTGCTTCTTAATATGCAGTCTAGATTGGTCATAACTTTCCTTCCAAGGAGTAAGCGTCTTTTAATTTCATGGCTGCAGTCACCATCTGCAGTGATTTTGGAGCCCAGAAAAAGAAAGTCTGACACTGTTTCCACTGTTACCCCATCTATTTCCCAAGGAGTGATGGAATCAGATGCCATAATCTTAGTTTTCTGAATGTTGAGCTTTAAGCCAACTTTTTCACTCTCCTCTTTCACTTTCATCAAGAGGCTTTTTAGATCCTCTTCACTTTCTGCCATAAGGGTGGTGTCATCTGCATATCTTAGGTGATTGATTTTTCTCCAAGCAGTCTTGATTCCAGCTTGTGCTTCTTCCAGTCCAGCATTTCTCATGATGTACTCTGCATACAAGTTCAATAAGCAGAGTGACAATATACAGCCTTGACAAACTCCTTTTCCTATTTGGAACCAGTCTGTTTCATGTCCAACTCTAACTGTTGCTTCTTGACCTGCATACAGATTTCTCAAGAGGCAGATCAGGTGGTCTGGTATTCCCATCTCTTTCAGAATTTTCCACAGTTCACTGTGATCTACACAGTCAAAGGCTTTGGCATAGTCAGTAAAGCAGAAATAGATGCTTTTCTGGAACTCTCTTGCTTTTTCCACGATCCAGTGGATGTTGGCAATTTGATCTCTGGTTCCTCTGCCTTTTCTAAAACCAGCTTGAACATCAGGAAGTTCACGGTTCACATATTGCTGAAGCCTGGCTTGGAGAATTTTGAGCATTACTTTACTAGCTTGTGAGATGAGTGCAATTGTGCGGTAGTTTGAGCACTCTTTGGCATTGCCTTTCTTTGGGATTGGGATGAAAACTGACCTTTTCCAATCTTGTGGCCACTGCTGAGTTTTCCAAATTTGCTGGCATATTGAGTGCAGCACTTTCACGGCCTCATCTTTCAGGATTTGGAATAGCTCCACTGGAATTCCATCACCTCCACTAGCTTTGTTCATAGTGATGCTTCCTAAGGCCCACTTGACTTCACATTCCAGGATGTCTGACTCTAGGTGAGTGATCATACCATCATGATTATCTAGATCTTTTTTATACAGTTCTTCTGTGTATTCTTGCCACCTCGTCTTAATATCTTCTGCTTCTGTTAGGTCCATACCATTTCTGTCCTTTATTGAGCCCATCTTTACATGAAATGTTACCTTGGTATCTGTAATTTTCTTGAAGATATCTCTAGTCTTTCCCATTCTGTTATTTTCCTCTATTTCTTTGCAATGATCGCTGAGGAAGGCTTGCTTATCTCTTTTTGCTATTCTTTGGAATTCTGCATTCATATGGGTATATCTTGCCTTTTCTCCTTTGCTTTTCACTTCCCTTTTTTCACAGCTATTTGTAAGGCCTCCTCAGACAACCATTTTGCTTTTTTGCATTTCTTTTTTCTTGGGAATGGTCTTGATTCCTGTCTCCTGTACAATGTCATGAACCTCCGTCCATAATTCATCAGGCACTCTGTCTTTCAAATCTAGGCCCTTAAATCTATTTCTCACTTCCACTGTATAGTCATAAGAGATTTGATTTAGGTCATACCTGAATAGTCTAGTGGTTTTCTTCACTTTCTTCAATTTAAGTCTGAATTTGGCAATAAGGAGTTCACAATCTAAGCCTCAGTCAGCTCCTGGTCTTGTTTTTGTTGACTGTATAGAGCTTCTCCATCTTTGGCTACAATGAATATAATCAACCTGATTTTGGTGTTGACCATCTGGTAATGTCCATGTGTAGAGTCTTCTCTTGTGTTTTTGGAAGAGGGTGTTTGCTATGACCAGTGCATTCTATTGTCAGAACTCTATTAGCCTTTGCCCTGCTTCATTCTGTATTGCAAGGCCAAATTTGGCTGTTACTCCAGGTGTTTCTTGACTTCCTATTTTTGTATTTCAGTCCCCTATAATGAAAAGGACATCTTTTTGGGATGTTAGTTCTAGAATGTCTTGTAGGTCTTCATAGAACCGTTCAACGTCAGCTTCTTCAGCGTTACTGGTCGGGGCATAGACTTGGATTACCATAATATTGAATGGTTTGCCTTGGAAACAAACAGAGATCATTCTGTCATTTTTGAGATTGCATCCAAGTATTGCATTTTGGACTCTTTTGTTGACTATGAAGGCTACTCCATTTCTTTTAAGGTTTCCTGCCCACAGTAGTAGATATAATGGTCATCTGAGTTAAAATCACCCATTCCAGTCCATCTAAGTCCACTGATTCCTAGAATGTTGATGTTCCCTCTTGCCATCTCTTGTTTGACCACTTCCAATTTGCCTTGATTCATGGACCTAACTTTCCCGGTTCCTACTTACTAGCTTTGTCATTGATGTATGAAAGTAGACACATCCACCAGATATAATGTATGGAATGAGAAGGGAAATCAAAGGACAAACTTCTGGGAAATAACAATCTCCCAGGAACAGAGTGAAAAGGCAAGATGTATAAGGGCAGGAAGTCTGTGTAGGAAACATTATTAAGGAGGAAATTCTTTAAAGCTGAGAATCTGAGCCTTGATCAGGTACTATAGCATGGAGTACATCATCTGGATTGAGCATGTAGTATGTTAGCTATGCTAGTATGTTAGCTATAGTTTTCCCAGTAGTCATGTATAGATGTGAGAGTTGGACTATAAAGAAACCTCAGCACTGAAGAATTGATGTTTTTGAACTGTGGTGTTGGAGAAGACTCTTGAGAGTCCCTTGGACTGATTGCAAGGAGATCCAACCAGTCCATCCTTAAGGAAATCAGTCCTGAGTATTCATTGGAAGGACTGATGCTGAAGCTGAAACTCCAATACTTTGCCCATCTGATGCAAAGAACTGACTCATTGGAAAAGACCCTGCCTGATGCTGGGAAAGATTCGCGGTGGGAGAAGGGGACAACAAAGTATAAGATGGTTGGATGGCATCACCGATGCAATAGACGTGAGTTTGAGTAAGCTCGGGGAGTTGGTGATGGACAGGGAAGCCTGGCATGCTGCAGTCGTGGAGTCGCAAAGAGTCGTACACGACTGAGCGACTGAACTGAACTGAACTGATTTTAAGAGTAGCTTGGTGCAGAGAAAAGGTGTTGGATTTTTCAAGTCCGAAGTCAGATAATGGTGTGTGCAGGCATCATTAGGAGGAGAGAGAGTGGAGAGAGAAAATTAAAAGTGGAGTTTTAAAGTGGCTTTGCTGCAGATGCAGAGGAAAGACTAGCAAAATCTGATGAATAGGTTGGCTTATCGTGGCATTGTTTTCAGACAGGTGAAATTTGAAGAGAAAATATCAGGGTATAAAGTTAGGGATAAAATGAGAGGACAACTACTTGAATGATGTTCTTTAGGAGATATGATTTTAGTAAAAATGAACTGATAAACCTCAAACAAAAGCAAGCATTCCTATTGCTCTAAATAGAAGGAAAGTTCTTTTCTGTCAAGATCTGCATTCATTTAAGCTTTCCAAACAAGGCAGAGGGCTATATAAATGAAGTTATTTATTTTTGTCTCAAAATATTTTAAATAATTTCAAGAATTTAAAATCCATTTTCCCAACAATAGTATCTAGCTAATGGCTGAATTTTCTAAACCAGATTCCTTCCTTTTTGCTTATCACTGACTATATCTCTTTTATTTCTAAAATAGTTGTGGAAAACATAACATAGTCAACCTTTTAGTGCAATTGTGCTCTTTTTTTTTTTTTTTTTTTTCAAAATACATTCTTCTATTGGAAGCTTAATAGCGATTGTAGGCAAAGGATGAATTACCTCAGGAAAGGATGGAGGATGTGTATTAGAAAGTTTTGTTCACTTTACACTCCCTGCTTCCTCACAATTATAGATTATATTTATTTTTCACTCTTTGTGACTGACTCCGTGCCTCCAAACTGCATTTCTAATCCTTAGTTGCCTTAGTCTCCCCAGACTGTCACAACCTAATACCATAGGCTGGGTAGTCTAAACAAGAGAAACTCATTTCCTCACAGGCTAGAGGCTGGAAATCCAAGATAAGGGTTTCAGCATGATTGATTCTGATAAGGACTCTCTTCCTGGTTTGCAGATGGCCATCTTCTGTCTCTGCCCTCAAATGGATGGAGAGATCTCTCTTTCTCTCTTTATATGGCCACACTCCTACTGAATGAGAGCCCCACCCTTATGACCTCATTTAACTTTAATTATATTTCAAAGAGTCTGAATGAACTCCAGGAGTTGGTGATGGACAGGGAGGCCTGGCGTGCTGCAATTCAAGGGGTCGCGAAGAGTCGGACACGACTGAGTGACTGAACTGTACTGAACTCACTGATATTTCAAAGACCTTTTCACCAGATACAGTCATATTGGGAATAGGGCTTCAACATACAAATTTTGAGGGGACACAATTCTGTTCATGTTATTGGTATTAAATTTTTTTTAATCTACCACCACCATTAATTTTATTTCATTTATTTTTAATTGGAGGATAAGTGCTTTACAATGTTGTGTTGGTTTCTGTCATACATCAGGAGTCAACCATAGGTATGTATATGTTCCCTTCCTCTTAAACCTCCCCTCCACCATTCACTGGTTAATGGTTAATGCTAATGTCCAAGTCAACATCTGTTATTAAACGACCAACCTGCCATTCTAGCTTCATCAGCTATTGATGAAGGTACATATGCAGATAGTATATTGATCTCATCTGGAAGAGTGTTCACTGGGGAGAACTTAGTAATGAGTTTGCATTCCTCCCATTGTCCATAGCTCTGAAGAAGTACAAAGGGACTTATAGCAGGACTTGTTGACAAGGAGAAGGGTCCTGGCCCTTGTACTGTGGAACGCATTATCTTAAGTTAAAGGAAACACTAGTGCTTCCTCTTGCAGAAGACAGTGGCACCCCACTCCAGTACTCTTGCCTGGAAAATCCCATGGACGGAGGAGCCTGGTGCGTTGCTGTCCATGGGGTTGCTAAGAGTCAGACACGACTGAGCAACTTCACTTTCATTTTTCACTTTTATGCATTGGAGAAGGAAATGGCAACCCACTCCAGTGTTCTTGCCTGGAGAATCCCAGGGATGGGGGAGCCTGGTGGGCTGCTGTCTCTGGGGTTGCACAGAGTTGGACACGACTTAAGTGACAGCAGCAGCAGCAGGAGCAGCAGTGCTTCCTCTAGAAAGAGTCAGCACCTGACCAAGGCTTACACTTAGAGTAGCAAGAGGTATTGAAATCTTATTCTGTCTACTAGATAGTCTACTAGAATACACACAGCTTATGTCTTTTTCCATTTATTGACTTTCCCTTTCCAAGCAGTCCTCTATGCTTAAGACCCCTGTTTCCTCTGGGCTGCAGCTGTAGGGGACCAATCTGCTTAACCTTAACCTCTCATTTTCCTACTCAACTCACATACCAATCACTCAGAGCTGATTATTATCCTGAAGTAGTTACACTCATCACAATTCCTAGTTTTTGAATTCTTTATCTTTGTGTCGGATTTCTCTTTTTTTTTCTGCTTGGGGAACATCTTCTGATCACCTAAGACATTCTCTCTCCACCACAACAGAGCCAAGAGAAATCTCTCCTACTATGTTCCCATGTTGTTTGGAGTAGTCTTCTGTGATGACACTTATCAAAGTATTTATTTATTGAATATGAATTTATGAAAGACAGAAATCATGTCTCATCCTTTTTGTATTCCGAGGTTTTACTACTATGCTTGGTATTTAGCAAATGCTTGATAAATCTATGTTAAGTAAATCATTAAGTGAAATAATTTCTCCAGTCTTGGAATTCTTAAAACATTTGTAACTGGTACTTCACATTGTATTCATCCATTCATTCATTCTTCTACCAAAAAGCTTTTTGATACTTTGTGTTCTAAGCTTCATGCTAGGTCCCCTGTGAAAAATCATGGACAGCAAAGTGGAATCTGGTGTCAGAACTGAGCTCACTTCTGTTTTTTTTCCACAGTGCATGACTGAGAGATATTTTACCCCTTCAAGTTTCAGTTTCTCTATATATAAAATGGGAGAAATCAGAGTGCTTTCTTACGTAGTGTGCTATCAGTGGTCAATCAATTTTAAAAGCTTAGCACTTTTTTGCCAATGAAGTGAAGTGAAGTGAAGTTGCTCAGTCATGTCCGACTCTTTGCGACCCCATGGACTGTAGGCTACCAGACTCCTCCGTCTATGGGATTTTCCAGGCAAGAACACTGGAGTGGGTTGCCATTTCCTTCTCCAGGAGATCTTCCCAACCCAAGGATTGAACCCCAGTCTCCCGTATTGTAGGCAGATGCTTTTCTGTCTGAGCCACCAGGGAAGTGAGGTGTTCTTTTTTTTTTTTTTTGTTTGCCACATAGGGCTTCCCTTTTAGCTCAGGAGGGCTTCTCTAGTGGCTCAGAAGTATAGAATCTGCCTGCAAGGAGCTGCAATAGACATGGGTTTGATCCCTGAGTTGGAAAGATCCCCTGGAGGAGGACATGGCAACCCACTCCAGTATTCCTGCCTAGAGAATTTCATGGATAGAGGAGCCTGATAGGCTACAATCCAGGGGGTTGGAAAGAGACACAACTGAAGGGACTTGGCATCAGATCAGATCAGATCAGTCGCTCAGTCGTGTCCGACTCTTTGCGACCCCATGAACCGCAGCACGCCAGGCCTCCCTGTCCATCACCAGCTCCCGGAAGTCACTCAGACTCACACCCATCAAGTCAGTGATGCCATCCAGCCATCTCATCCTCTGTCATCCCCTTCTCCTCCTGCCCTCAATCCCTCCCAGCATCAGAGTCTTCTCCAATGAGTCAACTCTTTGCATGAGGTGGCCAAAATACTGGAGTTTCAGCTTTAGCATCATTCCTTCCAAAGAAATTCCAGGATTGATCTCCTTCAGAATGGACGGGTTGGATCTTCTTGCAGTCCAAGGGACTCTCAAGAGTCTTCTCCAACACCACAGTTCAAAAGCATCAATTCTTCGGCGCTCAGCCTTCTTCACAGTCCAGCTCTCACATCCATACATGACCACAGGAAAGACCATAGCCTTGACTAGGCGAACCTTTGTTGGTAAAGTAATGTCTCTGCTTTTGAATATGCTATCTAGGTTGGTCATAACTTTCCTTCCAAGGAGTAAGCCTCTTTTAATTTCATGGCTGCAGTCACCATCTGCACTGATTTTGGAGCCCAGAAAAATAAATTCTGACACTGTTTCCACTGTTTCTCCATCTATTTCCCATGTAGTGATGGGACCAGATGCCATGATCTTCGTTTTCTGAATGTTGAGCTTTAAGCCAACCTTTTCACTCTCCACTTTCACTTTCATCAAGAGGCTTTTTAGCCCCTCTTCACTTTCTGCCATAAGAGTGGTGTCATCTGCATATCTGAGGTTATTGATATTTCTCCCAGCAATCTTGATTCCAACTTGTGTTTCTTCCAGTCCAGCATTTCTCATGATGTACTCTGCATATAAGTTAAATAAACATGGTGACAATATGCAGCCTTGACGTACTCCTTTTCCTATTTGGAACCAGTCTGTTGTTCCATGTCCAGTTCTAACTGTTGCTTCCTGACCTGTATACAGATTTCTCAAGAGGCAGATCAGGTGGTCTGGTATTCCCATCTCTTTCAGAATTTTCCATAGTTTATTGTGATCTACACAGTCAAAGGCTTTGGCATAGTCAATAAAGCAGAAGGACTTGGCATGCATGCATGCAAATGCTCAGTAAAGGATATTCTTTTTCTTCTTCTCTTGCTACTTCTTAACATTGCTACTTGAAAAAAAAAATCACTATTCTCATGTATTCCATCTTTGGTAAGTACATAGAAGCCCTTTGTGTTGACATAAAGCTGTTGCACAAGTGTAAATATTACTTGTATGATTGGATTGCAGATTTCTTGGAGGCAGGGATTCTGTGTAAACAGAAACTCTGTGAAGAGCAATTTCTCCTTCATTATGACACTGTAGCATCATTTCTAATGGTCACAATATTAGCAAGGATAAAAGTTAGTTGTTCGATGTATGCGTTAAAAAGGGTGAAGAATCAGGGAAGAATCCCATCCAATGGATGAGCGTTAAGTACAATAATAAAAACATACATTGACAGAATGATTCCTAAAGATCAGATGGTGTTCCACATGCTCGAGTTCAGTTGTAGATCATATTATTTTATTCTCATAGCAACAACTTCATATACATATACTATATCCTTGTGGAAACTGAGTCAGAAGTATTAAGTAAGCTGTCCACAGTCACTTCTTATTCCACTCATACTTTTCCAGGCTAGTGATTCCCAGATTTTAACATAGCTAACAACATCTTAGCACTTTATATTTTATTTTGTGTTTGTCTTTCTGTCTTTCTGCTTCCATCTTTCTGTCCATTCCTAGAATATAAAGCAATATTTAACACATGATAGTTTTTCTTTTGGAGAAGGCAATGGCACCCCACTCCAGTACTCTTGCCTGGAAAATCCCATGGACGGAGGAGCCTGGTAGGCTGCAGTCCATGGGGTTGCTAAGAGTCGGACACGACTGAACGACTTCACTTTCACTTTTCATTTTCATGCATTGGAGAAGGAAATGGCAACCCACTCCAGTGTTCTTGTCTGGAGAATCCTAGGGACGGGGGAGCCTGGTGGGCTGCTTTCTATGGGGTTGCACAGAGTTGGACACGACTGAAGTGACTTAGCAGCAGTTTTTCATTAGATGAACAAAGTATTTTTGGTTTGTAGTTTTTCTTTTTAAAAAGTATGGTGCTCTAAAGAATAAAAGAAGTTCTCTAGGAAATAGAAAAATCTAGGTGAGTAAATATGATAAATCAATTAAAACATGTTTAGCACATTTTTGACAAAGATAATTTTTTTGACAGTAGAGAGAAATAAAGCCCTTTGTATTGGCATTAAGTTGTTTCACATGTGTAAAAATTACTTGTATGATTGGATTGCAAATTCCTTGGAGGCAGGGATGCTATGTAAACAGATATAACATTGCATATGTTGGATATGGAGAGTATCAAATATGGACTGGAGCTCTCTGTCCCTGCGTGCACCAGTGCTAAGTCACTTCAGTCGTGTCTGACTCCTTGAGACCTTATGAACCATAGCCCCCAGGCTCCTCTGTCCATGGGATTCTCCAGGCAGGAATATTGGAGTAGGTCACCATGTGCTCCTCCAGGGGATCTTCCTGACCCCGGGATTGACCCTGAGTCTCTTATTTGTTCTTAAATATGGGCCAGAGGAAACAAAAGTAATCAATGGATGTAATGAGCAATCCCATTAGTTTGGTCATTTTATCTTATCTTAAAGTGTTTTAAAGTCTCCGTTGATGATTATTATTATTTAGATTTGAAATTTTTGTGTCCTCCATTTTTGTTATGTAGCACGGGTGTATTTATAGTGAATGACTAATTGGATACAGTAATCATATGCCCTGATTTAGCAACTGCTCTGTATTTTTCATTTTTTTAATAAACCATTATTGTTAATATTTACAATAAAATGATCCCGCATAGATCTGGAAGACCCCTGCTTTATTCTTTCCACTGCTAGCATGACCACATCTGCTAGTTTGTGAAGCTTGTATGCAGTGAACAGAAATCACACTAACACATGGTTAAACCAGAGATGAGTGATTTTTCTTTCTCAGCTGTTTTTGTATGCTTATTTGCCAAGCCATGTCTGCCTCTTTGTGACCCCACGGACTGTAGCCTGCCAGGCTTCTCTGTCCAGCTCTGCTTTGGGGACAATGTCACCAACACCACCCTTTCAAGGGAAACATACAATGTATTTTCTGATAAAAAGAGTGATTTTGGACACAATGGCTAAGAGCAGCAAATTCCTTCTTTACCTTTAGTAAAGGTAGAGAAGTAGTCACCACTGCTCCCACTATGAGACATTTGGTGAGCCAGCTATTGTACTGGGGCACAAGCAATGACCTAAGAGATAAGGTGAAGCTGCAAATTATCAGTTGGCCTGTAATATGCTGCACAGGCAAGAAAATAATAATCATTAAAGTATACATCATAGAACAATGGTCCCCTTAGGTACCTGTGTGTGCATGCTAAGTCACTTCAGTGGTGTCTGACTCTTTGAGACCCCATGAACTGTAACCTGCCAGGCTCCTCTGTCCATGGAATCCTCCAGACAAGAATACTAGAGTGGGTAGACATGCTCTCTTACTTAGGTCTCTTAGTAATCATTATTCTGGTGTTGAGAGATCAGGATCACTGAGTAGAAATCTCTAGGTATTATTAACAATCTAAATCAACCCATTCTCTCAGATAATGCTTCTCACTCTTGGTAATCCACTGTTTATCATGTCCATTGGTAACAAAAGAGGTTGAATTCAATTTCAGTCTCCATTGTAAATGCCTCTGTTTGACATCTCTTAGACGGTGTAACCATGACATTCTTGCAGTTGTTCTCAGGAGATGAAGATCTGGGCTTCTATTATTCATAATCATTCCTCCTGAATATAAAGGCACACTCATATTGACTACTGAGTATCAGCTCATACTTGTATTTCTATTCAGATGCTTTGATGTCCTGGAGAGAACTTCTCCTTATTTTAAAGCCCCTGTTATATGTTTATCTGTCTTAACTTTGAGTAAAGTTTGCTGCAAACTTTGGGTTGTGTGCTTTGGCCTATAGAAACTAAATTTTGCTAAATTTAAAAGATTCTCAAATTCTTGGTTTGTTCTATCAGACAAATCTGTGTTCAATAAAGACAAAATCTATGGGGGGAAAGTAAAGCAGAGAAGAGAAACACAAAGTTCCTTGGACTTCAGTTTTAAATCAAGTAGTCACAGAAGTTTTCACTGAAAAGATAGTATTAAAGAAAAGATGTAGAGGGAATGAGGAAGAGATGATGAAATTTTAGGAAAAGAACCTTTTAGACTGAAGGAAAGCTAAAGCACAAAGGCCTTGTATCAAGAGCTTGTGAGATAAGTTCAGAGACAAGGAAGGAAGACAATTTGGTAAGAAAGGTAAAGAAGTAGCGGGTCAGAAAGATAATGAAGCATAGATTGCTTTGAGCAGCACTGTCTAATGGATATCATAAGTCACAGAAGTAACTAAAAATTTTTCAATAGCTACTTGGTACAGTGAGAAATGGAATATGTGAAATTAATATTTTAATAAAATGTTACTTAATCCAATATATGAAAAATGTTATCATTTTAACTCCAATCAATTACAAATATTGACATATTTTACATTTTTATGTACCGGTAGGTCTTTGGAATCTGGCATATATTTTTAACTTATAGCACATCTCAATTTAGACTCCACATCTGGAGTGTTCAGTAGCCACATGTGGAGGTGACTATGCTGGACATTGCAGATTAGCGACTTGAGAGCTATTTTAAGGGCCTTGGATTTTACTATGAGATGAAAGCTATTGGAGGATTTTTAGAATAAAAATGAGGTGAGATTTGACTCACACATTTTTAAGGATCACTCTGACTATGGTGTTAAAAGACTGAAGAGTGGAGCCTACTGCAGTATCCCATGTGAGATATGATAGTAGCTGAGGTGACAACTGTGGAGACTTTGGGGGGTGCTTGTATTCTGGATCTGTTTTGAAAGTAGAGCTCGACATAATTTTCTGGCATATGGGCTGTCAGATGTGGAAGAAAGCACTCAAAAATATAAATTGGGCCAGATATGTATGTGTGTGTATATATATATATATATATATATATATATACACACACACACACACACATATATACATATCCACACACACACACACACATAAGTATCTCTGATTATTCCAAAGTGCATTATTGGTCTTGTGGCAGTTCCTGTTTGTCTATCCTGATGCAATCCCCATTGCTTTGCTTTTCTGATGAACTTCTAGACCTAGAAGATTTCTATTTTGGACAGAGATGTAGTGGGATTTGGAACTGGAGTATTTACTTTTATTACTCTAAGGGCTTCCTAGAGTCTTAGAAATTAGCAATTGGGAAGCTCAGTTTCTTTAAGCAGATAAATTCCTTGATTATAGTTTAGAAAGCAGCAAGGAAGAGAAATGAAAATTACTTTGAGGTCTATTTCAATGACCCAGGTAAGCAGTCCGTAGCCTTACTTGGACTAGGTGGGGCTTAGGGTGCTAGCCACTTCTTTTTCTTCATCAGAATTCTGGTTACTGTTTATTGTCAGTGTCTAAACTCATGGAGTTTATGTAGATATATTAAAACTCATAATTTTATGTAGATATATTATTCCAATAAAAACAAAATGACCGATTTTGCTGAAAAGTATCAACATTCACCAAGCTTATAATATAAAACCAGAAGGCCAATGTTTTAACTTATAGTGAAAAATGCAAGTATTATTTAGACAGAAAAATTGTCTTAACTGGCAGGTAAAACTACATAAGAACCTAAAATACAATCAGAAGTTGGCTGGCTGAAAATGGAATCAGAACAAATAACGTTATTAAAATGAAATTGATTACTGGTGTAATTGAGCCCTGAGAGCATAATTCACCCATTCTCACTAGAGAGATAAGTCTTAAATATTCAGATTCGGAGCTGGGCACTATTTTCAATGAAGGTGCTGAAAACTGTTATGTCTCATTCTTCTGCCTTTCACTGTTGAGCCATCGACCAAGAATGACATAATGTTTTGTTATTGTTTTCTTGAAATAGTTTAGCACCTTAATAAAACCTGGAAATAAAGGTTATTTTAAGATTACTTTCTAGATCCTATTCTAGAATAACTATATTATGATTCAACTGAGGAAAAAATTTTTTTTCAAAGCTTTTTAAAGAAAGTCACGTTGTTTTCCTCACATAAAATTCACAGCATCTTGGTGAGATGCTAGACAAGGCACTTAGGACACACTGAAAAGGCAAAAATGACCTGGAAGATCCTTGCCTTGGGGCATATTATGTCCTTTCATTCAGTTCACTTCAGTCACTGAGTCGTGTCCGACTCTTTGCGACCCCATGAATCGCAGGACACTAGGCCTCCCTGTCCATCACCAAAATCCAGAGTTGACACAGACTCACATCCATTGAGCCAGTGAAGCCATCCAGCCATCTCATCCTCTGTCGTCCCCTTTTCCTCCTGCCCCCAATCCCTCCCAGCATCAGAGTATTTTCCAATGAGTCAACTCTTTGCCTGAGGTGGCCAAAGTACTGGAGATTCAGCTTCAATATCAGTCTTTGCAATGAACACCCAGGGCTGATCTCCTTCAGAATGGACTGGTTGGACCTCCTTGCAGTCCAGGGGACTCTCAAGAGTCTTCTCCAACATCACAGTTCAAAAGCATCAATTCTTCAGTGTCAGCTTTCTTCACAGTCCAACTCTCACATCCATACATGACCACTGGAAAAACCATAGCCTTGACTAGATGGAACTTGGTTGGCAAAGTAATGTCTCTGCTTTTCAATATGTTATCTAGGTTGGTCCTAACTTTTCTTCCAAGGAGCAACCGTATTTTAATTTCATGGCTGCAGTCACCATCTGCAGTGACTTTGGAGCCCAGAAAAATAAAGTCTGACACTGTTTCCACTTTTTCCCCATCTATTTCCCAGGAAGTGATGGGACCAGATGCCATGATCTTCATTTTCTGAATGTTGAGTTTTAAACCATCTTTTTCACTCTCCACTTTCACCTTCATCAAGAGGCTTTTTAGTTCCTCTTCACTTTCTACCATAAGGGTGGTGTCATCTGCATAACTGAGGTTATTGATATTTCTCCTGGCAATCTTGATTTCAGCTTGTGTTTCTTCCAGTCCAGTGTTTCTCATGATGTACTCTGCATACAAGTTCAATAAGCAGGGTGACAATATACAGCCTTGACGTACTCCTTTTCCTGTTTGGAACCAGTCTGTTGTTCCATGTCCAGTTCTAACTGTTGCTTCCTGACCTGCATACAGATTTCTCAAGAGGCAGGTCAGGTAGTCTGGTATTCCCATCTCTTTCAGAATTTTCCACAGTTGATTGTGATCCACATAGTCAACGGCTTTGGCATAGTCAATAAAGCAGAAATAGATGTTTTTCTGGAACTCTCTTGCTTTATTGATGATCCAGCAGATGTTGGCAGTATGGTCTCTGGTTTCTCTGCCTTTTCTAAAACCAGCTTGAACATCAGGAAGTTCACGGTTCACATATTGCTGAAGCCTGGCTTGGAGAATTTTGAGTATTACTTTGCTAGTGTGTGAGATGAGTGCAATTGTGCAGTAGTTTGAGCATTCTCTGGCATTGCCTTTCTTGGGATTGGAATGAAAACTGACTTTTTCCAGTCTGGTGGCCACTGCTGTGTTTTCCAAATTTGCTGGCATATTGAGTGCAGCACTTTCACAGCATCATCTTCCAGGATTTGAAATAGCTCAATTGGAAATTCATCACCTCCACTAGCTTTGTTCATAGTGATGCTGTCTAAGGCCCACTTGACTTCACATTCCAGGATGTCTGGCTCTAGGTCAGTGATCACACCATTGTGATTATCTGGGTTATGAAGATCTTTTTTGTACAGTTCTTCTCTGTATTCTTGCCACCTCTTCTTAATATCTTCTGCTTCTGTTAGGTCCATTACATTTATGTCCTTTATCAAGTTCATCTTTGCATGAAATGTTCCCTTGGTAGCTCTAATTTTCTTGAAGAGATCCCTAGTCTTTCCCATTCTGTTGTTTTCCTCTATTTCTTTGCATTGATCACTGAGGAAGGCTTTCTCATCTCTTCTTGCTATTCTTTGGTACTCTGCATTCAGATGCTTGTATCTTTCTTTTTCTCCTTTGCTTTTTGCTTCTCTTCTTTTCAAAACTATTTGTAAGGCCTCCCCAGACAGCCATTTTGCTTTTTTGCATTTCTTTTCCATGGGGATGGTCTTGGTCCCTGTCTCCTGTACAATGTCACAAACCTCATTCCATAGGCACTCTATCTATCAGATCTAGGTCCTTAAATCTATTTCTCACTTCCACTGTATAATCATAAGGGATTTGATTTAGGTCATACCTGAATGGTCTAGTGCTTTTCCCTACTTTCTTCAATTTAGGTTTGAATTTGGCAATGAGGAGTTTATGATCTGAGCCACAGTTTTTTGGTCTTGTTTGGTCTTGTTTTGTTGACTGTATAGAGCTTCTCCATCTTTGGATGCAAAGAATATAATCAATCTGATTTTGGTGTTGACCATCTGGTGATGTCCATGTGTAGAGTCTTTTGTGTTGTTGGAAGAGGGTGTTTGCTATGACCAGTGCATTTTCTTGGCAAAACTCTATTAGTCTTTGCCCTGCTTCATTCCATACTCCAAGGCCAAATTTGCCTGTTACTCCAGGTGTTTCTTGACTTCCTACTTTTGCATTCCAGTCCCTTATAATGAAAAGGACATCTTTTTTGGATGTTAGTTCTAAAAGGTCTTGTAGGTCTTCATAGAACCATTCAACTTCAGCTTCTTCGGTGTTACTGGTTGGGGCATAGACTTGGATTACTGTGATATTGAATGGTTTGCCTTTGAAATGAACAGATATCATTCTGTCATTTTTCAGATAGTATCCACGCATTGCATTTCAAACTCTTTTGTTGACCATGATGGCTACTCCATTTCTTCTGAGGGATTCCTGCCCGCAGTAGGTAAGGTAAATAAGGCAGAAGGAGAAGCAGGGTTGGGGAGGATGGTGATAGAGGCACTTAAAAACTGTAAAGTTTGGGACTTCCCTGGCAGTCTAGTGGGTCATTCTTCACCTTCCAATACAGGGGGTGCAGATTTGATCCCTAGTTGTGGAACTTTAAGATTCCACATGCCTTGTAATCAAAAAAATAAAACAAAAAACAGAGGCAATATTGCTAACAAATTTGATAAAAACTTTAGAAGTGGGAGTATGTCAAAGCTGTATATTGTCACCCTGCTTATTTAACTTATATGCAGAGTACATCATGAGAAACGGGCTGGAAGAAGCACAAGCTGGAATCAAGATTGCTGGGAGAACTATCAATAACCTCATCTATGCAGATGATACCACTCTTATGGCAGAAAGTGAAGAGGAACTAAAAGCCTCTTGATGAAGGTGAAAGAGGAGAGTGAAAACGTTGGCTTAAAGCTCAACATTCAGAATACGAAGATCATGGCATCTGGTCCAATCACTTCATGGGAAATAGATGGGAAAACAGTGGAAACAGTGTCAGACTTTATTTTTGTGGGCTCCAAAATCACTGCAGATGGTGACTGCAGCCATGAAATTAAAAGACGCTTACTCCTTGGAAGGAAAGTTATGACCAACCTAGATAGCATATTGAAAAGCAGAGACATTACTTTGCCAACAAAGGTCCGTCTAGTCAAGGCTATGGTTTTTCCAGTGGTCATGTGTTGATGTGAGAGTTGGACTGTGAAGAAAGCTGAGTGCCGAAGAATTGATGCTTTTGAACTGTGGTGTTGGGGAAGACTCTTGAGAGTCTCTAGCAATCTCTTGGACTGCAAAGAGATCCAACCAGTCCATTCTAAAGATCAGCCCTGGGTGTTCTTTGGAAGGAATGATGCTAAAGCTGAAGCTCCATTACTTTGGCCACCTCATGCGAAAAGTTGACTCATTGGAGAAGACTCTGATGCTGGGAGGGATTGGGGGCAGGAGGAAAAGGGGACGACAGAGGATAGATGTCTGGATGGCATCACCGACTTGATGGATGTGAGTTTGCGTGAAACCCGGGAGATGGTGATGGACAGGGAGGCCTGGCGTGCTGTGATTCATGGGGTCACAAAGAGTCGGATACGAATGAGTGACTGAACTGATCTGATATCAAAAATACACATATTTAAAAAATGTAAAGTTTGATGAGATCTATCCAAATGAGTCTGGATCTCAGACATCCTAGAGGACAAGACAGTTTGAGATATAAATATGTTGATCATTTTGTTGTGAGGGAGAATTATTGATATCACTAAGAGAAAGATTGGACTTCCCTAGTGCCTCAGCGGTAAAGAATCCACCTGCTAATGCAGGAGATGCAGGTTTGATCCCTAGGTCAGGAAGATTCCCTGAAGGAGGAAATGGCAACTGACTTCAATATTCTTGCCAGGAAGTCCCATGGACGTAGGAACCTGGTAGGCTACAGTCCATGGGGTTTCAAAGAGTCAAACACAACTTAGCAACTAAAGAATAACAAGAAGAGAAAGAGGAAGAAGAAAAAAGTGTGGAAAGATGGAGAAAAGCGAGGTTTAAGGAAACATTGCCAGCTGGTCTTAAGACTTTCAGTGACACAATACACAATGTTTTCTATGGATTAATGAAATAGCTTAGGATCTTGAGATAATTTGAAAAAAAAAAAAAACCACAACTGTAACAGACTGTTAAGAGGCTATCGGTGTGTGCACACAGGGATTTCTGAGCCATATTTAAAGAGCTTGTGTAAGGTTAGACCATATAAAGTCATCCTTATTTTTTTAGGGAAGTTTTCATAGGGTTCATAGCAAAGTCAAGTGGACGATACAGAGATTTCTATTATTCCCTTTTCCCATAGTGAAGTCTTTTAACATATTTAAATCAGTTTTTTATAGCATCACTCAACAGCTATGACTGTACAATATTTTACAAATAAAGGGAAATAGGGAATATGAAAGGCAAGTTATTAATATAATCACCATGTTGAATTCCTTAGAAAGAAAACTCAGGGTTCAAGTCTTGAAGGTGGTAGGGTTTGGTTTGGGTTTTATTTGTTTTGATTTGTTGTTTGACAATGAGCTGAAAGATAGTGGGTTTCAGATATGAAATGCTGAAAAATTTCATTAGCATTTAGGAGATAAAGTAAATGAGAGGTGAAAACTTTTGAATAGTCAGTAATGTGGATTTTTTAAGTCATCAAAAATAACCACATAGAAGATGGATATATGGGCATGCTATGTGCTTCAAGTGTTTTGGGGATGAGTGCTAAAAATAGAAAGAATGATTGAGGAAGGTTGTACAACAAAGAATTAAAAGAGTGAGAGATGATAACAAAACAAAACACCTCACTAGGAAACAAGAATTCCACATACTTCTTGTGATCAGGATTTTGCAGGTGTAGTACACCTATCCGTACTTGAATAGTGTCAAAGAAAAATGTGTCAGCTGGTTTGTTTATTTTAATAAAGACTGTAATGGTTAAGTTGTATTTAGAGAATTCTGCTGCTGTCTCATTAGACATTTTTTCTGAACTGTTTATTTGTAGGTTTCAAAGGTGAGTTTTAATGATTTTTTACATTCCACATTCAATTTAGACAGGAAAGTTGTATGTTGATAAACTTACTGACATTCAATCTGCTTATCATTGCTTCCCTTCAAACCCCAAATTGCATATAAACAGAAAAACTAATCAACTGAAGCAGAAACACAGTATCAATTATGTTGATGCTTGGGAACTGAAAAAAGAGCAAACAAAATTAATTCCAATCAGTTTGATAATAAAAAAATAAAAAATGTGTAGTAACTCAGGATGATTATGCCAGAAAGTAGTTGTATTTTGGCAATGAATTTTTATATAAATGCTTAGAATCCTTCAAAACTGTGTTCATATATGTATCTTACTGTTTCTTGTTATTGTCTTTAAATTATTTTCAGAATCACTGTTAAGAAGATTAGGCTATATGAAACAGAAAACTGAGCTTTTCAAACATCTATTTCTTTTTTGGTGGCTTTATTTTTTGGTGTTTTATTTCAAAGTGAAAATAATAACTAAACATTTATTGAGCATTTGTTATGTACTTTATGAACTTCACACACTTTAAAAAATCATGTGGTACTCATTCAAAGCATGATGGACATTACTTTTTCATGCCTTGGACAATTTTTCTGAAACTATCAAGTTACTTGTAAACACTCATTTGTCAAGACTCACCCCAGTGGCCATCTCCTATATGAAAATGTTTTCAATGCCTTCATGAAAACTCTCTGAGATCTCTATGTTACATCATCTACATCATACTTTAGATCAAGAGCATAGAAGTTCTGTATGTCTTGTCCTTCTCTTCCATGACTAAGTATTCTTAACATACAGAACCATAGATACCACTATGAACTAAATGTCACAAAACTAAATATCATTCAGTGCAACCAAGTTGCACTATAATTAGAAGGTCTGAAGCCTGGCTCCATCAGTTAGTAGCTATATAACTTTAGGCAAATTATCTACCAGTCGGAGTTTTATTGATCTCATCTTCTAAAGGAGAATAATGCCTTGCACAAATTTTACTGTGAGGATTAAATAAGGAAAAAATAAATAATAATCGAAATGGTAGTAATATCAAGAACATAGAAAATGTAGAAGGAAGTGAAATTTAGGTGTAAAAGATTAAATTCATCAGCTCTGAGAATTTTTCAGAATGTGTATATATGTATGATTTGGTATATTTCACTAGACCATGGAAAGATTCTTAAATGAGAGTCAAAAATGTCAGTATCAAGTTCTACTGAAAGCAGATGGTGAAAAAGTACAAATCTTTTACTTTATGAAATTATGTTAATCAGAGTAATTCACAAAGCAATTCAAGTTTCTTTAAAAATTTAGCTCCAAAAGAATTTTATGTTTCTTTCTTTGTTCTTTTAGTTTATAAACTACATTCAATGCATTTTTTGGAATTGTGGAATCTTCAGACCCTCTTACCCAGATATTATTAACATTTTTCCAAAGGAAAAAACCATCAAAATATGATAGTTATTTTTAAGAAAATATGATTTAATCAGCGAGAACTTTTTATATTAATGATTGTATAAAAAACACAAGGAATGAGGCAAGAAAAATTAAGAGACATTGTGCTACCCAGCTGGTTACCTATACACATCTGAGTGTTCACACTGAAAGAAATATTGCACTTTGATTCAGAAAACCTGCTCTGTTAATTTTCTTCCAAACCATCAGCCTTCTCATTTTAAAGGAAGACTGAACAAAACGTTAATTCTGTTTTAAAAACAGACAAAATGTGAGTCAGAAACATGACAATAAACCACTTGAATTCTTCATGGAGGTTTGTCCACAACTTGGTACAACTATCACCATCAAAACAAGAGAAAAAAAGTAATATTAACATATTCTCAAAGGAGGTGTACCACTTCCACACAACAGTTTAATTCCATAAACGTTTTCTTTTAAGTTGGAGTTTTGTAAATTGAGTCATATGTTAAAATTGTGGGAAGGACTAATTATTCAAAAGGATCCTTAGTTCAACCTGTCTTCATAATGCCAAAATTCAGTGGCTTTTCCCTTTTCCCTATTTCATGAACTTGTATCTCCTCAGAACAGAATCAGGAGTTAGCTAATTAGGATTTTTGTTCTGAATATTCAGGAAACTAAGACCATGGCATCCAGACCCAACACTTCATGCCAAACAGATGGGGAAACAATGACGGACTTCATTTTCTTGGGTTCCAAAATCACTGCAAATGGCAACTGAAGCCATGAAATTAAAAGACTCTTGCTCCTTGGAAGAAAAGCTATGACCAACCTAGACAGCATATTAAAAAGCAGACGTTTTTAGAGGTCCATCTAGTCAAAGCTATGGTTTTTCCAGTTGTCATGTGTGGATGTGAGAGTTAGACTATAAAGAAAGGTGAACACCGAAGAATTGATGCTTTTGAACTGTGGTGTTGGAGAAGACTTTTGAGAGTCTCTTGAACTTCAAAGAGATCCAACCAGTCAATCCTAAAGGAAATCAGTCCTGAGTGTTCACTGGAAGGACTGATGTTGAAGCTGAAATGCCAATACTTTGGCCACCTGATGTGAAGAACTGACTCATTGGAAAAGACCCTGATGCTGGGAAATATTGAGGACAGGAGGAGAAGGGGATGACAGAGGATGAGATGGTTGGATGACATCACCTACTCAATGGACATGAGTTTGAGTAAGCTCTGGGAGTTGGTGATTGACAGGGAAGCCTGGAGTGCTGCAGTCCATGGAGTCATAAAGAGTTGGACACTACTGAGTGACTGAACTGAACTGATTGTACATTCTGGTACAAGACATGTAATGGCAGTGTATGACCATGAATTGTGATATCATGAATAATAAATATATCTAATATACTGAGTGCTTGCTTTTTGCCAGTGTACCAGGTGCTTTATATGGACTATGTCATTTGATTCTCACAGTACACAAATGAGGTATTTTTTTTTTTTTTTAACAGAAAGGATCATAAATGAGGGAGTTTGCCCAAATTGCAATGATGGAGTCTGGATCAGGCAAAGTTTAATGCCAAAGCCAAAGTCCTTAACAGCTCTACCATCCAGCTTTCCATCTTAAGAGAGGCTGAGAGAATAGTCACATGAAAAAAATAATTTGATCATTAGCCATCCAAAGATAAAATCCCTCACTTTCAGTGCCCCAATATAAATGAGCTTAAGTAAAAAGATTTGTTTCTCCTCTAATCTTACATGCCCTTATTTGGGAGTGTGGAGGAAGTAATGCTTCCTTTATTTTTAGTTTTTCTTGAAAGGATTTGGATTGCTTTGACTCAATTTGTATAAATGCAAACTGATTTAGAAACTTGTTAAATCTGTTAAATTCACCTGCTACTGGTGGATCTAATTTTGGGGTATAATGAAACATCCTAAAGAGTAAATAAGGAGCTGAATGTGTACTTTCTCAAATACATCGAATAGGGCTGATAAAGGGGTCAACTTGGTAGAACTGTAGGAAGCCTCATCAGGATGGCCATGGTTTCTATCTCATATATTTCTCTCATCAGAAATACTGCATAATTATACTTTATCTATTCAGAAGAGTACACTAGAAATCCTAAGGGGAACAGACTTCTTTAAAAATAATGACTAATTAACATAATAATCATCTCAGTGTTTCTATTAATAAGAAATTTTGTTAAAACCCAAGGGGTTACAAAAATGAAGTCAGACACCAAAAGACATGTAAGTGAATAGGTAGCTTTTCTGCAAATTGTAGTCAGTTCTTCCCATCTATTTAATTTTCCCCTTTCCTGGTCCTTCTATGAAATAGTGAGCTGGAAGTATATGACTGTTGACATTGTTTTGACAACAGGAATATAATCTAAAAGAAAACAAAACAGTGAGAAATTGTACAAAGATGGGGTGCAGTTATAGGAAGAATCAATTTTTTTTCTTAAAGAAAATCACTGAAACTTAATCCTCCAGAAGCTAAATTTTAGATGTCTTTTTAGAGCTAAAGAGCCTCTTGATGAAAGTGAAAGAGGAGAGTGAAAAAGTTGGTTTAAAGCTCAACATTCAGAAAACTAAGATCATGGCATCCAGTCCCATCACTTCATGGCAGATAGATGGGGAAATCGTGGCCGACTTTATTTTGGGGGCCTCCAAAATCACTAAAAATCGGGGAAGGCAATGGCACCCCACCCCAGTACTTTTGCCTGGAAAATCCCATGGATGGAGGATCCTGGTAGGCGCCAGTCCATGGGGTTGCTAAGAGTCGGACACGACTGAGCGACCTCGCTTTTACTTTTCACTTTCATGCATTGGGGAAGGAAATGGCAACCCACTCCAGTGTTCTTGCCTGGAGAATCCCAGGGACGGGGGAGCCTGGTGGGCTTCCGTCTATGGGGTCGCACAGAGTCGGACACGACTGAAGCGACTTAGCACCAAAATCACTACAGATGGTGACTGCAGCAATGAAATTAAAAGATGTTTATTCCTTGGAAGGAAAGTTATGACTAACCTAGACAGCATATTCAAAAGCAGAGACATTACTTTGCCAACAAAGGTCTGCCTAATCAAGGCTTTGGTTTTTCCAGTAGTCGTGTATGTATGTAAGAGTTGGACTATAAAGAAAGCTGAGCACTGAAGAATTGATACTTTTAAACTGTAGTGTTGGAGAAGACTTTTGAGAGTCCCTAGGACTGCAAGGAAATCCAACCAGTCCATCCTAAAGGAGATCATTCCTGGGTGTTCATTGGAAGGACTGATGTTGAGGCTGAAACTCCAATACTTTGGCCACCTGATGTGAAGAGTTGACTCATTGGAAAAAACCCCGATGCTGGAAAAGATTGAGGGCAGGAGGAAAAGGGGATGACAGAGAATGAGATGGTTGGATGGTATCATCGACTCATGGACATGGGTTTGGGTGGACTCTGGGAGTTGATGATGGACAGGGAGGCCTGGCGTGCTGCAGTTCATGGGGTCACAAAGAGTTGGACGTGACTGAGCCACTGAACTGAACTGAACTGAACTTAAAGCATTATGGTGAAAAGACTCACTTGCAAATGACTCACTTTGGGGTCCTAAGTGTATAACTTATAACTGCTGATATTTTAAACTTTGCAAAAAAAAGTGAAAAGGAAAATGGAGCTAATAACAAGACTCATTAATAGAATTTAAAAATGAATAATATAAAGAATTTTAAAGCTTTCTAAAATAACAGTGATTGATGGCATTAGGACCTGACTGAGTCTATCACGTATAATGATCAAAACATTTTACATTTTGGAGGATTAACATCTTAAAATAAGAGCTAATCCAGCTGTTTTAATTTCCCTGCCAATTATCAATTATTTAAACTCAATAATTTATAAACCAGATTTGTATCTTAACCTTTTTTTTTTTTTTCAGAGTTAAGCCAGGGATCTAGAATTAGTGGCTTAAATTCAACAGTTCTATTTGGCTGCTCTTGTAAGTGGGAAATCTTCTAAACCACAAAGGTGCTTTTGGTATTTAGTAATTCCACAGGTAAAAGGACTGGGGATATGTAACTATGTGAGAAACCATTCAATTCCTCATTTCTCCAAAAGAGATGTGTGCATGTGTGTGTGTGTGTGTGTGTGTGTGTGTGTGTGTGTGTAGTTTCTCGGCCATATCCAACTCTTTGTGATCCCATGGACTGTAGCCCGCCAGGCTCCTCTGTCCATGGGATTTCCCAGGCAAGAATACTAGAGCACGTTGCCATGCCCTCCTCTAGAGAATCTTCCCAACCCAGGGATCGAACTCACATCTCCTGCACTGGCAGGCAGATTCTTTACTGATGATCCACCAGGGGAGCCCCACAAAGGAGATGAAACCTAAACAATCCCACATCTCATTTTTTGTCATCTTAATTTACTCACTGACAACAAGTACATTTTCTGCCTTCTTGCTGAATGTAATTCTCAAGCCTTGGAAACAAACTTCGTTTTTCATGTGACAAAAGGTCATGTCATTTAGAAACAAGTCACTAAGAGCAGAGTGGATGTTGCCCCCACCTCTCAAGAAGAATGAATCACAGTGAAGATGGCTTCACGGTAATCCATTATCTCCAACAAAGCTTATAACATAACAAAAGCAAAAAGGAAAAACTAGTGTCCTTCTCATGGACAAACTATTAGTAGGTGCATTATTTTCTTTCTTATATTACGTATGCCAAAGAGAAAGGTGAAATTGGAGTGGCATTGTACTCCAAAGTAATGAGACTGGATCTGCAATCAAAGCAAAAAAAAAAGACAAGGTTTTTTAAAATTACAATTACAACCAATGCAGGTTGAGATTCTCAAGTTGGAATGTGTCTTGCAGAATAATAAAAAGTATTTCCTTTCATCACCATCAAAGTACTCGCAGCTAAGAAACCTGCCATTAGATAAAAGATTAGCAGTGAGACTTATTTCACTGTTTACATGATTAAGTGCCCAGTGTGGTCTAAAGTATACTGGGAGATGCCTGGGTCTCTGAAGGTCAGAGGTTGAAAATACAAAGTAACAGTGAGGAAGAAGATAAAAGCTTGCTTGGGGCAAAAACGTTTCAAAGGAAAAAAAAAATCTGGTAGTGACTATCATATTTATGGGACTAGAATCTATCTTTACAAACCTTACCAAAACTCATAAGAAAAATGAGAATATATTCTTCACATGATATGAAACGATTGTTGTGTGTGCTTGCTTAGTCACACACAGTCATGTCTGACTCTTTGCAACCCTTTGGAGAGTAGCCCACCTGGCTACTCAGTCCATGGGATTCTCCAGGCAAGAATATTGGAGTGGTTATCATGCCCTTCTCCAGGGATCTTCCCAACCCAGGAATCTAACCTGTGTTTCCTGCATTGTAGGTGGATTCTTTACCTCCTGAGCCATCAGGGAAGCCCAAACAATTGTCAGTTAATTCAGTAAACCAGAAGTATATATGTTATCGATCAGAAACAACAGGAGAAATATAACAGTGTATTGGTCTCTCCTTGCTTCTGTAATGAATCACCACAAACCACAGTGGCATAAAACAATAGAAATTTATTCTTTTACTGTTCTGAAGGTCCAAAGTCTAAAATCAATGAGTCACCTGGGCTATGTCTCTATGTTTCTCCCGAAGTCTTCAGAGAGAAATCTTTTCCTTTGTCTGTTTTAGTTTTTAGAGGTTGCCTGCATTTCTTGGGTTGTGGCTCCTTCCTCATGTCACTTCCACTTCTTCCTTCTGTCATCACATCTCCTACTTACCATCATC
Organism: Tragelaphus eurycerus; assembly: GCA_935064755.1. NCBI lineage: Eukaryota > Metazoa > Chordata > Mammalia > Artiodactyla > Bovidae > Tragelaphus > Tragelaphus eurycerus. The sequence continues at coordinate 46,283 of CAKXYN010000168.1, read as the reverse complement.
TCCTTTTTAGAGGACCATTGTGGTTATATTTAGGACCCACCCAGATCATCCAGGATCATCTTCCTATCTCAGAATCTTTAATCATATCTCCAAAGGCACTTTTGCCATTATAGGTAACATATTTGCAGATTCTAGAGATTAGGCAGTAGCTACCTTTGGGGGGATGTTATTTAGCCTACCATTAAATCACCAATGATAAATATTAAGTGGTAAAATTATTTATGATTTATATTCATTCATTCATAAGTTATTGCTGTTCAGTCACTAAGTCATGTCTGACTCTTTGCAGCCCCATTAGCTGCAGCAAGCCAGGCTTCCCTGTCTTTTACTATCTCCAGAGTTTATTCAAACTCATGTCCATTGAGTCAGTGATACTATCTAACCATCTTCAACCTCTCCCACTCCTTTTCCTCCTGCCCTCAATCTTTCCCGGAATCAGGGTCTTTTCCAAATTACTCATTCATTATTCTTCATTTCTTCTACATGGAAAATCCTGTATTAGATAGTAGAGATACAGAGGGGAAAAGTACAATTCCTATACTAAGGAATTTAGTGTCTTATTTGAAGAAAGACAAAAAAGTGAAATGTGATGGGTGAATGAGAAAACATGTAACTCATGATTGAGGGGAAGGAAGATGTCAAGGATATTTCCTAGGAGAGATCAGGATTGATATGTGAAGACAAAGCCGGCATCAGTCAGCAAAGTGATAGAGCACAGGACGAGTTAAGGCAAAGACGACAGTATGAAAAAAAAGTATTCCTTATATTTTCAGTCACATGTTTTAATATTTCAGAGAAAACTGTGAATGCAAGTTATAATAAATGTTAAACAGCCATTTACTTTTCCTCTACTGATATCAACATTCAGTCTTATACAAAAACGTGTATCAGCTTCTGTCATCACCTATTGCTAATTAGACCATGATTGAGCTTGAGGACAAGCAAACCTCAAATTTTCACTCCTATATGTTGAAACTAAGAGAAACACAGGCTGAGGTTAGTTGATGGTGGGTGCTAGGCTAAAATACTCTGATGTGAAGTAGTGGTATACAAGAATCACCTGCAGAACTCTTTACAAAGGTAAATTTAGCATATCATGCATATGTTGATGTATGGCAAAACCAATACAATATTGTAAAGTAAAAAATAAAATAAAGCATTAAAAATGTTTTTTAAAAAATATCGTGCATAGTTTTGTATCTTGAATTCCCACACACAAAAGGACAAACTAAATGCAAAATCAAAACCACACAGAGAACATATAAAACAAAACTATTTTACTAGTTATCCCTAGAAACCCCAATATATTCTTTACCAGCTGAGCCACATGGGAAGCCCAAGAATACTGGAGTGGGTAGCCTCTCCCTTCTCCAGCAGATCTTCGCGACCCAGGAATCAAACGGGAGTCTCCTGAATTGCAGGCAGATTCTTTACCAACTGAGCTATGAGGGAAGCCCTATATATTCACTGGGGAACACAAATTGCCAACAACCACAGAAACATATATTACTGATGTGAGATCTGATAGAAGCAAAGGGGTGTTTGACCTGAAAATGAGAGAACACCAAATGGCCAAAAGATTTTCTTTGGAACATGCAGCAGAACAATTTGAGAACAACAGCTAAAAATGAGGCAGCTTCCTCCACAATAGCAGGTGAGTGAAGTCCAGGGGTACCTGGTGAGATCATTGGAGGGACTGAAGCAGCTTGTCCCCTATGAATTCTCAACCTCACCCATGACAGCTCCCTTCTACAATACAAATACACATTAAGGAGAAGTAAGAAAGGGAAAGCATCTGGGGGAAAGCTGAAGGAGCCAAAGCAGCCAAGAAAACAAGCTACAATATATATATAGTATATATATATTGTGTTTATATATATTGTATATATATTGTGTATATATATACACAATATATATATAATTTTTTAATACTAGACATAAACATACAGGTAGAAAAAGCTCTGTGACATTAGCTAGCTAGTTCTGTGAAGACAAGTTTCCTAAACCAAGACATTTTCTAAAGACTCCAGAAAACAATAAAAAAATAAGCAAAATATAAATATCAGACTCAAATTCCATATAAAATTTAAGTTTACTAAAGAATTGCATGAGGAGTTTGTTAAAAATATATATATCTGGTTCCTTTCCCAGGGGGTCTTGGCTATCAATTATTCACTGTAATATCTCCCCTCCCAACACGTATCCAAATTATTTCCTTATTCATGCAAATATTCAAGTATCCTCCATCTTAATATCAGCAATAAGCCTCTGACTACGCTCTTTATATGTGTATCTTACTAGTTTAACTCTCAAAAAGCAATATTTTCCCTACTTTTTTCTATAAATTCATTGCATCCTACTACATTTATAGGATTATATTTACCCTCTTAAAATATGGTTTACTTCGCCAAATATACCTTGATTAGCCTTAATGAAAAAAATGTAAAGACAAAGCCATTCAAGGTTAAATCTAATTCACTAGATTATATAGTACATGATGTGTTTTTAAACATATTGGAAGAAGTTAACAGTGACTCTAAATATATGTTTACTAGCGGAGAAGGCAATGGCATCCCACTCCAGTACTCTTGCCTGGAAAATCCCATGGATGGAGGAGCCTGGTAGGCTGCAGTCCATGGGGTCACTAAGAGTCGGACATGACTGAGCCACTTCACTTTCACTTTTCACTTTCATGCACTGGAGAAGGAAATGGCAACCCACTCCAATGTTCTTGCCTGGAGAATCCCAGGGACAGGGGAGCCTGGTGGGCTGCCGTCTATGGGGTCGCACAGAGTCGGACACAACTGAAGTGACTTAGCAGTAGCATTAGCAGCAGAGATAGAGTGAAAATATTATTTAAGTAACATATATAAAAAAACACATAACAAAAATAATTAACTTGATATTTTGACTGTAAAGAACATAATCAAACATAAATGCAATAAAGTATCTATGCTTTCAAACTTTCTATGACAAATGGCCTGTCAAACCAACCTCCTAGGTGACAACTAAAAGCATATCATCACTTTAAAATATTGTATTAAATTTTATAGCTTGTATTTTGGAATTCTATAGTTCAGTATGGCTTAGGTAGAGTGATATGCCTTGTATATTGTATATAATCTGAATATATTAAAGCACTGGAGGAATGGCAGGTCAATATGCAATTAGGTAAAAAAATTTATATATGACAGTGTCAAATATATTTGTTACCTGGGAAATACTCAGGGTAGATGTAAAAACCAAATGATGATATGAAGTAATGCTTCCAATACCTAAATTATGCTCTGAACTTGATGAAACTGAGCATGACAATCATTCAAAAAATAACTTAAGAACTTGATGCATAAAGTGAATTTCTTACCATTGTGTTTCCTATATTATTATATTCATTTTCATGAATATTCCTAGAATTTCTGCAATTGCCACAAACTAAGGAAAACACAGCTTTCGGAAGACTCTACTTCATGTTGGATTTCTTATGTTCAAAATATATTTGTAAAGTTAATATAATAATATAAAATGTATAGAATCTTGCTAGTATAAACCTTATGCTGGTAATCTTCATTCATAGCAACTATGAACATTACCAGTCTTCTCTGAAAACATTATCTACTATATTAATAAGTTTAAACACTCAGCATTATTAAAAAAAAAAAAGAAAAGAAAATCAGTACCTTTGACTCATGCCATACATTTAACCTACTGTGCCACTAAAATCTCCTGAGTTACAACCTCAATAAGTATTCTGGAAGTCCACATAAGAATGAACACCGACATTGTCCAATGTTATCACAGCTGTACTCTACAAAGTAATGTAAAGGCAATTTGTCAGGTAATATGATCAATATTGGAGAAGGCAGTGGCACCCCACTCCAGTACTCTTGCATGGAAAATCCCACGGACAGGGGAGCCTGGTGGGCTGCAGTCCATGAGGTGGCTAAGAGTCGGACACGACTGAGCGACTTCCCTTTCACTTTTCACTTTCATGCATTGGAGAAGGAAATGGCAACCCACTCCAGTGTTCTTGCCTGGAGAATCCCAGGGACGGAGGAGCCTGGTGGGCTGCCGTCTATGGGGTCACAAAGAGTCGGATACGACTTAAGCGATTTAGCAGCAGCAGCATGATGAATATTTACATGCAAATTTGTCCACTTTGACTAATATCCTGAAAATGCTATGCTATGCTATGCTAAGTCACTTCAGTCGTGTCCGACTCTGTGCGACCCCATAGACGGCAGCCCACCAGGCTCCCCCGTCCCTGGGATTCTCCAGGCAAGAACACTGGAGTGGGTTGCCATTTCCTTCTCCAATGCATGAAAGTGAAAAGAGAAAGTGAAATGGCTCAGTCATGTCCAACTCTTAGCGACCCCATGGACTGCAGCCTACCAGGCTCCTCCATCCGTGGGATTTTCCAGGCAAGAGTACTGGAGTGGGGTGCCAGCTGTTGACAATTTGCTTCCTTTTATGTTTATCCTTACTTTTCTATGATTTTCAGTGAAGCATTCAGTTTTTTCCTTATTTCTTTCACTCTTAATTTTATGAACTCAAGGTGGAAAGTTGTGTTTAGTTTAATATTCCCTAAATTTAAGTTGAGCTATAACCCAGATTAAAAGTTATTTTATTTTCCTCCAATCTGAAAAATCTTGATTCAATCTCTGTGTTTGGGGGAAAAAAAGATTAAGAAGTTAAAAATATGATTCTGAGTACCTTTTTTTTACCTGTATGCCATAGGTTTATTTTTTTCCCAGATTTAAAATAAATCTTTATTCATTAAGATTTTCAAACAGTTTATTAAATATCTTTCCTTCACAACTAAAATTAACACTAGGATTTCTCAGAAAAGCTAAATGAGTTAAATGTGTAGTAAATCCACTGTGTTTGGAATCTGTTCACTGTGAAGTCTGAGTCTGCTACATAACTCCTTTCTGTCATCAGTTACTTGTGTGTGTCCTTCCTTTAGGACTCTAGAACACAGACCATGAATTGGCGAATGCAACAGCAATAATCACTGTAATCCTCCAAAAGTAAAGTAATTTATTTGATGACATACTTATTTGGATGATTACTTACTGGTAATTAGCATGTCAACCTTATTTACAAGGCATTCATTTTAAGTGCCAATGAATACTAGGCTAGTGGAAAAAAGTTGAAACAAAGCCCTCTCTTTTGATCCCACAAAATCACATCCAATAAAGACAAGAGAAGGCACATCTGATTTGTCCCAATCAGTCTTCTTAGAATTATCAAAACTGTTCTTGTAAAGATGAATTTGATTTATTATGGAAAGAAAGTTCTTTGAAATCTGCTGCTTAACTCATTTTCTTTTGAAAAAAGTAAATTTCAAGGCACCATAGTGCAAGAGGTAAGTTTTTCATTTATAATTATAGAACATTTATAGACTTCTTGTGCTTCCTCTCTAATTCCCAATTTATTTTAAAAAACAAAAACTATGTTTATAATTTACTTTGCTTAAAGTTAACCACATACCCTTGAATCACATCAGAATTAGACAATTTGATTCATGGTCGCTCCTTGAGATCTGTACATTGGAATGAAAGGTGAGGACCCACACACATGAAGTTCCAACAAGTTCTGAGCATAAGAACTCTCCTCTTGGGAGTGTTCAGGGCTCCGAGAAAGCAATTCTCCCCCAGGATATGTTTTAAAATATTGTCTGAATAAGTAATTAAAAACAAACAGTGCTGAGTGAAGAGTTCATCTTCTTTAGTTGTATCTGGGAGGTCTGAGTGTTCCTGGAGCTCCCGTGGGTACATGTCAGTATTGGCGAATTCCTCGAATGTTGAGTATTCCCTTATGTGTGTGTGTGTGGGAGCCAGTGGGAGTTAATCAAAGTTTCATCCTGCTCCACTTGCAGGATACTTCAGTCTGGCATTAGTGAAAGCATAATTGGCAGAGTCCACGGCTTGAGATTAAGGCATAAATAATAAATGAGATTAAGGCAAAAATTTTCCCTGTGAAAAGGGTTGGACGTGGTTTGACTGGGTGAAAATCAAAGTAAGACGGAGGAGGATCACAAGCCTCTATATCTGCTAGTGTACATCTGCCTTCAGCTACAAATGCTGGGCATCTGAGGACCAAACATGGTTTCCAAACTTTAAGATGGCATCTGTCTCCTTAGCATCACCTGCTGCAATCTTCTTTCTTGTTCTTTTCTTTGTATTTCATCTGAGTGATTTGTTTTCTTAATTTGTTCACTTGTGCCTGATAAGATTCAAAAACTCACTCACTCTTTTCCACATCTGCACACACTGCCTGTGTGAAGGGTGGTATAAACGTATGATAACCCTGATGTCTTTCATTACTCCATCATTGTTAAAAAGGCAAAGTCAGTGCCATGTTTTTTGCAGCTGGCATGACTTAATATTTGTCACTGAGGGCACTCTGTACTCATGCTGGCTAACATTACCTAGATTGGGAATAGCAAAGGATTTCCTTTTATTATATTTTTCCTTAGTCTGTAAAGAAACTGTTCAAAAGCATAAGGGGAATTGATGGCTGTGGAGATGAAACTGAAGAGACTGAAAAGAAGATCGGTCTTGGGGAGAAAGCTGGGGAGCTACTTGTGGAAAAACTCCTAAGTGTTCCTGCTGCATGTTTTGCCAGAATCTGTACCCATCAGTCACAAGCCTCATTCCATAGTTCATCAGGCACTCTATCTATCAGATCTAGGCCCTTAAATCTATTTCTCACTTCCACTGTATGATCATAAGGGATTTGATTTAGGTCATACCTGAATGGTCTAGCGGTTTTCCCTAATTTCTTCAATTTCAGTCTGAATTTGGCAATAAGGAGTTCATGGTCTGAGCCACAGTCAGCTCCTGGTCTTGTTTTTGCTGACTTTATAGAGCTTCTCTATCTTTGGCTGCAAAGAATAAAATCAATCTGATTTCGGTGTTGATCATCTGGTGATGTCCATGTATAGAGTCTTCTCTTGTGTTGTTGGAAGAGGATGTTTGCCATGACCAGTGCATTCTCTTGGTAAAACTCTATTAGTCTTTGCCCTGCTTCATTTTGTATTCCAAGGCCAAATTTGCCTGTTACTCCAGGTGTTTCTTGACTTCCTACTTTTGCATTCCAGTCCCCTATAATGAAAAGGACATATTTTTTGGGTGTTAGTTCTAAAAGGTCTTGTAGGTCTTCATAGAACCGTTCAACTTCAGCTTTTTCAGAGTTACTGGTTGGGGCATAGACTTGGGTTACTGTGACATTGAATGGTTTGCCTTGGAAACTAACAGAATTCATTCTGTCATTTTTGAGATTGCACCCAAGTCCTATATTTCGGACTCTTTTGTTGACCATGATGGCCACTCCATTTCTTCTGAGGGATTCCTGCCTGCAGTAGTAGATATAATGGTCATCTGAGTTAAATTCACCCATTCCAGTCCATTTGAGTTCGCTGATTCCTAGAATGTCGACATTCATTCTTGCCATCTCTTGTTTGACCACTTCCAATTTGCCTTGATTCATGGACCTGACATTCCAGGATCCTATGCAATATTGCTCTTTATAGCATCGGACTTTGTTTGTATCACCAATCACATCCACAGCTGGGTATTCTTTTTGCTTTGTCTCCATCCCTTCATTCTTTCTGGAGTTATTTCTCCACTGACCTCCAGTAGCATATTGAGATCAGATCACGTCAGTCACTCAGTCGTGTCCGACTCTTTGCGACCCCATGAATCACAGCACGCTAGGCCTTCCTGTCCATCACCAACTCCCGAAGGTCACTCAGACTCACATCCATCGAGTCAGTGATGCCACCCAGCCATCTCATCCTCTGTCGTCCCCTTCTCCTCTTGACCCCAATCCCTCCCAGCATCAGAGTCTTCTCCAATGAGTCAACTCTTCGCATGAGGTGGCCAAAATACTGGAGTTTCAGATTTAGCATCATTCCTTCCAAAGAAATCCCAGGGCTGATCTTCAGAATGGACTGGTTGGAACTCCTTGCAGTCCAAGGGACTCTTAAGAGTCTTCTCCAACACCACAGTTCAGAAGCATCAATTCTTTGGCACTCAGCCTTCTTCACAGTCCAACTCTCACATCCATACATGACCACAGGAAAAACCATAGCCTTGACTAGATGAACCTTTGTTGGCAAAGTAATGTTTCTGCTTTTGAATATGCTATCTAGGTTGGTCATAACTTTCCTTCCAAGGAGTAAGCGTCTTTTAATTTCATGGCTGCAGTCACCATCTGCAGTGATTTTGGAGCCCAGAAAATAAAGTCTGACACTGTTTCCACTGTTTCCTCATCTATTTCCCATGTAGTGATGGGACCAGATGCCATGATGTTCGTTTTCTGAAGTTGAGCTTTAAGCCAACCTTTTCACTCTCCACTTTCACTTTCATCAAGAGGCTTTTGAGTTCCTCTTCACTTTCTGCCATAAGGGTGGTGTCATCTGCATATCTGCGGTTATTGATATTTCTCCCAGCAAACTTGATTCCAACTTGTGTTTCTTCCAGTCCAGCATTTCTCATGATGTACTCTGCATCAGATCAGATCAGATCAGTCGCTCAGTCGTGTCCGACTCTTTGCGATCCCATGAACCGCAGCACGCCAGGCCTCCCTGTCCATCACCAGCTCCCGGAGGTCACCCAGACTCGCATCCATCGAGTCAGTGATGCCATCCAGCCATCTCATCCTCTGTCGTCCCCTTCTCATCCTGTCCTTAATCCCTCCCAGCATCAGAGTCTTTTTCAATGAGTCAACTCTTCGCATGAGGTGGCCAAAATACTGGAGTTTCAGCTTTAGCATCATTCCTTCTAAAGAAATTCCAGGATTGATCTCCTTCAGAATGGACTGGTTGGATCTTCTTGCAGTCCAAGGGACTCTCAAGAGTCTTCTCCAACACCACAGTTCAAAAGCATCAATTCTTCGGCGCTCAGCCTTCTTCACAGTCCAGCTCTCACATCCATACATGACCACAGGAAAGACCATAGCCTTGACTAGGCAAACCTTTGTTGGTAAAGTAATGTCTCTGCTTTTGAATATGCTATCTAGGTTGGTCATAACTTTCCTTCCAAGGAGTAAGCGTCTTTTAATTTCATGGCTGCAGTCACCATCTGCAGTGATTTTGGAGCCCAGAAAAATAAAGTCTGACACTGTTTCCACTGTTTCCCCATCTATTTCCCATGCAGTAATGGGACCAGATGCCATGATCTTCGTTTTCTGAATGTTGAGCTTTAAGCCAACCTTTTCACTCTCCACTTTCACTTTCATCAAGAGGCTTTTTAGCCCCTCTTCACTTTCTGCCATAAGAGTGGTGTCATCTGCATATCTGAGGTTATTGATATTTCTCCCGGCAATCTTGATTCCAACTTGTGTTTCTTCCAGTCCAGCATTTCTCATGATGTACTCTGCATATAAGTTAAATAAACATGGTGACAATATGCAGCCTTGACGTACTCCTTTTCCTATTTGGAACCAGTCTGTTGTTCCATGACCAGTTCTAACTGTTGCTTCCTGACCTGCATACAGATTTCTTAAGAGGCTGATCAGGTGGTCTGGTATTCCCATCTCTTTCAGAATTTTCCACAGTTTATTGTGATCTACACAGTCAAAGCCTTTGGCATAGTCAATAAAGCAGAAATAGATGTTTTTCTGGAACTCTCTTGCTTTATTAATGATCCACCGGATGTTGGCAATTTGATCTCTGATTCCTCTGCCTTTTCTAAATCCAGCTTGAACATCAGGAAGTTCACAGTTCACATATTGCTGAAGCCTGGCTTGGAGAATTTTGAGCATTACTTTACTAGTGTGTGAGATGAGTGCAATTGTGCAGTAGTTTGAGCATTCTTTGGCATTCACTTTCTTTGGGATTGGGATGAAAACTGACCTTTTCCAATCTTGTGGCCACTGCTGAGTTTTCCAAATTTGCTGGCATATTGAGTGCAGCACTTTCACAGCATCATCTTTCATGATTTGGAATAGCTCAACTGGAATTCCATCACCTCCACTTGCTTTGTTCGTAGTGATGCTTTCTAAGGCCCCCTTGATTTCACATTCCAGGATGTCTGGCTCTAGGTCAGTGATCACACCATCATGATTATCTGGGTCGTGAAGATCTTTTTTGTACAGTTTTTCTGGGTATTCTTGCCACCTCTTCTTAATATCTTCTGCTTCTGTTAGGTCCATACCATTTATGTCCTTTATCGAGCCCATCTTTGCATGAAATGTTCCTTTGGTATCTCTGATTTTCTTGAAGAGATCCCTAGTCTTTCCCATTCTGTCGTTTTCCTCTATTTCTTTGCATTGATCGCTGAAGAAGGCTTTCTTATCTCTTCTTGCTATTCTTTGGAACTCTGCATTTAGATGTTTATATCTTTCCTTTTCTCCTTTGCTTTTCGCTTCTCTTCTTTTCACAGCTATTTGTAAGGCTTCCCAGAGAGCCATTTTGCTTTTTTGCATTTCCTTTCCATGGGGATGATCTTGATCCCTGTCTCCTGTACAATGTCACGAACCTCATTTCATAGTTCATCAGGCACTCTATCTATCAGATCTAGGCCCTTAAACCTATTTCTCACTTCCACTGTATAATCATAAGGAATTTGATTTAGGTCATACCTGAATGGTCTAGTGGTTTTCCCTAATTTCTTCAATTTAAGTCTGAATTTGGCAATAAGAAGCTCATGGTCTGAGGCACAGTCAGATCCTGGTCTTGATTTTGCTGATTGTATAGAGCTTCACTGCAGATGGTGATTGCAGCCATGAAATTAAAAGACGCTTACTCCTTGGAAGGAAGGTTATGACCAACCTAGATAGCATATTCAAAAGCAGAGACATCATTTGCCAACAAATGTTCACCTAGGCAAGGCTATGGTCTTTCCTGTGGTCTTGTATGGATGTGAGAGCTGGACTGTGAAGAAGGCTGAGCACCGAAGAATTGATGCTTTTAAACTGTGGTGTTGGAGAGGACGCTTGAGAGTCCCTTGGATGGCTAGGGAATCCAATCAGTCCATTCTGAAGGAGATTAACCCTGGGATTTCTTTGGAAGGAATGATGCTAAAGCTGAAACTCCAGTATTTTGGCCATCTCATGCGAAGTGTTGACTCATTGGAGAAGACTCTGATGCTGGGAGGGATTGGGGTCAAGAGGAGAAGGGGACGGCAGAGGATGAGATGGCTGGATGGCATCACTGACTCGACGGATGTGAGTCTGAGTGACCTTCTGGAGTTGGTGATGGACAGGGAGGCCTGGCGTGCTGCAGTTCATGGGGTCGCAAAGAGTCGGACACGACTGAGCGACTGATCTGATCTGATCTCCATCTTTGGCTGCAAAGAATATAATCGATCTGATTTCGATTTGACCATCTGGTGATGTCCATGTATAGAGTCTTCTCTTGTGTTGTTGGAAGAGGGTGTTTGTTATGACCAGTGCATTTTCTTGTCAAAACTCTATTAGTCTTTGCCCTGCTTCATTCCGTATTCCAAGGCCAAATTTGCCTGTTACTCCAGGTGTTTCTTGACTTCCTACTTTTGCATTCCAGTCCCCTATAATGAAAAGGACATCTTTTTTGGGTGTTAGTTCTAAAAGGTCTTGTAGGTCTTCATAGAACCATTCAACTTCAGCTTCTTCAGCGTTACTGATTGGGGCATAGACTTGGATTACTGTGATATTGAATGGTTTGCCATGGAAACGAACAGAGATCATTCTGTCGTTTTTGAGATTGCATCCAAGTACTGCATTTCGGACTCTTTTGTTGACCATGATGGCCACTCCATTTCTGCTGAGGGATTCCTGCCCGCAGTAGTAGATATAATGGTCCTCTGAGTTAAATTCACCCATTCCAGTCCATTTGAGTTCATTGATTCCTAGAATGTCAACATTCACTCTGGCCATCTCTTGTTTGACCACTTCCAATTTGCCTTGATTCATGGATCTGACATTCCAGGTTCCTATGCAATATTGTTCTTTACAGCATCAGACTTTGCTTCTATCACCAGACACATCCACAGCTGGGTATTCTTTTTGCTTTGGCTCCATCCCTTCATTCTTTCTGGAGTTATTTCTCCACTGATCTCCAGTAGCATATTGGGCCCCTACTGACCTGGGGAGTTTCTCTTTCAGTATCCTATCATTTTGCCTTTTCATACTGTTCATGGGGTTCTCAAGGCAAGAATACTGAAGTGGTTTGCTATTCCCTTCTCCAGTGGACCACATCCTGTCAGATGTCTCCACCATGACCCGCCCATCTTGGGTTGCCCCATGGGCATGGCTTAGTTTCCTTGAGTTAGACAAGGCTGTGGTCCTAGTGTATTAGAATGACTAGTTTTCTGTGAGTATGGCTTCAGGGTGTTTGCCCTCTGATGCCCTCTTGCAACACCTACCGTCTTACTTGGGTTTCTCTTACCTTGTGCATGGGGTATCTCTTCTTGGCTGCTCCGGCAAAGCGCAGCCATTGCTCCTTACCTTGGACGAGGGGTAAAAAAGCAAAATGGCTGTCTGAGGAGGCCTTACAAATAGCTGTGAAAAGAAGAGAAGCAAAAAGCAAAGGAGAAAAAGAAAGATATAAACATCTGAATGCAGAGTTCCAAAGAATAGCAAGAAGAGATAAGAAAGCCTTCTTCAGCGACCAATGCAAAGAAATAGAGGAAAACAACAGAATGGGAAAGACTAGGGATCTCTTCAAGAAAATCAGAGATACCAAAGGAACATTTCATGCAAAGATGGGCTCGATAAAGGACAGAAATGGTATGGATCTAGCAGATGCAGAAGATATTAAGAAGAGATGGCAAGAATACACAGAAAAACTGTACAAAAAAATCTTCATGACCCAGATAATCACAATGGTGTGATCACTGACCTAGAGCCAGACATCTTGGAATGTGAAGTCAAATGGGCCTTAGAAAGCATCACTACGAACAAAGCAAGTGGAGGTGATGGAATTCCAGTTGAGCTATTCCAAATCGTGAAAGATGATGCTGTGAAAGTGTTGCACTCAATATGCCAACAAATTTGGAAAACTCAGCAGTGGCCACAGGACTGGAAAAGGGCAGTTTCCATCCCAATCCCAAAGAAAGGGAATGCCAAAGAATGCTCAAACTACTGCACAATTGCACTCATCTGACACGCTAGTAAAGTAATGCTCAAAATTCTCCAAGCCAGGCTTCAGCAATATGTGAACTGTGAACTTCCTGATGTGCAAGCTGGTTTTAGAAAAGGCAGAGGAATCAGAGATCAAATTGCCAACATCCCCTGGATCATGGAAAAAGCAAGAGAGTTCCAGAAAAGCATCTATTTCTGCTTTATTGACTCTGCCAAAGCCTTTGACTGTGTTGATCACAATAAACTGTGGAAAATTCTGAAAGAGATGGGAATACCAGACCACCTGATCTGCCTCTTGAGAAATTTGTATGCAGGTCAGGAAGCAACAGTTAGAACTGGTCATGGAACAACAGACTGGTTCCAAGTAGGAAAAGGAGTTCATCAAGGCTGTATATTGTCATCCTGCTTATTTAACTTATATGCAGAGTACATCATGAGAAACGCTGGACTGGAAGAAACACAAGTTGGAGTTAAGATTGCCAGGAGAAATATAGGTCACCTCAGATATGCAAATGACACCACCCTTATGGCAGAAAGTGAAGAGAAACTCAAAAGCCTCTTGATGACAGTGAAAGTGGAGAGTGAAAAGGTTGGCTTAAAGCTCAACATTCAGAAAATGAAGATCATGGCATCTGGTCCCATCACTACATGGGAAATAGATGGGGAAACAGGGGAAACAGTGTCAGACTTTATTTTTCTGGGCTCCAAAATCACTGCAGATGGTGACTGCAGCCATGAAATTAAAAGACACTTACTCCTTGGAAGGAAAGTTATGACCAATCTAGATAGCATATTCAAAAGCAGAGACATCACTTTGCCAACAAAGGTTCATCTAGTCAAGGCTATGGTTTTTCCTGTGGTCATGTATGGATGTGAGAGCTGGACTGTGAAGAAGGCTGAGTGCCAAAGAATTGATGCTTTTGAACTGTGGTGTTGGAGAAGACTCTTGAGAGTCCCTTGGACTGCAAGGAGATCCAACCAGTCCATTTTAAAGGAGATCAGCCCTGGGATTTCTTTGGAAGAAATGATACTAAAGCTGAAACTCCAGTATTTTGGCCACCTTATGCGAAGAATTGACTCATTGGAAAAGACTCTGATGCTGGGAGGGATTGGGGGCAGGAGGAGAAGGGGACAACAGAGGATGAGATGGCTGCATGGCATCACTGACTCGATGGATGTGAGTCTGAGTGAACTCCAGGAGCTGTTGATGGACAGGGAGGCCTATGTGCTGCGATTCATGGGGTCACAAATAGTCGGACATGACTGAATGACTGATCTGATCTGATCTGATCTGTACCCATCAGTAAATTTCTTCCTCCGATATTTAAGGATATCATTCAAACTGTCTTCATTAACTTTGCTCTTGCCTAGTGATAAAAACCAAAAAGTTTTGAAGCAGGCTAATGGTTTCAATTACTTGCATAAATTTTGTGTTGTTGATATGTAAGTCACCAATGCTAAAGCTTTCATCTTGTCTTACTTGTTCCAGAAAAAAATCCTTCCTTGAATTAGTTCAGTTCAGTCCCTCAGTCATCTCTGACTCTTTGTTACCCCATGGACTGTAGCACGCCAGACTTCCATGCCCATCACCAACTCCTAGAGCTTGCTCAAACTCATGTCCATTGAGTGGGTGATGCCATCCAACCATCTCATCCTCTGTCATCCCCTTCTCTTTCCACCTTCAATCTTTCCCAGCATCAGGGTCTTTTCCAATGAGTCAGTTCTTTGCATCATGTGGCCAAAGCATTGTAGTTTCAGCTTCAGCTTCAGTCCTTCCAGTGAATAATCAGGGCTGATTTCCTTTAAGATTGACAGGTTGGATCTCCTTGCCATCCAAGGGACTTTTGAGAGTCTTCTCCAATACCACAGTTTAAAAGCATCAATTCTTCAGCACTCAGCTTTCTTTATAGTCCAACTCTTACATCTATACATGGCTACATGGACCTCTATCGGCAAAGTAATATCTCAGATTTTTAATATGCTGTCTAGGCTAGTCATAGCTTTTCTTCCAAGGAGCAAGCTCTTTTAATTTCATGGCTGCAGTCATAAGTGATTTTGGAGCCCCCCAAAATGAAGTCTGTCACTGTTTCCATTGTTTCTCCATCTATTTGCCATGAAGTGATGGGACTGGGTGCCATGATCTTAGTTTTTGAATGTTGAGTTTTAAGCCAACTTTTTCACTCTCCTCTTTCACTTTTCATCAAGAGGCTCTTTAGTTCTTCTTCACTTTCTGCCATAAGGGTGGTATTATCTGCATATCTGAGGTTATTGATATTTCTCCTGGCAATCTTGATTCCACCTTGTGCTTCATGCAGCTTAGCATTTTGCATGATGTACTCTGCATATAAGTTAAATAAGCAGTGTGACAATATACAGCCTTGACATACTCCTTTTCCTATTTGGAATCAATCTGTTGTTCCATGCCCTCAGTTCTAACTGTGGCTTCTTGACCAGCATACAGATTTCTCAGGAGGCAGGTAAGATGGTCTGGTGTTCCCTTCTCTTTCAGAATTTTCCACAGTTTGTTGTGACTCACACAATCAAAGGCTTTGGCATAGTCAATAAAGCAAAAGTAGATGCTTTTCTGGAACTCTCCTGCTTTTTTGATGATCCAACAGTGCTGGGGACCAGCCCCAGCTGATCCAGGGACTTCGAAGCGAGGACGGCGTCGGTGGGGGTCAGGACATGATAGAGAATAATAGAACGAGGATAGCTCAGTAGGAAAACTCAGTGAAGAAAAGAGGCTGAGTAGCTTGGTTTACGCGGGAGACCAATAAAACTTCAAGACAAGAAGTTTGCACCACTTACGTAGGCCGCAGGCGTCTTTCCGTTCTCCCAAAAGAGAGGAGACACTGAGGCCTCCCCGGTCCGATCTTAGAAGCCCAGGCATAATTAGTAAGCATGGTGGGTTCCGCGCCCCAGTTGGAGACTCAGCCAGAATTTGAGAGAGAGAGCGACATGGGGAGACCAGTCTTTCCAGGAACTGATCCCCCTCTTTATTTTCCCTGGTTTACTTTTATACACTGAGATGTTATACAAAAGTCACGAGGGGTCAGCAGCCCTGACTTTTATCAAATGTATACAGAGGTCTTAGGGGTGTTACATCATCTTCTGGCCAGGGGGGCCTGCTGACAATTTATGACCTTCTCCTTGTGATAGCAATGGCACCCCACCCCAGGACTTTTGCCTGGAAAATCCCATGGACGGAGGATCCTGGTAGGCTCCAGTCCATGGGGTCGCTAAGAGTCGGACACGACTGAGCGACTTCACTTTCACTTTTCACTTTCATGCATTGGAGAAGGAAATGGCAACCCACTCCAGTGTTCTTGCCTGGAGAATCCCAGGGACGGGGGAGCCTGGTGGGCTGCCGTCTATGGGGTCGCACAGAGTCGGACACGACTGAAGCGACTTAGCAGCCTTGTGATAGCGGTCAGTCACTTATTTCTCCAGGGTGATTATTCTTAAAACAGACTCCACTAGATAAGTTTACATTCCTATAGGGTGAGGGTGTAATGGGTTTTAGTCAGGGAAAGAATTTACTTAGCCTAAAGTCTAATGTGATTAATATCAAAGGTTAATACTTATCTCTTCTATTCATTAATGTGTATAAGGGCAGGGGAAATGGAGACTTAGCAGCAAACATTGGCTCAACAAGTGAAAAACCCTTCACCAATACAATTTCTAATCAGCCCACTATACTTATGCTAATAGTTTTCTAACTTCTCTAAAGAACCTGTTTTTAGAAGGTTAAGAGCATCTCGTGCCTCCCACTGTTGGGAGGCTGTGAGTAATCACATGTGGCTGGACAAGCCTATCAGGTGGGCTAAGGAACCTTCAGAGGAGTTTGTAGGTTAAAACACTCCTGTTACACCCAGGAATTTTTATTAACTGAAGCTTTAAGTTAACTCTTTTTTCAGAGAGAGGTAGTGGGGGACAGCCCCCCGTAAAGTCAGAGGTGTAGGTGAGAGCACAAGTAGTAAAGCAGGCAGGCTCTGGCTATGGGGGTAGATGTTCGAGAACCTCCAAGGGGCTCCTGAGGCTTGATCTTGCGCCCTTGCGTTATTGCCAAGCCTCCTTCCTCATGACCTTTGTCACAGGCGGAGCGCTAATTCAAACCGGCTCCCAACACAACAGATGTTGGCAATTTGATCTCTGGTTTCTCTGCCTTTTCTAAATCCAGCTTGAACATTTGGAATTTCACAGTTCACATACTGTTGAAGCCTGGCTTGAAGAATTCCGAGCATTAGTTTGCTAACATTTGAGATGAGTGCAATTGTGCAGTAGTTTGAATTGTAAAGTAGTTTGGCATTTCTTTTCTTTGGGATTGGAATGAAAACTGACCTTTTCCAGTCCTGAGGCCACTGCTGAGTTTTCCGAATTTGTTGACATATTGAGTGCAGCACTTTCACAGCATCATCTTTTAGGATTTGAAATAGCTCAACTGGAATTCCATTACCTCCACTAGCTTTGTTCATAGTGATACTTCCTAAGGCCCACTTAACTTCACATTCCAGGATATCTGGCCATAGGTGAGTGATCTATACTGTCCTTGAATGGTCCATTTCAAGAAATAGTGACCTTCCTTTAATGGTTCCTAACAAATCCTAGTTAGGCTGGCATGTCCATGATGGAGATCAAATTGACTCTGGAAGGAAAGGACAATGGGAAGCAAATGAGAGTCTGCCTAGCCTAGACTGGTGTTTGGGGCCCCGCTTATGATGAAGGCAGACCTCAGAGAAGACACTGACCTAGGGACCTCAGTGTGGGGCTTGGAAGAGTCCCCATGGGTGTTTATATGTACATTTCAGAAAAAAAATCCATTTTATATTTTCAGTATATGTTGTCAACTCAACTTAAGATCCTTCAGATTTTTATAGAGGTTTTAAGCCATTCAAATTTATTATTCTAATTGTTATTTAGATGTCATCTTCTATAATCCTATTTTATGCTCTTACTTTACTGTTTTCTTCTTAATTACCTAATTACTTATTTTGTAATATATTACAAGTTTTGAAATACTAGGATATTCTTTTTTTCCATGCTGCCTTCAAAAAAAGAAGAGCCGACCATTTTTATAGCTTCTTGCTTCTCCCTTACCTTCTGACTCTTCCCACATATCTGTATTTTATCTTGAAGTTAGAGTCCATTAATTGTCACTTGTTTTTCTTTAGTCTCCTACTCTGATCCAACAGTTATACCAGTTAAGATTTTGGTACTCAGATCAGATCAGTCGCTCAGTCGTGTCCGACTCTTTGCGACCCCATGAACCGCAGCACGCCAGGCCTCCCTGTCCATCACCAGCTCCCGGAGATCACCCAGACTCATACCCATCGAGTCAGTGATGCCATCCAACCATCTCATCCTCTGTCATCCCCTTCTCCTCCTGCCCTTAATCCCTCCCAGCATCAGAGTCTTCTCCAATGAGTCAACTCTTCGCATCAGGTGGCCAAAATACTGGAGTTTCAGCTTTAGCATCATTCCTTCTAAAGAAATTCCAGGATTGATCTCCTTCAGAATGGACTGGTTGGATCTCCTTGCAGTCCAAGGGACTCTCAAGAGTCTTCTCCAACACCACAGTTCAAAAGCATCAATTCTTTGGCGCTCAGCCTTCTTCACAGTCCAGCTCTCACATCCATACATGACCACAGGA
Source organism: Tragelaphus eurycerus (assembly GCA_935064755.1). Classification (NCBI taxonomy): domain Eukaryota; kingdom Metazoa; phylum Chordata; class Mammalia; order Artiodactyla; family Bovidae; genus Tragelaphus; species Tragelaphus eurycerus. The sequence continues at coordinate 27,565 of CAKXYN010000168.1, read as the reverse complement.
AAGACCACAGCCTTGACTAGGCGAACCTTTGTTGGTAAAGTAATGTCTCGCTTTTGAATATGCTATCTAGGTTGGTCATAACTTTCCTTCCAAGGAGTAAGCGTCTTTTAATTTCATGACTGCAGTCACCATCTGCAGTGATTTTGGAGCCCAGAAAAACAAAGTCTGACACTGTTTCCACTGTTTCCCCATCTATTTCCCATGTAGTGATGGGACCAGATGCCATGATCTTCGTTTTCTGAATGTTGAGCTTTAAGCCAACCTTTTCACTCTCCACTTTTATTCCTATTAGTCTCTCTCCTATCTTAATGATGTGGTTTAATTAAGCCTAGTTGTTTCTTCTCAAAAACAATAGCCACACTTAGTGGATATTCCATTATTGGTACAAAACAGTACCTATAACTTTGAAAAATCAATCATTTAACTCTTCATGTTCATCAGTGATTCCATGAGTCTTTGAATTTCTGGAGATATATTTAAGTATATCCTACACAGTATGTTTTTATATATAAGACTAAAGGATGATCAATTTAGATAAAACAGGCATTTAAGTGAACAAAATGCTAAAAAAATATTAAAAAAAAAAAAAAGACATTGTTGTTGACCTCAAAGTGTGGAATTCCACATTTAAGACTGTAGATTACATCTCTCAGTGTTTTATTCAAGAGAGGATATTTAAATAAATTGTCCAATCCGTATTTGTTTGTTATGTTATTTCATTGTGTTTAGCATTGAAAATTAAAGTTAAAATTGTTAATGTCTTTCAGTAGTAGCTTGTATTTGTACATTTTACTTTGAACATACTAGGTCTTTTTTAAATTTGTCTTACTTCCCAATATTGAAAACTTATTTCTTCTAGCTCTAGGTTTTTTATTTTATTTATTATATATTTGCTTATTTACTCATCCTTCTTTGTTCTGTGTTTTTCTCTGCAGACTTCTCTTACTTACACAGTATATTTTTATTCCCCATTTCCTAGTGGAATAAAACTGCTCCAATCTGTTTTCTATTTCACTTACTTGATTTTGCTCAAGGCTAATTCTATGACACTATGTTAAATGTTTGCAATGCTTATTTTATTTTTTATACAGAAATTATTTCCATCTTTTTTGGATCATTGTTAAGATCCAGCTTCAATTTACTAGCCATTGATGTGAGTTGTTTTTATAAAACTTTCTAGGAATTCATGTGAAAGTCCCTCTTTAAGAATTCATATTACTTTAAAATTTTGTGATTTGTCTTTTTCTCTGATGTTATAGAATATTTTGTTTGCTTACTTGTTTTAAAGTGAGAACTGAATTTTAAAAATTAATACTATCTATTAATTATTAATACTCTCTATTAATCTTCTGGGATACAGAACTTGAAACAGACATAAAAGTCCCAATGTTTGTAACTGGAAAGTGGACCAGCTTAAGAAGTTCCCTTTACTTGCCTTCAAAACTCAAATATTTTCAGAAACACATTTCTCTTAAAAAAACAACACAACTGTCGATTTCATGTTGGCAATTTAACATCCCAAGAGAGGGATAAATGAATGAACAAAAATGTACTTATATAAAGGGTTACTGCAAGCCATATGTTAGAACATAGATAGCAGCCCTCTTTCTAATAGCTCAAGCTAGTAAACCAAACAAGTAGCAAAAGCAAATTTTCAAGAACAGCAGAATGAATAGATAAATTGTAGTATATCCACAAAATGTGATATTAAACAACAGTACTAATGAATAAACGACTAACAATGCCAGTACTCACACACATAATATTGAGTGAAAGAATCCAGCCACAAAACCAAAACTCATCTATGGTGAAGAGAAGTGGGCTAGTGTTACCTTCAGTGAGGGTACTTGTGACTGGGAGGGAGCAAAAGGCCCCACCTGGGGACTGGGAAGGGTTTTTTTTTGTTGCTCTGGAAAGGTGTTATATGAACGTGTTCACTATATGAAAATTTATTGAGAAATGTAATTTATGCAACTGCATGTGTGATTTATGCAGTTGTTTGTCTGCTTGTTATACTCAATAGCTTATCTTTAAAATGTGTGAAACATAGGGGTAACCACATTGCATCTGTATCTGCCATACATGAGTAATTAATCACCTCCATTATCTTTAACAGATACATTGTCCAACGATAGCAGGTATCATTTGCCATTAAACAAGAAAAAGTGTTATGCCATAAATGAATGAAGAGAGGCTGAAATAATTTTGATGAGAAAACAGAAATGGGTTCATACAGGAATTGTCAATGTAGAGGATTGATTAGGTGCATAGAGAAACAAAATGAAAGAAAATCAGTTAAGGAAGTACTATAAAACTACAAGGATCATATCTTAAAAGTTAAGGGTATTGTGCCTTGAGCAGTTAGATGATTTCTAAATATTTGCTAAATGTGAACAATATTAGACTGAATGCTATCTTTGACAATAAATTGAATTACCATATGGAGGAAAGAAAGCACAAGCTTTTCTCATTAATCATACAAATTACCTTTTGAGAAAATTCTGGCCATGAGCTTGGGTTTTTGAAATTTTGATTCTCATTAAACAAAAACACATTGAACAAACTTTTATTTATATGGTCATTAGTGTGTTGGAAATATGGAAACTAATAAACATAAAAAAAGTGACAAAGTAATTACAAATTACACGTTATAAAGATTTCCAACTCAGTGAACTCATTGATTTATCTTTGCACTTGTTTTTTTTTTATTTATTTAAAAAGTATAAAACAATATTCTGGAAATGCAGATGTAAGAAAATATAAGAAGAAAAAATTGCATATACCCAAGCAGAGACATTACTTTGTCAACAAAGGTCCATCTAGTCAAGGCTATGGTTTTTCCAGTAGTCATGTATAGATGTGAGAGTTAGACTATAAAGCAAGCTGACTACCGAGCATTGATGCTTTTGTACTGTGATGTTGGAGAAGACTCTTGAGAGTCCCTTGGACTGCAAGGAGATCCAACCAGTCCATCCTAAAGGAGATCAGTCCTGAGTGTTCATTGGAAGGACTGATGCTGAAGCTGAAACTCTAATACTTTGGACAACTGATGCGAAGAGCTGACTCATTTGAAAAGACCCTGATGCTTGGAAAGATTGAGGACAGGAAGAGAAGGGGATGAGATGGTTGGATGGCATCACCAACTCAGTGGATGTGAGCTTGGGTAAACTCCGGGAGTTGGTGATGGACAGGGAGGCCTGGTGTGCTACAGTTCATGGGGTTGCAAAGAGTCAGACACGACTGAGTGATTGAACTGAACTGACCTGAAGGTGACTTCCCTACCATGGATTAAATGTACCCACTCATCCACTGAGAAAGTATCTGTTGTAGAGGGTCTAATTTAACTTTCAACAGCATTATTCAAAGAACAAACAGAAAAACCCAGCAAGTCTACTAAATGTGGACTTCATCAATCAGCTAGCAAACACAACCAAGTCTAAAACAAGTCAATGATTATTTCAACTGGGTCAGAAAGCAGAAAATCAGATATGTAGCAGCTCTGGATTTCTTCAAGAATGGCAAATTGTCTGAGGTCAACAAAACTTGCTGCAAATGTTGCTTCTCCCTACAAAAGATCTTATTAGTATCACAACTGCAAACATCCCTGTCATTTTTAATGAATTTGGAAAATGATGTCACTTATAATACTGAACTGTGAAATATAAATGAGAAAGGAAACAGATGTAGACTCAAAAGAAGAAAAATAACTTAAAGAAATAAAACCTCCAAATTTATTCTTAGCTCATGTAGAGGTGATGGTGACAAATAAGAAACCATAGAAGGGAAATAGAGGAGACCAGTTGGGGTAAGACTGAATGAAGAGAGACAGGAACAGCATCAGAAAGCCATGCCACTTCCTCTCCCACCCCATTCCCACTCTTGCCTCATACTTCTCTGACTTGGCACTTTATACAAATATGTAACTGCTTGGAGGACCCCTTAAAGAGGAATTGTGGGGGGGGAACCTCTATTCACTCTCCCACAGTGGACAACCTGGTTAAATAAGCTTGCTTCACTGCAATCTCCAATTGAAAGTAAGTGAAATCAAATGAGTATATGAAAAAATAAGATGTATAAATGTGGGAAGGAAGGATCAGTACATGCATATTTAGTAAAAGAAATGTCTAAAGCCTCATCATATGTGCAGACTATAACAAAACTGATCATTTCTAGACATTTTAAGTCAAGACAGTACCAGATCACTGGCATTCCATAAACCAGCACAGAACTCGGACCTGGTGGCATCAATCATCCAGCTAGGTCATGCAGAGCAGCTTAGAGACCACACTTCCATTTGTAGCCCATAGTATAATTCTCACTGTAGCCTTTCTGCCCATACAAAGCAAAGATTTTAGAGCAGAAAGCCTTCATGTCAATAAAGTAATTTTTTTTTTTTTGATTGGTCCATTCTTAAGCTCCTGTACTGAACTAGATTAATAAAAAAGCCTCATGCACGATACTGGATGCTTGGGGCTGGTGCACTGGGATGACCCAGAGGGATGATATGGGGAGGGAGGAGGGAGGAGGGTTCAGGATGGGGAACACATGTATACCTGTGGCAGATTCATTTTGATATATGGCAAAATCAATACAATATTGTAAAGTTAAATAAAATAGAAAGAAAAAAAAAAAAAACTCATGAGCAGAACTGAGACAGAAATGCCCAGACTTTTGTGTTTTATGCTTTGTTTTGTTTTTGGGCTGGAGAATCTATCTTGTCTCAACTCCTAGTACCCAGTATAGGCAAAGGGGGCAAGTCCTCAGGATAAAGGATATGGGAGGCAATGCCTTATGCACTTACTCTGTGACCTTAGGCAAGTCATTCCCCCTCCTCGCAACTTTACTGCACCTTTGTAGAGTGTGGTTCGTAATAATACCTCTTTCTGGGATTGTTTCAAAAATGTAATTAGATAATGCCTACGAAAGCACTTTGAGAGCTCTAAAGTGCTCTGCAAATATAAAGGATAAAAGATTGGAAAGCAGCCTCTGGGTGGCTCCTTCTCAAATATGCCCAGATATTAACATTTTAGTGGTGAAAAAGGAGTGCTAATATTTCTCATTGGCACTTTTGTACTGCAGAAGTAAGTAATCTAAGTAGAAGGAATATATTTTTCCTTGATACTCAATAAAGCTATTTTCATTTTAATTGGGAATTTGTGACACATAAACATTTTTATTTTCCCTGAATTGACCTTGTTGGAAAAAAAAAAAATTCAAATATTGCTCACCACTTGTCTAATGGAAAAATCCAAAAGTCAAAGGAACCCTGTCCTTATCTTGCCATCAAAACCTTGAGTGTGACCTTGGACAAGTTAACTATTCTTCACATCAATCAGTTCTGTGCAACGAATATTTATACAGCCTCAAATGTATGCCAAGTTCTGGGCTAAGCTCAGCCTGAAGAACAAAGAAAAGAGCAGAAGACATTGTCCTTTACATCTAAGAAGTTTACAATTTAATAAATTTTTTCATCTTCCAAACAGAAGGGGTCTCTCAGATGTGTTATGAGGGAAAAGGGATTGCGTGAGAGTGCTTGGCAAAATTGGAAAGTGATACATATGCGAAGTGGTATTATCACTAGACATGAAACCATCAGTGGCATGAAAATGGTTAAAAAATACTTAAAGATAAGGGATTAACATTTATAGAGCTTCTGCTCCATATAACGGAGAAGGCAATGGCACCTCACTCCAGTACTCTTGCCTGGAAAATCCCATGGATGGAGGAGCCTGGTAGGCTGCAGTCCGTGGGGTCACTAAGAGTCAGAGATGACTGAGCGACTTCACTTTCACTTTTTACTTTCATGCATTGGAGAAGGAAATGGCAACCCATTCCAGTGTTCTTGCCTGGAGAATCCCAGGGATGGGGGAGCCTGGTGGGCTGCCGTGTATGGGGTCACACAGAGTCGGACACGACTGAAGTGACTTAGCAGCAGCAGCAGCTCCATATAAAGAGATCTATCTATATTATTTCATCCACACAACAAACTGGTTAGATAAACAGTAATGGCTGCTTTGGACTAGTGGAAAAATTGAGACTCATTGGTTAAAATGACTTAGCTAATGATTTAGAGCTACTATGCAAACCAAGGTCAGTCTCATGCAAAAACTTACAAAAACAGTTGATGCAGATTGTGCATTGCTTCATAAATCCACACACATTTTCAAACTTAATAAGCAGCAATAATCAGTTGTAGAAATGGCTAAGAAGATATTTTTTCAACTTATTTTATGTATTTGAAGAAAAGGAACAAACTGTAAGTTAATAAGCAGCAATAATCAGTTGTAGAAATGCTAAGAAGATATTTTTTCAACTTATATTTTTAATGTATTTGAAGAAAAGGAACAAACTGTAAGTTAATTTCACTAACTTAATATATCAATGTAAAGGAATCCAAAAATGGTATCACTGTTTTCTTAACTCCCTAGACACAAGTCATGCCTAGAATAATTTTTGCCTAAAACCAAAACTAATGTTTTCTGAATCTTTAAGTTGCTAGAATGGCTGGCAGGATTGCACATTTCAGCATTCATAACGTTAAAAGAATTATTTAGAGAGGACTTCGTGAAATAATTTCTGTAATGCTTTCTGTGTGGATTAGCATACCAAGCAAAATACAAAAGGTAGCTTAATGCCTAGATATATTAAAATCAAGAGCTTAATGTCTAATATCCTTTCTCCAATCAGGTATGGATTTACAAAACATTTTACTATGGTTGTTATTTTTCCTGGCTAAAACTCACAACTAATCCACTAGCCTGAAAGATTGCTGAGTTATACTGGTATGATTTCAAAATTTATCTTCAACCTATATAGCAGAATGAGATAAACTCTGAGGGTGTGCAAAAGCTTGAAACTGCTTAGAAACAGCTAAGAGGGGAACATGTAAATCAAGCAGTCTGGAATTGTAAATATGTAATGACTATTTAGGGATAAAAAAAACTTAAATGATTGACTCCCTTGCTGACCTAAATGGCTATGAATTAACATGGTTCCCTCACAGCAGGAAGAGAGCTACTAATATTTATCTAGCATCTACTAAATGCTAGACTCTGTGGTACATGCTTTTTATACATTATTTCATTTACCTCCCATAAAAACCCTATGAAGCAAGTAATGCTGTCTTTATGTTCAAGCCAGATGATGGAAAACCCTGATGATAGGAATGGGATTTATAATTCAAATAATGATCCAAAACACACAACTAATAAATAGCAGAATCAAGATTCATTGCCTAGTCTGTCTAGTCGCTTCAATATCCTGCATTCCTTTTCATATCAGCTGCCTTAGAAGCTGCCATCTCTTTTCTGTTTGCTGTGTGCAAATACAAAATCCTTGAAAGGCAATGAAAAGAATTCCCATTATAGGTTCATTCATTCACTTAACAAATAATTGTTAAGTACCTGCTCTTTGCCGAGCTTAGTGATGGGCAACACAGCGGTGAAGAAAACATATATGGGTTTTGTTCTTATGGGGTTTTGTTGTTTAGTCACTAAGTAGTGTCCTACTCTTGTGACCCCATGGACTGTAGCCTGCCAGGCTCCTCTGTCCCTGGAATCCTCCAGGCAAGAATACTTGAGTGGGTTGCCATTCTCTTCTCCAGGTCATCTTCCTGACCCAAGTATCAACCTATGTCTCTTGCATTGGCAGGCAGATTCTTTACCACTGAGCTCTCAGGGAAGCCCTCATGTGAGGTTTACAGTATGAATTGTTTTACATTTTGAACTCAAGGAGTCTTAAAATAACTCAGAATTGAAAATAAACTAGACTCCATTTTGTGAACCAGTTGTTTCTATTCTGTCACTCACTGTCTGGTGACTCAGGCTAAACATTAAGTACTTTGAGTGCTGTTGTATCATCTAATAAAAGAGAGATAGTAAAAGTTGTGGTATTTACCTCAAGGTGGTATTATGAGGAATATATAACACAATGCATATGAAATTACCATCAACACAGATAGATAGATGCATATACCCAGATAAGAATTATCATTCAGCTTATTAAGGAAAAGATACACTTTCAGCTTATGAAAAAGTAATTATGTGACATAATAACAGTTTCTACCAGACTGCATAGTTTTGCAGCTCCTGCTCATGTAGACATATAGATGATAAATTGGAAAATGAACTGCAGAAAAAATTGATTTTTTTAATTATTCTAATTATTTGATATACAGTACCAAGGCAATTTGGAACCTAATAGAGTATAACTGGAATTTTTATCTTGTGGATTTAATTTAACTGATCAACCCAAATGCTTTACCAACACTGGGTGGTGAGAGCGTACCAGGTTAACAGAAATATTTAACACAAAGAGATGCTCATTGTCCAGTGTGCCAGGCACTGTGATGGGCACAAGAGATGGGACATATTCTCAGGGAATTTGCGGTCTACTGAGGGAGACAGAAAATAGCCAGACGCTATTCATCATTTTCCACGGGGATGGTCTTGATCCCTGTCTCCACTTTACTAGCGTGTGAAATGAGTGCAATTGTGCAGTAGTTTAAGCATTCTTTGGCATCGCCTTTCTTTGGGATTGGGATGAAAACTGACCTTTTCCAATCTTGTGGCCACTGCTGAGTTTTCCAGATTTGCTGGCATATTGAGTGCAACACTTTCACAGCATCATCTTTCACAATTTGGAATAGCTCCACTGGAATTCCATCACCTCCACTAGCTTTGTTCGTAGTGCTGCTTTCTAAGGCCCACTTGACTTCATATTCCAGGATGTCTGGCTCTAGGTCAGTGATCACACCATCATGATTATCTGGGTCATGAAGATCTTTTTGTACAGTTCTTCTGTGTATTCTTGCCACCTCTTCTTAATATCTTCTGCTTCTGTTAGGTCCATACCATTTCTGTCCTTTATCGAGACCATCTTTGCATGAAATGTTCCTTTGGTATCTCTGATTTTCTTGAAGAGATCCCTAGTCTTTCCCATTCTGTTGTTTTCCTCTTTTCTTTGCATTGATCACTGAAGAAGGCTTTCTTATCTCTTCTTGCTATTCTTTGGAACTCTGCATTCAGATGTTTATATCTTTCTTTTTCTCCTTTGCTTTTCGCTTCTCTTCTTTTCATAGCTACTGTTGCTTCCTGACCTGCATACAGATTTCTCAAGAGGCAGATCTGGTGGTCTGGTATTCCCATCTCTTTCAGAATTTTCCACAGTTTATTGTGATCTACACAGTCAAAGGCTTTGGCATAGTCACTAAAGCAGAAATAGAAGTTTTTCTGGAACTCTCTTGCTTTTTCCATGATCCAGCGGATGTTGGCAATTTGATCTCTGGTTCCTCTGCCTTTTCTAAAACCAGCTTGAACATCAGGAAGTTCACGGTTCACATATTGCTGAAGCCTGGCTTGGAGAATTTAGTCGGACACGACTGAGCGACTGATCTGATCTGATCTGATTCATCATTGCTGAACATTAAACAGGGAAGGTTTAGGGCATTACCAAAACACAGTCTGAAGTCATTTAAATCCATTCTGTTGTTGTTGTTGTTGTTACTTAGCCACTCAGTTATGTCCAACTCCTCATGACCCTATGGACTGTAGCCTGCCAGGTTCCTTTGTCCACTGGATTTCTCAAGCAATAATGCTAGAGTGGGTCACCATTTCCTTTTCCAGTGGATCTTCCCAAGCCAAGGGTCGGACGTGTGCCTCCTGCATTGGCAGGTGAATTCTTTACCAGTGAACCACCTGGGAAGCCCGAACAAAGAGGTACCCTGGGCATAAAGACTTCTGAGGATGTGTTGAGGAATGTGAATTTTCTCCTCACAGTAAATATTAGGAGACTTTGATTCTGAGTTGAATTTTGACTTGAGGACAAGCAACAAGATCACAACCAGACTTGCTCTTATGAGCCATCCCACTGGTATCTGGGTGAAAAATGAGTTGGTAAAGTTAAGCCAGGAGGCTGATTAGGAGCATGCTGAAATCTCTCAGCTGGAATTTCTGCTTCGTTACCATGACCCAAGACTGATAATAAGTGACTACCATAAAAGTAAATCATAAGCATAGCGAATTATTTGCCAGAGAAATGAAACACTAATTGCAATGCAGGAGACTAAGGAGATGTGGGAAGATCAACTGGAGGAGAAGGACATGGGTTCACAAAACAGCAAAAGTATAGTGAATCATTTGCCAAAGAACTGAAATACTAATTGAAAAGCCAGAAGTGTACTGAGTAAGGTGAGGAAGATCATAGAGGTGATTAAAGTGACTTCCTTTGGCTTAGATTAACTGGACTTCCAGGATCGACTGGAACAATCTTCCTTGCCCTCACCCTCCAGGCCTCCCAATTATCCTTTTTGTCAGGGGGAGAAGTGTGATTGCTCCCCTTTCAGTAAGTGAAATGCAGGCCCCATCTGTGCGATGCTGAAGGCCAGGCTGATACAGCATTTACTTAGTTGAGGGCAAGGGTCTTCTCTGGCTGAGAATTCATTTGTGGCTTTCAGCCCTCTCTTTGTCATCACATTCATAGCACTCAGACTATTTCTTCTCTGCACATCACTGCTGTAGAGCAAGGTATTTTTTGTCTCCCACAGGAGGATGGATTTATTCATTTCAGTGGTATCATAATATTGAACAGCTGGTCATTGTATTTCACTGTCTCCGTTCTCACACACTTCTGCTTTGTCAGCCACAGTCCCATGGTTAAAGGCTGTGAAAACCAAAGAAAACGTGTTATAAAAGCAACTATGCTGATGAACAAAACACACAGAGCCTCTGGATATAAGGGAAAAATCCAACAATTCATTTATCTGTCCTGTTCCTAATGGACTCTTAAAAAAAGTTTATGTTGATATAAAGCCTCACATTTGAATGATCTATCTCATATTTTTATAGTTATAATAATTATTGACCTAACTTAACTTGTGACTTAAAAGGGAGTATATTATTAGATAGATCAGTTATGCAACCAGAACATGGAAATTAAATAAACTATTCAGAACTCACAGATAAATTTAATAAATGCTGATACATAACAGCAGGACACATGACTCCAGGATGAATTGCCAACTCCCACACCAGGTCTAACCCTGGAGAAGGAAATGACAACTCACTCCAATGTTCTTGCCTAGAGAATCCCAAGGACAGAGAAGCCTGGAAGGCCACAGTTCATGGGGTTGCATAGAGCTGGAGACATCTGAAGCAATTTAGCATACATTCACAGGTCTATAGGCTCTGGTTAGCTGAACTGGCCCTTTGATCAAACTGTAAAGCAGACTCAAAGATAATCTTTGTTCAAAGTCAAAACTCCATGTGTAAGTCTTCCCATTACTATTTTGTATTATCTGTGGACTTTTGATTGATAATGGAATGATAATAATATAGTAGTAATAACAAAAACAGTGATAATTGAGCAGTTGTCGCATAATGGTTAATATTGAAACAACAACAACAATAAGGAAATAACAACCCACTCCAGTATTCTTGCCTGGGAAATCCCATGGACAGAAGAATCTGGTGACTATAGTCACAAAGAATCGGACACAACTTAGTGACTAAACAAGGGCAGCAGCAAGATGATTAAATAGGCAGGTTCTGGTTCACATTTCTAGGTTTAGTGTATTGGCTTCAACACTCTAACACAATGTGTGAGCTCAGGCAAGTTACTTATCCACTCTGATTTTCTGTCTGTTTCTCTTTTTCTAAATAACTGTCACTCATGTGTAAGAAAAAAAAGTTCTGTTATGGTTAGTGAGGGGAAAGTTGGGGTAAAGAATAGTTATGGATTTGGGGATAGGCATGTATACACTTCTGTATTTAAAATGCATAACCAACAAAGACCTACTGTGTAGCACATGGAACTCTGCTCAATATTATGTGAGCCTGGATGGGAGGGGAGTTTAGGGGAGAATGGATACATTTATATGCATGGCTGAGTCCCTTCACCGTTCACCTGAAACTATCACAACATTGTTAATTGGCTGTACACCAATCCAAATGAAAAGCTAAAAAAAAAAAGAGAGAAAAAAAAGTGTTGGTGGACTATAATAATACCATCTAACTGATGTATTTTAAGGATTAAAAAAAATACCTATTAAGTGCTTAGAAAATTATCTGGCACATAGTAAATATTCAATAAATGTTGCCTACAATCATTATTTTTAAAATATGTGTATGTATCTATAGTATTATATTATTAAAGTATTATTTATATTATTGTCATCATTATTGTTACTTCTAGAAGAGCTAACTCATTTGAAAAGGCCCTGATGCTGGGAAAGAATGAAGGTGGGAGGAGAAGAGGATGACGGAGGAGGAGATGGTTGGATGGCATCACCAACTCAATGGACATGAGTCTGTGTAAACTCCAGGAGTTGGTGATGGACAGTGAGGCCTAGAGTGCTGCAGTCAATGGAGTCAGAAAGAGTCAGACACGACTGAGTGACTGAACTGAAATTAATCATTATCTGACCTACATTCTGGCTCACAACAGCCTCATGAAGTAGGTGGTAAACATAGCTCTGCAGTTCAGATCAGATCAGATAAGTCGCTCAGTCGTGTCCAACTCTCTGCAACCCCTAGAATCACAGCACATCAGGCCTCCCTGTCCATCAACAACTCCTGGAGGTCACTCAGACTCACATCCATCGAGTCAGTGATGCCATCCAGCCATCTCATCCTCTGTCGTCCCCTTCTCCTCTTGCCCTCAATCCCTCCCAGCATCACAGTCTTCTCCAATGAGTCAGCTCTTCACATCAGGTAGCCAAAGTACTGGAGTTTCAGTTTTAGCATCATTCCTTCCAAAGAAATCCCAGGGCTCATCTCCTTCAGAATGGACTGGTTGGATCTCCTTGCAGTCCAAGGGACTCTCAAAAGTCTTCTCCAATACCACAGTTCCAAAGCATCAATTCTTCAGTGCTCAGCCTTCTTCACAGTCCAACTCTCACATCCATACATGACCACAGGAAAAACCATAGCCTTGACTAGGCGAACCTTTGGTTGGCAAAGTAATGTCTCTGCTTTTGAATATGCTATCTAGGTTTGTCATAAATTTCCTTCCAAGGAGTAAGCATCTTTTAATTTTATGGCTGCAGTCACCATCTGCAGTGATTTTGGAGCCCACAAAAATAAAGTCTGACACTGTTTCTCCATCTATTTCCCATGAAGTGATGGGACCGGATGCCATGATCTTCGTTTTCTGAATGTTGAGCTTTAAGCCAATTTTTTCACTCTCCACTTTCACTTTCATCAAGAGGCTTTTGAGTTCCTCTTCACTTTCTGCCATAAGGGTGGTGTCATCTGCATATCTGAGGTTATTGATATTTCTCCCAGCAATCTTGATTCCAACTTGTGTTTCCTCCAGTCCAGCGTTTCTCATGATGTATTCTGCATATAAGTTAAATAAACAGGGTGACAATATACAGCCTTGACGTACTCCTTTTCCTATTTGGAACCAAAATAAGCTCTGCAGTTACTCAGCTTATTAAGGGATTGAGTCAGGATTTGAATCAGATATGCCCAATATCAAAGTCTGTAAGGCTTTGTTTATTAATTTCTTATTGCTTCTATAACAAATTACCAAAAACTTATTGTCTAGCATGGGTCTCACTGGGCTAAAATTAAAGTTTGGCAAGCCTATGTTCATCTGTGTTTAGGGGAGAATCCATTTCCTTGCTCACTCACATTGCTGGCAGAACTCAGTTCCTTGTGGTTGCCAGACTGAGGTCTCCATTTCCTTGCTGGCTGTCAGCTAACTATTCCCAGCTTCTAAAGATCAACAAATCTCTGTCTCATGACATCCTTCCTTCAATGTCAAATTGAACTTCACAGGGTAAAGTCCCTCTCATACCGCAAATGTTTCCTGCCTATTCTTCCAATCACATTTCTCTGACTCCTTTGCTTTCCTCTTCCACTTTTAAGGGCCCATGTTTTCAGGGCCACGTAGATAATTCAAAGTAGTCTCCTTATCTTAAGGTCATGACCTTAATTCCATCTTCCAAGTCCTTCTTGCCAAGTAGTGTAACCTATTCACGTTTCAGAGCCTAGGGCATGGGCATCTTCTGTGGGCCATCATTCTGTATTTTACACTGTGGCACCTCTGATTTGTGTGGGGGACCAGCTGGAGTCAGAGCCGTAAAGCTGCAAGTGATAGAGGAAGAGGAAAATGAGCATTATAAGCAAGAGGATAGGTTAATCAAACTTTCTAAAAGATAACTTTAATTGCATACTAAGTAAGAAACCAATTGTGAAAGCAAGAGTGTGGGTACAATAGATCAATTTCTTGAGAAACAAATTCAGTTCAGTTCAGTAGCTCAGTTGTGTCCAACTCTTTGTGACCCCATGAATTGCAGCACGCCAGGCCGCCCTGTCCATCACCAACTCCTGGAGTTCACTCAGACTCATGTCCATCGAATCAGTCCCCTTCTCCTACTGCCCCCAATCCCTACCAGCATCAGAGTCTTTTTCAATGAGTCTACTATTCGCACGAGATGGCCAAAGTATTGGAGTTTCAGCTTTAGCATCATTCATCCAGAGAACACCTGGGGCTGATCTCCGTCAGAATGGACTGATTGGATCTCCTTGCAGTCCAAGAGACTCTCAAGAGTCTTCTCCAACACCATAGTTTAAAAGCATCAATTCTTCGGTGCTCAGCCTTCTTCACAGTCCAAATCTCACATCCATACATGACCACAGGAAAAACCATAGCCTTAACTAGACGAAACTTTGTTGGCAAAGTAATGTCTCTGCTTTTGAATATGTTATCTAGGTTGGTCATAACTTTCCTTCCAAGGAGTAAGCGTCTTTTAATTTCATGGCTGCAGTCACCATCTGCAGTGATTTTGGAGCCCACAAAAATAAAGTCTGACACTGTTTCCACTGTTTCTCCATCTATTTCCCATGAAGTGATGGGACCAGATGCCATGATCTTCGTTTTCTGAATGTTAAGCTTGAAGCCAATTTTTTCACTCTCCACTTTCACTTTCATCAAGAGGCTCTTTAACTCCTCTTCACTTTCTGCCATAAGGGTGGTGTCATCTGCATATCTGAGGTTATTGATATTTCTCCCAGAAATCTTGATTCCAACTTGTGTTTCATCTAGTCCAGCATTTCTCATGATGTACTCTGCATATAAGTTAAAT
This sequence comes from Tragelaphus eurycerus, assembly GCA_935064755.1. Lineage (NCBI taxonomy): Eukaryota > Metazoa > Chordata > Mammalia > Artiodactyla > Bovidae > Tragelaphus > Tragelaphus eurycerus. The sequence continues at coordinate 12,477 of CAKXYN010000168.1, read as the reverse complement.
AAGCAGGGTGACAATATACAGCCTTGACGTACTCCTTTTCCTATTTGGAACCAGTCTGTTGTTCCATGTCCACTTCTAACTGTTGCTTCTTGATCTGCATACAGATTTCTCAGGAAGAAGGTCAGGTGGTCTGTATTCCCATCTCTTTCAGAATTTTCCACAGTTGATTGTGATCCACACAGTCAAAGGCTTTGGCATAGTCAATAAAGCAGAAATAGATGTTCTTCTGGAACTCTCTTGCTTTTTCCATGATCCAGCAGATTTTGGCAATTTTATCTCTGGTTCCTCTGCCTTTTCTAAAACCAGCTTGAACATCAGGAAGTTCACGGTTCACATATTGCTGAAGCCTGGCTTGGAGAATTTTGAGCATTACTTTACTAGCATGTGAGATGAGTGCAATTGTGCAGTAGTTTGAATTGTAAAGTAGTTTGGCATTTCTTTTCTTTGGGATTGGAATGAAAACTAACCTTTTCCAGTCCTGTGGCCACTGCTGAGTTTTCCAAATTTGCTGGCATATTGAGTGCAGCGCTTTCACAGCATCATCTTTCACGATTTGGAATAGCTCCACTGGAATTCCATCACCTCCACTAGCTTTGTTCGTAGTGATGCTTTCTAAGGCCCCCTTGATTTCACATTCCAGGATGTCTGGCTCTAGGTCAGTGATCACACCATCGTGATTATCTGGGTTGTGAAGATCTTTTTTATACAGTTCTTCTGTGTATTCTTACCATCTCTTCTTAATATCTTCTGCTTCTGTTAGGTCCATACCATTTATGTCCTTTATCGAGCCCATCTTTGCATGAAATGTTCCCTTGGTAGCTCTAATTTTCTTGAAGAGATCTCTAGTCTGTTGTTTTCCTTTATTTCTTTGTACTGATTGCTGAAGAAGGCTTTCTTATCTCTTCTTGCTATTCTTTGGAACTCTGCATTCAGATGCTTATATCTTTCCTTTTCTCCCTTGATTTTCACTTCTCTTCTTTTCACAGCTATTTGTAAGGCCTCCCCAGACAGCCATTTTGCTTTTTTGCATTTCTTTTCCATCGCAATGGTCTTGATTCCTATCTCCTGTACAAGGTCAAGAACCTCATTACAAATTTATTAAAGTAGTAAATAGGGAAAAGTGAAAAAACTAAAAGAAATTTTGGATACATATTAATTTGACAGTACTAATTAATTAATTGATTGAAAAGAAATTAATTACAAAGAAATTTTATTAGAGTTGAGCAAATAAGATGTGTATACAAGAATATTTCAAGGGACTAACATCACAAATTTATTAATATCTCTTACCAATCAATAATATGAAAACTCCATTTGACATATAAGCAAAGGAAATGAATAAACAGGTGATTCATAATTAAAGAAATATCAGTGTTCGATCAATATATGGAAATACACAGGCACATGCACACACACATATACACATATATAGAATTACACATCATACTTAGGCAAAGACAAATATTTGCCCAAGTAAGAATGTTTCCCTGGTGATATAGCTTCTAAATATTTATCTCATGGAAAGAAGCAGAAATATACACCAAAATATGTATAAGGATACACATCAGAACATTATTTACTTATAATAGAAAAAAAATCAAGAAAAAGTGTATGTGCAACTAAAATGTTCCCTTGTGTTTGCAATGAATGTCTTATATAACCACTGTTTAATGTTTTTGGCCAAACACATGAACATGATTTGGTATAGAAAACAAACAAAATAAAAATCTATTAAAGGTGTTTTGAGAAGAAAATAAAAATCAAGGTATTGGGATTTTCCTAAGAATAAAGATTTGAAAAGTAATCAGAGCTATCCAAGCCATAGTGAACCCAATAGGAAGCTGCTTTAAAACCTTTTGAAAGAGTTTAAGGTACAAACACAGAACTATTAGGGAAAAATAAACCAGGATAAAAGCTAAAACACAAATATGAAGCAAGTGTATAAATACATCTGGTTTAATGCAGACTGGAGCAAACATGGAATTTAGAAAGATACTATCATAAGTTGAGTAAGATTTAGTCATCAGTTTTCATTTAATGATTCAGAATTAACCATGATTTTCACTTAATGAGTAAGATTTATGGTACTCTACAAGACTGAAAATATTAGTAATTAATACAAAAGACTTGGTAAAGAAATATGATCACTCACTCAAAGACAATTCGATATTGGAAATGAAGCATGATTACTTTATATCCAGCAGAAATTTATAATACTAAATTGACAGTAACATTTAACTATAGGAAGAGAATTTAAATTTCACTCAGATTTCTCACTATGAGTAATGAATAATCAACTCGGGAATAATTGCAGTCATGAAACATCATTATTCATAATCCACCTCCCAGGGCATCTCTGCACAATATTGACTATGAGAATCCTGAATCAAAAAATTGGAGAAATAGTCATTCTCATCTGAAAAGGTTTTAATAGTCAATACCAAAAATACACACAATCATAAATGATCAGTCAATAAAGGACAAGAGATATTAACCAAAAATACATTTCCCTTACTTCAGGATATATACCTGGAAAGAATGGAACTACACTTTTCAGAAAGATTAAATATGAAGGCACTTCCATGTACAAAATCACTAATAATTTGATTACTACCATCTTCCTTTGAAGAGCATTTCATTTCCCCCATGATTCCTCTTCTTAAAATTCATTCTTTACAAAATGTTTCAATTCTGTCCAAAAAATTATTTCCAAAAACCTTGCCACTTTAATATTGTTCACATGCTACAATTTTATACATAGTGTGTGAATCTCTGTATCCTGTGTTAAATTTACATTTTCAAGAGTAAATGAGCTCTACTGTCCTATGGAACCAAGAGTTCTACTGTCCTATGGAAATAGTATATTACTGAGAAGAAGAAATATTCAAAAGAAAACCTTTGTAATTCCTTTCTTCCCTTTTTGTTTAAGTAGTAGTCAAGGAGAATTCCTTTCTTCCCTTTTTGTTTAAGTAGTAGTCAAGAGAGGTCAAGCTCCCTATGCAGATCTGCCCTAAATCAAGTACTATGTGAAGCTTCTGAGGGAAGTCCAGTGAATGGAAAAGATGGGTTATTCCCAGTGTCTAAGAATACGCAGGCGGCTGCACGCTAAAGCTCTGCCAAGAGAAATGGCTCCACGTCCAATGTCAGGGGCAGAAGCCGGGAGGACCCCATGCCGGAAGGGCGGCGGCCAAGAGGAGTTACCCCACGTCCGAGGTCAAGGACAGCGGCTGAGTACCGGACTGCAAGGGCGCAGGAATGGCCGAGAGGAGTTACTCGCGTCCGAGGTCAGAGGCGGCGACGAGAGGAGTTGCCACGCGTCCGAGGTCAGGGGTACCGGCCCAGAGGAGATACCCTATGTCCCAAGCTGGAGGCCAGGGGTGATGGGTGGGAGGAGCTATACCACGCCCTGATGCCTGAGGCCAAGGGCGGCAGCCGGGAGGAGCAACCCAACGGCCAAGGCCAGGGGCGGTGGCTGGGAGGACCAACCCCATGTCCAAGGAGCCGTGGCTGCGCGGGTGCAGGAGGGCCAAGAGGAGCTATCCCACGTTGAAGGTCAGGAAGGGTAGCGGTGAGGAGAGACCCCTCGTCCAAGGTAAGGAGCAATGACTGTGCTTTGCTGGACCAACCATGAAGAGATACCCAACGCACAAGGTAAGAGAAACCCAAGTAAGACAATAGGTGTTGCAAGAGGGCATCAGAGGGCAAACACACTGAAACCATACTCACAGAAAACGAGTCAATCTAATCACACTAAGACCACAGCCTTGTTTAACTCAATGAAACTAAGCCATGGCCATGGGGCAACCCAGGATGGGGGGGTCATAGTGGTGAGATCTGACAGGATGTGGTCCACTGGAGAAGGGAATGGCAAATCACTTCAGTATTCTTACTTTGAGAACCCCATGAACAGTATGAAAAGGCAAAATGATAGGATACTGAAAGAGAAACTCCCCAGGTCAATAGGGGCCCAATATGCTACTGGAGATCAGTGGAGAAATAACTCCAGAAAGAATGAAGGGATGGAGCCAAAGCAAAAAGAATACCCAGTTGTGGATGTGACTGGTGATAGAAGCAAGGTCCAATGATGTAAAGAGCAATATTGCATAGGAACCTGGAATGTCAGGTCCATGAATCAAGGCAAATTGGAAGTGGTCAAACAAGAGATGGCAAGAGTGAATGTCGACAGTCTAGGAATCAGTGAACTCAAATGGACTGGAATGGGTGAATTTAACTCAGATGACCATTATATCTACTACTGCGGGCAGGAATCCCTCAGAAGAAATGGAGTGGCCATCATGGTCAACAAAAGAGTCCAAAATGCAGTGCTTGGATGCAATCTCAAAAATGACAGAATGATCTCTGTTCGTTTCCAAGGCAAACCATTCAATGTCACAGTAATCCAAGTCTATGCCCCAACCAGTAATGCTGAAGAAGCTGAAGTTGAACGGTTCTATGAAGACTTACAAGACCTTTTAGAACTAACACCCAAAAAAGATGTCCTTTTCATTATAGGGGATTGGAATACAAAAGTAGGAAGTCAAGAAATACGTGGAGTAACAGGCAAATTTGGCCTTGGAATACGGAATGAAGCAGGGCAAAGGCTAATAGAATTTTTGTCAAGAGAATGCACTGGTCATAGCAAACACCCTCTTCCAACAACACAAGAGAAGACTCTATACATGGACATCACCAGATGGTCAACACCGAAATCAGATCGATTATATTCTTTGCAGCCAAAGATGGAGAAGCTCTATACAATCAGCAAAAACAAGACCAGGAGCTGACTGTGGCTCAGACCATGAACAAATTTTGCCAAATTCAGACCATGAACAAATTTTGCCAAATTCAGACTTAAATTGAAGAAAGTAGGGAAAACCACAAGACCATTCAGATATGACCTAAATCAAATCCCTTATGATTATACAGTGGAAGTGAGAAATAGATTTAAGGGCCTAGATCTGATAGATAGAGTGCCTGATGAACTATGGAATGAGGTTCGTGACACTGTACAGGAGACAGGGACCAAGACCATCCCCATGGAAAAGAAATGCAAAAAAGCAAAATGGCTGTTTGGGGAGGCCTTACACATAGCTGTGAAAAGAAGAGAAGCAAAAAGCAAAGGAGAAAAGGAAAGATATAAACATATGAATGCAGAATTGCAAAGAATGGCAAGAAGAGATAAGAAAGCCTTCTTCAGCGATCAATGCAAAGAAATAGAGGGAAAAAACAGAATGGGAAAGACTAGGGATCTCTTCAAGAAAATCAGAGATACCAAAGGAACATTTCATGCAAAGATGGGCTCGATAAAGGACAGAAATGGTATGGACCTAACAGAAGAAGATATTAAGAAGAGATGGCAAGAATATACAGAAGAACTGTACAAAAAAGATCTTCATGACCCAGATAATCATGGTGGTGTGATCACTGACCTACAGCCAAACATCCTGGAATGTGAAATCAAGGGGGCCTTAGAAAGCATCACTACGAACAAAGCTAGTGGAGGTGATGGAATTCCAGTGGAGCTATTCCAAATCATGAAAGATGATGCTGTGAAAGTGCTGAACTCGATATGCCAGCAAATTTGGAAAACTCAGCAGTGGCCACAGGACTGGAAAAAGTCAGTTTTCATTCCAATCCCATAGAAAGGCAGTGCCAAAGAATGCTCAAACTACCACACAATTGCACTCATCTCACAGGCTAGTAAAGTAATGCTCAAAATTCTCCAAGCCAGGCTTCAGCAATATGTGAACCATGAACTTCCTGATGTTCAAGCTGGTTTTAGAAAAGGCAGAGGAACCAGACATCAAATTGCCAACATCCACTGGATCATCGAAAAAGCAAGAGAGTTCCAGAAAAACATCTATTTCTGCTTTAGTGACTATGCCAAAGCCTTTGACTGTGTGGATCACAATCAACTGTGGAAAATTCTGAAAGAGATGGGAATACCAGACCACCTGATCTGCCTCTTGACAAATTTGTATGCAGGTCAGGAAGCAACAGTTAGAACTGGAAATGGGAGAGACTTCCGGTTAAGATGGCGGAGGATTAGGACGGGGAATACGCTTTCTCCTCCACAAATTCATCAAAGGGACATCTGGGCGCCGAGTAAATACCACAAACAGCTTCAGAGTGCTGGCGGAGGACGTCGGACACCCAGAAAAGCAACTCACTGCCTTCTAAAGGAGGTAGGAAAGAATATAGAAGCCAGAGAGAGACAAAGAGGGAGGGGCGGACCTCTGTCCAGGGAAGGGAGTCTTAAAAAGAGAAGTTTCCAAACACCAGGAAACACTCTCCCTGCGGAATCTGCGCCGAACCTGGGAAACACGGAGACTACCATAACAGGGAGGAGAACAGTTGAGCAATTAGAACCCACAGACTGCGGGCCCTGCGGTAACTTCCGCAGCGGAGAAGCACCGCTGCAAACGCCCGCATCTGCCATTGGGGAGCCGGGGCTGGGCAGGGAGACACCTTCGCCGTTCCCACGAGGGACGCTCCCCTGCCGGCGCTCCCCAGAGGGACTCTCCCCCGCGGGACTCTCCCCCACTGGTCGCTCCCCCGCCGGCCACTCCCGCGCAGGCGTGCCCCCGCCCGCTGTGCCGGTGGCTCCCACGGGGGCCACCCCATCCCCTCCCCCCACCCGCCCGCCCGCCATTCCCGTCGCCGGCCCCTCCCCCTCTGCGGGGCCTCAGCGCAGACTTCGTTCTCCTGATTGTCTGGAGTGCTGCCTAACTGGAGTAGTTTGGGCCGGCAATCCAGATTGTGCAGCGCCGACCACACGAGTGGCAGGCCTTGGCCCAGAACACCGCCGAACCGTGCACAGAACAAAGGACTATACAGACCAACTACAGAGAAAGGGGCCTATAGATCTTGAGAAATTTAAGCCGGAACAAGGAACTAGCTGAAAATGAACTGAACCCACAACAATAATAGAAAAACTCTTATATATATTGTTACTATTTTTACCATCATTATTTCCTTTTTTTCTTTTCTTTTTTTAATATATATATATTTTTTAAATTTTTATTATTTTTTAATTGGAAAAAGGAAAAAAAATTTTTTTTCCTTTTAATTTTTTTTTGTTGTTGTTTGTTTTGTTTCTTTTATTTTTTTTTTTATCCTCTAGTACTTCTTTAATCTCCACATTTAGATATAACTTTTGCGACCCTGTTATTTTTTTTTTTTTTTTTCCTTTTTGTCCTTTGCTTTTTTCCTTTCCTTTTTTCTTTTCTTTACTGATTACTGACTAGATCTGTCTCTCTCCTTCACACTCCCTCCTTTTATCCTCCTGACCACCTCTGTCTCCTTCCTCCCTTTTTCCTTCTCTGTATAATTCCGTGAACATCTCTGAGCGGTCCAGTTGTGGAATGCATTATAGAAGAAGAAGTTTTTGAGACTACTGTAAAAATAAGACCAATAACTGGAACCAGGAGGCTTAAGTCCATACCCTGATCCCACGAAACATTAATTGACAGGAGCTCATTAAAAGCCTCCATACCTACTCTGAAACCAAGCATCACACAAAGACCAGCAAGTTCCACAACAAGACATACCAAGCAAATTCTCCAGAAAAACAAGAACACAGCCTGAGCTCCAATACACAGGCTACACAAAGCGACCCCAAAAGCATAGACATCTCATAACTCACTACTAGACACTCCACTGCACCCCAGAGAAAAGAAATTCAGCTCCACCCACCAGAACACCGATACAAGCTTCCATAAACAAGAAACCTCGACAAGCCACCGGTACAAACCCACATATAGTGCAGAAACGCCACAATAAAGAGAATTCCACAGACTACCAGAATACAGTAAAGACGCCCCAAACATAGCAATTTAAACAAGATGAAAAGACAGAAGAATTCCCAGCAGGTAAAGGAACAGGATAATTGCCCACCAAACCAAACAAAAGAGGAAGAAATAGCGAACCTACCTGATAAAGAATTCCGAATAATGAGTGAAATTAATCCAAAATCTGGAAAGCAAAATGGAATCATGGATAAATAGCCTGGAGAAAAGCATTGAGAAGATGCAAGAAAGATTTAACAAGGACCTAGAAGAAATAAAAAAGAGTCAATATATAATGAATAATGCAATAAATGAGATCCAAAACACTCTGGAGGCAACAAATAGTAGAATAACAGAGGCAGAAGATAGAATTAGCGAATTAGAAGATAGAATGGCAGAATTAAAGGAATCAGAGGAGAAAAAAGAAAAACGAATTAAAAGAAATGAGGACAATCTCAGAGACCTCCAGGACAATATTAAACGTTACAATATTCGAATCATAGAAGTCCCAGAAGAAGAAAGACCATGAGAAGATACTAGAGGAGATAATAGTTGAAAACTTCCCTAAAATGGGGAAGGAAATAATCACTCAAGTCCAAGAAACCCAGAGAGTCCCAAATAGGATAAACCCAAGATGAAACACCCCAAGACACATATTAATCAAATTAACAAAGACCAAACACAAAGAACAAATATTAAAAAGCAGCAAGGGAAAAACAACAAATAACACACAAGGGAATTCCCATAAGGATAACAGCTGATCTTTCAATAGAAACTCTCCAAGCCAGGAGGGAATGGCAAGACATACTTAAAGTGATGAAAGAAAAGAACCTACAGCCCAGATTATTGTACCCAGCAAGGATCTCATTCAAATATGAAGGAGAAATCAAAACCTTTACAGACAAGCAAAAGCTGAGAGAATTCAGCACCACCAAACCAGCTCTCCAACAAATACTAAAGGACATTCTCTAGACAGGAAACACAAAAAGGATATATAAATTCAAACCCAAAACAACAAAGTAAATGGCAACAGGATCATATTTATCATTAATTACCTTAAATGTAAATGGGTTGAATGCCCCAACCAAAAGACAGAGACTGGCTGAATGGATACAAAAAACAAGACCCCTCCATATGCTGTCTACAAGAAACCCACCTCAAAACAGGGGACACATACAGACTGAAAGTCAAGGGCTGGAAAAAGATTTTCCACGCAAATAGAGACCAAAAGAAAGCAGGAGTAGCAATACTCATATCAGATAAAATAGACTTTAAAACAAAGGATGTGAAAAGAGACAAAGAAGGTCACTACCTAATGATCAAAGGATCAATCCAAGAAGAAGATATAACAATTATAAATATATATGCACCCAACATAGGAGCACCACAATATATAAGACAAATACTAACAAGTATGACAGGAGAAATCAACAATAACACAATAATAGTGGGAGACTTTAATACCCCACTCACACCAATGGATAGATCAACTAAACAGAAAATTAACAAGGAAACACAAACTTTAAACGATACAATAGACCAGTTAGAACTAATTGATATCTATAGGACATTTCATCCCAAAACAATGAATTTCACCTTTTTCTCAAGTGCACACGGAACCTTCTCCAGGATAGACCACATCCTGGGCCGTAAATCTAGCTTTGGTAAGTTCAGAAAAATTGAAATCATTCCAAGCATTTTTTCTGACCACAATGCAGTAAGAGTAAATCTCAATAACAGGAGAAAATCTATTAAAAAGACCAATATATGGAGGCTGAACAACACACTCCTGAATAACCAACAAATCACAGAAGAAATCAAAAAAGAAATCAAATTCTGCATAGAAATGAATGAAAATGAAAACACTACAACCCAAAACCTGTGGGACACTGTAAAAGCAGTCCTAAGGGGAAAGTTCATAGCAATACAGGCATACCTCAAGAAACAAGAAAAAAGCCAAATAAATAACCTAACTCTACACCTAAAGCAACTGGAAAAGGAAGAAATGAAGCACCCCAAGGTTAGTAGAAGGAAAGAAATCCTAAAAATTAGGGCAGAAATAAATGCAAAAGAAACAAAGAAACCATAGCAAAAATCAACAAAGCCAAAAGCTGGTTCTTTGAAAGGGTAAATAAAATTGACAAACCACTAGCCAGACTCATCAAGAAACAAAGGGAGAAAAATCAAATCAATAAAATTAGAAATGAAAATGGAGAGATCACAACAGACAGCACAGAAATACAAAGGATCATAAGAGACTACTATCAGCAATTATATGGCAATAAAATGGACAATATGGAAGAAATGGACAAATTCTTAGAAAAGTACAACTTCCCAAAACTGGATCAGGAAGAAATAGAAAATCTTAACAGACCCATCACAAGCACAGAAATTGAAACTGTAATCAGAAATCTTCCAGCAAACAAAAGCCCAGGTCCAGACGGCTTCACAGCTGAATTCTACCAAAAATTTAGAGAAGAGCTAACACCTATCCTACTCAAACTGTTCCAGAAAATTGCAGAGGAAGGCAAACTTCCAAACTCATTCTATGAGGCCACCATCACCCTAATACCAAAACCTGACAAAGATCCCACAAAAAAAGAAAACTACAGGCCAATATCACTGATGAACATAGATGCAAAAATCCTTAACAAAATTCTAGCAATCAGAATCCAACAACACATTAAAAAGATCATACATCATGACCAAGTGGGCTTTATCCCAGGAATGCAAGGATTCTTCAATATCCGCAAATCAATCAATGTAATACACCACATTAACAAACTGAAGAATAAAAACCATATGATTATCTCAATAGATGCAGAGAAAGCCTTTGACAAAGTTCAACATCCATTTATGATAAAAACTCTCCAGAAAGCAGGAATAGAAGGAACATACCTCAACATAATAAAAGCTATATATGACAAGCCCACAGCAAACATTATCCTCAATGGTGAAAAATTGAAAGCATTTCCTCTAAAGTCAGGAACAAGACAAGGATGCCCACTTTCACCATTACTATTCAACATAGTTTTGGAAGTTTTGGCCACAGCAATCAGAGCAGAAAAAGAAATAAAAGGAATCCAAATTGGAAAAGAAGAAGTAAAACTCTCACTGTTTGCAGATGACATGATCCTCTACGTAGAAAACCCTAAAGATTCCACCAGAAATTACTAGAACTGATCAATGAATATGGTAAAGTTGCAGGATATAAAATTAACACACAGAAATCCCTTGCATTCCTGTACACTAATAACGAGAAAATAGAAAGAGAAATTAAGGAAACAATTCCATTCACCATTGCAATGAAAACAATAAAATACTTAGGAATATATCTTCCTAAAGAATCTAAAGACCTATATATAGAAAACTACAAAACACTGGTGAAAGAAATCAAAGAGGACACTAATAGATGGAGAAATATACCATGTTCATGGATTGGTAGAATCAATATAGTGAAAATGAATATACTACCCAAAGCAATTTATAGATTCAATGCAATCCCCATTAAGCTACCAACGGTATTCTTCACAGAGCTAGAACAAATAATTTCTCAATTTGTATGGAAATACAAAAAACCTCGAATAGCCAAAGCTATCTTGAGAAAGAAGAACGGAACTGGAGGAATTAACCTGCCTGACTTCAGGCTCTACTACAAAGCCACAGTCATCAAGACAGTATGGTACTGGCACAAGGACAGAAATATAGATCAATGGAACAAAATAGAAAGCCCAGAGATAAATCCACGCACATATGGTCACCTTATCTTTGACAAAGGAGGCAAGAATATACAATGGATTAAAGACAATCTCTTTAACAAGTGGTGCTGGGAAAACTGGTCAAACACTTGTAAAAGAATGAAACTAGAACACTTTCTAACACCATACACAAAAATAAACTCAAAATGGATTAAAGAGCTAAATGTAAGACCAGAAACCATAAAACTCCTAGAGGAAAACATAGGCAAAACACTCTCTGACTTACATCACAGCAGGATCCTCTATGACCCACCTCCCAGAATATCGGAAATAAAATCAAAAATGAACAAATGGGACCTAATCAAACTTAAAAAGCTTCTGCACAACAAAGGAAACTATAAGCAAGGTGAAAAGACAGCCTTCAGAATGGGAGAAAATAATAGCAAATGAAACAACTGACAAACAACTAATCTCAAAAATATACAAGCAACTTCTACAGCTCAATTCCAGAAAAATAAATGACCCAATCAAAAAATGGGCCAAAGAACTCAATAGACATTTCTCCAAAGAAGACATACAGATGGCTAACAAACACATGAAAAGATGCTCAACATCACTCATTATCAGAGAAATGCAAATCAAAACCACTATGAGATACCATTTCACGCCAATCAGAATGGCTGCTATCCAAAAGTCTACAAGCAATAAATGCTGGAGAGGGTGCGGAGAGAAGGGAACCCTCTTGCACTGTTGGTGGGAATGCAAACTAGTACAGCCACTATGGAGAACAGTATGGAGATTCCTCAAAAAACTGCGAATAGAACTGCCTTATGATCCAGCAATCCCACTGCTGGGCATATACACTGAGAAAACCAGAATTGAAAGAGACACGTATACCCCAATGTTCATAGCAGCACTGTTTGCAATAGCCAGAACGTGGAAGCAACCTAGATGTCCATCCACAGATGAATGGATAAACAAGCTGTGGTACA